>OY725326.1:2818913-4156061 GCA_963242795.1 Inga leiocalycina
TTGACACACCCACATGTAGCTTGTATCTCCAACAATCCCCTACATGTGTCAAAAGGAACGCCTTTAGCTTAGTTGCACACACGGATATAACCATTGTATCTGGTGGTCCTTTGAACTTAAAACCAGACCTAGACTGATAACACTTAGTCTACAGAGATGTCGGTGGTCCTATGAACTTAAAACCGCTCATCTCTTAGGCGTATACTAGAGGTATTAAGAGTCAGATTATACTCCCACATTTCGCTGTTAACGCGGTTTTGCACGTTAAGATGGCCATGCGCGTGCCTGGTTCATAACGAATGCTCTAGAGATTTTGCCACGATCTCATAGGAGCGGCCCCACTCCACATTCGTAGAGGTGATTTCATTAAATGTACCTGCAATTAGCACACCATTCCGTAGAATTATGAAATCATTAAGAGCTTTGCTCATCCTCACCAAAATGCATTCTAGCACATTCTCGGCATCATAGGAAGGGACTAACAATTTACTTTAGTGCTAGCAGAACTAACTCATGACTTGTTCTTACCCATTGAACCTCCTTCATGGGATTACCAATCACAGAGGTTGAGTTGCCATCGCTATTAATTTCTTATCGGCTTAAGTCCCATTCCCCTCGATGAATCAAGGATTTGTTTTCTTCTCAGGGGTTTTGTAAACGGATCCGCAAGGTTCACAGCTGACCTTACATAATCGATTGAGATTACACCATCTTTGAGCAGCTGCCTTATTATATTATGTCTCAACCGAATATGTCTACTTTTACCGTTAAAGGCTTTATTTTTAGCCGTAGCTATCGTAGATTGGCTATCACAATGTAAAGACACTGATGGTGTTGGTTTTCCACCTAGTGGGATATTCGTCAAAAAGTTTTTCAACCACTTAGCCTCAGTACCAGTCAACTCCATAGCTATAAACTCAGAATCCCTTGAGGAACTAGTTAAAATAGTTTGTTTGACTGACTTCCACGTTATAGCACCACCACCAAGAGTGAACAAATAGCCACTAGTAGATTTGCTCTCCTCTGAATCTGAGATCCAGTTAGCATCACTGTATCCTTCCAATACAGCGGGAAATCCACTATAATGATTACCATAATTCATGGTACCTCTCAAGTATCTCAATACTCTTATCAGAGCCTTCCAATGCTCATTGCTTGGACAATGAGTATACCTGCTCAATCTACACACAGCATATGCTATGTCTGGCCTGGTATAGTTCATTAAATGCAACAGACTCCCAATAATCTGTGCATATTTAGATTGAGCAATTGGTTCTCCTCTATTTTTCTTTAAATGCACATTAGGATCATAAGGAGTGTTCATAGGAGACTCGCCAAATATTTCAAACTTTCTCAGGATTTTCGCAATGTAATGTTCCTGAGAAAGTATGATACCATTATCATTCCTTATGATCTTTACACCCAAAATCACTTTCGCTTCACCCAAATCTTTCATATCAAAATTAGAAGACAGAAAATGTTTTGTCTCAAGCACAACATCCATGCTAGTACCAAAGATAAGCATGTCATCCACATACAAACAAATAATCACACAATCATTATTTACAAGTTTTGTATAAACACATCTTTCTACCTCAACAGTAGAGAAACCGCCACTTAACAAAACTTGATCCAGTTTTTCATGCCATTGTTTAGGCGCTTGTTTCAAACCATACAAGGATTTAACAAGTTTGCAAACTTTATTTTCTTGCCCAGGAATAATACAACCTTCAGGTTGCACCATATAAATCTCCTCTTCTAAATCACCATTTAAAAAAGCTATTTTAACATCCATTTGATGAATGAAAAGCTTATGAATAGAAGCTAAGGCAATTAGGATTCTAACCGAAGAAATCCTAGTTACAGGAGAAAAGGTGTCAAAATAATCAACATTTTCTTTTTTAGTATACCCTTTTGCTACTAACCTAACTTTGTATTTTTCAATAGTTCCATCAGGAAAACACTTTTTCCTAAAATCCCATTTACAACCAATAGGTTTTGCTCCTGGAGGCAAGTCTACCAAAACCCATGTTTTATTTTGATTTAAAGAATCAATTTCAGCTTTTATTGCTTCTTTCCAAAAAGATTTATTCAGAGAAGAAATAGCTTCATAAAAATTTTTGGGTTCATCTTGCACCAAATAAGTATAAAAATCATCTCCGAAAGATGTTTGTTTTCTTTGTCTTTTACTTCTCCTTAAATCTTCAACCAAAACTTCATCTGAATTTTGTTTAAAAGGAGCAGAGGAATTTTCAACTCTTTTAGGAATATGCTCAACTTTCAAAGGAAATATATTTTCAAAAAACTCTGCATCTTTTGTTTCAACAATTGTGTTATGATCTAAAACATCGCTTTTCAAAACCAGAAAACGATAAGCAGCACTTTGTTGAGCATATCCAATAAACATGCAATAAGAGGTTTTAGAACCAATTTTCCTCTTTTTAACATCAGGTAGTAAAACTTTAGCAAGACACCCCCACACTTTCAAATACTGAAGATTAGGGACAAAACCTTTCCATAACTCATCAAGTGTCTTTTTAGTTTTCCTGTTGGGTATTCTGTTTTGTAAAAAACAAGCAGATAACAAGGCTTCACCCCACAGGTTATTAGTTGCTGCAGAACTTACAAGTAAAGTATTCATCATTTCTTTTAAAGTTCTATTTTTCCTTTCTGCAACACCATTAGATTCAGGTGAATAAGGAGGAGTTACTTCATGAATTATCCCTTCTTTTTCATAAAAATTATTTAATAATAAATATTCTCCTCCTCTATCTGACCTGACCCTTTTAATCTTTTTATCTAATTGATTTTCTACTTCTGCCTTGTACAAAAGAAATTTTTCAAAAGCATCATCTTTATTTCTCATCAAATATACTTTGGTATATTTTGAAAAATCGTCAATAAAGGTAATATAATACCTTTTACCACCTTTAGTCTCAGTTTGCTTTAAATCTCCCAAATCAGAATGAACTAAAGCTAACAACTCAGATTCTCTTTGAGTAGAAAAATGTGGTTTTTTAGCTTGTTTAGTTTCTGCACAAACTTTACACTTTTGAAAATCATCTTTAGTTTTAGAAATCAGCCCTAGATTTTGTAGCCTCTTAATATAAGATTTATGAACATGTCCTAATCTAGCATGCCACATATCATAGGAATCAATCAAGTAAGCAGAAGAAGATGCATTCTCTTTCATTTCAGAAACACTAAGAACAAACAGTCCCTTATTACAATAGCCCTTCCCAATAAGAACATTGTTCTTAGTCATGACAATCTTGTCAGATTCAAAACATACCCTAACCCCAGCTTTCCCAAGCAATCCCACAGAGACTAAGTTAGCTCTGACCTCAGGTACATATAGCACGTCACTCAGTGCCAAGGTCTTTCCAGATGTGAACTTCAATACCACCCTCCCTTTTCCATGAACCTTAGCGGTTCGGGAGTCAGCTAGATAAACGTGGTCTTCCCCTTCTTCAAAGGAGGTAAACATCTCTTTGTTTACACATATGTGCTTGGAAGCTCCTGAGTCTACCACCCATTTCTTCACATTAGAGACAATAAGGGCTTGTGACACCACAACAACAATGATTTCTTCATCACTGCTATCATCTCCTTTAACCAAATTCACATTTGGCTTAGGAGGATTTTCACCCCTTTGAGAGTTATCTCCCTTAGCCCTTTTCCTGCACTGTGCTGCATAATGACCTGGTTTTCCACAGACAAAACAATTGCCCTTCTTCTTCTTGGGGTTAGTGTCTTTGGGCTTGTAGTAAGGTTTCTTATTTTTATTATTTTTGTTTTTGGGATCGTACCTCTTGTTGTGCGGCTTTTCCTCAACTAGGTTTGCTTTAGCAGCCAATTCCTTTCCCTTTGCAGCTTGTATTGCCTTTCTGTTGGTATCTTCAATGATGATATGAGTGATCAGATCATTCAGGGACAACTGTTTCTGTTTGTGTTTCAGTTGTTGCTTGTAGTCATTCCATGAATCTGGCAGCTTTTCGATCAGTACACCGGCCACGAACTCGTCTGGAAAATTGATCTTCTCAGCCTTGAGCTCCTCATTCAGCTTATGGTACTCGTTGATCTGGAGCTTGATGTCTTTTTCATTTGTCATCTCCCACTTGTAAAAGTTTCCTATCACGAACTTCTGCTTTCCAGCATCCTCAGCAGTATACTTGAGGATAAGTGATCCCTATAGCTGGGAATACGGGCCAACCCGCGGGTTGCGGGCTGGCCCGCACCAACCCACGGCCCGCCCGGTGCGGGCCTGTGCAGCCCGCACTTTTGCGGGCTGGCAAAATACCAACCCTAACTCGCAGTGTGCGGGTTGCGGGCCAGCCCGGGGGGCCCGCGTTTTTTTCGAAAAAAAAATTCATATTTTTTAAAGAGGATTAAAAATATGAGACATATATATATGAGTAATTAAATTTACCTTCCTAGTATCAATCATTTTTTTTATAAAAATTTAAAAACATAATCTAAAATTTAAGAAATAAAGTTATCAAATTTGTTAAAGTTTATAAACAAAACATAAACTCATCCTCAAGCAACCAAGATATAATAATTTTGTTTAAAGAAGAAGGGAAGAAGTTAAGATTTTTTTACTTTTGATTGAGAGGTACCAAGATAAGAATGAAAAACTTATAAGTTTTGTAAAATTATTATATGTAAATAAAAAATGAAAAATTTTGCGGGCCAACCCGCCAACCCGCGGGTTACACAGGCCCGCATTTTTGTGGGTTGGGATTTTCCCAACCCTAACCCGCCAAAACCCGCGGGCTCACGGGTTGAGCCCGCGGGTTGAGCCCATATTACCGGCTCTGATCCCCATATCTCACTTGCTTCTTTATAGACATGGTACACATTGAACAGATCGTTAGATAAAGTAATAATAAGAGTGTGTCTGCAAACCTTGTTGGCATAGGCCCAAACATCTTTCTGGGCTTGGTTAGCATATGGGGATGGTGCAGAGCCCGCGGGTTGAGCCCATATTACCGGCTCTAGTGATCCCCATATCTCACTTGCTTCTTTATAGACATGGTACACATCGAACAGATCGTTAGATAAAGTAGTAATAAGAGTGTGTCTGCAAACCTTGTTGGCATAGGCCCAAACATCTTTCTGGGCTTGGTTAGCATCTGGGGATGGTGCAGACTGTGTAAGCGCATCAGCAACTCCATGCATGTCAAGAACAGTGTA
Organism: Inga leiocalycina; assembly: GCA_963242795.1. Lineage (NCBI taxonomy): Eukaryota > Viridiplantae > Streptophyta > Magnoliopsida > Fabales > Fabaceae > Inga > Inga leiocalycina. The sequence goes on from OY725326.1 coordinate 2,824,110, forward strand.
GACACGTTCCTGCCAGCGTCTGAAGTTCTTCCCCTCAAACTGTTCAATCTTGGAAATGTCTGGAAATTGCCTGGGCACAGGAACCGGTATCGAAATAGGACCAGAACCAGCATTGTTGACACCGGGAGCAGCAGTACCGTCAGGTTGAGCACCAGCTCCGGAATCAGCAGGAGGAACAGAAACAGAAGCCATAGTAGCTCTTAAGATTGTTGGCGAACTCCTGCAAATACACCGTAATCCGAGTCACGTTCAAGGACGCTGTCCTTAAGAGCTATTCCGCGACCACCGGCTGACTGGAAGCGGCACTCCCCAGGATAAAACGGAGTCTTCCTGCAGATACAGGGCGGACAGAACAGCAAGATGAAAGCAACTGTAAGGCGGAGAGAACAGAGGAATGTCAGAGAGGAAGAGAGGGCTCGATATGTCAAAGCTGGGTGCCTGAACCTCTTGCAGGCAGCGCCTTTTATAGGCCTCCATGCATCTGAACGTTGGGCTACGTTTTACTCCTCATAAATACCATTAAGCCACCGGTTTAAACATTGATGCTTCAATATTCAGATGCCTCAAAACTGGGTTTTTACGGTAAGCTATTTTCTCAAAAATAAATTGTAGATTTTTCCAAAAAAATGTTTGATAAAAAGTGCCCAGTTCGCATTTAATTCACGCGTAGGGGGAAATCGCCGGATTTCCACTACGTTTGCCTCTTGGTGGCCCTTTGTTGTGCGCGCGAGCCCACTTTTCCTCTTGGCCCATTTACTAGCCCAACTTCACAAGGTGTAATATATGCACTAGCATTCTCTCTTTCCCAAGCAATGTGGGACTTGTTCCATTTGACACACCCACATGTAGCTTGTATCTCCAACACAAACATGGCCTAGAAGTTTGAGTGAGATCGAGTTGGGGACCATACGTTCAATTTGAAGGAGAAGAAGAATCAGACCCACCTGATCATATACATGTCGATGGACGGGTCAAATTAAAAAGGCCACACGCGGTTGAAATGCTTGAAAAAGTTATTTTGGCTTTTTTAATTTTTTTTTTGCCAATATTTTGGCTTTTTTAATTTGAGGCATGCATAGATGGTATAAAATTATAAATATCTCTCTCTCTCTCTCTCTTTTTCTTTATCATTATTATTATATATATCTCCACAAATAAGCTGGAATAAGTGCTTCATTATCCTACCTCCTCTGAAACACTTGCCACGCTTTAAAATGAGATAGGAAAGTTACGTCGCAAAAAGAAACCGATATATATACACATACCATTTATTATTTTAATATATAGTTATATTGGTTGATGATAGCAACAGAATAGCGGCTGGGTGACTTTACCCGTTGTCTGTCTTTGCACAGTAACGTGTATGTTTGAATTAGATTTTAGAGAATAATTTTTATAATTTATAAAAAAAATATGTGAGAGAAATTTTATCTTAATTTATGAAAAAAAGTATTTAAAATCATAGTTGTAAACTTCCCCAAACACTATATAGCTTGTTGGGTTTGAAGATTGAGAGAATCAAAAGTTGGTGAATGTGTGTAATTAATATATATATATATATATATATATATATATAACTACATCAGACTTTGGTATATATATAATTTAAGCGTGCGTCTTTAATTAATCACCCGTTAGTCTTACACTCTCAGTCGTCGCTTTCACACTGTTTTATTGAAGAAAAAATTGATTTAGAAAAGAGGGAGATGAGAAGTTGAGATAAGGGCAACATGAGCATAACCGTGTTTTAACTTGCAGGTCTTGAGTGGCCGGTGGAGACAGTTGACAAGTTTTTTTTTTTTGATCGGAAGACAGTTGACAAGTTGAAGAGGAACATATAAGGGAATTAATGTGTCTTATCTTTTATGCAGTTTTCTTTTTTTTTTAATTCAAGCAGCAATTCATGACTTCTTGCCCCAAGTGCATCCTTATAAAACATTCTTCCATTGTCAATTACGGGTAACTAATTAACAATATTTATATTTAAAAAAATTTTAATTTTTTTTGGCAAAATAAAGTAGTACAAGGCAGGAGTAGTTAGAAGTTAACTTCGCTTGAAATGAAATTCAAGTCGGCAAAAAAAAAAGAGAGAGAGAGATTCAACAGTTCAAATCTTAAATATAAAGCATCCTTTATGGTAAGTCACTATGCAATGAGTTAATATATAATCCATTGTGCATTTTTTATAAGTATTTTTTTTTGAGCTGATCTTTAATATAAGTAACTTTTTTTTAATGTCTCAGAATTTAAACTAATTTTTCCTTTTCTATCCTTATTAAATACATATCTTTATATTAATTATCTCCTACTTACAACTAATTATCTTTTATTAATCATTTATTACACATTCTCTCTCATATTTTATATTTATTATCTTTATTATGCTTTTTTCATAAATAGGGGCATATTTAGAAGAAACTTGACATTTTTAATATATTTATTGTTTTTAACTAATTTTAACCACCAGTTTGTGTTGTACAGTCATAAAAATAGTTGTTTATAAAAATGACTAGAGGGAGTAGCGTCAAACTCATCTTTTTGTACAAATTTCCTAATTAATATTGTATTGTAGTGAGATATGTATAATTAAAATAAGGGAAAAGTCATAAAGATATACTCATATATAGGGTCTTATACTCTTATATACAAGGTAGAGAGTGATGAAATTTTTTTGTCCTATTTATAAGACAGACAAAGAAGATTTTTGTAACATCCTTATTTTTAGAATATAATTATAATTTAGAAATAATTATGAAATCTTAATTGTGGGATTCAATGTCGTAAGATTTATGGGCTGTGAGTTCTCTTATGGTTATGTGTGCCATGAATAATGAATATCTTTGTAGGGAGTTTGTGGGCGAGTTTGTACCCTGAATTCCAATATGTTTTAAATGATAAATGGTTTTCAATTATCAGTGCTTAACCAGATTTTATAAAATCATTACGGATAATTGTTGTTTGGAGAAATGGTCGTTTCATCTGATACCAACATGAAACGACCCTTTCTCCAAACAACATTTATCCGTAATTATTTTACAAAATCTGGTTAACAAGTGATAATTGAAAACCATTTCTCATTTAAAACATATCGGAGTTTAGGACACAAACTCGCCCACAACCCCATTACAAAGATATCCATTACTCATGACACACATAACAACAAGAGAACTCAACCCACGAGTCTTACGACATTGAACCCCACAATTAAGATTTCATACAAAACAAATTTTCCATAACAGATATGGTTGTACGACCACCAAAATCTTAGAATACGAAAACAAGGCCTCTTACCTAACAAACGTAAATATGATATTTCTAAAAACATGAGATATCCTATTATGGCAATATAGAAAATAATACAATACTAATACCACAAGAGGCCTACCGGATTCTCAGCGTCTATGCCTCTGGTTGCTCCTCTTGGCCTCTAGCCAAATTAGAGGTCTCGCCTGAAAAATATTTACAATGATGGGGTGAGACATAAAATCTCAGTAACCAAAAATTAATTTACAAAATATGCAGGAAAAGAATGTAAGTCAGAGAAGCAGGTTTAACTAACATAATATCAATAATATTCTCAATAATTAAACTTCACATAATATGTTTAACAATTAGAACCATCCCCACTCATTCATCCTGCTCCTCATTATAGCTTCTGGATGTGGTACAGCCTATCAGTGCTAGTATACCAGGCCAAAGGTTGGCTAGTCACTTCAAGAATACCGCCCCCTCCCATGCCGCCATCAATATACCGTAACAAGGAGGTGTCCGCCCAAAACACTCAACTCAAAATCCGGGCCAGGAATGAGAGAGCTGATGAGCACAGTTGTACCATATCTCTTCCACACAATCCATCGTATCTCATAACAGAAAAATAATATATCAATATAGTTCTCGAAACATCTACAAATTATCATACCTTCTACAACATTCCATCTCAAACATCATAACCATCACAACAGTAACAATATTAATAATATCTATGCTCATATATACAATTTGGAAAAATACATTGCTTCACTGAACTAGGTTCATATTCAAACATACACACAATCTCTCAAAACACATATAAGTAGTATAGATAAAAGTAAGGTTTAGAAAATACCTTACAGTCCAAAACAAGCATATAAAATAAATTAATCTAGGTTACCTCAATTCCAAGCTTAACCTTAACTTGAGTACCAAATACAAACAATCACCGATCCTAAGAAAACTCTACATTATCAATTTAAGTAACAATTAACCCCAAGCAGTACTAAAATAAATAATTTACACAATTTATCTCCAATTTTCCTCTACAACTATTATCCTTAAATATTCTAACTTCCTTAACAATCCCTAAACAACCTCTATATCATTTTCTCTCGTCAACCACTTAATTTTATTAATTAAAGTTTCACCTTTAACATATCTATTATTATATAATCATCAATATCAACCTCCTAAAATAACTAAATCTCTTTTTCTAATTTATATGAATATAGTCTAATTATTAAACAATATTTGAAATTCCCACATAATTAAAATCATATAAAAAACAATCTAATTCTTAATATCAAATTATAATTTCTTATGCAACAAAATTCACCAAATTACACCGATTAGAATTTCCATAATACCTCCAACAAACCAAATAAATTATTTAATCTAAATTTAATCGGATAAAAAGCATAACATAGAATTATTCATAAATTAATTATATAGAAAATTCATTATAAAATTATATACCAACTACATAACAAAAGTAACATGATTAAAATTAACCATTAATCCTCATCTATATTCCTATAGGCTTATATTAACAAAACTCAAATTTGTCCAAAATCCTAATCTTAAAATTTTCTCTAATCAACACAAAATTACTATCATAAAAAAGAGAAAATTATTTAGAATATTTTTATAAAAGAATTTTTGTGATCAGAAAAGAATTTGAGTACATTATTAATCCTCAAATATATAAAAATACTCCTATCACAGGCTAGCACCTAAATGGGTCGGCCTGTTTTGGCTCGCTTCCTATAAAAACCCCCAATTTTTTAAGCCTGTGGCTATACAGGGCTTGCTCTTCACAGGTTCGGGCCTAAACGAGTTTAAACCCATTTTAATTCAAATAAAATCACTTTCATGTTTTATAATTTATTTATTATTTTAATTTAAATTGAGATACATTATTTTTAAAACTCATAAATTTTTAGTTAAAATAATTATCTAATGTCTAAATTAGTCTTTTTTTAAGTTTAAATGAATAAACCATTGTAGAAATCAAATAAATCAAACAATTTAATACGCGTTAGCCTATTACTAATACTCTATTAGATGTTTAGGTATCTCTCATATTGATATTTTGATATAATGATATGACATATATTAATTTATTTTAAAAAAATATTACAGGACCGGCCCTTTTAGGCCCGACTCCTTCTAAAACATCTAAATAATAAATCCGGCCTTTGATAGGCTCGGCCCTAAACAGACTGGCCCGACGGATTCTATCCGATTTCTCAGCTCTATTGGAGCCCGTGTAATTAAAACACGTGCCTATAACAATACCCAAGAAAACACGTGTCTCAAGTCAACACGCGATCATGCGTATATGGGCATGTGAGTCCGCGCTCGCGCGCGCGTCCGTATATCAAAACAAAAATTCTCCATCTCTCTTTTATGCTCCACCCATCATCATCATCATCATCATCTACCTGCTTTGCTCTGCTCTCTATCAGGGAAACACCCCTCTCCATCCCTCCATATAATTACACCTCTTATGAGATATATATTTAAATGATATATACAGTAACTCTGTTAAACACAATTATAAAACAAGTTGTTTATACATATGAGATAGATAGAGATATTTTAGTTTTAACATAACATAGATGACAAGACACACCCACACTCTCTACACACTTTAATTTTCACCTTGCAGTGTTTGATTTAGTAATATTTTTTACTGTTTATAACCCGCATATGTGTCCTGAAGTAATTGAAGACGACCAAACTGAGAGTGAAGTTTCAACTTTATGAATTTTCTAATCTTCATCAGTTTTCCTCTCTTCCTCTCCAATTTCAAACCCGCCGCCACTTTATTTTCTCCATTATACCCGCCTTTGACTATTATTCCCTTAACTTTACACCCATCTGTGTTTCACAAGCCGCATTATCCCTTATTTAAACATAACTTCCTAAATTAACTAGCACACTCCATGACTATGACACTATCCATCAACTTTTCAGTCAAACTAAAGGTTGACAGAAAACCTTATTAGTTAAATTAGGGCATCTTTGAATTAGTGTTATACAAGTATATTCACATAAGTCAAGATAAAATTCTTCTCATATATTTATCTAGTACATTGTAAATCATAATAGAAAAACAGCTTCTACCCTTAATTCAAACAGGCACTTAATTGGTGACATTGTGTGTGTTTGGGGACCCCCAAAAAGGTCGATTGAATACCAGAAGCCCAGTTGTCAATTGAAAACTCAAATCTTGAGTGTTTGGTAGAAGCAATTGAAGTTTGGGCTTAAAATCCAAATAGCACAATTGGTCAAAAGCTAAAATTTAGAGCTTATGCAGTTGAGCTTTTGGCATGAGGTTGAATAATTAAAATATTTTTTTAGTTGTGCCCAGTGTGTTATCAGACTGATTGTAATTTTACCCTTAATGTATTTTTTCAGCTACAAAAAATAATTTAAAATATTTTTTTGGTACTTTTAACCCCTTAAAATATTTTTCCAAATGTACCCAAAATGTTATGAAACTGATTGTAATTTTACCCTTAATGTACTTTTTCAGCTACAAAAATTAATTTAAAATATTTTTTGGTGCTTTTAACCCCTTAAAATATTTTTCCAATTGTATCCAAAGTGTTATCAGACTGATTGCAATTTTACCCTTAATATACTTTTTCAGTTACAAAAATTAATTTAAAATATTTTTTTGTGCTTTTAACCCCTTAAAATTATTTTTGGCGCTTTTAACTGTCAACACCCATTTATATTTCGATATTCATAGAGTGATAGAGACCAAGTTCCACAGACATACAGAAAAGTACATATATACTGATAAAAGTATTTGTTTACAGATATACATTAACAGAGAAAAATTCACTAATAATTACAAATATGTACAAAATATCCCAAAATATTCTAAGCACAGGCTAAATATAACTACCGGCTGTGACTCGGGAAACGTGCCTGTCAGTTTTCCTTAACTGCGTCCTTGCCTTTTGATCCGCTGGCACCTACTGACACATTTTAATTTAGAGAAAGGGGTGAGATTCCAAAGAATCTCAGTAGAAACATACTATTGACATATAAAATGTGAAAATTAAATATGTAATGCACCATATTAAGCAAAAAATGAAAGTTTGATTCGATTCATATGTGTACACACGTTTTAGGGCCAAATATCAAGTTAGAACCCCTACATGTACCTTAGCCGAGTCACCGACCACATCTAGGATTTTCGATATACCTTGGTTGGGCACCAAACCACAACCAGGTACTGTGCCTCTAGCACGCATTCATATCAGAAAATACAGTAACACATAACATACAATATTCACATAGTATATGAGAGATAATAGTCCCTACCTCAACCCTTTTTAACCTTGAGATACTCTCCTCGTGGAACGTGCCAACTCCAGGTTCTTAACTCAGTCCTAAAATATCAAATGTACTAGAAATAGATTATAACCTATCCATATATCATTTTAGACACTTTCATAGTGTTTATTACGGTTATATTAGCCTATGGTAAAAATTTACCAAAATGCCCCCGGGACCCCGGCCCGGCTGCACTTTTCCCGAAATTTTAACTTAGGCTATTCTGACATATTTCCACAGAAGGAATCCATTTTCGGATTTAAAATTAACAAATTCAATGTCAAATTATAAAAATACCCTTGATAACCCCGATTTTTAGGGTTTCAGGAGCGTTTTCGTAACTATATTTTCTTGGCCGTTTTCGAAAAAGTGTCTAACTGTAACCCCACCTAATTTTCCCTTTTGAATCCAATAGAACCATAAAATCATTGAAAATCCAACTCTAAGGCCCTCTAACATCCCTGGCCGAAATTATGGTATTCTCCGGGAAAAATCGAAATTTTGCTATTTTGGCTTCGTAAACGCGTTTCTTTCTACTCCAAACCACTTAATTAACCATCTAATTGAGTTATTACAACTTTTTGAACAGCATAACCCTTATGCACACACATTTCCAAAATTTAAAACCAATGGCAATCCGGTGAAATTTTACCGATTAAATTGGCCACAATAACTAGAATAGTTAATATATGAAAGTTTGGAAGTTACCTCAAGCTCCTACTAGCTTTTCTTCAATATAGCTGAAACCCTAACCTTTCAACCACATATTTTTGAGCCTCCAAACCTTAAAGAACAAAGAGAAGTAGCTTAGGGTTAGAGTTATACGCGTTAGGAACCAATTTACCGAAGAAATCACTTACCTTTACAAGTCTTTCTTCTCTTTCTCTCTCTAGAATTTCACACACACTCTCTCTAGTTCAGATCTGAAATGGCACGAAAATGGGCTGGAGGAAGGAAGGAGATGTTATTTAATATCATATATTATATTATATTACATTAATTATTAATTTAATTTCCAAAAATTTCGGATTTCAGAAATTTTTGGTAGATTTTTTGCTCAAACTTTGAAAAATCATAATTAATTCTAAAAAAAATTGAATTGGAGTGATTCCAAAGCCTATAAAACCCTTATTGAGTTTAGTTTCAAGAAAAAATATAGACTTTTACTAGCTGCAATCACAAAATTCCTAGAATTTCATACTGTTCTAGAAATTTCATAGTTTTTTTGTGTTGACTTCAAAAATTAATAAATTTTTGTATATAGCTCTAATTGAGTCATATGACCTATCAAATTAAATCTTGGGATGTCTATTTCCATCCTGTAAAATTTCATAATTTTTGCTCATCATTTGATCTTCCAAAACTACACGACCAACTCACTATTATATAGGCGACTTCACCAGAAACATTGCTTACCTTTAATTTCTAATATCATATGACCAAAATTAACATCAGTATTGGCCAAATATTATTTTCTTGTATTCCTCTACTTTGGACCTTAATACTGGATTTTTTAAATTATCCAAATTAATTGCATAATTATTTTTGCTCAATGTCTCACGAAAATGAACATTTATAAAATTCATGAATTCCAAATTTATGAATATTCACCATTTTATTGAATCTTCCAAATATTTAAAATATTTTTGGTGAATATAAATTTTGGGGTGTTACATTAACCCTTTAACATATTTTTTTAGTTGTACCCAGTCTTAGGAGACTGACTACAATTTTACCTTTAATGTATTTCTTTTAGTAGTAAAGAGCACCTAAAATTTAGAATATTGATTTATTGATCCACTTTAAAATATTTTTTCAGTAGCACCTAATATTTTAAAGTAATTTTTAATATTTACTTGATATTTTAAATATTTTTTCACCCACTCTCTCTTACTATTATGACAAAAGTTACCTGTGCTTAAGCCAATCCAAATAAGTTTTATTTTTTGCAAAAATCATTTATACAACCGCTAATCCAAATATAAATCACAATATATAATCTGGCTTTTACTAAAAATAATATTACAAAAAGTCAAATTGAAACAAGCTCAATTAGCAATTATTGTTCCAAACACACACATTATTTCATTGATTCAAATTACATTTGTAACTCGCTCTCATTCATTAGTTGTATAATTAGTACTCCCATGATTCCATTTATAAGGTAGAGTGTATGTGTTTTATTTAGTCATATTTATAAATCACATCATTAAATTTATACAATTTTAGATTTCATTAAATAATTTGAGTCCCAGACCAACTCACATATTTTTTACTGAAAAGAATCAAGTATAAATGATTACACCCATTCATTAGTAATACTTACGTTAAGTAATGAATCTTATATATAATACCCTTTGGACAATCAGCCATTGACGCCTACAGAATTTTCAGACTTGAATCAAAGGGGGAAAAACAAAAGGAGACGCATGAATATAAGAGATTTGGTTTGGCTTGAACATGAAGAAACGACATTTCAAGATGGAGAATCCGTGAGACGAAAGTTGACCTTTCAAAGCCCATCCAGCACACGAATAATCAGACACAGACAAAAAAAGAAGAAGATATTTTGTCGATGAAACTGACAAAACGATCTGAAAAAACTACAATGAAAAAAGCTGCCGGGGGTAACAGAGAAAGATGGTCTAATCACACTGTAACTGGCAAGAAATTTATATTGAATTTTACGGCGTCATGTACACAGCACAGTTAGGATGTATTCAAATAAAGGGCAGTTAAATTCAACAAAAAATGTGAAATTGTGGTTGCTTATAAAAAGAAATTAACTCCACATTGCAGGACTAATTTCAAATTCAATGGCAATTATATATATATATATATATGGAACTGGGAATGGCACATGTGAAAGTGACGAATAGTAGTAGTTTAAATTACAAGAAATTAGTGGTGGTAAAGTGAATATCAAAGCGAGAAAGGAAAGAATAAAAAGATGTTAGGAGGGAAAGCCGTGGTGCTGTTTCAAGCTAAGTCGTAAATTAGCATCTTATCCCATAGTTCTTGAACAGCTTCTACTGCAGCTCACCAAAGATGAAAACGACGATTCTCCAATTTTACGCGCAACCGCGCGCACCAACAATCATATCTATATATAGTATCGTACGCCCAATATTATGCTCAGAAATTCCAAAGAGCACACACTTATGACTTATCCCTATATAAGATATATATTGTTCCATATAATAGTAACTAACACGCATAATCACATGATCGTTTGAGCTAATATCTGTTGTTAGCTAAGAAATGGGATTCATCAGATAACCGCGCCGTACGGCGAATACAAATGCACTCAAAATTGAGAAACAGTGACAGGTTTATTCAGCGGGAAAATAATTTAAAATATTGGATGACTTTGTGTCAAAGCGCAACACGGAGGAGTAGAGGACGCGGGAGTCAAGTGTGGGGGGGCTCAGATGGGATCCACACAAAGGCCACGTGTTCCCTTCCCTGCTTCTGCTTTCTGCGCTGGGATCCACCTCTATTATTATTTTTTTTAACCCCGACAAAATCCGCGTCTTATGTTCCCGATTTTACCTTTCTTTTCAATCATATAAATATTAAGGAAAATGATCCATAGAGAAATTTAAATATACTAAAAGATAAAAAGGTGTTAGAAGATTTGGAAATACCATAGAGGTGATAACACTTATTAAAGATTTACAATTTTAAGGTAAAATTATCATTTTACCCTTACTTATATTTTTATTAAAATAATAAAAATCCCTCTTCCGGCCGCCCGCCCACCCAAAGCTTTGGGATTTTTTCCCCAAAGCTTGGGGAATATTCCGACGAGGACGGAATATTCCTTGGCCACGGTGGGATGGCCAACTGGCCGCGAGCGGCCGCCATCGGCCTGTCGGAGGAGGGATTTTTATTATTTTAATAAAAATATAAGTAAGGGTAAAATGGTAATTTTACCCTGAAATTATAAATCCTTGATAAGTGCTATCATGTATGTGGTATTTCCAAATCTTCTAACACCTTTTTATCTTTTAGTATATTTAAAGTTCTTTTTGAATCATTTTCACTAAATATTACTCCGTGCTACGCCTGCATATTGCTAATACCAAAATACCCCACAGAAGCGAGGAAAAATAATAATATCAATACTCTTTTGCTAAGCAGCAGCTCAATTCGACATTTGGATAAAAATAAGTGTGTTGGCCAGGCCCAACATGTTGGACGGTTGCCTTATTGTTGAAGACCATGCATGTGACCAAGTTATTGGCAGGGAGTGATATCCTGCACACAATTTCCCATATATTAGATGGAATTCAAGGTGAGTGGCATAGTTTAAGATTCACAAGTTATATTTCTTCTGCCGGATTATATTACTATTTTCTTGTTAGTGACAGATATACTCCTATTGGAGACAATCTTTTTCGAAGCACTATGAGAGCTGAATTATATTAATTGATTACAATCATTCACTCAGATTCGTTCTGGGTCATTGTGAAGCAAGGCATCAGTTGAATCAACCAAACAAGTTGGGGACAGATATTCGGAGTATACACGGCTTCACGGATTAGGAAGCAGGGGAGGAGTGTATATGAAGCCTCTGAAAATGATCTGATAATATGGAAGGGTCAAGGCAACTAACAATAACATAATCATTCGTCACTGACCCATTTATGAAAGGAAAAGTCAAATTCCGCAGCTTCATAATTGTCCTCTATATGCTTCAGCTTTTCCTGATACGTGGAAAACATCACACTCCTGAAGGCAACTATGGCCATTCATTTGATACCTTTCTGAAAGCAATATAATCGTTTATAATTTATTCGCAATCGACAGCAATTTATGTTCCTTTGGAAGCGCACGTGCCAGAATTTTTACCCCATGATTTCTGTCCAATGGAGGTAACCACTAACCACCATCCAAACATTATAAAAGTGCATGATCCCTTCCCTCTAAAGTGACACCACTAGGTCTCATTCGTAAACAGAAAAAAAAATGCCCAATGCAAATGCGTCCAGTAAACGACGCACACATTTGCGGAGCCATCCAAGTCGGTGCATTGCCATTGTCCCAGTCTGTGTCCTCATTCGGACAAGAAAACTTCCCACTAACATCACTAACTTCCATTCAAGTTATAATTCAGATTGAGAAGTCGTGCAAGGAAACGCCACATTACAGTATCTCCAACTCCATCCCACAAAGCAAGGAAAAAGCCAAAACACAATTATGCTCAGCCAAGCTAACTCAAATTCCAATCCCATTATCAGTTGACATATGGAATCTTGCTTCGTTTATGGGACAACAGGAGTGAGCTTGATGTTAAAATCGCGTGGTATTTTAATTTCACAGACGTATGTTTCGTTCTCACTATGAGCATATTTGTGGTATAGAACGAACAAACATGTACAACTACCATGTCTTAAACATCCGTGTCTTTTCCAGAGAGAGACCAGGAACTGATAGCCATCAAAATTTAAGAATGTGATCTTTTGTAACATCTATGGAAAAACTTCATGGAACTCTTCGTTTGAAAAATTTCACAGCGAATTGTAATGTCAATATAATTTGTCAGGTGCTTGTGGGTTTGTGACAACGCATGACATATCTCCCCACTATGTTTTTCAAAGGCAGTGGTCCCCTGTTCATATGGAAACAGAACAGTGTCAAAACATATTATGGAGTTACCCAAAAAAACAAGATTAATGGAAAAACATAAACGAGAGCACACGAATTTGGGGCAGGAATTAATTACCAAACATGGGAATCGCAGCTGTTGTTTCGATTGTCACCTAACACATAAACATGACCGTTTGGAACATACTGCAAAGGATGGAATTAATATCAGAAGAAAAAAAATCAAATAAATGAAGGTAAAAATCCAACTTTTGAAGTTTAATTAGAAATTCTTCATGATCAGAACTATTGATGTCATTATAGGGAAGGTGCCCTAGTTGATTGGAGCATTACCCTCCTTTTCTAATCCATAGCTGTCATAATCATAATTCAAGAGTGAAATGAAAAGGGAGCATAGTATTTTATCAAGGACCCACAGTTAAGTTTGTTCTGTATGTTGGCTGTGCTGCCACATAATCTTCCTTCCGAGCAACTCCATTGATGTAGAGAGACCCATGACGAACCTGAAAGGAGTTAGAAATTCAAAGCAATCAAAACCTGCTGTTATTAGTACTTGTTAAGAATATGAAGTTTAGAAATATTAATTAATTATTATTATTAGGGATATCGTTTAGTATTTATTAGGATTAGATATGAATATTATATTTTAAGAATATATCTTTAAGATATTATGATTTGATTTGATTAGATTAGCAAAGATTCTAGGGTTAGGGTTAACCTATTAATTTGCCTATATAAAGGCCTCATTGTACTCTCTTTTATTCTTAAGGATCAATAATATTAGTATTTTCTCTGTGCTTCAATGTGATCCTTCAATCTCAACATGGTATCAGAGCCTTAAGGTTCTTTCTTTTACCCCTAGTGATTTCATTCTTGTATCTCATGGTTTCAGATTTGGATGAGTTTCGTGCTGCATTCTTTTGATTTTGGTTCCTGGTGAGACTTTTCGTGTTCTTCCCTGTTGAGACATTTGGAGATTGAACCGTTTAGTATTCGTCCCTAATGAGACGTTTGTTGTTGTTTTGGTCCTTTGTGAGACTGTTCGTTGTTGCTTTGGTCCTTGGTGAGATCGTTCGTTGTTGGTTTGGTTCTTGATGAGACCGTTTGGTGTTCGTCTCTGGTGAGACATTCGTTGTTGCTTTAGTCCATTGTGAGACTGTTTGTTGTTGGTTTGGTCCCTAGTGAGATCGTTTGTTGTTGGTTTTGGTCCCTGGTAGGCTGTTTGGTGTTCGTACCTGGTGAGACGTCCGTTGTCGCTTTGGTCCCTTGTGAGACTGTTGGTTGTTGGTTTGATCCCTTATGAGATCGTTTGTTATGGCATCTAATCTAGTTTGGTACTCTTTGTTGTTCAAGCTCCTGGTGAAGTTGGTGGATTATTACCTGAGCTTTCGTTGTTTAAATTCTAGGCTGTAGATCATTGTTTTCTTGAAGATCGGTTGCTGGATGTGCAAGTTGCTTCCAACTTGAGTGGGAGTGTTAAGAATATGAAGTTTAGAAATATTAATTAATTATTATTATTAGGGATATCGTTTAGTATTTATTAGGATTAGATATGAATATTATATTTTAAGAATATATCTTTAAGATATTATGATTTGATTTGATTAGATTAGCAAAGATTCTAGGGTTAGGGTTAACCTATTAATTTGCCTATATAAAGGCCTCATTGTACTCTCTTTTATTCTTAAGGATCAATAATATTAGTATTTTCTCTGTGCTTCAATGTGATCCTTCAATCTCAACAGTACTGTTACCACAAAGCTCATCAAAGAGAGTAACCAAGTTATGGACAAGTTGTAGAAAGATTAGTTTCAAAACTGGAAGATCTAGGAAATGAGTGTTCATTTACATCAATCTTGTTGATATATTAATATAGGGGACTACAGGAAACCATCAAGTCCATCTGTAACATTGGCATAATCTTTAAGAAAGGGTTTCAACAAACATTTGGACCTACCTCAACAAGATCTCCTGCTTTTGCAACAACTCTCTTGATAAATATATCTGCTGCTTTGTCTCCAGATGGCTAAATAGAAAACCAACCATGTCACTGAAATGCATAACGAGCCACCTTCTAAGCATGTGCAAGTAGGCTAAATATTCCTTACCACACCACTCATTAACATATACCTGTGTTGGATCTCGGAATAATACAATATCCTGCACGGCAGGACTCCTGATGTAATACGAAGCCTGTGAAAGTTCCCAAAAATCTTTGAATCATTAACCAGATTACAAATGAAGAAAGGAAGTTACTTCCGATTATTTCTTAATTACAAGAATACAAATGGTCGTCGGCTGAATGAACTACACTCGCAGCACATAAGGCAATGAAATGTTACCATTTTTTTTATTACTGCACAGGATGGTAAAATCTGTAAATTTCTTAAATGCCACAACATTGGTTCAACAACTAAGGAGAGTTTATCAGTTCCAGAATTTTTGGCTCCTGGACCTGAGAAGCAAGAATAAAAAGCAAATATTTTCTGTTCAAACATGAATCCTCAACAATGCCAGTTGCGATACTGCATCTGGATATTCTATTGTTTTAGGATACACACCACTCGTTTGCAGTAAACCATGATCTAACATCTCTTTGACCAAAGGTATTTTTCATCCTTCTCTCATGTCCTTTCTCCTGCATGAGTCTTCCAGTCAATTATCCAAAGGCGCTACTAACTTGTTTAGGCATCTTCAGAAATTTTCGAACAACCCTCGTCAATTCATTTCATGTAGGAATGATTTAATGTTTAAGATAATTTGGACATTGCAGTCTCAGTGTTTTACTTTTCTCACCACTAGCACACAGACTAGCAAGACTGGCAGCGTGTCTTCTTATAGAATAGCAACCTTAGTGCCATAAGTTCTATCTTATTCATTACACAATATGTCAAACAGGTAAACTGAGATGACAAGGATGAATCTCAAGTTAGCAGAAATCCAAGGGGGGGAAACACTTGCTATCAAGAGGTTGAGCTTTTGATAGAGACTAAGCTAGTATGGGTTGCTACTGCCAAGTCTCATATTTAATTGAAATGTTCTAGGGAGTATTTAAGTGAATTGGTTCTCCCATCTCAATAGTTAGCCCCTAGTATAAGGTTTATCATTCCATTTGAGTATCTATGGATTGATATCAAGATCTGGTTGTCAATGGCTCTAAAAAGGACTACCTATGGAGGGTTTTGGCAGGCAAAAAAACTGAATGAAATGTTATAGGGTGTTGCCCTGCCAGGTTGTACCATTAATTAAGGAAGAGAAAAATTAAGATCGTATGCCTACCACCATTATCCTCTTCTGGTCATATTGAATTTCAAGTGTGTGATAAACATGTGAGGGGCTATAATCAAAAGTCAAATTCACATCTGACGCAACTCACACCATGGAGATTCAAGTAGGGGAAAACTTAAGGCTTCACTGAGATTACTCCCATGGAGCTGAAAAAAGGCTTCAAATACCCAAACACTGTCAGCATCTAGAAAGCAGTAACATAAAACTGAAAATAGAACCTATCTCATTAACGGTAGAATTCATAGAACATTGGAGCTTGGGACCTATATGGTTTCAGACAAGGGATATAAAAGTTTAATTTATGCCGAAAAAAGTGCAAAGAAGTTTTCTCT
Source organism: Inga leiocalycina (assembly GCA_963242795.1). Classification (NCBI taxonomy): domain Eukaryota; kingdom Viridiplantae; phylum Streptophyta; class Magnoliopsida; order Fabales; family Fabaceae; genus Inga; species Inga leiocalycina. Next base: position 2,840,945 of record OY725326.1, read on the forward strand.
GCAAAGTAACACTTGTAGCCAGGTGTATTGTTATGAAATGTCCGCACATGGTAATTAGTTGTCAAACTTGACGAAAGCCTAACTGTGACAGCTCTCTACTCCTACCGTAAATGCAGGACTACCGAGGGCACATCTATTTATGTTTGGACCTACTAATAAATTTGAATAGCAATATTCTCGCAAGTGGAATGATCCAGTTGTTACAACTAAGTTAATGACCGAAAGAAGTGACTTGGAAAACTTTCTATTTACTGGATGAGATATGGCCATTGGTTAGAATAATAGTCCAGCAACACTGGGATGATAGTAACATGAGCAAATAAAGAGAGGGAGACTAATAAGACTATGAGTTTTTCCACTATAAGTAAAAGGACAAGTTGAGCTATCTTAAAAGATTCCCACGGAAGGAATAAACGCAGGTAAAACTGCGGCAAGTAAAGCTCCTATATTAATTACTGAACTTCTGGAATCTTTATCCATATCTAACTAGCTAGACTCTTTTCATGTCCCAGAGAATAAGAGAACATACACTACGAAGCATGATGAATATAAGAAATTAAGAATATACAAAAACACGTCTTTAATATAGAAGGGATGAGAATATCAAGAAGAATCGAAGATTGTGCACCTTCTCGACAATGATTCGATCACCAACTGTAAGAGTCGGGTTCATAGAGGATGAAGGTATGAAGCGGAGCTCCAAAAACATGGTCCAGAGAAGGAACATCACCAAAAGTCTCAAGAAGCCATCGAAACCGGGCCATCGAAGAAAGCCCCAACTCTGACAGGGCATCCATCTGAAGGAAGGACATGTAATAAGAAAGGCGTACAATGCTGAGGGCCTCAGGAAACTCATCAGGCAAACTGCGGGGAAAAAATACAGAGAGAATAGGGGAGTCAGAAATTGAGGAAATTTAAAGATTCAAAATCCAAGATCTGATCTCGATTGAACGTCGAGAATTGCTCAGTACAGTGTGGGATCAAACTTTTGACTGAAATGGTTGTCTGAATGTTAAAAAGCAGAGAATGGAGAATCACGGTGAAATACACTCATAAGACAAACAACCAATTGTGGGTTTACAAGATTTTTAGATCAAAAGCAGAGAGGGAGGTCATTATGATCAGTGATCGCCATGAGAGAAGCCCCAGCTTCAACCTTCAGCGTTCGGGTAACAGGGAAAGAGAAATGGGTTTATATTTAATTTATTTATATATCAGAGGGCACGTTTGACGCCTTGCTGGTTAAGAAATGAAAATTGCAGAGTGAATACAGACATTCAACCACAATAAACGGTGCCGATGCATTTAACGCGTTATAAGCTTACGTCAGCAAGGCGGCCGGTGCATGGTCAGCAGTTTGCACAGTGATCAAGTGAGGTGACGGTATAATTAATATTCTATCCAGTCCTTCATATAAAATTTAGTTCAATTTCTATGCGTGTATGCACTATGCACTATGCACTATGCATGCATGCAGTATACATTTGAATATACTATCCGGTCCTAATTATAAGATAAGTTTGACTTTTTTTGAAGAAATTAAAGAAGTTAAATGAGTTACTTAATCATATGATATGTTATATATCCTTAGATTATATATTAATTTATTAGTCAAACTAATTAGTTTAAAGAAAAAAATATAAATATAAATATTCTAAAGTAATATAATTAGCTTCTTTAATTTCTTCAAAAAAATCAATTTTATCTTATAATTAGGACTGGAGGGAGTAACTAATTACCAACTGGCAAAAAAAAAAAAAAGCGCTAATTACCGTTTTAACCGCATAAGGATTTGGCTGTAAGTTGCCTAGATATTGACCTAAAAAGCAATGGTCAATTGTAATACGCTGAATCCAAATGATCATAGATGAAACATGTCTTCTATGATGAAAGGGTTAAAACGGCGCTGACTCCCATCTATAATTGTTATTGAAGACTTACATGAAAGTTATAATTAAAATTAAACAACCAAAATGTTAATAGAAAGATATCATCCATATGTAATAAATTAATCGTTTGATTAACGTTCTGAAGGAGTTTGAACACAATAAATTATTAATACGGGAAATTTTACTAATGTACTAATAAAAGTTGATCATAACATACTTAGTACCCGATACAACGCACGGGAGAGATTTATAGTTCTTACACATATTAAATCAAAAACGTTTTTTACCCTACAAAAGAAATTTTCCTCGTTCTTTTGTTTTATCATCATGAAAAAAGAATAATCACTGACTTGTTTTTTTCTTCTTCTTATTCCTTTTCCGCAAATCACAATGACTTGTTCTTTTCATTGTAGTGATTGGGTATATTACATAAAACAGTTATTTTCTGCATAAACTTTTGCAAGAGTTTTAGAATATTGTAAATTTTAGGGAAATTTTTAGAAAAATATGCTGAAAATATCAAAACCTCAAATTAATTTTATTTACTACACTACATCAGTTATTTAATTTACTTGCTGAGTAAATGACAAAATACAATTTAGTAGGAAACATTGATGTGAAATTTTCAAATTTTAAAGGCGTTTAATTAGAATTTTCCCTAAACTTTAATTTTTATCAATTCCTTCTTAAAATACCCCCATTGATACTTTCTCAATAATAAATTCATATTATATTGTCTATAGTCTATAGTCTATATATGCGGAACCCAGGCAGCTTATTTGGCTGTGTTCCTTACGTATTTTTCTTGGAGCGTGGACTTGTGCGGTGAATGATAGCACGCTAAACCTTACCGATTACTCATGTACAGTTTTCTAAATCACCCTTATTAAATAAGGGTATTTTGAGAAAATAAATAAGATTAACTAATTTAACTATTATTCTTAATTTCTCCAAAGTTAGATAAATATATCCTATAATTAGGACCGGAGGGAGTATTAGGTATTTAGATGTCTCTCATATTAATATTTTGATATAATGATATGACATATATTAATTTATTTTAAAAAATATATGACAAGACCGGCCCTTTTAGGTCCGACTCCTTCTAAAACATCTAAATAATAAATCCGGCCTTTGATGGGCTCAGACCTAAACAGACTAACCCGACGGATTCTATTCGATTTCTCGGCTCTATTGGAGCCTTTGTAATTAAAACACGTGCCTATAACAATACCCAAGAAAACACGTGTCTCAAGTCAACACGCGATCATGCGTATATGGGCATGTGAGCGAGCGCGCGCGCGCGTCCGTATATCAAAACAAAAATTCTCCATCTCTCTTTTATGTTCCACCCATCATCATCTACCTGCTTTGCTCTGCTCTCTATCAGGGAAACAACCCTCTCCATCCCTCCATATAATTACACCTCATATGAGATATATATTTAAATGATATATACAGTAACTCTGTTAAACACAATTATGAAACAAGTTGTTTATGCATATGAGATAGATAGAGATATTTTAGTTTTAACATAAACATAGATGACAACACACACCCACACTCTCTACACACTTTAATTTCCACCTTGCAGTGTTTAATTTAGTAATATTTTTTACTGTTCATAACCCGCATATGTGTGCTGAAGTAATTGAAGACGACCAAACTGAGAGTGAAGTTTCAACTTTATTTATTTATTTTTTTTTGCTCAAAAAAGTTTCAACTTTATGAATGTCCTCATCTTCATTAGTTTTCCTCTCTTCCTCTCCCATTTCAAACCCGCCACCACTTTATTTTCTCCATTATACCCGCCTTTGACTATTATTCCCTTAACTTTACACCCATCTGTGTTTCACAAGCCGCATTATCCCTTATTTAAACATAGCTTCCTAAATTAACTAGCACACACTCCATGACTAAGACACTATCCATCAACTTTTCAGTCAAACTAAAGGTTGACAAAAAACCTTACTAGTCAAATTAGGGCATGTTTGAATTAGTGTTATATAAGTATATTCACGTAAGTCGAGATAAAACTCTTTTCATATATTTATCTAGTACACTGTAAACTACAATAGAAAAACAGCTTATACCCTTAATTCAAACAGGCACTTAATTGGTGACATTGTGTGTATTTGGGGACCCCCAAAAAGGTCGATTGAATACCAGAAGCCCAATTGTCAATTGAAAACTCAAATTTTGAGTGTTTGATAGAAGCAATTGAAGGTTGGGCTTACAATCCAAATAACATGATTGGTTAAAAGCTAAAATTTAGAGCTTATGCAGTTGAGCTTTTGGCATGAGACTGAATAATTAAAATATTTTTTCAGTTGTGCCCAGTGTGTTATCAGACTTATTACAATTTAACCCTTAATGTACTTTTTCAGCTACAAAAATTAATTTAAAATATTTTTTTGGTACTTTTAACCCCTTAAAATATTTTTCCAACTGTACCCAAAGTGTTATCAAACTAATTACAATTTTACCCTTAATGTACTTTTTCAGCTGCAAAAATTAATTTAAAATATTTTTTGGTGCTTTTAACCCCTCAAAATATTTTTCCAACTATACCCAAAGTGTTATCAGACTGATTGCAATTTTATCCTTAATATACATTTTTAGTTACAAAAATTAATTTAAAATATTTTTTTGGTACTTTTAACCCCTTAAAATATTTTTCCAACTGTACCAAAAGTATTATCAAACTGATTGCAATTTTACCCTTAATGTACTTTTTCAGCTACAAAAATTAATTTAAAATATTTTTTGGTGCTTTTAACCCTTTAAAATATTTTTCCAACTATACCCAAAGTGTTATCAGATTGATCACAATTTTACCCTTAATATACTTTTTCAGTCACAAAAATTAATTTAAAATATTTTTTGGTGCTTTTAACCCCTTAAAATATTTTTCCAACTGTACCAAAAGTATTATCAAACTGATTGCAATTTTACCCTTAATGTACTTTTTCAGCTACAAAAATTAATTTAAAATATTTTTTGGTGCTTTTAACCCTTTAAAATATTTTTCCAACTATACCCAAAGTGTTATCAGATTGATCGTAATTTTACCCTTAATATACTTTTTCAGTTACAAAAATTAATTTAAAATATTTTTTGGTGCTTTTAACCCCTTAAAATATTTTTTCAACTGTACCCAGTGTGTTATCAGACTGATTACAATTTTACCCTTAATGTATTTTTTTCAGCTCCAAAAATTATTTTTGGCGCTTTTAACTGTCAGCACCCATTTTCATTTCGATATTCACCGAGTAATAGAGACCAAGTTCCATAGACATACAGAAAAATACATATATACTGATAAAATTATTTGTTTATAGACAGACATTAACAGAGCAAAATTCACTAATAATTACAAATATGTATAGAATATCCTAAAATATTCCAAGTACAGGTTAAATATAACCACCGACTGTGACTCGGGAAATGTGCTTGTCAGTTTTCCTTAACTATGTCCTTGCCTTTTGAGCCGCTGGCACCCGCTGACACATTTTGATTTAGAGAAAGGGGTGAAATTCCGAAGAATCCCAATATAAATATACTATCGATATATAAAATGTGAAAATTAAATATATAATGTACCATATTAAGCAAAATGAAAGTTCGATTTGATTCATATGTGTACACACGTTTCAGGGCCAAACATCGAGTTAGAACCCCTACATGTACCTTAGCCGAGTCACCGACCACAGCTAGGATTTTCGATATACCTTGGCTGGGCACCGAACCACAACCAAGTACTGTGCCTCTAGCACGCATTCATATCACAAAATACAGCAACACATAACATACAATATTCACATAGTATATGAGAGATAGTAGTCCCTACCTCAACCCTTTTTAACCTCGAGATGCTCTTCTCGTGGAACGTGCCAACTTAAGGTTCCTAACTCAGTCCTAAAATACCAAATGTATAAGAAATGGGTTATAACCTATCCATATATCATTTTAGACATGTCCATAGTGTTTATTGTGATTATATTAGCCTATGGTGAAAATTTATCAAAATGCCTCGGGGACCACGGTCCGACCCCACCGTACCCTGCCTGGCTGCACTTTTCCCAAAATTTTGACTAAGGCTATTCTGACATATTTCCACCCAAAAAATCCATTTCTGGATTTGAAATTACCAAATTCAATGTCAAATTACAAAAATACCCTTGATAGCCCCGATTTTCAGGGTTTCAAGGGCGTTTCCGTAACTATACTTTCTCGACCTTTTTTGAAAATGTGTCCAACTGTAACCCCACCTAATTTTTCCTTCTGAATCCAATGGAACTATCAAATCATTGAAAATCCAACTCTAAGGCCCTCTAACATCCCTGGCCAAAATTATGGTATTCTCAGGGAAAAATCATGATTTTGCGATTTCGGCTCCGTAAACGCGTATCTTTCTACTCCAAACCACTTAATTAACCATCTAATTGAGTTATAACAATCATTTGAACTAAAATTGAACAACATAACCTTTATGCACACACATTTCCAAAATTTAAAACCAATGGCAATCCGGTGAAATTTCATCAATTTAATTGCTCATAGCAACTAGAATAGTTAATATATGAAAGTTTGGAAGTTACCTCAAACTCCTATTAGCTTTTCTTCAATATGGCTGAAACCCTAACCCTTCAACCACATATTTTTGAGCCTGCAAACCTTAAAGAACAAAGAGAAAGAAGCTTAGGGTCGAAGTTATACGCGTTAGGAACCGATTTACCGAAGAAATAACTTACCTTTGCAAGTTTTTCTTCTCTTTCTCTCTCTAGAATTTCACACTCTCTCTAGTTCAGATCTGAAATGGCACGAAAATGGGCTGGAGGAAGGAAGGAGATGATATTTAATATAATATAATATATTATATTTAATTATTAATTTAATTTCCAACAATTTCAGATTTTAGAAATTTCTGGTAGATTTTCTGCTCAAACTTTGGAAAATCATAATTAATTTTAAAAAAATTGAATTGGAGTGATTCCAAAGCCTATAGAACCCTTATTGAGTTTAGTTTCAAGAAAAAATATAGAATTTTGCTAGCTGCAATCACAAAATTCCTAGAATTTCATACTGTTCTAGAAATTTCACAGTTTTTCTGTGCTGACTTCAAAAATTAATAAATTTTTGTATATAGCTCTAATTGAGTCATATGACCTATCAAATTAAATCTTGGGATGTCTACTTCCATCCTGTAAAATTTCATAATTTTTGCTCATCATTTGATCTTCCAAAACCACATGACCAACTCACTACCGTATAAGCGACTTCACCAGAAACATTGTTTACCTTTAATTTCTAATATCATATGACCAAAATTAACATTAGTATTGGCCAAATATTATTTTCTTGTATTCCTCTACTTTGGACCTTAATATTGGATTTTTTAAATTATCCAAATTAATTCCATAATTATTTTTGCTCAATGTCTCACGAAAATGAACATTTATAAAATTCATAAATTTCAAATTTATGAATATTCACCATTTTATTGAATTTTTCAAATATTTAAAATATTTTTGGTGAATATAAATTTTGAGTGTTACATTAACTCTTTAACATATTTTTTCAGTTGTACTCAGTCTTAGGAGACTGATTACAATTTTACCTTTAATGTATTTTTTCTTAGTAGTAAAGAGCACCTAAAATTTAGAATATTGATTTATTGATTTTCATCCACTTTAAAATATTTTTTCAGTAGCATCTAATATTTTAAAGTAATTTTTAATATTTACTTGATCTTTTAAATATTTTTTCACCCACTCTCTCTTACTATTATCACAAAATTCACATGTATTTAAGCCAATCTAAACAAGTTTTATTTTTGCAAAAATCATTTATACAATCGCTAATCCAAACATAAATCACAATACATAATCTGACTTTTACCAAAAGTAATATTACAAAAAGTCAAATTGAAACAAGCTTAATTAGCAATCACTGTTCCAAACACACATTATTTCATTGATTCAAATTACATTTGTAACTCGCTCTCATTCATTAGTTGTATTATTAGTACTCCCATGATTCCATTTATAAGGTAGAGTGTATGTGCTTTATTTAGTCATATTTATAAATCACATCATTAAATTTATACAATTTTAGATTTTATTAAATAATTTGAGTCCCCGACCAACTCACATATATTTTTTTACTGAAAAGAATCAAGTATAAATGATTACACCCATTCATTAGTAAGACTTACGTTAACTAATGAATCTTATATATAATACCCTTTGGACAATCAGCCATTGACGCCTACAGAATTTTCAGACTTGAATCAAAGGGGGAAAACAAAAGGAGACGCATGAATATAAGAGATTTGGTTTGGCTTGAACATGAAGAAACGACATTTCAAGATGGAGAATCCGTGAGACGAAAGTTGACCTTTCAAAGCCCATCCAGCACACGAATAATCAGATACAGACAAAAAAAGAAGAAGATATTTTGTCGATGAAACTGACCAAACGATCTGAAAAAACTACAATGAAAAAAGCTGCCGGGGGTAACAGAGAAAGATGGTCTAATCACACTGTAACTGGCAAGAAATTTATACTGAATTTTACGGCGTCATGTACACAGCACAGTTAGGATGTATTCAAATAAAGGGCAGTTAAATTCAACAAAAAATGTGAAATTGTGGTTGCTTATAAAAAGAAATTAACTCCACATTGCAGGACTAATTTCAAATTCAATGGCAATTATATATATATATGGAACTGGGAATGGCACATGTGAAAGTGACGAATAGTAGTAGTTTAAATTACAAGAAATTAGTGGTGGTAAAGTGAATATCAAAGCGAGAAAGGAAAGAACAAATGATGGAGATGGAGGATTAGAATAGAAAGATGTTAGGAGGGAAAGCCGTGGTGCTGTTTCAAGCTAAGTCGGAAATTAGCATCTTATCCCATAGTACTTGAACAGCTTCTACTGCAGCTCACCAAAGATGAAAACGACGATTCTCCAATTTTACGCGTAACCGCGCGCACCAACAATCATATCTTTAGTATCGTACGTCCAATATTATGCTCAGAAATTCCAAAGAGCACACACTTATGACTTATCCCTATATAAGATATATATTGTTCCATATAATAGTAACTAACACGCATAATCACATGATCGTTTGAGCTAATATCTGTTGTTAGCTAAGAAATGGGATTCATCAGATAACCGCGCCGTACGGCGAATACAAATGCACTCAAAATTGAGAAACAGTGACAGGTTTATTCAGCGGGAAAATAATTTAAAATATCGGATGACTTTGTGTCAAAGCGCAACACGGAGGAGTAGAGGACGCGGGAGTCAAGTGTGGGGGGGCTCAGATGGGATCCACACAAAGGCCACGTGTTCCCTTCCCTGCTTCTGCTTTCTGCGCTGGGATCCACCTCTATTATTTTTTTTTAACCCCGACAAAATCCGCGTCTTATGTTCCCGATTTTACCTTTCTTTTCAATCATATAAATATTAAGGAAAATGATCCATAGAGAAATTTAAATATACTAAAAGATAAAACGGTGTTAGAAGATTTGGAAATACCATAGAGGTCATAACACTTATTAAAGATTTACAATTTTAAGGTAAAATTATCATTTTACCCTTATTTATATTTTTATTAAATAATAAAAATCCTTCTTCCGGCCGCCCGCCCACCCAAAGCTTTGGGATTTTTTCCCCAAAGCTTGGGGAATATTCCGACGAGGACGGAATATTCCTTGGCCACGGTGGGATGGCCAACTGGCCGCGAGCGGCCGCCATCGGCCTGCCGGAGGAGGGATTTTTATTATTTTAATAAAAATATAAGTAAGGGTAAAATGATAATTTTACCCTGAAATTATAAATCCTTGATAAGTGCTATCATGTATGTGGTATTTCCAAATCTTCTAACACCTTTTTATCTTTTAGTATATTTAAAGTTCTTTTTGAATCATTTTCACTAAATATTACTCCGTGCTACGCCTGCATATTGCTAATACCAAAATACCCCACAGAAGCGAGGAAAAATAATAATATCAATACTCTTTTGCTAAGCAGCAGCTCAATTCGACATTTGGATAAAAATAAGTGTGTCGGCCAGGCCTAAGTGTGACGGTTGCCTTATTGTTGAAGACCATGCATGTGACCAAGTTATTGGCAGGGAGTGATATCCTGCACACAATTTCCCATATATTAGATGGAATTCAAGGTGAGTGGCATAGTTTAAGATTCACAAGTTATATTTCTTCTGCCGGATTATATTACTATTTTCTTGTTAGTGACAGATATACTCCTATTGGAGACAATCTTTTTCGAAGCACTATGAGAGCTGAATTATATTAATTGATTATAATCATTCACTCAGATTCGTTCTGGGTCATTGTGAAGCAAGGCATCAGTTGAATTAACCAAACAAGTTGGTGACAGATATTCGGAGTATACACGGCTTCACGGATTAGGAAGCAGGGGAGGAGTGTATATGAAGCCTCTGAAAATGATCTGATAATATGGAAGGGTCAAGGCAACTAACAATAACATAATCATTCGTCACTGACCCATTTATGAAAGGAAAAGTCAAATTCCGCAGCTTCATAATTGTCCTCTATATGCTTCAGCTTTTCCTGATACGCGGAAAACATCACACTCCTGAAGCCAACTATCGCCATTCATTTGATACCTTTCTGAAAGCAATATAATCGTTTATAATTTATTCGCCATTGACAGCAATTTATGTTTCTTTGGAAGCGCACGTGCCAGAATTTTTACCCCATGATTTCTGTCCAATGGAGGTAACCACTAACCACCATCCAAACATTATAAAAGTGCATGATCCCTTCCCTCTAAAGTGACACCACTAGGTCTCATTCGTAAACAGAACAAAAAATGCCCAATGCAAATGCGTCCAGTAAACGACGCACACATTTGCGGAGCCATCCAAGTCGGTGCATTGCCTTTGTCCCAGCCTGTGTCCTCATTCGGACAAGAAAACTTCCCACTAACATCACTAACTTCCATTCAAGTTATAATTCAGATTGAGAAGTCGTGCAAGGAAACGCCACATTACAGTATCTCCAACTCCATCCCACAAAGCAAGGAAAAAGCCAAAACACAATTATGCTCAGCCAAGCTAACTCAAATTCCAATCCCAGTATCAGTTGACATATGGAATCTTGCTTCGTTTATGGGACAACAGGAGTGAGCTTGATGTTAAAATCGCGTGGTATTTTAATTTCACAGACGTATGTTTCGTTCTCACTATGAGCATATTTGTGGTATAGAACGAACAAACATGTACAACTAGAACAAACATGTAAAACTACCATGTCTTAAACATCCGTGTCTTTTCCAGAGAGAGGCCAGGAACTGATAGCCATCAAAAGTATGCATGTGATCTTTTGTAACATACATGGTTAAGGTGTAAAAATAACCATAAACTTTTCTCAAAAGTGCATCCAACACTATAAACTTTTTGGGAGAATGACAGAAAAATACCATTTGAACTTCAAAATCCCGCTGACAAGAATGGTAATGGGATTGACAAGAATGGTAATGGGATTGACAACGCAAATCTTTGTCAACGGACTAATTGAGGATTTTGAAGTTCAAGTGGTATTTTTCTGTCTTTTTCCCAAACTTTTTTTAGGTGCAAAAATACCCATGAACTTCTCAAAATGGGGCAAAAATGTCAAACCGTTAATTGGTACAAACATCCGTTTTGTGGAACCCACAATATTATTTTTTGAGGTGCAAAAATACCTATAAACTTTTATAAAAAGTGCACCCAACACCATAAACTTTTCAAAAGTTCATGGGTATTTTTGCAACCAAAATTTTTTTTATGGTGTTGGGTGCACTTTTTAGAAAAGTTCGTGGGTATTTTTGTACCTCAAAAAAAAATATTGTGGGTCCCACAAAACTGACGTTTGTACCAATTAACGGTTTGACATTTTTGCCCCATTTTGAGAAGTTCATGGGTATATTTGCACCTAAAAAAAAGTTTATAGTGTTGGATGCACTTTTGAAAAAAATTCATGGGTATTTTTACCCTAACATCTATGGAAAAACTTCATGGAACTCTCGTTTGAAAAATTTCACAGCGAATTGTGATGTCAATATAATTTGTCAGGTGCTTGTGGGTTTGTGAAAACGCATGACATATCTCCCCACTATGTTTTTCACAGGCAGTGGTCCCCTGTTCATATGGGAAAAGAACAGTGTCAACATATTATGGAGTTACCCAAAAAAACAAGATTAATGGAAAAACATAAACGAGAGCACACGAATTTGGGGCAGGAATTAATTACCAAACATGGGAATCGCAGCTGTTGTTTCGATTGTCACCTAACACATAAACATGACCGTTTGGAACATACTGCAAAGGATGGAATTAATATCAGGAAAAAAACAAAATCAAATATATGAAGGTAAAAATCCAACTTTTGAAGCATAATTAGAAATTCTTCATGATCAGAACCATGGATGTCATTATAGGGAAGGTGCCCTAGTTGATTGGAGCATTACCCTCCTTTTCTAATCCATAGCTGTCATAATCATAATTCAAGAGTGAAATGAAAAGGGAGCATAGTATTTTATCAAGGACCCACAGTTAAGTTTGTTCTGTATGTTGGCTGTGCTGCCACATAATCTTCCTTCCGAGCAACTCCATTAATGTAGAGAAACCCACGACGAACCTGAAAGGAATTAGAAGTTCAAAGCAATCAAAACCTGATGTTATTAGTAATGTTACCACAAAGCTCATCAAAGAGAGTAACCAAGTTATGGACAAGTTGTAGAAAGACATCGATCTTCTCGAATTGAATTAGTATTGGTGTTTGTCACTATAACTGAGGAGCAAACCTTAGACCAAGAAAAGGTGGGGAAAAAACGGGAGCAATCTTGTTGATTATGAAAGAATCGTTGTCAAAAACATAATCTTAGTTTCAAAATTGGAAGATCTAGGAAATGAGTGTTCATTTACATCAATCTTGTTGATATATTAATATAGGGGACTATACTAAACCATCAAGTCCATCTGTAACATTGGCATAATCTTCAAGAAAGGGTTTCAACAAACATTTGGACCTACCTCAACAAGATCTCCTGCTTTTGCAACAACTCTCTTGATAAATATATCTGCTGCTTTGTTTCCAGATGGCTAAATAGAAAACCAACCATGTCACTGAAATGCATAACGAGCTACCTTCTAAGCATGTGCAAGTAGGCTAAATATTCCTTACCACACCACTCATTAACATATACCTGTGTTGGATCTCGGAATAATACAATATCCTGTACGGCAGGACTCCTGATGTAATACGAAGCCTGTGAAAGTTCCCAAAATTCTTTGAATCATTAACCAGATTACAAATGAAGAAAGGAAGGTACTTCCGATTATTTCTTAATTACAAGAATAAAAATGGTCGTCGGCTGAATGAACTACACTCGCAGCACATAAAGCAATGAAGTGTCACCAGTTTTTTTATTACTGCACAGGATGGTAAAATCTGTAAATTTCTAAAATGCCCCAACATTGGTTCAACAACTAAGGAGAGTTTATCAGTTCCAGAATTTTTTTGGCTCCTGGACTTGAGAAGCAAGAATAAAAGGCAAATATTTTCTGTTCAAACATGAATCCTCAACAATGCCAGTTGCCATACTGCATCTGGATATTCTATTGTTTTAGGATACACACCACTCGTTCGCAGTAAACCATGATCTAATATCTCTTTGACCAAAGGTATTTTTCATCCTTCTCTCATGTCCTTCTCCTGCATGAGTCTTCCAGTCAATTATCCAAAGTCCCTACTAACTTGTTTAGGCATCTTCAGAAATTTTTGAACAACCCTCGTCAATTTCATTTCATGTAGGAATGATTTAATGTTTAAGATAATTTGGACATTGCAGTCTCAGTGTTTTACTTTTCTCACCACTAGCACACAGACTGGCAAGACTGGCAGCGTGTCTTCTTATAGAATAGCAACCTCAGTGCCATAAGCTCTACCTTATTCATTACACAATATGTCAAACAGGTAAACTGAGATGACCAGGATGAATCTCAAGTTAGCAGAAATTGAGGTTGAGCTTTTGATAGAGACTAAGCTAGTATGGGTTGCTACTGCTAAGTCTCATATTTAATTGAAATGTTCTAGGGAGTATTTAAGCGAATTGGTTCTCCCATCTCAATGGTCAGCCCCTAGGATAAGGTTTATCATTCCATTTGAGTATCTATTGATTGATATCAAGATCTGGTTGTCAATGGCTCTAAAAAGGACTACCTATGGAGGGTTTTGGCAGGCAAAAAAACTGAATGAAATGTTATAGAGTGTTGCCCTGCCAGGTTGTACCATTAATTAAGGAAGAGAAAAATTAAGATCGTATACCTACTACCACCATTATCCTCTTCTGGTCATCTTGAATTTCAAGTGTGTGATAAACATGCGAGGGGCTATAATCAAAAGTCAAATTCATATCTGACGCAACTCACACCATGGAGATTCAAGCGGGGGGAAACTTAAGGCTTCACTGAGATTACCCCCATGGAGCTGAAAAAAGGCTTTAAATACCCAAACACTGTCAGCATCTAGAAAGCAGTAACATAAAACTGAAAATAGAACCTATCTCATTAACGGTAGAATTCATAGAACATTGGAGCTTGGGACCTATATGGTTTCAGACAAGGGATATAAAAGTTTAATTTATGCTGAAAAAAGTGCAAAGAAGTTTTCTCTGCAAAGTAACACTTCTAGCCAGGTGTATTGTTATGAAATGTCCGCACATGGTAATTAGTCGTCAAACTTGACGAAAGCCTAACTGTGACAGCTCTCTGCTCCTACCGTAAATGCAGGACTACCGAGGGCACATCTATTTATGTTTGGACCTACTAATAAATTTGAATAGCAATATTCTCGCAAGTGGAATGATCCAGTTGTTACAACTAAGTTAATGACCGAAAGAAGTGACTTGGAAAACTTTCTATTTACTGGATGAGATATGGCCATTGGTTAGAATAATAGTCCAGCAACACTGGGATGATAGTAACATGAGCATATAAAGAGAGGGAGACTAATAAGACTATGAGTTTTTCCACTATAAGTAAAAGGACAAGTTGAGCTATCTTAAAAGATTCCCACGGAAGGAATAAACGCAGGTAAAACTGCGGCAAGTAAAGCTCCTATATTAATTACTGAACTTCTGGAAGCTTTATCCATATCTAACTAGCTAGACTCTTTTCATGTCCCAGAGAATAAGAGAACATACACTGCGAAGCATGATGAATATAAGAAATTAAGAATATACAAAAACACGCCTTTAATATAGAAGGGATGAGAATATCAAGAAGAATAGAAGATTGTGCACCTTCTCGACAATGATTCGATCACCAACTGTAAGAGTCGGGTTCATAGAGGATGAAGGTATGAAGCGGAGCTCCAAAAACATGGTCCAGAGAAGGAACATCACCAAAAGTCTCAAGAAGCCATCGAAACCGGGCCTTCGAAGAAAGCCCCAACTCTGACAGGGCATCCATCTGAAGGAAGGACATGTAATAAGAAAGGCGTACAATGCTGAGGGCCTCAGGAAACTCATCAGGTAAACTGCGGGGAAAAAATACAAAGAGAATAGGGGAGTCAGAAATTGAGGAAATTTAAAGCTTCAAAATCCAAGATCTGATCTCGATTGAACGTCGAGAATTGCTCAGTACAGTGTGGGATCAGACTTTTGACTGAAATGGTTGTCTGAATGTTAAAAAGCAGAGAATGGAGAAATCACGGCGAAATACATTCATAAGAAAAACAAACAAATGTGGGTTAACAAGATTTTTAGATCAAAAGCAGAGAGGGAGGTCATTATGATCAGTGATCACCATGAGAGAAGCCCCAGCTTCAGCCTTCAGCCTTCAGCGTTCGGCTAACAGGGAAAGAGAAATGAGTTTATATTTAATTTTTTTATATATCAGAGGGCACATTTGACGCCTTGCTGGTTAAGGAATGAAAATTGAATAGTGAATACGTCAGCAAGGCGGCCGGTGCCCGGTATAATGAATATTCTATCCAGTCCTTCATATAAAATTTAGTTCAATTTCTATGCGTGCATGCACAGCATCCAGTATATATTTGAATATAACTACTTACCGTTTTACCCGGATAAGGATTTGACTGTAAGTCGCCTAGATCTTGACCTAAAAAGTAATGGTCAATTGTAATTCGCTGAATCCAAATGTTCATAGATCATAGATGAAAGGGTTAAAACGGCGTTGACTCCCATCTATAATTGTTATTGAAGACTTACATGTAAGCGTTGTGAATTGTCGTTTGCATCTAATGGTGCATCGATTAATCACCCGATTCTACGGAATCGAAATGGTCGTCAGTTTATCTTATCTTCTATGATGAAAGGGTTCACAATTACAGTATCAATTTTTTTAGTAATTATTGCACGACTTCAGTCACTATTCTAACAGTAATTATTTGTGGTTTTATAGGGTGCATTTATACTCGGGGTACTACACTCTGGCCAAGCAATGGACACATGCCTTTGCAGATTTACTGAACATCAATCATATCTCCTTACTTGAATAACTCTACAACATGTGCATGATTATTATCATAAATCTGATCGATATCTGTCAAGTTGTATCATGGTTATAATAAGTAGAACATATGTAACTCAAATCTGACCGATTTTTTTTAAACTATAAGGCCCTGTTTGGTACGAGGTATTGAATTTTGATGGATTGAGATTGGGATTGGGACTGATGCTTTAAAAATATGTTTGGTAGGGAGTAATAGTGGGAGGGAATAATTATATTTATCTTATTTAATAAATAGTGACTGATAATAAAAATACGGAAATACCCTCACCTCCTCCACTCCATCGAGAAAGTCTGGTCTTCTCACCGTCTCGAGCCCTAACCCGCACCTCCTCCTCCTCCTTTCTTTGCCTTCGGCGAGTTGGCCACCGGCGTGATCTCTGATTCTCCTTCTTAGCTTCGTCCTCCGCCTTCTGCGAGGAAGACGATGGGCGACCAGTCGACGACCACGATGTGGCCGATACAAGACTCTCGAGCGTGAAGCCTAAAGCGCCATTTTCACCTATCCATTTTCCCTCTCAATCGATGACGAAGACTAACACAATAAAAAAGAAACAGAGGGAGGCATCCAAAATCGCAAGAGGGCACAATCTTCCGGATAAATCACGGTCTTCATCGCAGAGATCACACACTGTCTTCGTCATCGTCTGTGAGGAGTGACACGAACCAGAGGGCAGCGGGAACCACAGAGGGACCTTCTTCATCACCGCACGATCAGAACAGAGGGAAAAAAGCACAGATCTACAGAACCTGAGGTAAACTGCAACTGGCTCATTCTTGGTCTCTGATTTGATTCCGTTAATTATCAGTCTCTTGTTCTCCCCTTATCTCCTTTTCCTTGTGCTAAATTCTTTAATGGGTTTTTGCTTTGAGATGAATTTGATTATGATTATGAGTAGCTGAACTATTTACTCTAGGATTATTTGAATCCGGATTGAGTACTTGTTTTTCTTTTTATATTTGTGATTAAAGTTGTTTTTATGTTTATTTTCCTCACGTCTTAATGCTTTAGACTTGGACTTTAATGATACAATCATCACTGATTTTATTGATTACTTGACAGAGATGTTGGCTTATGAAAATGTTGTTGGTGGGAAATTGAAGCTCAAGGGAAAGGCCTTGGATGTGAAGGCTGGGGGAGTGAAGAAGAAAAAGAAGAAGAATAAGAGTCAGGATCAAGTATTAGAATCCACTGAGAATGAACTTTTGGCAGGTTGGTTTCTTTTATTAGAAGTCTTGAATCAAATTGCAAAATTGGTTGTTGTCATTCAAGGTTAGGTATTGATAGTTGACACTCTAAATTATAAGTCAATTAGTTATTTGAGTAAGTGATTCTTGGGTTGAAGTAGTGTAAATGGTTTACCCCAGTTGGTGATGTTTCATATATAGTAGTAAATGGCTCATGGTATCACCAAAAAATAATAATAAAATAAAAAAGCTCATGGAATTGGGTTGATGTGATTCTATCAACTTTATAGAATATTGTAACTACTAACTAGGACCTTCTGCTCTACTATTTAGCAAGTTAGCTGGTTTGTCTATCTTCAAGAAAGACCAAATTGAGAAATTGCCTGAAGTCATTTTTAAGTTGGCTTATTAAGTTACTGCAGGGCAGTTGGAAAATTACATTTCCCATTATTTGTAGTTTCCTTTGTCTTTTTTCTCTGATATGAACTTGATTTTAAATTTTTCCTAGGAGTTTGCTTTCCTCTGGGAAAGGGGATATATCGTGTGCTTCATATACCTGAAGATGAAGTTGTTCTCTTAAATTCTAGGGAGAAGGCACCTTACCTGATTTGTGTTGAAGTTTTGAAATGTGAAATGCCAAGGTATTTACTATTTACTGGATAATAACTTTGAGCATTGTGTAAGTAGTCAGTTAAGAGAGATCTGTACTTCCTATATTTCTGACGCATGTTCCTTGGTTTAAAATATATAATATAGCAATTCCAAGGATGCATCCTATACCCAGAAACTCTCTAATGGAGGCAATGATTTGAGTCTAAATTCAAAAGAAAAGTAGCATTCTTCTATTTTAACGTTACATTTCAGATAACTTTCCAAGGCTGAGCAAGTGGCTGTGCAAATGAGATTTACCAATTTGACATTTTGTCTTTTTTTTTTGCCATAAAGTGGTTAATCCAAAAATGAGTTCTATCTACTGCATTGTTCCTTAATATTTTAATGTTCAGCATGTCTTGAAGTGTCTGATACAATTTGTATCATTTATATTGTCTAACGCAGGTAGAAGTACTGAACAGGCTAATGATCCTAATGATCATGACAATGATGATGTGAACAAATCGACAGGGGAAGAGAATGCTCCTCATTATGATGATCATCTTACGCCGGCTGATTGAACCCTTCATTTTTCGCTATGATGTGTAATTTCTGTGTTGTGCACAATAGCTGCTGACACTAAAATATATTTTCTTGGGATGCTTTGTAATTTCTGTGTTGTGCACAATAGCTGCCGAGCATTGTGTTTTTGAGCTATGCTAATGCAATCAATTGAGATTGCTTTGAAATTTGAGCTCGTTTTGAATTGCTTGAATATCAGTATAAAGGCTGAGATATGAGTTTAGGAAGTTTGTCACCTTTATTAAGGGTGTTTGTTATCTTGGACTCGGATTTAGACAAATTTGCAGCATAATTATCAGCAAACAAATCACAACCTGATATTGCCCCCAAAGGCATTCAGATGTGATCAGTTCAATCTGCATTTTTAATTATCAAGAGGGCACAAGATTCTGTGTTGATCAAGATGGAGTCTAGCTAGAGTCAATGATTAACTCATCTTTAAGCATAGGGCTACCTGCAATACATAGATTGTAAAAATGTTGTTTGATCCTGTGTTAATAGTCTCCTCCATTTGCATTTGTAAAATATTGCTCTTGCATTGTAAAATATTGTGCGAGAATCATTTCATAAATATTACTTCATCATGTCCCAAATATAATGAATAATCAACGAAAGTAAAGCAACATCTCTAATTTAAGAAATTCATACAAAATGGATAGACAAAAGCAACTAACCAAAAGCCCAATATTAGAGTCTTCTGTGCATGATGAACAAACAATGAAAAAATATCCAATACTGAAATAATAATATCTACTTAGCAATCAATGAAAAATATCTCCCATAAAGTTAAATAAATAAATCTTAGAAATTAGATTAATTATGCTATCATCCGGCGAAGTACACGAGCTTGTCCCTCTTGAGGCGTAGCATAGAATGCAGTCAGCAATTTATCATCGGACATCAACTTGATATAAGCTGAATCTCGTTGTTGGTCTGAAAGCCCGTCAACCTGCATAATATCGGTATAAAGAGATTCCTTCATGTCATCCAAACGCTTCTCGCGTTCTTTCATACGCTTCTCACGTTCATCTTTGTTCATGTACATGGCTAATCGCTCACTTGCCTCTTTGAAGCCATCAGCCAATATATGGGCAATCCTCTCCATACCTTGGAGTAGAAAGTCGTCACGATCAGAACTACTTCGCTTTCGCTTTTTCAGCCCTGCATTTATAGCAGATGGAGTTTGCTCGTCAGGAGTTTGCTTTGATGATGGATGCTCATCTGGAGTCTGATCAGGTTGTAAATTGTTCTCATGGGATATATGCATGTCTCCATCATTGTGCTCGTCCAAACCAGGTTGATTATTTATCTCTTCAACGGCATCATCATATTGTTCAGACTCCTTGCCTTGTGCACGATCCTTATTAAATATCAGGCTGGACTCCTCAAAATAAGGGAAAGACATATGTCTGTACTTTGCATGTTTCTTGTGAGCCTGTAAAATTGACATCATGACTAATTAAATTTGATTAACATTAAACGATATATATATATATATATGTATATAATTAATCATATTTACCTTTATATAGTCATCCCAAACTGTCATAGGAGCTGTCACACATTTCGTTTCAGAGTTCCAACCAAACCCAGATAAGTTGAGAAGGTCAGTCACCACACTATAGTGAGCCTTTAAAATTTTATATCTGGATTGGATATGAGGATGTGCCTGAATTTGGCATCCAGGTATAGTCTCATGAAATTTGTCCTTTAATGTGTTCAAGACACCAGGCCTAAGACCACTTTCACTAATAAGATCACCCTTCTCATGCAATTCAAGCATGAAATGGATTAACAAGTCGTCTTCTTCACTTGTCCATTTGTGAATATCCAACTTTCCAGATTTTTCTGACATGTTGGTCAACTGTAAAACATATTAGAACCTAACATAAATTATGCATAAAAGAAGAACATATATAGCTTAAAGAAAAAGGATCAGTTATAGCACAAATAAAAATTGTACAAAATACACATCTCTTTCAACTCATTGTTCTATTAGAAGTAAAAGCTGTAAACATTTCATTAGCAAGATTGTTCCGAAATGTAGCCCATTGATTAGAGCTCTCCATATTTTGGATTGGAGGGTTGTACATCCTATCTACACCAACTTCCAGGTCATCTACTTCATTTTCAAGTGGATCTACACCATCTTGACGAATTAAGTTGTGCAAGAGACAACAAGAAATTATGATTCGGTTGTATGTCTTAATGGGATAAAATGACGGGCTTCTTAGAATAGCCCACCGTAACTTCAAAATGCCAAAGCACCTCTCAATGACATTTCGTGCTGATGAATGTCTCATATTGAAGCACTCTTGTGCGTTTCGAGGGTATCGCCCTTCTCTCCATTCATTTAAGTGGTATCTTTGTCCTCGATATGGTGCAAGAAATCCCTCACAATTGGCATACCCAGCATCAACCAAGTAATATTGACCTTGTGGAACTCTTAAGCCATTCCTCCTACTAATGGCATCACGAAGAACCCTTCCATCTGCTGCAGATCCTTCCCAACCAGGCAACACATATATGAAGTAGCCATCTTGTGAGCAAACACCCAGCACATTTGTGGTTATGTCTCTTTTCCTATTTCGGTATCTTGCCTTGTCCAAAGCAGAAACTCTCACCTTAATATGAGTTCCATCCAACGCTCCTAAACAATGCTGTCAAAAAGGAAAAAAATATATTACAAATTATCTATATGTTTATACAAAATTTAATGAGTATAAAACATATATATCTACCTTGAACCATTTCCACCGATTATCATTGGAGTCTTCTGCCACAGGCTCTGCTTTTTTGAATAAAATATGTCCAACCCTCATCATACTATGTAGAACGGAATTGAAATACCTACTAATGGTTTCTCCAGATCTATTAAAGTTATATTGTATTACTCTATTCTTCACATGATGTGCTAGTATGTGAAGAAAAATGGCAACTTGCTCATCTATAAGCATATTCTTACTAGGTTGGAGACCTCAGACATCCGTTAGCATAGAGCATAGATTATCAAATGTTGACCTATTCATTCTAAGTAAGTTGTAACATGCTACATCACTACTACACACTAATCTCCTTAGATAAGATCTCTTTGCGAAAAAGTCCATTTTGTAAGGTAAATGGATGATTCGTCGCCTCCTTAACATGATCATCATACTCACACATAAATAAAACCAATGTATAGCCTCAGCCATGCTCTGCCACCAGAGTAACAAGCACAGCTGGGCTCTCTTTTCTTCAGATATTGTCATAACTGTTTCAACAACCATATAAGAGTTAACAAGGAAATATGTCATACCCGTTAAACCAGCGAGTTTTGGTTCAATCATCACAAAAAATAGTACTAAGTTTGACTGTCACACACTATAGGAAATAAATAATAGTCTGCCACTTCACTTCATAATAGATTCAAGTTCCTAACTTCATTTTATACATCAAGACCAGATATTGCAGATTTCACACTTCACTATAATTCATAAAAAAAATCCAGTAAACACGGCACAGTACAGTTCCAAATTTCAGCAGCAATTGACCAAAAACTTTAGGATTTAAATTGCCAAACTTCTTTAACATCAATGGTTATGACATCAATGAATTCCAACCTCCAAAAACCAAAATCTCAAAGCTTCGATTACAACTTATGAGAGGGACCAAATCATTTATAATTCAGCATAGCACATGACAGTAGCTATCTTAGAATTAATTCAATTTCTCAAAATCATCCGCTGCACATAATTTGACAGCAATCACTACATAATTGCGCAATACATTATATGATAGCCCCTTATCACATTGCCATAATAAGTAGAATCATATATTCCTTGTTGAAGGCTGTGGCTGTGCCCAGACTAACTTAGATCAGGAGATGCACAATGCTTGTGCAAAACCACGCATATAATAGAGTGAAGCAACCAAAAACTTAAGTATTTCATAGTTAAGCTTAGAGAACAACTTATTAGAAAAATTACCTGGCAAACCTTGCTGAAGAAAATCCAACTGCGATTTCACTCCTGCATCAAGGAATCGAAACAGCACATGAGAAGAATTAAACTAAATTATAATAATGAAGGTAGAAAGTGGAAACTAGTAAACCAAAACCAAAGAAATCTTGGGGCAACAAAAAGCAAGCATATCTAGCAAACCCAAATCAAAATCAGGATCCGAATCCGCTTAAAAAAAATGCAACACAGAAAACAAGCAACCTTGTTGGGTGCAAAGGATCGTTAGAGAGATTCTAGGTTAAATGAGGAGTCGACGATGTTGAGTGCAAAGGATCGGTGGTGGTGAGGCTAACTGAGTGACCGACGGTGAGGTTAACGGAGAGAAAGGGGAAAAGTTTCCGGTGCTGAGAGAGACTGTGCGTGATGGTGAGGGCCGATGGAGTCCACGACTGTGTGGGCGGGGCTGAAGGCGACGGAGATAAAGGGGAAAGGCACTCGGTGCTGACGCCGATGGAGTTGCCGACGGTGTGAGCGGCGGTGAGGGACTGTGTAGGGCGACGGTTCAGAGTGATGGATTTTACGCAGCTGGTGAGGAAAAATCGAAGAGGGAGTGATTGTGAGAGAAATTGATTAGGTTAAAATCAGGGTATTTTTGTCTGAAAAAATTTAAATCAAGGGTAATTTTGTCTCAACAATTTTGGAATCCAGGGATTGAAAATACAAAACCAGGGGGGAGGTGGCTTTTCAGCAATCCCTCTTTCGTGGCATTCCCAATCCCTGATCATTCATGATCCCTGGTACCAGACGATATATTTTAACTTAATCCCTCACCCAATCCCTATCCCTACCCCCTGTTACTTCGTACCAAACATAGCCTAAAGGTTGTCTTCCCGTTTAAATTTCAATTCAACGATGAAAGTTATAATTAAAATTAAACAACCAAAATGTTAATAGAAAGATATCATCTACATGTAATAAATTAATCTTTTGATTGATGTTCTGAAGGAGTTTGAACACAATAAATTAATAAGGGAAATTTGACTAATGTACTAATAAAAGTTGATCATAACATACTTAGTACCCTGTACAACGCACGGGAGAGATTTATAGTTCTTACACGTATTAAATCAAAAACGTTTTTTACCCTACAAAAGAAATTTTCATCGTTCTTTTGTTTTATCATCATGAAAAAAGAATAATCGCTGACTTGTTTTTTTCTTCTTCTTATTCCTTTTCCGCAAATCACAATGACTTTTTCTTTTCATTGTAGATTGTAGTGATTGGGTATATTACATAAAACAGTTATTTTCTGCATAAACTTTTGCAAGAGTTTTAGAATATTGTAAATTTTAGGGAAATTTTTACAAAAATATGCTGAAAATATAAAAACCTCAAATTAATTTTATTTACTACACTACATCAGTTATTTAATTTACTTGCTGAGTAAATGACAAAATACAATTTAGTAGGAAACATTGATGTGAAATTTTCAAATTTTAAAGGCGTTTAATTAGAATTTTCCCTACATTTTAAAGCCGACATAGTTAGCCTCCAAGATAATGTTGTTGCTGTTGTTATTTAGGAAAATTTCACCTACCTTTGGTAGCAAATTAATTTCAGTCAATCCCTAAAATTTTCTGAAGCTTCACTGTACCCTATAGTCAAAATAAAATTAAGTTTTGTGGGTAAAAGACAATGATACCGTTCTTTTATTTTCTTTCAGAAAAGTATTTACAAGGAAAATAAGGGCATTTATAAGATAAATGAAGAGATTTACAAGACAAATAAAGGGAGTTAAAAGAACCTAGAGAATTAAAAAAAAATTGGCCATTTACAAGACAAAAATGAAAATTCACTAGATAAATATAGGCATCTACAAGACAAATAAAGATATTTATAAAAAAAATAAAGGGATTCAATAGAATTTAGGAAGTTAAAAACATTCTAGCCATAAGATATTTATAAGACAAATAAAGGGATTCAAAAGAATCTAAGAATTAAAAACATTTTGACCATTTATAAGATAAATATGAAAATTCAAAAGACAAATATAGGTATTCATAAGATAAATAAGACAATTTACAAGACATATAAAGTAAGGACATTATTGTCTTTTCACCCATAAAGTTTAATTTCATTTTGATTATGGGATGTAGTAAAATTTCAAAAAAATTTAGAGATTAACTAAAATTAATTTGCTACTAAGGCGGTAAGGACATCACTGTCTTTTCATCCATAAAATTTAATTGCATTTTGCCTATGGGATGTAGTAAAGTTTCAGAAAATTTTAGGGGTTAGCTGAAATTAATTTGCTACTACCGCGGCTAACTGAAATTTTCCCTTTGTTATTTTGTTGTAAGGCTCAAAGTGAGATAATGCTCGAATATGTAATACAACAAAATGCGTGACATCAAATAGGGGAAAGTACAGTTTGAAAGTTACAGGTTAAAGGAGACAGTTACTTTACTAGGAGTAACAGTCAAACTAAGCCTATCCAACCGAGAATTGGACAATTACATGAAATTCTCTGTGCTCAACTTTGAAAAAGTTCTTGAGGGGTTGACGGTGGACACGACTTCTTTGCCACATACTTGTACTGAAACAGAAAAAGAAATAGGAGAGAACGTCAGAAGCTAGATTTATGACAAACAAAAAGAATACAAGTACGCACGCCGCCCGCATCAGCGTACCTTGTGTTGACTGTATTTCTCTCGGATTGCAGGAAAGCTAGAACTATGGCTGTTATAACATAGACGATGGAGATCCTTCACACAGTGACGCAAATCAGAAGCCTTGTACAGTGTGTAATGCTGCAATGTTGAATTCTGTCGTAGAAATGACATTAAGTCAGGCTAAAATAGTACGAAGATTGCTTTAATGTGGATTCTGTAAGCATATTTTTGAAAAGCTACCATGTACAAGTGAAAGAGCTACCGTTAATAAGTTATGATATTTATCAATATATTATTTCTTTTGTTTGAGATTTAAATGATATTCTTCTTCTTCTTCTTCTTTTGTGCGGTGAAGAGCAGCCTACCCATGGTTTTTTTGAAGGGGAAAGGATGAATTTCGCCAGGAAGATTGAAGAAGCAGCTATAAGTGATGGGGCATAACAGAGCATTGCATACTCCAGTAGAGACAATTCAGCAATATAGTTGGTCAAGAACTCTAATTGTAATGATGCCACCTGAGAAATCAGGAGTTAAGCATCAATCATTCTGGCTAAAAAGATGATCAATTCAAGGTTACGTGCATTGCAATTCAAAAGGCCTCAGTGATAAAAATGATCCAACCTTAACCAAACATTTCATGCTAGAATGATTACACATAAACCTTTTTGAAGAAAACCTAAAGCGAGTAAGATACCTCATTCCCTCCTTGGGCTGCACGAATAAATTGTCTGAAGTCAAATGAATCAAAGGAAAAAAGTATTAGGGCAGCGTAAAAGAACTAATGAGGGTTTATATGATGGCAATCTGCCAGCTACTACCTTGAGAAACATTTTATTGTTGGAGCTGTCATTTCAAACTTCAGATAATTTAAGACTGCTGATTCCATTTGCAAAACCTGCATCAAGTGGTTTGCTTGAGACTTGCACGCTTCACTTGATTCAAAGTCGATTGAAAAATTCAGTTTAGGGAAACAGTAGAACCCAAACCTCTTCTTTGAAGTATGTGTTATCAGTTATATAACAATATTCCTCCACCTGAGGCGCACAAATCTCCTCATATTTACTGTCAATCAAAACCAAACATACAAAATATCGTCACTTTATGTCCATACATCATTACTACTGTAGAGGGGGGAAAGTAAAATTCCCACGAATGGAGTAACATTATGCTTCCTTACGCGGCAATCATCATGCAGGCAACACCAAGTAATTGTAACTTTTGCCTACACATCACATTCCCTGAAAGATACCGATCTATGTAGTTGACTGTCAAATACAATGTATCAGGCAGAAGCCTATACTCTTCAGCTACCTGCAGCAGGAAATTGAAGTTTAGCAAGTCTCGGGGCACGATAATGAACTCTTGTTTGACTTTCGGCACAATCCAAAATTATCTGTCAGTCAAAGGTTCTCCATTTGCAATGTATCAAATCAATATTTTTGAACTCAATAAGTTTTTCAAATTCATGTGCGGATATTGTAAGAAACAAATAAATGCAAAAGGTTCAACAGATTACCTCCACGAGCCAGTCAACTAAAATAGCACGCATGTTGGAATTGATGTCCTTCTGAATTCTCTCCATGAAATCTGTGGAAGGCCTTTTCTTTGCCTGAGAGTCCAGAAAATGAACCCAGATAAGAAGATACATCATAAAAAAACAAAAAAACAAAATAACCGCTTAATGTTTTGTAATAAATCTATAAACGTAAAAAGAGGTTACATGTAGAATAAAATAATTGTATTCTACAGAGGAAGTGAAAACAGAATACAAGAGTAAGTTATAAACTTTTATCAGAGAAAAAAAGTTCAACCTCAGATGCACGCAAATGCTTGTAGATATCACATGCATAGGGTGCACAAAGTTGGGGATCCAAGTAGTTGTCATCGATATTGACAAATTTGCCATCTCTTTCCAAGTCAACAAGTACGTCTCTATTACAAACATTAACTACAAATAAACCAATAGAACAGCATTAGAAAGTTTTGGAAAATGAAAGATTTTGCACTTCACTGTCCCAAAGATAAAGACACACGATAGCTCAAGAATTGCTTGGCCAAACTGTTTTGCTGTACCAAAGCTAAGACAATGAAACTGGCTACACGGACAAAGAAAATGAAAAATTCAACAGGAAACCTGGCGCCTCCGTATTATCTGAGATGTTCACATTGCTGAATGTCTTTCTGTCAATAGAATCAAGTGCTGAAACATCGCTGTTGTCGATATACTCAATTTCGTGACTCTTGAAAGAATCACTGGTAGACATCGTCTCATCCAAAGAAACTGACATCCTATCTGATTTGATAGGAGAAGTATCCATGCTGCAAGGAAGAGCAGCAGCAGTAGAAACACTTTCATCCCTTTGAGGGAAAGAAGTGGCCTTGGGAAAAACAACTGAAGTCGATTTAGCATTTGACGAAGTAGGCGTTTTATTCCCGGAAATGGCTGAGTTTGTGGTGCGAGCAGGGAATTTCTTCTTTCTCTGAGTAATTTTGGTTGTGCATGGTACCTTCCAATACAAAATTCAGTTAGTTCAGAACCCATGATGAATTTACAGCAAACGAATAACCCAATTTGTAACAGTTATCAAACAGTTTCAAGATAAGAACTGATAATGAAGACTTTGCAACAGAGACGAATTAAGAACATGCTATGAAACACACCCTGCAAGCCTAACTGCCTAAACACCTCGCAACGATTTTTAATATTGGGCTGAGCTTATACCTTGAATGTCTTGGGATTATGTCATTGACTAGACAAGGGTAAAATTCCTCATACTGTTTGATTTTAAGTTCCTCAATAAATGCATGGCATTCAGAGGAACCTTTTTGAACTCCCAATCGATACCAGACACTGTACCCAAGTTCTATCCTAATTTCATTTATATCGGCCCTCAAGATTTCTCAACACTCCGAGTTCCACTACAAAACATTAATTTTGCTTTCTCAAGGGCGGGAATAAGAAAACTCTGTCAATCTGTTAAATTAAACACGTTGGTAAAACTCCTGATAAAATAATGCTCCGCCGGATTGTGTTAATTCGAACACACTAAGAAGTTAAACAACCAAAGTAATATTCAATACCAACGTAGATGATGGCAGTGACTTTCGCAAAGCACTGTGGGACGCATTCTTTTGATTGGTCAGGTTACTGAGGGGCGCTCGCTTCTTGGCCAAGTACGGAGGGGCTGCCATAACCTTCCCCGCATTTTCCGACGACGGTGCATGCCGCTTTGCCAAAGACGACGTCGTCGATGAGGAAAACGATGGACGCCGATTCTGGGTCGACATTTTAGTTTCGGGATCAAAACCAGGTCAAAATTTCGGGGACATGAATGTTTCCTTAGATATCTCCACTCCTCCAATGTGATCACACTTGTAAATGGAAACCAAAGGCACTGAAGATGAAGAAGAAATTGAACGAGTAGAAAGAGATTACTAGGAACAAGGGTCCCCCTGCTTTGTGTGATGACCTTTTGCAGAGACAGAAAGAGGGTGTTTCCTGCTGCAAATTAAATAAATATTGTGCTTTTGGAGCGGAGAAACTGGTCGGTTTGAAATTGGTCGAGATCTAGGCCGCGGATTCGACTCGGTAATCGTTAGGAAGGAGCGGGACGCAGAAGTGGGCCCCGCGCTGGAATCTGGTTTGTTTCTATTGTCCAACAATATTTAACGTCCAGCCCTTTGTTGCCATCCGCTAGTCAAGCGATTTGTATATGTCCTATTTTCCACTCTTTAGAGAGATATGATTGGTCTGTCACTGCCTTGAATGTAACAGTCTGTGAGTCAGGGTTTTGTAGTTTGAATTCGAATTCAAACGGTCACTTCATCTAGGTTGGCTGCTTTGCGGAGCCTGATGGACAATATACAACCCAGCTCAACTCATCACCTCATCGATCACGGACTTGTGGCTGTGTTCCAAAATTTCTCCCTTTTTTCGGGAAAAGTTGTGCGTTTAGTCTAATCACATTTAATCAAGAAGAAGTATAAGGGGCTCCTGAAATTAGGTCTACTTAAAGAAGAAAATATTGATGACATGTTATTGTTGTGGCTTTAAAAAAGTTATTGTGGATAACTAAACTCTATAAATGAATTATTAATATTCATAAATGCAATAATATACAATCATCAAGAATATTAAAAGTGGCTAAGAAGAAGATAACTATTAGAAGAATTTTGAGATGACAAATATATTGGGTTAGTAAAAGAAGATCACTAAGTGTCTTTTTGTATTAGCAGTAGAAATTATTTTTTCCACGTGATTTACGATGTACGAGGAAAATTTGTGAGTTGAGTTTTATCTCGACTGACATGAAAATTCTTTTTAAACACAAACTCAAACAGACTAACTCACGTCTCTTTATCACTAAGATCCACAATTTCCCATGGGTATCAAAAAGGTGCATTCAACAATGCATTGGGATATTTATTTATTTTTATTTGGACTACGATGTTTATTTTATTTGATGGTAAGGTCTTCTTATATATGGCATTTAGGGCCAATTGTTTTAAGCAATTCGAACCCAATTCAATTCAAGTACTAGATGGGAGGTAACTCTCCCAAGTTCTAATCACATCATCTCCATGTATAACACCCAGCGATTAAACATACGAGTTGATAATTAAGGAATTCACACCACCTTCATTTAAATGCCTTTGACTTGTTTAAAAAAGTCAAGGTTATAAGTGGGCAGGGTTAGGGAGGGCATGGCCCCTCCTACCTGGTGACTAGCATGAATGATAAAGGGCTATATGCCTATATGTGCAACCCACTATTGAAAAAATTAGAATTAGGTGTTTAAATAATCTTCAATTTTTTTTAAAAAAAAAGTGTAACATTAACTATAAACTATTTTTTGGAGTAAAAGTAATGTTCATTTGGGATAGCTTATTTTTGACTTATAAGTGCTTATAAATTATGATTTATGGTATATAAGATAAGTATGTGAGAGAAGTTTTATCTCAACTTAAGTAATAAGCACTTATTTTCAAAAAAAAAAAATTCCAAACATAGCTGCAATCATAAACATTATAAAAAAGGATAAAAGTGACTATGACGTTAATAATCCCAAACATTCGTTGCCGTGAGATTTTTAATTAAAGTTAAGGTGTTAAAATAATCATTAACTATATACAAAAAATGCAAAAGTAGTCATAAGTTTTTTTTTATGCAAAAGTAACTAAAATGTGGCTTCTTGAATATTAATTCATAAATTTTTCCTTAACTTTTGTATTATGAGTGTTTTATCAATTTTGGGATTAAAATGACAAAAGTCAGAGAAAAATTTATTAGTTAATGTCCAAGAAGTCACCCTTTTTTTATTCTAGCGAGAATGATGAAGCAAAAGAAACTTGTCACCTCAATTCCAAAAGCTAAAATTTCCAACATGAATTGTTGACCTTAAAAGTACCGTTGTTACAATGTTGAAGCAATCTCATAATCAACCATGAGAAGATTTCAAGGGAGGATATCTGAGAGGAAAACTATGAGGCAATGAAAGACCGAATATGTATATGGTAGGGTTGGGAAAATCCATGTCACCCCCAATCATCTTATAATTAAAATTCAATTAGACTCCAACTTGCACAATCAACAAAAAAAAATTATGAATTAATGTTCAATAAGTCATCTCTTAATTAATTTTGCATAAAAAAAAAGTTATAGTTACTTTTGCACTTTGGGTATAAGTTAATAGCTATTTTAATACTTTAACCTTTTATTAAAAAACTCACAGGGTGGCAGACAATCTTACGAAAATTGGTCTTTCCAATTCTAATTTCTTTGATCCGTGTCCTACTCATCTGAGGACCTTGGTGCTTCACGATTGTATGGGAATTAATTCCCCACCTATTCAATTTTAGCTCACGAGCATAGCCCTCATTTATATCAAAAAGAAAAAAAGTTCACAATAATGGAGTAATGGATGTTAACAGGTGTTTGGAATTATTAATGTTATAGTCACTTTTACTATCTTTTATAATGTTTGTAGTTACTTTTACTCTAAAAGGATAGTTTATAATTACTATTACACTTTTAAAAAAAATTGAAATTTGTTTAAGTACCGTAACTTAAAAAAACTAAAAGTCATTTTGAGATACGTTAGGTCAAGTCGAGTGGTGAGCTTTATTGCCCAAGTGGCAACACTTTGCCCATGTATTTTTAAATGTTCTTTTCATATGTCTTGGTGAATAACACAAGGTTAAGAACGTGGTTTGGTGTAGATGATTTATGGTTCTTGTTCAATAAAATACTGGGTTTGTTTAGATTAACTTGCCATATATATATAATTATAATAATAAGCATATGTATTTTTTTATTGGAGACAATTCTACACATATTTTGTTTAGATAGAAGAGAAAATAAAGAAAAAAGAAAAATTGGAGAGAAAATTAGGTGGACCCCATGGTCCATCTCCCCCACCAAATTTTCTCTATGGGAGGCGGGATTTTGAGCCAAAATTTCATTCCTTGACCGCCTCCGCCCCATGCTCGCGAAGGTCTCCTAAGCCTTAGGGGCCTGTTTGGTACGCTTGAATTGAGTAGGGTGGAAATGGAAATGGAATTCATTTCCATGCTGAAGTATGTTTGGTATGATGGAATTGGCCTCCATGGAAGAGCGAATTCCATCAAATTGATGGAATTAAGCTTCCATCATATACCCCATGGAATTGTAACAAATTCCATGGAATTGTCATTTTACCCTTAAGATTTATAATTTCATATGATCATTTCCATCTATTACCCTCCACTACCTTTAAAAAAAAATAAAAAATAAAAAATTGAAGGACATTTTGGTATTTTTATACAAAAATTAGATCTCATTTCCATGACATACCAAACATACTTTTAGTCCCCATTTCCATTTCCATATCCATTTCCATATCCATTTCCATCAAAATCAATTCCAGCGTACCAAACGGGCCCTAGGAGTTTTGTGAGCTCGGTTCCCATGGACCCCACTACTGTCACCGTGGATGACGTCGGTGCTGCGTCAGGTATCTTCCTTATTCCATTTGTTCTGTTATGTTTTTTCCTTTATCCCTACTCTATTTCGATAGTCCGATTCTTTTCCCTCACTCTCAGTCCCCGACTTGTTCTCTATCGTTCCAATGTTAAACTTTTCTATTCAATGTTAATTGCTTCCTTGGTTTGATCGTTTTCGACACTTCTTCCCTTTTATTCAATGTTAATTGCTTCCTTGGGTTTTGATCGTTTTCGACACTTCTTCCCTTTATTTATTTCCAATGTTATAAAGGATAAAACTTTCCTCACATCTCTGCAAACTAAGCTCATGTTGCAAATTAATTGATATATTGATGAAGCGAGAACAGTATATTCAGCCATAAAAACTTCGTATTTAATTTGTTATTGTTAGTTCATAATTCAGGAACTTTTCCAAGGAGATAGTAATTGTACTCACTAATCATAATGCTTGTGGTCCCCTATATTCTTTGATTTGTTTTAGTCACTATTATCAGCAAGGATATCAAAATTAGCGAGTTAGGTTTTTCTTGAGGGATGTCCTACTACTTCTGTGAGGAAGATAGTTCATTGGGGGCTAGAAGCATACAAACACTTGATGTCACAAATCAACTTGTTAGTTACCGCGTTTAAGTTTGCACATAGTAGCACAAGTATTTGCAGATGTAGATGTTGATTATCAGTATGTTTGGGTTTGAACCCCTTCTACTTGCCCTGAGGTAGCCTTACATGCATTTTTTTTGTCAACAAAGAAACTAATTATATTGCAATTATATAAAGTACAATGTCTCATAAGAAGAAACAGAAACAACTAAACAACATGAAAGATCCAAGCAAGTAGCAAACAAATTAATAAACATAAACATTAGCTTCCTGCAAGAAGCTAAATCTAGATAAAAGGAATAAAACGCCAACAAGGTCAACAACTGCAATGGAGTTTGAGATACCCAAACCAGGGGGAGACCTATCTACTGAAGCTTTAGCAGTTAGCCCGACCACCAAATCTGCGTTCACGGGAACACATATATAAGGATGGTTTCTAATCAAAATCCTTGAGTCCCGAGTATTTTCAAGGAAACCAACATCCATCACCATAACTAAAAAATCATGGTCAAAATAATAATGAACGAGATAATCACAACTTCAGTCCAAAGATGAACAGTAAGGCCATACATACTGAACTGGCCCATATCTAGCCTGAAAATGAATAGTGTTGATATAAACACTGAACAGGCGCATTGTGAGCCAATGATGAACAGCATACACAAGCTTCTTGAACAAGAACAAGGTGATGATTCTAAATTGAATATCACTCGACCATGCCTTACAACTTCGTGCAATAAATAAGCTAACACCCCTCCCACAGAGAAATATCTCAAGCCAACCATAACAATTCACCCGACCTCTTGCCCACCTAAGGACCTTGCTTACCAGATCAAACAGGGTAGTAATAGTTGGGTTAGAAAAAATTATCTTATGGTATGTGCTAATCCGAGTATAGTTATAAAAATCTCCCCCATAACACCAAATAAACAAAACTTTTGGATTCAACCCCTCTAAGCAAACAACACCAATAAACATAATGACTTCAACATCAAGAAGTTCACCAATGCCATCCTCAGAACAAGATTTGAAAATAGCATCAATAGAGAGGTGTTGAATGTATTGGGTCTTGAAGAGATTACAAACCTCAGTAATGTCAATGGCTCTCCACATTATCACATCGAAACACCACAATGTCTCTACCTTTGATTTACCTTGATCAACAACAAGATGTAATATCCCAATTTTGCTAGCATCTAGAGTTAGTTGTATTTTAGGTTTTAATTAGTTAAGAGTATATAATAAATTAATACTTTAAACAAAAGTATTAAGTTCAAAAAAAAAATATCTCTATGAAATAAAAGAATACAAATAAAATACCTCCTTAAAATAATTCTTCTAAAAACATGGGTATGTGTATGTAAATATATCTTAATATTGAAATAAATAATATAAACCAAAAATGCTGTCAAAATATTATTATTTTATTATTTTGTTAAAAAAAATAATAATTTAATATGAGTAAAACCCTAACCCTAACCTCCCTTCCATATAAACCCCCTATCTCTTTAGTCCGTGGTGATCCCAGGCGCCGCTATCCGCATCATAGGTTTACTCTTCTCTCTTATTCGTCTCACTTGACCGGGTTCTAACTTTACTGCAATGAGTACAGGTATTATCAAACCTTACTCCTTCCTTTTCTTCCTTTTATCTTCCTTTTCTTCCATTTGTCTCCTCTTGTCCGGTCATTTCAGCCCCTTGCACTGTGCGAGTGTATGTTTGAAACATTTTCATCAGATCTTTCCTTTTTTTTTTTTGGGTTGCTGAATGTGTGTGTGGGTTATATATATATATATATATGCGTTGGTGTTGGTGAGCGTGCATCCATATATATATGTGTGTGTGTCTTCTCCTCTCTTCCCTTCATGTCCTATTCTCCCTTTCACTCGTTTGTGGCAGTCTGAATATGTTTACATCTAGTTTTTATTTATTTTTCTTTCTTTCTTTCCTCATAACCTCATTTCATTAAATCCATAGCATAGATATGTATATATATATCGTTTTTTTCCCCTACAACAATGTTGAAATCCTTCGTCCTTACAGCTAGGGTGTATCAATTCATTTATTGACACACTCCTCTAGGCTCTAGCATTCATTTGAAATACACACACACCATTGTGGGAGTTGGTGTGAAGTTTCCTCGCGATCTGTGCATTTCTTCATCTTATATTCTTATTCCCTTATCTTACACAAGAGCCACATCCGTCCTTTCTTTTCTTTTCTTTTCTTTCTTTTTTTTTTCCGTCCTACTTTACATCTTGGAGTTTGAATGTGAAGTCAAACTCTTCATTAAAAAGGAAAAAAAAATGCCTCCAACATATAGCCATACTTATGCCCCTTGATTTATGAAATAATAATAATAAGTAAGCTATATCATTTTTTTTGTTGCTATGGTCT
This sequence comes from Inga leiocalycina, assembly GCA_963242795.1. Taxonomy (NCBI): domain Eukaryota; kingdom Viridiplantae; phylum Streptophyta; class Magnoliopsida; order Fabales; family Fabaceae; genus Inga; species Inga leiocalycina. The sequence continues at coordinate 2,876,361 of OY725326.1, forward strand.
GTCCAGAAAATTCCCTCCTATTCCGACACATACTCATGCTTAATTTTTTTTTTAGAAAAACATAATGAATCTAAATCTAAACATAAATATGTTGTAACTAATAAAACTGTATTTATCCTATATAAATTCTTATATGGGTAGATTAATGTTTTAGAGTAGTATTAGAGTAACTTTAGAGTAGTTTTGAGAAATATAATAATAGCATTTATATTTGTGACTTTGTAGATTCTCATTAAGAGCTTTGGAGTAATGTGTGTGTGATTACCTGTACGCTAGGGAGTAACAGGTAACTCTGAATATTCTTCCATATACTTGTGAATTGTGTATGATTGTGAATGACTATATATATTTTTTAAAAGAAAAATGGACTGAATTATATATATATATGTTTGTATTATAAATTCTTAAATAAATAGTGTTACAAGTAAATTTCTATATAACTCATTGTATTCATATAATTAATACTTTAATGATAATTAATGTATTATTGGATTATTATTTTCTTTTTAGCATGTTTGAATATGTGATGATATTTGATATGAATGGAAGCATGAATTATTATATTTTGTCTTTTAATGATATTATATTTATCACTGTCATGGCGGTTACATCTGTGATGGGTTGGAGTGAGGAGGAATTTATATGTTGAGATCTTTTACCACGTGGTATGCCATCACTCGGTGCACAGTGGATGATACTTGTCAGGGCCCCTTTTTCCATGTTTTCCTTTGGTCGGGATTGTATTGGAGCTGTGGGACATATGACACCTCCTTGGTTGTGTTCTTTTAAGGAGGGGAGCCATAGTCCAGACTTAAGCTCTACACCTTTGGCCGGGTGTATCTTAAGAACTGGTGAGCTTGGAACAATCCAGTCAAATGGATGGGTTTCTGTTGGACTATGCGTTAGCCTATGGCTCCAGTCAGCGGAATAAGGATGGACGGTGATATAAGGGAGGTTGAATCTTACATATTGCATATTGCATAATTGTATATTATATGTTGTGATGAAAATACATATTGACATAATGGAAATATATATGTAATCATTTCCTTCTTTTTGTCATATGTGATTTGCTTGTGTACGGTAGAAACTTTCAGTAGTTACTGAGACGTGGAATCTCATCCCTATATCTTAACATTTTTCAGGTAATTGTTCTAATAGGGAGCAAGGGAAGGCACCTATGGAGTGAGCCTTGAAGGCTCTATTAGGCTCCTCGTGCACCTTTACGCCACTTTATATTTAATTGCCATGACTCTAGGATTATTTTTCGTCCAAAAATATTTTGGTTGATAAATATTTGTTTGAAACTAGAACTTTGAACTAGTAGTTGAAAGTATTAAGTTTGTGTTGTTCAAGTTTTGTTGGGATGGAGTTCCTAAGATAATAAGTGACATTTTAACGAATTTGTTAAGCATATATGTCTTTTCAAATGAGGTGTTACACAAGACCCCAAGATGTTCCTAATAGTTCTATTGCCAAAAGCTTCAGCACCTCATCAATCATCATCGGGGACCCAAACGGCACCCATCGGAGATCAATATCGGAGGCCACCACCCAATTTCGATAATTCCAAACCTCCAAGCTTTGAGTCCTGCAATCCCCCTGCTCACTTACGCCGAAACCCATCCCCACTCCCAGTGCATTAGACGACCACGGCATAAGGACTCCACCGGACCAATCCACGGTAATCTCCAACCGACGGGGAGAATTAGTCGTCGCCCAAGAATCAGAGCAGTATATCTTGACGTCGTAAGAGAGAAACCCTACAAGAGGGGAAAAGGCCCCAAATCGGGGAAAACGCTTCTTGGTAGCCTTACATATATCTTACTTATTGTATATACATCAATTAATGTTGTTTATTATATATGAAACACAATGAATTATGTATGCGTCATCAATATATAATAAAAAACCGTTCCCCCAAGCTGATCCATCCACGGCTTATTCACGACTTTAGATACAGATTACTGTTTACAAGCTGATCAATATTTTTTCACGATATAACATACATACCTTGGGCTGCGCATAAGCCATTAAGGGTTGAAGAGAAAAGAAGGATGTTGACCCCTCTGATGTACCTTGAAGAACTGAGTCACGGGTGTATCTAATGCTCAAGAGTATGGCTGAATATAATTAGTAAATAAGGCTCAAGAGAATAAAAAAATAATTCCCTTCTGACATATCTTGACGTCTCAAGTCACGGTCTAGAAAAGTATAGCTGAATATAATTAAAAAAAGTTCCCCATATTCTTCCAAATTACCCCATCAGTACTCTTTTCTTTACTTTGGCTCCTTGATTCAGCAGCCTCTTTGATGCTCCCTTCTTCCCCCCTAAAAGCCCTTTCTCTATCAATTGTCACAATCACATTTGTCCCTTTTCCCTCACCTTAGATTCAAAATTCAAAATCTTCCTCCTCAAGCATCAAAAGAAGGGTTATAAATTGCTGCCCTAAAAGTGAATCAGCAGTGTGGATATATAACAACAACGAAGAAGCACCCTGAAGTTGTGTGGGTAGTGTGGATATATGACGATGGGAAGAAGCATCGAAGAGGGTGTAAAGGTAAGGGTTTATGTTCTTTTCTACTTGTCACTCTCCTCCTTATTGCACCAAAAGTTTTTATAAAATTGATATATCTCATGAGTTTGGCATGCGAGAAGTGTGAGGACGGTGGGGAAATGCTTTCACCCTATTTTTTGATCCAGCTTCTCAACCTTTTTTTTTGACCATGCTCTAGCCCCTTTCTCTGTGGGCACTTCTCTGTGGCCACATCTCTCCCTGCTTCACGTCTAGCTCAGCTGATTTTGGTTTATGGGTCATTTGATTTTTTTAATCTCATATAATTTTTTGCTTATCATTATTAGTTCATTATTCTTACAAAAGTTCAGTTTCAGGGAGAATTAGGTCGCTCCTTTGACTGAATCATTGAAGAAATTGTGAAAGGAGGTGGCACAATTGGATTTGGAGAATGAAAGGAAGGGTAAACATGATCCTTAGAAATAAAGGGATGCAGCTAAAACCCTATTACCCAACTTATCTTTCTCAAATGCCCTTATTTTTTATTTATCTTTATTGATTTCTCTTATCTGTTTAAATTGTTTTTTTATGGTTGATCGGGTAAGGGGATATATCACTTTCAACCCATTTATAAAAAGAGAAAGGGGTGGGGAAGGGTTAATCATTGGGGTGTTGCTTTTTTTTTTTTTTATCTTTAAAGGGTTATTGATAATTCTTTGTTTTTGTCAATGGTGGCAAGTCTGGTGATGAGGTAGCAAATATGTTTGTGATTTTTGTTATTGACAATTGTGAGTGCAGTTTTTATCTATTATCAAGGGATGTGAGCATTAAGAACAACTATGAACAGAAGAGAGAAGGGAAACTGGGAAAGAATAAAAACCATGTAGCTTTTATCTCTTTTGTTCAGTTATTAGGAAACTGGAACGGGATAAAAAATTGTGAACTTAAAAACAATTTTTAACAAAAGAGAGAAGGGCTAATGGAATGGCTTTTGGCATACGAAGTTAAATGTGAAATTATTGATATTGTCTTATTTTTCTTTACCTCTATATTTATGTGTGATAACACAAGATAATTGTGAAATATTGCATAATAGATCATTGAATAGCTCATATGTCACATATTAAGCTTGCTTTTGTTACCCCCATAAGTGAAGTAGATTCTATCTTACACCAATACAGGAAATATAGCTGAACCTAAAGTTACAACCATTTTACCTGTTATATGATTATTTGATCATGTTGTTCAGAAGTAATAGAAAAGTCTTCATGACAGGAAGAGAATATAGTAAGGATACATGAGAAAAATCAATTTCTTATGGAATTTATATAGTGTGCTGGAATAATATATGAATTTGTATGGCTTTTTAGGTCTGAAATAAAATCTCTTTTGTTATGGAATAAGAAACAAGAAAAAGATAGTGCCGGTATTTGAAGAGCAATCTCTCCACTACTTGCCTTCCTCTGTCCTTATTTTATGATGTTTTGATGATATTTGAAGACCAAGATAACTTCTATGCTTCCATGTGGTGTAGTCCAGAAGAAGTTGGTAGATTTGGACAATGAATAATACAGTTTCTTCTATGAAAATGGTTTCACATAAAAATTGTTCTGACTATTTTAAAATTACTGTGAAAGAATATAATGAAAAGATCCATACTATTGAATATATCAAAATATGTTAAAAAAGTGTTGTTTTCTTCGTTAACTATATGAACAAATGAAAAAAAAAATGAGATAATATATTTATATGTAATGAAAGAATAATGGTTCCAGTAGGCAAGGATATCATTGCTACACAACATGAACCATTTTCTAAGCAATAACATTCTTAAAGTAAAATGTTCTCATTGAAAATTTGAAATGGAGTAAAATTATTACATGGTCGTTGTATAACTGTTGTGAATATAAATTACATACGATCTCCTCCTTTAAGCAATATGGAAGTGTAACTAAGGTGTTGGAAATTTTGAAGTCATGGGGTGGATGTGAAGTGCAGCATTGACACTTGAGGGAGAGACAAGATGATGGGATTAGTTAGTAAAAAAGGGCAAAAGCACTGCATTATTTCCATATTGGATCATGTTGTTACCTAACAATAATAAAGTGAACTTCTTCACTTTGTGCATAATATCAAATCTGAATTAATGAGATGATAAAGAATCGATAAAAAAAAAAGATGATAAAGAGAGGTCGCAATGAGCAGGCTGAAGACATATTCCATACCTTAAACATGTTAAAACACTGATAATGACAGCTGGGATAAGAAGTCTGTTAGTTTGTGTCTGCTAACCTCCCATGCTTACCTAATTTTGGACTTCCATAAATGTCTTTTGTTCTTCAAAGATGACTTATGTAGGGCTTTTTTAGTGTTTTCCTTGATAATAACAACTGCATAGGTCTCTCTCATTTGTTAATTAATTAAATGTATATTATAAATTTGAATCAAATGAAAATGAAATAAGCTAATTCACATATATACCTGACAGACTCGTATTGGAATGTGAGAATGTGAAATGATGATCTCGTGTGTATATGATATATTCTAATACAGCAGCAACATTGAAAAATAATCTTTAAATTCTGCCAACTTAGGTCAACAGGTTCCAATAATCATTCTATATAGTTATCAAAGGATGACATCAATGTCAACATGATTTAATAATCTGATTAGCTTTAAGCATCATAAGGCTATAGGTCAGCCTTCATGTGCATTCACAGGCTATGGAAGTTAGAACATTTTAATTTGATTCAGTATTATGTGTGGCTTGAAGTTGGTCCTTAACATTGTGTCCTTGAAATGATTTTGTCTTTTTAATCCTACTGTGTAAGTACGTGTATACTGCAATGGTCAATATATTTGTATCGTGTATTGAAGAAATGTTGTTCACCGAACAGGTTGGAAGTAATCACAAAGCTCATTTTCAAATAGTACCAACTTGTTATCAACTGAGGTAGAGAAACGATCGCAATGCATTAACACATAAGTTGCTCCCCAATCTCTCTTTTGGCATAATGTAGGGTTTCTAAACTGCAAATTGTTAATTATCTTTCTAAAGTAAGAGAAGATCCAAAAATATTATTCGTATTATCAAGTTTGTAATGCTTCTCAAGTTACTTCTGATGTATGATTCAAGTATGTTAATACTTAAATGTCTTTTGTATTGCTGCTCAAATATGTTCTCTAGAAGTTCATTTCGTGCAATTGTGTTCCATCATATTATTACAATATTGCTTCTTTAGTATAGAAGACAATGGTATATACTCCTTCCAGTCTTAAATATAAGACAAATTTAACTTTTTTGGAAAGCATAAGGAAGCTAATTAAATTACTTTAGGGCATTTATATTTTTATTTTTTTCTCCAAGATAATTAGTCTGACTAATAAACTAATATATAATCTAAGAATACATAACATATGATATGATTAAGTATCTTATTAACTTATTTCATTTTCCTAAAAAAAATCAACTCTGTCTTATATTTAGGACTGTAGGTAGTATTAATTAGGCAGCTACATGATACATTATTCTAGCGAAATAACATGCATGTTTATAGGATTATAATGTCTATACGTGTATGGGAATCTGATACGAACTCAAGGCTCATATAAATGTTTCCTAATAGTATTGATGCTGCCCGCGTGTTTGTGAGATTGTTAGCTTAATAGTCAATAGTAAAGGTTATTCCTACTTATGTTCTATCTAATGTATGCTCCAACTATACGCAAACTCCAATGAGTTCTAAGTTTTTTTATTAATAGCAAAAAGCCCAATCTCTCAATCTACTTAAAAAAATTGGACAACATGAGGATGTATCAAAAAAAAATTGGACAATATGACGCAGAGAAGGCATAATTTGGATAATAAAGATATAATAATTCCATTTTTACAAGCTCCCCTGCAAAGCAAAAGGAGCACTTGCTATGACTATCTACAAAAGTCAGGGCATCTCTTCACCATGTTGGGTTTTGTAAGCCCATCTTTACTCATAGTCAATTCTATATTACATTGTTCATAGTTAAACGAATAAAAGTTTTGAAGATAGTTGTGTGTGATAATGAAAGTGACAACAAGAGGAACAACAAGAAATGATGTATACAAAAGAGTATTAAAAAATGTTAATTAGTGGTAGTAAACATTACCGATGTTGCTTTTTCATTCTTTCTCATGTATGTGTAATGCTTGCTTTATTTTCTTAGGTAAGTTTGCATCAAATAAATTCAATTATTCAAAACAATCATTTCACTTGAAGTGCTGTATTTATATTACAATTTACTATTATGAAATTGTTCAACATGTACAAGCACCTCGTGCAACGCACGGGGAGGGAGGACGAGCTAGTTTTCTTTATTGAAAGATGTCAGCTTGGATACGGATCATTTACTTGGAATGTTTTGAAGCCTGTGTGTTGTGAAGAATTTATGATGGAACAGTTTCTTATGAAGGGATTATATACTGGTATTGCTCAACACACAGCAGTTTTAAAGTCACATGGCATTTACTGTACTGCAACTTTGGGTTTTTTGCACTTTGGTCCTAGAAATCATACTTTATTGAGAATAAATTTTGGCATGTACATCCAACAAGTCATCTCGGTTTTCATATGATTAATAGTCAACTTGGTTTTATGGGTTTTTTTTCTGGTTGATTTAGTAAGCTCTGTATTTTTTTTTTTCTTGTAGAATTCAGTGAGCCTGCTTTTTCGCCATTACAAGCTGAAATTTTCTGGGACCTGTCTTCTTGTTCGTAGATCTTTTGTTATGTGGTGACTTGTTGGCCTTTTTGGTTTAAGGAACATGTACCTTTTGACATGATGTTTCTAATATTGTGACAGGTTTGCCATTTTTAACTTTAGGGAAGATAGACTTTTTGTTTTTATATTGATTTTTTCTCATTTTATTAATAATATTGGATGATGCGAACTTTATTTATTATCTTTTATTAATTTAATTTTTTATCTTAAAAATAGCTCCTAATCTAAATTGTTTGATTTTATATTGTAACAGATTATAATAAAGGTATTTTAATCATTCTGATAGTTACTCATTTTTTTTCCTTCCGATTTTCTCTTGTTCATCCAAATAAGATGAGTGATAATAGTTTTTCTTCTGTTTTCTCTTCATTTTCTTTTTTTTCAACTTTTTTCCCATCCAAACGGGGGTTATCATTGTCGAACATATTCTACAATTATAAGCATTATGATGTTTTATTTATCAAGATTTGAATTGTTCAAATTAGTTTTAAATAGTCCAATTTTAAAGTTTGTAATTTTTAAAAGAGTATTTTTTTTTATTTTAAATTATATATTAATTATCAAAAATAAAATAATATCATGCGTGGGCAGCATAGTTTTGTTTTAATCGGAATACAAACTCTGTCCCGTGTGATTCGTTGGGCCCCAAGAAAAAACTTCGCGCAAGCTGCGAAACGGCGAGTTCGAAAGAGCGGGAAAAAGCCCTACTGCAAGTCAAGCATTGCAACTGGGAATAGCAGAAAGAACTCGAGAAGAAATCTTAAAGTTGGAAGCAAGAGATGGCGCCAATCGTTCAGAGTTCCCAGCCATGGGTGGAGAAATAGTGAGAATTTCTTCTTCATCCACATTATATAATCAATATTCTGCTTGATTTTGCTTATATTTCTCTCTGCGAATGACCCCAGCCGACCAAAGCAAGTAAAAGATGTAGCCCACCAGGATGAAGTGGTTCGAGTACTCACAAACACCCTCGAAACCGGAAGTGTAATTACTAATTTCCCTTTTTGTCGCATTTCTCTGAGCTTATTTTGCTTGCATCAAAGTTCCTTTTTAAATTTTTACTACCCGATGTAATTACTTCAGTTCTGTATATTACAGTGCCCACACATGCTCTTCTATGGTCCACCCGGCACTGGAAAGACGACTACCGCACTTGCGATCGCCCATCAGCTCTTCGGGTATTTTTTGTATGGTTAACGCGAAAGGCACATATTTTGGTGTGCATATGCATAAATAGAGCATTGAAACTTTGGTAAACTTATCCATGGAATAAGTATATCAAATGGAAGATTTCTCATTGTAAAACAAATTAAGTCAGTTACTTCTAGTCATAAAGATCTGTGAACTATGGAGAAAGAAACATGCACATCATGCACAACGGCTTATTGCAATAAATTACTTGAAAAGGTGAAATACTCATGTTTGAAAAATTGGAAAGAATGAGATAGATTCGTGAGCTTAGAGGAGCATTGTGAGTACTCAATTGTTAACATATTGATTTTTTTTTATTGTTGTTTTACTTGGTAGTCATCAGTAACTAGTATGTTGTCGCTGTCTCCCTTAACCCAACCTTGTATGCTGATATGCATCAGTGGGTTGTAGCATCTTTAATTCATTAATCAGCTTTACTGTCATCTTGACGATTGGCTATCTTCTTATCTTGCAGACCTGAGCTTTATAAGTCTAGGGTGCTGGAACTGAACGCAAGTGATGATCGTGGGATTAATGTTGTGCGGACAAAGATTAAGGATTTCGCCGCTGTGGCTGTTAGTACCAATCCGCGCAAGAGGTATATTATATTGTAATATCCAATCCTCTTTTGTGATTGATTTTCTTTATCTGTTTTGTCCATATATTTTTTCTGCCTTTCTCTCATTATTTTGGTGTTATCAGTGGTTATCCATGTCCGCCATATAAGATTATTGTTCTAGATGAGGCAGACTCAATGACCGAAGATGCTCAGGCATGCTTGTTTGCGTTTAGTATTTCTAACTTTGGTTGTTGTGAAGTTCCATGATCTCTCACCTTTTATATTCTTTTGTGCAGAATGCTTTGCGTCGTACAATGGAAACTCACTCTAAGGTTACAAGGTTCTTTTTTATATGCAATTACATTAGCAGGCAGTTTATCTGTCATATTATAACTTGCAAATTACTGTCCTTAGCGTTTGTACAGTGACGTTTTTGAAAAAACTACATAGGACTAGCTACTTGTTTCTTCTCCTTTGTTTTTTAATACCTTTTTGGATGCCATGGTAAACCTGATTCCTATCAGTTTTCCTGTATCTTCTATGTTTCAACAGCTATAAGATTTGATCAACCTAGACCCTGTCCCAAAGGACGTTCTCTGTTGCTTACTGCTATTTTTATTGCTGACTACTTTTTCAAGTTTGCGATTTACATTAAGGATCATGCTTGTGGTAACAACCATACAGATAATACCCTTGAATATTATTAGAATTCCTTGAATAGTCCTCAGAAAATGATAAAGCTACTGAGTTCACTTACTTAAGATTGTATCCTTGTATTCATGTCAATGTTTTGATCAAGGAGAGATGCGCCTTGGGTTTTATAATATAAAGGTTATGAATTTTTGTAGGATCATAGAACCACTTGCTTCAAGGTGTGCAAAATTCAGGTTTAAGCCGCTGTCAGAAGAAATCATGAGCATTCGGATACTGTACATTTGCAGAGAAGAAGGGCTTAATCTTGACTCTGAGGTCAGAAGCATAGAGATTTGAGCTTGTATAGTAATATTGTCGTTTAGAGTAATATATATAGATACACACACACTGGGTCTCCGGTGCTTTTGCAGACATCTTAGGAAAAAAAGTTAATGCTTTTTTATCTCCACAGGCTCTTTCAACCCTTAGTTTCATTTCTCAAGGAGATCTCCGTAGGGCTATTACATACTTACAGGTGAGATACATTCTTTGATATCATATTTTTGCACTTCAAAGATGCGGGTCATAGTACTTCCAATTTTGTGATTTCACACGATGGTTGTGTTTCCTGTAATTTTAGCGGGTCAGTAACTTTGTGAACTGTGCTGGAACAACTTATGAATGATAGCGTGCGTGTGTTAACGGGTATGATTCCAACCTGTTCTGCTCAATACCACCAAACGACCTTGCGAATTCCCTTAAGCTGATGGTGCTGCTCCCTAGAAAATGGGGAATATCTACCAAATTAAAGTGTTTTCGGCAGTTTTCCAAGTTTATTTGATAGTTGGTCTGCTATGCTTGCTTTCACCTTATGTGTAAAGCTAGTCTGGGAAAAAATTCTGATTCTCTTGTGCACAATAGTTGGGTTGGTTAAAAACTTAGTGGTACTGCCAAGAAGTGTTGCTTTATTAATTGTTTATGTTCCCTTCATTGAGAACACTTTATGATCTCGTATTGTTTTTTTATTGAAGAAGTCTTTCAAAATGGGAAGGGATGTAGTCTCTTTTTTAATTATTTATGCTATAGATTTCAACTTCGTCTTTTCAGCTTTTGGTAGCTTAATCTCTTCTCTGACAGCAGCAATGACCATGCTTTAGTGCATAGTATCAAGCATTTATGCATAGTTACTTTTCCCGTTTGTCATTTGAACTAACATATTGACATTACAGTCAGCTGCCCGCTTATTTGGATCTTCAATTTCTTCAAAGGACCTGATTTCTGTCTCTGGGGTAGGTCGTGGTACTAAGTTTCCTTTGTCTTGTCAAGTTTTGAGAAAAGTTATAATGTGGTATGCTTTAAAAATTTGTTGGAGTCATGATTGCTATAATGTTATTAGTAAAAACTGGTTATGTTTTAGTCAAAAAGGTTGGAGGGTTGTAATTGCAATTCTCTCTCTCTCTCTCTCTCTCTCTCTCTCTGTCACACACACACAATAATTGCCCTCCCTCACTACTCCCAAACCGGTTTAAAACTGTTTGTTGTGCGTCTTGATATAGAAGTTCACTTCGCAGTAAATAATAACATGCTATTTTATGTTTAAGGATGGCAATTATTGTTCGAAGTGGCTTCCTATATGAAATCTTCTATTCTTGCCGTGAAACCGATTTATTGGCAATTTTTAGAACGAGAAACAGATCGGTAATTCAGTCATGAATTTATGTCAGACACCATTTGTGATTAAGTTGTTCTCATTGGGGACACATTTTTATTTAAATCCTTCATTCACTTTCACCCTGTCATTTCCTGACTTCCTAAAATCTCTCAATCTATTAGGTCATTCCAACTGAGGTTGGGCAAGCATTTCTTGCAACATGCAAAAGTGGTAATTTTGATTTAGCAAACAAGGAAGTCAATGATTTCATTGCAGAAGGATATCCAGTCTCTCAGTTCCTAACTCAGGTTTGTTTTTGCCAGTTTGGGGAATCCTTTTTGCCAATAATTGCAGAACCAGTTCTTTTACTGAAGGATCTATTATTATTATTTTTTAAAATCCAGTTATTTGAGGCCATTGTTGAAGCAGACGATATATCAGATGAACAAAAGGCCAGAATATCCAAGAAATTGGGTGAAGCAGATAAGGTGCTTTATGATCCCTTTATTTTGTCAGGTTTCAACCATATTGTTTTGTACTTCAAAACTGTAGTTTAGCTTGCTCCTTGAACGGGGCCTCGACATCTTTTAATTGGCTTTTAAAAGCTTTACAAATTTGCTCAAGGCCTGTGGGGGCCCGTCTTATTTATTGCTTGTGTATTTGCTTGCAGTGCCTTGTCGACGGTGCTGATGAATATCTGCAGCTTCTTGATGTGGCCGGCAATACAATTCGAGCTTGCTGCAACATGCCAGAGGGATTTTCTTTCGAGGGATAGATAAGAATGTAAAATTAACCGAATGCAGCTTGTTAAAAAAGACCAGAGCCTACTATAATTCATACTATGTAATGGGGGCTAGATCAGAGTTTTGGGTTTGCGGAAACTTAACATATGTGACTATAATCTGTATCTATTATTATTACTTGCTTCCAAATAGCTTCAAGGTCTTTTTTTTTGGGCAACAAATAGATCCAAGGATTGCTTACATGCGTTCTCTATGGACATTTAAGCCAAAGAAAAAAGAAAAAAAGATTCATGTAATCATTCCGCAGAAAGACCAGCACCATAATAAAACGTCATAACCAGCAATTTCCCGGGCCGCGTTGCCACGGCTCCGCATGGCATGACTAGAATTATCTTTAAGAAAATTAACGAGGAAGCATGTTTAAATTAATAAAATTATCTTTAAGAATGCTGGCTAAAAAAAAAACAAATCTTTGAGAAACTTATTATAGAGGTGGGATAACATGATTTTAAATTCAAAAATTAGGAAATTCAATAATTCTAATATAAATATTACTATTCATGGTAAAAAATAAAGGATTAAAATATAAACTTATCCCGAAAATTTTTGTAGAAGAGCCTGAAATTTTAAAATATAGTAGTGTTGTTTTATATAATAAAAAAATTGGTATTAACAGTTAACTTTTTAATTATAAGGGGTAAAATTGAAAACTTCTGAAACAATATTGCTCTTCAGCGAAAAATTTTAGAATAAATTTATAACTTAATTAAAAAATAAGTGTATATATTACTACAAAATAAAAAATTTTAAATAAAACGATTAAGGTGAAAAAAATAACTATGAGATAGAAATTATATCAAATGTGTAACATTTTTTTAAAAAAATATCTATAAACTTTTAAAATTGAAATAAAAATGCTAAAAACGTTAACTTTTTTAAGGGATAATTCTTTAAAAAGAATTATGAAATTAAGAAATCAGTTAAAAAAATAAAAAATTCTTTATATGATTTTGATATTTTCTAATTAATTTTTGATAAAAAAAACTTAATTCCTCCTATTTTAAACATAGGATAAAATTTATAATGTAAATTACATTATAAATTTTATCCTATATTTAAGATTAGAGTAGTATCTATTATTTCCCAAATTTCAACTACTTTTTCAGGGTTCTCCCTTATTTTAACCGCTTTCACCTTTTTATTATGGGGCTCACACTGTTAAAAAATAAAAATACCTACGTTTTCTAATTCTCTCTCATCCGACTCTTCCACTCTCCCTCCCCTTCATCCCTCCGTTTTCTGCTCAGATGCTGGCGACGGCGGCTTCCCCACCAGCGACCGCGGCAAATCAAGTTCAGCGAAGGCTCGACTTGTTCCCTGTCTTCATTCATCCTATCCCATCGTCATCGCAGCGAGATGAGAGGAGGACGGTGACGTCGTCTTCGGTGGAGGCAACGAGACCGAGGTAGTAGTAGAGAGCAGAGGAGGCGGCGAGGTCGAAGGTGGGTGCTTTTTAGGAGAAGACGGTTGGTGCTCGACTCATAAGTTAGGTCTGGAATAGTCTTCTAGAGGAGGAGGGGGAAGAAGAAGAAGGCGCAGTCGGTGCTTAGTCGGACGGACGGCAGGGCGAACCCTCTGAGATTCTCCATCTTAAGGTCTACTTCCTCATTCTTTTCTGTTTAATGAACCTTGGCATTTCTTCACTTGCTTTCGTTCGACTGATTTCTTGGAGCAATTTCTTAAACTCATCTTTTCCGCCTGAGTTTTGAAGCTTCTGGTTTTTTATTTTTTCCAGTTTTTTTATAGCTCTCTCTCTAACCTCTCTCGCAAAATTTGCTTTATTCATCTCTGGGTTATCTAAGATAGCACATTGCTCAGAACTCTAGTTGTATCCTTTGGGAGTTCCATAGGTTAGTGCAAATTTTATCAATATAGTAACATTTTTCTTATTAGTTTCTGAGATAATCGCCAGGTGTTTATCTGAAGACAGACCATCTGGAGCAACTGGCTCATTTATGATCGGCTTGTTTGGGTATCTTCTTTCTAGATTGCATGCGCCTTTTGTTTTCTTCTTCATTTCTATTTCATTCAAAATATGTGTATTTCATCAGTGAAACTGTTGAAACAGAACAACGAGCTGGCAGATAATAGTGCCTTTGGTCGTCATTACTATTCAATGTCGGTGCAGTTGCTTCTCCTTCCGTGTTCAGAAAGATCCCCTTTTGGTGTTTATTGTAAAACACAGGATGAATGGGAGATTTTGATTTTTATAAAGAAATTTTCAAACGTTATAATTTTACAGTAAAAGTCAAAACACCCTCATCTCCCTGAAGATGCGATCCTCATTCTTAAACTAATGAGATTTTGATTTTGGAATTGGAGATGAAACAGAGGAGGAATTGAGAGGTTGGGAGGGAGAGGGTTTTTAATTGAGTGGGGGTATTTTAATATTTTCATATTGTAATAGAAGGAAGTTAGTTGGGTTTAACCGTTTTGTCACTTTTGCCCCAATTTTGAAAGTTCATGGTTGCACATTTGGTATAATTTTATGGCTATTTCTGCACCTTAACTCTTAATAAAATTGCAAGGACATATTTGTCAACTTTTAATTAGTTCATCTCCCCCGTAAACCCTTAGCCCTACCCAACAAAGCAATCACCTCGCCCACCTACCGTGAACCAAACTCACCGTAGGGTCCTAGTCTCTGAACCTGACAGTGTAGCTTCCTTTCATTGGCAACCAAACACTTGCACTGCTGTAAATGCCACCATTTTCCCTCGCCAATTTTTCAGCAAACCAAACAGACTCAGATTCTCTAATTCTTGAAACAAAAAGGAAGAACAACTATCCAATGACATCGTTGTCTGTGCCATCTGGATCATACATGAGCTGACTTCGTAAGCATTTGCAAAGTTTTTATAGTTCTGAGGATGCTAATCGTTTGAGTAAAACACTGGTGGCATTAGTTTCTCTCTTTTGGATGTTGAAGATCGTGGAGTTGCCATCACTCATTTACAAGTAGCTTACAGTATCACAGTACTACAGTCTTCTTACTTAATTTTGTCATGTAAAGTTGACAATGTGAGGCCAAGTATATAAACAATTCAATTGTTGTTTTGATTTTGATTGCATAGTTTGTGATCTTGCTCTTCTTGCTTTTAAAGTTGACATTTTCTCTCCCATATAGGCTACATATTACATGGTATAGGTCGCTGCATGATAATGAATTTTATGATACCAACCAAGCCCGTTCACCAGTATCGAAAACACCTTGTGAACCAGGTACTTGTTGCCGTGATTCAAAACCGTGCTTTTGATGCCCACTTAGCTACTGCATCAGCTTCTGCCAATCCTAATGCTGCTTCTTTATGGACAGTTGATGTGGTTTCGGAAGTGTTAAGGTCTATTCCCAGATACTTTTTCCAATCCTCTCGCTCTATTGGCCGTCAGGGTGGTTTCCGCCATCGTGCTCCTCTGAAACAACGCAAACTCAAGGAGGAGGAAGATAAGCTTCGCAAGAAAGTGCTTGTTCTTGGCCCTGCTGCTTACAAAGACCCACAGAGGCTCAAGCTTGGATTGGGCAAAGCAATTGAGTTGTACTATTGGGTTGAAACCCATTTTGGATTTACCCATAACGAGACTACTTGCAGGGAGATGGCTTGTGTATTGGCTAAAGGTAATAAACTGAATGCGCTTTGGGATTTTCTGAAGGAGATGTCAAGGAGGACTGGTGGGTTGGTTTCCACATTGACTGTTACGTGTTTGATAAAAGTACTCGGAGAAGAGGGATTAGTTAATGAAGCATTAGTTACATTCTATAGGATGAAGCAATACCACTGTAAACCAGATGTCTATGCTTACAACACAATGATGTATACTCTTTGCAGGGTGAGATATTTCAAAAAGGCAAGGTTTTTGTTGGAGCAAATGGAGCTTCCTGGCTTTAGATGCCCACCTGACACATTTACTTATACTATATTAATAAGTTCCTATTGCAAATTTAGCATGCAAACTGGAAGTAAGAAGGCAACTAGGAGGAGATTGTGGGAAGCTAATCACCTGTTTCGCCTAATGCTCTTCAAGGGCTTTGTTCCTGATGTTGTGACCTATAATGCTTTGATTGATGGTTGCTGCAAAACATACAGGATTGATAGAGCGTTGGAATTATTTGAAGATGTGAAGAAAAGGGGTTGTGTCCCCAATCGAGTTACATATGATTCTTTCATTAGATATTACAGTGCTATAAATGAGATAGATAAAGCTATCGAGATGTTATGTTGCATGCGGAATTTGAATCATGGAATACCCACTTCAAGTTCATATACCCCTATTATTCATGCTTTGTGTGAAGCTGGAAGGGTTGCTGATGATTAACCAAGGAACTTGGATTGTCAGGTCTTGTTTGGTTGAGGGAGAGAACTACGGCTAAAGTTCAAAAGCTAAAGAGGTGCTTTCCAGCAGGCTCTTCAGAGAAACACATGCTCTTTGATGTGTTTTAACATGTCACGATACAAAGCCAGAAGGAAATCAGAAACGGAGCTCTCTTAAGTGAGTTTTCTGTTTGTGATAAATCGTGGACACTAGTGCTAGGGCAACTATGAATACATGTATAATGAGTTTAACTACCCATGGTCCCGAGTTTGCAATGTTGGTGGCTAAACCACAAGTACAAAAGGGGAATCAGGGACAACTTTTATACCCTTGTCCAATTTACTCTCTGTCAAGCCTTTATGGTGGCTGAACCGCTCAATTTTGTCTTTGGAGAATGAACTTTTGATGTCATTTTTGACTTCATGGTAGTGCCAGTTTATTTGGAGCTAGCCAAGCCTCGCAACCACAACCAATGCACAAAGAAGCGAGAGGCTGACGTGGCATTTGCTGTGTGTAAAACGGTACTACTTATTAGCCGTTACCGTTTCTTTGAATTCAGACCAGTACAGAAGCCGAATTTCTTTTCCTGTTGCATTTCTCAGCTGATGCCAAATGTTCTCATTGAGTGACGGGCTCTTTGATCATGTGCCTATGTTACAGGTTGAAATGTACTGGTCACAATTTAAACCAAATTTAAATGCTTGTAAATGGCCGTGGAATGCATTCATATTCACGTGATCTGAATGTTTTCTCAATACAGTTTTTACTTAATTATTTTAGTGATCTGCCAATATAAATTATAAAACTCCTTGTGTTAGGAAAACGATTTATCTGTCCCCTTCCATGCCACTAGGAATCATCAGCGAGTACCCATTACGTTGGACTTGGGCAGCTTTTAGCTGTTGGAGTATATAAGAAGGGTAAAAAAACAAGTTTGCATATAACAAGATAGCAATCTAATCATATAGCTACTAAACAATAGGGTAGAGACAGAATATACGTCAAGGCGTTTGGCAGGATTTATGTAGAAATAATATATAACGGCATGATTAATACCTTACCCAAGAGGCATGGAATGCACTAACAACACAATTATATATTCCGGACTGTTATATAATTATGTGAAATTACATCAGCCACATGAAGCAGCATTACTGTAGCGCTAAGTTATCTGACTTCTAAAATGTGTTGTAAAATTTTTAAATTGGGTTCTCACTTTCAACGTCAACAACATATTACGCCATGAAATTGGTCACAAAACTTGGAGAAATATAAGGGCAAAGGTATCCCTTGTAATCCTCATGATCCATGCTGTCAGTAAAAACAGAACTTATTTCTTCCGATTACAGTTAATTTAGTGCTTGTTTGGGGACTTTTAAAAAATGCAGTTTTAAACATTTTTTCACAAGACGAGGCAAATTTGAATGCTCTATAAGTTTAAATAAAAAAATACATACATGGAAAAAAGAGTCAATAAAAAGGAACAAAATTTCCATAATATTGATATCATTTTCTTTTTACCTGAGATACGTTATGTCATTTATTCAATCAAAACAATTTACGATCCTCAATAAGCACCAACTATCAAGTTAGCGTTGATCCAAATCTAAAGTGAAAAGTCAAGTTGCGCTTCACATATTAGGATAAAGACAATATTAAAGATGGTTAAAGTTATCAACTCGATCCATGTTTCTTTTGTTTCCCAATGATTTAACTAACAGGAGTTTTGCTCTACACACACAAATGAATGTGTAAGGTAAATATGTAAAATAAAACAACTCCTTTTATTATTGAGAAAATGAGACAGTTATTAGTTAGTAATAAAAATGTAATGAATGTTGTGCATCTTGACTTATATACTACCTCCTATATTTAATATAAAATTTAATTGACATTTCTTTAGAGAGATTAAGAAAATTGAATAAATTACTTTAAAATATTTTTATATTTATCATTTTTATATCAAACTAATTTGCTTGAATTATAAATTAATATATAAATTAATAATATATAATATATGCTATAAATAAGTTATTTATTTTAGCTTCCTTAAGTTCTTTTAAAAAAGTTAACTGGGTTTTATATTAAGAATCGAAGGAAAGGGAAGGATGGATAGAAAAACCTTAGTTTTTTAATAACATGAACAGAACATAGTTTTTTCAAAGAAATAAACTATATTACATTGACATTACTCTATTTATATCGGCATGGAAGGTTTCAACTTGATTTGGACTATAAATACAAGCCGTTCTTCTTCTGTCTTCACACACACAAACGTTTTCAATACAACTTGTCTTCCTCACCACTTAAGCACAGATCAATGGGAAGCCAGCAGCAGCAAGAGCTCGGAGGTAGCAGGCGCATAGCAGCCGTGGACGCTTCTCCTCCGGCTGTCGAAAATGCAGACTCAAAGCAACAGGTCTTTCATTTCTATCCTTCATGCATGCATGTAGCTGATCCACTTTCATCTGAGTCTTACTAATTTAGGAGTAACTTTGAAACTTACTATATTCTTGCAATGAAACAGGAACAACCCGGTTGGAAGAAGCTTTTGGGATTTATAGGTCCTGGTTTTCTGGTTTCCTTGGCTTACCTTGATCCTGGAAACTGTAAGCCTACGTACCTATCTTTAATCTCTCCACCCCTATCTATAGAATTACTTTGTCTGCTTATAGTTGCTGAATATAATATTCATCTCTCATCGTCATCATCGCAGTGGAAACTGATCTCCAAGCTGGAGCTAACCACAGATATGAGGTACCTGATCAATATCCAAAACCAACAAATCCACACAATTTAAACTTTTTAATAGCATAGATAATGCATATATAATACATAGAGACTAGCTAGCTAATCATGGTGAAGTTGAACGATTTTCCGTGCACGGGTGTGCATATATAATGGATGCACATGACAATTTTTCAGTAGTTGACTCTCTTACAATATTGCTATCTACATACAGCTGCTGTGGGTGATTCTCATTGGCCTCATCTTCGCCCTCATCATTCAGTCCTTGGCAGCAAATCTTGGCGTGAGCACTGGTGAAGTTAACTATATATATATAAGCACCAGCACTCAGTTTTGATCACCTTTAATGGCCATGTAATTAGGATCAAACTCTATATATCATCACATGTACTTCATAACTTACTGTGGGTATATTTGAACTGGCAAGGCAAGCACCTTTCGGAATTGTGTAAAGCAGAATATCCATGTTTTGTCAAGTATTGCTTATGGCTATTAGCTGAGCTTGCTGTTATAGCCGCAGACATCCCTGAAGGTACGCTTTTGCTCTGATATATATATTAATCCTAATTATTAATTAGTTTTGTCTAATCATATTTTCCCTCGTCCAAACTCATATGGCAGTGATTGGCACCGCCTTTGCTCTCAACATACTCTTCCATATACCCGTATGGTGTGGGGTTCTATTGACTGGTTTGAGCACTCTCTTGCTTCTGGGTCTCCAAAGATTCGGGGTAAAATAGCTTTTATTTTACCATGCCAATATCGATGTGTCAGTTATTTTAGTGTTGAAAAGGATGATTCAATGAATGAAATTGGATGGATGCTCAAATAGACAAGGAAGCTAGAATTGATGATATCAACGCTGGTGCTTATACTGGCGGCATGTTTCTTCGGAGAAATGAGCTACGTAAAGCCACCAGCTTCTGGCGTAATCAAAGGCATGTTTGTCCCAAAACTCACTGGCCAAGGAGCCACCGGCGACGCCATTGCCCTTTTCGGTGCTCTTATCATGCCGTATATATCTTGCCTTATAATAATCTCTTATTAATTACATTATTAAACACCAACTTAATTGTTCACTCTTCTAAATTATTGCTGCAGGCACAACCTTTTTCTCCACTCTGCTCTTGTCCTCTCTAGAAAAATCCCCAATACCGTGCGTGGCATCAATGTAAGCCTTTCCAGTTCCCATTGCCTACCTCCCATAATTTCAGAACAAGCAATCTCAATTCATAAACTTCATTAAATAATAATTAATGCAGGAGGCATGTAGATATTTCCTAATAGAAAGTGGGATTGCTCTGTTGATAGCGTTTCTAATCAACGTGGCAGTGGTCTCTGTTTCTGGCACTGTTTGTTCTTCCCCCAACCTTTCCGGCGAAAACGCAGATCAATGCAGCGATCTTACTCTTAACTCTGCTTCTTTCCTTCTCAAGGTTTACAACATTCACATAATTTGAATCCAACCATTACATCATATTACATCAATATCAACCACTAAACTATTCTTCATTTTCATCTTTTGGATTTGTAGAATGTTCTGGGACGGTCCAGCTCAACCATTTATGCCATCGCACTTCTGGCCTCAGGCCAAAGCTCTGCTATCACCGGCACATATGCAGGGCAATTCATTATGCAGGTCATCCCATCCTTCTTCAACCAACCTTTCTTCTTATAATAAATGATTATTTATTTCCTGAAATTGGCTGACTGGCTTGTTTGGTTGTACAGGGTTTCTTGGACTTGAAGATGAAAAAATGGATTAGGAACTTGTTGACTCGGACTGTTGCCATAACTCCTAGTCTCATTGTCTCCCTTATTGGTGGATCATCTGGGGCAGGACGGCTTATCATCATCGCATCGGTTTGTATATATTCTCAAAACTTGATCATCATTTTCCTTTTACATAAAAGGTCTCATTTTTGGTATGGTTGTGTTAAATTAGTGAGGATGCTAATAGAAAACAATGTTTTGTTTTGCAGATGATACTTTCATTTGAGCTTCCATTCGCTCTGATCCCACTCCTCAAGTTTAGCAGCAGCAGCACCAAGATGGGTCCTCACAAGAATTCTATGATTGTGAGTCTGTCTATCTCTCTCTCTCTTCAACCTCTAGATGATCCAAGATTGAGCAACAAGTGACAGAATTAATTACGTGCAGATTATAATCATATCATGGATTCTGGGGGCAGGGCTCATCGGAATCAATGTGTATTACCTGAGTGAAGGGTTTGTGGGTTGGCTGATTCATAATAGTCTACCAAAGGTGGCAAATGTGTTCATTGGGATCGTAGTGTTCCCATTGATGGTCATTTACATTGCAGCAGTGATATACCTGACCCTAAGAAAAGACACTGTCAAGACTTATATTGAGACTAAGGAAGACCCTACAATACAGAACCACATGGAAAAAGGGTTCATGGATCCTAATAATGCCCAGGTGGAGTTGGGTCATGCTCCCTATAGAGAGGATTTAGCTGACGTCCCTTTCCCCCAATAGGGCACTCTTAAATAAAATAATCGCCTTAAAACATTTTAAGGAATTCAGTATCTTAAGCTCTTCAGTCTGTTAGTGCCTACCAATCTAAATAAAAAAAAAAAGCATCTGGAGCTTGTTGATTCTGCAATTTTTCTTGCAGGAGTATGATCTCTAGTTTCTTGTGTGCTTCTTCCAAGACAAGTTTGATAGTGTTGTTTACATCATCGCGGATAGATGTTTAGAACAAAGGTAATTGTGCCTGGGACACTACATAGTGACCTGTACCTATAAAATTTTATGAATAAAACCTCAAACCCAACTTTCATATATATACTCTGTTGAAGTCAACGGCATTACATTGAGCTGTTATGGACTCTGCAGCGGAGAGGCCTAGTAATATTGAGGAAGGTACAAATCCAGAAGATGTTAATGCCTAATCAAGAGGAGCCCAAGGGGCCCAACTTAGAAGAAGTCATCGTATCAGGATGCCTTCAGAGAAGCTGCGTGATTTGAGTGATGACTCAGCTATATAATAAGACGAAGGGTTTAGAATGTTGTGCGTCTCTTTCTATTAGATTCTTCTCTCTCTTGTCTATTATTTCTATGCTCTGTGTTTCTGTTGTGACAAAACCATTTCTTCAATTAATCATTTTCGGTGTAACCAATTGTATTCAATCCTCTGATGATTGAGAAATATGAATACCATCGGATCTGATTATTTCTTTCTCGTTTTATTTATTCTGCTGAGCTATAACCATAACATCTTTGGTGCTTTCATCATTTTTCTTCCATGGCTAAGAACACTAGACTTAAGGAACTCCAAAATGAGATGAAACAGGCTCCACGATTTTATTGTTGATGCTAAGCCTCGTTTCGATCGTATCGACCATCGTTTTGACAACATTGAGCAGCTCCTGCAATCTATGGCCTCATCGTTCGCTTCCATCAACCTATGTCTTGATCAGTTGAGTATAGGCTCCACTTCGGGCTCGTCTTCTGGAGGTACTACTAATATTCTACCCCATGCTACCCATTTTCAGTTTTCCAAATCCATGAAAATGGATTTTCCGCGTTTCGACGAAACCAATGCTCTGCATTGGATCTTCAAAGCAGAGCAAAATTTTAAATATTATGATATTGAGGATTCCCAGCGTTTGATTATTGCATTTGTTCATTTTGATGGTGACGTTTTGCCTTGGTTTCAAATGCTTGAGAAGGCTCGACGTATTCCGACGTGGTTCACTCTCTCAAAGGCAATCGAGTTGTAGTATGGTCCATCCCAATTCGATTGTGCTCATTCGCAGCTTTTTAAGTTAACGCAATAAAGCGTGGGAGGCATTACAACTCAAAGTTCTTGGATCTTGCTAATCGCTCCGATGATGTGCCAGAAACAGCTCTTCTAGATTGCTATTTAGGTGGTCTTAAACCGGAGCTTAGGCGTGATGTTCTTGTTCAGCATCCAACCACCGTACTCAGTGCCATGGCTTAAGCTCGGTTGTTTGCTGATGCAACGGGTTTATCTGTCAATTCCTATAAATCTTTTACAGCACCATCCATATAAGGCAAAGAATTGTTTCGTATGCTGGTGGTAGCACTGCAGTGTCGACGGTTACTAGTGGGGGTGGAACATCTAATTTACCTCCCTTATTACCAATACCCAAGATACCACCGACTAAGAAAATGACGGCTGCTGAAATGCAAGTTCGACGAGAAAAGGGGTTGTGCTACACTTGCAACGCTAAGTTTTCACCAAGTCACAAATGCTCGAACAAGCAACTTATGATGTTATTAGGCGATGAGGACAATGTTGAAGAAATTCCAGCTGAGGAAGAAGTTGAACAAGAGTATCATGATGCAACCCTGCATCACTTATCGATTCATGCATTACAAGGCACATAGGGGGCGGCCACGATATGTTTCTCTGGGGATATTATGGGCACACAAGTCCAAATATTGCTTGATGGTGGCAGCTCTGACAACTTCTTACACCCAGGAATAGTGAATCACTTAAAACTGCCGATTACTACTACCTTAGAGATTCGAGTTTTGGGTGGCACAGGTCGTATCCTACAGAGTTCCGAGATTGTGTTCAAATTTGTGGTTATATTATATATATCACTATGTATGTTATGCCTGTTGCAGGAGTAGATATGGTTATTGGAGCTGCTTGGTTGGAAACTTTGGGCCCTCATGTGGCTGATTACAGTTCTACTACTGTGAAATTTTTGCTTAATGATCAATTTATCACTCTTAAGGGTTACAGGGGAACAGTGGCAGAGCAAGCTCAGTGTCACCATTTGCAGCGAATTTCACATGTCAATGCTATTGTAGAATTATATTTGCTCTTATCTTCAAACGAATCCCTAGACGGTGATGGACCTTCAGAGGACACGCCAGCAGATTTGGCAATATTGTTACAAAAACATTATATTGTTTTTGAGAAACCTATTAGTCTTCCACCTGACCGTGGCCATGTTCATCGAATAGAATTGCTATCGAACGTCGGACCTGTGCGTGTTCAACCCTATCGCTATCCATTCAGTCAAAAATTAGAAATTGAGCAGATTGTCAATGATTTATTAGTAGAGTGGTTAATTCAACCAAGCACCAGTCCTTTCTCAGCCCCTGTTTTACTGGTTAAAAAGAAGGATGGCATTTGGATGTTTTGCATGGACTATTGAGCTTTAAATGCTGTGACTATTCGAGATGCCTTTCCTATGCCTACTGTAGATGAATTACTTGATGAATTGCATGGCTCAGCTTTTTACTCAAAGCTGGATTTAAGATCTGGTTATCATCAAATATTAATGCGAGATACTGATAGAGAAAAGACTGCATTCTGAACTCACCAGGGATTATATGAATGGCTCGTTATGCCATTTGGCCTCACAAACCCTCCAGCAATGTTTCAGGCAATGATGAACGCCATTTTTCGTCCCTTTTTGTGTCAATTTGTTCTCACTTTTTTTTATGATATTTTGGTATATAGCGCCACTTGGGAGCTTCATCTTCAATATGTCAACATGGTTTTGGATTGTTTGACTTGACACCAATTATTTGCTAAGAGGTCCAAGTGTTCATTTGGTCGTAAGAAAATTGAATATCTAGGCCATGTTGTGTCTCAGTCGGGAGTAGAGATGGATAATTCAAAGATTGAGACCATTAAATCTTGGCCCACTCCTATCTCAGTTCGTCAACTCAAAGGTTTCCTGGGCCTTAGTGGATATTATAGGAGGTTTATAAGAAATTATGCCACAATTGCAGGTCCGTTAACTAATTTATTGGGAAAAGATAAGTTTAGTTGGCAGCCAGAGACTCAAGCAGCATTTGATACTCTCAAAGAAGCATTGTGTAACGCTCCTGTACTAGCTTTACCAGACTTTACAAAACCTTTTGTACTTGAAACTGATGCTTCTGGAGTTGGTATTGGGGTTGTTTTAAGTCAAAACAATCATCCGGTGGCATTTTTTCCTAAGAAATTTTCTGCTCGAATGCAGAACCAGTTCAACATATGTGCGTGAATTGTATGCCATCACAGAATCAGTCGTGTGTTTTTCGTCATTACTTGTTTGGTCACACCTTTGTAATTCGTACAGATCATGCAAGTTTAAGACACCTGACAGATCAAGCTATGCAAACTCCAGAATAGGAACTTGTCTGCTAAAATTGTTGGGGTATCAATTTATTATCGAATATAAATCAGGACGGACAAATCAAGTCGCTGACGCTCTTTCACGAATTTCTTGTATGGCTTTCACTTCTTTAGAAGCTACCTTCATGGACCATATATATCAAGAGCTTCGTGCCTCCCCATATATTATCAATCTTAAGCAAGAGATTCAATCTGCTCCTTTAACCAAAACCTACTATACTATTAAACATCAAGATGTGTATTGGCGTAATCATTTGGTCATTCCTTATGAGCATATTGAGCTTGTGCAACGTATTTTATATGAATTTCATGCTTCCCTTCTTGGGAGTCATGCAGGCTTTTTACATACATTTCATAGAATTTCTGCTTTGTTTTTTTTGTTGCACATACGGCGGGATATTCGTCAATATATCAAGGGATGCTCGATATGTCAGCAAGCCAAGATCACTCAACTTTACCCTTCTGGGTTGCTTCAACCATTAGCAATTCCTAATCAAATTTGGGAGGATATAGCTATGGGCTTTATAACAGGACTGCCAATAGTAAAAGGATATTCTGTCATTTTTGTGGTTATAGACCGGTTGTCTAAATATGCCCACTTCATGCCATTAAGAACTACATTTTCTAGTTAAACAGTTGTTGATTCATTTCTGCACAATGTTATCTGTTTACATGGTATCCCACGCTCTATTGTGACATACCGTGACAAGGTGTTTACTAGTGCTTTTTGGAGACATTTAATGAAACTTCAAGCAGTGAAACATAGCCTCAGCTCTGCTTATCATCCATAGAGTGACAGCCAGTCTGAAGCTCTCAACAAGTATGTTGAGATGTATCTCCGTTGCTATGTACATGACTATCCTCGACAATGGTTATCATTTTTACCATGGGCTGAATTCTGGTATAACACTTCATACCACACTACTATTGGTATGGTTCCTTTCAAGGTGGTATATGGGCGAGACCCTCCTCCATTACTTCGTCATTCTTCATTGGAGGATACTCCGTTTGATGTGCACAAGCAGCTGGAATTACGAGATGCAGTATTAGCTGATTTAAAAATGAATCTTATTAAAGCTCAGCAACTAATGAAGAAGTATGCAGATCGCAAACGTACTGAGATGGTTTTTTCTATTGATGACTGGGTACTCGTACGTTTACAACCTTACCGTCAACACTCATTACACCTTCAAAAGTTTCGGAAGCTTGCTTTACGATATTTTAGACCTTTTCGAGTAATTGAATGTATTGGCCCTGTTGCGTATCGTCTGGCACTCCCTGATTATGCTTGCATCCACCCAGTGTTTCATGTTTCATTGCTTAAGCAATTTCATGGATCCAATACTCAGGCTTATTTTCCTTTACCGTTAGCATCTCTACCAAAAGGTCCTATAAGTACTCCTATAGACATTTTGAACGTTAAATATATTATCCACAATGGTGTGCAACGTATTCAGTGCTTAGTTCAATGGGAGGGTTTTCCAACATGCACATGGGAGTGGCTGCATGAGTTGGTTGCTCTGTATCCTTCTTCGAACCTTGATGGCAAGGTTCAAGCTATGGGGGGAAGTAATGTTATGGACTCTGCAGCGAAGAGGCCTAGTAATATCGAGGAAGGTCTAAATCCAGAAGATGTT
Source organism: Inga leiocalycina (assembly GCA_963242795.1). NCBI lineage: Eukaryota > Viridiplantae > Streptophyta > Magnoliopsida > Fabales > Fabaceae > Inga > Inga leiocalycina. The sequence continues at coordinate 2,903,294 of OY725326.1, forward strand.
AATGCCCAATCAAGAGAAGCCCAAGGGGCCCAACTTAGAAGAAGTTATCGTATCAGGAGGCCTTCATGGAAGCTACGTGATTTGAGTGATGACTAAGCTATATAATAAGATGAAGTGTTTAGAAGAGGGTGTGGAATAGAATGTTGTGCATCTCTTTCTATTAGATTCTTCTCTCTCTTGTCTGTTATTTCTATGCTCTGTGTTTCTGTTGTGACAGAACCGTTTCTTCAGTTAATCATTTTCGATGTAACCAACTGTATTCGATCCTCTGATGATTGAGAAATATGAATACCATTAGATCTGATTATTTCTTTCTTGTTTGATTTATTCTGCTGAGTTATAACCATAACAAAACGGCATTACATTGAGCCTCTGTCTTTTTGCTCAAAATCATTGGCCAGTAAAGATCCAACTTATTGAACCTCGTGATAGATACCGTAACAAAAGCCTGGGTATGCTACAAATTAAATTGCCAGCTTGCTTCATAATATATCAACCAAATGATGGAGTGTTATGGTATCAAACTCTTAAAATATATTTCAAGTCTTAAATTTGATTCTCACTTTCATCATCAACTACTGCACATGACACCAAGAAATTTGTCACACAACTTAAAGAAATTGAATGTCCCTTTTAGGGTCTGTTTGGTGTGAGGGATTTGGAAGAGAAGGGAGGGAAGGGAAAATTTTTATGAGTTAAATTTTAAAAGATTGAAGAAGTGGGGTAATAAAATTTTAATAAAAAAATATATAAAATAAAAGAATAAGAAAAATTAATTAAAAATTTTTAACCCCACTTCTCTAATTTTTTTAAATTCAATTCAAAAAAATTTTCCCTCCACCTATTTTCCCTCCCCTCCCCTCAGACCAAACAAGCCCTTAATTATCATCAGTGATCCCTATTTTTCAACAATGTAAATAATTGAATTTTCGTAGCTCTTGTCCCTATCATTTACATGTTTTCTACAACTAGACAATAAAATATAATCATGCTCACATTACTTACCTAAGTTTATGAGAGTATCTGAGTTGAAAACGGCGAGCTGCATTTAAGAAAAAGAAAAAAGGAAAAAAGATTCATGTAATCATGCTGAGAAAGACCAGCACCATAATAAAACGTCATAACCAGTAATTTCTCGGGCCGCGCCACCACGGCTCCGCATGACATGACTAGAACGAGCATGTGCTACCCGTGCGTTGCACGAGGTGATCAACCTTTCGCGCACAACACATTTTGTGATAGAACAACCGTAACGAATAAGCAACAATATGCCAACATTTGAAGGACGCATCCATAATGGTAACAAACATAAATGGAAAAGGTTCTACATGAGTCATAGCATGCGCAAAAGGCTACGCAACTACATCAACATTACAAAAGACCTCCTTGTACACGACATTTTTTGTTGTCCCTTTCCCTCCACATTCACTTCCTTCCAAAACAATCTTCAAACCGTCCATGCTCCTCACTCTAGACAATGCAACATAAAGTTGTCCATGTGTGAAAACGGGTTTTGAGAGATATAATCCCACATGACGTAAAGATTGCCCTTGACTTTTGTTTATAGTCATGGCAAATGATAGTGTGATGGGGAATTGTCTCCTTTGCATCCGAAAAGGCCATCGTGACTCTGAAGGATTCATGTCCATTCTGTGTATGAGCACCTTTTGACTTGGTCTTGATACATTCAAAGTAATTGCTTCAATTACTTTCTTCCCAATGAAAGAGACTCGAAGACGCGTTCCATTACATAAACCGGAGGCTTGATCAATGTTCCTAAGCAACATAATTGAAGCATCAACTTTTTAGCACAAGTTTGTGTGGTGGCAAACCAGAGGAACTTATTGTATTGAGGAACTCTGTCGTGTATAAGTTGTCAAAACTATCAGCACCTTCAGTTGACTTGCACACAGTATCACAGCTAAGGAACTCAAATTCTTTACCTGGAAGCATGGAGCACATATGCTCGTTGATTTTGTTAACCATCTCAATAGTTGGTGCTAGAATAGCCCTGTCATTGAAGTACTCATTCACTGTTAGGTTGTCCATGACGTTAGTATATGTCGCTTGCACTATTGCATTGACACAATCAATGGAGTTTGGAATGAGGACTTCCTCTAGGATTTCAATGTCAGCAACTCCATCAATAGCTTCCCCTAAATTTCCATCACCAACATCTAACAACCATTTTAAAAACCATTCTATTCTCTTATTAAATATGGGATCATGGAAGTGTTCAGTCTCATATTTTTTGTCAGCTTGAAAACTTTGCAATATTGCCATAAGTGTGAAGAACTTATGCATGCATTGACAATAGCTGCTCTTGTACCTTTGGGAATGACGGGAAGTATTTGTCTGAAATCACCTCCCATAAGAATGCATTTTCCGCCAAAAGGGCGATCAGACTGCATGATATCCCGTGAACCAAACACATCGTAGGGTCCTAATACTGCACATCATCAACTACTGCACTTGACACCAAGAAATTTGTCACATAACTTAAAGAAATTGAAGGTCCCTTTTAGGGTCTGTTTGGTGTGAGGGATTTGGAGGAGAAAGGAGGGAAGGGAAAATTTTTATGAGTTAAATTTTAAAAGATTGAAGAAGTGGGGTAATAAAATTTTAATAAAAAAATATATAAAATAAAAGAATAAGAAAAATTAATTAAAAATTTTTAACCCCACTTCTCTAATTTTTTTAAATTCAATTCAAAAAATTTTTCCCTCCACCTATTTTCCCTCCCCTCCCCTCAGACCAAACAAGCCCTTAATTATCATCAGTGATCCCTATTTTTCTACAATGTAAATAATTGAATTTTCGTAGCTCTTGTCCCTATCATTTACATGTTTTCTGCAACTAGACAATAAAATATAATCATGCTCACATTACTCACCTAAGTTTATGAGAGTATCTGAGTTGAAAACAGCGAGCTGCGTTTAGGAAAAAGGAAAAAGGAAAAAAGATTCATGTAATCATGCCGCAGAAAGACCAGCACCATAATAAAACGTCATAACCAGTAATTTCCCGGACCGCGCCGCCACGGCTCCGCATGGCATGACTAGAATTATTGTTAAGAAAATTAACGAGGAAGCATGTTTAAATTAATAAATTTATCTTTAAGAATGCTGGCTAAAAAAAAAATCTTTGAGAAACTTATTATAGAGGTGGGATAACATGATTTTAGATCAAAAATTAGGAAATTCAATAATTCTAATATAAATATTACCATTCATGGTAAAAAAATAAAGGGTTTTTAAGGTGTAAATTTATCCAAAAAATTTTTACATAAGAGCCGCAAGTTTCAAAATATAGCAGTGGTGTCTTGTACCATTAAAAAATTGACATTAATTAACCGTTAATTTTTTAACTATAAGGAGCAATATTGAAAACTTTTGCGACAACATTATTTTTCAGCGAAAACTTCTAGAATAAATTTATACCTTAACTCAAAAATAAAATGTATATATTATTACAAAAGAAAAAAATTTAGATAAAAGGATTAAGGTGAAAAAAATAACTATGAGATATAAATTATATCAAATGTGTAAAAGTAATTTTTTTTTTGTAAAAATACCTATAAACTTTTAAAGTTGAAGTAAAAATGATAAAAACGTCACTCCCTCCTGTCTTATTTATAAGCAACTTTCTTCTTGATTGTGCAAAACAAACTGATAGTTAAAATCAATAAGTGTGTCAAAAATGTCATATTTTTTCCATATATGCTCCTATTTATGAAAAAGGTATAGGAGAGAGAATATATAAAAAATATGAAAGATAATGAGTATAAATTATAAAAGAGAATAAACATTTAATAGGGATAAAATAAGAAAAAGAAATTTATATTTTTAGACAACAAATAAAAATTATTTATAAAAGAGATTAGAGAAAATTGTTTCCAAATAAAATCCGAGGGAGTAATTGTTACTCTTTACCGTTTCCACCTTTCTATTGTGGGGCTCACACTGTTAAAAAATAAAAATACCTACGTTTTTTAATTCTCTCTCATCCGTCTCTTTCACTCTCCCTCCCTTCATCCCTTCGTTTTCTTCTCAGATGCTGGCGACGGCGGCATCCCCACCAGCGACCGGGGCAAATCAAGCTCAGCGAAGGCTCGACTTGTTCCCCCTGTTCATTTATCCTATCCTATCCCATCGTCATCGCAACGAGATGAGAGGAGGACGGTGACGTCGTCTTCGGTGGAGGCAACGAGACCGAGGTAGTAGTAGAGAGCAGAGGAGGCGGCGAGGTCGAAGGTGGATGCTTTGTAGGAGGAGACGGTTGGTGCTCGACTCATAAGTTAGGTCTGGAATAGTGTTCTAGAGGAGGAGGAGGAGGAAGAAGAAGGCGCGGTCGGTGCTTAGTCGGACGGACGGCAGGGAGAACCCTCTGAGATTCTCCATCTTAAGGTCAACTTCGTCATTCTTTTCTGTTTAAAGAACCTTGTCGTTTCTTCACTTTCTTTCATTCGGCTGATTTCTTGTAGCAATTTCTTAAACTCATCTTTTCCGCCTGAGATTTGAAGCTTCTGGTTTTTTATTTTTTCCAGTTTTTTTATAGCTCTCTCTCTCTAACCTCTCGCAAACTTTGCTTCATTCAGCTCTGGGTTATCTAAGATAGCACATTGCTAAGAGCTCTAGTTGTATTCTTTGGGAGTTCCATGTTAGTGCAAATCTTATCAATATAGTAACATTTTTCTTATTAGTTTATGAGATAATCGCCAGGTGTTTACCTGAGGACAGACCATCTGGAGCAACTGGCTCATTTATGATCGGCTTGTTTGGGTATCTCATTTCTGGATTGCATGCGCTTTTTGTTTTCTTCTTCCTTTCTATTTTCAAAATCTGTGTATTTCATCATTGAAACTGTTGAAACAGAACAACGAGCTGGCGAATAATAGTGTCTTTGGTCGTCATTACTATTCAATGTCGATGCTGTTGCGTCTCCTTCTGTGTTCAGAAAGATCCCCTTTTGGTGTTTATTGTAAAAACACAGGATGAATTGGAGATTTTGATTTTTATAAAGAAATTTTCAAACGTTATAATTTTGCAGTAAAAGTCAAAACACCCTCATCTCCCTGAAGCTGCGATCCTCATTGTTAAACTAATGAGATTTTGATTTTGGAATTGGAGATGAAACAGAGGATGAATTGAGAGGTTGGGAGGGAGAGGGTTTTTCATTGAGTGGGGGTATTTTAATATTTTCATATTGTAATAGATGGAAGTTAGTTGGGTTTAACCGCTTTTTTACTTTTCTCCCAATTTTGAAAGTTCATGGTTGCACATTTGGTATAATTTTATGGTTATTTCTGCACCTTAACTCTTAATAAAATTGCAAGGATATATTTGTCAACTTTTAATTAGTTCATCTCCCTCCTAAACCCTTAACCCTACCCAACAAAGCATTCAGCTCGCCCACCTCCCGTGAACCAAACACACTGTAGGGTCCTAATCTCTGTGCCTGACAGTGTAGCTTCCTTTCATTGGCAACCAAACACTTGCGTTTTCGTAAACGCCTCTATTTTCCCTCGCCTATTTTTCAGCAAACCAAACGAACTCAGATTCTATAATTCTTGAAACAAAAAGGAAGAATAACTATCCAATGACATCATTGTTTGTGCCATTTGGATCATTCATGAGCTGACTTCGTAAGCATTTGCTAAGTTTTTATAGTTCTGAGGATGCTAATCGTTTGAGTAAAACATTGGTGGCATTAGTTTCTCTCTTTTGGATGTTGAAGATCGTGGAGTTGCCATCACTCATTTACAAGTAGCTTACAGTATCACAGTACTACAGTCTTCTTACTTAATTTTGTCATGTAAAGTTGACAATGTGAGGCCGAGTATATAAACATTTCAATTGTTGTTTTGATTTTGATTGCATAGTTTGTGATCTTGCTCTTCTTGCTTTTAAAGTTGACATTTTCTCTCCCATATAGGCTACATATTACATGGTATCGGTCGCTGCATGATAATGAATTTTATGATACCAACCAAGCCCGTTCACCAGTATCGAAAACACCTTGTGAACTAGGTACTTGTTGCCGTGATTCAAAACCGTGCTTTTGATGCCCACTTAGCTGTTGCATCAGCTTCTGCCAATCCTAATGCTGCTCCTTTATGGACAGTTGATGTGGTTTCGGAAGTGTTAAGGTCTATTCCCGGATACTTTTTCCAATCCTCTCGCTCTATTGGCCGTCAGGGTGGTTTCCGCCATCGTGCTCCTCTAAAACAACGCAAACTCAAGGAGGAGGAAGATAAGCTTCGCAAGAATGTGCTTGTTCTTGGCCCTGCTGCTTACAGAGACCCACAGAGCCTCAAGCTTGGATTGGGCAAAGCAATTGAGTTCTACTATTGGGTTGAAACCCATTTTGGATTTACCCATAACGAGACTACTTGCAGGGAGATGGCTTGTGTATTGGCTAAAGGTAATAAACTGAATGCGCTTTGGGATTTTCTGAAGGAGATGTCAAGGAGGACTGGTGGGTTGGTTTCCACATCGACAGTTACGTGTTTGATAAAAGTACTCGGAGAAGAGGGATTAGTTAATGAAGCATTAGTTACATTCTATAGGATGAAGCAATACCACTGTAAACCAGATGTCTATGCTTACAACACAATGATGTATGTTCTTTGCAGGGTGAGATATTTCAAAAAGGCAAGGTTTTTGTTGGAGCAGATGGAGCTTCCTGGCTTTAGATGCCCACCTGACACATTTACTTATACTATATTAATAAGTTCCTATTGCAAATTTAGCATGCAAACTGAAAGTAAGAAGGCAACTAGGAGGAGATTGTGGGAAGCTAATCACCTGTTTCGCCTAATGCTCTTCAAGGGCTTTGTTCCTGATGTTGTGACCTATAATGCTTTGATTGATGGTAGCTGCAAAACATACAGGATTGATAGAGCGTTGGAATTATTTGAAGATATGAAGAAAAGGGGTTGTGTCCCCAATCGAGTTACATATGATTCTTTCATTAGATATTATAGTGCTATAAATGAGATAGATAAAGCTATCGAGACGTTATGTTGCATGCCGAATTTGAATCATGGAATACCCACTTCAAGTTCATATACCCCTATTATTCATGCTTTGTGTGAAGCTGGAAGGGTTGCCGATGCTCGGAATTTCCTTGTTGAGTTGGTTGATGGAGGCTTGACACCTAGAGAATATACATACAGATTGGTCTGTGATGCCCTGCACTCAGTGGGGGAGGCCAGCTTGTTAAGTGAAGAAGTGCACAAGAGAATAAGAAATAGTATACGGAGTAGATACGTACAGACCATGAAAATCAAACCAATTATGGCTCGCAAAGGATGTCCTGAAATGGAATTAGTTTGAATTCTTTTCTTAATGGAATCAGTTATGTTCAAAAAATCGGTAAGTTCCAATACTGAATATTATCTAGGTTGTGGCTTGTTACTATTGTAAATTCAGGACATGATCATCTTTGTCCTTATGTGAGTAGCAGCTATTTCAATGACTATGCTCAACCAAGCCAGGAATTTAAGGACCCTGCTGGTAAGATGCATTACTTCTTTGTCGTATCACCTTCCCCACTGACTGTTTATTGATTCAATTGAAGTTGGTGAATTTGTCAATCACTTATGTTTATATAAGGGTAATACCCAAGAAATATTTGTGTTTCTTTTTGTTGCTGATGATTAACCAAGGAACTTGGATTGTCAGGTTTTGTTTGGTTGAGGGAGAGAACTACGGCTAAAGTTCAAAAGCTAAAGAGGTGCTTTCCAGCAGGCTCTTCAGAGAAACACATGCTCTTTGATGTGTTTTGACGTGTCACGATACAAAGCCAGAAGGAAATCAGAAACGGAGCTCTCTTAAGTGAGTTTTCTGTTTGTGATAAATCGTGAACACTAGTGCTAGGGCAACTATGAATACATGTATAATGAGTTTAACTACCCATGGTCCCGAGTTTGCAATGTTGGTGGCTAAACCACAAGTACAAAAGGGGAATCAGGGACAACTTTTATACCCTTGTCCAATTTACTCTCTCTCAAGCCTTTATGGTGGTTGAACCGCTCAATTTTGTCTTTGGATATTGAAATTTTGATGTCATTTTTGACTTCATGTAGTGCCAGTTTATTTGGAGCTAGCCAAGCCTCACAACCACAACCAATGCACAAGGAAGCCAGAGGCTGACGTGGCATTTGCTGTGTGTAAAACGGTACTGCTTATTAGCCGTTTCCGTTTGTTTGAATTCAGACCAGTACAGAAGCCAAATTTCTTTTCCTGTTGCATTTCTCAGCTGATGCCAAATGTTCTCATTGAGTGACGGGCTCTTTGATCATGTGCCTATGTTACAGGTTGAAATGTACTGGTCACAATTTAAACCAAATTTAAATGCTTGTAAATGGCCGTGGAATGCATTCATATTCGCGTGATCTGAATGTTTTCTCAATATAGTACTTTATTATTTTAGTGATCTGCCAATATAAATTATAAAAATGCTTGTGTTAGGAAAACGATTTATCTGTCCCCTTCCATGCCATTTGGAATCATCAGCGAGTACCCATTACGCTGAACTTGGGCAACTTTTAGCTGTTGGAGTATACAAGAAGGGTAAAAAAACAAGTTTGCATATAATAAGATAGCAATCTAATCATATAGCTACTAAACAATAGGGTAGAGACAGAATATACGTCAAGGCGTTTGGCACGATTTATTTAGAAATAATATATAACGGCATGATTAATACCTAACCCAAGAGGCATGGAATGCACCAACAACACAATTATATATTCTGGACTGTTATGTAATTATGTGAAATTACATCACCCAGATGAAGCAGCATTACTGTAGCGCTAAGTTATCTAACTTCTAAAATGTGTTGTAAGATTTTTAAACTGGGTTCTCACTTTCAACGTCAACAGCTTATGACGCCATGAAATTGGTCACAAAACTTGGAGGTCAAAGGTATCCCTTGTAATCGTCATGATCCATGCTGTCAGTAAAAATAGAACTTGTTTCTTCCGATTACAGTTAATTTAGTGCTTGTTTGGGGACTTCTAAAAAATGCAGTTTTAAACATTTTTTCGTAAGCCGAGACAAATTTGAATGCTCTAGAAGTTTAAATAAAAAAATACATATATGGAAAACAAGGTCAATAAAAAGGAACTAAATTTCCAAAATATTGATATCATTTTCTTTTTACCTGAGACACGTTATGTCGTTTATTCAATCAAAACAGTTTACGATCCTCAATAAGCACCGAACTATCAAGTTAGCATTGATCCAAATCTAAAGTGAAAAGGCAAGCTGCAGTTCACATATTAGGAAAAAGACAATATTAAAGACGGCTAAAGTTATCAACTAGATCCATGCTTCTTTTGTTTCCCAATGATTTAACTAACAGGAATTATTCTCTACACACACAAATGAATGTGTAAGGTATATATGTAAAATAAAACAACTCCTTTTATTATTGAGAAAATGAGACAGTTATTAGCTAGTAATAAAAATGTAATGAATATTGTGCAATAAAAATATTTTAAAGTGATTTATTCAATTTTCTTAATCTCTCTAAAAAATGTCAATTAAATTTTATATTAAATATAGGAGGTAGTATATAAATTAATAATATATAATAGATGCTATAAATAAGTCATTTATTTTAGCTTCCTTATGCTCTTTTAAAAAAGTCAACTGAGTTTTATATTAAGAACCAAATGAAAGGGAAGGATGGATAGAAAAACCTCAGTTTTTTAATAACCTGAACAGAACATGAGCTTTTTCAAAGAAATAAACCATACTACATAGACATTACTCTATTTGTATCGGCATGGAAGGTTTCAACTTGATTTGGACTATAAATACAAGCCGTTCTTCTTCTGTCTTCACACACACAAACGTTTTCAATACAACTTGTCTTCCTCACCACATAAGCACAGATCAATGGGAAGTCAGCAGCAGCAAGAACTTGGAGGTAGCAGGCGCATAGCAGCCGTGGACGCTTCTCCTCCGGCTGTCGAAAATGCAGACTCAAAGCAACAGGTCTTTCATTTCTATCCTTCATGTTTTGGGATTTATAGGTCCTGGTTTTCTGGTTTCCTTGGCTTACCTCGATCCTGGAAACTGTAAGCCTACGTACATATCTTTAATCTCTCCACTCCTCTATATAGAATTACTTTGTCTGCTTATAGTTGCTGGATATAATATTCATCTCTCATCGTCATCATCGCAGTGGAAACTGATCTCCAAGCTGGAGCTAGCCACAGATATGAGGTACCTGATCAATATCCAAAACCAACAAATCCACACAATTTAAACTTTTTAATAGCATCGATAAATCATAATACCTAGAGACTAGCTAGCTAATCATGGTGCAGTTGAACGATTTTCCGTGCACGAGTGTGCATATATAGTTTCACGCACATGACAATTTTTCAGTAATTGACTCTCTTACAATATTGCTATCTACATACAGCTGCTGTGGGTGATTCTCATTGGGCTCATCTTCGCCCTCATCATTCAGTCCTTGGCAGCAAATAGTAGGTGTTTCATAAAACTGAATTATGGTGGCTTCATTCTATTTAAGAAACTAGTTCAGGACCGTGCAATGCACGGGTCAAATTAAATAAATATGTGCATTAAATAAATATCATTGCACGGATCAAATTAAAGAAATACGTAAGTTAAAAAATTATGTACATGAGGAAGATTTGTCAAATACGACTATCACAACCGAATGATATATTTGTCAGTCAACCAAAACTATTACAGAAAACTTCTTTATATATGACATTTGCAGTTTTGTCATTAGGGATGTCATACTCATCAAGGATCAATATTTTTAGTCCCTCCCTTTGCCGGACTCTCAAGAGTGCAACATATAGCTGACCATGTGTAAATACAAGGCGGGGAAGAAATAATCCAACACTTAGTAGACTTTGACCCTGACTTTTGTTAATTGTCATTGCAAAAGAGAGCATTACTGGGTATTGCCTTCTACACAAAGTGAATGGCAAAGATGCTTTAGATGGTGTGATTGTCAGACGTGGTATTAAAACATACATACCAATGCTACTTCCTGTTATAATCTCTGCTCCAATGACATGCTTACCTAAACTTGTGACAATTAACCGATGCCATTGCATAGACCAATTGATTTATCAATATTTCGCATCAGCATGATTGGCGCACCTACTTTTAGTGTAAGCTTGTGATTAGGAAATCCAGACATAGTAATCCCATTCACGAACTCAATCGAATGAATTTCCCCAATAGAACCGGTAACACCATCTTGTTTGGAAACACTGTCTGCACTAAGGTAAATCACCTCTTCACCTGGAAGTTGTGCAAGCATATAATTATTTACTTCATCAACAACAGATAATGTAGCTGTTAGTATCACACGATCCTTAAAATAAGACTTATCACCCAAATGGTCAACAAAATCTGGATAAGTACTGTTGACAATACAATCTGTTAAAGGAAATAATAACAAATCTCTAGGGATGGCAATGACACCTTTTGTGTCAGCTTGTATGTCAACATTTCTGTCCCAACAGAAATGATCCAATTTGCAAATTATGTTATTGCTTTAGTATTACATGAGGAAGTACCCCTATATAATCTCATGTTTTTAGTGAGTATGAAGAGTTTGCATTGTTTCCATAAATATGATGCATTAATAGTAGCAAACACAATATCTTCACGAGTACCTTTTGGTATGACAGGCAGGATATGTCTGAAGTCTCCTCCTAGCACAATCGTCTTCCCACTAAATGCTTTACTCACAGCATCAGGCTCATTTCGTTGTAGGATATCATGTAATATTCTATCTAAAGCTTCAAAACGATATTTATTAGCCATCAGTGCTTCATCCCAAATTATCAAGGATGTTTGAACCAAGAGCTATGCTAATGGTGTTCCTTGCTTAATATTACAAACTGAGTCTTCAATAATGGCTAGAGGAATTGCAAATTGCAAGTGTGTTGTTTTCCCATTGGGCAAAAGAAGTGATGCAATGCCACTAGATGCAACACTAAGCACTATTTTGCCTTCAGATCTCAATGATGCATATAATGTTTGCCACAAATAAGTTTTCCCAGTCTCACTATATCCATACATAAAGAACAGCCCCAATGATAGTATTGTATATTGACAGTTGTTCTTCGATTAAATTATCAAGGAATACTTGTTATTGGTCTGCGAGTGCTTTCCGGTCAAAGTTTAACTTGGCTTGGACAAATTTATTTAATGTTGATCCAAGGAAGGAAATATTTGGAGAAGACATAGTTGGATAATCATAAAAGCTCCTGCCATTAACTTGTAATTGATCTTCAATTTTAAGTAAAACATGATTTTGTAACTCAGCATCACTAAGAGCAAGTCCTGTAGAAGCATAGTGCAATATTGTAGTTGCAAAGTTGGTAATATAGGAACTAATTAACATTTGTACATATAAAGTAAAAGGACAGAAAATGTAAAGATAAAATAAGAGTGTATTTACGGGAAGATTCATACCAGAGTGACCTATTAGTTGCTGTTGCATATAGAGTATATCCTCTGCCATTAATCTCCATGATTGTTGCCACACAATTTCAGGGCGTGACATACAATTGCATAACAGCAATATGCAAAATAGACGACGAAGGTAGTTTGGAGTAGCCCATTGGTTTGCCTCTTGAATAGCATCAAAATATTCTTTGTCATCTTCTAACAACCCCAGCGCATAGCAAGCATCCTTAAATTTAGGATAGACTCCATCATCAACAGTTCTCAAATCTTCATATGATGTAGGTCCTCTACCTGTTGCTAGCAACAAATGTAAATAAAAGACTTCTCCACTTCTTGGAGGAATATAATATAACTTTATGATGGAGAATTCATATTTTCTTACGTCCCAACATTGACCATCTTTTTTGTACACAAATTTTGTTGGGAATTCAAAGTATGTTAATGCCCGTGCTTTTGGATAGTTTTCATTTGCCTTCATCCATACTTCAAACATAGTTACTTTTCCTTCATTATGATTAACTACGTCACCCAAGTGGGCATCATTTTCATAAATAATTGTTTGGTGATCTAGTATATGAATGGAAAGCCTTTGCATCGATGGAAATCTGTAGTTTATGTCAAACCCATAAATTCTCCAAACAGCTTCACATGGAGACAAATATCGAACATTATAGTACATTTTTATTTCATCATGAATAACTTCACTTTTACCATAGGAAGATTGAGCATAAAAGGCTGTGGCGGCTCGGTCATGACCCTTACTCACATACTTGAATAAATACTTAATTAATTCCCCCTTTTACACCTTTCAACATTAATATAAGCTTGAAATTTTAGTAGTAAGGTGGGGTTGTAGGGAATCACACTTCTATTATCCAAAGGCACCCCATTTTTAATTATTTCTTGGCCATTATTCATTCTTTTGATAACATGGATAACCATCTTCATGAATAATAGTGCTTGATTTGAATGGTTTTGGATAATATTTTGCACACTTTCCATTTACCATACATGGAGACTTCGGGTTAGCTGTGCCACATGGTCCATGCATCATATAGTTACTAACAGCTTCATACAATTCAGGTTCCATATTTTTATCAGGTATCTCAGCACTAATGACTCGATCAATATCAAGTGGTGTCTCGAGCTTAGCTTCATTTGCTAAAAATAGAATGATATGAGTATGTGGGAAACCTTGCTTTTGAAATTCAATTGCATACAATGCTGTACAAATAAGCAAGCATCAATATTATATATAACTTGACAATGATCAGAGTAATATAAGGATTTGTGCAATTCAACAGTAGAAAAAAATTACTAAATATAGTTGGGATAAATTTTTCTGTACACTAACCTGCTTTAATAGGACCAAAAATATCACCCTTTTTCAAATCGTGCATCAAATGCTCTAATTTCATCTAAAAAATCCGGGTTACCTTGTCAGGGCAATCCTCTGGCTTTAAATCTTCTTCTAAACATCTAGTTACTTTAGGCCATTTTGGATTGCATGTAAATATGATAAGAAGTTGAGGATATCCAGCCCAATTGCAAATTGCCAATGCGTCCTGATAATTTTCTACTATATAATGTGGTCCTCCTGTGAATGATGAAGGAGGACGATTCTTTTTCCTTGTGCAGCTGCATCTATTTCTCCTAATAACAGGGCATCTGTCAATCCCTTGTACATTTCTGCACACAATTATTTTTTATTATTCCATAGAAAACTTAGCCTGCACGCTTTTATCATTGTATATGCATCAACAACAAATTGTTGGAATAGCTTACCCCCATGCAATATAACTGAAAATTCATTATTCCTGTCTTGTATGGTATAAGCAAAATATTTGCACATTGTAACATAGGAAATCTTGTCTGGTTGTACTGCTCTTGATAACACATGAGGTATTTCTTCATTATAGCCTCCTTTACCATAGGGAAAAAGCAATGGATACTGTAGAGGCAGAAAATGAGGGTGATTTTCAAATATTCTCTGTAGAGCTCCTGTCTTGTATTGGATTATTAAATCTCACCCATATTCTGTGGATCCAATATCTCCTACAATTAAAGTAGCTATCTCATTTTCAAAGGTTGGCAAATCATACTGGCGTGTGTTTCTCCCACATTTATGTACAATTTTAATTCTTATATCTTGTCCCTCATTAGCATTGATAAAATCATGTGCCTGCCGAAAGATTTTAACTAAATCATTATGCTCATATAGCATATTTTGCAGCATTTGGATTATAGAGTTGTTCACTAAAGATGAAGTGCCGGTTTCTCCACTACAAAAAATAATAGAAATTATTACTTAAAATATATAACTATGAATTTAGCAAAAGATACATCCATTGATTAGCTAAATTATGTAAAGCACAATGTGTTTACTGTAATATCCCAATTTTTGATTAAGGGATAATCATGATTATTGTGGATAATTATGAATTTAATTGGAATTATTATGTGTTTTATGGCAATATTAATTAATATGTCATAATTATTGAAAAATTGGAAGAATGGAATTATTGGCCATGAGTTGGTAATTAAGGGAGAAACTAATTACTAACTAATGAAAAATGAGATGTGTGATTAAAATGGCTAAGGGAGAGATAATATAAGTTAATTGGTGACTTATTTTGGTGTAAGCCAATGGCATGTGGACATGTGTCAAGATGAGAGAGGTTAAGAAAGTCAAATGGGATAAAACAATTATTTCTCTCTCCTCTCTTTTCTCTCTTTCGGCTGGAGGCATGGGAGGGAGTAGCTCATCATCTTTCATTCCTCTCTACACTCCATCTCTTCTCTTTCTTTCGTTCTCTCTCTTCTCTCTCTCTTGGGCGCTATTGTTGAAGGCAAAGGAAGGAAGAGAGCTTGTGATTTGTGTAGGTAAATGATCTCTATTGCTCAAACTCCCTTCATTAATGTTGATCCTTGAGTTAAGAGCAACATTTCTATGGTTGTAGTTTGTCCATTGGTTGTGGTTTGTGGCTACACGAAATTTTGGGAGGTGGTGAATCAAGAACTCCCTTTGAGAAAGTTGATAAGGTGAGTGAGACCTATCTATTTATCTATGTTTTATGCCAAATAGATTAGCTTGGATTTTCTGGAAATTCTTGGGCCATTTTCGAAAATGAGGGCCATTGAGAGTTTGGTATATGTTTGGTATGGAATTTGTATGTTTGGAATGCATTTTGGATAGATAGAATTGTTTGGGTTGGAAATTGTTAAGTTTGGAGAATTTGAGATTTTAGTGTTTAATGTTACCCAAAACCAAAGCATGATAATGGAATAGGATTTTGGTGATTTTGACAATTCCATTAGATTCCTTGAGTGATTTTGTGTGGGAATAAGCTTGGTTGTTGATTTTGGGATTCATTTGAATCACTTGGGAAAAGTTGGAAATTTGTCTTGTTTGAGCTCTGTTTTTCGCAGTCTGTTTGGGCGAGCGTTTTGAATGACCAAATGGTATTGGAAAATTCTGAAACTTTCCAGTCTTAAATTTCACATCCCAAGCTTCAAAATGGACATATATTTTATGTCATTTCGTTTAGTATTCTGTGAGTTATGGTTGTCCAAAGTTTGGGATTGAAACAGAACTCTGTGTTTGGAGTAGTGGTTAGTTTTTGGTGATTCTGTAATTGTGTAGTGATTCCCAGTGAAGGGCTGTATTTTTCCTTGAAAGAGAACTTATATACCTTTCATTTGGCTTTGGAATCACCTCGTTTCTATTTTTCTAGAATTAGTTATGGTTTTTCGAAGTTCAGCCCAGAGTCAGGAAATTTCTGGGCCGCGGCCCAAACCTTTCTGGCCTATTTTGGGCCGCGGCCCATGAGTGGCGGGCCGCAGTCCAAGACCTTCTGACCATGTTTGGGCCACAGCCCAAGGAATGGTGGGCTGCGGCCCAACCCTGTGTTTTGGCACTTTGAGTTTTCGAAAGGAGATCTCTACCCTATTGTTTTCCAACCTTTTAGGGCTTTTATTAGAGGCATTTGGGGCCTCTTAAGAGTCAATTATGATAACCAAAACTAAGTGTTTCAAGTTAATTAAGTCTTGGAATAGAATATAACCCTTCGTCCCTAATTATGAATATAGGATTTGACATTTGCCTTCCTCGGGAGAGACCAGCGCTAGGACACGCCCGGAAGGATCAAGGTAGTGACTCTTCTCTCATATTATGTATGATGTTTTGGCATGCATAACTTATCGTTGAATTTGTGAAATGTGTGCCATGGTCCATTACGGCGTGAGCAGGTCAGCGTGAGCCGTGTAGGGATTGACGGTGGTCATCTCTAGGTCGGCCGTTGAACTGCCGTTGTAATCGACATGGATATTTGTGAATCCGACCCGTGGTGCGGCGTTTATGAATCCAGCCGTGGGCTGTGTGTATCTTGCCTGTATGGCTTGTATATGAAATGCATTATATGAATCCCAGCTGTAGTGAAATGTATTGTGTGGATTGCTATGATACAATGCAACGTGAGCAATTCAGCGTGAGCAATCGTAAGGGATGACATGTGTCATACTAACCATTGCCGTTGTAGTTGCTTGTTGTGGTTAATGATTTTCTTACATGCACTATTATTGTACATTATATGATTGATTTGTTACTACGGGGATTCCTTAGAATCTCACTCTCCCAAAAACCATGTTTTAGACAGGGCCGAAGGATCGAAAGGCAAACGGGCGACGAAGAGCGGATAGTGCTCCGGTTTAGAAGTATATTTTGGTTTTATTGGTTATCATGTATATCTTTGGGATGTTTTTGGGAAACGATTGTATATAATGGGATTTGTAACATAGTTTTGTGTAATTCCCAAGTTAAGGGTAATGAATTATGGGCTTTGTGCCTTTGTAAATCCCTTACTTAATGAATGGAACCCGAGTGTGTCGGGAAATTGTTTATACTCTGATATTTGTGAATGAAACCAACTTGTACAGGCCATTTAGTATTGAAATGTGAATATGAGACCGTCATGAACATGTTTTGTAAAAGTTTTTGTAAGCCATGATTTTGGGAAGATTGACTTTGTTTAAGTCCCAAAATCTATTACGGTCTCTAATTCCACATTAATTACATTTTTACGAACTAATCTCGGCCTTAATCGTGAAGGGGGTTACATTTACCTAATGGCGGATACTCTATTACTAATTTCATTTGATATGTCATAGATGTATAATTGGGCAAATTTGGGAGTAGCACCGTGTATTGGTAGTATACTTCCAATCAAATGTATGTTTTGACCACTCATCCTATACACATAAGGTCCTCAGCCATCATTGATATTTCTATTTATTCTTCCACCCATAGAAGTAAAAGCGAACATCATATTATACGTTCTAATATGCATTCGAAATTGTTTACTTTGAGGGTGATGACCAAACAGTAAGTTGAGCAATTTAATTGGTAGATCTTGCAAGTTGGGAAGTTTTACTTTTCCCTGAAGGCAGCACATGCCAAATCTAGGAGGATTTTTGCACCACAATATAGATAAATGAAACTTTGGTCGCCTAAGTCTTTGTAAGCCGATAGCTCTGTAGAGCGAAGGAATTGATTTCATATGAGAAATAATGTTAATCTATGTAAATAAATTACTGGATAAGTGCTTTTTATTGTTAAAACATTTAATGCACTCAAAGTATATAGAATAATTGGTGTAATGATTAAATTACCGTTACTGGCTGCTCCTCTATTTGGGCCCAGATTCCTAGAAGTGTTCTCTTTAGACGATTAGGGTATGCGGCAGGTTTTCCTTCGGTGTATATAAACACAGTCAGCTATAGAAAAAGACCCAATGGTGTTTTCTGATGACAAAACTACATAATTAACATAAAATGGTTAATAGAGTAGAAAGTTAATAGAGTAGACATTGGCATCATAGTAATGTAAGTGAATATTAAAATAAATTATTTTGCTACAGCCTATTTAAACTTCATTTCTTATAACTTTAAATGAGGCTACAATTAATAAATTACTTATTCCTCCAGTAGACAATTCCATTAGCTGTTAGAATGTATTAAATATGTATAAGGAACAATGGAGATCTAAGGTAGAAGGACAAACAATTTGTTATTGATGCTAATGAAGGTCGAGCTGGTTGCCTTTTGTGTAGTTGCCGGCACATTGTCTCTATGCACACCAGTGAGTTTTCTGCTGAAACAACATAGTTATATAAATAATAAGTCTAAATTATAATTTGTACTTGACCCAATAGATACAATAAATAAATTTAGTAAAGGTGTGGTGGGTCATTCTATAGACTTATATATGTATTATTTATATTTAGATAGCTATATATGAAACCCATACTATGATATACATTGTGGATATGTATCTATATGAAGTTGATATCTCTTATTCTATGTTTAGTTTAGAGCCTAACCCTATAGTAAACCAAAAAGAAGACCCCAGTGCAAGTAGTTGAGACACACTTAAGTTCAGGCTATATATGTGATAAGATGTTCACAAGAGAAATGGTAAATTTCAGGCAATGAAAATGTTGTAGGGTTATTTTTCCAAAAATAATAGTGCACTATAAAAAATTAATGTATGATCTATTTAGAAATATATACTATATGTTATTGTTGCAAATGCTGCTAGCAAGAATGCTTTGTGGAGTTTTATGACTTGTGTCTCCATGCAGATGTTCGCATTTTCTGTTGATGAATTGTATTTTAATAGATAAGAAAAAAGGGAACATAGTGCATATAATTTAAATTTACCTGCTTCAAAATTATTGGTGCTGTCAATTTTTGCTTCTTTTTCCTCTAGGTATTTGAAGTCACCGAGCCTGTGCTAGATGTCCTATAAATAAATATAGTTATACATGATTATATGCTCATTGACTTCCATGTGCTGGTGTTTATTTTCAGACCACTCAAATAATATCATGGATGCCCACTTTTAAGGAAAACATGATCACAACGCAGAGACAGTTGGGTTTCCCTTATATAATTATAATAATCCAATAAATATTGTTACCAATAAAATGAAACAATGGTATATTATCCTCTCTTTTGGTTTACATATGTTGCTTTTAAGTGGAGATATCAAATTATAAAACACAATATTAAATTTCATTGAGACTTAGATAACGTTATTATTGAGGTTATTTTGACAGAAAATCAGTCAGAATTAGTAAGGGAAAATTCTATTTGTTGAAGAAGATTTTAAAATTTGGAGATTATCATAAATAACCGTTGAAAAAACTGACCCATTTAGCCCACCACTACTTGCAAGCGAAAATGATGTACTTGGGTAGTTATCGATCATCGACTTCGATGCACAGGTGTTTATTTTCAGACCACTCAAATAATATCATGGATGCCCAGTTTTAAGGAAAACATTATCACAACGCAGAGACAGTTGGGTTTCCCTTATATAATTATAATAATCCAATAAATATTGTTACCAATAAAAATGAAACAACTGTATATTATCCTCTGTTTTGGTTTACATATGTTGCATTTAAGTGGAGATATCAAACTATAAAACACAAAATTAAATTTCATTGAGACTTAGATAACGTTATTATTGAGGTTATTTTGACAGAAAATCAGTCAGAATTAGCAAGGGAACATACTATTTGTTGAAGAAGGTCTTTAAATATGAAGAAGATAACATTATTATTTTGAAATTTGGAGATTATCATAAATAACCGTTGAAAAAACTGACCCATTTAGCCCACCACTACTTAAGAATGAAAATGATGTACTTGGTAGTTATCGATCAATGACTTCCATGCACTGGTGTTTTTTTTAGACCACTCAAATAATATCATGGATGCCCACTTTTAAGGAAAACATTATCACAACGCAAAGACAGTTGGGTTTCCCTTATATAATTATAATAATCCAATAAATATTGCTACCAATAAAAATGAAACAATTGTATATTATCCTCTGTTTTGTTTTACATATGTTGCTTTTAAGTGGAGATATCAAATGATAAAACACTATTAAATTTCATTGAGACTTAGGTAGCGTTATTATTGAGGTTATTTTGACAGAAAATCAGTCAGAATTAGCAAGGGAAAATACTGTTTGTTGAAGAAGGTCTTTAAATATGCAGTCTTTAAATATGAAGAAGATAATGTTATTATTTTAAAATTTGGAGATTATCATAAATAACCGTTGAAAAAACTGACCCATTTAGCCCACCACTACTTGCAAGCGAAAATGATGTACTTGGGTAGTTATCGATCATCGACTTCGATGCACAGGTGTTTATTTTCAGACCACTCAAATAATATCATGGATGCCCAGTTTTAAGGAAAACATTATCACAACGCAGAGACAGTTGGGTTTCCCTTATATAATTATAATAATCCAATAAATATTGTTACCAATAAAAATGAAACAACTGTATATTATCCTCTGTTTTGGTTTACATATGTTGCATTTAAGTGGAGATATCAAACTATAAAACACAAAATTAAATTTCATTGAGACTTAGATAACGTTATTATTGAGGTTATTTTGACAGAAAATCAGTCAGAATTAGCAAGGGAACATACTATTTGTTGAAGAAGGTCTTTAAATATGAAGAAGATAACATTATTATTTTGAAATTTGGAGATTATCATAAATAACCGTTGAAAAAACTGACCCATTTAGCCCACCACTACTTAAGAATGAAAATGATGTACTTGGTAGTTATCGATCAATGACTTCCATGCACTGGTGTTTTTTTTAGACCACTCAAATAATATCATGGATGCCCACTTTTAAGGAAAACATTATCACAACGCAAAGACAGTTGGGTTTCCCTTATATAATTATAATAATCCAATAAATATTGCTACCAATAAAAATGAAACAATTGTATATTATCCTCTGTTTTGTTTTACATATGTTGCTTTTAAGTGGAGATATCAAATGATAAAACACTATTAAATTTCATTGAGACTTAGGTAGCGTTATTATTGAGGTTATTTTGACAGAAAATCAGTCAGAATTAGCAAGGGAAAATACTGTTTGTTGAAGAAGGTCTTTAAATATGCAGTCTTTAAATATGAAGAAGATAATGTTATTATTTTAAAATTTGGAGATTATCATAAATAACCGTTGAAAAAACTGACCCATTTAGCCCACCACTACTTGCAAGCGAAAATGATGTACTTGGGTAGTTATCGATCATCGACTTCGATGCACAGGTGTTTATTTTCAGACCACTCAAATAATATCATGGATGCCCAGTTTTAAGGAAAACATTATCACAACGCAGAGACAGTTGGGTTTCCCTTATATAATTATAATAATCCAATAAATATTGTTACCAATAAAAATGAAACAACTGTATATTATCCTCTGTTTTGGTTTACATATGTTGCATTTAAGTGGAGATATCAAACTATAAAACACAAAATTAAATTTCATTGAGACTTAGATAACGTTATTATTGAGGTTATTTTGACAGAAAATCAGTCAGAATTAGCAAGGGAACATACTATTTGTTGAAGAAGGTCTTTAAATATGAAGAAGATAACATTATTATTTTGAAATTTGGAGATTATCATAAATAACCGTTGAAAAAACTGACCCATTTAGCCCACCACTACTTAAGAATGAAAATGATGTACTTGGTAGTTATCGATCAATGACTTCCATGCACTGGTGTTTTTTTTAGACCACTCAAATAATATCATGGATGCCCACTTTTAAGGAAAACATTATCACAACGCAAAGACAATTGGGTTTCCCTTATATAATTATAATAATCCAATAAATATTGCTACCAATAAAAATGAAACAATTGTATATTATCCTCTGTTTTGGTTTACATTTGATGCTTTTAACTGAAGATATCAAATTATAAAACACAATATTAAATTTCATTGAAGCTTAGATAATGTTATTATTGAGGTTATTTTGACAGAAAATCAGTCAAAATTAGGAAGGGAAAATACTATTTGTTGAAGAAGCTCTTTAAATATGCTGTCTTTAAATATGAAGAAGTTAACGTTATTATTTTGAAATTTAAATTGATATTAAATTTAAAAATATCTATTTAAAAATAATAAATTATCATTGATTAAAAATAATTTAAAAATAATAATTTTGTCAAAAATTCTAGACTCTAGATGATTAATCCAGTTTATTTAACGAATAATTTAATACAATAATAGCCAATATAAGCGTAGGACAGAAAAGGACAACAACGACTACCTGCAATTCAAAATTATTTTATTTCAAACCGTATATTATCCAAACACAAACTATAACGATGACGGTTACCTAAAATTTAAAATTCAGAATTATACTTTTTTTTTATTTATATTTAAACAGATGGAATGAGCAAAAATTAATTAAAAAAAGAAAAATGACTTATTTATCTGACACTCAATGCTACCACTTGGCGTACTTTGGAAAGACCTGCTTTCGGCCTTACTTTTATATATTAATAGATAGATATGGACAACAAAGCTATTTGGGACGATGAGACAATTTAGATTTTTTATCAACGCCTGCCTTAAGCAAATATACGAAAAGAACGCCGTAGGTTGCATTTTTTAAAGCCAGGGTGGCAAAGTACTGTCTCTACATTTAATGAGAAGACTAGGAAAGAATATGGAAGGAAACAATTGAAGAATAAGTTAGATATTCTCAGGAAAGAATTCAAGACTTGGGATTCCTTAGTCAAGAAGACTGATGTGAGAAGAGACCTTATAACGAATAAAGTCCTTGTATCAAATGATGGCAGCGAAAATATAGGTAAAATTTTTTTAGCAAATTATAAGTTTAATTATTTTCCTCTCAACTAATTCGTTTTGATTAATTAATTTCTTTTTGGTTTCTTGTATGCATGTAGGAGAATTCATCATGTAGAAAGTTTAGGCACACAAGCCTCAAGTTTGAAAGAGAACTAAGAATTATATTCAAGGATGCTATGGCGACTAGCAAGGATATTTTTTCACCGTCTTTTACAAATCCACAGACACAAACACCAAAGGTTGAGCAGGAAGATGTGTACCAATCAACAATGGATGAAGAAGAAGGGTCAGGGGACAACGAAGATGATATGTTTGGTGCTAACCCAGTGCCTAGTACAGGAGTGACGGATGTGCTTGCTAGCATTGGCTTAACAATAAGCGTTCCATCAACTGTTGGTACTAAGTCAGGAAGCCGGGGTAAAAGGAAGGTAGGTGAAGGGTCTGTTCAGAGAAAGAAGCAGAAAGTGTCAGCTTCAAAACAAATTACGGATGCAGCTAGTGTGATTGCTAATGCATCCAAGGACAGAGCGGCAACATTAGATGCTATCAAAGATGTCAATGTCGATGCTGCTATGAATCAGCTGCTTGACCTTAATGAATTTGTACGTGATGAGGACTTTCGTCACCGCTGTATCAAGCTTCTAATGAAGAAAACTGGCCGGGAAACATTTGTGTCACTCCATAAACAGAACACGGAGTTTGTGGTTTCGTGGTTGCAGTTTATGGTTTATGACCCCCTAGATGTACCTGAACTATATATGTCCGCGTAGTTTGATTATGTTTATGTTTGTAACTTATGACAATATTTGACTCTATGACAACATGTTTTGTGAACAACATTTTATGCCAACACTTGAATCTGTTTACTTGTATCATTTAGTCATTATTTAGTATGTTTTTTCCTTCTATTACTCATACTTGAATTTAATCACACTCATAGGATACATAATCAATGGCAAATTGGAACAATCAAAACTTACCTGACATGGTGGAGGAAGATGACCAGTCTAGAATTGTATCTCTTATAAATGATGAGTTAATATAGTATGAACGATTGACTGTGTTGTTCTATCAATATTGGGTGCCTTTCATTTGCAAAGAACCGCGCAAAACAAGTAAACACACTGGTCATTTATGGGTGCAAGAGATATTGGCAACCCATGGTTCACTCTCTCATAACATGTTTAGAGTGGAAAAACATGTCTTTTACAGCTTGTGTCATAAAATGTTCAAACATGGGTTACGCAATTCAATAAACGTTGGGATCGAGGAATGGTTGCCATGTTTTTGCTCACCGTTGGCCATAGAGTAGACAATAGGGTGGTATAGGAACTCTTTCAACGTTTAGGGGAAATGGTCAGTAGGCTTTTGCACAAGGTATTAGATGCTTGCATTAGTCTAGTGCGGGAAAATATCAGATCATGTGATTCCAAATTCAGTGTATGCCACCCAAAAATAGAAAACGATCCCCGTTATTATCCATACTTCCAAGATACTATTGGAGCAATTGATAGAATTCACGTTAGGTATGTGATCACTGGTGCCAACTGGGATAAATATATCGGAAGAAAAGGATATCAAACACAGAATGTAATAGCTGTATGTGATTGGGATATGCACTTTATGTTCGTATTGGCGGGCTGGGAAGGTACTGCACATGATGCTTGTGTGTTTCAATATGCTGTTTCAAATTTATCTAAGAACTTCCCTCATCCACCTGCAGGTATATTTCTGTCACCTTCTAGTCAATTACTTTCATTTCGCACTTTAATTTATCTAACAGTTTGGATTGATTTCAACATATATTAGGCAAATATTATTTGGTTGATGCTAGCTATCCGATACAACTTGGTTACCTTGGTCCTTATAGATGTGAGTGTTATCATCTGCTAGAATTTAGCCGTTAACCCGGATTTAGAAATGCTAATGAGACCTTTAATTTTTATCATTCTGGTTTGAGGTCTACTATAGAAAGGACTTTTGGAGTGTGAAATAATATATTTGAATTGTTACAAAAAATGCACCAGTACAGTTACCAAACGCAAGTCCGCATTGTTTGTGCAACAACAGTCCTACATAATTTTATTAGGAGAAATGATTCCACTGACGTAGTGTTTCGGTAAGCTGAAGTTGGGAATATAGTTAATATAGATAATAATAGTGTAAATAAATAGCCTTCCGTGACAAATTATGGTAGGCGATCTTCCTCCCAAATGAATCATATTCATGACTTAATTAAAGACTAAATTGTACGAGTCATGTGATCCAATTAGTTATGTAATATTATTTCATCAAATTGTGTATTTTTTAATTGCCAAATTTTCCAACTTTAATTTTTATAATTTTTATTTTAGTTTCAAATTTAATTTATCTCTTACCATTATTATAAAGGCCACTTTTTCTTAAATCAATCTAAATAAATTTTATTTTTGTAAAAGTCATTTATACAAACACCAATCCAAACATAAATCATATTATATAATCTGATTTTTATCCAAAAGTAAGATTATAAAAAATCAAATAAAAAAAAATCATTTTTGTAATCACGGGTCCAAACACACACTTGAAATCACCAGCGAGTACCCATTACGTTGGACTGGGGCAGCTTTTAGCTGTTGGAGTATACAGACAAAGAAGGGTAAAAAAACAAGTTTGCATAAAATGAGATAGCAATCCAATTATATAGCTAGTGAACGATAGAGTAGAGACGCAGGCAAAAAAAAAAAAAAAAGATAGAGTAGGGACAGAATATACGTCAGAGCGTTTGGCAGGATTTATTTAGAAATAATATATAACGGCATGATTAATGCCTTACCCAAGAGGCATGGAATGCACTAACAACACAATTATATATTCTGGACTGTTATATAATTATGTGAAATTACATCACCCAGATGAAGCAGCATTACTGTTGTGTAAGTTATCTAACTTCTAAAATGTGTTTTAAGATTTTTAAATTGGGTTCTCACTTTCAACGTCAACAACATATGACGCCATGAAATTGGTCACAAAACTCGGAGAGATATGTACGAGGCCGTTTGATTTTGCTTTTAAAAACTTTTTTTTAATTTTTAAAAATAATAAAATCTGTATGGTAAACTTGTTTCCAAAAACTATTTTATAAAACTATTTCTAAGAATAAAAAACAGAGAATAAAATCAAACAAGCCCATAGAATCAAAGGTATCCCTTTTAATCCTCATGATCCATGCTGTCAGTAAAAATATAACTTATTTCTTCTGATTACAGTTGATTAAGTTCTTATTTAGGAACTTCTAAAAAATGCTGTTTTAAATTTGAATGCTCTAGAAGTTTAAATAAAGAAAGACATATATGGAAAACAAAACCAATAAAAAGGAACTAAATTTCCAAAATATTGATATCATTTTCTTTTTACCTAAGACACGTTATGTCGTTTATTCAATCAAAATAGTTTACGATTCCTAATAAGCATCGAACTATCAAGCTAGCGTTGATCCAAATCTAAAGGGAAAAGGCAAACTGTACTTCACATATTAGGATAAAGACAATATTAAAAATAGTTAAAGTTATCAACTCGATCCATGTTTCTTTTGTTTCCCAATGATTTAACTAAAAGTAATTATTCTCTACACACACAAATGAATGTGTAAGGTATATATGTAAAATAAAACAACTCCTTTTATTATTGAGAAAATGAGACAGTTATTAGTTAGTAATAAAAATGTAATGAATATTGTGCCTCTTGACTTATATACTACCCCTATTTTTAATATAAGATTTAATTGATTTTTTTAGAAAGATTAAGAAAAATGAAGAAATTATTTTAAAATATTTTTATATTTATCATTTTTATATCAAATTAATTTACTTAACTTATAAATTAATATATAAATTAATAATATACAATATATACTATGAATAAATTAGTTATTTAACTTTCTTAATATCTTTTAAAAAAGTCTTCTAAAAAAGTCAACTGAAGGGAAGGGAAGGGAAGGGTTTTAAAAAAGTCTTCTAAAAAAGTCAACTGAAGGGAAGGGAAGGGAAGGGTGTATAAACAAACCTTAGTTTTTTTAATAACTTGAACAAGACATGAGCTTTTTCAAAGAAATAAACCATACTACATAGACATTACTTTATTTGTATCGGCATGGAAGGTTTCAACTTGATTTGGAATATAAATACAAGCCGTTCTTCTTCTGTCTTCACATACACAAATGTTTTCAATACAACTTGTCTTCCTCACCATATAAGCACAGATCAATGGGAAGCCAGCAGCAGCAAGAGCTTGGAGGTAGCAGGCGCATAGCAGCCGTGGACGCTTCTTCTCCGGCTGTCGAAAATGCGGACTCAAAGCAACAGGTCTTTCATTTCTATCGTTCATGCCTGCATGTAGCTGATCCACTTTCATCTGAGTTTTACTAATTTAGGAGTAACTTTGAAACTTACTATATTCTTGCAATGAAACAGGAACAACCCGGTTGGAAGAAGCTTTTGGGATTTATAGGTCCTGGTTTTCTGGTTTCCTTGGCTTACCTTGATCCTGGAAACTGTAAGCCTCCGTACCTATCTTTAATCTCTCCACCCCTACATATAGAATTACTTTGTCTGCTTATAGTTGCTGGATATAATATTCATCTCTCATCGTCATCATCGCAGTGGAAACTGATCTCCAAGCTGGAGCTAACCACAGATATGAGGTACCTGATCAATATCCAAAACCAACAAATCTACACAATTTAAACCTTTTAATAGCATAGATAATGCATAATACATAGAAACTAGCTAGCTAATCATGGTGAAGTTGAACGATTTTCCGTGCACGAGTGTGCATATATAATTGCATGCACATGACAATTTTTCAGTAGTTGACTCTCATACAATATTGCTATCTACATTCAGCTGCTGTGGGTGATTCTCATTGGCCTCATCTTCGCCCTCATCATTCAGTCCTTGGCTGCTAATCTTGGCGTGAGCACTGGTAAAGTTAACTATATATATAAGCACCAGCAGTCCGTTTTGATCACCTTTAATGGCCATGTAATTAGGATCAAACTCTATATATCATCACATGTACTTCATAACTTACTATGGGTATATTTGAACTGGCAAGGCAAGCACCTTTCGGAATTGTGTAAAGCAGAGTATCCATGTTTTGTCAAGTATTGCTTATGGCTATTAGCTGAGCTTGCTGTCATAGCCGCAGACATCCCTGAAGGTACGCTTTTGCTCTCATATATATATTAACCCTAATTATTAATTAGTTTTGTCTAATCATATTTTCCTTCGTCCAAACTTATATGGCAGTGATTGGCACCGCCTTTGCTCTCAACATACTCTTCCATATACCCGTATGGTGTGGGGTTCTATTGACTGGTTTGAGCACTCTCTTGCTTCTGGGTCTCCAAAGATTCGGGGTAAAATAGCTTTTATTTCACCATTCCAATATCGATGTGTCAGTTATTTTAGTGTTGAAAAGGATGATTCAATGAATGAAATTGGATGGATACTCAAATAGACAAGGAAGCTAGAATTGCTGATATCAGCGCTGGTGCTTATAATGGCGGCATGTTTCTTCGGAGAAATGAGCTACGTAAAGCCACCAGCTTCTGGCGTAATCAAAGGCATGTTTGTCCCAAAACTCGCTGGCCAAGGAGCCACCGGCGACGCCATTGCCCTTTTCGGTGCTCTTATCATGCCGTATATATCCTTCCTTATAATAATCTCTTATTAATTTCATTTATTAAACACCAACTTAATTGTTCACTCTTCTAAATTATTTCTGCAGGCACAACCTTTTTCTCCACTCTGCTCTTGTCCTCTCTAGAAAAATCCCCAATACCGTGCGTGGCATCAATGTAAGCCTTTCCAGTTCCCATTGCCTACCTCCCATAATTTCAGAACAAGCAATCTCAATTAATAAATTTCATTGAATAATAATTAATGCAGGAGGCATGTAGATACTTCCTAATAGAAAGTGGGATTGCTCTGTTGATAGCGTTTCTAATCAACGTGGCAGTGGTCTCTGTTTCTGGCACTGTTTGTTCTTCCCCCAACCTTTCCGGCGAAAACGCAGATCAATGCAGCGATCTTACTCTTGACTCTGCTTCTTTCCTTCTCAAGGTTTACAACATTCACATAATTTGAATCCAACCATTACATCATATTATATAAATATCAACCACTAAATTATTCTTCATTTTCATCTTTTGGATTTGTAGAATGTTCTGGGACAGTCCAGCTCAACCATTTATGCCATCGCGCTTCTGGCCTCAGGCCAAAGCTCTGCTATCACCGGCACATATGCAGGGCAATTCATTATGCAGGTCATCCCATCCTTCTTCAACCAACCATTCTTCTTATAATAATAAATGATTATTTATTTCCTGAAATTGGCTGACTGGCTTGTTTGGTTGTACAGGGTTTCTTGGACTTGAAGATGAAAAAATGGATTAGGAACTTGTTGACTCGGAGTGTTGCCATAACTCCTAGTCTCATTGTCTCCCTTATTGGTGGATCATCTGGGGCAGGACGGCTTATCATCATCGCATCGGTTTGTTATATTCTCAAAACTTGATCATCATATTCCTTTTACATAAAAGTTCTCATTTTTGGTATGGTTGTGTTAAATTTGTGAGGATGCTGATAGAAAAAAATGTTGTGTTTTGTAGATGATACTTTCATTTGAGCTTCCATTCGCTCTGATCCCACTCCTCAAGTTTAGCAGCAGCAGCACCAAGATGGGTCCTCACAAGAATTCTATGATTGTGAGTCTGTCTATCTCTCTCTCTCTCTCTTCAACCTCTAGATGATCCAAGATTGAGCAACAAGTGACAGAATTAATTACGTGCAGATTATAATCATATCATGGATTCTGGGGGCAGGGCTCATTGGAATCAATGTGTATTACCTGAGTACAGGGTTTGTGGGTTGGCTGATTCATAACAGTCTACCAAAGGTGGCAAATGTGTTCATTGGGATCGTAGTGTTCCCATTGATGGTCATTTACATTGTAGCAGTGATATACCTGACCCTAAGAAAAGACATTGTCAAGACTTATATTGAGACTAAGGAAGACCCTGCAGTACAGAACCACATGGAAAAAGGGTTCATGGATCCTAATAATGCCCAGGTGGAGTTGGGTCATGCTCCCTACAGAGAGGATTTAGCTGACGTCCCTTTCCCCCAATAGGGCACTCTTAAATAAAATAATCGCCTTAAAACATTTTAACGAATTCTGCATATTAAGCTCTTCAATCTGTTAGTGCCTACCCATCTAAATCTATAAAAAAAAAAAAAAAAGCATCTGGAGCTTGTTGATTCTGCAATTTTTCCTTCAGGAGTATGATCTCTAGTTTCTTGTGTGCTTCTTCCAAGATAAGTTTGATAGTGTTGTGTACATCATTGCGGATAGATGTTTAGAAGAGAGGTTATTGTGCATGGGACACTACATAGTGACCTGTACCTGTAAAATTTTATGTATAAAACCTAAAAACCCAAGTTTCATATATATACTCGGTTGAAGTCAGCGGCATTACATTGAGCCTCTGTTTTTTTGCTCAAAATCATTGGCCAGTAAAGATCCAACTCATTGAACCTCGTGATAGATAACGTAACAAAAGCCTGGGCATGCCACAAATCAAAATTGCCGGCTTGTTTCATAATATATCAACCAAACGATGGAGTGTTATGGTATCAAACTCTTAAAATATATTTCAAGTCTTAAATTCAAATCTCACTTTCATCATCAACTACTGCACATAACACCAAGAAATTTGTCACACAACTTGAAGAAACTGAAGGTCCCTTTTAACTATCATCAGCGATCCCTAGTTTTCCACAATGTAAATATTAAATAATTGAATTTTCGTAGCTCTTGTCCCTATCATTTACATGTTTTCTGCAACTAGACAATAAAATATAATCATGCTCACATTACTCACCTAAGTCTATGAGAGTATCTGAGTTGAAAACGGCGAGCTGCATTTGAAGTGTTGACAAATGGATTTTATAGGACAAAATTAAAGTTTGAATAACTTGGAAAAGGACAGAGGCCGCAAATTCACCAACTCGCTACTGTTACAACATTTGACAATTGACATCCAATGCCGTGGTCATGAGGGCATCCATGCTTTATATTAATACCTTTGGTTTTGGCAATGATATTTAATAATTAATCAAAGGAACATGGCTGGGTGTGAGTGTTACTAATTAATTTAAATTCATTTTTTTAGTTTGTTTTACCGATGATACGGCAATAATTTAAGGGTTATGGTGTAATTGTACTCAAAAAATAACTACTCGGGAATGCTGAGTATCAAAAAAAATTTCAAGAAATAAATTTATCATTAAAATAAATAAAACATAACAATTTTACCTTTTATCATTAAAAATATTAATAGTCCATGTCAATTTTTTAACAATCAACGTATATTTTATTAACAAAAACTTTCAGATATATAACATCGAGTGATTATTTTTAGAGCAAAATTACATTTTAACCATAATATAAACTATTCAAATTATTTACTGAAGTGAAAGTGACATGAATGAATTTGTTGATACTACATTAGAGATGAGTGGATGGGAGGTCAGATGACACTTTCCCTAGATTCATTCGATAGGGTTGAAAAACACATAGGATGTGTCTCTACAAATCAATCAATATGCTAGAGCTTTTGACTAGCGAATGGTAATTTTTTCGTTTAATATTTAAATGATTCATTGATTTAACTTTAAATTATTATGTAAATAGGATAGTAACGTTAATTTTATAATTATACTATTATATATAGTAACATATATCATACAAGCTATGACTCCTTAATTATTTCATATAGAAATAAAAGAAAGGGAAAATCCCTAAAAAAACCACCGAAATAGCTAAATCCCGGATCAATCTACGAATTTGCGAGATTTCAATTCAGTTCGGTGTTAGTACGAATGAACAATGCGAGTATACGAAAAGACGATTTTATCCTTCAGTCCCCCCTCTCGCCACTTTAAAATAATAACACGAGACTCTTAATTAACAATTCATAATTCTTGATTAATAACTACAGTTTCTTCTTTTTACTTTCACAATAATAACATCGGTCTTGTTATTAACAACATCATATTCTACATTCAAAATTCTAATTTCTTGTTTCACAACTTCGTAATTTAAATTTCTAGGCCAATAACAACACCTCTTTCTTTATTAACAACATCGTATTTTATATTAACAACATTATATTTTTTATATATGAATATGTGAAAGAATAAAACGAAGTTGTTAATCAAGAATCCGAAGTTGTTAATTAAGAGTCTCTTATTGTTATTTCTAAGTGGTGAGAGGGAGGAATGAAGGGCAAAATCGTTTTTTCGCATACCCGCATGGTTCATCCATACTGACACCGAACTGAATCGGAATTTCACAAATTCGCAACACTGACATGGGACTTAGTTATTTTGGTGGTCTTTTTGAGGGATTTTCCCTAAAAGGTACCTTTCAACCAACACTTATCTCCTCTCATGAAGAAGAGAGTAAGCTTTAATTTAGATAATAAACGAAAATTTTAGTATAGAGCTCAATGACATCATAAATCTATATGTAGCCCACCCATCCACGTGTGCGGAAAGCGAGTGAAAATGAAATTTCGTATATTAGTCCTACAAATTGCAGTTGACCCACCGGCCTACCCTAAGATATTAGCAACAAGTACTTAATTTAGGATACAAGCAACTATATATTTTCGTTGTCTGTTAATAATATTAATTTTTTTGGTTGAAGTATGAATACAAATACCAATGGTTCATATTTTTATACTATCAATACAATGGTTCATTTTTAGTTATATTATTGATATTGATAATCTTTTGTTTAAAAAATATTATTTATCTGCACCTCGTATTATATAAACGGCAAAAGAAAAGTCTTTCGATTACTTAGGTTCTTTTCAATAAAGTCAACGTCTTACACAAGTGCCTTCTTTTTTAAATTTATATGAGTTTAATTTCATTCTTGGAATTGGTTTTAGTAGGACACAGATAATTAAAAGAAATAAAATTTATTGGTACAAACTTTAGACTACATAATTTTGTATTATGTATGAAATGAACAGAAGGTCATAATGGATTAGATTTTAAAAGTTAATATTCAGATTCAGTATTTTCTTTCTTTTTTATTGGTTGAAGCCTAGTGAATACTGAGTGCCTGTTTGGATTAGTGGTGGAGAAAGAGCTTTTTCTTGTAAATGAGCTTTTGAAAAAATCATATAGAAAAAAAGTCAGATTATAGATGTGATTTGTGTTTGGATAGGCGGTGGTAGAAGTGACTTTTTTTTATCTCCATCTGAGTAAAAGTAGCTTTTATTTCCATATGATAAAAGCTTTATTTTCTGCAGAAGCCCATCCATCACCAACGCTCTCTCAAACACACCAAATGAGCTTTTGGGGCTTTTAGCCCTTAAATGGACTTTTTTATCCTCCAAATAGATTCTGAAACAGACCTTGAATATGTGACTTAAGGGGCGTTTCCAGTATTTGCACTTCTTGTCTGGTACGCGAGATGACAGTGACGCGCCGATTGTTGGGAGAGTGGAAGGCTGGGCATATTAAACTAGAAAAAAAAAAAGTAAATAACTACTGTTTTTGGACTTTAAAATCCTAAATAAGTTATTTCTTAAAATTTTGAGTTGTCAATTATTATACTTTTTTTTCTTAATCACATTATTCTTATTATCAACCAAACTAATTTAAGATTTTGAAATTCAAATGATATTTAAATGTCTTTTTTTCTATAAAATTCATTGGAAGGTTTATTTCAACTTCATTTTGAACTCTAAAATTATACTAACCTGAAATAACGTCCAGTGGTTTATCTCAATCCATTTTCAACTTCTAGTCATTTATAGAAGGAATCAATCGTGCATGTTGATCCAATACTTCAATGTTGTTGGTTTTTGAATCATCCAGCTCTTATCAGACACTATCTCCATGTCAGTAAGTGATGCCAAGTCATAATCTATTCATGTGAAATTTGATAATGATTGTATATTATCATGAACAAGTGCATAAATATCTCTCCCGATGCATCAAATATGGAATGAGAATAAAAATGAAAAATTTGAACTCTATTAATGGATGAATGAACAGAAACTGTTAAAGAATAGATACAAAAGTCCATGCTACTAATTTGGAAAACAAATTCTTGGTGGTTGTTGGAGACGACAACTTTGCTCGTCTCTGTGGAGGCTTTTTTATTTCAAATTTTTGGGATAAGAAATATCAAAATCCTAATCCAAATACAAGATATCAAAAGCATCGCAGTCTCTCTGTACATCACATCACACAAGACAAATTAGAACATGTGTAATAATGATATTTATTTCAGGACCATGTAACTGTGTCCAGAGAAATCCTAAGGGGGTTCCCAGTTTCTTCTTCAAACAGAACTAGTAGGTTTCCAGAAGGTTTCAGGAGGGACCGAGGTATATGGTACCTGAACACGACAAGTTTTGTAAGCAAATGTCAAATATAAAACCTCAACACAAAAATGTAAGAGTGACAGAGGAATGTTACATACCATCTCTGTGAAGGATTTCCTTTAGGCGTGAAGAATGATACCCAATATCGCCCAAGACTCTCTCCATTAACCCAAACTTGACCCTTCCCCATTGAAACAAGATCAAGTGCTACCGGATCATTTCCTGGTGGTGCATCAAACGTGGTCTGCAAAAAATTAATTTTTAATTTTTAATTCGTGATTTCGATCCTCCAATTATCAATGACAGTGGTTTTACGTGCTTTATTAGAAGTATTCTTACCTTATACCACGTCAGTGGATTTGATCTTCCAAACCCTTTCCACTGAACTTTACTTGATCCCGTCTCAGTATAGACTTGTAGATATTCTCCTACTAACCCAACCTTCATTCAAAACTTAAACATAAGCACATAATGAAACAAAATTACCCACCAATGTACTCTAATATTACAGATAATTTTTCCCTACAGTCTGCTAAGCTATAGTGTTATGTAGATTTAGGGTCTATTTGGTGTGAGGGATTTGGAGGGGGGGAATTTTTATGAGTTAAATTTTAAAAGATTAAAGAAATAGGGTAATAAAATTTTAATAAAGAGAATATATAAGATAAAAGAGTAAGAAAAATTAATTAAAAATTTTTAACCCCGTTTCTCTAATTTTTTAAATTCAACTCAAGAAAATTTTCCCTCCGCCCACATTCCCTCCCCTCCACTCACACCAAACAAGTCCTAAGTTAATCAATCACCTGATATCCCCATGAATGCTGACTGAAATCTGTGTCACCAACTCTGACATTGCGCAAACCAGCAACTTTGTGCTCTAGGTATGCTCCAGCATCCTTCATGTCAAAATAGAATGCATAACATTTACACACACACACACATTGCCTGTTGATGATGAATGAAAAGGAACTGTTAAAAACAAGGACACTACACTGGTACCGGCAATCCAACTGTTGCACTGAGGAAGGAAATATGATTGACTCCTTCTCTCACTTTGATATTGCTCTTCAAGGTGAAAGATATGTTGTCGTGACTGCCATGAGCAGAACCTAGAATTCAGAGGAGGAGAGATGCATTAATTGTCAATAATTGTCCATTATACACTGGATGTGATCATCATTTTGATCTATTTTATATTGTCAATCTGTGAAAGAGACGTGTAGATTTAGGGCTTGCCTGCTAAATCTCCATTGACAAATGCATGCAAAACATGTCCATGGCTAGTGGCACTAAGAAGCGACTGAGAACTTGGTTGACTAAACCTGGGTGAGCAAGATTGATAACCGGCATATTAGTGTATGAAACAAAATTTAGTTAACATACAAATGAAGTTGATGCTAACTAATTATTTGTGTTTCTGATTACCTTAATGTATACCACATGTAGTCAGATTTATCTTTTGCCTTGCTGATCTGATCGACTAGCCCGTTTGCTCTTGAGTTAGTACGACCGAAGTTGGGGATGGCTTCTTTGTACACTTTCCATTGTTGGGCTGACTCAAAATGTACTACAGGGTTCATTGTTCTTGTACTGTGTTTTGCTCTTACCTAAAAGAACAGCTCATGAGTAAGAAGTGCCTTTTTTCCTTTGTTTAAGCATTTTCTTGAAATTTTGAAATATCCATGTGCTGAGCATTTAATTCTTACCTGGGCAGTGTTGAAGGCTACGCTCTTGCAATCTGGGAGAATGCTAATTGATACTCCAGGTAGTTTATATCGGATGTTTTGAAATCGGACAGTGACTTCTTTATGGTCTCTATTTTCCAGAAAGGCAGCACATTCTGTTTTGCTCTTTCTGAAAACATAGGCCTGAAGAAGAAGAAGATGGGATGACCAAGGATTAATTATTGTTTTAGGTATAAAATGAGGTCATTAATTATCAGATAAATTCCCAAAAGTTGTGTTTGGATATCTTACTTGTTGTTGCCCGCCCAAGCTGAGCGTAGTCTGGGTAGCTGAAAGCAAAGTGTTTGAGCAGGACTTGATTGCTGCATGTAGGTCTCTAAGATGACCCCATTTTGGCTGCCTAATTAAACCTAATCACATTAACATAGATAGTGGTTGAGTGATTTTGGCTGCCTAATTAAACCTAATGACATTCTGCAGTTATATTAATGGAGAAAGGAGATGTACCATATTCATCTAGAGGAGCTTCATCATAATAAGCCGTAACCATAAAAGCAGCAGCTGTTCTACCAAAATTTGTTCCTCCATGGTACTGTATCATATCAAACCCATAATTTAAAATAAAGTTCACACATTTACTGCTTAATTGTTAGGCAGAGGTCACAATCTTACCATATAGTAGTTGACATAGCTTCCCTTCTTTGCAATGAATAAAGCAACATTATACGCAATATTTTCAGCTGATCTCAAGTATGGTTCGTCACCGAAGACTTGATAGCTTCACATTTCCAAGTAAAACTTAAAGGCATTAGTCAACTTGTATACTTCTTGGGTGTCTATAATTTTGGTTAGGTTGTAATAAACGGAACAAAGAAATCCACTAGAACATACAAACTTGTCCAGTTCTCTGTCCAGATGGAAGGTTTGTGAGGCGAGTTAGGTCCCTTGAAAGTCCTCCCACATTCCATACCATTGCACGCGTTGATCTATCAAAGCACATCATATAATTAGCTAAGTTCGTAACATGTTTACAATGAAGTGGTGATATATATAATTCCATGAAAATGAGAGTATAAAACGAACCACTGGATCAGGAGCATCATCTTGCTTGCACATAACCCAGGGGACACCAGTTTGAAGCCCCACGGCCATTTGTGCAGCCCAACGAACATAGCTTGGTCCTCCTTCGTCAAAAGCCGCTTCAATCGTGCCATACTCGTTCTCTATCTGCATTCCATGGAAAATATATAAGCATATTGTATTACATTACATGTAGAGTCAAGATTTATATCTAGTCAGGCAAAGCTTTAAACCTGTGATAGTATGATAGGTCCTCCTTGTGAAGCAAAAAGATTGTGGGATTTCATCAAGTTTACTATTTGGGTGGTGAACTTTTTCATGTGATCCTGCCATTCATGAAAGAGAGAAAGGAATTTGAGTGAACGAACGACTTTGTATTTGCGTAGCTCAAGTTACAGAGCAACTAGAAGAGGGAAACACCTTGAATGGCTCATTATCTGATCTAAAAACAATTCCAGGAACGTCATGTAACCAAATGGGTAAACCTCTGCAACGTAAAAAAAAACATAATGAGTAGAAGAGAGTAAGTTTAGATTTTGTTTGGTAATAAGATAATTGGGGAGGTCTAACCCATAAGTCCATTCACTCTGAATGAAAGGTCCAATTCTGAGGGTCACATATAGACCTTGTGATTGGATCTCCTTAATGAACCTCACTATATCAAGCCTTCCACTGAAGTCATACTGCAGCAAATCAACACTCTGTTTATATTTAAATTAAAAGTGGCCAAAGTGAAAAGAGCATGAGAGAGAAGATATGAGGAGGTCACCTGGCCTTGTAGATGCTCATGCTGATTCCAAAATACGTAAGTTTGAATGACATCTATGCCTCCCTCCTTGGCTTTGGCAATTAGGGAAGGCCACATCTATTCCAAAAAAGTGAAAAACTAGCCTTTTACTTTGATACCTCACTTAACACGTCATTAGGATACAAAGTCATTAATTAATCATCTTCATGTTATATCATTTTCAATCTCTATGCAGCCAAAATTTCACCTCTTTTAATTATATCTTTTAGTTTATATTTCCTTACCTAGTTATATATCTAGAGAGTAAAAAAGTGTGATTATATATACAGTTGTCATTTTCAATCTCTATGCAGCCTAAATTCACGTCATTGATTAGTCCTCTTCATGTTATATCGTTTTCAGATTTCTTGTGAGTGCGAAAATCTGATCACTTGTCTAAAGTAAAAAAATGACTAATAAAGTCTTTTGCGTTTACAAATTGCAACCCGAGCAAGGCCACGCCAGCCTTCACTCCAGTCAATGACGGCTTTGACTTCCGGCAGAGGTTTTACTTTTGGTATGTGGTAGTAATTCGTCAAAACTGATGGTATTCATAGACCTGATCTTGGTTCCTATTTTTAAAAAATCCATAACAATTGTGTTTCTAATCTTGGCTCTTAATTTTTCAAACGCAAAAGAAAACGGATATATATCATAGCAAACAATAAATTGTTTGGTTATTTGGTCTTTCAAATTAAATAAATGTTATTAATATGTGTACATTTATTTTAATTGTGTTGACGGACTGAATTGAGAAGCATATCATGCATGGACTTGATTTTAGAAAATCAACCAAATGATGGAAATTATTCAAAATAAATAAACAATAAAATAAATTTAGAAATTTAAACAGAAGACCACAATTTAAAAGTTAACCATTTTTAAGGATAAAACAGTAATTTTAGAAGGAAAAAAAAGAAATAACATGGATCTTGCTATTTTTTAAAATTCTCTGCCGCTATTATAGCAACTAATTAGTTTAGTTTGCGGAAATGTATGTCTACAATGAGAGAATCTTGTCAGCTAATTAACTTCAAGTAATTATGAAATTATGGCGGCTGCATGGTAAAATTAACATGTCATTATAGTAGCGAGCGTCTGCGTTTGCACAATGCTTCTGATAATTAATTAGCCATGATCTGAATTAATTGCGTCAAATTAAGCCCATGGACATGGTTTTCCCAGCAACACAAGTTAAGTTTCTCACCTAACCAAGACATTAAGAATACACATTATCGTTTCCGTACGAGCACCATACGAATTCCATGATCATTTTTTATTTGTCTCTCTTTCGAGTTCGTATTTCTAACTCAGTATATTCCAAACCATACAGAGATGATCATTTATGAAGATCAGGAGAAACTAGCAAGACGATTATGAAGACCATAACTGATAAGTACTGATATATATATATAAGGGAAAATAACGTACCTCAGGAGTGCTGCGAGGATAGTGAATTGAACCGGAGAAAAGGATTTTATGTTTTCCGTTGATGATTAATGACCTGCCGTCGTAGGTGACATTGCCTCCCTGGGCCCCGACGACAAAAGCCGCCGTGAATACTAGTGCGAGAAGCCACCACCATCGCCACTTCACCAGCAACTTCTCCTTGTGCTCCATCTTCAAAAGCTCTAGTTTGGTTCCAATGTCTAAAGCCTTTTTTAACTTGCCAACCAGCTATATATATATATATATTCACACACATGCTTCTGATCTCTAATACCTATCTGTATATATTTGTAAACACAAGCTAAGAGAGAGAGGGCAGGGGAGAAATGTGTGTGCTTAATAATTGATAAATTTTTTTACATATATTTTTCAAATTATTTGAATCCTATACGTCATACTTCTACAATCTAAATCAAGTCTGAAAATGACAGAAAATCTAATAATATTTAATTTAATTACAATTTTCTTCTATATAACTCAATTTCAACTTTTTCGCCAATGAATGATAAAACCTTCACATAAAAGTCGGCAACTAGATAGGTCCGATTCGTTAAGCCACATTTTGCATAAAATAGGTTCCTTGTAGAAGTATGAAGGTATTATTTTTTTAATATAAAACAGTGCTACTTTTTCACCCTCCTTAAATTGTCATGTTTCATGTCAAATGAAGCATGTTACTTAGTTATATTTTTTTAAGGTGAGGTTACATGGTTAGAAAATTTAAGATAAGCTACTACATAATTTTATTCTCAACAGTATAGCTGTACAACGGTGTTTCCTATGAGGGAATCAACGGAATGCCAGCGAACGAATTAATTTTATTAATGATAAAAATTAAGAAAACTCTGCCATATGAGAATTAAAAAATAATATATTATTGAAAAAATGAGAGGCAAATAATATTTTTAAAACCTGAAAGATGTTTGTTTAACTAATTTCCTATACATCAGGATAAGTAACTATGAATTCAGTCTAAAAATTTATCTCGTGTCACTCAAAGCAAAACTTTTCCGGCAATATTTCTCAATTCTCATGTTTAATTTTCATTACGGGAAAATTAGCAGGAACATATAATTAATATATATGCATATCTTATTGTTGTTTCAAGAGCCAATTCATCCTAATATAATGGTCCACCATTAATATTGGGGGTCGATCGTGTGGTCACTATTTGCATATATATGATCTCATGTGATGATCCGACAAGGCGAAACCCATATATATGGCAAACCAAAAATGGCCAAAACAATAATATATATCTCCTCCGGACAGTGCCGTGTTCAATTCAATCACCATATGAGGATCGATCGATGAAGTTACACTATAATTTATTTAGTCGTGGGATTACATCAACCAGCAGCCGCAACAAGTGAACATGAATGAACACATATTGGATTAGATGTATTTCAAACAGCGAGACTAGTATCATTTAAAATTAGGTTGCCAAGAAAATAAGAATAACGACTCTATATACATACAGATCGATTGGGTCACCAACAATGAGCTAGTGCGAATTTATTTGCATGTGGATAGCTTATCAACATAGTTGTCACATGCATGTGCAGCCTCGTGAGATAAGGAATATCATTGAGTCTGGCCATCGGATCAGTGCATACTTATAATACTGAAGGAACTTTTTTAAAGATGATAACAGGAAAAAAAAACAAGACATGGATGTATTGAGGATGGACCACAGTACAATATTTTAATTTGTAACGAAATCAGATATTTAATAAAAAATAATGGGGTGATGTGTCAGAAAAGGGTATCATTTTTATAAAAATGATCCATATATGCCTGCGCATAGGCCAATCAGTTGAGTAAGAGTGACAATATATATTGATTTCCGTATTGTCAAACATCACAATAATTAATGCACCATTTTTATATTTATCACGTATATATCTAAACAATGCTCTTCATTAGTTCGGAACTCTAACTTCGACATGTGGTAGTAACTGGTAAACAAAACATTCTATAAAATGTATCCTCTCCATTATTGTGAACAAAAATATTTTAAGGCCTACTGGAGTAGTGGAGTCCCAATTCTAATTAATGATAATGTAATGGAGTGCAGTGTAATGCAAGATAATATTGGTCTTCCATCTCCCCTTCCGCCATCCAAGGCAATAATCAACACACACCCAAGATTAATCAAATAAATATGGAAAGATGCAAAGTGTATAGAACCAAATCGATCTAACACCTGTTCACATCCATGCAAATCTGAAAAGAAGCAAGCGTGGTCCCAAATCAGGCGATGGCCGACGTGAAGAACATTAGGACAATGCATAAGTGCGGCGGCGGTGGCGGCCCGGGGGTGTTGCCATAGTTGATGGATCTCGACGGTCACGATTCGAACACTAACACCAGAGGAAGGAAGAAGAAAGGGGGAAGTACATGTACGCTACAAGATATTATTTTAATTACTGAAACTAAATTGATGTTCTCAAAATGACCGAAATAATCTTGTAAAATGACAATTACATTATTAATACTGGTTAGAATTATTAATGTAACTTATTAATTTCTTAAACTATAATCAACGAGCTTGTCAAATATTAGAAAAAATGAAAATGCAAGACTTTTGATTTTATGATCTCTTACCTGTTAAAACGTGATAATTAAGGTCTTGTTCATTTTTTGTCAAATAGCCTATTGACAATATTACAATACAAAAAAGAACAATAACCAAGTTTTTTTAATGAAATATAATTCTCCCAAGAAATGCCTCCTGTAGTTTTGGCCTTTTCACACGAATAATGATCTCAGGATACATTTTGGAATATGAGATGAACTAAATATACCTGCTTTACGAAATTAATGCAATATTATCTCACAAGTCATCACAACTTCCCTCGGGTAATCTTTTTTCTTTTTTTCCTAAAAAGGAGCTAGAGCAGTTGCATTTTTCGAATACCTTTTACATTTGGACCCAACTGGCTCAAATTTTGACCGAAGTCCGACTCATATCCTCGTTAGGCCCATTCATGGATATGTCTTTCAAAGTGAAAATAAAAAGCAGAACCAAGCCCTGATTGGCCCAAAAGAGCTAGAACAGGCCCATTCATATTTCGGCCCTGCCCTGATTACGAGGGAATTGGAGTGGTGTCCAAGCCAGCCATCGTCTGTGTTCGCTGCAAATTCAATAAAGAACGTTTCTCTCACATTCCCGTCAAAAGTAAACCTGAAATCAGAGGTGACTCTCGGGAAGATGTCGATCTTCGAGTACAATGGAAGTGCCCTAGTGGCTATGGTGGGTAAGAACTGCTTCGCCATCGCCAGCGATCGGAGGCTTGGTGTTCAGCTTCAGACTATCGCCACCGATTTCCAGAGGATACACAAGATTCACGACAAGCTTTTCATTGGTCTTTCTGGCCTCGCTACTGATGCCCAGACACTGTAGGAACACTATCACTCCCTCTCAATTTCCCCACTTTCTCTAGTTTTTGCTTCTTTTCTTAATGTCTTGTCGCTGTTCCCTTTCTTGAAGCTATCAACGGCTCGTGTTTCGGCACAAATTATATCAGCTTCGAGAAGAAAGGGATATGAAGCCCGAGACATTTGCCAGCCTAGTCTCTGCTATTCTATACGAGAAAAGGTATGGATTTTATCATATCTTACTGGATCAGAATTCTGCTCCTGTCCTCAACTTACTCTTGCTCTATACTCTGTACAGAAACTAGTAAATGCACAATTAAGAATTATGAAGTTCACTGAAATTCTATAAAGATGCCTTGATCCTTTCTTTTGGAAAGTTCCAAAGTTGATGAACATTGGTTTGCTGTTATATCATTTGTTTTTTTATGCGTCTGCCATATTGTCCGATATTTTTCTTGATTATGACATCTTAAACTTAAAACCGTTGGGGCAAGATTAACTGAACCAATTGGCTTCATGTACTCCTGTTTACAATATCTGTTTTGCTAGAAGATGAGGCAAAGGAAGGGGGCTTTGTACATTTGACTAGTATTATTCCAACTTGAAGTTTTCAATTTCAGGAATGAAATTGAAATCAATTACTTACAAATTATCAGTGTTTTGAAATTTTCAATCAAAACCCATGCTGAGGACATAAATGACAAGGAAATTGTACCCTGTGATCAGCCATGCATAATTAGTTGAGATATAATCTAGATAGGTGGTGACATTGATTGATGCTAATAATAAAAGGGACAATATAAATACTTGATTTAGAATCATTGTACTAAGGCAACAAAATGCATGGTGAGAACTTGCATCTAATCTGGAGGTCTATGGGTAAGTTTTGTTGTGGTATGCTGGAACTCCTGGGGAAAAATACTATCTGAAGCCACTGACTCTAGGGTTCTAATGGTCCTGATAAGTATAGCCATTCCACATGTAAAGTTAAATACATTTTTCCAATTGATAGGCCTAGCAATCTCTAGTATAACAAGAAAATCATGAGACTTGTCATTTGTGGACTTTATGTTATTCTTTCTATGCTAGAAAGGATTTTATGGTTGTTTAGCTTAACTAGCAGCCTAAAATGAGATAGTTTAAAATTCCCCCCCTGCCCATCTATCGTAACTTTTCCCTCTTTTCTCCAGACTGCAAAGAGGCTGTATAAGAAAACGAAGTACAAAATCAGAATGAAATTCTTCCTGAAGTTAAAATATGAAAACTAGGTTCATTTTATTAAGAAAGTTAATGCTAATAGGTGTAGATAATTTATAATGTGCTCGTTTGGGATAGCTTATTTTTGGGTAATAAGTGCTTATAAATCGTGATTCACAGTATACGAAGTAAGCATGTGAGAGGAGTTTTGTCTCGAATTATGTAATAAGTGCTTATTTCCCAGAAATAAGTTATTCCAAACACTCACAATATTTTGCAGGTGAATTATGTGCAAC
The DNA here is from genome assembly GCA_963242795.1 of Inga leiocalycina. NCBI lineage: Eukaryota > Viridiplantae > Streptophyta > Magnoliopsida > Fabales > Fabaceae > Inga > Inga leiocalycina. Next base: position 2,947,800 of record OY725326.1, read on the forward strand.
TCAATATTATAAGTGTGACTGCTATTATCCAAATCAGTTATAAGATTGTATGATTTTTGCAGATTTATTTAATTTGAAATGAAATGTTAATGCATCTTTTGCTTTCTAGGTTTGGTCCATACTTCTGCCAGCCTGTAATTGGTGGATTAGGAGATGATGACAAACCATTCATTTGCACAATGGATTCAATTGGAGCGAAGTGAGTTGACTCTTTCTTATAATCTGTGGCCATTTTTAAGGGAGATCTTAATGAGTTGAAACTTATAATTGCAAATTAGCTCTTATTATAATCTCATGTTCGTATTTCTTGACAAGGATTTTACTATGTTAAAGGTGAGTTAAGGCAAAAGGTGTTAGAACCATAATACGCCTTGGGATTTTGGTTGTTTTTCAATAATATGGATCTCATGTACTTTCTCATGAGCCATATGTTTGTGATAATATCTTCTTTGTGCTTTTCTTGTATGCAGGGAACTTGCAAAAGATTTTGTTGTTGCAGGCACTGCATCTGAGTCTCTATATGGTGCTTGTGAGTCCATGTTTAAGCCTGACATGGTTTGTCCCTAAGTTCAACTTGATTTAATTTTTGCATGGCAATTTTTGATAATTTGGTGCATCATTTACATGTGTCGCTACTTGCTACCAAAGGAAGACCTAATGAGCATCTTCAAACCTATACCTCCTACTACCAAATTTTAAAGTGGACAGTTCCGAACATAAGATACAGCTAATTTTTTTATCATGTTTTCTTTGGTGTCTCAGGAACCAGAGGAATTGTTTGAGACCATCTCCCAGGCACTGCTTTCATCTGTTGATCGTGACTGTTTAAGTGGCTGGGGTGGACATGTCTATGTTGTGTAAGCTTATGATTCTTCTTTACTCTTAGTGGCTGGCCATACACCTTTATGTTGTGAAAGTACTCATCATTTTGCTTTTGCATGCAAACAACTGGTTGGACGGTATGCTGCTTTACATATTTTAGGGGATAATAAGCTGCCTTAGTGGCATCCACCTTGTGACTTGATGATTATTTGTGCCCTGCAGCGCAAATCAGGGTGATAGTAGTTAGGGCCTTTTGATGCATGGATCCACTTTATTGGCTAATAGATCCCTGAAACCAGTGATGAAAAATGCCAAAAATAAATAAAGGAAACTTATTTTTGAAAGAATTAGAAGGATTAGCTTGTGATAAAGTTGCAGAGAAGTGAACTGCAATGAATTTACCACTAGTCATTAGTGTGGTCTACTGATAGAGAAGGGAGCTGAAGCACATATCAATTACTTGTTATGATTTGGCCTCCATTTTATTTTATTGTGAGAGTGGTGTTTGTGCTCAAGTTATATATTTTCATTGTTATTCTTTAATCTGGTTTACATATTTCGATTTTTCTCCCTTGAAATCGGGGCTTCTGTATTGTCATATTTACAATCTATTCTAGTTCTGTGTTTCTGTGCCCATTCATCAAGTATTACATGGCATTGGCTGATTGATCTTTTGATTCACACCTGCAGCACGCCAACTGAAGTAAAGGAAAGGATCTTGAAGGGAAGAATGGATTGACCTTTAAGCCCCCCACCCATTTCCTATCCTTTGTTGTCTGCCGTTTTCAGGAGCGGTATGGGAGATATCATTTACTGGCCCTTTATGTCAATGACTACCTTGTAACAGTCGCACGTTAAAAGGATGTTCGAGATTGCTTTGACTGGTCCTGCGTGTTGTGAATTAAATTAAATACTCTGATGGAATTTGTTTGTTAGTGAATACTGCCTTGCAAAGCGCGACAACGATGCAATACTAGATTTTCCTCTTGCCCTGATACAATTGTAGTTTATTTTGATTATGATATGCAAACTAATCACCATTGCTCTGTTCCTAGTCGGCAACTAACAGAGCAGTTGTCTTACCTGCGGGGTAAATAATTTCGACTACTCCCTCAGCTGATGTGCCTTTAGTTGTGTTTAGTAATTTTCACCTTAAAAAGATTTAAACAAGACTAATATGCTTTGATATTGAAAATTAATATGGAAATCAATTGAAGAGTTTATATAAAGTGCGGTTACCGTGTTTCACGAGGATAAGTTGCAGTTTCTTTCTCATTTCTTTTCATTTTTGGGTGTATGGTTCTATTAAGAGGGAAGGGGAAATCGTATTGCTTTTTCGTCCTCGATGGCAAAGAACAACTCGTCAGAATCTACTGCTGAAGATACAATATGCTTGGTCTCAAGAAATTGACTAACTGTAGAAATGAATAATGTAGGCGCTCAAATACGTAGTCCATAAAAAAAGGGTAAGGAAGGAAGCAGGAGGCAACGGCAATTGGTGGCTTAGATCATGTACAAAGGTATAACGCTACTTACAGACGGTGTGTTGTTATTGCTTCCATCAAAAGCGGCCTCGTCCTCTGTCCCAAGTTTGTGGGCGTTGTTGGCAATGTCACGTTGAGAAACCTCGAGATTGTCAAGAATCTGGAATCTTAAGAATCCATCACAAAAGGGTTTCCATTACTTGACATTAAAGTTTCTCCAAAATTATGCCTTCGCTCATTTCCTCAAATACCAAACTCGCCTTTTCTCTGTTCAACGATCTCAACCAACATCCATCAATTGTAGCAGAACACTCTCTTCCTTCCATATGGAACCAGAAAAGGGCAAACAGTCTTCCCACAAAACCCCATACACTGATCTCGAGCAAGTTAACTCAGATTTCATCCTGGCAATCGCTTTGCAAGAGCAAGAGGGAACCTTCACAATGCTCACCACCATGGACAGCGAAGAAAGCAGCAATGAATATGAAAGTGAGTCCTCTTTTGAAGACGACGTTGAAGATGGAGATGCTGACTTTTCCGAGAGCCAAGAATTCGAATTAGGAGATCTTCAGTTTCTTGAGGGCGAAGGAAGCAGCAATGACGATGATGATGAAGAAATGGAAGAAGAGGATGAGATTGATCCTGATGAAATGTCCTACGAAGAGTTGATTGAGTTGGCTGAGTTCATAGGAGAAGAGAGAAGAGGATTGTCACCAAATGAAATCCCTTCATGCCTTCATCCTTACACTTGCCATTTTGCAGAAAACAAGACAGGAATAGATCGGTGTGTGATATGTCAGGTTGAGTATGAAGAAGGTGAGGCACTCACGGCGCTTCATTGTGAGCACCCTTATCATTCAGATTGCATAACAAAGTGGCTTCAGATTAAGAAGGTTTGTCCAATTTGTAGCTGTGAAGTCTCCACTCCAAAACTGGCTAACAACATCCCTTAATTGTATCCTATAACTAATCTGTAAATGCATATTTCAGAAAGTAATAATTAAGTAGCTCCAAAGCTATCTAATCTGCAGAACATTACGCGGCAAAAGAGTAGCCACAGAAATTTATGGTTAAAAAAAGCAAATAATTTAATATTCATAATGTTATTTATATCTTTAAAATATTCAATCATCAATTAATTGCACCTCGAAGATTTTCGTCTTTGTTTTTGTTGTTTCCTTCCGTTGAGCCTTCTTTTTTTGGGGAACACCTGCTTCCGTTTGAGAACTAATTAAGATGTGGAATAATATTTTTGTGAGTGTCGTCTACTGTGCGGCTGAACTCCATGCATGGTTAATTATCTTAATATGACCAAAGATAATAATCTGCACATTTCTTGGTTTGCTCATTAGTATCTGTTAATTTGAAGATGACACATGAGATCTATGCTTGCTGTATCTATGGAGGCTGTCAGGCTGCAACTCGCAATATAATTGGCTTAACTTAGCCTGCTACGCCAACAATAAAACTCCAACCCAGCTGAAAAGAAAGAATTAACATACTATATTTTTTTATTTGGCGTGAGAATTAAGAAAGAAGATATTTTGTATTTAAAAACACACATGCAGCACGCAAAACAGACAATAAAGGGAATCAATCATGTAAGGTCAAGTTGCTTGAAGTCTTCTCTCCTGCTTTCCGCAATACCACACGTATAGCGGAAATTTGATAACAACGTCAACTTCCTGTAGTTCGAATTCGAAGTCGCTTTTAATTTAAATAAAATATCCGTACAACAAAAGTAATTAATTAATTAAAAGTGGAATGAATTGAAGCAGTCTTGTACATTTTTTTTCCATGGCACTTAGTATATCGCTACGTCGGTGGGCTCAAAATCAATCATATTCAAGCTAAGAGCGAAATCCAGAAATTAGGAAATCAGAATACAGAACAAAGTAATAAAGCTTTTAAACTTTAATGAACAAGGCATGCATGTTGGCTTTTATTGAAGTTGCTAAAAGGTAAATAAAGGAACAGTGTGAAAGCAGGTGAGAATTGGAGGCTTTTACGGCGGCCATAGTATATATCCATCATAGTCCTTTCAGAAAACGCGTGCGCTTTAGTGTTTTTCTAACACAGAAGAAATTGACGGCAAACACAGCAGTGATGTTGGAGCCTCTGCTAATTTTCTTTCCCTTTTAGGCTCTCTTTGTTGAAATAGTCAGCGCTTTCATCAAAGTTGTGTTCGGACAAAACAAAAGCACCAGCCGAAAACACCGATGTGTTCAATTCATTTAGACATTTTACCACGCACATCGCAGCTGAAAGTTATTGGGAATGAATAAAGGAATCTTAATGAGCTTGAGAAAAGAAAGGTCAAGCCAACCCATTATTATCCTGCCTTTTGATTTTGGCCAAGTTTAGTGGGATTAATTAGTGTTCGCGTGCTTCATTACCCCCAAAATCATCATCTTTCACTGTTCTCGCACCGTGCATGAACCATCCCAGTTTTGGTTTAATCATGCTATAATATATAATAAAGCTCTTTATTCTATTTCTGTTACGTTTAAGTGCAGTTAATTAAAAGATGCATGTTCCCCACTCTATAAAATTATCTTGTTTTTTTAAAAGTATAGTAGTAGGAAAATGCATGCTAGCTAATTATATTGGTAATAAGGTTGGCATAGTCTTTTTCCACCGACACATAATATGAAGGTGAAAGCAACCTTCTTGTCGATGTGATGGTTGATGAGTTGATGTCCATGTGCGTTGAATTCTTCCACGTTGCGACTACAATCTATTATCTTTCTTCCTTTTACTAATCTCACTCACTCCTCATGCATATTTTGCATAATAGGTAATTAATTAATTACATGCTGTCTATCTCAACCAGTTTAATTAAGTCATATGTGTGTGTGGGAGCGTGGATGTATAAAACGGCCACATTTTCTTTCATGGTAGTATGAAAAGAGAGACGAGTCATATACACGCCGAGCTTTTTATCGCATTAACAGGATGAGTTATATAAAAAATGAAAAATGGCGTAGGCTTTATTTTTCATGTTTTGATGAGAGTCAAGGGCATAACATCCTTCATTAGGGGCACACATTTGGAGAAAGTTGGAACTGACTAACTAGTTCCAAAAAAAATTAATTAGTGGGAGTAGGACACACACACACGTGTGTGTGAGTATATGGGGGTGCAATAAAATATTGTCAAGCGCTTAAAACCAGTGGTCTTCACAAGCACAACAGTGAAGCATGCATGTGTTTGTTTGACTTGCATAATTAAACAGTGGACCATATATTCATCTACATGTATATATTTAATAAGACAGCTACATGTATCATTCCTAAATAGATACTCTCCACGCTATTAAATACAAGACAAAACTGATTTTTTTGGAGAGATTAAGAAAGTTAATTAAATTACTTTAGAGTATTATGTTTTTATTTTTTTCTCCAAACTAATTACTTTTATTAATAGACTGATATATAATATAAATATACACAACATATAATATGATTAAGTAACTTATTTAATTTTCTTAATTTTTTAAAAAAAATTGGTAAAAAAAATCTTTTAAAAAAATTAACTCTATCTTATATTTAGAATAAAGGAGAGTTGAGAACATTCCAATCGAGATAGCGTGATGAATTTGTACAGGAAATGAATTTCAAGGAGCAGTAAAAAAGGGATAGAGGAGAAGTATGTAGCGTATGGGAATTTCGGCGGGGGGTGGGAAAAGGAAAGGGGATAAAGGAATAGAATAAAGGGGAAATGGGAATGGGAATTGAAAGCCGTCCCAGTCGGAATTTCAATTATCTGCTGTCTTTTCTTAATTAATAATTGGGTTCATGATAAGGAGGTCTCTCTCTGTTTTTCTTTTATTTTTTGGCCAGGCCTGCCTTCCTAATGAAAACAATCATATTAAAAACTTTATTACGTTACGATGGAATAGCTCCTTCTTCTACTGAACCCAATTTAGTTGCTGATAAAGAAGGAATTCTCTTGAGTTTGTCCGTATAAAAATAGTATGTTTGGGAGGGAAAATTAGGAAAGATGCGGAAAAGGTAGGTGCGTAGGGGAAGGTATATATGACGTGCTCATCCCCCAATTTTCAGGCGCGGGCCATTTTTTTTTTTTACGTATTCTTGATTTTGTTGGATTAAATTATATACTCTATTTTAAAATGTTTTTCTCACCCGATATCTTAAATTAATTAATTTATGATTCTGCATTCAGAAATATTTTTTCAGTAACACTCAATATCTAAAATATTTTTTTTACATATAGTATCTTAAGTTAATTAACTTTTAGTGTATGGAATATATTTTTTTTAAAAAAAAACCCCAAAATAGGGGTGAGCATTATCAGGGACTGTGGATTCACGGTATACCTGTTTTCTAAAGTCTCCTGCAAGTCACAACAACCCTACACCGAAACCAACCCTTTCAAAAAGTAAGGGTGAACAAATTAGAACCGAAACCGAAAACTAAACCGAATCAAACTCAATTCGATTTTTTCAGTTTTCGGTAAAATTTTGGTTTTTATTACTCTAAAATTTCGGTGTTCGCTTTCGGTTCGGTTTTTAGAAAAATATTTTGGTTAAAACCGAAATATATATAATATATTTATATTTAATAAATGCATATTTTATAATTAAATAGGTGTAAATTTCCAATAATATTAGACAAAATCTATTGATATTTTAAATCTAATTAATTTATTTTATATATTTTACCCTTATATCTAATCCAAAGGATAAAAAAAAATTTAAAAATTTAATTATATATATTTTATTTTATAGATAATAAAAAAAATCGGTTAATTCAATTATTAACTGAATCGAATCAAAATATTTCGGTTAATTTGATTAATCGGTTTCGGTTTGATTAATGAAATTGACTTTATTTAATTTTCAGTTATTTCGATTTTTTTAAAAAAAAAAAACCGGTACTCACCCTTACCATTAAAATAAAGCCACCTCTATACCATTAAGATAAAGCCACCTCTATCGTCCTAATCCAAACCCCTCCACCACTTTGCCTTGTACTATACCTGTTTGTCTTACTAAGATCAACTAGCACAACTTAATGATTCTCACTGTTAATTAAGAACATTAAGTTGAAAGAAAAACACTTAATAAGCCTAATATTCAGCGGATATATCCACGTTCATTAACATAACATAACATAACATCCGCCCCCAGCTAGCTAGCTCCACACTATTCCACCACTTTCATGTTCTTTCTCTTTTGTGGCCTTCCTTACGTAAGCACTGACCAAACGTCCCCCCCCCCCCGGTGGACCCTCCATCCCCACATGCACGCTCTACTCGCTTCCTTCTCCTCCACGGGTTAGCCTGCCTATCTCCCACGTGTCCTCCCCGCCTCCCTTCGCTTACTATATCTACCCTCCTCTCTCCCTTGTTTCAAAAGTTTGATTCAACCTTGGTATTCAATTATGGCCGCCGCATCATCATCATCTGCACAGCTTCAGTTGCCCCCCGGCTTCAGATTCCATCCCACCGACGACGAGCTCGTCACCCACTATCTCTGCCCTAAATGTGCCTCCCGCCCTATCTCCGTCCCCATCATTGCCGACATCGACCTTTACCACTACGACCCTTGGGACCTCCCCGCTAAGGCTCTGTATGGAGAGAAGGAGTGGTACTTCTTCTCGCCCCGGAACCGCAAATATCCCAACGGTTCCAGGCCCAACCGCGCCGCCGGCACTGGCTACTGGAAGGCCACCGGAGTTGATAAACCCATCGGCCATCCCAAACCCGCCGGGATTAAGAAGGCTCTGGTTTTCTACTCCGGGAAAGCGCCTAAAGGACAGAAAACCAATTGGATTATGCACGAGTATCGTTTGGCCAACGTGGATCGCTCTGCTCGCAAAAACGCCACCTTAAAGGTACATACTGTTATCCCATACACACCTCTCGTTTTTTTTGTTTTAAAACCATTAGCTGTATAACTAGGGGCATAAAGGACATTCCATTATGCGGCCGGGCTTGATTTGAAATGACTGTTTCGGCCTCCTCAAATCATCTATTGGTTATCGGGCCCCGCATGCAACTTAGGGTCCATGTCATCGAGGTCCCCCAACAACGGTGCCTGAAAATAGAGTCGCTCACGGTCGATTCTTTTAGGTTCGGCTAAATAAAAGCAGTTATTTTTCGAGGTCTGATATGTGAGCATAAGGGTTAAGATCGGCTTTATATGACCGAAGTTATTTTAACAATTCTTACTATTTTTTTTTCAGTTTTTTTTTTTAAATTATAACAATGAAAATCCTAATTTAATAAATAAATGTTGTCAAAATTAGGGTGTAAACGATAGGCATTATGCAACAAACAAACACAGTCACTAACGGTGTGTTCGGATTAGCTTTTGAAGAATATCTTCTGTAGTAAAAGTGGAGAATATATTTTGAGCAGGATAGATTATGAGAAAAAAGTGATTTTGATAAAATGAGAGTGTTTGTGTATTGTGGTCAAAATAACTTTTTTTCATTGTGAGGGGCCCACATAATGAGAAAGGACCAATGAGAAAGAGAGGGTGTGGCTCACATAAGGAAAAATGATCAACGAGAGAGGGGGTGAGACCGACACAAGAGAAAAAAAAATGAATTTCCCTAAAACCTAGGTTTTGAGTTTAAGATCAAAACCATGGTTTGGAAAATTTTTGAGTATTCGTCAACCAACCCACGGTTTTAATTCAAAACCTAGGTTTTTGGATAGGAGCCGAACACACACTAAGTCATAATTAAAAGTAAATTATTGTTCACATACCACAATTATAAATAATTAATGAGAAGACTTAACAAAATTAAAAATACTTCTTATAAATATGTCTTAAAAAATGTAAGCAGTCAACAAAATAAATAACACAAGATATAAATAAAACAATTATTCAAAAATAAGTCAAAAAATACAAAATTGATAAGAATACTTATAAAATAAGAAATATCTTTTATAAGTTTTTAATTTTCATGATTTTTAATATAATATATTCTTATGAAACTTAATTCTAAAAAAGATAATAATAGTTAAGTATTTACAACATCATTAACAAAGTATAAAAAATCAATAATATTATCATCATATATATAATTTTAAATATATATATATTATTTTAGGTCTGCTTTCACTGTTAAGGTAAAAATCTTAAACCCAACCCTTACAAATTTAAAATATAAAAATACCGTCCCAACAAACTCAATCCGTTTTCCTAACCCTGCTTAAGAATGATAGTATGAAATAATGGACCATCCGAATGAACCTTCCCTGGTTTAACACTTGCGGGATCAGGTTGTTTTGGGCCCAAATATGACAAACTTCCACTCTCCCCATGGTAATTAAACAATAATAATTTGGTGGAAAATCTAATTATTAGCGCTCCACTGTTAATTCATTTTCTATTTATGGAAAATTATTCCTTTCTTATCTCTCTGACCTGCACGTAGCTAGAGGGATCCGACTACTTTTCATTTTTGTGAATATATATATATATATATATAATTTCCCAAATAATAATGATGAATCCCGTACGTGGTGGTGATTTTGCAGCTGGATGATTGGGTGCTTTGCCGAATATACAACAAGAAGGGCATAATTGAGAAACAGCCGACCGTGGGCGGCCGCAAAACTGAGTGGTCAGAAATGGAGGACATGAAGCCGGAAAATGTGTCAGAAGGTGTTGGTATTCCCGGGCATCCCCCTCATACTCCGGCGGCTGCTGCCATGACCGATTACTTGTACTTTGACAAGTCGGATTCAGTCCCGAAGCTGCACACAGAGTCGAGCTGCTCCGAGCATGTGGTGTCGTCGGAGTTTGCGAGCGAGGTGCAGAGCGAATCCAAGTGGAATGAATGGGAAAAGAAGGCTGACTTTCCATATAATTACGCGGCGGGGGCCACCATGAACAGTGGTTTGGGGTTTCAGACGACTCAGTTGGTGCAGAGCAATAATCAGATGTCGTCGTTGGAGGACATTTTCATGTGCTTTCAGAAGCCCTTCTGAATGATCATAGATGAATCGAGCAGAGAAACAAATTTGCTGGGGTTAAATGGCGCACGGAAGCACGAGACAGAAGAAGGTCCATGATCGTAGGCGATTATTAGAGCCAAAATTAAAGAGTGGGATGGATAAGGAAGAAGGTGGAAGATTTGTGCGTGGGGCAATATTCGGCGTGGCAGTAGCATCATGCGCCCATTGTTTTTTGTACGTTCGAGTCCAAGTGGACTCATCTCTTTTTTTTTTTTTTTGATACAAAGTGGACTCATCTCTGTAGCTAGGGTTAAGGGACTAAGCATGTGTGTAGCTCGTACATGTAGCGGACACAGGCTGCTCACTGCTGCTATATCTGGAGCGTCGCTGTAAACTTTACTTATATCTAAAAACAGGTTTGGTATTATAAAAAAATAATGTTTAATACTTCCTCCGGTCTTAATTATATGACATATTTACCTAATTTTGGAGAAATTAAGAATAGTAATTAAATTAATTAATTTTATTTATTTTTCTAAAATGCCCTTATTTAATAAAGATGATTTAGATATACTATATGAATATATCTTAAGCAATAAAAAAGGGTGTTGGCGGCAACTAACAGTACTGTATTGCTTAAGGTTATGAAGCAGATAAACTCACATGAAGCGTGAAAAAATATAGATGCATTATAAAATTATTATTGTATTTCATTATTATTAAGAAAGTATTAATAGGGGTATTTTAGGAAGAAATTGATAAAAATTAAAATTTTATCTTATAATTAGGATCAAAATCAACTCTTAAATATTATCCTATAATTAGAACGGGAGAAAATATTTTATATGAGTTCTTATAATAAGCTTTGATTTTTGTCCTCCTCCACACGGGTTAGCTCGGCCGTGGGCCATTAACGCACAGAATATAGTATATAACCTCAATAGATAATATGGATGTTGATCTCATCTCATCTTGTGTTGGATATAACTTGTACCACACAACGTGAGCTGCCGATAACCGAACCCACTGATTTTTTTACCGAAACTGATGAACACAGTGATTCGAATCCTCAATATTGCTGCTCACGTCTCGCTCCGGTTTTTTTATATTTTTGTTTTGTGTAATCTTTATCCCAGTTACATATAATACCAAGTGTGTGTTTGGTTTCACGTTTTGTCCTATATAAGTCCGATTTCAACCCAAAAAAGCCCAAAGGAATACATGATGATAATATCAGTGTTTGGTTCTTCGTTTTCAAAATGTAACCCGATTTAAATAAGGAACTTATTTTAAAAGTGGGTAGGTGGAGCTTATTTATTAGAGTGTTTATTACCGTTAGATAATTAATGTTGTCCCAGGTTTTTTTTTATTTCTTTCTCTTTTCTCTTCCTCCGAAACTCATCTATTCGCTATTCTCATTCTTCTCTCAACGCAGCTTGTTCATTGAGTTCAGAAACTCCATTCTCGTCCAGATCTTCCCTCTGTCGGAGCCCAGCTAAACCCGTGGAAGCTGGATCGTTGCTCTGCTTGTGTTTCGATGGTCTTGTTGTGCGGTGTGGTCGGCGGTTTTTGTTGATGGGAGGGAAGGTGGTCCTCATCTTCGACTCCGACTGATTATGTGAAGGCCGGTGGGAAGGTTCTCGGTCTGCATGTGGCAGATCTGTGCTTGGTAAGCAGTTTTGGTGATCTTGTGCGTTGACACTCTGATCTTCTCTTCTGGGTTCAAAGGTTGTAGATCTACTGTCACTTGTCGCCGGCTGGACCTTGTGCGTCCACACTCTGATCTCCTGTGTCTGTTGGTGTGTGTGAGGTCCGGTGGAGTCTTCTTGTGCGTAGTAAGGTTTGTTTCGCATTGTTTCTTCATATACTCTGTACTCCTGTCTCTGTTCGTGCGTCTGTCCGGCTTGAAAATGAATTTTTGGCTGTAGTTTTGAAATGATGTATGTCTCTGCTAGTGTCTGTGTTGCTGCTTCTTAACTTAGAACTTGGGTCTCGGTGGAAATGTCTCTGTAGTGTATTTGTTGCTGCGTGTTAGCAGTTTCGATTCTCAACCGGATTTACAGTTAACAGCTTCGATTCTATGTATGTCTCTGCTAGTTCTTTCGCATTATTTCTTCATATATGAGGCTGCGATATATTTACCTGCCAGAATACTCTATTTACTCCCTTTAATTTCTCATGAACTTCCTGTTTTTTTTTCTTTCGGAAATTTCATGAACTTCCTGTTAAATAGCTAGCTCTTGTACCTTTGATCAATATGAACTTCGGGATGTTGTATTGTATGTATGAACTTCCTGTTTTTTTTCTTTAGCACTAATGATGTTGTAATTGTTGCTTAGTGTATAATGAATCATTTAGATCTATTAAAAAAGACAATATTCGTATTTTGTAATATGTCGTGTTTACCTTTGCATCTACTTGAATTTCATCAACATGTTTTAATGCTAGTGTCGCTGGATTAGTGGTGCGTGTAGTGGAATATAGGGTTTGTGTTGTTAATTTGGGGAATTTGTTGATAAATGCTATGTCAAACTTCTCCATATAAAGATGAATGACAGAGCACTTTGAGATGACACGTCCATTGAAATATTTGTCCACGCCATGGTTGAACAAATTTTAAAAAAACAAAGGCGAGGGCTGCCTTTTTCGAAAGATGGTTGAAACGCTATTGTCGCTACATTTAATGAGAAAACTGGGAAAGCGTATGATAAGAAACAGTTAAAAAATAAGTTTGATATGTTACGAAAGGATTTAAGGACTTGGGATGCATTAACAAAAGAGACTGGTGTGGGCCGAGAGCCTGGAACAGGAAATGTCGTTGCTACGCCCGAGTGGTGGCAGCGCAAATGTCAGGTTAGTAATGCCTACAATTAGTTATAATGTTGCAAAATAGTAATTCAATTGCCTCAATCATCTTCTTTTATAATATAGCTAATGGTTTTGTTCCTTGTCTGTATACAGGAGAATTTGGCGTATAGAAAGTTTCGTCGTTCAGCCCTCAAGAATAAAAAAGAATTGAGGCTTATATTCAAGGATGTCGTGGCAATAGGCAAGGATGGTTTTAATCCGTCGTTCATAGAGACACAGACACAAGATGCAGAGGAAGAAGATGTGTACCGACCTACTATGGACGAGGATGAAGGTTTAGGGGACAGCAAGGATAAGAATTTTGGAGTTAACCCACCAGTTAGCACAGGAGTGACAAATGAGCTAGCGAGCGTTGGGTTATCAACTCAAACCCCTCCCTCTGATCCAGGCGCATCCTATGTTCCAAGTAATTCTGGAAGTCAGGGAAAGCGAAAACTAGTTGATCACTCCGGGAAGAAAAAGAAGCAGAAGATGCCAGCGGCAAAGCAAATTGCCGATGCAGTTAGTGTCATGGCAGAAGCATCGAAGAGTAGATCTACAACCATCAATGAGATTCAAGCAAGGAGTGTTGATGCTGCAATTGAAGACCTGATTGAGCTGGAAGAAGTGCAAGAAGATGAGGACTTTAAAGTCCGCTGTATCAGGCTGATTATGGACAAGACAAGTCAGGACACGTTTTTCTCACTTGTTAAGCGGGACAAGGATTCCTTGATTGTGTGGCTGCGTTATATGGTTACGACTCTTGATTGAGTCATTACGGATTATGTTATTGACTATCGATATGGTTTTCATAGGATGACACCATCCTGATATGAATTTTATGGCAAAATAGTTTAGTGTTTATTGTATGCATGCTTGTTCTTTTGTTTTTACTATACCAACAATGCAAATTTCGGATATATATTATGTATGTTTTAATCCAATGTTCCTTTTATGACATATATTATAACTTAGACTGAATTACCTTTATGTTATATACATTTGAATCCAATGCACAAGTTACATCTGCAATGGCAAATTGGATGGAGGAAGAAGACGACGACTCTTGGATATTAGCTCTTATCGATTAAGAGATAACAGAGTATGAACAAATAACTGCGTTGGTGAGTCAATATTGGATTCCTTTCATGTGTAAAGAACCTTGTAAAACAAGTACATGATCCGGTCATTTATCTGTCCAAGAAATATTGGCAAAGCATGAAACATAATGTCATGACATGTTTAGAGTTGAAAAACATGTGTTCTACCGGTTGTGCAGTAAATTGGTTGAACATGGATTACGAGATTCTAGGAATGTAGGAGTCGAAAAAATGGTTGCGATGATTTTGCTCACAGTTGGCCACGGCGTCAGTAATAGGATGGTCCAAGAGTTGTTTTAGCATTCAGGGGAAACTGTCAGTCGGCTATTGCACATGGTACTACAGGCTTGTATTAGCCTAACCCGAGAATATATCAAACCCTCTGATCCCGAATTCAAAGGATGCCACCCAAAAATACTTGACGATCCTCGCTATTATCCCTACTTTAAGGATGCCATTGGAGCCATAGATGGAACTCACATCAAGTGTGTGATCACTGGTCCTAACCGGGAAAGATATATCGGGAGAAAAGGATATACAACACATAATGTAATGGCTGTATGCGATTGGGATATGTGTTTTACATTCATGTTGGTGGGTTGTGAAGATTCTGCACATGACGCTCGTGTGTTTGAAGCTGCTGTCTCAAATCCAGCTCAGAATTTCCCTAATCCACCTGCAGGTATATTTTCGTCCCATTCAATTTAATTACTTTCAGTGCGCACTTTGCTTAATCTCACACCTTAAAAATGATTTGAGACATTTATTAGGCAGATATTACTTGGTCGACGCTGGCTATCCCACACCAATTGGGTATCTTAGTCCTTACAGATGTGAGCGTTATCACCTGCCAGAATTTCAGCGTCGACCTGGTTTGGCAAATGCTAAAGAGACATTCAATTACTATCATTCCAGTCTGAGATCAACTATTGAAAGGACTTTTGGCGTGTGGAAGAATAGATTCGAATTATTGCAAAAAATGCGCAAATACACCTACCAAATGCAAGTCCGCTTAGTTGTGGCAACTATGGCCATTCATAACTTTATTAGGAGAAATTCTCGGAGTGATGTTAATTTCAGCACAGCAGAAACTGCCAATGTAGCTCATGAAGATAATAATATTGTAGACGATGCGGCTTCCTCGTCCAATGTTGCTGCGACATCTTCAACCATAATGAATCGCATTCGTGACATTATTACATATCAACTTGTACGGAATTTATGATCCCAATTGGTTTTTTGAGCTTAACATCACCTACATTTGACTTCGTACCACAATTGTGGCCATTGAAATTCTAGATTGGAAGTTATTTGCTCTAGTGGCATAATATAGTGAATCACAATGTGTTTATGCTGTTATAATTTCAGAAATTTCATTATTAGTCTGGGCTTCATCTCTGGAGGTACAAGTTTGCATTTTCAGATATCTTCCTGGGCCAGATGATATGTTACTGTTGGATATCGCATATATGATCTATCTAAAATTTGAAGAATATATAAATGCCTTTCAAGTTTTTACTTTTAAAAACGCGCTTATACAATCGCTAATCCAAATACGTTTTGACTTATGAAAAATCACTTATTCAACCGCTCATCCAAACATATTTTGACTTATAAAAAATCACTTATTCAATCGCTCATCCAAACATAAATCACGAATCAAAAATTGACTTTTTTTAAAGTGATTTTTAATAAGTCAGAATCAAAAATTGACTTTTTTTAAGTGATTTTTAATAAGTCATTTTTCTTACCGCTATCCCAAACACACACCAAGATGTATACAAACTATAATTTCTCGTATTTTGTTTCCACTCATATTCCTCTTTACTTGTTATCTCAACTATTGGATCAACTTTCATAATATGAGATTTAATATTTTATAATAATTTTATTATAATGTTAAATACAAAAACATATAAAAATAAACTCTAACTGTTAACATTACATCTAAACCTTTTGGAATTTTCCACTTAAAAACCATGTACTTGTGATATATGAATGGCTTATTAGGAGTTTTCTATGATTAATGTACCTAACCTATAAAGATTTTTTATCCTACAATTACGTTGATTTACTCTTAATGTAACTCTTATAATGAAACTTAAGGATTTATGGCCTAAAGATAGTAGGCATATATTGAAAATTGTAAGCTTAAAATAAAATAAAAATCACTCCCTTTTTGCTCTCCAATCTTCCTTGTCGCGGTCACCTCTCCCATCCCAACCTTTCTTGTATTCTTCTTATTTTCACAACAAAATCAGTTTAAAGACTTTTATTAAAATATTTTATTTTTTTATCATTTCACCCCTGGCCCTTCAGAAATTTTAAAATTTATTTATTTATTTTTCTTCTTGTTTGATAATACGATGCGTATTGTCATAAAATTTTAAACATCAACCTATAAACTTTTCCTCTCAGATATAGTGCATGTTTGCCAAAGCGTTAGATCACATAAACACGCGTTAACCATGAAAAAAAGCACTTTAAGGATTTTTGACCGTTTGGGTTCATGGCAGGAATTATCTTGCTTTTATGAAAAAATCATAGTAACTTATAAACTCAAATTTAGTGCTTTTATGATAACCTTGGAGAGAGAAAGCATCGATTATGAAATAAAAGGGATTTTTTGGCAAATGAGAGCTGAGAAAGTGAGAGTACTCTAGATACATGGTATCACTCTAGTCTTTTTTATAAATCTATTTTAACAAAAAAAATTTTAGTCCTTATTATATGTCTAATTTTAGGATAATAAATACATTTTTTACTTTTTTTTACCCATATTGATTGCAATAAATAAAAAAAATTATTTTATTTTTCTTCAAAAACATTTTTTTGAGAGAAAACTCAAACGTTTAGCTTTTTTAAAAAAAGTCACTTCTACCACCGTGAATTCAAACACAAATCATATTTTTAATATGATTTTTATGCTATCTAACTTTTATAAAAATCATATTAAAAAAAAGTAATTTCTGTTACTACTAATCCAAATAATCCATAATATACCAAACGGGTGCATGTATACAAAGGCAAGCAGAACAGAGATCCTCTGGAGATTACCTCACGAGGGGCCAGCCAAGTGGACAATGGATCCATATTGGAGTTAAAGCTGGCGGGTACTCGGGTCCGCAGAATAGAACGGCACAGCAAATGGCGCGATTGTTTCAAGACTCAAGACAACCATTTATTTTTCTAATTGTCGATTCCTCTGTTTATCACAGACAAACGGTGGCATTAGTTTAACAGGTTTTAAGATTTATTTAGCTAGTCTGGGCGGATCCTCGCGTGCTCAAAGAAACCACCCACAGCGACACCCGCGTAAAGAAACAAAATCACCATTGCTAGTTTAGTTTAGTACAGTCCTCACTGTTCCTGAGTTCTGACATTTTCCGCCCAAAAAAATTAAAATTTCAAACGAAAAAGGAATTTTTGTTTTTGTTTTTTCAGCTTAAGGCACGCTGACCAAATTAAATTTAGTTTTGTTTTGGAGGGAGCTGCAGGAGGTGGTGTGGCGCAGTACCATTCTCCAACAAAGCCTGCACTACAATGGCCGGCATGTGACCTCTGCTTCGTTCCTCTCCCTAATGAAGAATCTTCTTACTTAGACTTCACATCTTCTTCTTCGCCAATGTCCGCCGCCGGATACAGTCGCTCCCAGAGAGCCTCTTCCACTGTATCTCCCTTTCGTTCCCGGAAGTCCCCGTCTGCGCCGGCGCCTCCGGTCGCAAAATCCTCAGGGAGACCTACTACGCCGTCCTCGACCACTTCGTCGAGAACTTCACTGAAATTGCCTATCTCTCCGACCAGCCCAAGCCCGTCAACCCTTGACCGGCCCGAGGTTAGCAAGGCAAAGGAGAATGTCAGTGTCACCGTCCGGTTTCGACCCCTCAGGTGCTGCACACTTTTGTTTTCTTGGCTCGTCACTTCAATTCATGAGGCGGGTATTATTCATACCCAAGTTTTTTCTGTTCTATTTGCGTGTTTTCTCAATCTCTCTTTGTGAACAGTGCCAGAGAAATTAATAAAGGAGACGAGATAGCGTGGTATGCTGACGGGGATCATATAGTGAGAAATGAGCACAATCCTTCCATTGCCTATGGATTCGGTTAGTCGTTCACCTCATGACCTTCTAATAGTAACGTATTCACCTCTCATCGACGCAAAATTAAAAGTTTGATTCTTTGCATTTTCATTTGTTCAAATCGAGTGGGGTGCGGATTCGGGTTCGCACCACTTTCCAGTGTAGCAAACGAACACAACAATCCAGCTCTTTCCTTTTTTTTTTTTTTTGGACTTGTATTCCGCTGCACGCATCACTTCCTATGCGAATAGGTCAAGAAAATATTACCGGTTTGATTTGTACTTCCATGTTTTCGTATTGTTTGTGATAATATTTTGCGTGGCAGATAAGGTGTTTGGGCCTGCAACAACTACTCGGCATGTATATGACGTGGCTGCTCAGAATGTTGTCAGCGGCGCCATGGAAGGAATTAATGGTAGTATTTTTTTTCTGTTAATCCCATCTTCGTGTGTTCAATGTCTTATTTGTTTGAGGTAGGAATTAATGGAACCAGGATTTTACTAAGTATGTAAGTGAGAATACTAGGCCTTCAACGAATTTTTGAGTTTCATTTCTCTTATACTTTGCTGTTCATGACAGCCAAGTTGTTTGCTTGGCAACTTAGAATTTACATAATTCCAAATACTGATGGCAATGGAACTGAGCATTTTACTTCTCTCGCACAAGAAGATTGAATGATGCATGGAACAGATGCATACTTATGATAGAATTGGTTATTTTCGCATGATTATTTATGCTTAAAACAGGGGACTCTAAGGCAAACCTATGAAGTTTGAGGTTTGGCTTAATTTGTATTTGCTTGGAATGCATATCGATGATCAATATCATCCTTGAGGAGTTTGAGCTTATTGAAACATAAATCCTGGTAGGTGATCTGCTAATGTTTGCTTCTTTTATTTGTAGGCACTGTATTCGCATATGGCGTTACTAGCAGTGGAAAGACACATACCATGCATGTAAGTCTAATTTTCACTCTTGATGTGGCATGGAACCTAAATTTATTGTTTAGTTTCTAAGGCTAGCAACTCAAAACTGCAGCTGATTGTTCTTCCTGCAATTGATCCGACCCATTGACTCTATTGTAACATAAACCTGTAGAATGGGATGCATCATTGTTTTTTTCCCATTATTAGTAAGCACTAGGAATTGGCTTGATGTGAAATTCATAAATCCCTGCTGTTTTCTCTCCATTATATTTTTATGCTATTAACCATAGGAGAGTGACAGACCATGTATATATCTTATGAAGAAGGAAGAAGTAATTTCTTTTTTTGCCAACAAGAAGCAAGAAGTAATGAGAAACGTTTATGCCTGGTGCAGCATTTGCAGAGGCCACTGTAAAGTCATGACTTTCAACTTTTTCCATTGTACTGCTGTCAATAAGCATCTCTACTTAGAACGTGGCCTAAATATAAAAATATACCTACTGCCCTGTAAATTATGTTGTATCCACTTCTGATCAGATGTAGAAACTGTTGTTTCCTCATTCAATATCCTTGTAGATTCTATTTCGTTGGTAGTTGCTTGATTGCTAATTTTGGTGCAGTTTTCTGCTTGTTCTATGTTCTTTTAATTTGAGTAATAAAATCTTGTTCATGCTGAAATAATAGTGTTTCGTATTATTTCCCAGGGAGAGCAAAAGTCACCTGGAATTATCCCACTTGCGGTGAAGGATGTCTTCAGTATCATACAAGAGGTAAAGGGTTAATTTTTTTTTTTTTTTTATATTTGCCATTTTTTGGCCATAATTCTGACCTAGCAATAAAACCTCGTGGCTTTGGTGACAAATCTCGTTTGTCAATTTCAGACACCAGGACGTGAATTCCTACTTCGTGTATCTTATCTTGAGATTTATAACGAGGTCAGCATTATGAAACTTTGTTAATTTTTCTCACCTTTCTGAATCTTTCATGAATTAGAACAAATAAGAATGTCTATCTGCATCTTTGTCCATATGTATTTATATCTTAATGGTTATCGCTTCTCATTGTTATCTGCTCTTCTCTAGGTCATTAATGACTTGCTGGATCCTACCGGGCAGAACCTAAGAATAAGAGAAGATTCTCAGGTCTTTATTTCAATATGGGAAAGTCTAAAGTTAATCGTTATTTTTTGTCTGCTTTTCACGATTAAAGCAACTTAGCTATTGTAGTAATCTTTTGTATTTCTTTTCTTTTAAATGAACACACTCTGTTATCCCATTTTTCTGTTTTCATTGGCATTATAACATATAAACATTTTTTCTTGTTTATCGTTCTTATACCTTACTTAGAGTAGAATTGATCAATCGATCTTCAGCTGAGCCTACAAGGTATATAATGTTGACAGGGAACTTATGTTGAAGGAATCAAAGAGGAAGTTGTGCTATCCCCTGCTCATGCCCTTTCCTTGATCGCTACAGGAGAAGGTATATAAACCTTTTTATTTTTTGTTATTTTTTGCTTCATTTTGTACCATTGGTTTCTTTGTAAGTTGTAACTCTAAATTTTTCCTTCAACGTACTTTACTTGATGCTTCTTCCATGCTTCACTATAACTTGGATAGAAGCATGACAAGTTTTTCCTCTCCAGGTTCATGCCTCCTACAGATTTTATGATAGTCTTTTAGTTAATTATGGTTTTAATTTTTAGCTTGATGTTTTGATTTCCATGCTTGTTTTCGTTAATTGATAATTTTGATGCCTTCTTTCTAACATTCCAGCGCACAGACATGTGGGTTCTAATAATTTCAATCTGGCTAGCAGTCGAAGCCACACCATATTCACCTTGGTATGCCATCTTACCAAATGATCTTCATATGCTTGAATTTGAATGCATATTGTTGGCCCTTATAAATTGAGAAATGTCAAGTTTTGAACTTTTAAACTGATAGAGACCAAAGTAGTATGGGCTGCCAAAGCCTCACATCGAGTAGTATAGGCTACTTAATGGGGTGCTTAAGTGCCTTGGCTCTCCCACTTCAACAGCTAGTTTTTGGGGTGTGGTTCTTCAAATTGTTTGGGTGCCTATCATTTGGCATCAGAGTTGGTTGCTGGCGGACCAAAGAAGACTACCTACGAAGGGTTCTAATCAGAGAGGCTGACCAGCAAGTGGCTGAGTGAAGCCACCTCAACAACTAGCAGCCAGCTTTTGGGGTGTGGTTCTCCAAGGTGTTTAGGTGCCTATCATAAACATATGTGAACAATTGGATGTTTGCTCAAATAAATTAAGCTGAATTATTTCGATTTTTTGTGAATTAAATTTGACATAATAGGTGCATTCTTGAGCTTTTTGTGGCATCTTAACCCTAGTATTTCATGGATTATTTGTGTTCCATCTGTCGATGTGCCATGTCAAATCTAATTCATTTTGAATGCAATGTGTTTCTGAACTAACATAATTTTTGTCAAATGGCACCTTCTTGTTATTTTGATTTCTTCGTTTGGCTTATCTACTTTACTGAGTACATTGTTTCTATCAGACTATTGAAAGCAGTACTTGTGGGGAAAACATAGGGGAAGAAGATGTGACGCTGTCCCATTTGGTAAGACCATTCCGTAAAGCTAGGATTCTCAACATTACTTCGTACTGTTTCAGTAGATGCTCTCAATCCATATTTTGACTAGTTTTGGGCACTTATTTGAATTCTCACCTCCTTCCTATTTTCCAGCACTTAATTGATCTTGCAGGGTCTGAAAGCTCTAAAGCTGAAACAACTGGGTTGCGAAGGAAGGAGGGTTCATATATTAATAAAAGTTTACTTACTCTTGGAACGGTAATATTTAATCTACTTTTTTCTGCTCTCTTTTCTCCTTAATTTAATTCTAGCTTTATAGTTGTCTGTCTAACTCTTGATCTGTTATAAGATACTAGGGGTTGTATGTAATTTCAACTGGTAGTTGTGAACATGTGTTTTGTGCTTGGTTACTTATCAATGTGTAACAGGATTAAGTGAGTGTTTGGAATAGTTTATTTCTAGGAAATAAGCACTTATTACGTAAGTCGAGACAAAACTCCTCTCACATACTTACCTTATATACTGTAAATCACGAATCATAAGTATTTATAAGTCAAAAATAAGCTATTCTAAACGAGCACTAAGTTTGATTATTCTTTAGTGGCAGTAGCATTTGGAATATTTGATTCTTGTGTTTTATATTTGACTTTCTTTGTCAATCCTTAATTAGCCTTTGAACAAACTTGTATTTGGCCTCGATGCATTATTGGTGGGGTTTGAGTCCCCTTGTATAAAGTGGAGTGTATCTTATTGAGCATGCTGATGGGAGGATATTCAATAAATGTTCTCGGTTGAATTTCTTTTCAGTTGCCAAATGTCAGAATATAGTTTGCACTCCAATTTTTAGGCAGTTCACAAGTTATGTCCAGTAAGTAAATAAATCTCTTCCTGGTCACCTGTTTTTCTGTTTTGCAGGTTATTTCTAAGTTAACAGATGGAAAGGCAACTCATATTCCATATCGAGATTCAAAACTGACTCGTTTATTGCAATCGTCCCTCAGTGGTCATGGACAGATTTCTGTTAGTTCAATATCATGCTTTTTAATTTTGTTTTCCATAAGCAACTTTCTTAATATTCTGCTAGTTCATTTTTTCTAAATATTTGTGAGGTTAGCTAATGCTTGAAATGACCTGCTATTCTTTGGCTGTTGAAGCTCATCTGCACTGTTACTCCTGCATCTAGCAGTAGTGAAGAGACACACAACACATTGAAGTTTGCATCTCGAAGTAAGCATGTTGAAATCAAGGCTTCTCAAAACAAGGTGATATCTCATGATTTTTAATAATAGAATATTCTCTACCACTGTGACTTCATTCTATTAACTTCTATTGCTATTCTTGCCTTAGATTATGGATGAGAAGTCTCTGATCAAAAAATATCAGAGGGAAATTCATGATTTAAAGCAGGAGCTTCAGCAGTTGAAGCGTGGTATATTGGAGAATCCCAATGCTGCTGTATCTTCACAAGAAGATCTGGTTAATTTGAAGCTTCAGGTTTGTACTGTTGCATATACATTAAACGCCTAAGAAGAGACTTCGTCAGAAAATGATGTGGGCTTATGTACCTTTTTCTTTCCTTTAGGGCAGTTTTGAAAAGCATGTTTTCTTTCCAAAATCTCTCTCTGTCTGAAGAGAAAACTTTGACAAGAAGACATGTGGCCTTTTTTCTCCTCCACTTTTCTTTCCTTGTTTTCTCCTGCCATCCAAACAAGGAAAAATATATTTTTCATCCTGTTTTCTCCTTTCCCTACCTTTTTCTCCATCCAATCATAGGCTTGGTGGCGACTTTATGATATGGAAGAAGCCTAGAATGATACGCTGTCTTTGATTTTTGACCCCCTGGGAACGTGGCATTTGGTTTTCTCATTGCACATTATGTTTGATTGGTGTATCGTTTACTTCACTTGCCACTAATGAAAGCTTTCATCATGATGTAAAGCTGGAAGCTGGCCAGTCCAAATTGCAGTCAAGATTGGAAGAGGAGGAACAGGCTAAAGCAGCTTTGATGGGAAGAATTCAGCGACTTACCAAACTAATATTGGTTTCTACAAAGACTGCAATGTCTTCAAACATTCCTGAAAGATCTAGCCATAGGCGCAGGCATTCTTTTGGGGAAGATGAGGTATTTGTAGCATGTTACCTCGTTTGGTGATGCAGTCAGTTATCTGCTTTGTGCTAGATGATCTGATATAGTTCTAGTGATATGTTGTTTTGCAATATGAATTCAGTAACTTGGAATGAAAAGCAATAAAGTCAACTACTTGTTCTCGTGATTACAGTTAGCATATCTTCCAGATAGAAAACGCGATAATTTGATTGAGGATGATGCTGGAAGCCACACTTCGGAGCCTTCAGTGGAAGGAAAGGATGATGTTAACTTAGATGAGTTGATGAGGGATTATAAAAGGAACAAAAGACGGGGAATGCTTGGTTGGTTCAGGCTGAGAGTAAGTTATTTTTCTGTTCATTTGAAAATAGCTTTGTGACATGAGTTCCCCCCCAATTGGTATCGCTTCTGTCCTTCAAGTTGTAGAACTAATGCAACAAATTGATTAAATATTGGATATGAGATACTTTTAGGTGACCCCAACATCTAATGGAAAAGACTTGATAAGTTCTTCTATAGTATCATTAATGACTACCCTTTATTAGTTATTCTCATCATAAGATTAAGGCTCTGATTAAACAATAACAAGTATTTTGTATAATGATCTCTATGTATGTGAGGGTGACCTGGTCAACTAATAGTATATGTCTCCTTTGCAGAAACCTGATCAGGGGGGATTATCGCCAAATTTTGATAGCAAAAGCCCCACAAATGGGTCCCCTGCATCATCTTCAAAACAATTGCCAAATAGAGTAGTGCTTCATGATATGAACGACTCACGCAGGAATTCAATCAGCACAAAGGACAATGCTGTAGCTCTTAATTCCTTTCCTTTAAGAAATCAAGCTGGTGACTTGTTTAGCGGAACAATCAGAGGTCGTCAACTTCCTCCGGTGAGGATCTCAGATACTACGGAAAAATGTAACAGGAAAGATGTTTATGTATTTTACAAAATGGATTGACCAGACATAAATGTTCTAAGTGACTGCTTTGCAGACTGGTAGCACAATAACTGATCAAATGGATCTTCTTCGTGAACAAGTAAAAATGTTGGCTGAGGAGGTGGCTCTATGCACCAGTTCTCTGAAACGACTGTCTGAACAAGCTGTTAACAGTCCTGAAGATTCACAACTACAAGTGAGCTACTATTTAGGATAAGTCAAATTGGGACTTGAACATTGGTTTTATTATCAAAATTGAGGTGGCTGTTCTGTTGATGATGGCAGGAGCACATGCAGAAGTTGAAGGATGAAATTAGCCAAAAGAAGGACCAAATCCGTATTCTGGAGCAACGCATGCTTGGACCACTCCGGATGACAGCACATGCACCCAATAACAGTGAAATGTCTGAGGTAAGGATAGTGTTCATTTCTTAAATTAAAGCTGTTTCATGTTATTACGTATGTATTATGGTGAACAGAAGCAGATGATTGTTGTCGAAACTTGAGCACAATTTACAGAATACATAAAATATATTCCAAGGACAAAAATAAAAGAAATAAGACATAACGCGACCAAATGACATTCTGTTTTCTGACACGTCCTTTTCTTTTCGACATCTCTTTTTCGAGAGTCGAAAGCCCTTTAACAAATGTAATGCATTTTACGGATCAAGAGCACTAAAATCTGTTATAAAATTGAAGGGAAGAAAAATATCTGGGACATGTCAGTAATAGCGGGATAGAAGCTTCAGTAGCTTTTTTATTATTTTGGCATTTTTAGGTCTAACAAGGTTGTTTATGATAGCTTAGGTTTGGTGCATTGAATTGCTTAAATTGATAAGTTAATTACTCTTTAATGTAGGCTCTGGCCAGGCTTGCTACTGAGCTCAACGAAAAAATTTTTGAACTTGAGGTTGGTTTTTCTATCTTCTTCATTCACAAGTTTTATTCTTTTTTCCCAATTATCAAGCTGAACTTAGTAGGGTATCATACTGAGGCGTTCTCTCTTGCTGATTGAGTATTCAAGATCAAGTCAGCGGACAATAGGATACTCCAAGAGCAACTGCTGGCTAAGGTACATCACACAACTGTATTTTCTTGCTTGGGGACTGGCAATTTCTATTTCATTTCCTTAATTTTCCACAGAATTTAGAAACCGCTGGTATGCAAGAGACTATTATTATGCTAAGGCAACAGCTAGATTTGTTGAAGAATAAAACCTCGGATAATTATCATCCAGTGGCTGAAAGTGAGACCGAGCCAGATAACACGTCTTTCAAAGTGATTTCAGAAGTGACTCATGAACTATCTAGCGCTATAAACTCAAATATTCAGGAGCACTCCAGGCAGGGCACTAGTAATTCCCTTTTAAGTTCTCAGATTTTTATGCAGGTTTCTCTCTCTCTCCCCCCCTCTCTCGCACTCACTCACTCACACACACACACACACACACACTTTTTTGGCCATTGCTGCATAACATTTTCCAGAATTAGAGATAAATATGAAAACACATTGCTTGGTCTCTGTAGGAATTGGCTTTTCTTTTAACCCTTTTCACTATTGCACGGTATAGGCAGCTGAAATAGAGAATTTGAGGCAAGAGAAAGTGAGGTTGGCTGAAGAAAAAGATGGGCTTGAAATTCAGAGTCGCAAACTTGCGCAGGAAGCTTCATATGCAAAAGAGTTGGCAGCCGCTGCAGCTGTTGAACTCCAAAACCTAGCAGAAGAAGTAACCAAACTATCCTATGAGAATGCGGAACTGACCGGTGATCTGGAAGCTGCTAAAGTGGTTTGTTGCAAATCTAATTGTTGTCAGAGATCTGCTTCATATGATCACAAACAAAGTAGTAATAATACTCAGCAACAAGATGGCCAATCCAGGAAGCTGGGGAATGATGTTCTAATTGACAAGTTGCAGAAGGACCTTAAAGCTGGATACCAAAGAGAAGCTGTGTTGGAAGCTGCTCTATCCACAAAAGATCAAATAGAAGCGGAGCTGAGAAGAAGGCTTGATGAAACAGTACACCGTGAACAAGATTTGGAAGACGAGCTAGCAAGTATGCGGGTGCTGATTGCAAAGATGAGAAAGTCTGGTGTTAATATTGACAAGTCAACAGTCTATAAGCCTAATGATGTACAAACCAGAGTTAGAAATGGACTTCGTCCAACTAACGGTAACCCCAACAGAAAAACATATAAAGAGGATGAAACTTTCGCAGCAATGGAAGAGATGATCGCATTAGAAGAACTCAAGGCTAGTTATCAAAGAGAAAGAAGAAGATGCAAAGAACTAGAGAGTGTTATTTCCAGATTGAAGGTATCTCATTCGGGAATTATGTCATACCTTATATACTATGCTATGAATCAATAATATTAATTAATAACTTAATAGTCATAATCTACATAAACTAACCTTATGTTTGGATGAAGAGAAAAGTGGGGAAAATAGGGGGAAGGGAATACTCCAAAAATGGTAAAAAAAATTACTATTATGGGGAGTTCCCCCCTTAATTTTCTCTCCATCTAAACATAGGGTAAATGCCTAATAATACCACCTGTGGCTGAGACAATACAAGTTTAGTTTACAGGCTTGAAAAACAGTATGAGTGGGGAGACACAAGCCTGGGTATGTTTATTGCCTCCAGGGTGCCTGAGTTTGATTCCAACTAGTTGTTACTCAGTTTGGATAGAATTGTATAGCAAATTAGTTCATTCTCATTAGACGCATGATTACATAACAATTATAGTTGGCATTAAGGGCTCAAAAAAGTTGGTGGTCGTCTATTTCACTGACACAAGCCACGACTTGTTAGGTATTATCTTGTACATGAAAGAAAAGAATGTGCACATGACGTCTCTTTTGATAAAACGTGACAGGGTGAGGACATTGCTGGTCTGGACGTCTTGGCCCTTGAAGAACTTCAAAACCTTCATATTGAGGCAATAACAAAGATTTGCCAAGCCAAGGTAATATTTCTCGCTCCCCAAACCTTCATAGTAAGAATCAATAACTTTTCCCTGTAACGCTAGAAATCATATTTCGCCTGAAAATGTACTAGCGTCAACTTGCTTTCCTCACTAATCATCAATCCATTATTTTTTCACGTATGACTAAACATGAAAAACTGATTAACATTTTTAATTGATGAATATAATCCCAGTATTCTCGTTTTTTCATGTTTTATATCAGAAGTCAAATCCATAAAATGAACAATCTTGATCCATCAGTCTAAGGAAAGTTTTAGGGCATGCTTGGTATGTTGTTTATATTGTTTATAAGTTGTTTTTCACGTAAATTGAGTTAAAACTCCTCTCACATATTTACCTCATATACTGTAAATCACGATTGAAATGTTACTTTCAAGTATTCCAATCGTTATTCCAAACAAGTATTTAGAAGAGTTGCGCAATATTTCTGTTTCAACAAAATTTTGAACAATTTTAAGTTTTCGTCCCTTCTGCTGAATATTGCATTCTCTTGTGGCTGAAGTACCATGACTGATAAACATCATTTGACGACTTGTAGTATGCAAATCAGGACTTGTAGAAAGTTGCTGTGGCTACTGTGAGTATACCATACAGTCATACGCAAATGTACTCCAATGATTATGTTCCTAATTTGATGGTGCTTAAACGCAATTATCATGGACTACACATGCGGGTACCGTATACTTAGTAACTCAGTACTGATAAACAAGAACCAATCACCTTCTGGCTGGTATAAAGAAAAGCTACAGCAAAGGTGGATCCTCTAGCTTAAAGCTCGACTAACTCTGCTGATGGCATTTTGGGGCTCTACATCAATTGACTCCACCAGGCATTATTATTATGCGTGCGGCGAGTGTTACATCTTACAAATCATGTATGGTTGCTTATGAAGCACAGTATTTTAGGAAGGTTGACGAAAAATGAACCTATGTCTATGTAATATGTTGCAATATGGACATGGAGTTTCATATGCAATCCAGTATTGAACGCATCAGCAATCTGTGAGATCGATCGTTTGCAGGTCAACGATCAGCTAAAATATCGAAATTGGCT
Organism: Inga leiocalycina; assembly: GCA_963242795.1. NCBI lineage: Eukaryota > Viridiplantae > Streptophyta > Magnoliopsida > Fabales > Fabaceae > Inga > Inga leiocalycina. Next base: position 2,976,650 of record OY725326.1, read on the forward strand.
GCGTAAGGTAGTGAAAAATCATCATCAAACTCACGATCCACACTGTTAACCAACAAGGAAAAAAATTTCCCTAGTAAGAAAGTCCTATGAGCAGTCAATCACAGTAAAAAGTATCACATAGAGATTGGTTTATTACTTGGGAAGCCTGTCACAGTTGGAGGAGACCCATCCGATCTGCTGTTTCTCGTTGTCGTATATCAACATTTTATCTTGTAAAGAGATGTCTGCTAGCAGAGAGAATAATTAACAACCAAACAACCAGCAAAACATGACGAAGTGAAGCATGATTTGTTAAATATTGGCATGTCTTGGTCGTACCTCCAATTATGTTAAGACCTTCCAGTCCTACTTCGTCGCCATTTAGGATCCCAAAGCAGACATTTCCATGTTTCTGGGTGAGGCATCATGTTAGAAATATGATTTCGTTTGTTCCCATGTTGCTATACGAGGAAGAGAATGATCTCGTGTTGAAAGGTGCTCACCGTAACAATTAAATAAGCTTCTGGTGGTAATGGCAGCTGCACGTTTTTCCTTCTTGCAAAGCTCAGTGACAAAGGCTTAAAATAGCTCTTAACATCACGTAATGATTTGAAAGGTTTTGTACCCTTCCAGCAAATTGGAAGGGACGGGTCTTCAGTTGCTCTTGTCAGCTGTGATCCCTTCAAGTCATCAACCACCTGAATGATAGATAAAGGGTTACTATTTGATTTATCCTAAAAGCAAAAACACAGACGCTGACTGATGATCATTATAAAACAAGTCTACTTCAATTAAATCTCACCAGATCAACAACAGCTTGATAAGCTTTGGAATTGAAGTATGTGTAGGAGCTCCCACTGTCAAAGATAACCTCAAGACCCTTCACATTAGAAGGCTTTCCATTGAAAAACAGTTCAGCTGGTCCTGAGCTGTAGCGCATTCTGAAGAAATGATTGTGCAAGTATTAGCTGGGGGAAAAAACACAATTCATGTGAGAAAAACACAAGACATTTTGGGATAACCTACTCCAAAGAACTAGTCAGCATAGGAGTCCAAACAACTCCAGATGAAATAATGAGATCATCTCCAAAGAATAAATAGCCTCCTCCTTGCCCACTTAAGCAGTGTCCAACTAAATTGCGGGTGAGACCCTGAGAATGAAGCTGCGACAAGATGCTTGCTTTGCCACTTCCAAGACCAAGAACTCCAGCCGTAGAAGGTGGAGAGGTTGGGCCAGAGAATTTCTGATCATACCCACACCTAGCATTCAAAAGATAAATGCACTATCAATTAGATTGGAAAATCTTCATACAGTTAAATTAAAACATTACCAACATCTAGTTGGCATATGATAGGGACCAAGGTAGTAAAGTCCTACATCGAGTAGTATGGGCTGCTTGATGGGGTATTTAAGTTCCTTGACTCTCCTACCTCAACAGCTAGCTTTTGGGGTGTGATTCTCTAAGGTGTTTGGGTGCCAATCATTTAGTATCAGAGCCGGTGGCTGGTGGACCGGAGAGAGCTACCTATGGAGGGTTCTAATCAGAGAGGCCACCAGCAAATGGCTAAGTGAAGTGCCGAGTGAAGTGCTCTAGAGTAGAGCCGTGGAGCTGCTGAGATGTCAGCTTTTTGGGGAGGGTATCGGCGGCTTTCAGAGAAGGGTGTATTGATAGGGATCAAGGTAGTATGGATATGGGCTGCCAAAGTCCCACATCGAGCTCTCCCATCTCAACAGCTAGCTAGGGTAGTTAGCTTTTGGGTATGGGTTGCACAGCTAGCTAGGGTAGTTAGCTTTTGGGTATGGGTTGCCAAAGTCCCACATTGAGATCTCCTATCTCAACAGCTAGCTAGGGTAGCTAGCTTTTGGGTATGGGCTGCCAAAGTCCCACATCGAGCTCTCCTACCTCCTAGATTTTGGAGTGTGGTTTTCTAAGGTGTTTGATTGCCTATCAGTCTAGCAGTATAAGGCCCCTAGATCCTTCAGGTCTCAAGTTCTCTCCCAAAGAAGGGGCAGCCATAAACCCCAACCGGATGATAAAATAAAATATTAAAAAAAAAATTTAAAACATTACACCACCATTCGGATGCACAAGCACTGTCAAGGATGGAGCTAGAAGACTCACCCAAAGGCAATTTGGGGACGTATTACAGAGCCATTGGTTAATTGAAGGGCAATGTAGTCTCTGACAAGCACACCAAGAGAAGCTCCATTGTCTGCATACTCGACCTCGTAGTGGCATTGCTCGTCTGGAGCAGAACATTGAGAGCTTGTGGATAAGTGAATTCGAGAGCACAACTGGTCCGAACATTGTACAACGTTGTTATTGGGTTTATAAAGTTCATCACGGGGCTGCAAACACAACAGTCGAGGAACGGAAAAATCACCTGTTACTGCTGGCTACTAATATTTTAGTACGAAGTACGGAGTATCCTTTTCTTGAGAAAAAAAGGTTTACCTTAGTGCAACCTTGACATGGTGCATCACACTGTACCCAAGTGAGGTCACTGCCGGAGTCAATATCAAGGTCGAAGGTCTTGGGAGGATCGCCAATGTTGAGGGAGACAGTGTAGTACCTGAATAGATAAACAATCTGATTATATTTCCACTGAATCGTATGATATTAATTCGCCAATAAGATAATAATCATAGACAAAAAGTCATTTAGTGTGAAATTATGCCAGAGATGGGTCCACTATTTCATTGAGATAAAGAACGAAGAAGCGGCCAAGGGGGGCCCTTAAGTAAGAAGTACCTTTTTGGTTCATCTTTCTGTATAGTAGTGAATCAGAAATTGAAAGGTGATAGCCGTAACACAAAATTCAAAATTCGACCCAAACGAAGACGACTTGGAAAGTATTCATACAACTAGAAAAGAAAATGATATCAAAAGAAGTGATGAGAATAAATAAATGATTAAGCTGCGAATTTAAACTATCTAAAATCTCCAGACTGGCAGGATGGGTGCCAAAATGGGAGCGACGCAGAATCAGTAGCTCAATCAGAAACCTAAGTCGGATAGATGAAGAATGATTCAAAAAGATTAGAAAATCGCACGACAGAACTTAATTTCAGAAAATATAAACCTATTAAGAAACCTAAAATCAGCAAAAGAATGTCATCAAGATGATATGGCATAAGGGAAAATAAGTTGATACATACCCAAGAGGATATACATTCCCTTGAACCAGGAAAACAGCCGAGGAGCTCAGGCGATTAGCAGAAGTTGGGTGCGTCGGCTTATTAGAGTTGTGGGGTTGATTGGCCGCAGAGGAGGAAAGCGGGAAAATAGGACACAAGCCCAGAAAAAATAAGACAGTGAATGCGATTCCCTCGCTTTTGACACCCATCATAATAAAAGGGATTGATTGCTCTGAATCAGAGGAGAAAGGTGGGAGAGAAACGAAAAGGTTTAGATCAAAAGGGAAAAGGAAAGATTGAACGGGAAGGAAAATTTGTCAACTGAAGAGTGAAGAACCCAATGGCGGGTCTGGTTAGGTGGCTCGTGTGGCCGTGTCAAAACTCAAAACAAATAGTAAGAACGATCACTCTTATTTTTCTTTTCTTCCTTTTTTTTCGCCCCGAAAGAGCGACCCCGCTTGGAACTCTGTTTGGACTTCGTAGTTGACTAAGCACTGATTTAACATTTGACTGAAAAGAATGATTAAATTAATTTAAATCAACTCTTTTTTTTTTGATAAGTTAAATCAACTACCATCAAGATTCCTGCAAAACTAGCTGCTTGAGCTTTAATTGTTAAAATAACAAGCCACTTAATCTTTTGACTTACCCAGCAACCAATGCTAAACTTTTAATTAGTATAATAAATTTGCCAAATTTATGCATTATCTGATCATTATAAATATTTAACTACTACAATTGCATACTGATTAGATGTAATTGAATCAATCAAATAGGCCCTTATTAAAAAAAAAAAAAAATCTTGCACCATTCACGTGTTTCTAATAAAACTCAGACAACAAAGAATAATTTACTTAAAATTTAGGATTTGGGTGCTCTCATAATCTTTTATCTACATTTTTTTTACAGAATTTCATATCTACCTTCAAATTAAAAAAAAATAGATGATTTAAATTTTATATTTTATAAAATTATTATTTTAAAAATAAATAAATAAATTTAAACTATTAAAATCTGATCTATATAATTTATAACTATAAATGTAAATAAAAATTTTAAAAAATTAAATTTAAACCATTTATTTTTAAATCGAAAGATAGAATCATGATTCTTTAAAGAGAGAGAGAGAGAGAGAGAGAGAGAGAGAGAGAGAGAGAGAGAGAGAGAGAGAATTATAAGAGTATCTTCCTCCCTAAATTTAGGCCCCAGCTCCATTTATAACCTACTTTTGTGGTTATCGTCATTCTCCTCTCTGTCAGTGAATGCGTGACATAAACTCCATTCACAACCTTTCCTAAGCCGTAACCAGAATAATAGTTTTGCAGAAAAGAAGACGCTATGGAGCTCAAACCACCCGCCAACGAACACACCAGGCAGAGTATGAAGATATACCCAATGTTCATTTTCCACTCTTTACATTAAAAATTAATTCTTAGTAATTTGGTTACAAAATTCTGGCCAAATGGCTGTAGTAAATTACCGTCCTTCATTAAATACGCGTGCTTATAAATTGTAGAGTCCTTCGATTTCAAGCGTGCTTGCCACTCAACTAAGGATTGTTTTCCACCTTTGTATTAATCTTAGCTTTCAGGACCCTGTCGAAGAAGGCTGAAAACAGGGGACAAACATGGAGTTCGCGGCATTAGATTGTCGAGGTGGCGATCCTGTTATTGTAGACATCATATTGCAAATAATGGTTTTCCAGTTTCTATATGGATAAATGCCAGCCGAAGTAGTGAAATCCAAAGCAAGAACAAGGCAAAAAATGATTCTGTACCACCTTCCCGTTCTTGTTCATGAAAAACAGAAACGAGACCTCGAAGCAGCAAGCCGATCATGTTCTCTAATTTGCGTGGGATGCTAAAAACCCCTCCTATTTGAGAAAAAGCTCGAATACACCCTTGAATAGTTGTGTTATGGATGCGAGAAACAGATCAAAGATCATTAGGGATGCCCTGACAGTCACCAAGTGCGATTCCATCATTGGTTTTTTTTTTTCCTTCCAAAAAGAATCATAGCACATTATAAATTACAGATTTGAGTAGTTTCTTTGTTCTGAAACAGGGGAGTAGTCCAACAGGAGGAAATGTTGACAATAAATGTGAAGCCTGGATGAAATAAAGGAACAGAGAACGATAAACCTGTTGCACACCATGAAGACATAATTTTTACTATCTCCGATATAAGACACGGATTGTTTAGAAGAGATGATGATGATTTGGAGATTCCTCTTCTCAAGGCCGTTACTGGCTTTCATATTTTCCCTTCGCCGGGGCATGCCATTATCCTAAGAACCAAAAATGAGGAAACTCGAGAATTACGTTTCTAATTGCATTTCCTAAACAACTTACAGATGATTAAAGATCTGAAATTTTTAGCATCTTACAAGATTCTTGTTGATCAACGGCTCTCAGAACAAACCCCCCTGGGGTAGCACTAAACTTCATGGTGCCAACTATACTTCCATTTATAATCTCACTAGAATCATCTTGCTTAAGACAGAACAAGGCATCTTAATTTCAAATATAAATGCGCACACGCGCGCGCACAATAATGAAAGGAGTTCAATTTACTGCCACAAACACAAGCTCAAATAAAGGTATACTGCACATTAAATTACAAGCCAGCCAGACTTAAGGGTGTATCATTGCCAGCCAAGCTTCAAGGCAATTTAAAGCTAAGACCATCCAAAAATGGCACGGATTATACCGAGTATACTACCGCCGATCAAAGCCTTGAGCAATCTGAGCTTTGTATTTGTGTAGGGAGGATACCTCACTGACGCATCTCCTGTGAAGCCGCGATACAAAACTGCTTTTTTGTGGCTAAAGGCTTCAAACGAAAATTTCCCATGGTATGAACCCATTCCACTCTCCCCAACTCCTCCAAATGGCAAAGTATGGGTGGCGAGCTGCATCAGGGCAAAAATACCAAAAACGAAAACAGAGAAAATGTGATTAGATTTTAAATTAATTAGAAATTGGTACAGTATATATGAATAACAAGAATCAATGAAATAGATAAAGACAAAGTCATGAAGTCAAGGATAAGTTGTGAGGAGATAAATATTACATGTACGGTAGTGTCATTGACAACCAAACCCCCTGCAGATACGGTCGTCACGAACTGCTCCCTGAGCTTCTTGTTGTTGGTAAATAAATATGCAGCGAGGGGTTTTGTTCCTGAATTAATCACATCGAAACTTTCTTCCAATTTATTGACCTGTTCCAAGTGATTAGAAAGGCGTTATAATAAAGGAAGTTTACTGATGACCGCTTCTAAATTTGCGTACGCCCCCTTCCAGGTCTGTATAATATAGTTAGCCTCCAAGTTCTGCTAATGTTTACAAAAGAGTATGGTACAGGAATCGTTTTATTACAATTCCTAACAGCTGTCAACTACTTTTTTAGCTGGTCTTCGTACAAGACAAGCGACTGAAACTTTTTGGCAACCATCCCAGAAAAGAGTCATGTCACTCTGAATAGTTAATTTTACCCTGATAAGAAAGAATTGATCCCCAACTCTTGTTTTACATGAAGAAATTATTGCTATTGCAGCTTTCAAAAACAATCCAAGATCATTTTCATATTATTCATCTTACATTATAGAAAGAAACAATCAACTTAGTGACTTGATTATTACCGTGATCATGGGAAGTAAAGGACCAAATATCTCCTCCTTCATTATCAAAGAATTTCTAGGAACATCCAATAAAATAGTGGGAGCAATCCTCCTGCCATTTAAAGGAAAGGAGTGTTGATATCAAGATCCTTAGCACATTTCAATTCACTAAACCAGAACACTTTTCAATAAAAAAGAAAGCAGAGCAAGCTTACAATTTGCTTTCATCCTTTTCTCCTCCATAAACAATCTTACCAGCGACCTTATCATCCTCCAATAGCTTTGTCAAGCGAGCAAAGTGATTCGAATTAACGATGCGTGACAAATCCTTTGATTCTAACGGGTTTTCTCCATAAAACTTCCCCAATTCAGTCTTCAGGGCATCAATCTAGAAAAAAGAAGCACCAAACAACAAATAAACAAAGACATAGATTCGAGATTCTAACAGTGCATTGAGGAAATTCTTACCAACTTAGGGGCAAAGTCTTTTGTTGTTAGAATATAATCTGGAGAAATGCACGCTTGTCCATTGTTGCAACCCCACTTGCCTGCAATTATCCGTCTAGCCGCTACCTTGTCAACACAAATCAATTTAAGTTACATATAACATGACAGGAAGTTCAGGCGACAGCAAGTGAAAATAAAAAATGGCTCCGGCTATACTCGTAAATTGATATCTGAATCAACAAGAACTGGAGATTTCCCTCCAAGCTCCAGAACAACTGGCGTAAGGTGTTTAGCAGCAGCAGCCATCACTATGCGTCCCACTCTTCCATTACCTACAAATCAAGGGGTGATGCAATATTCCAGGGCGTTTTATCACAGAATGACTCCTGTCATAAACTAATAAAACAGTGTGTGTGGAGTTTGTTAAAGAGAAAAAGAAAGTACAACTTGGTGAAGGATAAGATAGCCTCAAGTCAGAAATGAGTCAAATGACAAGACAACCTGAAAACAGGACTAAGAACAACATCCACACAAAACTTATAAGTGTAGAACAGCAATCCAATCGCTTCTCCTTTCCATATCAGATACAGTGCTCGGAGCACCAAAGAGAAGTCATATACATATTTTCTAATGAGGAGACTTGATGAATGTTTTGATGGAGAATGAGAATTTACCAAAACTTATAAGCGAAGGGAGGAATTTTCAACAAACCTCCCAAATCCATCAACTAAGTCCTCCTACCCTCATGTTTTTAAGCTCTCTCTTTTGTCAAATCTTCATGTCAAGTAACTAAGTAATCATACAATTAGACACTTATTTTGACTATCCTTTTCTCCCGTTAATGTTAACCATTCAAAAATGATGGCCGGAAAACACAAATTCAAATAAGGGAAAGGAAATTATCATTTAACCATCCATAATCCAGTGGCCCGGATTGTTTGTAGAGCAGCATGTATTGGCAAAAGGAACTAATTGTAAAGCAGTTTGGCAGTAAATCATTTCAGAATTCTAAAATCACACAGGAATCAAAATAATGGAAATAAGATAAACCTGTATAGAAAATTTTGTCCCACTTTTGCTGCAGCAGAGCAGATGTTTCATCAACTGCCCCCTCAACGACCTTTATAGATGAGTTATCCATGTACTCCTTTAACAATTTTGCCAGCAGCGATGATGTGGCCGGAGCAATTTCTGATGGTTTAAGCACCACCGTATTACCAGCTGCAATAGCTCCAATGACTGGATCTAGTGATAACACTGAAAAGACAGATATAGCAGTCAAAAATATCATCATGAAAGATTTTTTGAAATAAAGAGATTTGTGAAAAGCAAAAGTTGAAATGTCATCTCAGAAACAAATAAAAGAAAAAACAAAGTCACAAATCAACATACAAAAAGGATAATTCCATGCCGAGATGATTAACACAACCCCCAGAGGTTCAGACACTATTTCTGCTGAAGAAGGAAAAGTGGTGATTGAAGTTTTGACCTGCATTTAAAGGAAAATAGTGTAATAAATCAAAAATCATGTCAAACAATCATACAGCCTAAACATCCGACTGTTCTTATCTGTGAAAGAACTACAGAAAAATACCTTTTCTGGCTTCATCCAATGCTTCAGTTCTTTCAGTGCAACACTACATGAATTTTTCAGCATAGCAATCTGCAGGACACGTCAAATTCTCAGTTAGCAGATGACCAATATCATTTTCATAAATTTTTATACATTATGCTGATTGCATAAGACCTTTTGTTCAACAAGTGAATATGAACAAATTATTAGCCAAAATAATAAATTTTCAGTTTCATGTACTTATTGAAAGGCGAAAGCTCAAAGTTAACAACACAAATTCAAAGTCTTTTTATATCAGTCTATGGAAATGAATATGAATTATAGAAGTTCCTGGGACTAGAATCTATGATTATCCAAATGGTAAAAACTACAACTGGTTGACACTCTCAAAAGAAGTAACTGGAGTAGGACATCCAGGACCCCTAGTTGCACAGGCATAAAAGATCAACACATACACAGATATAACGCCCAAAGGCAGTATCACAAAAATTAAGAAGGGAATATAGATCCCACAGTGTTGAGAGACAAGTCAGGCTTGAGTAGCAGCAGCTTCCTAGGATCTAAAGAAGTTTAAATCAACTTCAAATGCAAAAACCAAGTGACAGTCTCTATTGTATATACAGTATGCACATGGAACTGCGCTTGATAGCGCTACCATCCGAACTAGCTAGACATGCTTCGTTGAATAATCGGATTATATACTATATAACCGTCGCGTCTTGATGCATAACTGACCAAGAAAGTGAACTCCTAATCAAGTTAAGAAATGCGCATCTACATCTATGACCACACACACTCGTGACCACCTAAATAAGGCACATCCAAACAAAAAGCTAAAAAGGAAAAAGAAAATTTTCAACCAAAGTGACAGAAACTAATAACGAGATGCCCGACTTGCTCGTCAACTGAGACATCCTGTGAAAATACTTCCCTCATCGTAGCAATAAATTTAAGACCTCAAGCCACCTATCAGAGGCAATGTTGAAACATGAGAGGACCATAAGATTGGCCCACCCCAAAAGGGGAGGCCAGGTGAACTTTTGGAGAGCGCCATTAATTCTCACACCTGCCACCCATATATAGTACTAATATTTTTTCGTGGCCACCGCCGAGTAGACCATTTCACGAAAAGAATTCTCCTAATTCCGCTACGGCAGAAGCACAAAGATACATTTAGTATCCCAATGACAAGACATGAACACAAAAATTTTAAATGGAATCGAAACCCCCTTAAAATTTCTGATGGCAAAGGACAGCTGACAAATTCAAATAACATGTAATTAAAGCTGAACAAACATCCATATCAAACTTCCCGTAAAACTCGACCATACATAATAAATGAACGCATCACGAATCCAAAAGCACAATTGAACAATTTGACCAAATAGAATTTCTTGCCATAACAAGTCATCACCAAGTTTAAAACAGGAAGACGTGAAGAACGAGAGACTAGTTAGAAAATAGAAAACGGGGAATAGAAAATTGAGATGAATGACTATCAAACATGGATTGGTTGTCATAGATAGGAGACCTCGTAGGCGACGGTTTCAAGTGGGGGCTTGCAGAGATCGGAGCGAAGAGCTTCGATAATCTGTTGCTCACGATCATCGAGCAACTTAGAAAGGGCCTTCAACTGCGAAACTCTCCACTCGTAACTTCGCGTCGTGCCAGAAGCGAATATGCCCCTCAGCTCCTCCACGAGCAAAAGCGCTGCTCCTGCATCGAACACTTTCTTTGACTCATCAGACGACATTATCAGCGACAGCAAGCACAATCGCCCAGAATCACAGAAAAAGGAAGATGATTGCTTCGCTCTCCGGCAATGCTAGAAAATTGAACTGGCGCTGATATAATGTCTCAGTAGGTTGAATTGGATTAGCTTCTAAACAGGAAGGAAAGAAGAACACGCTACGACGGTTAACCAAAGCATCGCGTCGTTATGGTTTATGGATCTGACAGATTCTCTGCGTGGACTATTGGGTGAGATTCACATTTATATAGGGAACTCCTCGGAGGCTATGATAAGGAGAGTTGTGTTTGACACGCGATGTCGAGAGAGCGTAGGCTGAGGGGGAGATTTGCTTGCTTGAGCGGAAGAAATCTTATCAAGATCGAAGTTGCTTTGCAAATAGACCACTAATCTTATGTACGTGGGTTGTAGGTAAATTTTGTCTTACAAGTATATTACGAACTGGTAGGAGTATTTTAAGTTTATTCTGTTGCTACCATTGCAGATAAAGTTTTTCTAGGGAAACCGTAGAAAAGGATCCGCTACATGTCCTAATAAACAATAATTCTATATAATAAATAAGCGATATTAATATACTCTACTCTATTATTACAAGTTAACTTTTGTTTTAAGTAAAAATGTGTTATGAACAAATAAGATAGGGAAAATTTCATGGAGCCTCTAGGAATGTAAAAAAATGTCAGTCAACTCCCAAAATTTGTTGAAATTTCACTGCACCCCATGGGTTAAAATGAAATTAAATTTTGTGGGTGGAAAGACAACGATGTCCTGCTTTTATTTTTTTTTTCAAAAAAGTATTTATAAGATAAATAAATATATTTACAAAACAAATAAAGTGATTCGAAATAACTTAGAGGATTAAAAATATTTTGGTCATTTACAAGATAAATATAGACATTTACAAAATAAATAAAGGAATTCAAAAAACATAGGGGATTCAAAATATTTTAGCAATTTACAAAACAAATATGAAAATTCGTAAGATAAATATGAGTATTTATAAGATAAATAAGACAATTTACAAGATAAATAAAGTAAATGTATTATTATCTTTTTATCACGAAACTTAATTTCATTTTAATTTAAAGGAGTGCAGTGAAATTTTAAAAAATTTTGAGAGCTAATTGAAATTATGTCACTTTTTTAGGAGCTAATTGAAATTCTCCCAGTAAGATATGTTTTTAACCGTATTACAATCACACATGTGTGCCAACTTATGTTGTACTATATTTATTGAGTAAAGGGGTAATGTATTTTTTTGCCAACTTATAACTCATATTAATAAACTTTGTTATATAAATATATAATTTTACCAATCATTTATTATTATAAAGATTTTTCTCATGTGAGATATAGCATATATTAAATGTAGTTAAAGTTTAAAAATTATTAAATTTTAAAGTGGAGTTAATGAAGTTTAAAGTTTTTTATAACTTCGATGAATTATGTTGGAAGTAACCTTTGAATAGGATCAGAAGAATACTTATATGTTTAAAAAAATATAATACAGGAGTTTATAAAAAAAATAACACAGAAGGAATATATATTAGACACAAAATATATTTTTATATATAATTTTTCCAAATTAAGTAATTTAGTTATTTTTATTAACCTCCACAAATTAAATAGATAGATCTTGCATTAAATATTACCATAAGAGTATTTCTTTTATATAAAACAAAAAACATGGTTCCAGTACTGTGCACACACCAGCTTTGCTGTACGGGGCGGGGTGGTTGACCTATCAGATCTACCACCCTGGTGAAGGTTCGTCCATGTTGTTGTGAGTGGTAGCCTGCCTTTGATGCATTGACTCTTATTTGCTTACCCACGTCATATATTAATTTTGATTTTTAATATAAGATATAGTTATCTTTTTTTTTTTAGATTGATGAAGTTAAATACTCTATTCAATTCTAAATATAAGATATAGTTTATTTTTTTAAAAATATTAAAAAAGATAATTAAATTATTTTAAATATTTATATTTATTATTTTTCCTTCAAAATATTTTGTTTAGCTTATAAATTGATATATAATATAAGAATACACCACATATAATATGATTTAGTAATTTATTGATTTTTTTAATCTTTCCAAAAAAAATTCAGCCATGTTTTATATTTAATACAAGATGGAAAATATTACTTCAAAATATTTATATTTCTCATTTTTCTCCAAACTAATTTGCTTAACTTATAAAATGATATATCATCAAATAATACACAATTTATATTATGATGAAGTAATGTACTTAACTTTATTAATATTTAAAAAATATCAACTAAGTGTTGTATTAAGGACTAAAGGAATACTTAAAACTTAAAAGTGAAATAAATCTTATATAATTTAAAGGTAAATAAATAACAACAGTTCACTCACAGGTATACCCTCCCAATCAAAAGTGGGCGTCTAGAAGTCAACGGTTTCAACCTACGCCCTTTATTTTTTCCTATCAAGCAGTAAACTGGTAATCAGTTCCATGTGGATTGAACTTCCCAGGCTGTTGATAGCTCCCACTATTTATTCCTCAGTGAGAACTTAATAAAGGGTAGGAATTTAGATACAAATTAGCTGATTTAACGAGGGTGAGTAGTTATTTTATTTATTAAAAGTATTCTTAATAGAGAATAGATATCTTAATCGCTATTTTTCTACTCCCTCCGGTCCTAATTATAAAACAAAATTGATTTTTTTGGAGAAATCAAGGAAGCCAATTAAATTATCTTAGAGTATTTATATTTTTATTTTTTTCTCAAAACTAATTAATTTGATTAATAAACTAATATATAATCTACGAATACTAAACATATAAATACTCTAAAGTAATTTAATTGATTTCTTTAATTTCTCTAAAATAATCAACTTTATCTTACAATTAGAACCCGAGGGAGTACATGATTCACACGCTCATTATATACTCCCCGTAAGGCTTGAACATGCAATGCCACACTTAACAAAGCGTTAAAGGAGAGATTCTGTCCTCACATGCCTTCGTTACGGTTAAGATTTCACATAATGTCTTATAAATCGAAATAAAAAATCCTTATTAAAATCTCTCATAATGTCTTGTAATGTGAAATATAAATCTAAGGTTATCAAGTTTGGATCAGCCTTTAAACCAGTCGAAGTAATGAGTCAATGGATTAGCTCGCAATTAACTTGAACTCAGACCGGTGAGGAATAAAAAATTTAAAAATAATTTAAATTTCTATCTTAGTATCATACTATCCAAAATCAGTTCAATACATCGAATCATTAAAAAAAATCATATATTTATCTGACATCCTTTACAATTCATTTAACATATTGATATTTAGCATCAATCGACCATCCAATAACACTATAGTCAATAATTATAAATATTGTTTCTAGCAAATTATCAAAATAAATAGATGATAACAAAATATTCATACCTACAGTCATTTAATCATTAGACTACCCGTCATTAACACAAAAATTATCATTAACTTTGACGAATATTGTCATTTACCCATTAAAAAAATATTTTTTTAAAAGACAATTAGGTCAACCCATCAAACCCACTTGAGTTAGCCGGGTCACCCCTGAGTTACACAAAAATCCGGGTGAGGGACCTACCCTGACCAGTTTTGTGGCCAGGCTGCCAATTTCTGGGTTGACCCAACTAATCCAGTCTGGATTTGATAACTATGATAAAATATTTAAGAATGTGCCTCATATATTATAGGAAGATAGATGTAGGAAAAAATATAGGAAGATACTACATGAGAAAACATACTAATTTGCCTGGGGGAAAAGGCTCATAGAGAACGTATGCATTATATTAGTTATAAAGTGAGATGTTTTATGGTTAAAGTATCACATGCACATGCTCTTCCTGTCATATTTATAAAGTGTTTTCAATATATTTCATTGAAACCGAGAAAGATCTTAAACATCGTTAATTTTGTTTTTAAATTTAATAACTTTTTAAATTCACACATATTTAATATATATTTTAAAGATAAATGAAAAAATAATAATCCACAAACCAATAATTAGGGGTAAAACTGGACATTTAAAGAATCTGATCAGATAAATCATGTTAAAGACAAAAAAAAATACTTACTCCAATATATTTTATAAGAAATTTATAACTAATTTATATGTATTAATAAAAACAGTTAAAAATATTAAAGTTGTAAAAAAAATTTCAAGTTATTTCAAACATTATCCTTATCAGTCCCACCCAAAAAGTTTCTAGAAAATATATTGCAACATGGACGGGAAGGAGGGAGTAGTCTCTTTAATTTTTTTCCTAACCATTTGAGAATTAATTAATCACAACTCAAACTCAAATGTTGTCTATGTACAATCAGAATAAAAAAATACTAACCTTCACAAGAAATGAACATTTTGGGAATAAATGAAGTAATGAACATCAGTTGGGGTGGGGCTTGGGCAGCCAACACTTGCATGGCATTTATTATGACTTTCATGTCCAAGGAAAAAGGGTACCGCCGGTACATATTCTGATATGGTTGTAGAAATCAAGAGCTTGTTTGATTCTTTTTTTTTTTTTTCAGAAATAATTTTATAAAATAGTTTTTAAAAATAAGTTTTAAAAAAAATCTGTTTGAATAGTTATTTTGAAAAATCTGTTTTTGAAGGTATGTGGCAGTGCGGCAGCTGGTGGTGATATGGTAGTAGTCGTTACTGGTAGTGTAGTATTAATAATGGATAAGTGGTAGTTTCAAAAAATAAAAACAAGAAAACAACTAAAAACTGTTTTTATTTTTTTGTTTTTAAAAATAATTTTTTGTTTTTTTTTTCAGAAACAATTTTTTAAAAACAGTTTATTAAATAGGTATTTTTGTTTTATGATTTTTAAAAATAAAATCAAACAGCCCTGGGATTTTTCTGTTCACGGATATGAGTTTAGTTACCCGTAGATTTATCATAATGGTTGGGCCGTGTTTTTTTTCTTCAAAATTTTGAACGAAGTTTTTTATTATTATTTTATCAGATATATAATACTTCTACGATCATAAACGCAGGACATCGTTTAAGAATAAATTTTAACACGTTCCGTCATCCTCCTACTCAACCCTGATTTCATGTCACTTAGTAATAGTAGAATGCAGATTCATACCTCTCCACAGTGGTTCTTGTAAATAAATAACCCGAACTGGGCTAAGAGCGAAGCAAATACATAAATAGGGAGGAAAATTAAACAACAATGGAAAGTGAAAATAGAGAGAGAGAGTGAGAGCAAAACCTCGTGGATGAAGGCTTCGGTTTCGGGTTTGGAGAGGTCGGAGTGAAGAGCCTGAACGATGAGGTGCTGGTTTTGATCAGCGAGGGTGATGAGAGCCTCCAACTGGGAAGCTCTCCACCGGTAACTCCGAGTTTTGCCGGAATCGAAGGTGGATCTCAGGCGGCTCACCACCGCCGACGCCTCCTCTGAATCCAACGCATACTTCTTGCTCATCTCAGCCGCCTTCACCCACTCTGCTGCTTCACTCATCTAATCTGATTAGTTATATTGGCGTAAAGGAGGACCATTGCATTATATTGTGTTTTTATATATAATATAATACTGTTATTATAATTCCGATGGCCTGGCCTTGTCTCTAGCGTTGGCATTTGACTGCTTAATTGTTCCTCCGACTCAATTAAAAGCCCATCAACACGACCATGCTTCTCCTTGCAAGTTTCAATTATTGGGATCTCCGGTTCCGCCGTTGATTTCGACATTATATTATCTCTCTTTCTATTCTAAGAAATTCAGCATTTTATGGCTAATTAACCATTTTAGCTCATATAGACTACTTATCCTTATAGTTTTTGTATAATTGATTGTGACGTCATTTATCATTTTTTCAGTTGTGCGTGCGTGCGTATTAACCAAAACCAGCCACTTTTTGCAAATGCTGGTTGTTTTCTGAACACTAAACTGGAGAGAGCGAGTTAGGTCATATACAAAGACGTGAATTGATATCACTCTAAGAACCGGCCTACTTGTTGGGCCCAAAACAAAATTTAAACGGACGTACTTACACCTCAATATCTCACGACAGATTTTTTTACTGACTTGAATTAAAAGTATTAATCATATTAATCACATGTCTTAAATCTGATCAACATGAAGTAAAATAATTATAAAATTGATCATCCTTGAAACCTCGATTAAATACAAAATGAGATTGGGTCAATTACTCAAATGTAAAATTTCATAAGCATGGCCATCACGATTAAAGCATTTAACCTAGCAATGTTCTTTTTTTTTTTTTTTAATTTGAAAAAAAAAAAGACTAGGCAAATTTATAAATCCAGTTTCTCAGCCTTCAGCACTTCCCCCATCCCCTTAAACCTAAACACGCACAAGGGCTGAACGAGTATGGGCTTTAATGAGAACCTCATTCATACAGGCCTTGGCCCAGGCCATATTTCACAAAGCAATTTAAGCCCTGGCCTGTCACATTCACTGAGTAAAACAAATAATAATAATAATCTACCCAACAATGATGACTAAAATTGTGCATTTATGCAAAAATTTTAATGACATGACTTATGAATAACTGATGAATAGTATAATTTATTAGCTTATAGATCCCATAAACCTTGAAAGCATAAAAATCAAGCTATTTTGGAATTAAGCAAAATTAATCACTCACATCTTCGATGGTGCTGTCGTCCAAATAAGAAAACTACCAAGACTAACCAGATCGTCCACAGGAGAAAGAAGATACGTAGAGTTTGCTATATGGTTGTGTGGATTAGGAAGTTGAGCAAGTGAAGGTTTTGAAATTGCTGCGTTTGCTGGTGGGATAAATTACTAAAGTTGAGGAAAAGAAAAAAATGCATTAATATTCTTGAGACCTGAGAGATAGAAGAATTGGTTTTGCAGGCATCACAGAATAGAAGAATGGCTTACGTGGAAAGTCTTAGAGTGATTTAGCAGTAAGCACACAAAAGGAAAATCATGTGGTTATTCGGTCGATCAGAAAGCAATCTAATTTACTTGCACTTGCACACCCATATTCTATATATTGACTATGGATTTGCATATAAATAAATAAATACATATATAAAGCTGCGATGTTACTACATGTATACATAGGCTCTACAAATTCAGCAACCTCCAGATGAAAATTACTCTATTGTTCCATTAATTCACAGAACCTCTAATTATATTCTTTCATTTTGGATCTTGATTTCTCCCTAGGTTCTGGTGACGTGGCCTTCCGTTTGCTAATACTATTACAGTTATCATGGTTATTATTGTCCTGATCGTTATCTTTGTCGGCAGATATGGATTCTCCTTCGCATGAATTGTCTGGAAATTTCGGGAAGAAGGGTTGCAGCTTCTCCAAATCTGATAACTGAAGAGGCTTCAATAGAAACTCCTCAGCTCCTCCTTCCAGGCACCTATTCATGATTACACAAAATTTCACTTTATCATTCTGAATTTCCAGCGAACACACATATATTTAACTTAAGCGAACACATACTTGATACTCCCTCCGGTCTGCACTATAAACTATGTCCTATATTTAGGACCGGAGGTAGTATATAGTTTTGATACAATAATGCCTTTTCCTATGCAGCTAAAATCACGGTGAACTTTTTTACAGGCTTAGTTAACCACGTCCTTATCTTTGGATGAAGATGTAATATTTAGATGGGAAAGAAGAAAGAAGGGATGGTAAAAAGAGAATTAATGAATAACAACGACATTGTCACGTACATGCTGATTCTTGAAGGCAAATTTTCTGAAGACATAATGACGACGGGTATATCTTTCCAGGGAGATCCCTGCACCAGTAAGACGAAGGGAAGCAAATTGAAGACAAGAGAATAAAAACTAAACAAAAGACGTACGAGAGCAATATAATATATACAGTCCTATGATTTCGAATTCCAAACTTGTTTGTAGAAGGTGGTGTATAATTGAATGGTAAATGTGGTGGTTAATATATTGACCAAAGATATAAAGAGGTTAAGAGACAGACCTTGAGTCGTTTAAGCAAATCATAACCACTCATCCCAGGCATGCAGTAATCTGTCATGATCATATTCACTTTTGTTCCCTGCATTTACATTTCACACGCACAGATCATTTAACATTTAACACTTAACACTATAATTCTTACTGTTTCGCATAATATCCAATTATCCATCCCCACCCACTCCTACTGGATGAAGCAGCTATCACAAAATTGGACTACCCTACCCATCCATCCCTACCACCACCCTTTTAAATTAAACGTCACCTCCCACCCTCTCCTCCTTGGCTTCGCTCTAAAGTAATGCCAAATTCATAAAAGCCAGCCTGAGTGCAATGCAAAAAAAAAAAAAAAACACAAATCAAATGCATTTTCAGTTAACGTCTTCAATATTATTCTGATGCTTAGTTTTGTTTTCTTATACCACCAGCAGAGGCATTCTAAAACTAGCTAGAACATTTTTTACTGGAAAAAAGAAAAGAAAGGATTGCTGTTGACTGGAAAATATTAAAGACTTGGATAGGAGTACGGAAAGAAAAAGCTGATGATTATACGGAAGAGGATGAAGTGAAATACCTCATGGTGGGGCAAATGAAGAGGAGAAGGCGAGGAAGCACTGATAGTATTGTGAAGGTCATCAAGCAGTCCAAGGTACTTCAAAGCTTGATCCCCAGAGTCCACGCAGGTCACTGCATATATAATTCATAATAATTAAACACAATTAGAGCCGCAATTAATTAAGATATATATGTGTGTGTGTTCAACAAAACTTGAGATCAGTACCTTTGCATGAAGAAACTGTGAGCAGCCTCTCTAAGAGCTTCCTGTCGATGACGCTGTCATCCACCGCCAGCACGTGAAAATGCTCTTGCTCTCCCCTCCCCCCCACCACCACCACCTCCGATTCAACCGCCATTGATTACTTATTACCTATTTATATATATATTCCTCCTCCGGAGTCTCTCTCTCCCTCTCCGGATATGTGCATTACCACTGAAGCCCAGACCAAGTAATATATATTCACCAAGTAGCTCGTTGTTTTCTAGAAATCAAATTGCGATCCCTGTAGGTCCCATCCAAGTAGACCCCACCATTTATTCTTCTCTCCCTCTTTTGCTTTGCAGTACAAGTCTACAAGAGAGGAGAAAGATGTAATAGAAAGAAGAATGACAGTGCAAGATAGGTGGCAATTTATTAACAGCCCCTTTAATTTGCACAAGAGGATGGTTTTTTTTTTTTTTTCCAACCCATGCATGTTATTGCCCAAGGTTATTAAATCAGGATTGTTCAATGAATTGGTTGGGATATTGGATCAACGGGTAATGGGTCAGACCAGAGCTAATATGAGACCAAACCGATGAGAGAGAGTGAAAATTTCAAGCTTAATAATATGAATTATAAAAAAATTTAAAAAAAAAAGAGTTTTTTTTTTAAAAAAAAAATTTACTGAATCGGACCGATTCTCTAACCGTGTCACCGGTTCCCGAACCAGACCGACTAGTCCGATCCAGATTTAATAATAATGGTATTGCAAGCTAGCTAGTGCTACATGTATGGAAGGGTCAAAAATAAAAGATCTCATACTCTTAAATATAGGATTTAATTTATTTTTTTGTGAACGATTAATGAAGTTAATTAAATTATTTTAAAACATTTATATTTATAGTTTCTTCTCAAAATTAATTTATTTGTCCAATTTATAAATTAATATATAATTTGTTTAATTTATTCAAAAAAATCAATTAGATCTATGGTTTGTAATAATTAGGGCTATAGCTTGACTTTCTTTTTGTAACTGCTGTACACGAAAATTAAACTAATCTGATTATAAGAAGTAGCCTTATTCTTACTGATCTGTATTAATTGATGTAACATGTATATATATATATAGCCTCAAATCTCAAATCTCTCTCTAGATTCGCTCCATCGCGTTGGTACAACCACCACAGGAACACACTCTAACGCTATATGTGACACTGATATGCTCTCTCTCTGTGTTTTCCCTTTCTCTTGGATTTTATTTGATTGCCCACCTAAATCTCAAGATCTTTGATTCCATCATCATGACCAAAGTTACGAGTGGATCATCACCTTTAATTTAACTGATTAAACTGCTATTACTTTTCCTCTTTCGCCTACATCACTGGGGCCTTGCTGTTCTCACATTCATCTTATCTTATAATTCTTCACCTCTATTTTCATTTTGACACACCACACAGTGCTCTGCACTATAATCTGACAATATCATTTGTTAAGTATCACACTCATAAACATAGATACCTGGAAACACAGGACACTTATAATGGACAAATACCTCCTTTATTTTGATCAAATTAATTTAATCTTGCCAGAATTTTTCCTGGGTCCCTTTCATAGGTGATTGCCAATTTGTTTGGACTAGAGATAACCCATGTATAATTCCCATGTGACTTCATTAAATTTCATCCTACCATATGTTTGATTATTCCCTTGTTCATTTATCTCCTGCAAACCCCACCAAATCCCTCAAGAGACTACCGCGCCATGTGAGTTTCAATATATTTACGGTTCAAAATATGTTTCCCTTCAACATATCACAAGACAAAGACAGATAACTGAAGCTCCTGTGTATATATCGTCATCAGAAGCTCATCCTCCGATAATAATACACGCATACATGTGTCAAATTATAATTATACACAGAAATTAAAAGTATACGTAGCAACTGTAATTGTATTATATATATATATATATATATATATATAAATAGGGAGCCGTGAAGGAATGAAGGAAATGATTGAAATGAGGAGCAAATATAATCTTGGGTGGGGTATGTTTGGCATAGGGATATAGATCTCTCCCATATTTCGAATCTGTTGTCTTTAGAGGATGTCCTCATTCATACGTAGCAC
Source organism: Inga leiocalycina (assembly GCA_963242795.1). Lineage (NCBI taxonomy): Eukaryota > Viridiplantae > Streptophyta > Magnoliopsida > Fabales > Fabaceae > Inga > Inga leiocalycina. The sequence continues at coordinate 2,998,020 of OY725326.1, forward strand.
AAAGTCTTTCTTTTATTCACACTCGAGCGCGGGCCCCATCCCCTGTCTGCCACGTGTTCCTCCTTTCGTGCTTAAACCCAATCATCCGTCTGACAATGAGGCACGATCATTATGTCCTAACGTGGTTTCACATTGACCGTCCGATCACATCACCCCTCACTTTTTCCCTCTATTCCTTCTTTTCCCCATTTTATGCTAATTTCTCTGTTCAATTCCTTGCCTTCCTCTTCCCTCTTTTGTTTCTTCTCTTCATGGAACGCCACATCATTTCATCAATGTGTTAAAACAAGACTAACGCAACACGGCACACCAAATCATAAATTAAGGGTGAGTGACTGAGTGCCATAAAAGAGTTCCAATATGAATCTAATCTATATACGAGTTTTTAATTATGCGTATGTGTACTTATCAAGTACGTGTATGTCTCTGTGTGTGTATCTCCGCTCCTCCATTTGCCAAATTAAAACAACGTCTAATTTACACGGCACTGCTGTATTTCTGCCTCAATCTATTGTATGTTTTCTTTTCCCTCTCTCCCCAACACACAAAAACGTGTTTTCAAATAAAAATGTACACTTGTTCATCAAGTTTTGAGTTTTCTTTTAGGAATGCAATAAAAAAATATCACTTAAATTTTAAAATTATAAATTAGTCTTATAATCTATAAGAGTATAGGTGTAAATTATAAAATTATTGCAACTCATCCGACGACTTATTTTAATATGTAATAATTGATTTGGGATTTTGAAGTTTAATTGTTTTTTTTTTTCCTTTTCTTTTTTGGTCTGATATATTCCCCCAGGTTTGTTGATTGGAAACATTACTAATTAACCGTTACTAAGGTTGGTTTTGTCGCCCAATAATCAAATTACCTAATTTCTTTACTTTTTTAACCATCTTCATTTTTCGGTTAGCACTCATTGACCATCTTAATTAGATTCGATTCATTTCGTGTAACAGTTTCTCTCAGTTTGGTTTGAATTTGATTCCTCATGAGCTTATGCCAATAAAAAATAGAAGGATTTCAAATCACCTCAACAATGTGACATAATTTCAGTGAAAACTCTAAAACTTTTTGAAATTTTATTATACTCCTGAGTCAAAATAAAACTAAGTTTTGGGGTAAAAAACAATAATGCCTTTATTTTCTTTTTCTTATAAATTGTCTTATTTGTTTTATAAATATCTATATTTATCTTATAAATTTTTATATTTGTCTTATAAATAGCTAAAATATTTTTAATTCCCTAAGTTCTTTCAAATCACGGGTGGAAAAAACACTTTTAGACCAGTTAAAAATGACATTTTAGACTGATTTTATATGCGGTATTGATACAACCGGTCTTAAAAGTCTATTACTTTTTAGACCGGTCTAAACATAATGACATTAAGCCATGAAAATAGTCATACTTTTAAGACCGGTTCTTTAAATAACCGGTCTAAAAAGTGTATTTTTTAGACCGGTTATTCAAAGAGCCGGTCTTAAAAGTGATTTTTAAGACTGGTTTTTAAAATAACCGATATTAAAAGTTCCATTTTTTTTAAAATACTCTTGTTAGCTAACCAACAAGTTATTTCCTCTGTTAAAACATTTTACCCAGCAAGTCATTCTAGCGACATCTAAATAAATTATTCTCTTACACATTATAACTAACACCTTATACAGAAGCATTTTTATTAAGTAAAAACACAATTTCAACTATTGTAAGACTTAAATCATTCTTCCTACATTTACCATTCCATATAAGCAACAACAATAAATCATTCTTCCTATACCCCAAATAAATTCTTCTCTTACACATTCTCATCTCATCAACCATTCTAAAACACAATTTTAATTGATGTAACTTACATCATTCTTCCTACATTCTCTTACGCATTCTCATTTCACCGCATGCATGGTTTTTTTTTATATTTCATCCCCAGTGGACATAGTATTTTCTTAGTATCATAGTATCGATAAAGCAACATCTTATCATTTGGAAGTATGTCCTTAAAAGCCTAAGCATTTATGAAAAACTCTTGTCGCTTTATCCATGCTGTGCTTTTAAGCTTACCAATTTTAATACTGCTCTCAACAATTGGTATTTTTTATACCCCTGGTACAGCGGCTTCTCAGCATCACTGCACATATTACCATATGCATGTGATTGCTCAAAAGCCTCTTCTCCTATATCACAAATAATATCCTCTATCCGATTATCTATATCCGTGTCATTATCGTCAAATTCCACTCCCCCGTGTTGAGATGTACTTGACATTTCTAATTCTTTACCATGCCATACTCATACTGTATAACTCTTACAAAATCCTTTATAAATTAAATGTGTAAATATTTACAGAACTTAGTAGCTTCTCATTCAAGGGTACTACACAAAGGCAATAAAATATCCAACATCATCATTGACATTTCTTCTAGTAAAATCTAAAAAACCCCTCACCCCAACATCATATTCAATATTCGTCCGTTTAGCTTTTATCCACTTACAATCCATATATTTTAACACCTAATAGCACCCTATCCAGTAGTAAAATGATAGACAAAAAAACAAGATAAGAAAGTATAAATAACTTGTAGCACTTTATCCATTATTAAACTCTTGTTCATAACTTTATATTCAATTCAAACCCACATAGCAAATATCATAATATGATCATTAATGACAATCTAAGATAAGAAAGTATAAATAAAATATCATAATGTGATCATTAAGCTAGTATCTGAAGTTATCATCACTGAGTTCAATAACGAGAGTAAGATAAAGAGCAACATTAGGCATATTAAAACAAAGTCATAATCATAAAATAAAACACCTCTATTTCCTACTTCAATAATATCAGAATCTGATGCCAGACATGGTTAAAACCACCCAAAACAATATCAAAAGGGTCAAGTTCAAATTATTAACAACAATCAAAACAAACATGAAAAGTGGTTTCACGCGTAGTCACTCTTTGTGCTCTCCTTTGAAAGAAGAACGAGCAACGATTTAAAGGAAGAGGAGCAAGAGTTGGAATGTCATCGATTGTCAACGAATAAAGGTTGACTAATGGAAAGGTATATGAATAGTGACTCTTCCTCTACTAATACAGACCTAACCCAATGCCTTAAGATTGGGAAAAAGAACAGTGTCGATTAGATTGCGAGATATTATGTTTAGAGAGAAAAATGACTCCAGATTTAGATAGAAAGAGGATGACGGAGTTGTGAACAAGAACACTGTCGAATAAATTTTAGGGAAAAGTAAGTTCAGAGAGCAAACTATGATTCGGCAGGAGGAAGAGAAGAGCAAAATTTCAATTAGGGTGCGTGATTTTAAGACCGATTTTTTGGAATAACCGGCCTTAAATATACATTTTAGATCGGTTTTTAAAATAACCGGTATAAAAAGTTTCAACTTTTAGACCGGTTATAATATATAACCGGTTTTAAAAGTTAAAAAAAATTCTGAGTTTCTTATTTAGACCGGTTATAGAAATAACCGGTCTAAAAAGTGTATTTATTTTTAATTATTTTATCTTTTTAAGACCGGTTACACATAAATAAGGTCTAAATAATATCTTTAAGACCTGAATCGGTCTTTGAAGTTATATATAATTAAAAAAATGCCATCGGTCACACATTTTAGATCTTATCCCTGTATAACCGGTCTAAATGAGCTGGTCTAAAAGACAGATTTTGTATTAGTGAATCCCTTTATTTTTTTTTAAATGTCTTTATTTGTCTTATAAATATTTTTATTTGTCTTATAAATACCCTTATTTATCTTGTAAATGCTCTTTTAAAAAAAATATAAAAAAAGGATATCATTATCTTTTTATCTATAAAACTTAATTTCATTTTAAAAGGATACAATGAAATCTCAAAAAAATTTAGGAGTTGATTGAAATTTTATCATATCCTCAGGGACATAATGAATATTTCCCGTAAAAAATGGACAGGCAATCCCAACACCTCTATCCCAGGTCAACGTCATAGGGATTATATTCTTAGCTAAATTTGTCTCATCGTTGATCATTTAGGAGTCCAATCAAATGATATAGGCCCTTTTTAAACCATAAAATCTGATCTTCTTTGATGATTATTTATTTATCATTCAATTAATCAACCAATTAAGTAGTATTGGTTTAGGATAGTTTATTTTTGAGTAATAAGTGTTTATAAATTGTGAATTACGGTATACGGGATAAATATATAAAAGAAGTTTTATCTCGATTTACGTAATAAATACTTATTCTTAAAAAATAAATTAATCTAAACATGCTTATATTCTGCCTGCAGTATAGCAGCTGCCCCAGGACTTGAGTCCACCCAGTTGATGAACCGCCATGCACTCTAGCAAATTATCAACACAGCTACACTTTTCATTACGTTAAAGAAATACTGGAAAAAATAATCTTCTTACACTTTGGTTCAACATTATTATAAATAATTCTCTGAACTTTTAAAACAAAAAATGGAGTTTAATAATGTCAGCTCTCGCGCGCACCCCGTGCATGTCAGATTTTCTCATGAATTAATGTTGTAAAGGGGGGGGGGAGCGAAAAATGATAATTTTTTTAACTTAAAAAAAATATTTGACCAGGTTTTTAGTTTTGAAAAATCAGGATTAATTTACTCACGAACGACTTAAGAATTAAAGAACTATTAATATTATTCGAAAATACTAAGCCACATTTAAAATGAAACCCCACTAATTAATTCATGATCCTGAGCTTGATGTCTCATAAAATTAAGGTTTGTGAACCCGGATCAGGCACTGAATCGGTCGAGGTATTAGGTTAAGGGTTAGTAGGTTAAATCGAGGTCAAACAGGAGCTAATCCAGGATCAAACCGGTGAAAAATTGAAGATTTCAGGTTTATTAATATAAGATCCTAAAGAAATTTTTTTTAAAAATAAAAATAAAAATAGTGAACCCAATCGAACCGGTTTGTTGATCAATTCACATGGTTTTCAGGTTGGACCGACCGGTCCCGTCTAAGTTCCAGAACACTGTATAAAATCACATCACATGCACCCAAAAGTACCTCATTTATGCAAGGAATTCAAAAGCAGAAAAGGTCGCCTCGAATATATGGATATATATGAATATATGATGACTTTGTGCAAATTTCTCTTCGGATGCTTATTTTGCCACACACGGCAAATTAAAAAAGTGAGCTAAAGTCTAAATGGCGTCTTGAATTAACCTTTATTGCTTCATACTTGTAATTTTTACAACTGCATGCCTTTTATTTAATCAATCAATCAGTTCACGAGTTCCTTTTGTGAATTACCCACTAACGTTTTCCACATTCATTTTGACTTTGAGTTACCAAATTAAACGTGGGACCGTCAACCACGAGAGATAAAAAGGATCGATAATCTTGAGAGATTAGCACTGCTGTTTAAATTAGGTCATGCCCCTGTCATACGAGATTTCCTTAGATCTGCTTTCCGGGCCCACTCCTGAATCTGGACATGTCTCCTTTAATCTTGTTATTTTGTTCGCATGCGAATTTCCAAAGGCATGGCCCATCCAACCAACCTTTGTTCTTTTGGGAATTTGAAATATTTCTCACCCCTACTCTTCTTCCTCGCCTGCCCAAGTTTCTCTTGGACAACTAATTAATCACCATTGTTTGGATTACGGCGAGACAATATCAAAGCTTTAAAATCCTTATTTTGCACTAAAAAAGAAAGATCACGGCACCCAATTAGTCGATTGTACTTGCAAGGATCCATTGTGATTTATATATATGATATACCCTAGCCTGCTTCTTCTCTCTTTCTTCAGATCTGAGCTTTCTCATATTACAAGGGAAATGATCCATGGATTGAGACTGATTAATTAATAAATTAAGATTGACTTCATTAATTGTGGAAACGTGACATACATCTGAACCTGGATATTGACAGAAACATGTGGCAGGGCGAAACAAAAGCCCAAGAAAAAGTGTGGGCTCACATTATGTTCTCAGCGCATCTATGAGCTTAAGAGCTCATCTGCAAAATAACGTGGTTTTGCGGGATGAGCTCCTAAGATTATGGATGAGTTTAGCAGGAAATGAAGTGTAGGGTGAAAGTGTGTTTAATTAATAAAGAACAGGAGAGAGAGAACTGGAGATGGATGCAACAAGAGAGAATCTGAGCCCGGATATCGACGGAGACAAATGCTGTGGATTTAATTTAGGATGGACCAACATACGAAGCAAGGGAGGACAACTCATTGATAATGATATAATCCCTATACATCCGGAGTTCATTTTCTGTGTCTACTTCCAGATCAGTATCCTATTATTGTATCTTTATGTACATTGTATCACATAATTTCTTCTGATCATGGTTAAAAAAATATACTTCCCAAGCTACCAGGAGAAAACTCTTAATTAATTATTCGGATGGGTCCAATACTGCAATCTACTTTATGAAATTAAATAAGCTGATGACACGACAGGGCTTTGAAAATGCCATATATATAGCCGCATGGTTATTATATCCATTGTACAGCATATAACCTCTTTCTGTAACGACATCATATTTCGCTCTAAGACAGCCTTAATTTTCAGAAAAGCATATCAATCGCTTACACATTTAAGTATATGATTCGGAAGGGTTCATGCAAAATATAAATCATTATCAATATATATCATGCCCGATCTCTTTTGATTCACGTGTTTGGATATATACATAAATCATCGTCTGCGGTTAGCTTTATTGATGGTGTTTGGCTTGGCCACATACAATGAAATCAAATATAGATAGATTTTGAAGTTAAAAAGAGAAAAGGAAAAGTGGTAAAATCCGTTGGAAGATATTGCATGTGGTTGCGGGACTTTATTTTAAAATGAGGAACCCAACTGGGACAAGTTACGCATACGCATGAATGATGAAGATGGTCGAAGGCCACCAAAGACGGAGCTCAGTTAGGTAAGAAACATTGTTTTCATGGTAAAGGAATGTGTGCCTTTATCAAAATTTGACTCTCAAAGAGCAAAAAGACGAAACAACACAACTCCAATATAATGGAGGCAGAGGGAGGGGGTCCCTTCAATTATATCTGATGCAACTCATGGCCACCCTCCCAACCCACATGCATGTCCTTTCTCTTCTCTTTCTTTGGATATTTAAAGCACATTTCATGTGGTTCATTATCGTTTTCTGAAATATCTAGACATCCTCCTGAACTCTTAATTCATAAGTATGGTGGATGGTTTCTCTCTCTTCTGGTTCTTTTTTTATAAAAGAAAACTGTATTTTTTATAAATGAGAGAAGAATCGACAAAATAAGATGCGACTATTGACGTTTGAAGAATCGACAAAATAAATGAGAGAAGAACAGAAGCCGTCCAAATTAAAGGTTGTAATATAACTTTTAAAAAATCGAGATGAAGGGTAATCCAATGAGGAACTGCGCCTTTTCATATGGGCACACAAAGAATACAAATGAGAATCTGAATTGTACAACAAAGAAATTGCATGAGCAATAAAGTTTGCATGCGCATTCGGCCTTATCCTTGATGATTGACCTCTATTGATCTCACAAATGCGGCTACCTTCTATGAATATTGTAAGATAATCAACGTACGTACTTGGAATCCAACGATGTAGTGCAATCCACACCAAACAGTGTCGTTATTCACATTTAAATTTGCTTATTTGTTGCACAACAAAAAACACAACCGTAATAGAAGAGAGAGTGAAGAGGCAAAGAAGGTTGAGCGTAGTATGCACAAGCAGAAAATGACTCCAATTCATCAAGGGTAACAACTGTTCCCTCATCAACTCCATAATTATGTTATTATTTAAATTAATGTTAAATGAGATGGACATTAAATTTGGCCCATTAATTCATCAAGGGTGTTATTATGTCCCAAACCCAACGAAATCTAGAAACGCGATGGTACTAACCTGACTTACAAAAGTAGTAAGAGGCAGCAACTTTTTTATTAATATAAATCTTATATCTCGCGATTATCAGCCAGTTGGGGAATTGAATGTTAAAGAATGATGAACTTTTTTCTCGGGCCATTGAATATGACTAATTATTAGCTAAATGGTGATTGATGTAAGCTGATGATACGACCATGAGCAATATTGTGGGCGCGTGAATCAAACAAATCCTTCATTTGCTGGGAAATCTGTTGCCACCTTCTACTTCCCATACCTACACACACATTTTGTTTCGATGAAACACCAATAATTCATGTTGCGAGTGAAGAACTACTTGAAGACGTGTAATTAGTGTCGATTAATGGATCAGAAAAAGAATGTGTCCCTCTCTGTCTGTGCGGAATGGTGTTAAGGCTGCTCATTTTGTTTAATTGAAGCAGAATTGGCTGCGGAGCCGTGAAATACTATCTATGGTTTTAAATATAAAGCCTAATTAATTTTTTTGGAAGCTTAAAGAAGCTAAGTAAATTATTTTAAAGTATTTATATCTATTGTTTTTCTTTAAAATTAATTTGTTTAACTTATAAACTGATATATAATTTAAGGGAAAATCACACCAAAGTCTCAATTAAGGAAAATAACATCAGAAATGTCTCATAGCCTGTCAATGACAAGTGAAAGAACTACCATTAATAAGTAAAAGAGCTATTATTGATAAGTTATGAGTCCTTTCTGATATTATTTTCCTTACTTGAGATCTTATGTGATTTTCCCATAATTTAATCATACACAACATATAATATAATTAAGTAACTTATTTAATTTCTTAATTTCTCTAACCAATTATATCTTATATTTAGAACATGAGATAATATGTTCTTTAAAGGGTGTGTAGCGGTGTTCGGTGTGTGGTATGACATTGTCTACGTCCTAAAGAAAATTTTTTTCCAGCAACTATGCAAGTAAACAAAAAAGAGAGGGAAAACATATATTTTGTTAGGAATATTAATTATGTGGATATCCATAAACTTATTCCAAACCAATTTGCTCTTCAAGTTGTTATTATGAATTATGGCTTTTGGTGTAAGACTCTTAAAGACTTATAAATAGATGCAAGTATTGTAATCATATATATAAGTGAATGAAAATTACATTCCGTTTTTTCTTTTGAATTTTCTCTTTTCTTGCTCTTGTTCTCTATCTCTTATCTCAAATTTCTTTTATTTTTATAATACGTTATCAGCACAAAAGCTCTAATGAAGGGATACTTATCTCATATTTACCTTAATGATTCCTAATACTATCTTTCACTGAATATTTATTTGATCTTGATTTATCTGGAATAATTTTAGCCATTATATGGAATTAAAAAGATTCTTTTATCAATTTTTTTAAACATTAATTGGATTCTATGGTTAAGATTGGAGATTGTTACCACTTTTATATCTTATTCTCATCTTCTTTATGAGTTTTTTTACATTATTGATATTGTCATTTTAGTATGGCCAGAAGCCATACACCTCTGATTTCATATTCAAAATTATATACCAAGTCATATTACTTTGATTTCTTATTTTAATATGATGTGACCATAAGCCAATCCCTTTGATTCATCATTATATGGTCAAAACTCATATTACTTTAATTTCCTATTTTGAATTATATGGCCATAAGCCATATTTCTTTTACCCCTATTTTGAGATTATATGGCTAGAAGTCATATAACTTTTTATCTTCTATCTTATTATGTGACCGGAAGTTATATACAATTTTTATTTATCCTGAAAATAAACGACCAGAAGCTATATAATTCTAATTTCTCATCATTAGCCTGAAGCTGTGAGAACTAAATGGCCTGAAACCATAAAATTTTAATTTTGTTGTAACATTTTAATTTATGAATTATTTTTTGTCTTTATTATGGATTTCCTATTATTGTTAGTATTATTATATTGCATTTTTATCTTTCATATTTTAATAGTTCCCGTTCATTTCTTTAATTAGTCTGAACCATGTCAAACCTTGCAAAACTTGAAATTGTGGCTCTTGATATTACTGGAAAGAACTAGAACTATTTATCTTGGATGCGGGATGCGGAAATCCATCTGAATGCCCATAGTGTGGAAGACACAATAAAAGAAGGGAATCATGCATCTAATCAAGACAAAGCCAAATCCATGTTTTTTCTAAGTCACCATTTGCATAAATGTCTAAAAATTAAATATTTGACTGTAAAAGACCTGCATTCTTTGAAACAATTTAAAAGAAAGCTATAAACATCAAAAGATGGGCATCCTCCCAAAAGTTTGTTACGACTCGATGCATATGTGTTTGTAGGATTTTAAATCTGTGAGCGAGTATAACTCAGTCATGTTTAGAATTACTTCTCAATTAAAGTTATGTGGATAAAATGTTACTGATGAAGATATGTTAGAGAAAATATTTTCCATATTTTATACATCCAATTTGCTCCTACAGCAGCAATATCGTGAAAAGGTTTTCAAGAAATATGTTGAATTAATTTCTTGCCTCCTCGTGGTTGAACAGAACACCGAGCTTTTATTGAAAAATCATGAATCTCATTCAACAAGCTTGACTCCATTCCCAGAAGTGAATGTTATAATAATGAGCTTTTATTTGTAGCTGTGGACATGTGCGTAGACCTAGCTATAGTTGTGGTTAGAACCGTGGAGATTCAAATTCCCTCTTAAAGTAAGGAAAGATTCATAAGAATCACAAAAGGGAAAATAGTGAGCATAATAAACATACTAAAAATCCATGTTATCGCTGTTGTGACAATGGTCAATTGTCTCGTACTTGTCGTACACCAAGACGCCTGGTTGAATTTTACCAATAATTACTTAAAAATAATGGTAATAGGTTAAAGGTTAAAGTAAATCATATCAATAAGGTTAAGAATTCTGAGAATAGAGGCATGAATATTTCCCATTTGGATGTTGTTGATTTCTTAGCATAAATTATCTTTGCCTACATGAATTGCTATGCTCTTGTGTGTTTAAAGTTACCACTATCATATGTATTTCTTTTGAATTATGGTTTTATTTATTTTAATGAAGAATGAATTTTATTGGCACCAATTCTGTAAATTTATATCTCGTTGATAGTGCAACATCCCACACCATACTTAAAAGTGATAAATATTTTTCTTCTTTGGTAATGCAAGAAGCCAACATTCAGATTATATCCAATAGCATAAACTTGATTGAAGGCTTTGGAAAAGCTAATATTTTGTTACCTGGAGGAACAAAATTATGCATTGATAATGCATTTTATTCTAACAAGTCTAAAAGAAACTTATAGAGTTTTTAAGATATCTACAGAAATTGATATCATATAGAAACAGCAACTAAAAATAATCAATAATGTCTTGATATCACAAATTTAGTTTCTGGTAGAAAATACATATTAGAAAGTTTTCCTGTTTTTTTGCTGGCTTGTACTATACATTTATAAACACAATTGAAACACATACTATTGTAAACCAGAAGTTCACCGATGCAGACCAGAAGTCTGTCAATAAAAACCAGCAGTTTGCCAATATAAATAAGAAGTTTACTAATACATTTAATTTTTGGCGTGACTAGTTAGGCCATCTCAGGTTAATCATGATGCAAAAAATAATTGAGAATTCATGTGAATATACTATGGAGTGTAAATAAATACTACAATCTCATGATTTCTCAAGTGTTGCATGTTCCAAGGAAAAGTAAATTATTCGGCCCTCATTGAGCAAAGTGAAAGTGAGTCTCTCACATTTCTAGAGAGGATATAGGGAGATATTTGTGGGCTAATACATCCACAAATGTGGACTATTTATGTACTATATTGTTTTAATTGATGCATCAATTAAATGGACGCATGTCTGCTTATTATCTTATTGCAACCTGCCATTTGTAAGATTATTTACTTAATTGATTAGATTAAGAGCATATTACCCTGTTTATCCTATCAAGAAAATACGTATTGATAATGCTAATGAATTTACTTTGCAAACTTTTAATGAATATTATATGTCGATTTGAATTGATGTTGAACATTCTGTAGCTCATGTTCATACGATAAATGGCCTTGCAGAATTATTGGTTAAACAGTTGCAATTAATTGCAAGACCTTTACTTATGAGATTTAATCTCTTAATTTCTTCTTGGGGCCTTCTGCATGCAGTAATAGTAATTCGCATTAGGCCAATAAGTTATCTAAGGGTTTCTCTCTTACAAATGGTTTTTAGTCAAGAACTTAATATTTTCCATTTAAGTAATTTTGGGTGTGTAGTATATGTGCTAGTAACTCCACCATAATGCATCAAAATGGGTCCTCAAAGAAGGATGGGTATATATAATGGATATGAATTTCCTTCGATCATAAAATATTTAGAACCATATGTAGGAGATTGATTTACGACATGATTTTTCGATTGTTATTTTAGTGAATCACTTTTTCCAATATTAGGGTGAGAAAATAAGTGGTTGGGCAAAGAGATTAGCTAGAATGAATTATCAATGGCTCATTTTGATCATCATACAAAACAATGTGAACAGGAAGTTTAAAAGATAATTCATTTGCAGAATTTAGCTAATCAAATACTAGAAGCATTTACATACCTGAAAAAAGTGACAAAGTCACATATCCCAACTGCTAATGTTCCTGTTAGAATTGATGTCCTTGAAGGACAATCTATTGTGAATGAATCTAAAGCACGCCTAAAGTATGGAAGGTCCATCAATTCCAAAGATAAAAATCCTCGAAAGAGAAAATGAGCTAAGAATATAGATGGTCCAATCGAAGATAATTAAGAAAAGTTAGTAGCTCCAGAAAAGCCACATCTTGAAAATTTATTATCTCTATAAGAGAATGTAGTAGTCCCAGAAGAGACCCAGGTACTTGATACGTGTGAAAATAATGAGATCTCACTAAATTATGTTATGAATGGAATCTGATAGGACCAAAATGAAGTCAACATTGATGACATCTTTGCTTATAATATAACATATAATATAATGATTGATAATCAGAATCATGGGCCAAAATCCATTAGCGGTGCCAATAAAGAAAATATTGGCCCCTATGAAAAGATGACATTGATGCAAAATTACAATCACTGGTAAAATGAAAAGTATTTGGACCTGTAATCCTTACACCTAAAGATGTAAAGCAAGATGGATACAAATGGGTTTTTATACTAAAGATAAATGAAAAGGGGTGAAATTATAAGCTATAAGACACGTCTTGTAGCTTAAGATTTTACACAAAGACATGTAATTGATTTTGAAGAAATGTATTTATCAGTGGTTGATGTAACTACTTTTCATTATTTGATTAGCCTAGTAATAAATAAAGGGCTTGTTTTGCGCATAATGGATGTCATGACTGCCTATTTGTATGGGTCACTTAACAAAGCTATTTATATGAGAGTCTTTGAAGGACTCAAGGTGCCAAAAGCATCCAATTTGAGTTCTCAAGAACAATACTCAATTAAATTAAATAAGTCCTTATATGGCCTGAAGCAATAAGGGTGCATGTGACATAATCATCCCAATTAATATCTGTTGAAAGAATTATACAAAAATGATCCAATATGCCGATACATCAATATGAAAAGACCTGAAAATGAGTTTGCTATAACTGTTGTATATGTTGATGATATCAATATCATTAGAGTTCCTGAAAAGCTTCAAAAGGCAATTAATTACTTGAAGAAAGAATTTGAAAGAAGAACTTGAGAAGAACAAAACTCTATCTTGGATTACAAATTGAGTACCTCAAGGATGGGATCTTTGTATATCAATAAGCATACACAAGGAAGGTCCTATAGTGTTTTTACATGGATAAGTTACATCCATTATATATCCCAATGATTGTAAGGTCTTTACAAGCGGATAAAGACCCATTCAGACTTCGAGTAATTAGCAAAGAAGGTGATGAAGAACTATTTGATTTAGAAGCATCATATCTTAGTGTTATTGGAGTACTAATTTATCTTGTTAATCACACACGTCTTGATATATCATTTGCTATTAGTTTATTAGCAATATACAAATCTTCACCAACACGAAGGCATTGGAATAGAGTAAAACACATTCTTTGTTACCTCAAAGGCACTATGGACATATGGTTATTTTATTTGAATGTATTCAAGCATGAACTGATTGGTTATGTAGATGCTGGATTTTTTTCTGATCCACATAATGGTAAATTACAAACAGTCTTTCTATTTACATGTGAAGGTGTAGCTATTTCATGACAATTTATGAAACAGACTATATCAGCCATGTAGAAATTCTAGCAATATATAAAGCAAGTCGAGAATGTGTATGGTTGATGTTAGTAATGCATTACATACGAACCAATGTTTTAAAAGTCGGATCGAATGTCGAGTTAGAAAAGTGAGCGGGTCAAGGTTTAAACGGTTGGAACGGCCGAGCCATCTGGTTGAACAAGTGACGTAATAATTAAATAAAAAATAATATTATATATAGATATTATCTATATAAAAAATAAATATGAAATCCACACTTGACTTTAAAATAATCATTAATATTATGAACTTATTGTTATAAATTTTGAATAAAAATTTTTGAAGGTGAAAAATAGACATCTATCTCATAGATAATATAAAAATATTCAAAATATGTACTACCTCCGATCCTAAATATAAGATAAAGTTGATTTTTTTGGTGAGATTAAGGAAACTAAATAAGTTACTTAATCATACAATATGTTATATATCATTATATTATATATTAATTTATTAGTTAAACTAATTAGTTTGAAGAAAAAAATAAAAATAAGAATACTCTAAAGTAATTTAATTAGCTTCCTTAATTTCTAAAAAAAATTAATTTTATCTTATAATTAGTACTGAAAGGAGTAATAATATTTGTGTGTGAAAGAATATTTCAAATAGTAAAATTAATTTGAAAATATAAATAAACATTGATCTGAAAATCGAAATAACCCCCAGCATTTAACTTTATCAAATGCTAGTTAAAAGACACATCCTTTTATCCATATAATGAGTTTAATCGTTGGGCAAATTAACCTATTCCACTCCACTAAAAGACAAAATATGCCAGCTACATGTGAAATGAAAAATGAAAAGGATCTCCACTGTCCTAAATGAAAATAATGTTACATGGATTGTCCAACTAAAAAATGATATATTAAGGGTGATAGAATTAAGCATATTTTATCAAAATTTTTTTTCACTTGTGACCTTTAAATGAATGGTGAAATAGATATCCAGCAAATTAGTTTAAGTGAAAATATAGCAGATTTATTCATCAAGTCACTTCCAAGTTCAATATTTGAAAAACTTGTCCATGACATCAATCTTTAGATACTTAAAGATTTCAACTGACGTTGTCAAGAGGGAATTGGTACACGTTGTACTCTCTTTTCCTTATTTAGATTTTGTCCCATTGGATTTTCTTAGAAATATTTTTTAATGAGGTAGTACTAGCAATGTATCAAGGAATAATATACTCTTTTCTTTGGCTAGGTTTTTGTCCCATTTGATTTTTTCTAGTTAAATTTTTTTTTTGAGGCATTCGTAATGAACATCCAAAGGGAAGTGTTATGAATATTAATTATATAGATGTCTATAAACTCATATTTAAGCCAACTTGTTAACTTGTCTATTTGCTTTCCAAGTTGTTTTTATTAATTGTGGTTTTTAGCACAAGACTCCTGAATGCCGGTAAATATAGGCCTTGTACGAATATTATAATCATGACATACACATAAGTGAATGAGAATTACTCTCATTTTTCTCTCTTAAATTTTCTCCTCTCTTACTCCTGCTCTTTGCCTCTTGTCTAAAATTTCTTTCATTTTCATAACATATTTCAATGAAGTCAGCAGAGAACCTCTCCCTATCTCACATACACTACGTTCATAAGGTCATAATAGTTGTCCTATGTATGTGGACAGAATCAACTTCCCTACACACGCATTAGATTCCGCATTCAGTACAAAAATACTTTGCATAGAAATAGCTAGGCTTTGAAAATTGAGCCCTCCCAAATCTCTGAATAGCTTCATTGAGAGCACTAATATCCTGCGTGTATCCAGATTAACTCAATCGCAACAACTTACATGCCTTCTCTCCCTGTCTCTTTTATTAACCGATATTGTTTGTGTGTACGTAGGTGTTTTGATTTGGTGCTGCTCTTAATAATTTGAATTCTGGAATAGCATGCATTCTCTGCAAGCGATTTTTCTTAAATTTTGTCCATGGTGCATGCGAAAATGTGGCAAGATGATGGGTGAGACATGAAGACCCTGAAACCACCAAGCTCTTAAATCCTTTTACTTGAATCGTTTTTGTTCAGTTGGCCGCCTCATATTTAAGCCCTTGATATGCAACCGCAATAATTATTTAGAGGTAGCAAGCTTCCTCTCATTATAGGCTTACATTTCCGTGATTTGAACTAATCGATTACTAATAGGGCGGAGAAATCCAAAAACAAATATAAAGACTTGAAAAAAAGAAAAGAAAAGAAAATATAAAATGTGTAAGGTGAGAAGGTGTTTCAAATTAATACATATGAAAAGGACCAGAGAGAGTGAGCCAGGCCCATGGGCCACTGGGGATCACAGTATTTATCTGCTGCCAACTCTGCTAATATTTGTTTGGGAAGCCAAGGGGCAACAAAGGAATATGAATATTTGGGACAATAACATTGGAGTGGATCAAGGCTTATTCTTTATAATCTGGTCTGAACATATACACAAGTTCCTAGACTACCTATTAGTGTACATTCATCGAATTGAAACACCATTGGCAAATTTTCCAGATCTCCACATATAATGAAAGGACGGGCTTTGTTTCGACAGTACCGTCTCTTGCAAATTAAACCCAACCCAAGTGACGACGACCTGAATCAGTGATGTTGAATGAGATATGTTTCAGCAATGGTGGCATGAGCAGCAGCGCCAATGGGAAGAACATCGTCGTCGATCATGAAAAGAGGAGAATGCCCAGTGTGAATAGATCCCAACGTCTCGTTCATGATGCCAATGTAGAAGAAAGCAGTAGGCACCACCTCCGAATAGAAGGAGAAGTCTTCAGCTCCCATCATGGGTGGCACCACCCTGAAATTTGCTTCTCCCAGCAAATCCGTCGCCACCTTCTTCACATGTTCGTACGTTCTCTCATCGTTCACTGTCGGAGGATAAATGGTGGATTCCTTCTCGAAGAAGTCCACTTCCGCCGAGCATCCGTACACACTGGCTTGTTCCACAATCACCTGTTTGTTTCAGACCACATGCAATTTTTTTCAGTTAAGAAAAAAGGTTCGTCCGTGTGTGTGTATTGGTGTTGGCTAACTAACCTGCTCTATTCTCTGAAGGAGCTGGTAAAAGCTTGCGTTAGAGAAAGCTCTGAAAGTGCCCCCAATGACCACTTTATCGGGTATCATGTCGAGATGGTTGCCTCCGTTGAAAGAAGTCACCGACACAACCTGAGTTAATTTAGACAGCCACATCGTAAATAAGAGTTGAGCCGGCTGTCTTTTTTAAAAAGGTTAAAAAAAGTTAAATAAATTATTTTAAGCTATTTATTTTTTTTCTCTTCATTAATTTTTTTCCGATTTATAAACTAGTTAATATAATCTAATAATATATAATATATATATTATGATTAATTATATTATTTAATTTTCTTAATTTCTAAAAAAAATCAACTAACTATGTCTTATATATATTAAGCACAGGAGGTAGTATATATATATATAGACAGAGAAAGACGAGAGAATAAGAGGAGACCTGGGAATCTAGAGGATCTGATTCACGAGAGACAATAGCCTGTAAGCTGATGACGGCAGCAGAAGCGGCCAAGAGTGTGTTTTTGTTGTTGGCAGTGATGACGGCTCTGAAGATGCCACAGCCGGCGAGCAGAGGACCGGGGCGGGACCCAATAATGCCAGTTGGCAGCTGATGAGAGACATGAGCTGCAAATATGGCCTCCACGTCATCCAAACCTCCCTCTTCCATTATTCGTTTTGCTCCATTCCCTGCTTCTTCTGCTGGCTGGAATATCAGTACCACAGTTCCCTATCAACAACACCACATCCATGTCACCACAACACTAGCATGTCTATTAATTCACAGATTTGGTAAACCTTCTTCATTACTAGACCTTTCGTCTGTTTCGGACCTGAGAGAGAACCAATTACCAATACAAGATAAATAGTGTCCTTTTTTAACTACATAATAATGTAGATAGTGGACCACGCTTTTCTCTCCTTTTCATTTTCTTCTGTCGTCTTTTTTTTTTAATGATCTGATCAAAATGTAGTAGTTTATATTTAATATTTTATAAAAATATTATTATAATTGAAAAAAGGATAAGGAAAAAATATTAAATATGATTCATTAGATTTTGATTTAATAGTTATGCAGAAAAAAAAAAAGACGGCAGCGAACGGTAAAAGAAAAGGAGAAACGTCCCGTATATAATAGCATCTGAATCTGTTCCCCGTTCATTACGGACAGACGGGAAAAGAAAGTTGAAACCTTTTAAGCTAATTTTTGAAATGACCTCCGTGCCCGGAAGATTCCGTTGTCCACGAACGAGAAAACAAGGGAACCGACCAGAGTGGTCCTGTTGAATCAGGACCACGAAAGAAAGTTCATTCAATTGATTTATTTTTTAAAAAAATGAAAAAAGATAACGGATTCATATAATAAGAATGGCTTTAATTACTAGTAAAGTTTAACAAAATGCCAGTAATTAAATTTTTTGAAAAGGAAGTGGCTGAAGAGAAGCGTTTTTATTGTTGGGCCACATATGAGTTGACCAAATATCAGTTGAAAGTCAGAGAGCAAAGTATAGGGTGCCATTCAGATCCTATTTATAAATTTTTTTTTGATAAAAAGAATTGGTCTTATTTATAAGTCCAGTTTCAGTGTAGTAAATGAGATTGTAACAGTTTTGGTCCTATTTATTATACCAATGAATAAATAATTTAAAGATAGATAGAAAAGAAATAGTTGAAAAGTACTCATTAATAAATGAGGATATAGTTAGAAATTTATCCTATAATTATTGAGTTAACTATCTCTTCTTGATATATAAGATTTAATTAAAAGATATTTATAAATACGATCAGAAAGATAAGATAGTTTGTAAACCAAGAATATAGTACTAATTGGGCCTGTTAGGAGTAAAAAGGAGAGAAAAGAATGGATTCCGTTTTTGTCTGGTATGGTCTGTCCTGAGCGGAGAATCAACTGATGACATCCAGGCAACTGGAGCCAACCCCACTCGAAGCTTAAACAATCGAGACCTATAAGGGGCAATGGTATGCTTGTTTATTATCATTTTTGTCATCTTTTAAAAGTATTTATTTATGTAAATTGAGATATTATTTTTATTTACAGTAACAATTGAAACCTTTAAAGATAACTTTTTAATTGTGGTTTATAACATATAAGATAAGTATATGAGAGAAGTCCATACATAATTCCAAAAAAGCCAATTATCTATCATATGCAAGGGCATGTCACCAACGTCTATATCCATTTTAAACATAAATTCATTTTAATCAGTATATATAAATAGCTAGAATTACGCTGAAGAGAAAGTGATTGGGTAAAGAGAATACTTCCTCCCTCCGGCCATTTTTATAAACAATTTTTTTTTTACGTCTTAAAGTTTAAAATTTTTTTTTCTACTCCTATTAAATATACATCTTTATATTAATTATTCCCACTCATTACTAATTCTTTTTTATTTACTCATTTATTACACATTATCTCTCATACTTTATACTCATACTCTCTCATACTTATTACTCATTATTTCTCTTATGCTATTTTCATAACTAGGGATATATTTAGAAGAAACATGACATTTTTAACACATATATTGTTTTTAACTAATCTTTATCGCTAGTTATTTTTATACATTAAGGATGAACCGGAGGGAACATATAATTAAGCTTGGAAGAAAAACAGTTTAATTTAATTTGGCAGTGTTTAAGAAATAGAGCGACAAAGTAGTTAAAAATGGGTTACCGATAGGGTGTAAAATGGGGAAGGAGTGGAGTGGAGAATGAAAGGACGAACCTTCAAAAAATGCTCGCGAGTCTTAAGGATTTTAGCAGCACCGAGGAGCATGGTCACGTGTGCGTCGTGCCCACAAGCATGCATTTTGCCCGCTACTTTTGATTTGTATTCCCATTCCACCGCCTCCTGCAGCCAAGTCATCAATACGCCTTTTCATTAATCATATCTTCCTCACTCTCTCAAAATTAATGATCACATGCATACATCATTCGGCAAGTTCTTTTTTTTGAGTATATGAAGAGAGAGAAAACTCAAGTCTCTTGTTGACTTTTCTGGAATAAATCTGCATTTTAATTACATAATAGTATTCCCCCCATACGAAGTAACACACAGCAGGAAAAAAAAAAAAAGGTCCCCGCAAAACTTGTGGGAAGATTTCATTGCCATACGAACCAGAAATTAATCTTCTATTTTTATTATTGGTGCGTGAGAGTTACTACAAGATAGATATTTTTATAATCAAATATTTCATCCTATATAAGAAACTTAGACTGCCGTGATGTTTGGTTTAGATTAAAAAAAAAACTTTTCTATGTTTTTTTATACTCCGTAGATAACATATATTTCATGAATTTACCCTTATGTCACACAAAAATATTTAGAAGTTAATACAAACACGCAAAATGGTTCACGTTAAAAAGAATCCAACTTTTGCAGTGTTAAAAAAGTATTAGAGAGCAGCTAAAAAGAACAAGAATACTTATTAAGAAATTATGAGAAATGAAAAGAAAAATATTCAATAAACCTTTAAAATAGAGGAGGAGATAGCGAGCAGAGCACCGAGGAATAAAAAAACAAGGAAAAAAGTACAACTCATGGGCACCTGAATAGGAAGTGCGTCCATGTCAGCTCTGACGGCAACAAAAGGCGGCCCGCCGGTGCCGATCCAGGCCCGAATACCGGTCTGAGCCAAAGGATGCCGATAACCAATTTCCATCCGATCCAGCTCCTCTCTGATGAGCCGGCTCGTCTCGATTTCCTCGAAGGCCAGCTCCGGATTCTGGTGGATCCTCCTCCTCAATCGGATCAACCACTCCACCGTATCCGGATGCCGCGCTATTCTCAGCACCGCCTCCGAGCACTCTTCCGTCCATACTTCACAGACAGACAGAGGTATTCCTGATGATCGGAGCTGCCAGTACTTTTCGGGAGCGGCGGACGAATTCAGCGAGCTCTTGGTCTTGGCTTGGTTGTCGAGGCCGTAACACCTCGGGTCGGAGGAGAAGACGGCGCCGTAAGCGGGCCCAGCGAGGGAGACGGTGTAGTGGTTGGGAATCAGAAGGATGAGGAAGAAAGTAATGGCGGAGGGTAAAGATGATTTATTGATTTTCATGGTTGTGTCTGAAACTGAGGGGGGGGGGAGATGGGAATGGACTGTGCAGGGATGAGGGAGATGGAGAAGGGACGCGGGGGAATTTAAACACGTGGGGATGAAAAGGAAAGATAAATATTTAAATAATATTTGAGGAGGCGGTTGATAGGGAATAAATGAAATAAGCACGTGGAGAGAGGAGGGAGGGCAAGAATGGGCTGATGTGATTGATAACTGGTTTGAACAACCTCTTGGGTCTCTCCACTTGCACTTATATTCTCCTTTTTTTTTTCCAATGTACTTTTCATTCATACTCATTGATTCATTCACGCCCCTTTCCCTTTCATTCTCTCTTTCTTGTTATGCGTTAATGGATAATCTGAGCATTTTCTGCATTTATGTACTCATCAATATAAAATCATTCTCTCTTTCTTGTTATGCATTTATGGATAATCTGACCATTTTCTGCATTTATGTACTCATATCAATATTAAATCTTGGTTAAATCACATAAAAGGGCTTTTGCAGAAAAACATGTTTTTTAGAAAAATAAACTGTTGCATAAAAAATTGAACTTTTGAATATGATTACCAAAACAAAAAAGGGAATATATGATTCAAGGGATTCAAAGATTCATATGCTATTTGTGAGTTTTAAAATGCGGCCTGCCCAACTGGAACATTCGTGGTCACCTCCTAACAAATAGTTTTTGAATGTTCAAGTTGTTAATGAACTGCTAGCAACCCGCGTTCAATTATTATGCATAGTAGCGAGTTGGCATAATTCTGTGTATATATCGAGGAAGGGAAAAAATTGTGCACCGTCTTTTTAAGTCATACAACCCAAAAGAAAGTTAGTAAAATTAAATGCTAAATTGAATCTTGATATAAAATGGAAATATTAAAACCATATGCTTGACTATTATTATAATTATTTTTAAATATGATAGCTGTTCGCTTTTTAAAATGTTTACTTTCTCTGATGAAAAACGTCAGGATTCTTTCCCACACATAAATTATAAAAATTTAAAAATAAGTTTAATTAGTTATTTATAAAACTAATTTATAAATTCGAGAAACGTAAAGAATTAAGATATTACTGTTGAGCGGGGGCAAGCCTTGTCGGAGCCTGCACAGGGTTTGTATCTGTACGGCCCATGACAGGGACTTGCCACCGACTGCCCAAGTGACACCATCACCTCCCACGCCACGCTTATATGCTTCTTCCTAATTTATTTTTGCCGACTACCATTTTTCACTCTAGCGTATGCGGCAGCACCGCACGTTGTTTTTATATGGAAGATAATCTTGATTAAGATATTATTAGACACTAAATATGATCATTATTTCAAATAGAAATTTAAACCTTAGTTTATTACGTTGTGAGAAACTACAACCCCTAGATCCAACCCCCCAATTTGTTACAAATCAGCGTTTTGACTGAACTAGCTGAATATCAATACTAATAGTCTAATACTATATTTGGTTCATTGACAAATAATAAATTTTAAGTAAATCTTACAAATTTTCTATGATCTTCAATCTTTTCTAAATAAAAATTTATCAATTTTCAAAACCTGCGTACCCATTCCGTAAAATAAAAAAAAACAAACTACGTACACCATCGCAGGATTTTATAGAAAAACGACATGGATTTTCTTTTCTGCTTTCAAATTTTACGCAGCCTTACCATGAAATACAAACAAAATTATGAGATTTTTTTTATGGAAACATGCACATTTTTTTATTGGCAGAAAGACAGAAAAAGAAATTTAAAATTTAAAATTAAGTATTTTTAAAAAAAAAAAGTTGTGAATTACTTATCAAGTTTTGTCATTCTCTTATCAACTTTTGGCAACAGGCCTAATTTAAAATTTTACAATTTTAAAGTTATTTTTTTTTATATTTTTTCCTTTTTTAATTTTATGAGAAATTAATTAATGTTTTAAAAATAAAAGTTAAATTCATGGAAATTTAGTATAACCCGAGGAAAGCTTCAATTATTTTTGAAAATAAAAAAATAGTTACAATGAATATTCAGAGATTTGTGTGATTAATTCTTAATTTTATTGTGCTCCCTTCATCTTTTCCGACCCAACTTCCTATATGATACAATAAACTGATATTTTATTGCACATGGTGGGGCAGGAATAGATCAAGGAAATTGGGTCGAGTCTGTTGGACGAGCTTGATGATTTAGAACCTCCAAAAAGTGTCAGACCTAAAAGAGTTAGTCTTATAGGGCCGTGGGCTTAATATACAGTTGACCCTATTTAGGCCTGTTTATTTTTTTTTTTTTAGATAAGCCTAACAACATTGGCTCTGGATATGACTTAGTCACTAATTAGTTAACCTAACCCTCACTTAGGAAATGAAAAGACTATATATTTTTGCCCTTAAAGTTGAAGAGAAACCTACTTATAGTGGAGCACAATCAAATGTCGTTGATGACGTTAATGGCAATGACAATGTTATTCATTTCATTTAGTATTAGTTTATGATTATTACTTTTTTTGCTTATTTATTTGATTGTGGTTTTTGTACTTGTGGTTGACTGGTAGTTGTGTGTGGACATTAGTTTTGGTTTGAATTTAGGTTTTAGTATTTGTGCTTTGTTAAACATGAATAATGTTTAATAATATTTATATTTTAAACTAGGTATTTTAGTCTTCAAGCATATAAGAAACAAAAAAATGTTAAATGAGCCTGAAGTCCGTGGGCCGACATGCGGGCTTTAACTAAATAGTCCGGACCTAAAAAATTTGTATTTTCTGTACTCGGGCCTAAATGGGCCGACCCGTATTCTTTGTACTAGGTAGGAAAACACTTGGATCATGTCAAAATTTATTTTCTCTTCATGAAACACTGAAAACAGAAGTCAAACTAATGTCATCGATGCCTTTAAACATTCACCATCTCACTAATCTAAAATGGTGGAACACAATTAAAAATAGTAAATTTTTATACTATTTTGCTAATTTTTTCTCTCAATCCAAATATAAACTAAATAATATTAACACCCATCCTTCATATAAGATATTGTTCATAGTGCACAATATGAACACTATCTTATATTAAGAATAGAATGTAGTATACCGAACTGATGAGTGGCAGCACATAACCATGAGATTGCCATTCACCAGCAAATTCATAGACCATGCAAAGGTTAATGAGAAATTAACGGGGATTTACCAAAATGATACCAATCATATGCTAATAAATGATAATAATATTTTTATAAAATAAACTCAACCATTAAAAATCAATCTAATGGTTAAAAAAATGGGAAAATTGTGAAAAAAGACTTCACCAGCAACTTATTTGTTAAATGAGACATTCGCGTGCAGATCATCTTCTACATGTGTAGAATATCTTCCCTGGTGTGCAGATGATCTTCCCTGTTTGCAAACTTCTTCTCTATACGTGTGCAGAAATCTTCTCTGCGTGTACAGATATCTTTCCTCTGTGTGTAGATATCTTCCCTCCGTGTGCATATAATATTCCCAGGTTCCATTTGATAAATAAGTTGCTGGTGAGGTCTGTTTTAACAATTCTCCCTAAAAAAATTAAGTGGAGAGAAAGTGTAAGGAGGAATCAGTGGAGACATTTCTTTTCCCTTTTCAACATGTTTTACCAGAATAAAAAAATATATTAAATTTTATTAACCGTTCCTTAAAATTCAACAATTTTTAAATTTTATTTTTATTTAATATACATTACATGAAACAAGTGTGCATGATTAAAAAAAAAAAGATGAGAAGCAAAATTATCTGTTCATATAAAAATTATAATGATATAATTTATAAATAGAATAAAAAAATTGTTTCGCCATCCTTTATAAATAGGATGACATGGGTATAATTGAAAGCGGTGTGGAGCCGTAGTAGTTTGGGGATGCAAGATAGGAAGACCCGTCATAATATATTTTATACTGTGTATGGATCCAACAATCCAGCTCTATCTCTAAGCACAGGGTTAGGTCAAATCAAATGCATGTCATATGATCATCATTAATAGCCGCAGTATAGTAAATTGAATGTAGCAGATGAGGATCCGCCCGGCAGCCATACGACAAATGGGATTTTCTGAACCTTACCCCTCTCGAATATTTTCTCTGTCGCGCGCGCGCGCGCTCTCTCTCTCTCTCTATATATACACACACACAGAGCAGGGAAAACAGCCGGTTTGTGATGAGCTCGAGCCTAAATAGATCAACCCGTTTAGACTCGGGTATCAAAAGAGTACACCAAAAGTGAGGCCCGCCTGTTTATTTAAAATCCGTGAGCTTTATGTCCGTTTAACATTTTTCTTTCTTTTTTTTTTTTGCCATAACTTTTTTCCTCTTATTCTCCTAAAAACTAAAATGCCTAATTTAAAACATAAATATTATCTAAGTTTAATGAAACACAAACACTAAGGGTCTGTTTGGTTGGATGGGAGGGGATGAAAAATGAGCCCCTCCCCTTATTTGGTTTGAAAAATTGGAGAGAAGGGCTCCAAAGAAGGGGCTCTCAATCCCTCTCATCCCCTCATTTTTGTTCCCCCCAAATTGGGGGGTTTTGGAGGGGATGAAAAATGAGCTCCTCCCATTCCATCCCCTCTCTTTAAACCAAACAGGCCTTAAGACTTAAATCCAAATCATAATTAATGTCCATAACTAATCAAACAAGTCTACAGTTACAATTAAGAAAGTCTAAAAGCTTCAAATGTCAGTAATAATAGAATACCTGATTTAGATTTTGGCATACACATACAAAAAAAGGAAAAAGAAAATCAAAGAAGAGAAACTTTAAATGAGATATGAGTAAATGTGAAAGCGTTTCTGATTTGAGGGTTATGTTAAGTTAACTTTGCCCCTTGACTACTGCTTGTTACCCTGTGCCTAGTCAAGAAAAAAAAAGTTAAACGGGTCTTAAAGGGCCGGTCTTTTTAGGCCTGCCTCCTTTTTTTCGTCCTAAGTTACAAGCCCGGTCCTTGACGGGCTTGGCCCGATTTCCCGGCTCTATTAATATATGATCATTTTAACTAAATAGTAGGATTATAAGAAATAATTAAAAATAATAGACATGTAAGAAATATAATTTATTTTTAAAAAATGCTGCTATTTATGAATGAGTAAAAGAGATAGTGATAAAGAAAAAATGATAAAAAAGAATGTACAGGAAATAAATGACAAGAGAGTAATTAAAGGTAAAATTGATAGAAATGGATTTATATTATTAAAACAAACTCAAAAGAATCTAATAAAAATAGATAAACTCATTTAAAAAAAAGATCTTTATGTATAGGGACGAAAGGAGTACTTATATAGAAAGATGAAGTTAGGAACACAGCAACATGCGGCATATGTTTGCCACACTCACTGCATAAGACGATGCATGAGTATTTAACTATTCAGATTCACACACACACACACACACAATACTTATTTATATTCTAACACTCACATTGTACTTGTTATTTACATTGTACTTGCTATTTTGCCACCCGGGTCCAAGCTAGCTTTCTTCCGAAAAGATTTTGTCGATTGCTTTTACATTGTCTCTTTAACGTAACTGAATTCATTAGAGTAGCTCCAACTGAGTGAATTTGTGAGTTTCATGATCACCTTCCCTGTAGGAGTTGAGCCGAAGACGCAGAGGAAGAAATTGCAAGCCGAAAAGGGCTCTATTAGGGAAGCAAATTTGGACGTTTGCTACATAGTAACATGAGGCGGATGCCACATCCAAATTTCAACTTATAACAGTTGAATGGATGATGGCTTGTTACGTACACGCATAATCCATTCGGGCTCTTTTGTTTGATGTTGATAACTTTTTAAACAAAGTGTTTATACCATTGCTGATAGAATGAGAATTATATTTTCAACACTTTTGACTGTTCAAAGTACCATTCGCCCAATAATTAAATTTTTGGAGTACAATTTCTTTCTGGCCAAAAATAGTTTTATTTCAAATTTTACTCAACCAAAATCGTGACTCTTCGATCACGTGTCATTCGAGCCGAGGTAAGGATTGTGTGGTTGTCATTCAGTTATCATGTACAATTTCATTCCAAAAACTCAGCAAGACAGTCAATACTCAATATCGCAAATTTTACTGCATAATAGTAGTCATCAAGTTATTTATTTCAACACCCCTACATGATGGTCCAAACACAATACAATTTCACAGTTTGATCCGTAGCATATTCTCGTCAGAACCGACATTCAGGGCTTCATAAAAAGGCTGGACATTTATTAAAAAACTCCGTTGTGGTTAAGTTCAGATATTTGATTTTGCGCCCTCTGTGTACAAGACAGACGTCCAAGATGGGTTCCTGGGAACAAACGTCTCCTGCCAACAACATACATAATCTGTTACACGAGGAACAAAAATACCCATACTCACATCATTTTGACATGCGTGTTTATAGCCGCTACTTTGGCAGGTTATTCAGAAAAGCAGGGATACTTTGTTCATACCAAAAATCAACACAGAAACTAAGTAAGAATGGTAGACACGATCACACGAACCTAAAACAAATTATTTATCCCACAAGTAAATTGCAGCATGAGCCGATGGGGAAGCTTCTGTCTCTCTCCGTGGGGCCATGAAGTGTCGAATATGCTTAAGTAACCTGAATGCTCAAGTGACGAGCATGAAACATGGCCTAGTCGAGATTCAAGCATGCAGGGAAAACTGATGCACATAAGTATTTTTCTAGTTTTTATGAGTGGCTCCTGCCAATTATAATCTAATATCACAAATGCTAGTAATTGTCAGAGAGCAAAAACTGGTCTTGTATACAGAGACTTCACAAAATGAAAAAAGATAACAAGCTCTCAGCATAAGGCCTACGGAGTATCTTGCTTGCGAAAGGAAAGATCTTCCTTTATGCACAAGCAGTTTAATTTACGGGTATGGCTTCAAGTAAGAACGCAAGTTATCTTCAAAATTCTATTTGGTAAATTAAGGGGAAATCTGAAGTTTGAGTAAATGACACACCTGCCCTAGGAGTTTTGCAGTGTAAACGAAACAGAAACAGAAAGGGGATGGAAGAAATTGAACTCACAGAGACGTAAGAGCAGGTGGGAATGACCAATAGGGAATGGGAGTGAGCGTGATGAAAGGCGGCAACACAGAGATGAGAGGCCAAGCCCAAACCCCTCTTGGAAGAAGGAACAAAAGTGTGGACCAAATCCATGACCTTACCATCATTTCTCAGAACGTACTGTATATAAGCCTCCTTATCCTCCGTCTCGAACTTGTTCTGCCTTTCGTTCCATACTATCTTCGGGACAGCCTTTGCACCACCCTCGCCTTCCGATTTGGTCGTCGCAGCCGCCATTTGCCACCCGTGTCTGCGCTCTACGTTAACATTAAGCAATTGATCATGTGCATATCAAAACTCAAAACATCAGTCGATGAAGAGCAAGTCAAGGCAAAGCAGTAAAACAAAAAGAAATAAGGGAAACTGCGAGGAAACGCAGAAAGAAGAGCAGGGAAAGATAACCTACCGGAAGAGGGAGGGGATAGAGCGATGTTGAATTCCGTCGAGGGTGTTAAAGGCTTAAAACAAAGGGCTTGCAATGGCCCAAGATATGAGAATCAGGAGGAAATGGTTTGCAACCGGCACGTGGAAGCTCACATGGGTTCTTAAACATCTTCAATTTTGTTAAATCAAATAATTATGTTTTGCTACACTAGCAATAGTTTATTTCTTCATCCTCCCTCCAGAAAAATACTTATTACTTAGAAATTTTAGAATAATCTTTACCTTCAAATTTTAATAAAATATTGACTATTTTAAAAATGTTTCACCTTTCAATTTCTCATGACAGGTCAAACAAGCGTTTGCCTAAACTATTGAGCAGTAATAATTAATTCCTTGAAAAGTGAGTGTAATTTTAAGTAATAAATAGAAATACTCCTTAATATTGCATTTATAAGAAATAAATAGCATGAATTACAACCATATAATTAAAATTGTCAGGGTTTTATAACCTAATGACACCAAAATTTTCTCAAATCTTTCTTGAGGTTGAGCTAAGATGTGTGTTTGGGAAAAGTTAAAATCGTGGTTTCAGAAAGAAATCCTTTTCCGCAAACGGAAATAAAACCCATCTCACATACTTATATTATAAATCGTACAAACTATTTTGTAAGAACTAATCCAAATATGTATAATTATTAGTTGTGCATTTGATGATGGGTATTGATATTATGACTATGCATTTGATGATGACTAATTTGAAAAATAAAAATATCCAATAAATGTGCAAAACAATTATTAGTTGTTTTTTTGAATTTAGGCCTAAAACTTTCTCATACCTAAGAGATATATTTTCTAAAAATGAAGGCAGAATGTGATGAGAATTCCAGAAATTCAGAATAAAATAAAGAGGGTCACAAAATCCTATCATAATAATAGGACACAGGAAAATCAACCTCGGAAAAACTATTGGAATCCGCGTATACGATACAGGGTATGTCTCCTGAAAAAATAGTTATGAAGTCCAGTCACTAGGAATGCACAATTATGGTACATTAAAAAGCTTTACTGGTGAGTGGTGACTATCAAAATATGATCCATCCGGCTCACTCTCAATCAGCACGGGATTGGCCTGCACGGGATGAGAGGATGATACCCACGATGAGACCATACAGAGCAAGAGCTTCCGCAAAGATCAGGATCAGAATCATTCCCACGAACAGCTTCGGCTGCTGCGCGTTAGCCCTGAAATATCGGCATCAAAATTAAACGACCAAGCCTCCATTACTCACAAGTTGCACAAAATAAAGTATAATTCTCAAACATATGAAGCTCCTTGAATTAATACTAAATTCTTTTTTAACTGGTAATTTTAACACAGCAGGAATTTTGACACACACACTTTTAGAAGTCAAATATGCTATACAATTACAAATTGTTTCCATATTTTGCTCCATGAAGACAACATTTACAAGTAATTCGTAATGATAAAGCAACTAGGCACATAAATGATCACTATCAATCCAAAACATATAACAGAGGGGCATTTGGTGTGCACTGCAGTATATCTTGAGCAACCATAAATCAAATGGAAAAGCAACAGTGTCCAACTTTGTGACAAATTTTTAAGTTCTGAGCTCCTTCATACATTTTTTTTGGGATTCAAGTTAAATACATGGCAGCTCATGAGAAGACAAATGATAGATTACTGTAAGTTGTAGCACGAGACAACATAGTCTTAGTTTACATGTTACATGACTGACAAGTCCAATTTATCTTCAGTAATCAATTTTGTTATTTTACTATTGTTTGCTCCTCTATTCTATTTCTAGGTCCACGACTGTATATTAGCTATTTACAAAATTAAGTACGAGACCCAAGAAAAAATGACAAAGTAAGAAAAATACTTGAAAAAAGAAGAGAAAAATAAAACATACCGAACTCCAGCATCGCCAACAATTCCAATTGCCATTCCAGCAGAAAGTCCGGCAAGGCCACAGGCAAGGCCGGACGATAAGTGGGCATAGCCATCGAAGAGATAGTAAGATTTTGCTTTTGGGTTAATTCCTGTACTGATAATAACAGCTATGATTAATCCATAAATACCCAGCACTCCAGCCATTACCACCGGAACAATGGATTTCATGACGAGCTCTGGTCTCATAACCCCCATAGAGGCCACGCCTACTCCACTCTTTGCCGTTCCATAGGCCGCTCCCATACCTGATATGGAAGTTCAGAAAAAAACTAAGCATGCGAAATTTCAATGCTATCTATTCCAAATCGTTGTTTGCTGGGATTAATACAGATCATAAGAAAACACAATCCCAACATCATTCGACCACAAAATTTTCAATGCTACCTATTCCAAAGCGTTGTTTTCTAGGATTAGCGCATGGTACAAGAAAACACAGTTAAAATATCACTCGACACCGACAGGGATCCAAGATTAAAGTAAATCAAAAGAGAGGAACGCAAGGTTTCCCAGTTATAAAAGTGAAACATGCTAACAAGTACTAGTCATCATACATAAGCTTCCACGATGTCAGCAGGGTAAAAATCCCTAAGAAATCAGTTCCTTGTTAGGATTCCCTTTTGCTCAACTTCCAAGACAAAACAAAAAATTAAGATTATAAATGTTAGTTCTTTAATTGAATTTTTTAAAAACAAACAGCCCGAAAACCATAAATTACGCCCAAATACATTTCCGTAGAAGTTTCGAGCAAATAAGTTGAGGTCGAAAAAGGTAAAAAAGAGATGAGGGGAGTTACAGGAGAAGACAAGGGCAGCAGCGGCTCCAAGGAAGCCGAAGAAAGGAGCAGTTTCATCACCGCTGAAACCTGCCATCGTTGATCACTGTCGAAGAGGCAGCGGGATCTTTCTTTTTGGTGAGGATGACGAAGGCCAACAGAGATCGGTGCCGATGATTGATTGGAGAATACCGAATCGGGAATGGATGGTCGCGTCTTGTCATCACATTTACCATTATACCCTCTAGTATGGCCTTCTGACAGGGGTGGGTCAAAGCCCATTTTTTATTAGATTCAATCAAACCCCCTTTGATTTGGGCCTCATTGCCAACATCATCAACCAGAACAAAACCCCTCAATCATGATTTTGAGCTGAAGTCATGTCTCGGCTTTAGTAAGCAACTAAGATCCAACTCATTTAAATTTATTTAATTATACCAACAAAAAAAAAACTTTGTTCATTGTACCCAATATTTGACACTTTTTCCAAATCATATTATGAGGCTTATAAGATGCTGACTAGTCCAGATTAAAGCTTTATTATAAGGATGTCTCTCCCTAAGGCTATGTTTGGATTGAGAGAAATATGAAGTAAAAATAGGGAGGAGGAAATACTAGGAAAGAAAACTTTTTAAAAGGATTAAAATTTTACTATTTTTGGAAGTTTGCCCTCTTAGTATTTTTTATCCCTTAATTTTCTTTTCATCCAAACCTAAGATAAATGTGATTTTTTAGAGGGTGGGAATCAAACTGGAATCCTCCCACTTCGTGGTCTACGTTATGATGGTATTAGTCTTATAATATGATGTACATGATGGCACCTAAAGCTACATGTATTGTTTGCCCAAAAAAACTACATGTATTGGAGCCATTTTTTTTTTTTTGAGAAATGACGTAAAAATTTTAATTAAGGAAAATAATATCATAAAGATCTTATAACTTGTCAATAATAACTCATTAATTTTTCAATAATTACTCTTTCACTTATCAATAATAAGTTATGAGATTTTTCTGGTATATTTTTTTAATTAGGACCTTAATATTATTTTCCCTTTTTTTCATCCTGATATTCTAGCACTTTAAATTTTATGTTCGATTAATATTAATAGTAACATAAACATTATAAATTTTAATTTTGATGTCATTATCGGAGTCCAAAGAGAAGGCCCAAGAATACTCGAGAGAACTGAGAAGAATAAAGAACCATGTAAACGCAAAGGAGAACCGCGTCTTGCTGTTTTGCAAAGGAAGTGAGAGACTGAGGCCGTAAAGCGGAAAGAGTTAAAAGAAAGGCTGGGGGAGATGTTCTTCTTCTTCGTTGGAGGGTTTGAGCAACAGGTTCGTCAGGTGCTGCAATCGGGTGTGGGCAGATGTATAAACTGTAGCACGCCGGCCGATCTGGTGGAATACGACAAAGTGCTGAAGCTCTTCTTTGTTCCCGTTTGGCGGTGGCCCGGCAAGGAGGCTCTCTTGTATTGTAACAATTGCAAGTTCTTCTTCCCCCAATCCTACTCCTTACCACCGCCGCCCAAGTCCACCTCATCATTGCCGGAAGTCTCCGATGTATTGCGTTGCCAATTCTGCGACCGGGTTGTGGAAGCCGATTTCAGATTCTGCCCCTTCTGCGGCTCCGAATTGTAATTTACATCTTATTCCCTCTGTCTGTTAATGACTGCAGATGAGCGTTTTGGATTGGTTGTTCTGTTCGAACCAATAAGAAGCTATTAGCTGTGATCACTGGTTTTGTTATCCGATTATGGACGGTAAATAAGATTCATGGGAGTCCTGTGTCAGTTTCGTTAATGATCTCTCTTGAGTGCATCGCTTGAGTTGTTTACAATTATAGGTCTACAAAATTATACAACCAGTTTTTTTGTTTGCCCAGAAAATTATACAACCAATTTATAACTGTAATGTCTGAATTCATATGAGCACGAATGATTCAGGAACGAACCTCTAAATTATCTTTGAGCTAAAATGCTATCCGTACACCATACAATAAATCCCCGCCTTCGTAAGCGCCACGGGAAACGTTAAACATTTTGTATTTTATTATTATTTGGCGAGGGTGGTCTCATAGCTTCTCGCTCCAAAGCAACTCTCCTTAGATCCTGTTTTTTTAGGGGAAAGGGAAATTTTTATTCAGATGAAAACCAATACAATCATGAGTACAGCAGAAAGAAGATAAGATATTAGGAGCTAGTTCCTAATGAGCGTATGAACCCATTGGCTTGTAGATCCTCATTTATAACCTGCATGGGAACAACACATCAATGAGCAAAAAGTTAAATATAACATCCTATCAGGGTTTGTTTTGGGGTGAATGCCTCCATCTCGCTCGTTCAGGTTGAAAAGAGCAAGGCTTTAAGCAACAGTTTTGTAATTTCAATGGAACCATACTCAACTCCAATCACAAAAATGTCACACCGTAATCCTCAGCGCTCAAAAGTGCAAAAAAAAAAAAAAAAAACAGAATTTTGATAGATGTATGTGCATGTCTCTAACAAATTTTGCTTCCAGTTTGTGAATTTTCGCGTATGTTTCAAGTGTAGATACTAGATATATATATACTCCACATTTATTCGAATATAAATATAACCAATTAGCTATGCACTTTATCACCATTTTTAGATTATAAGTTAGTTTTGGTTTTCATGGTCTGCGCCAAAAACAAACCTTGGAACGTTCCAATCCTTGGTAAAAGTTGAGTATATGCAAAAGGGGCAGGTGCGAGACCCAAAAGTAACCCATGTTGTACTGGAAGTTGCATGATAGTCTGTCACGTGCAAAAGAGCAAACCAAGTAAGATGACAAGGCACTTCCAGAAGAACACAGAACCGTTTTTCTTCTCGCTTCTTGCCTCGCAATATCTAAATGATATGTATATATTCAAGGCATACCTCTGCATGGATTGCATACATAATCTCGGTAACTCTCAGACACTGTAAGTTGTAGATTGCATCACTACACCTCTTCTGATGTTAAATTACACACACTTGTTTTGGCGAGGAAAGAGCAGCATAAAGCTTCAATATTCGTTTTAGTGATCAGTAACTATGGTGGGGGCATTGAATTCGACTCTCATTTACAGAGCAAGGTACAGAGGACACGTTTTGTGTGCACAAGTATTCTGTGGGCATCAAGGTTACTCATCTTTCCCTCTAAAGATAACATGCTTCCTCAAAACATTCAATGGGTTAGGAAACGGCAAAGGAGTAACTAACACATGAATGACATTTCACACTTTACATTCACTTTCAGAGCAACTTGTGCACTGGGTGACATTAACTCTTTCAGGGAGGAAGAAAAAGTGTAAAAAGGAGCTGCTGGCCGTGATAAATTTAGAGTCGCAAAGGTCCCACCGGGAGTTGAACCGGGGTCTCTGGATTCAAAGTCCAGTAACCCAACATTGCTTCTTCACAATGTGAGAGTATTGGGCTTTCTTTTGGGCTACAGCATAAGCCCATAGAAATTTTAGACCTTGTCCAAGGTGGATCTGCTCATCAAAATGATGAGTTGGGAAAGTTATTCTGATCTGGACACCGTCTAAATCAGATTTAGATGGTTCAGATTTTATTTTTTTTAATTGATGATTTTTAAATAAAAAAATATTTTTTAAAAAAATGTTAGTTAATAAATTATTTTTATTTTAGATTCTCTATCTATTAAGATAATTTTTTTAACAATAGAAATTAAAAAAAATAAAATTTAGACCATTTATATCTTATTTAAACGGTCCATATCAGAATAACTTTCCCTGCTCATCATTTTGATCAGCAAGGCATCCAAGGTGCCTTATTCAGCGAACACCACGCCAAAA
The DNA here is from genome assembly GCA_963242795.1 of Inga leiocalycina. Classification (NCBI taxonomy): domain Eukaryota; kingdom Viridiplantae; phylum Streptophyta; class Magnoliopsida; order Fabales; family Fabaceae; genus Inga; species Inga leiocalycina. Next base: position 3,033,339 of record OY725326.1, read on the forward strand.
AAACGGTTGACCTGTCAACTTCACATACCGCAATGAATATTTTACCAATTTTATTATGATTTTTTTTATCATAATAGTAATATATCTGAAAAGTGTAATGTAACATTGTAACTAAATTAGTTTTACATTCAAGTAAAATACCCATTTTGTTATATATTTTAGTTATAGGTGATATGTATTTAGTTATAGGTGCCTAATGTATATATATATGACATCTGTCAATCAATAATATACAACTTCATTTTTCTCCATTTTATCACATGGTATCAGAGCATCATAATTTTTTTTTCTCTTTCCCTCCTCGAGTTCTCCGCTTCTCGGGATCTTCGCCTTTCCTCTCTTCTTCTTTCCTCTTGGGTTCTTTTTCCTTGACCGCCATGGCTGTTGAATCTGTCTCCGATCCGGAGCATCATAGGAAATACCGAAATAGTGTTGAGGGGATTTTCTAAGGGCATAAGCTTCTTCTTGTTTTTTTTAAAGGCAAGATGATATTAATATTAAAAATAAGTAATAACTACCATGGTGCACCAAAAGAAGATGGATATTAGGGCTGGTATTAAAAAGTCATAAAATAGAAAAAGTGGCGCTAAGTACGAAACTAAATTAGAGAAAGAACAACGAAGGCATAAGCTTCACTTATATTTCGAGGGATAAAATATTTAAGGGTTAAGGTGTAAAAATGCACATGTGATTTTTCTGAAAGTGCATCCAACAACAAATATTTTTTTTAGGTATAAAAGTAACTATGTGGTTATAAAATAGGCGCAAAAATCACAGTAGCTGTTAGATGGGAAACGTTGACCGTTTAAAGTAAGGTTGCTGACTAACTTTGTTGACATGACAGGTGACTAGGCTGCTGACTGGAATTAATGACCAGTGAAAAAAAAAGAAAAAATCTCAATGAAAACGTGGGAACCCTCTCCTTTCCCTAAGCTCTCAATCTCTCATTCCCGAAATTACAAGACCCTGACATGTACGCATTGACGATCCCCACTTCTCGAACAACATCCCAACACCAGAATCAAGAGAAGCCTGATGATTCCTTTTTGTCTCTGATTCTCAGTGAAGCTCGCAGCATAGCTCAAATTTGCTTGCTTATTGTCTTCATTGGTCTTCTGTTGTATTCATGACTTTTGATCTCTATGCTCTTCCTCCATCGTCTTGGTGAGCTTGCTCTAGCCGGCGATTTTCTCGCCATTGGCTTCACTAACATCACCGCCTACTCTGTTCTCTCGTGCCTCACCATGGGCATGGAACCCATTCGTGGTCAAGCTTTTGGCGCTAAGAGATTTAAACTTGTTGGCCTGGCCATACAGAGGATTGTGATCTGCTTCTTTCTAATTCAATTGCTATCGCATTTCTATGGTTCAACATGAAGAAATTATTGATGCTTTGTGGTCAAGAGGAAGACATCGCCACAGAAGCTTAATCCTATATTCTTTATTCTCTTCCTAATCTGGTGGCTCAGTTGCTGCTTTATCCTCTTCGATTCTATTTGAGAAGTCAATCCGTGACTCTACCTTTCACGTTATGTGCCGCTCTCTCTATTGTCCTGTACTTTCCTATCAATTACCTCCTAGTCTCTATTTTTCAACTCAGAATCAGAGGAATCACTTTAGCCTCTGTTTGGACAAATTTCAATCTCGTGGGGTCTTTGATGATATACCTATTAGTGTCGGGGATATATTGGAAAACCTGGCCTGGAATTTCCTAGGCATGCTATAAAGATTGGAAAACACTTGTGAATTTGGCAATTCTGAGTTGCATTTCGGTCTATCTCGAGTGGTGGTGGTATGAAAATCATGATTTTACTGTGCGGCTTATTTATAAACCCTCAAGTGACGGCTGCTTCAATGAGAGTTTTGATTCAAACGACAACGTTGATATATATGTTTCCATCATCCTTAAGCTTTGGTGTAACTACGGGGGTTGGTAATAAGCTGGGAGCTAACAACCCGAAAAGGGCCAAAATTGCGGCAATAGTTGAACTCTGTTTCAATTCCATTTTGGAATTTTCAGCATTGTTCAAACCCAGTGAAAAGTTTGAAGAGCAAAAGTTTGACACAGCACGTATCGCATGTTTCACAGTGTTTTTTTTCCCTTTTTTTTCATTGGTCATTAATTCTAGTCAGCATCCTAGTCACCTGCCATGTCAACAAAGTTACTCAGCAACCTTGCTTTTAACGGTCAATGTTTCCCATCTAACAGCTATTGTGACTTTTACGCCTATTTTATAACCATATAGTTACTTTTGCACCTAAAAAATGCATTTGTTGTTGGATGCACATTCAAAAAAATCACATATACATTTTTGCACCTTAACCTAATATTTAATATCCTGAACGATTGATGTGGCACCTGGGTCACATGCCCTGCTTTTCGAATTTATGAGTAGGGCATGCTTACCCCTAATTTTTGGGTGGGGGACCCATTTTTATTTTTTATTTAATTTTTTTTATACATTCTTATTAATTTGGATCAAATTGTATAATGTACTCTGAAATATTTTTGACATATGATATATCAAATTAATTAATTTTAAGTCTAGTATTTAGAAATATTTTTCCTACAACATTAGTATCCTGAAATGTTTTTTCAGTCCCAGTATCTCAAACTAATTACTCTCTTTGGTCCTAAATATAAAACAAAATTATTTTTTTGGAGATATTAAGAAGACTAATTAAATTAATTTAAAATATTTATATTTATTATTTTTTCTTTAAACCATTTTGCTTAATATATAAACTGATATATAATCTCATGATATACAATATATTATATGATTAAGTAACTTATTTAACCTTCTTAATCTCTTAAAAAAAAAAGTTAACTCTTCCTTTTTTTTCAAGACTAGAGTAATTTTTTATGCATGGACTAATTTTTTCTTCAAAAAAAAACACCTTTCATATTTGGGAATAGCATTCCTGCTCATCTTTTGGACGAGGATGATCAGGGAACGCGGATTCATCTGGCACCTGGGTAAGTCACTGCTTGGAGCAATGATCATTTGTGCCCGATCGTCCATGGGAGCAATAATTCATATTTTTTTTACCACGAAAAGCAATAATTCATTGAGGAGGGGATAATAACAGTACTTGATTTGACTCTACCCTTTAGTTTAATTAATTATTCACATTTTATAAAAAATAATTTTTTACCTGGATAAATAAGATTATTATATTATAAAAGGCATAGTTTTTTAATGATACTAAAAAAGCAAACCTTTTATATTAATCTCGTCACCAAATTTATAACAATTTAATCCGACCGGAGCAGAGAAGCTCATGGTACGAGTATTTCATCTTTGGAACCCACTCACGTCTGGCGCTTTTGCCTCTATGTTATGTTGGTTAAGCAAGTTTTTGCCTCTTTTTTGGGTTGCCGTTGCCGTGTTTTGGTAATGGCGATGAATAATGAATAATGAATAATGAATTGAGAGGCGAAGGGCAAGAAAACATCCAAACCCCACTAAACAGTTATCCTCTACAGTCTTTAATCTCCTTTGGACCATTATCATCATCTTCTATAGATTGTCTTCTGTGCTCAAAGTCACGCCGAATCGCTTGGGACACGTTCGATCCTCTCCCTAACTTTCAATACATTTCCTTCTCTCGTCGCTGTCGGTCTTTCGCGTTGACCGTCGCTGTCGCTCCACCGTTGAAGCTGCTGATCTCTGCCAATAGATGGAGAAATCAGTGTTTAATAGAGATGCCCACCCCAATCGAACATTTTCCTATTCTTGTTCTTCCCAGAGAGATGTCTGTTACAGGTTCAATCTCTCCCTATCCTCCCTACCTCCAAGATTCTGCTTCGCTCTTCCGAAATGTGTTCGCTTAATTTTGCTGATCACTTTTTTTTTTTTTTTTTTAAATTTGGGGAATTTGGTTACTTTAATTCCTTTTTGCCGTCAGTCGTTAGTGTTTAAAGACTAATAAATTCAATTTCAGAATACTGGTATGCATACAATTGAATCGAATTCTTGATATTGAGGGGTGTCAAACGCAGTTGTTATCGTCAAGGGGTAATGGGATTTTAATTTAAGGGTTCTATTTTGTTATTCTGATTTCATTTGTTGCGATTTATGACTGATGATAGGGATCGGAGTATATGAATGATGCTCGAGGCAAAATTAAATTTAGATAAGCAACGTACAGAACATAGATGCTTTGGTAAACTCTTTTCAGATGGCATTTTATTGAATCATCCAACATGTCTTTCAATATGCATTGCTGCAACGGATTAAAGAAACTAAAGTACCCCATTTTGATTCAACCACAATGGAGAGAAAATACCAACAGGCTGGAGAAAATATAGATAGACCGAACCTAAACAGATTTTAAAAACAAAATTTTGAACCCTGAATTTGTGTTTACCATGGGATCCAATTAAGAGCATCAAGTCTTCACCTATGTCAATGAGCCACTACTCCAGAATTTAAGCATTTATGGGCGACTTCAAAAATACATCTCTAACACAAGATACAGAACGAATTCTTCTTTTATCAACTGAATGAGATGCTTCGATTGTTTTCCCCTTCTCCTCATCTAGAAGAGAGGGGAAATCTTTATTTTGTTCTTATTACACTTGTCGTATTTTTTTCTTGAAAATCTGTGAACGGCAGATTGATTCTCAAAGAAGAGGCCGGCTATCTCATATTTTCCTATTTTTGAGTAAAGAATCTATTTATTATGGCTAAAACTTGGTTAACTTAACTTGTGCTTACCGGATAAACATTTTTTTATGAATTGAAGGAAACTTATTGAGGATAATTTAAGAAAGAAACTGCAAGAACTTCTAGACTTCTGCGAGTTCCTTCCATCACTTTTGTCCTTTGTAATATGGTCATTGCTATCAGCACGTCTTCACAATGCATATAGAGTTTAGATTATTGACCGCATGAACTTAGAATAGTATGTACTATTCTAAAACGCGTATGTATACTCATATAATGAAGGTTGAGATGTTATCCAGTTCCTTTCTATTATCCTGTTTTTTGTTATTTGGCGCTGATTGACAGCAGACTGGATACGATATTATTTGTCACTTAAATGTTCTGACGGAGGGAAACTTGTAAATTGCAATGTTTTGTTTTTTCTTTTGTTTTTTCTGGATTTTGTTGTGACATACTTGAACTTGTAAATTTCAAGGATCTGATGTAAGATGCTATCATAATGCCACTTTCATGCTTTATCTGTTTGCAGAAGAATGAAAACAGATTGGATTGTGGGCATTACTTTAAATATGATCGAATTGTTATGACAGACAAACACGGTCATGCTTAATTTGGGTCTTCCATTCCCGTCTTGGAAACCTCTTAAATTGGGAAAAACTTGGATTCCTTTTCTACCTGAGTGCCATTGTCATAGTAGCATTTTCCCGTTTTTTTTTACTGATATTTAAAGAATGTGATTTGGTCTGGTTTGAGTATCCTAGACTAGAAAATAGAAGAAAGGGGTTCTATATTTACATTAAAGAAGCCATGCATACCATCTATTTCCAATTACCTTTTCTTTTGTTCATTTTGGTTCGTTCTGCAGCAATTACCGTATCTTCTTACTTTCTTTCTCTTGATTTGGCAGCTGCGGTGGATGTGGGTATGAGCTAAACCTGACGTCCTCCAACCGGAACACCTCAACCATCGGTTCTAAATATGGGAAATCCATAAAAAGAGGTATAATATCGTTCTTCAATATTGATGAAAGCAGATTCACTCAGGTTGATGAGATTCAATGCATGCCCCATTTCTCTAAGCACTCGTGGGGTTTGTTTCGACGAAGAACAAAGCTGCTGTGTAGGAAGTGCGGTAACCATATTGGGAATGCGTACAACGGTCACAGTTCAAGCCTTGTTCTTGTGTCTGATGGAACAGAGTCATCCTTAAACAATGAAGCATCCCCTCATCATAGCAAGTATGACATTCGCATTCGTGCGTTACAGCCTTCGTCTTCTGAGGAATCTGGAGTCCCTGTTTTTGCTTGACGTTGCTGCCTCAGCTTGTTTTCTCTTCTTCACTGCTAATGCTTAATGCCCTGTGAGGTTAGAAGATCTGTAGAGGAAGTAAATAATATTGTACGTAACGTTATGGTAAGGTTTATGTGTTCCTAGATAGTTGATTGATGTATATATGTGTTGTGAAAAACAAACTGAGTGCGTGTTTGGAATAGCTTATTTTTGGGCAATAAGTGCTTATAATTCGTGATTCACGGTATACGAGGTAAGTATGTGAGAGGAGTTTTTTCTCGGCTTGCGTAATAAGGGCTTATTTCCTGTACAAAAAGCTCAGCCAAACATGCACTGAAAGATGTCACGGATTTGGGATTTTCGGAAATTGGATCAAAAATTCAAAATGTATATCATTGGATGGTAAAATGTTTATTTGTTAAAAATAGGAGTGGTATAACTGTGTCCGAACTATGAGCTGCCAGCTAAAAGATTTTCTCTCTTCTTCTCTGTCTCTCTTTCCGTGTGCGATTTCTTTGCGTGGAGAAGACAAGATTTGGTATTTGTTTTTTTTTTTTAAAATTGTTGTCTAGTTCCTGAATTGTATATTTTCGTGGCAGCCGGCTAGTATCAATTTCAGCCGCGTGACAGTCTGACAGAGACCAACATGAGTGTGTTTGTCAAACATCCAAACCTAGGTTTTAAATTTAGGTTTGTGCAATTTGGGATAAAATTTTTCTCACACATTTACCTCGTAAGTCATAAAAACTATTAAAAAAAGTTAATCCAAACACGCACTAAGTTTAAATGTGTGTTCTGATTAGCTTTTAGAGAATAACTTTTACAGTTTATGAGGTAAGTATGTGAGAGGAGTTTTGTCTCGATTTGCGGAAAAGTGCTTCTGAAATTATGATTTTGAGGGTATAAGAACACACACAAAGTTTAATTGAACGATTAGCGCATGATCAAATAAATAAAGTTTTTTTAAAAAAATCAGGTGAATTTGGAGAATGGTGACCGTTATGGATATTTTATATGCCCAATTAGCCGCATCATGTATTTTCAATTCCATAACAGTTTTCTAACTTTACGCCAGGTCCATAATAAATTTATGCTTCCATGCATGAATAATGTTTCAAAGTAAGAAATAAAAAAAAAAATCTCCCACTTGTTCTTAATATAATGTATATTTATCTAATTTAACTAGATTAAAAAAATAAGTTAAGGTAGTTAATATAACATGTATTTTCTAAAATATTTCAGTTATTTTTCTTAATTTGCTCATTCCTGCTCCTCACTGATTACCATTGAGAAAATATCAATAAGGGTAAATTAGAAAAAAATTGATAAATATGAAAAGTATGTCTTATATTTAGGAGCAAATTCAACTCTCTAAATATATCTTATATTAAGAACAGAAAGGAATAATTCATGAATTTAAATTAAACTATAAAAGTTGGTTGGGTTTGATTGGACGCGATCACCAGACATAAAGCTTATTTGGGATCATGTTTGGGATCCTTAAAAGTGCTTATTTACGTAAATCAGGGACAAAACTCCTCTCACATATTTACTTCGTATACTATAAATCAAGATTTAAAAGCTACTTTTAAAAGCACCAAACGCTATTCCAAATAAGCACGTAGACATTTTCTTAAAAAGTCAACCATTTGTGGCCAAAAAACCAGGCTTATGGAACCCGGATTGGACTGGCCGGTCCGGCCCGGAAACCGGAGAATCTGCCGGTAGACCGGTCCGGTTCCTGGTTAGGTCCGGGTTCCAATTTAAACAATTTTTTTTTTAATATTTCATGTAGAATTTCATATCAATAAGCTTAAAATCTTCAATTTCTCACCGGTTTGGTCCTAGTTTAGCTTCGGTTTAGCCCCGGTCTGACCCACTGATCCTTAATCCATTATCCCGACCGGTTCAGTACCCGGTTCAGGTTTTAATACCTTGCAAAAAACAAAAGTCAGCGATAAGCTTACGATAATTTCTCATATCCTTTGCTATGTTACGTTATAAGCCTCCTAAAAATACGAGTGGGGAAACTAAAAAGGGTAAGGCAAACTGTGATTAAGCAAAATGGTGCAACAAGTCTATGTTCTCTGGTAGTAGCATTATACTATAAGATATGGCGCAAAGAGCAGTGTCCAATTAAGACATTGTTATTTTCCAATTATATTAAGTGGGTGTTTGAGATCACTTCCAAAATCAATTTTATGTTTTATGACATAACTTTTCACATATTTAGAATATAAAATTATTTAAAACAAGCTAAACCAAAAACAATAACGTCTAAAACAGCCAACGCCTCTGTCATGTTTATATATATATAGCCAGCATCTTAGACAAACTCGTTTGCATTTACTATATAAGATAATACATGCATGCACGAGGCCCGCTTAGGCAAATTAAAGAAGGGAAAACTAAAGAGTGGTTGAAAATAAGTTGTACATATAATTTTATATTTTATGTTATTAACTCTCTAAGCAGACAGTTGAACAAAATTATATTTGAACGGTGTAGATTTCACCACATCATTGTGATAAGCACCAAAACTGATTCTGTTGTTAACATTCTCAACCTCATATGCATAATTTAATATCCAATGACTCCTGGTATGATAAGGAAGGAATAAACGGTCATAGATAAAAAGCTTTTACAACTAACTGTAATGGCTGTCTTTCAAAAAAACAGCCTTAAAAACAACAAATTCCCAATAATAGGATAGGCTCCAACTGAGATATGGCTATATAAATTTACTAAGATCTCTCCTTCTGATTTACAATACAACTGTGTTTGTGTACAGAACCCTAAATTTTACTGTAATTGGCCAATGGAGTCTCTTAGCACCACCAAGTTTCGCATCACATACGTTTGTTGTTTACTTGTTTTATGTTTAACAACTACGTTATTGAACCCTGTTGTTGGCGCTCCGGTTTGTAAATTCCCTGCAATCTTTAATTTCGGTGACTCTAACTCTGATACCGGTGGCATAGCCGCCGCCTTTTTAGCACCACAAGCACCATATGGGCAGACCTATTTTCACAGACCTTCGGGAAGGGTCTCCGATGGCCGTCTCATGATCGATTTCATTGGTATATATTATGATGCTTAGTTAATTAATAACAAATCTCATTCTACACAAATGAATTTAATAACAACGTAAATATATTTTGCTATAGAGATGAAGTGTTTTTTTAACCCTGATTTGTATGTTTTTTATTTTATAATTTTAGCACAAAATTTTGAACTCCCGTATCTTAGTGCCTATCTTGACTCCCTGGGCACCAACTTCTCGCATGGAGCAAACTTTGCAACAGCGGGATCAACAATCAAGCCCCCACCCTGTGGCCTTGCTGGATACAGTCCTTTCTTCCTTGACTTACAGTTCAATCAATATGCAGAATTTAAAAACAAATCACAATTTATCAAACATCAAGGTAAATAATAATCTTTAAGGAAGTTGAGTTTCCATAGTCTGGAACATATTATAACTATAGCGCTTGATGTATACCAAATAGCCATGAAAAAGTACTCTTTAATTGCTCTTGTTTCAGGAGGAATATTTGGAAGCTTGATGCCCAATGAAAAGTATTTTGCGGAAGCTTTGTACACATTTGATATCGGTCAGAACGATCTCGGATCTGCCATTTATGCCAACAAGACACTGCAAGAAATCGATGCTTCTATACCAGATATAGTCAACAGCTTTGCAACTAATGTTAAGGTAAGTTAATTGATTAATTAATAGCCGTTCCGAATTATTATTGCCTATTTGGACAATGCATTGATATGATGCTTGGCTTGCCACTAATATAAATTCTGTGTTCTGAATTCATGAACTTGGGGATCAAAGAAAGTATACAATTTGGGAGCCAGAAATTTGTGGATACATAACACAGGACCCATTGGGTGCCTCCCTTATATTCTGGTCAAGTCTCTATCAGGCCAACGAGATGAGTTTGGCTGTTCAAAACCTCACAATGAATTAGCTCAAAACTTCAACCACAAGCTAAAAGAAGCCATAGTCCAACTTCGGAAAGATCTTCCTCTTGCTGCAATCACACATGTAGATATCTACTCTGCCAAGTACTCTTTGATCAGCAACGCAAACAAATACGGTGAGCCTGATGATAAGAAACAATCACATCTCTTCTTCTTTTTTAACTACAAAGGATATATTTTGTGAGGTGGTTGGATGAATTTGCAGGATTTGAGAAGCCAACTGTGGCGTGTTGTGGGCATGGAGGAGAATACAACTACAACAGTGATGTGCAATGTGGAAGAGTAGGGGTGGTGAATGGTACTGAAATATTTGGTGGATCGTGTGAAAATCCATCAGTGAGAGTGAACTGGGATGGCATTCATTACACAGAAGCGGCTAACAAGTTCTTCTTCGACCAAATCTCCACCGGAGCTTTCTCTGATCCTCCCATTCCCTTGAATGTGGCGTGTCACAGACATTTCAGCAACATGTTTCACTACTAGTCAATGCTTAGCTTCCAAGCTATAAATTGATTGACGTGGATCCTACGATCATTTAAATAGTCACACAAAAAAAAAAAAGTCTAGGCCATTATGCATTGTTGGACTATATAGCGTTCATCGCAGTCAAACGGATCATTCCAGATGCTGATGAGGTGATATAGTATTTGATTGAAGGCTGAATAGATTCGCTTATTTTGCTCATTGTTTACTAATGATGCTGTGGATCGGACGAGGTTCAAATTAGCTGATGCTTTCCTTGTTTCTTGTGAGTCTCAAAATCTAAGCATCAATACTAGTAATTATTGAACCTAATATAAAAAAACGCTATGGTGCTTTAAAATATGAGGTCTGCAGAAAATGCCTATGGAAAGATCATCTCAATTAGATCCAACAATGTTTGAACCTGACTTAGCATTACTGGTTTTATAAGTAAAAAAATGAAAATGTCATTTTTGTTGCAATGATGGAACTAAGACAATGTTGAAGACAACGTTAGCACTTCACAACTTCTCGGCTTCTCCACAATGATTGCAACAATGCTGATATTTTTATATATGCTAAACTTGTAATTTGACATGACATTCAATTAATGTTCGACATCTAATATAAAATGGATCAATTCAAAGATTAAAATTTAAATGACATTATAATATGCCGTGAACAAACAAAATCGGTGAGATGTCAATGCGCCCTTTTATAAGAAACCAAGCTGCATTGTTAACTAAATTGGCCGGGCTTACGTTATTTCAGAAACAAGTCTCGATCAACTCATGAGTTCATATATTCACGCCCCAATCTTATCAACAAAATATTAAAATTAAGGGTCTTGATTTTAAACTTCAAAGTTCAAGAGTTTTTTATATTTTAGCCTAAAATCTAAAATAAATGGTAATCTTTTAACTATCAATTATTTAAAAAGATAATTGTTTATTTAAAAATTATTTATTAAAACCATTAAAACTTATTTATTCCGTACATATGTCATCACAGTGATGACTCAATGACACTCATCATGCCGATAAGCATGGAAACTAATAAGTAGATATTGAGTATTTCAAAGAGTATAATCCCGGATAAAAGAAAGGAATATAGGTCATTTATGCCCCAGAAATATATCGTTAGAGTCAATTCTATCCTGGAAGTATTTTTGGGGTCAATCCTACCTCGGAAGTTTCAAATTTGGAACAATTTTGCCCTTATGTTAGTTGGCCGTTTGTTCATCGTTAGCCAAGGTTGGTTGACTGTTAGTTAACCGTTAGTAGGGGCAAATTTGCTCTAAATTTGAAACTTTAAGGGCAAAATTGCACCTTAACCCAATGATCGTTATTTAGGCGCGAACACTACTCTTCCAGCCGTTGGACCCTACCTCCAGTTGAGCCAAGGTGTGCAGGTTGTTAAACAAAAAAGAGAACTCTTCCCGATGCCCCTGCCGATGTCGCTGGACTCACTAACGTTACTGTCAGCTGCTATGTCCCTGTTTAGGAATTTTGACTTGATTCTCTTTCAAAGTACAGGCTTCCCTCGTCTCTTAGGATCGACTAACTAATGTGCAAGTATCGTTCACATGGAATATTTCCCCTCTTTGGCCATCAAAGTTCTCATTTGAATATTTACTACTACCACCAAGATCTGCACTGATGGCCGCTCTGCCCGAGTGTTGAAGTGTGTGACCTATACCCGGCCTTTGGGGGAAGCCCGTCTGATAGTAGTAGCAAATATTCAAATGAGAACTTTGAAAGCCGAAAAGAGGAAATGTTCCATGTGAACGATATTTGCACATGAGTTAGACAATCCTAAGAGACGGGGGAATCCTGTCTGATACCGTGCAACACGCGTACTTCAAAACAGAATTGGATCAAAATTCCTGAACGGGGACGTGGTAGCTGACAGTAACATTAGTGAATCTGGCGACTTTGGCAGGGGCCTCGGGAAGAGTTTTCTTTTTTGTTTAACAGCCTACACACCCTAGCTCAGCCGGAGGTAGGGTCTAGCATTTGGAAAAGCAGTGTTTGATGCGTCCGAGTAATAATCATTGGGTTAAGGTGCAATTTTGCCCCTAAAGTTTCAAATTTGGAGCAAATTTGCCCCTACTAACGATCAACCAACCCTAGCTAACGGTCAACTAACGTAAGGGCAAAATTGTTTCAAATTTGAAACTTCAAGGACAGAATTGGCCTTAACGGTATACTTTCAGAGTAAAAATGGCCTTTATCCCTAAAAGAAAACCAAGCATGGAAACCAAATAATACTAAGCAACCACATGCAATGAACATCATACTTATACAATCAACCGAAACAATTTAATGAATCACAGGTAAAGATAACATCAAAGCCACCACATAAGCATCTAGATGAAGCCAAGTAAGCATTTTTTTTTTTACATAGCCAAATAAGCATTCTCTCATTACTTACTAGTATCCATTAACTTCTCCTTCCACTTAATATCTCAATCATTACGTATCACTCTGATCCTATTTATAAATATAGTTTGAGAAATTTATTTTTCTTATTATAAGTTCATTTTCAAAGTGTTACAATTTCACCCTATTAAAGATAGAGAGAGAAGAAAAAAGGAGAAAAATACTCATCCATAAATATGAAAATAAAATTTAAAAATTGATCAGTTTGGTCCATATTGATTGAATTAATCAAATTTAATTGACACATGAGAATTAGATAATTTGAATTTATACCGTTGCTCTAGAAGTATATTGATAATTGAAGATTATGGTGAGTTTCCATTAATTGTTGGGGCATAACGTTTACGTGCTTATTTGGATTGTTGATAAAAATTGTTTTTCAATGTGATTTATAACCTGATAAAAATATAAGTGAAGTTTTATCTCAATTCACATAAACAGTTCGCAGAAACACATAAACAGTTCACAGAAACAGGCTTTCTGAACGTAACCCAGAACATGCCCTCAACTACGGTAATCATTGCAGGGACTAGGCAGCAATGAAGGGGATCTGTGTCTGATCGCCCAACAGTTTCGTCTGCCTCTTCTTGTCACTTAATGCCGGTGCCGATGGAGTCTCCCAACACCGCGAGGTTCGCTGTCCCAGTCTTCTCTTGTTTCCTGTATTTGTGTATTGCTGCCACATCATCCCTGAACCCTGTATGGGCCTCTCGAGTTTGTGAGTTTCCGGCAATCTTTAACTTCGGCGACTCTAACTCCGACACTGGTGGCCTTGCTGCTGCCCTTTGGGGGGGCCCACCCCTGCCTAACGGCCAGACCTATTTTCGCCGACCTACCGGAAGGTACTCCGATGGCCGTGTCATCATCGATTTCATCGGTATTTGTATTTATTCTCTTCATCTTCGCTTTCTGCCCTAATTCTTTGATTCCCCCTCTTTTATTACATTTATTCTGGATAAGCTTCATTAATTACTCCGCAATGTTGCGCTCCTGTCAATCAATAAAAAAAAATGTAAATATGCAATTCCAATTTCAGCTCAGAGTTTCGGACTTCCTTATCTGGATGCGTATCTTAATTCAATGGGGACTAATTTTACACACGGAGCAAACTTTGCAACTTCAGCATCAACAATCGAACTCCCCTCCATCATTTTTCCTCACCTAGATGGATTCAGCCCTTTTGACCTTGAAATACAGTACGATCAATTCACGGGATTCATGTCAAAATCAGATTTTTTAAGGCTACAGGGTAAACAATTTGTGTGAGTTGATATTTTGAACTGCTTTTATTTGGTATTAATCTGAAACATACAATTCATTTTGGCGTTGTCACAGGAGGGGTCTTTGCAAGTTTGATGCCAAAACAAGAATTCTTTAACAATGCGTTATACACATTTGATATTGGTCAAAATGACCTTGGCCGTGGTTTTTTTGGCAACAAGACTATAAAGCAAATCAACGATTCTGTGCCCGATATAATCGACCAATTCTCAAGGCATGTTGAGGTAGTTTAGTACTCATCATCATTAAGTATTTGAATTATGGTTGAGCCTTATTTTGGACCAATCTAATTCTTGTAAACTGTTGGACCCAAAAATCAAGAACATACACCAACTGGGGGCTATATATCTCTGGATACACAACACAGGCCCCATCGGTTGTCTCCCTTATATTTTGGTCAAGTTTTCAACAGCTGAACGAGATGAGTTTGGATGTGCAAAGGCTCATAACGAAGTGGCTCAATACTTCAACCACAAGTTAAAAGAAGCTGTGGTTAAACTTCGGCAAAGTCTTTCTCCTCCTGCTGCAATCACATACGTTGATGTCTATTCAGTGAAGTATTCTCTGTACATCAACCCAGGCAAATATGGTGAGCCAAACTGATATTGAAATGGCATTTTTGTGCACAAACTTGATTAATTAGGAGCCATGTTAATGCTGATAAATATACTATGGATATTGCAGGATTTGAGAAGCCACTGGAGGCTTGTTGTGGGTATGGAGAGAATAAGTACAAGTATGGGATTGTAGGGTGTGGGTACTCAAAAGTGGTGAATGGAAGTGAAGTATTTGGAGGGGCTTGTGAGAGACCTTCGGTGAGAGTGAATTGGGATGGCATTCACTATACAGAAGCTGCTAACCACTTCGTCTTCCATCATATCTCTTCTGGGGCTTTCTCTGATCCTCCAATCCCATTGAGCATGTCTTGT
This sequence comes from Inga leiocalycina, assembly GCA_963242795.1. Taxonomy (NCBI): domain Eukaryota; kingdom Viridiplantae; phylum Streptophyta; class Magnoliopsida; order Fabales; family Fabaceae; genus Inga; species Inga leiocalycina. Next base: position 3,048,403 of record OY725326.1, read on the forward strand.
CGTCGTCGTCGTCTCCCGCAAATTTGAATACAATACACAAAATGATCATGTCTGCTGTGTTGCTCTAACAAGGTCAAACGATAAAAATAACAATTCTATTATCAGAATCATTCAAAATCATTAGCATAATTATTAGGAAAAACTATTTTTTGTGGCTTAATTTGGTGCACTTTACTTTTCATTGACCTTCTAAAACGCATGATAGACGCAAGAAAGGGGCAACTTTGCTTACATGATTTATTTTGTAATGATGTGCTTGTAGCTGAAATGATTTTATAATTTAATCAGCATAATGCTATTATAATTCTGTCAATATATTCCCATGCGAGTAAGTTGATCCGTTTCTTTCACTTTCGTATGGTTTGATTTCGATTGATCTGAAAAAGTTACACATCGACCTTGTAAATGTAATACATGCTTAAGTCTACAGTTCTACACGTGAATAAAATAGAATAGCGTATTCACAAATGCAACGGTAGGCTAAAAGATCATTTTTATTTCAAGTGTTAAGTGTTAACCATGGAACCTAAACTTTGCTCTAGAAATCATGACACACGCTAATAATAACTTTATCATAAAACATTATAATAATCATTAATTTATTTCGACTCTTTTTTAATTTCGTCTGGATACATAGCAACCGACAATATTGTTTCATCAGTGAAGGAACGCTTAAACAACGGAAAATGTCAACTATTGGCAGCACCATAAAAAGGCCCTCGCTTCCTTTTTTTCTCCATGTGTATTGGCAGCACCAATGGAGTCTCTTAACATCGCCAAGCTTTCCTTCTCATTGGTGCTGTTGTGTATTGCAACCACGTCGTTGAACCCAGTTTTCGCCACTGAAGTCTGTAAATTTCCAGCCATCTTTAACTTTGGTGACTCCAACTCACAGACCCGCAGGAAGGGGTTCTGATGGCCGTCTCATCATCGATTTCGTAGGTACCTTTTTGCCTAATCGATCTTCACTTTTTGCTGCACATGCATGTTTCTATTCTCAAGTGGTGGTAACATGTACCTTCTTAACTCAAACAGCAATAGGCATTCCATTCCACTTTTTGAATTCTGTTAGATTGCGACCTTTTATTCTTTTTCAAGGTTAAAAAAGCATGGGGACAGTTAAATTTCACTTTGGAACGTCCATAAAAGCATCAACCAAGTCTTATTTCGCATTGACGAATTTAATTTGTAATTCATAAATTACAGACTTATTTAATTTAGTGCTAACATGAAGGTTCTGGATTATTAATCTTTATCTTTTTTTTCTGTTTTTGCTTCTAGCTCAAACTCTTGGACTTCCCTATCTTAGTGCATATCTGAACTCTCTGGAGGTTAACTTAACGGGCGGAGCAAATTTCGCAGAAGTGGCAGCAACCATCTTACCTCCACCTACTGTTCTTCCTGTGGGTGGTTTCAGTCCTTTCTATCTTGACAACCAAACCTCTCAGTTCCAAAGATTCATTCCCAGCACGCAATTTATCAGACAACAAGGTAAATTTAAGTTAATTTAATTAGATCCATTGAAATAGCTATTTCATTAATACGAAACATATTGAATTTTTCTTGTAGGAGGAGTATTTGCAAGCTTGATGCCCAAAAACGAGTATTTTGGTAAAGCTTTGTGCACATTCGATATCGATCGAAATGATATTAATGTTGGCCTTACTGCTAACCAGACTGTGGAGCAAAGCAATGCTTCCATCCCCAATATAATCAAAGGTTTCTCAAAAAATAGAAAGGTAACTTACTACCCCCATCATTGATAATTTGGTCAATGCTTAGGTTCTACTCAATCCGGTTCTAATTATAGGACATATTTACCTAACTTTAGAGAAATTAAGGATAACGGTTAAATTAGTTAATCATATTTATTTTCCTAAAATACCCTTATTTAAAATGACATGCAATTATGTTGGTTCTCTGTATTTTCTTGTACCTCTCATGCCTCACACATGACTTCTTCTAGCTCTCACACAATCCGGCGGCGTCAATCTCCCTCAACAACTTCTGATCTACTCTTATTAAGTTATTATTGTGTTTAATTATTATTGAGAAAGTATCAATAAGGGGTATTTTGGGAAGAAATTGACAAAAATTAGAACTTTATTCTATAATTAGGACTGAGATCAACTCTCAAATATGGTCCTATAATTAGGACCGCAGTGAGTAATTTCTTACTAACTGTTTTTTTTTTTCCAATTTTCAACTTGATGAAGAACATATACAATTTCGGAGGTAGATCGTTTTGGATTCACAACACAGGACCTTATGGATGTCTCCCTGATACTTTGACCGATTTCTCATCTATCGAAAAAGATGCGTGGGGTATCTCAAAGTTTCAATCACAAGTTGAAGGAAGCCATAGTTCAACTGATAAAGGAACTTCCTTTATCTGCAATCACGTACCTAGATGTCTACTCTGTCAAGTATTCTCTGATCAGCGACGCAAAGAAATATGGTAAGACCAATACAATGATATCATGTTTTATTACATGCACAAACTTAGGATCTATGGATGTGAGAGGTAAAGTTGGTTTGGTTTGATGAATTGTGTAGGGTTCGAAAAGCCACTGGTGGCATGTTGTGGATATGGAGGGAAGTACAACCATGGAAGTGTTATGTGTGGAAACACAAGGACTGTGAATGGTACTGAGATTTTTGCAGGAGCGTGTGAAAACCCATCAACTCGAGTAAGTTGGGACGGGGTTCATAATACAGAGGCAGCTAACAAAATCATCTTTGATCAAATCTCAAGTGGGGCTTTCTCAGATCCACCCCTTCCCCTGAACAAGGCATGTTACCGATTATAGAAAGATTGTAAACTTGAATTTGGTTGTGCATTGCATATGACAGCATCATCACATAAGGGGGCTGAAGAGGTGATTTGCAGAAATAATAAAAATCCAAGATAATTTGCAGATTATTGACAATTTTTCATGAATAATTGTATTCAGGTCCCTCACAAAAGAAAATATAAAAAAATGATTCTTTGAAATCTCAAAATTTTATTTAAGTCCCATATGACTTTTTTGCAATAAATTGCAATTGCCAAGTGTTTATAGACTTGTCAGTGTAAGCACTCATAGACTTGTTAGTGGATACTCATGGATTTATCAGTGAATTTAAAATTTATTATAAAAAAGTTTTATGAGACTTAAATACAATTTTAAGATTTTAATGGATTATTTTATCATTTTTTTATCCTGAACCTAAATACAAATTTGCCATTTTTATCTGTTGAGCTCTATTTTTATTAATATTGCAATTGCAAGTAATAATGAAGTGAAACGTGTCATTAACGTCAAAGAATAAACTGAATGATGATGTTGACATCCCTTATCGGTTGAACAAGTTGATGAAAGGGACAAGAAAAAAGGTCGGAAGTCAGAGACGTGGAACAGAGGTCGTATGTGATGTGTCAAAGGAACACGTGGCCTTTTTCATTTGGAGGGACATTAACTCATGGGGCCTTCTTACGATACGAGGATCTGAGTGGCGCCCACGGTCTATTCAGGTCCAGATGGGGTCCGGAATTATTTGCGCCGAAGAAAAGTCAAAGCCAATTCAAACAAGCACCTTGTGATTTTTGTCAAGTTGTTTTAATGCCATTTATGCTTGTGATTTTTGTTAAGGCTGGACGTTACAAGTTTTTAAATTCATAAACTGATTTCATTAATATTTTATTGTTACTGGTTAATGGTCTTGAAGTACGTTTATTCCATAATGCATGAAACAGATTCATTTTAAAAAGTTTTACTGCATCCCAACATTCAGAAATGTTTGTTTAGTGGCTATTAAACGGCTTGTTGTGCCTTAATGGGCATTTATATGCTTTATTCAGCTGCCTAACGTCTCAGATTCTTTCGCCTAAGGAGATGTCTGCAATTTCTCAGCACGTCTCTTCCTCCTCTGAAATTTTCCTTGCCTGCTGAATTATATTGGGGCTGTTTGATTCAATTTTTAAAAACTGTTTTTCTGTTTTTAAAAACGAAAACAAAAAACCAGTTTGGTAAATTATTTTCACCTATTTGTTTTTAAAAACAAAAAAACGGGGATTTATTTTTAAAAACTAAAATTAGAAGACAGTTTTAACAATTTTTCTGTTTTCTGTTTTTGTTTTTCTTGTCTTCCGTTATGAAGTCGCGACTCTTTCTTCGACAGTCGACGGCCGTGGGAGAGCTTCACTCATCGCCTAAGCTGCACCGCTTGCCGTCTTCTCTGCTTGTTGGTTGCCATCTCCAATCTCTCCTTCCTCCGTCCTCAGCCCTTAACCGGTGAGTACAAAGCAATTGCTCTCTCCTGATGATTGGGTTTTTGAACTAAAACTTGATAAGTTCAATGGATTTTTGTGTATACAATTTGTTTACTTCCCCCTTGTGCTCAAGTGTTGTGTCCGTTTAATTGCGCCCTTCAAGGGAAACAGATCTATGGGTTGATTGCTAAAATGGGTTTGTGTTCTGATTTGCACATTGGGTATTCATTGATTTATATGTATTCAGAGTTTGGGGAAGTGGGAGCTGTATATGATGTGTTCGATGAAATGTCTGAGAGAGATGTGGGGTCCTGGACTTCCATGATCAATGGCTTTGTCGAACATGAACTCTATAATTATTAAGGAATTTACATGATAGCTGTAGTTGCTTTGTGATTAATTACTTCTAGCCAAGGAATTTCTGTGTCATATACAGCCTCTCCACCAAAGTACACCAAATGCCAAGATGGCAATAACAGCTCCTGCTGCAACCACGATTCTTCTATGCTTCTATAACCTTAGCTGACGTCTTTGTTTGGTTCAACGAAGGTTAAGTTAAGTGAGGTTTACTTAAGTTAGGTTAGAAGAGGTTATAATGTTGTTTGGTTCAATGAAGGTTAGGTTAAGTGAGGTTTATTTAAGTTAGGTTAGGTTAGAGGAGGTTAAAATGCCTTTCTACATATTTTTCTTCTTCTTTTATAATGTATTTATTAATAATTATTATTTATATAAAATTATTATTTATAAAATAATTATTCTTGTAAGCATATAAATAATTATTTATAAAATTTTTATTATTTGGAAAGTTCGTTGAATCAGGAGGTTAAGTTAGGGCAGTGTTGGAATTTTAAAAAATTGTCATGGGCAATTTAGTCACAATTGAAGACAAATATTCTCTCACCTAGGAAAAACCCCAATTTTGGAGGTTTCAGAACCTAGGTTAGGTTATCACTAGAAGACAAAAAAACATCTAACACCTAACCTAACCTCCTTCCAACCAAACACCACTTTTTTACCCCTAACCTAACCCAACCTAACCTAACCTCCAACCAAACAAACCCAACCTCATCCCAAACCTAACCTCCAACCAAACAAAAGGGAGGGCTCCTTTGATTCAATGAGTTACAAATCTGCCCTTGACAAAAGTGCAACAGGGTATATTTTGCTGGTAAATATGTAACTAGTCGACCAGTTTAAGGGGGTAATAATTGATTATAAGGAAATTGTGCATAAATGTAATGGATAACTCCTTACTGATGTTTGATATAGTGAATGACCTATTATAACTTAATTCTGCTGTATCTTGGTCTAACTTGTCTAATACTAGGTTGGTTGTGGTACAATAAAATTCAGTTCAATGTTTTTGAGTTCAGATTGTGAAAATATGGAATAAAGACTGAAATAGTCTAATTATTGCAAGTTCATATGTTACTGATTACTTCCATAGGCATAATTTGTCTTCCTTTATTATAAGATTGTAATATTTAAGTTTTGGCCTCAGCTGCGGGGAGATATATCAGTTTCTGTTCCATGTCCTTATTGTATGATATGGGGTTGTGGATGCAAGGGTGAGGCCAGGAATTCGAGATTAAAGTCACATATGATACAAAGCTTATATAATTTTGGGTAGCCAGAGAAATACAGAACAACTATATACAATACCAAAAATAAATTGCATAATGAATTCCTGACAGTATATGCATATGACTTGGGAATATGGTACTCGTCCTTTAAAACACCCATGTTCATTTGTGTAATTGAAGGTTGTTTGATGCAAGGGTGAGGCCAGGAATTTGAGATTAAAAAGCACATATGATACAAAGCTTATATAAATTTGGGTAGCCAGAGAAATACAGAACACCTATATACAATACCAAAAATAAATTGCATAATGAATTCCTGACAGTATATGCATATATGTCCATGACTTGGGAATATGGTACTCGTCCTTCAAAACACCCATGTTCATTTGTGTAATTGAAGGTTGTTTGATGACAAAATGTATAATAATCCATTTGTTTAGTCTTCTTTGGTTCTGGGGTGAGTTTTTGGCATTGTAAATGAAAACTGTGAATGGTTAGCTGGTGCTTAAGGTTTTAATCTACTTACTTTTTCCACGCCTATCCTCTAGAATCTTGTGATTGATTTTTTCCAATGTACTTGTTTGTATTAACCTAGGATCAGGAACTACTTGTTATGAATTGTTGCTAATGGAAAAGGCATGTTTTATTAGTTTTTGCAATAAGTTAATGACCAAAGGTTATTTAGAAGATTCAAGAGAAGTGAAGTTAGAGGAGAAGATTGCAATGTTCCTATATATTATAGGTCATAATACTGGATAGAGGGTAGTTGCAGATCGTTTTCAACATTCTACCAAAACAATTTCATGCTATTTTAAGGAAGTGTTAAGATCAGTATGTCAATTGGGACATGGAAGTCTCAATCTTAATTATTGATATTTATGTCTTAGTTATTATTAGTTTTTTCTCACAACTTTGTGTTTTCTTCAGAAGAAAGGGATTGTCCTTTGACTATCCTTTTCTTTTGAAGAAAATGAAGGTAGCCAATTTCGTGCAATTGATGGTACACATATAAGTGCTTATGTACCTTATGAAAAGCAAGCATCATGTTGAAGAAGAACCGTCACACAAAATGTTATGTGCATATGTGACTTTAATATGATGTTTACTTATGTTTATTTAGGATGGGAAGGTAGTGCCCATGATGTGAAAGTTTTATTAGATGCAATTACTAATCCTGAGGCAAATTTCCCATGGCCTCCTAGAGGTATAATTCATAATAAAATCCTTCTCATATGTCATTTGTCCTTTTCTAAATCAATGTTTCGCAATTATTGTATTATCATTTTATCTTGTAGGCTTTGGATATTCTTGCACCGGTGGTTTTCTTCCACCATATAGAGGAGAAAGATATCATGCACAATAATCTTGCTAAAGAACTTTTTAATTATAGGCATTCTTCATTAAGAATGACGACTGAACGCTGTTTTGGAGTTTTGAAAGCTCGGTTTCCACTTCTGAAATTAATGCCATCATACAAGCCTTCAAGACAATGTCTTATAGTGGTGGTATGTTGTGCTATTCATAACTACATACGCAAGTGGAATCGACATGATTTGTTGTTTAAAGAATGGGAGAATATGGATCTGACACAAGTAGAGGATTTAACCTTAAACACAAACTTAGAAGTAGGGGTGTCCATGTGATCCCGCTCCTGGTAGTCCCGGCCCGATCCCAGCAAGATGAGGACTAAAAAATCTCGACCATACTGGGACCGGGACCAGGAATAGCCGGGACCGGTAGTGAAAGATACGGGGACTAGGATGGGATCCAGTCAAGCCTTCGGGATTCTCGGTCTCGGTCCCGGTATCTTATGTATACATTTTTTTTGGTTATGTTATTTTGTAATGACACATGACTTGGGTTTTGGTTATAATGAGGGTTAAAATTGCCCAAAACTGATAAAAATGAACCCAATTGTGACAAAAAAAATTGAACCCAATATGATCTCATTCGCAATTCGCATCAATCATTACAATGACAACCCAATCTGATCTCATTGCCTCTAACTCTTTGAGCCTCTTACTCACTCTTAGAGTCGATCACTCTTAGTCTTTCACGATCTCACTTGTCGCTTCGCAATTCACTAGACGCTAGGGTTCTTTGTTCTCACTTCTCACTCTCACCTTCTCAGTCTCGAACTCTCGGCTTCGCCTTCTCGGTCTCTTGGTAGTTCCGTCTTCTTCCGTTGCATCAATCAGCAGTTCCAGCCTTTAGGTCGGCATCCGCCTCTCCTTCACTTGAGCTTGCTCGTTCTTGCTCCTCAGTGTCCCATCTCCCGTCGTCTCTCGTCGTCATGGCTGAGAGGTATTGTCTAAATCCCCCTCAAATCTCTAATTTAGTGTCTTGTATGTCATCACTCTTGGTTGTAATCACTAATCGGTGTTGCTTCTTAAACTTATCTTGCTTTTATTCTAATATGGTGGTTTTTCCCTATTGCTTGATGACCTTCGTTGTTCTGGTTCTAAATAAGGTTTCTTTGTTCTGGTCTTGTTTCTTTGTTTTGGGAAGGGAATTCCCAGTCTTGGTCCCGGGATAGTCCCGGTTGTTTTGGGACCGGGACCGAACACAAGTTCCCAATCCCAGCCTCATACCAGGACGAGACCTGGGACCGGTAGGTCTCGGTCCCGGATTTGAACACCCCTACTTAGAAGTAAAAAGTTTGACATGAAACAGGAATGGAAAAAGTACATCGAGTTATAATTTGGACAACTTGTCTAGACTATTTGATTGAAGCGTAGTAAAGATGTCAGCACTTCGTGATTGAATTTCTGCTAGGATGTGGTCACATCATCGCAATTCTATCAATTAGATGTTATTTGATATAATTAGATGTTATTTTTTAGACTCTGTTTAAAACAATATTCATTTAAACTTTAACCACATTATTTTTGTTAGTAGTAAATCTTTTTTGTCTTAATTAATATAATAAGATGTTAGGTATTTATAATAAATAAATCAGGCCAAAAAAATAATTATAATAAATAATGTTAATATCAATTATATAAAATAAGTGAATTAAATAAGTTGATATTAAAAGAATTGGCTCAAACAAATTGTTGTGAGAAACAACCATCCAATCATATATTTTTTTTGTTTTTTTTATTCTAAAATTATTCAGATAGTTTATTTTAATTTTTTTTACTAAAACTTGTTTTCAAAAAAAATTATTCAAACGAGTTTTTTTTATTTTCAAAACTTGTTTTAAAAACCAATTTTATAAAATTATTTTAAAGAATACAAACAAAAAATAGAATCAAACAGACCCATTATTTTCCGTTATTGTTCTAGATAAGATGCAAAAAGTCAGTTCCGTCGTGATCATCTGTGAATGGGCCTCTTGAGCCCTTGTTTAGGCCAGGAAAATAGATAAAGCCGGGTCAAACTAAAACACAATAGAACAGTCAAACCACTTCCAGACCCATATATTAATGCCCAAGTGTCCTTCTCATCTATCTCCACGTGTTTTCGGCCAATGAAGTCTCTTCATGACACAAAGTCTGCGATGTCACTCCCTCGTTGCTTGGTGATTTTCTGTATTGCAACAACGCTGCTGAACTCTGTTTTTGCCACCAAAGTGTGTGAATTTCCAGCCATTTTTAACTTCGGTGCCTCTAACTCTGATACTGGAGGCTTGGCTGCTTCACTTCTAGCACCAACCCCACCGTATGGTGAGACATATTTTCACAGACCCGCTGGAAGGTTCTCCGATGGCCGTCTTATCATCGATTTCATAGGTATTCCTCTAATAATTGATCTCCACTTTCTGTTGCACATGTTTGCTTTCTTAGTTTGGCAATTTAAGTGGTAACACATACCCTTTTTCACTGAAATAAATACACATACAGCCACAATTACGGAGTTCTATTATATAAGCATGCCTTTTCATTTCTGGAGTTTATAAAATATGTTTGTGCTTTCTTTGTGATGTTAGAGAACGGAATACAGAGGACATTTATGGTAAGGATGGCCTGGCAGTAGTCGTAGTTTGATTAGTGCATCAATGCATTACAAGTGGTCCATGGTGGCAACTAGCAACTGACTGGGTTTCATGGGTATATTTGTAATTTCAGCTCAAAATTTTGGACTCCCTTATCTTAGTCCATATCTTGATTCTCTTGGGACCAACTTTACGCATGGAGCAAATTTTGCAACGGCAGCTTCAACGATCACACTTCCACCTGCCATTTTCCCAGCCGGTGGTTTCAGTCCCTTTTACCTTAATATACAGTACTTTCAGTTCAATGAATTCAAAAGCAGAACACAATTTATTCGACGTCGAGGTAATTAATATAAATCATTGGGATCTGTTTTGCGCTTTTTGGTTCCCATTAGCAATCATTTATTTTGGGATTCGTATGAAATTGTTTGGTGTCAGGAGGAATATTCGCGAAGCTGATGCCCCAAAAGAAGTATTTTGCTGAAGCTTTATACACATTTGATATTGGTCAAAATGATCTTGGGGCTGGCTTTTTTAATAATAAAACTGTAGAACAAGTCAATGCTTCCATACCTGATATAATAAATGCCTTCTCAACCAATCTTACGGTAATTAAAACAATCAAACATTACAATTTTAGGTTATGATTGGGCCTTTCCTTTTTTTGGCTGATTTTTTTGGTTCTGAATTGATGGAACACGATGATGAAGAGCATATACAAGTTGGGAGCTAGATCGTTCTGGATACATAACACAGGACCCATTGGATGTCTGCCTTACATTTTGGCCAACTTTTTATCTGCTGAAAGAGATGCGTTTGGTTGCGCAAAGCCTTATAACCAAGTAGCTCAGTATTTCAACTCCAAGTTGAAGGAAGCAGCTGTTCAACTCAGAAAAGACCTCCGAAATGCTGCAATCACATACGTAGATGTTTATTCTGCCAAATATTCTCTGTTCAGCAGCCCAAAGAAATACGGTAAGACTAGTTTACTGTGATTACATTATTTCTATGCACATACAGACTTATTTAGTATGGAATGTATAGGATTTGAGAAGCCATTGGTGGCATGTTGTGGATATTGAGGAGAGTACAACTTTGGCAGTGTTATGTGCGGAGGCACGGTTACTGAGAACGGCACTGACATTTTTGTGGGATCGTGTGAAAAACCATCAACCCGAGTGAATTGGGATGGAATTCACTACACAGAGGCGGCTAACAGAGTTGTCTTTGATCAAATATCAAGTGGGGCTTTCACAGATCCACCCCTTCCCTTGAACAGTGCTTGTTTAAGAAATGACTAGGTTGGGACCTATATTATTCTTTAGCTGCTACTGCCTTGGTCCACATGTAAATATTGAATAAAGTGTATTTCATGGGCTTTATATGTTTGCTTCCCTCCCTTCTCTCCCATCCCTCTATCTATCTACCTGTCTATAAACATTGCGTCCTTGAAAAGCATGGAAAATAAAGAGACATTGTAGTGAAGCTTTGTACGCGTTTGATGTTGGTCAGAATGATCTTGCTGCTGGCTTTTTTCAGTAACAAGACTATAGAGCAAGTCAATACATCTATACCTCATATGATGAACGCTTTCTCTCAAGTGGGGCTTTCTCTTATCCACCCCTTCCCTTGAACACGACATGTTACAGAAATTTATAGAGGATTATGGACTAATAATGAGTAGCTTCTTGATGGGAATCACTTCTTGTGCTTAAAATCCATGTCTGTCACATTTACAACGGTACAACTTCTCATATTAATGAACCATTTAAATGAATAGTATCCTGAGGCGATGAAAAGGTGAGATGGGGAAGAATGATGCGTGATTTAGAATCTTTAGTCTTCTGAAGTTAAATCAAGTTAAACTAAATTATGTAATGAAGGGTACAATTTGGGTCGTATTCTCTTAAGGAGTCTTTTATTTAATTCTTAAGCTAAATAAAGTAATAAAAATATTGAGATGGGTTTGAAATTGATTTTTTTTTTTTTTAATAGTGTAAAAGAACCTAAACTACTATCTTTTTGGGCTATTTGAGAAATTATTGAGATAAGTAATGAAATTTGATTTAAACAAATTCATGAGAAATGCTTATTAGAAAATGGAATATGTTATTCTTCCTCAAAATGTTTTGGGAGTAAATTACTCACTAAGTCAAAAATTAAACCTTAACAATTTGCTAAGTCTAGTGATATTAATTAGTGATTGCTCATAGAATTCTAGCTAAATAATTATTTCTTAATACATTATTAAATATCATTTAATGTACAATTTAGGATTGGATTTATATAACTTGTTCTTCTATGCAATGAACACTCAATTAAGATATTCAAACAAGATCAAAGTCATAATGCTCATTCTTTTTCTTTTTCTTTTTCTTTTTTGTCAGCTCATAATACTTATTCAAATTATGAAAGAACAGCTTGACCACGTTAAACTCAAAAAGGAATATATAAATATAAATCTCAAACTACATAATTGAATCTAAATCACAATTATTCAATCTAAACTAAGATAAATAACTCGTAGAGTGTGTTTGGATGCACTTAAAAAAAGCTATTTTGAGCCCAAATCATTATTTGGGAAAAAATCATCCAAACACTCAAAAATTTTCCCAAACCATGGTTTTGCAAGAATCATCCAAACACCTCAAATTTTCTCAAACCATGGTTTTGAGAAAATCTATTTTTTTTTGCTTTTTTCCATATGTGGACCCCACCATCTCACTCTAATTAGTCCTTTTTATTAATGTGGGCCCCACACCACACTCTCTCTCTTCTTTTTCTTTTTCTTTTTTTTGAATTTCACCAATTTTTCTTTAATCCTTTTTTTTTAAGAATTTTAAAATTTTAATACTCCCTTTTATCTTATAAAACCTATTTTTCTAATTTGATTATATTAGAAAAATTAGTTAATTTGCACACGAAGGTCCCATTTAGCAAATAAGTTGGCAATGAGGGATTTTTTCACAATTTTCCTAATCATTATTCTACTCATAATCTATTCTCCAAAAGCTATTCTGCTCAAAATCTATTCTTCAGAAGCTATTCTCCACTTTTTCTCCATAATCTATTCTCCAAAAATTAATCCAAACACACTCGTAATCTAGTTGATGATAAGATGCAAAAAGTCAGTTATGTCATGATCATCATTAAATGGGCCTCTTGACCCCTTGTTCGGGTCAAGAAAATGGAAAAAGCCTGGTAAAACTAGGTGTGTTCGGATTAGCTTTTAAAGAATAGCTTCTGAAGAAAAAGTGGAGAATAGTTTTTGAAGAATAGATTATGAGGATAATAGATTATGGGAAAAAAGTGATTTTAATAAAATGAGAGTGTTTGGATGTTATGATCAGAATAGCTTTTTTCATAATCAAATTACTAAAAAGGACATTATTTTTGTAATAATTACATATAAAGGATAAGATTATATTTGAAGTATTATTTAACATTAAATAAAATAATAAATACAAAAAATGAAATAAATTTATTAAAAAAATTTAAAATTATAGTTTTAGTCAATTATGTAATATAAAAAAATAGATCAGACTTATATACGTGTGTGTGTGTATATATGTATGTATATTAAAAAAATTATTTATAAGTAGTTAAGATATAACATGATCTACTATAAAACTCCAAAATAATCCTAAACTTGCATCGGATATGATGAGATTATATAATATAACTATTTTTGTACAATTATCGGATTATAACTATTTTTTTTTCATGCTTGATTTCACCGAAGGGAATAGAGGGGTACAGGTGGAATTGATGGAGCTAAAAGCAGGAGAAAGAAGAAAAAAGTGGAAAAAGGTCACTTTTCTAAAATCAAGGTTTCAAACCTTAAAAACACCATAGAACAATAAACCACGTCCACACCCATATATTATGCCTAAGTTTCCTTCTCATCAATCTCCATGTGGTTTCGGCCAGTGAAGTCTCTTTCAAAACACAAAGTTTGCGATGTCATTCCCTCGTTGCTTGGTGATTTTCTGTATTGCAACCACGTTGCTGAACCCTGTTTTTGCCACTGAAGTGTGTGAATTTCCAGCCATTCTTAACTTCGGTGATTCTAACTCTGATACTGGAGGCTTTGCTGCTTCACTTCTAGCACCAACCCCACCGTATGGTGAGACATATTTTCACAGACCAGCTGGAAGGTTCTCCGATGGTCGTCTCATCATCGATTTCATAGGTATTTCTCTAATAATTGATCTCCACTTTCTGCTGCACATGTTTGCTTTCTTAGTTTAGCAATTTGAGTGGTAACACATACCCTTTTTCACTGAAATACACATACAGCCACAATTGCGGAGTTCTATTATATAAGCATGCCTTTTCATTCCTCGAGTTTAGAAAATATGTTTGTGTTTTCTTTGTGATGTTAGAGAACGGAATACAGAGGAAATTTATGGTAAGGATGGCCTGGCAGTAGTCGTAGTTTGATTAGTCCATCAATGCATTACAAGTGGTCCATGGTGGCAACTAGCAACTGACTGGGTTTCATGAGCATATTTGAAATTTCAGCTCAAAATTTTGAACTCCCTTATCTTAGTGCGTATCTTGATTCTCTTGGGACCAACTTTGCGCATGGAGCAAATTTTGCAACGGCAGCTTCAACGATCACACTTCCACCTGCCATTTTCCCAGCCGGTGGTTTCAGTCCCTTTTACCTTAATATACAGTACTTTCAGTTCAATGAATTCAAAAGCAGAACACAATTTATTCGACGTCGAGGTATTTAATATAAATCATTGGGATCTGTTTTGCGCTTTTTGGTTCCCATTAGCAATCATTTATTTTGGGATTTGTATGAAATTGTTTGGTGTCAGGAGGAATATTCGCCAAGCTGATGCCCCAAAAGAAGTATTTTGCTGAAGCTTTATACACATTTGATATTGGTCAAAATGATCTTGGGGCTGGCTTTTTTAATAATAAAACTGTAGAACAAGTCAATGCTTCCATACCTGATATAATAAATGCCTTCTCAACCAATCTTACGGTAATTAAAACAATCAAACATTACAATTTTAGGTTATGATTGGGCCTTTCCTTTTTTTGGCTGATTTTTTTGGTTCTGAATTGATGGAACACGATGATGAAGAGCATATACAAGTTGGGAGCTAGATCGTTCTGGATACATAACACAGGACCCATTGGATGTCTGCCTTACATTTTGGCCAACTTTTTATCTGCTGAAAGAGATGCGTTTGGTTGCGCAAAGCCTTATAACCAAGTAGCTCAGTATTTCAACTCCAAGTTGAAGGAAGCAGCTGTTCAACTCAGAAAAGGCCTCCCAAATGCTGCAATCACATACGTAGATGTTTATTCTGTCAAATATTCTCTGTTCAGCAGCCCAAAGAAATACGGTAAGACTAGTTTACTGTGATTACATTATTTCTATGCACATACAGACTTATTTAGTATGGAATGTATAGGATTTGAGAAGCCATTGGTGGCATGTTGTGGATATGGAGGAGAGTACAACTTTGGCAGTGTTATGTGCGGAGGCACGGTTACTGAGAACGGCACTGACATTTTTGTGGGATCGTGTGAAAAACCATCAACCCGAGTGAATTGGGATGGAATTCACTACACAGAGGCGGCTAACAGAGTTGTCTTTGATCAAATATCAAGTGGGGCTTTCTCAGATCCACCCCTTCCCTTGAACAATGCTTGTTTAAGAAATGACTAGGTTGTGACCTATATTACTCTTTAGCTGCTACTGCCTTGGTCCACATGTAATTGTTGAATAAAGTGTATTTCATGGGCTTTATATGTTTGCTTCCCTCCCTTCTCTCCCATCCCTCTATCTATCTACCTGTCTATAAACATTGCGTCCTTGAAAAGCATGGAAAATAAAGAGACATTTTAGTGAAGCTTTGTACGCGTTTGATGTTGGTCAGAATGATCTTGCTGCTGGCTTTTTTCAGCAACAAGAGTATAGGGCAAGTCAATGCTTCTATACCTGATATGATGAACGCTTTCTCTAAAGTGGGGCTTTCTCATATCCACCCCTTCCCTTGAACACGACATGTTACAGAAATTTATAGAGGATTATGGACTAATAATGAGTAGCTTCTTGATGTGAATCACTTCTTGTGCTTAAAATCCATGTCGGTCACGTTTACAGTGGTATAACTTCGAATAGTATCGTATAAGGAGATGAAAAAGTGAGATGGGGAAGAATGATGTGTGATTTAGAAGCTCGGTTTAAATCAAGTTAAACCAAATTATGCGGTGAAGAACATAATTTGGGACGTAATTTTTTGAGGGACCTTTTAATTAATTCCTAAGTTAAATAAAATGACAAAAGCATTGAGATATGTTTGAAATTGATTTTCTGTTTTCTTTTTTAATAGTGAAAAAGAAACTAAACTACTTCTTTTTGGGTATTTGAGAAATTATTGAGATAAATAATGAAATTTGATTTAAACATATTGATGAGAAATGCTTATTAGAAAATGGAATATAAGTAATCCTTACTCAAAATGATTTGGGAGTAAATTACTCACTAAGTCAAAAATCAAACTTTATTAATGCACTAAGTCTAATGATATTAATCAGTGATTACTCCTTGAACTCTAATTAAATAATTAATTTTTAATATACTATTAAATACCACTTAATGTATAATTTAAGATTGGATTTATACAACTTATTCTTCTATGCAATGAACACTCAATTAATATATTCAAATAAGATCAAAGCAATCATAATACTCATTCTTTTTCTTTTTCTTTTTTCTAGTTCATAATATTGATAACCATGAAATAATAGTACGACCACATTAAATTGAAAGGGAAATATATAAATATAAATCTCAAATCACACAATTCAATCTAAATCACAATTGTTCAATCTAAACTAAAATAAATAACTCACAATCTCAATAAATTAATCACATAACATAAAATCTCAATTCAGAAAATTCATTACATAGTTAAATTAAAATATTAAAGTAAATAACTCCTGTATCTTTAGACCTCAAACCAATATTTCATCCTCAAAAAAATATAAAAAACTTTTACCTTTTATGGAGTTTATCACAACCACAACTGCATTAGACATCAAGAAACTCATGAGAGATAATAGAAGAAGAAGAAGAAGATGGAGGCGATGGTGGTTGATGATCAATAATAGTGGTAGAATGAGACGTTGGTGAAGCTCAATGGTGAAGGCCGTCCCTGGTCTCTCCCTTCGTTCAAAGGTGCCTGTCACTCTGTGAATCTCATCTGCGGCTGCTCTTTCCCTAGTCCGTGACTCTCGTCCACCTCTTCCTTCCTTTTATTCGATCAATATCTTCCAAAATATTTGTCCCCCTCTAGGTTTATGTTTGGAGGTGTGGCTTCAAGAAAATCCTCAAAATCTGAGTACATCGGCATTAAAATCAAATTCAATGGAGGGAGATGCTGATTTTCGGAAATTTGAATCAAATTGGCATTTTGAAAATTTGGGGTACTAAACTGACAATATCTCTAGGTACTAAAATGTTATTTATAAAATTTGGGATAATTGTCTGTAATGTTCTCTGATCTTTATCTGTTCCAAAAGTGGAGCTAATATTACAGAAAAGCCCTCATTTTCATCAAAATTCCCATCTAGCCACATATAAAATTTCATTTTCTGTTTTAATCCTTGTGCATCTTTACTTTTTGGTCCTCCAACTCCAACTTTCCTAAGACTTAAAATTCAAATCAATATCTTATAATATTTTCATTTGAAATTCAAATTTTAAAAAGCAATCATAAGATTATACCAAATATATCCTTTTAAGCTCTATTTTCACATAATTATCTTTAATTCAATTTAATCATAATAAATGTTATTTAGCCAAAAATTAATAATAAAATCTTTAGATAAGATATTAAATATTATGATAAAGTAACAACATGTGGGATGTCTGAAACAGAAAGGTGGAGAGAGTAATAAAATAAAGGAATTGAATATATGTGTGTAGGGGTGTTCATGAAGCCCAGAGCCCGGTACACTCACCCGGGCCCAATAAAAAATTGCCCTGCCCCGCTCAATAAAAAGCAGCCTAAAAAAAATTGGGCACAATAGGGCTAGGCATTTTAGCGGGCAGGGTATGCCGCCCTTCCCAGTAGATATATAATTATATATATTAAAATATGTGATGTAAATATTTTTTTGTATAACAGTTTATAACTTTATATAATTTTATTATATTATTTGTTTTGTTTTATTTGGCTCATTTGGTATTATATATTATTTATGGTTTTGTTTTTCTTTCTTTGTCTAGATCCTTTTTTTCTCAGTTTGGTCTAGATCCTTAGGGTTCGAGGGTTCTATCTGGGGTAGTTTTAGAACTTAGTACTCGTTTTCTTTTCTTCTTTTTTTTCCTGAGCTTGGTTCTGTTAAGGTTGAGGGTTTTGTTTTCAGCAATTGGAGAAGGAAGAATGTAATGGGTATGGTTGGCTAATAGTGATTGAAGAGGTTTTTTTTTTCTGAGCTCTTCATATTGATTATTGTCATGGAAGCTGTTTTTTTTTTCCCACATAAGGTGTGCGTAGGGCATCTTTGGTTGTGAACTTGTTTGTGCTCCCTTGAAGAGTAACTTCAAAGTTGGGTTGATAAATGTTGGGTAGGGCGAAGCCCACCCACGCCCAGCCCGCTCACGCCGAGCCCAAAAATGCCTGGGCTTCTACGGGCAGGACTGGGCATCGAGCTGTAAAATGCAACCCAATGATTTTTTAAGCAGGGCATCGGCCAAGGGTTTCGCCCTACCCAGCCCTGCCCATGTACACCCCTGTGTGTGTGTGTGTGTTTTGGTGCAGATTGATAGAAAAAGGAATATGGCAATTATATGAAAGAAAAAGGAATATGGGACAGGAAGGGAACAGATGGTTAGGACTATGGATCATATCAGTCTGTTATTTGGTAAGGATATGGAAATATGGCAATTTTCAACTTTTCATGAGCTTTGACAATTATCAGACTTAAAGTAGTGACCCTCCTCTTAAGCCCCATTGTCGTCACTATGTCACAAGCTATCCGAAATTCCGAATCACCTTTTATTTGAGGGCAACCATTCCATTCTGCTTTAGCCACATTTCATTCATAATTTATTTGTTGATTCAAGTTCAACTCTCACTCCCAACAGTTTAAGGATTATCAAACTACGTATTACGTACAAAGGGAAGGCGACTGTAGTTGCTGGCTACCCTTCGTTGTTGTGAAATGATAATCAAATCTATTATCTTACATATTTAAACATGGACCTTTGTAATTATTTTAACATTAATGATCATAGTTGGCGCCTGAACAATACCAAACAGATATTTACAAGTCGTGTGTGCCACTACCTTCGTTCTCAAGTGCGCCACATAGCTCACTTCTGTTCAAGTGATCAATTAGCCATCAAAATTTCTTTATCTGAAAGGGAAATGCATTAATTCTTGGCGAGAATTTAGCATAAGAACTTAAAAAGATAAAGTCGCTCATCACACAAACCTTTTCGAAGCGAATCTGAAACGTAATGTTAAAGCTATACACACACACAGAGACACGCAATAATTCAAATCTCAATCCTTTTCCTCCTACATAGATATGCTCCTGTGATGGAAATGATGCCACACTTCCCACATGTCCCTCTGTGTTGATTTGGTTTGGAAGGTATGTGTTGTCATTTTCCTCCCTTGAAGCTTTTCTCTATCAGCCATGGCCATTCCTTTGGGGGGGTCCTATTGATTTACCCTCCATTATTACATTGGTCAGTTTTCAGTGGCCTAATCGGACATGCACACATGCATTCTGACTTGCACGTGGGAGGAATATTATTGGGATTCATCATCATCATCATCATCATTATTGATTGCCAATTACCTCTTCATGCTCATGTCCTGATGCAACTTTATGACTAGTCTTGTTTGAGAATTCAATTCAATTCTAAGGAACTACATTGTTCCGCTTAGTGACAACAATAGGCCACGTCCTATCGCGTCCCCCAACAGGGCCCTTGTGCCTTACTGTTTCCCACTATGGGCACCTAACATGGGGGCCTTGGCAGTCCACAGTTCACAAAAGATGATACTCAGAATGCTGCCCTTCTTCTTAGTACTATATAATATAAATATATCTTAAAATGAAAGCAAAATCATAAACTCTTTACAGCCTGTGAGGACTATGAAGAGGCTTTAATGGAGAGAGATTGCACAGCAAAACTAATGGACAAGAACTCCAAGCACTCAGACCTCAAAAACATACTATTACAGAGCAGTTGTTGTTCTTTCTTTTTTTTCTGAACTGAAAAGGGCAAATCTTTTAGGCAAGTAAAGCTAGCATGAGTCTACCATATCTATATAGCGTTGATATAGTAACTTTTAGTATATACTATATAGTGACAGTGAAGAGTGAGGAGAACGAAATTGAAAAGCCTCCTTTATTTCAAATCCGCTGTCTTTCTCTTTGTCAGCGTCCTTACCATCCAAGTCTTCCTCATCTTGACACCTTCCACGTGGCCGCTCGTGGACTTCTTCCATCTGATGACGTGGAACAGGTTCCCTATACGCTTCCGCCACCTCAGCGGGTCACGTGATTTCCCATGTTCTATCACCCTCTTCTTGGAGTCCTTGTTGTTTGGGATCGTCAGGCTGGGATGGTTCCAGGACATGTTGCAATTATCCAGAGTCACCTCAGACACTGTGTTCTTGTCCCACGACGCTACCCCATTCCCTTCAAACTTTATTGATATGAATGACTCTGTGAACGAAAAGCTAATCCGTAAATGAACAGAGAAACTAAAATGGAAGTAATACTTCATATTATGCAGTAGCAGTACTGATGCACCTGAAGGAACTGCTAGTGTTGGATTTATGGAAGATCAGTTCATGTGATACTATGCCTACACACGCATAAGGTCACCTACTTGTTCCGTTCATTCTGTGAATTAGCAATATCCTATATGATTAAAGAAAGTAAGTTCGTTCAAAATCGAACATTCTTGGTTTATCAGGATCACCAGGCTTTCTTTATCTTGCATTGGAAACAGTGAATATACAAGAAAAGGTGCACAGATGCAAAAGAAGACAACTTGCCCAGTTTGTTTTGTACCCAAATTTCCCACCATATCCATATATAAATAAATGGAGCAACAGTATTAATTTTGTTGAGAATCATAATGGCTCTCGGGATTTGAATCAGGCTGCCAAATAACAGGCCAAATCCTCACCTGCTGCCTCACCACTCTTGTCTTTAACGTCTACGCTTTTTGACCCTAGTTTTGTCACCACCACGACCTAATCTTGAACACAAAGACACACTCACATGCCCTGCCCCTGCTAATTCTCCCCGTCATAATGAAAGCCATTCATGGACACCAACAACTCCTGCCCCCACCTCACCATCAACGACTAATGGAAAGAAAATAAAATCAAAACCATCCACTATCTTCCTACTAATTATTACGCTTGATTCCCGGGGGAAAAAAGTTTCTTTTTGTCTTTGAAAATGTCTGTACAGTTAGCGAGAGATCGGAAGAAGAAGAAGAGAAACGGACAAGAGGAAGGCATTGATAGGGGGTATTACCTTCTGGACTGGAAGAGGAATGGCAGTAATGGCTGTGATGAGATCGAGGACGAGAGAAAAGAGAACGAAAAGGAAAGATGGTATGGATGGAAGAAGTGGAGAGTGATTTGGTGCGAGTGGAAGCGGAGAGACCCTGTTTCTCTGCTAAAAGGAGGAGCTTCTCGTTCAAGCACAGGGGACACACACCCACAACACACTGTTCTGGGTGGAAATAGCAGCAACAGCCTTCCTCTGATCTCTCGTCATTTCGATTCATCTTACGCCAAAGAGAGAGCCGAGAAGAGGAATGGAAGCAGACTGAAAATCCAATGTGAGTGAAGAACGAAATATAAAAAATGATGGAGTGGCGTTTCTGGGGCGTGTGGGTGCGTGCGTTTGTGTGTATATATGATGGGGAACTAAAATCGGAAGATATGAGCATGCCCCACCAAATGAATCCCACTATGAATAGCGTGAAACTGTGCTTTCTTTCTCTTCGGGACCAAATTTCTTTTTAATGGATTATTCGAGCACACATGTGAAGAGACTATTAAGCTTATCAAACAAACGAGTTTAAACAAATTTGTGAGAGCAAGAGAGTTAGGTAGACTCAGATGGTGAAAGTTCACTTTATTAATAATAGCTATTAAAGTTGTATTATTAAATAATTAAAATATACAAAACAATCATTTAATTTAAATATATTTTATATTTAAATAATTAAAATTAAATCTATCAACTTTTATAATTTATTATACTTAAAAAAGAGATTTTTATGAAGTTCATATATAAAATCAACAAACAAAATCAGATATTGGGTGAGTTAAAACAATTTTATAAGTTGAAAATATGAAAAGAAAAAACCCAGGATGTGAATTTGAGATTTTACTTAAGTTTGCAATTAGTACTAGAGCGAGTTCTCACAATTTTGGGAGGTGAAAACTTAAAAATATTAAAACTGAAGCGTAAGCTCACTAATAATAAACAACATCTTATATCAGGGTAACATAGTAAATAAAGCAGTCGGGTTTTGCTGGATGGGCATTTTTCACCCTTTCACTGTAGTATTCCATACGATGCTGGTATTTACAGATTGATCAATAAAAAGTACAAGTTAAGAAGAGCTTTAAATATTTTATAAAATTGTGAAACGCAAAAAAAATTGGATATATGAAACAAACATATTTAGTTTTTTTTTTTAACCAATATACAGACATATTTAGCTGGCCAAAAGAGAAGACAAGCACGCAAGGTTTCTACTTTCTACTACTTTATAATTTTAAGGGAGAATTACATTTAAGTTTGGTATAAGAAAAAAATAAAGAAATTGTTCCATTGACTAGTTTAGAAGTTTCAATTGACGAATCCAGTAGCTTTTGTTGTTAATAACGCCCTTAGATTTATTAATTAAAACTCCTGAATTTATTAATGAAATCATTTCTTTATTTTTTATTTTGGACGGGATCTAAACGTAATCCTCCCTATAATTAACCCCCAATCCTCGTCATAACCTGCATAAATAACATTCTCATTTGTATTGAATTTTGAAATTAAAAATTACATAAAATAATGCTATAATTTGGTACATATTCACTTATTCCGTTGGGTTGGCTGATTAGCAGCGCAGATTTTTTTGTTTTTCCCACTGGAGAGACAGAAATGACTAATGATTAATGAGTGACTTGTTAATTAAATACTCCTTCAATCATAAATATAAATATAAGACATACTTAAAATAATTCACGGACATTAAAGATAGCTATTAATTAAGTTGGTTATGTGTTATTATATCAGGAAATATAGTGTCAACTTCTCTAAAATATTTTTTTAACGAGTGTATAAAACGTGATAGAAACAAAGTTTAAAAAAAGGCTGTGAAATTGATCAGAGTAATGTGATAAAAGATATCAAATGAAGAATACAACGTATATTTATCAATAAGTCCTATATTTAGGATTCGGGAGTAATATAATATAGTACATAATAAAATAAAATATTTACAACTATAGACAAAGTGACGCTGGCTGGGGCTATTGCATCAAGCCAAAACATAATACAAAGCAGGGACCAGGGGTCACATGGGAGGCAAGAGACTAGAGACTATACGAGAGGAGGGACTTTTCCATACACACCACTTGCCTTCCTCGCTTCACACGCCCTTCCCTTCCATTCTACTTCCCTGGAGATCTTTTATTATATTACTCCCTCCTGTCTTAATTCTATGACATATTTATCTAATTTTGGAGAAATTAATGATAGTAGTTAAATTAGTTAATTTTATTTATTTTCCAAAAATATCTTTATTTAATAGGGGTGATTTAGGAATACTACATGAGTCTACCATGAGGCAATCCAACCATTATCTAAATCAGCATTCTCTCTCCACCTCTCTGTGTTTACTTTCATGGTATTTTATTTGGTGTATGTTTGATACTTCATTGTACCGCATGTCAGACGAGGCAATCCAACCATTATCTAAAGTAATGGGGATATTTTGGGAATAAATTGACAAAAATTAAAATTTTATCCTATAATTAGGATCAAGATCAACTCCCAAATGTTGTCTTAAAATTAGGATCAGAGAGAGTATATTATAACAAAACTCTTATTCAAATCCCAAAACATTTACTCATCTCTTTCTTTTGGCCATATGACCATATATTTTAAATTAATTAACCTAAAACCTAAAATTTAAACACATCTTCTCCATATTACTTGGAGTTTAAACTGAAGTTCAATGTTTATATAGCTTGTGAATTATATCATGGTCAAAAAACGAGAATAATATGGATTATTGTTCACTTGATTATTAAATGATGAGTGGCTTAGCATTCTTTGGGCCTCAAAATATTTGGATGCTGTGAATGCAGCCCAGTTGACGTGCTGATTGACCCGCCCATTGCATGATCCAATCTCTTCAGAACAAGGATTATGTTCCCGCGCACATCATTGACTTTTTAAATTTTATTAGAAACTCATGGGCTTTATTCAAATATTAAAACAAATGGAAAAAATTAAACTTTTGTTCCAATTTAAATTTTAATGTATTTAATTTTCGGTTTAATTGTAATAAAAAAATGGAAATCAGATGATAGATTCTATTTTTATTTAATCTGAGAAACGGTATGTTTATTGGAACAATGTCAATACTAATTTATTTAAGGAAAGCGTGTATTGCGATCTCCTTATTCCTTTACACTGTATCGTCATTTTTACCAATGAACTGATCAGTAGGAGACGTGGGCTGGCCCAAAAAAAAAAACAGTAGAATGTGGTATGCGTGTGTGTATAAAGTTTGAATGGCACTAATGAGAGTTAGTCTAAGTGATAAACGGCTTGGTTCCGTTTAAGTAAAATCTCGGATTCAAGACTTGTGTATGTAAAAAATTCCCATTGGGAGACCCTCCCACCATAACCAGGTGCGCGATGCGGATCTAATTCGGATGTAGTCGGGAAAAAGTTCCGGTGAACCGGGTGGGCAACTAAAATAAATAAATAAAAATAAAAAAAATAAAGTTTGAATAGCCGATTTTTCATTGAAACCTGTATTGTGTATGCGCCTGTATGGTTGCATAACCATATCTCACCTGTATGGATGGCAAGTTAGGGTGTGTTTGGTTTGAGGAGGAAATGAGAGGATGAGTAAATTATTTTTTTGATTGAAGATATTTAAATTTTGAGCTGGAATCCGAAATTTAAAATGTATGAGAGAGTACATTTTGGACGGGAACCCAAAATTTAAAACAATGAAAAAGTAGTTTTTAAATTTCTTTTATCTAAAATTATAATTTCTCCACCCTTCTCTTAAACCAAACACAGCCTTTAGTATCACGTTTTTTTCAAACAATTTGTTGAGAACAAAATTTGGCACAAGAGTATATAATAACATTAATACCTGCAAAGCATGAGGTTAGGGTAGGCAAGCAACCGATGTGAGGTGATAATAAACTGAAAACGAAGGGGAGACACACGTACCTCATTCATTATTTGTGATTGCCCATTTGACCAATTGATGATCCTTCTCGGTGAGGGAATTAAATTAGTCCAGTTAAGGTAATTGCGTGTGGACGACGGGGGGGAATTATTTTAGTAGCTGTGCCTTTAATTTTTGAAGATGATTTAGTAGTAATACCACTCCGATCTTATTTATAAGTCCTTTTTTATCAAAAATTTTGGTTCTATTTATAAGTTCATTTTCAGAACAGTAAATATATTCTGTACTTTTTTATCCCTATTAATTACAATAAACAAAAGGAATTTATTCATTTTGACTTTTGAAATCAATCATAGATAAGGACGAAATTGGAAACTTAGCCTATAATTAATGACTGAACTAACTCTACTTAATATGTGAGAATTAATTAAAAAAGACTTATAAATAAGATCAGAATGGTATATCATTTGACAACTTGCTTGTTACGCCCACACCCTTTTATTAAGGCGTTAAGTGAGCGGGAATTTGGAAAACCAGGCTTTCTAAATTCGAAATCATAAATCATGACCCCCGGAATGGCCATCCTGTAATTTTTCAGAATTTTTGGTCCTTTTTTATTGAGTATTGGGTATTGGCCCGTCATTGTATGATTGAGAAGGAAAATAACGTCGGCGTTCTTTTTTCACGTGTTCGTTCTCTACTTTCCTGCCATCAGGCTTTACTTATCCATTACTCTCTCCCCACCCATCCTAATAATAATAGGGCCTCTTTGCTATAAGGAAAATCTGAAGAAGGAAAAGAATCTAGAGAAGGAAAATGAAGGAAAAGACAGATTATAAAAGGTTATGGAGGATGAGTTGTTTGGTAGGAAGAAAATTGAGGGTGGAACTTGAAAAAGAAAAAAGAAAAAAGAAAAAAGCTCATTTTACTCTTAACATAAATTAATAATTATATATTAATTAAATTTATATTTCAATTCATAGATTAAATAATTAGTAGTATAATAATTTGAAAACTAAATAAAATGAATAAATTATAAATCATAATTTAAATTAATAAAAAAAATACTTATTTATTAATGAAATTACAATTATTTTTTTATATGATAAGCAAATTCTGTAGAAATTTGAATTTGTAAGGCGGGAATTTTGAAAAGTTCTAATTTATTGCTGAAATTCGAATTTACAAGGTGGAAATTTTGAAAAGTTCAAATTTATTAATGAAATTCGAATTTGTAAGATGGGAATTTGGAAAAGTTCGAATTTGATAAGCAACTTTTATAGTAAATTTGAATTTTTTGTCTTATAATTTAAATATTTCAGAAGCATTTTTGTCTTTCGGATCTTCCTTCATTGAAGAAACTTAGGATCCCATCAATTTTGGTGGAGTCTCATCTTCCCATAAATAGATAAGGGAACATTGGTAGGCCCGAGAACTTGAATTTCCTGAAAGATTGAGCTAAAATTGCGTATCAAACTAGGGAACTTATATATATTCCCTTCCCTTCCCATATCTTCCTTATACCAAACAGGCCGTTACTGTACAAACCAATTTTGACGCTTTCCAATTCCACCCCCAACGTGGTCCTTTCTCTCAAGCCAAATTACACGTCAGGGTAGAGAGTCTCAAACCCTAAAACAACACAGCTTTTATAGATTAGAAAGTGTACGTAATGGTTCATATTTTTTGCAAATATATAACTTTAAGTTATTAAGTTATACCGGGTTGTATAAAATGACAAGTCAGATATTTTCATAAAGTGAACATGGAATATGGGTGTGCGCATCAAGACGGGAGGGAACGTGGGTTTAGGGTGCCGCCAAATTGGGACAAATTAGGGTGGCAATGAAGAAAAAGCGAGTCAATTAGTTTGGCGATGCGTTAAATAGTAAATACAAAGAATGAATCAGTGGATGGCGTTGACGCTGACTTTTTCTTTTGTGCGCTTCGCATTTAGGCGCTTCTGCAGCTTTGGGGGCTATTTGCACCCTATGCTTTTTGTGCGGCTTATGACCCCAGTAGGGTCATATACATACATACATATATATATATACACACGCGCGCGCAATTTCAATAATAAATATAAGATTCAGTTGATATTTTTAAGAGGGATTAGGGGAGTTAATTAAATTATATTAAAATATTTATATTCATCATTTTTTTGAATTAATTTATCTAAATTATAAACTTATATATAATTTTATGACACACAACATATAATATGATTAACTAATTTATTTAGATATGTAAAAAAAAATCGATTAGATCTTATATCTAGAATGGGTGAGTAAGGATGAATTTGCCCCTCTAATGTAATCTCATATGGTGACTCTTTGCATGGAGTCACTAGGGCATGACACGTGTACAGCGAGCCATCCACATGATTGGTCGGTGAACAAGTGGTGGAGCGTGGACCCGTGGCTTTCCGGTGTAGTCACTATGTGCCTCACCGCACCGCATCTTTTCACGGCATACTATTTTGTACTTCACCCTCATTTTATTCTTATTTTATCCCCCCCCCCCCAAACAATTTGTCCATTCATTAACCCCGCCTGCTTTTTTTTCCTAGTTAATGTGTCAATCGCACGGTACTGCGTCAACCTTTAACATTGAGACTTTCTCTCACGAAAAAAAGACTGATTGTTGTTATTGATATTAGTGAGTGTGAAGAACAATGTTAGTGATATGACTAACGCTCCTAAATATTACTGCTTTTTATTATTATAACACTAAATTTGGCCCTATATATCGTTCCTACCTCGGGTCCTTCGTCCTATAATATATATATTCATCCGGGGGAAAAGTTATCGGAGAATAAATGGAGTGGTGGGTTGTTTGGAAATACTCATATTTGCGGGGAAAAATATGTGCTCTTGTATGTATGTACAAAGGATTCGATGAATGTTGATGATTCCAATGACAGAGAGGAGCAGCCTGTGAGTGTGAGGTTCACTCAGTTTCATTCATCCGTGCGTGATTGTGAATCCCCGGCGGTTGATGGCTATGATGCCATATTTATCACAAGCTACTCTCTACCTTAACCCTCTTTTTTCTTTTTCTTTTTTGAAAAAAAAATGATCTTTTTTTTATAAAAACACAAAATGATATTAAAACAACCAGAGTTTACAATTTAGCAAAGTTCAAATGGTACAGTGAGGCCTTGAGAAATTATGAAATACAGATTTTAAAATGACCCTAATATTAACAACAACAAAATCAGACAGCAAAGCTATATCTCCTGCTAGGTGATGTTGATGTTTGATGGAGAATCCAAAAGAGGTTTGAGGGAACACTTATCTACATAGAGAATAGTTAAAGCTGATGAAGATCCCTGTATAGGATATGCCTGTGTTATGAGTCCATAAAAGCGTAGCACAAAAACACTTGGAAAGAAATGCAATTTATGGTATTGCTTGATTTTGTCATAAGAATTTGTTAATGGGAGGACCATTATGACACATGAAATCATCATAGGAATGCTTCCCACCCGTATATTTGTGCAAAATGATGTCCCAACCCTCATGATGTAGAGATCATGTAGAAGCAACAAGAAGATTAGATCTGATAATCTTTTTTTAATTTAATTGATTGGAGAAAGTCAAATCTTAATATCTCACAATTTACTTAATTTCCCTGATCAATGTTCAAGGGCATTCTCTTTCACCACGAAGCAAGGCTTGACTCCTTTTCATCTATAAAGTGCGTAAGAGACAAATCATCTTATAAGTTAAGTGTATCAGACAATCTCCATGAAAATTGAGGAAAATATCTTTAATAAAATTTTTGAAATCAAGAAAGTCAAAAGTAGGAACCTGATATTAAAACAATCATACCACACACTGCTAGTTAATTGACAGGTTAGAGAGAGATGATTTAGAGACTCCTCCGCATAACAGCCAGACATAGGGTTTAAGATTTGAAAAAATTAATTAGCAATTTTGGGTGGGGGTAAAACTAAAACTGCGCGGGATTAAGATTTGGAAAAGGCGTGTGATTATGATGGTAGCACAATACAATTAAAAGCTTGTTGAATGATGAGTTTAGATTAATTAAGCAGCATTAGGCACATGGGTCCCTTCAAATCCCATACTGCAAAAGTCATTTTAAATTTATCATTGCGCAACCTCTGCTAAACCTCCTTCCCCAGACAAATTTAGTTTAATTATAATATAATCCCTACACCATCACTATTAGTTTTACTTTATTCAGGGTCTCAGGCAACAAACTGGAAAAAAAAAAAAGAAAAAAAGATTAGGCTTCCATAGGATGTAATACAAAATGGTACTTTCTTCTAACCTTAACATAAGACATATTTTTTTAATGTAATTAAATTAAAGAAGTTAGTTAAATTAGTCAACATAAGACATATTTTCTAAAATACCCTACTTATTTTCCTTATTTCCCTCATCCTCCTATTGATTATTATCTAACAAATATAAAAATTATACCTTATATTAAAGATAGAAGGAAATATATTCTCCATAATGCAGCAAATAAAAGCACACATTAAATAAATTTGTGGATGTGGCTAAATGTGACTTGATTATTCTTTAGTTATTTTCATCTCATTATCTTTTTCGGAAATCGTAACGAAAGCACAATAAAAAAATAATGACAATGAACACAACAGAACAACATCAAATACGATCAATCTGAGGCCAAAAAATAAACAGCTTTTTTTTTACAAAAATAAAATAAAATAAAAATAAACAGTTTTTTTTCTTAAATATTTTTTATGAAAATAATCCCATCAATCAACATCACAGTAGTTGGTGGTGGGAGCAAGGGAAATTTAGGGAGTTGAAAAAACAAGATTAGAGTCACGCGCAAAATCACGTAATTGGTGAAATTAAGAGGTAATAAGTATAAAATGATGCGCCCAAATTATGGGATCTGACAATTCTGATGCTTCTTGCAACACTGTCCCTTACTTCTCTTATTTATTTTAATTTAAATCTTTCTGACCAATTTCATTACTTTTTAAATTATTACCTGCCTTTATTCCCCCTTCTCATCAATAAACTGATACCACTATGGTTTCTATTATAAGTCTTTTATGATTAAAAAATTTAGTCCTATTTATAAGTCTACTTTCAGTATATAAACGAGCTTATGACAATTTTATCCCTATTTATTGTACCCATAAAGAAATAATTTAAAG
This sequence comes from Inga leiocalycina, assembly GCA_963242795.1. Classification (NCBI taxonomy): domain Eukaryota; kingdom Viridiplantae; phylum Streptophyta; class Magnoliopsida; order Fabales; family Fabaceae; genus Inga; species Inga leiocalycina. Next base: position 3,078,793 of record OY725326.1, read on the forward strand.
AGAGATAAAGAAAAAAAAAAGTTGAAAAGTACACATCCATAAATGAGAGTATAGTTGAAAATTTACCCTATAATCATTGAGTTAACTATTTTTTCTTGATATGTGGAATTTAAGTAAAATAGATTTATAATAGAGATCAGAGTGGTATACAACATCATTATTAACTTTTTCTTACCTCTGGGCTCTAACGTTTTCAACGGTACAAATTGAAAATATTATTCCAGTCATATTCTATTTTTGACTTTTTTGAGTCGGATTAAAAAAATTTTCAATTTCAATTTTCAAAGCCGGATGAAGGAAAGTAGGGCGTCTCAATGGCAGAGTTTCGGTAACCCGATGGATTTGGACCCACCGAACCCGGACCTTGGAACTCCTTATCCCGTGGGACCCACGGGGCCAAATCGAAGAACGACGAGTGAAAAAGTTGGGAGAAAACGGGACGGGGACTTCCACCTACAAAAAGCAACGTATTGTCGATGGCGATGGAAAGGGAAGAAACAGAGACGAAGTGAGAATTTACGGCAACGTTTTGAATTTTGACACAATAGAAATAGAGGAGAGACACGGCAACACACATAATTTCAGAGGGGAAGAGCTACCTTCAGCGTTCCTCGTACTCTCTTCCGTTCATACCCCTCATCCTCTCCCTTTCCCAATCCGCAGCTGATTTATCTTCCATTTCCTGCAATCTGCTTATTCTTAGTTATTGGTGGAGGGGGCTCGGATATTGAGTGGGGACTAGTTCCAGCTGTTTGATCTGTTTTCAGCTGTATCTTGTTCTCCGAGGAGGCGATGGAAGAGAGCCGACTTTGCCAGGGGAGCGTGATTCGATCCCTTCTGTCAATTCTTCAATGGTGGGCTTTCAATGTGACTGTGATCATCATGAACAAGTGGATCTTTCAGGTATTTTTTCCGTTTCTTTTGTTTATCCCCCGGAGAAAGTTTTTTTCATTTTTCCCAATTGAATTTTTTTGTCATAATTTTTATGCTTCATCCACACCCGCCCAACCCACCACAACTACAAAATAAATATGTCGCCATATATTCTCTGGCACCGTTTATTCCCGCAAGTAGTTTTAACACCTTGTTTCTGCAATCTGTTACATTCAGTTTTTTTGAAGTTAATTATATTCGTAACTCTTCTCTTGTGTGTGCAGTTTGATTTGAACCAGAATTCACCCCATTAAATTGCTGAAACTTGATCCGTTTAATTCTCAGAATATGGAAAGATCAGAAATTACCAGAATGAACAGAACTCTATGAAAATATATTAACTTTCTAAATTCCTGTGACTGAATTATTTAGACTTTCAACAGTAGGTGGTTCATGGAGCTAGAATTGTTTCACAAATGTGATTCTCTTAAATGATCAGTAAAATCAAACACGTAATTGTAATTTACCACATCAATAAATTATCCGATGGGCAGACATATTATGGACTTTCCTATGCACTTAATCAACCTTTAGAATAACCGATGAATGTGTCAGTATGTCATTGATATCTGGAAGCAGAAGACATTTTATTGAATTAAATTGTTATACTTTTGATCTTTTTATGTTCCTGTTTCATCAGTTTTGTTAAAGTGTTTGTCAATCTTTCTGTATTTCCTTCTTCCACACCTTGGCCACTCAATCACCCTATTGAAAGATTTTATAGATCATAGTGAATGTTATGAATCTAAAATATCTTTGTCAAATTTTCCTTTCAGAAATTGGACTTCAAGTTCCCCCTCACAGTATCCTGTGTCCACTTCATCTGCTCAGCAATGGGAGCATACCTGGTAATTAAGGTGCTGAAGCTTAAACCACTGATAACTGTTGATCCAGAAGATCGCTGGAGAAGAATCTTTCCAATGTCCTTTGTGTTCTGTATTAACATAGTGCTGGGGAACGTGAGCTTAAGATACATTCCAGTATCTTTTATGCAGACAATAAAGTCATTCACACCTGCAACCACTGGTAAGGTCCAATAGTTGGCAACATATCCCCCGCCATATATATTTCTGGATTTCAAAATTATTGAGAACAATTTCATCTGTTTATAATTAACTCTTGCAGTTCTTTTGCAATGGCTTGTATGGAGAAAACATTTTGACTGGCGTATTTGGGCTTCTCTTGTACCCATTGTTGGTGGGATACTTCTGACATCCATCACAGAGCTTAGTTTTAATATGTTAGGATTTTGCGCTGCATTATTTGGCTGTTTGGCGACATCTACAAAGACCATCCTTGCGGAATCTCTTCTACATGGATACAAATTTGACAGGTAGGATCTGTGCATTTGACTTCTCCTCAACATTTGCATTTTATTATTCTTTTGTTCTCTCGCTTCTTCGTATCTTCCTGGACTTTTTTTCTATGTAAACTTGGCACTTATTTATGTGTTTGTATTACCTACTACTATTCTTGCTGAAGAATAGGGTTTTGAGATCATTTCTCCATATGTAGAACGCCAAAATTTTACTTTTACATATTGGAGCTTAGATAATTGTTAGGTGCTGTTAAGTTTGTATACTTCACTGGTTCCGGCATAAAAGGACTGCATGTAAAAGGATCATGAGTATTATGATTGACTTAGTTGTCCATAATGCATAGCAACCTGATGCACATTTGGCTAAATTTAACTGGTAGTTACACCAGAAACAATCTTTGGCAGGTGAGAGGTTTTATTTTAAGGTCCTTGCTCTGTTTGAAAGCCAGAAAATTTACGGTCCTTCATCGCTGAACTAATAATTTTATCTAATGACATAATTGCATATCAGATATATTATTTGGTTAGAAATGACAATTGCAGATGCATCTCATTTCACTTGTTAATTGCATAAAATACTATTAGACTTAGGCAGGTTTAAACGTACTTGGTTGGGGGGAAAATCCGTTTCTATATTGGTGTTAAAATGAACTGATTTTGTATATTATACTCGACATTTTAAAAATTGAACTGGTGATTGAACGGTTAATACATTATTAGTATTTATTGGTGCAGCTGTGGTTACGCTATAGTTGAATTGGTAATATTTTAAATTGCTTCAAAACTCTCTGCCATTACTTTCCATTTTCTGTTTTCAGATTTGTCCAAGAATTGTGCCATTTTGTAGAAAAAATTATTTGAGAAGAATTTCAAAATTGATCGACTCTTGTACTGGTCCTGCATTAATTGGTCGAACTGAATTTTTGGCATGTTGGTTCTTCGGATTCACTAAACCAGTTCAGTGTCCAGTTGAATGGTTAAAGCGGATCCAGTTTTCCTTTTAGCATTTGATATTAACAATCATGGGTGCACAGTACACACAAACAATTATGTAAAATTTTTAGCTAAGCAGTATGTGTTGAACTTTTCAGTTTCTTTTCTTCCCTTTTGGTGATGCAGTATGTCTGTATGTTTTTCTATTGACTGCTTTATATGACCTCCTTGGCTTGATTTTGCTGTAATATGGAAGCTGATATATCTTTTTGTGTAATTTTAGCATAAACACAGTTTATTACATGGCACCTTTTGCAACCATGATCATGGCAATACCCGCAATGTTAGTTGAAGGCTATGGAGTTCTCAATTGGCATAATACTCATCCTAATCCTTGGTCGGCCCTCATCATTATTTTAGGCTCAGGGGTTATGGCTTTCTGCCTTAACTTTTCGATCTTTTATGTGATTCACTCCACCACTGCGGTCACATTTAATGTTGCCGGAAACCTCAAGGTGAGATTAGAGGCAAATTTAGGTGTCTCAAGTTACTCTATTTTGTCTTCGCCTTCACGTATGAATTCGTCATTTTTATTATGAGACGGTTCAACTCATTAATTAGACTGAGAATCTATCTGTAGACTGATTGTCATTATTTCAACAAGACGCCTGGCCTCTATTTTTCTGTTTCAACAACGTAGCTTCTTACTTGATAGTGTCGTTTGTTTCTCTAATTGCTTGTTTATCTATCGGAAAATGCTTGTCTAAATTTTGATTTGTTCGATATAATTGTAACCCTTTCTTTCAAATTAAGCATGAAATCACACTATTTGTGCAGGTTGCAGTTGCAGTCCTTGTTTCTTGGCTGATATTTAAGAACCCAATTTCGGCTTCAAATGCTTTCGGATGTGCCGTGACTCTTGTTGGATGTACTTTCTATGGCTATGTCAGGCAAATGCTATCCCAACAGCCACCATCAGTTCCAGGAACGCCTCGAACTCCCAGGTCTAAGATGGAGCTGCTCCCTCTTGTAAATGATAAACTTGATGATAAAGTCTGATTTTCTTGCTATGTGAGACTCCTCTGCCGTTTGCCTCGGGGCACAGTAGACAGCTGAAAGTACAAGAAGGGAAAACGGCGTTATTAGTTTTTTTTGTTCCATTAGACTACCGCAAATTTAATTTTGCCTTCCATTAGATTACCATTTTGTTAAATACATGTCCTTTTTTCCTTAGATGTCCGTCTTAGTTTTCCGGCTTCATTATTCACCCGAATTCTTCTCTCTTAATAGGGATTCTGTTTTTTTGTGCTCTATCTAACGCTGAACAGGGCTTGAAGTCCTTTGGTTGATACATATGAATATATCTTGTGATTTTTACAATTTGGAATTACTTTTCGGTGTTATCTTGGGAGTTATAATAACTTTTGCGGTGGAACGATGTGTCTACAGATTCTTGGTTTAATTGATTTGATTCCAGACAATTCAACTATAAGTTCACCACGACACATAATCATCATTCCATGGTCATATAATCTTCTAATTGGTCGTGGATAATTTACTAAAGAAAATTCAAATGAAGCATTTACTCACAAGCATGAGCAGAACAATCCATAGTCATATTCAAATCTCAGATAAACTAACATGGATATGTTCATTTATACCCTCAAATCACATCATTAGTACAAGGATGTAGTTAGTAGATACAGGGCGAAATAGAAACGATGCAACATCAACATGATAGGTTAATCTTCAAGCTTTTATTATAATTTTAGTGAGACGATCCAAAGTAGGAAATTAGTGACTGATGCTTAAGCGAGCAGCCAGAAGTTCTTCTGCCATCTAGTGCTGATGTAGTAGCCATTGGTCCCTTGGCTTCGCTTCCTCACTCCTATCGCCAAGCAATCAGCCTTGTTGATGCACTGCTCTACAAATTCCTCTGTGCTGCTGCTGCTGCTGCTGCTGCTTCCACATAAGCTAACAAAAAAAACTTGATTAAATACTGAATGATTAACAAGATTTAATTTTACTAGTCTCAGATCTTTGGTTGGGATTTGCACAACATTCTCACCCACCAGTTGAAGAGAAGGGATGGTGGCTTCTTTTGGCCCAATACTAAGACAGATACCTCCAGCTTCTTGACTTGGCTCAGAACTGTGGCCAGCTTTGGCCCTTGAATTACAAGTGCTTCCACCTCCACCTGTATCAATCACACCAAAACGTTATCCTCAAAAAACATAAAATAGAGGTGAAGTGGAGAAGGAAAACTGAAAACTTTGAACAACTCCCATGATATCTCTCTGGATAGTAAAAGTAGCGATGAAGGCAGGAAAACTGAAACAGTCAGACTCTTTGCCCTCGAAAGAAGAGAAAAAAACATGTCTAGAGAAATATTAAAAGAAGAAGAAGGAGCGCCTATTCCCTCTTTTTTGAACAGCTTTGAAACACTCAAGGGAGCATGATCAAGATCTAGCATTTGCAAACAAAGATTACTAGCACTTGGCCTCGCCCCAGAGTCAAGACCCCAAAAATAAAACAGAACATGCAGGAGAGAATAGAGCTGTGTTGAAGACAATCTCCCCCCTTAAATCTAGAGAAGTGAAGGGTAAAATATCATTTAAGAAACAGAAAAATGAGCCATAAGAGTTAAAATCATGAAACAAATGTACCTCAGGCTTGCAATCCTTGCAAAGGGACCCTAGATAGTTGACAAGATAGGTAGAACAAGAAGAAGAATCAGATCCATCATGGGGAGGCACAATGTGAAGCAGAGTGAGCAAATCACCCTTATTAGCAACATGGGTGAGTGCCCACATCATAGCATGCTTGGAATGAGCAGTGTGATCGACCACCACCATCACTCTCTTCCTAACCACCATGGCACTGTCTTCATTCCCATACATACTGCTAAACCCTTCCATTTGACTCACACTTCCCTCAAACCCACCACAGCTATAGTTGTTGCTCGCACTCCACCTGCTAGACGTTGATCTCCACGCCTCCTTCACGCTTAACTGCCTCAAAAATGAACCTGAGTTATGCATCCTCTCTTTTATAGACGTATCCCTTAATCCTCGCGCCTGATTTATCACGAGCTGAAGAGAAATAACGAGAGGTGGATAGGGTGCTAGAGTGTAGCAGAGGTCATGACAAGTTATTCCACAGAAGAGAGAGAGAGAGAGAGATGAAGAAGGTGTTTTGGGAATGGAATGAATGGGTGATGCAAAGTTAGGGTAAGGAGGTTATGATTTATGGGAAGGCAGGTTACAGAGCGTCACGGGAATCCCTGGCTAGTCGTAGCTTTATTGCAGAGAGATGGGAGTGGTAAATGGAAAGTGGTGCAGCGTGTTTCGATGATGAAACAGAGGATCTTTGTACGATCTCTCTCATCTTCTTTCTCTATTTCAGATTTGAAGTTCCCAATACACAACACCAACTTTGACATCTTGTGTCATTAAGATCGTCTTTCAATATAAAACAAACGTATTACCCATTGCCTCTGAGGCCATTTCCTATGATGGGTTACCTCAAGCCACATGAGGCACATGATCATCCTCAGACTCACTGGTCCTTTTCTTTCTAATTCTAACTGCCATCACATTTTCTAATTCATCTTTTTTTAATTAAAGAATCTGACACTAAATTCGCAACCTTTCACTAATAGAAAAGCCTTCATACCTAAAGCTACAAGGCCATTAGCTAGAGTGATTCCCTCTGTAGTACGGTACCCATGGTCTAAGTGGAAATGGACAATTTGGTGGGTGTCCATGTGTGTTTTAGTGCTCAATTAGAATAATTTATTTTTAGGTAATAAGTGCTTATAAATTGTGATTTATGATGTATAAGATAAGTATGTGAGAGGAGTTGTATCTCAACTTGCATAATAATGACTTATTTTTTAAGAAAATGCTGAACCAAACAAACCTTTACATTTCTATAGCATTATGATGAGATTGTTCTTCCTCCCCGCTGCAGTGTCTGTTCGGATTGACGACAAAAGTTGTTTTTTCAATATAATTTATGATATATGAGATAAGTTTGTGAGAGAGGTTTTATCTCAACTTATGTGTATATGTTTTTTCACCATTTTCTCGAACTTGCCCATGGTATCATCAATTTGTGTATATACGTATAATTCTGGCTGCTCCATTTTTCTGAAGAAATGACAAAAAAAAAAAGGCATGAGTAGTCTGCGCCTCATCATCATTCTTGTTTTTGGTTGAAGCAAGTTATTAAATGGGGGTTTCAGGCACTTTAATAAGTAGGGAGAATTACATTTAGCTCTCATAGAAGAAAAAAAATGAAAAAATGATCCCTGTAGATTGTAAAATGAAAAAATAGTCCCATTAACAACTTCATGAGCCTGTATTGACAACTCATTAACAACTCCAGGAGCCTGTATTAACAACTTCATGAGACCATTTTTTCATTTTACAATCTATAGGGATCATTTCTTCATTTCTCCTTTTCCTTGGACCCTGAATATAATTATCCCTAAGAAGTATCAAGAGGGCCAAAAAATTTATTGAGGTCACAGCTACATGGGCTGCAAGTAGGCGTGAGGCCATTATAGTAAACCATAATTGAAGTTTGGCGGGGAAAAAAACTGACAGGCAACAGAAACATATAAAAAAATCAACATTTTGTATTACTCTCTCAATCTTAAATATAAAATAAAATTGATCTTTTAAAAAAGATTAAATAAATTAATTAAATTATTTTAAAATATTTTTATTTTAAATTTTTTCTCAAAATTAATTAGTTTGACTAATAAACTAATATATAATTTAAGGATACACAATATATGATATAATTAAGTAACTTATTTAGTTTTCTTATTTATATTTAGGAAAAAAGAAAATATAATTTATAACCATAGTCTTAAAAATTTCCGGAAGTGTTAGATTTCCCTCTTTTGCCCCATGAATCCATAATCCTTATCCCTTGTTATCCTGTGGAATTTTCCGTTCTTAAAAACCAATATTGGCATATTTGGGTTTGGGGGAGCACAGGCCGAAAATTTTCAATTAAAAAAAGAACAATATAATGGGTTTCTTTGCTTACGGTTCACTCGTCGGTCGTCAGAGCACAGTAAGAGAATCCTGAGCAGTGTCAGGTTATATAATAAAAGCAAATTCGAAAACAATAAAAAAAATGGGAATTTGTTCTTTAGCCATCAATAAAAAATGGAATTGAATATAAATAAATACGTACTAAATAGTTATACAGTGGAGATGAGGGGGTGTGTCAGAATTGGGACCCCTCGTGAATTGGGTTTTGTTTGCGTTTGGAAGTGATGAGTTCTGATGGAAGACGAAGTCACTCTCACACTCACTCCTCTCACAGGGGTCGTACTTGCAAATTATTGCTCCCGGGAAACTCGCTCAACTTCCTTTACCTTTTTACCCTTCCACATTTCTCTTATTTACCATTCAGACCTCCCCGATTCTTCATTAAAGTATACACAATTGTTTTTACCAAGGTATTAAAGACCGGACCGGGTATTGAACCGGTCGAGGTACTGGGTTAAGGGTCAGTGGGTCAAACCGGGACCAAACCGGAGCTAAACCGGGACCGAACCGGTGAGTAATTGAAAATTTTAGGCTTATAGTATGAAATTCTAAAGGAAAAAGTTAAAATTTTTTTTTTTTTTTTAATTTGGGACCTGGACCGGACCGTGAACCGGACCGGTCTAGTGAACGGTTCGGCGGTTTCCGGTCCGGACCGGCTGGTCCGGTCCGGGTCCGGGAACCATGGTTTTTACAGAATTATGTGATCGTTTGGAATAGCTTATTTTTAGATAATGAGTATTTATAATTTGTAATTTACAGTATATGGGATAAGTATGTGAGAGTAATTTTATCTCGATTTACATAATAAATGCTTATTGACCCCAATAAACAATACCAAACACACTTAATATTGATATTGATTTCGGATCAATGCTTCGTACCTTAGCTGAGTATTGCTACATAAGCCTGTCACTAGGCAATTATACATTCATGTATTGCTATTCCGTGGCCCTACATGGAAGGGGTTCCTGTTACAATGTGTATTTACCATTTACTTTGTTTCATTCACTTCAATGGGGTTCCGAGGCTCCACTTTCATTCAAATCGAATGGTTGTTTCAGGGTTGAAGGGAAATGGCGAGTCAGAACAACATATGGCTTCAACAACCGTTGGTCCTGAAAGTTTGAGCTTTGTGAATTGGGAATGGCAGTCAACAGGGAACTGATTGGAAATTGAGATGATAATAAGGCTAAGATAGGGATTCAAATTAATAGAATACAGACGAATTAGCGTTCAGCGACATTTGCATCTTAGCAAATCGTGACGTGTGATTTAAATATCAAGTGGCCTCAACATACTATTATGGGAACATGGAAAATGGTGAATGAACCCTCTTAAACACAGGACATCGTCCAATAGTTTATAGCAAGGGATTAAAATCCGGATCAGGTATTAAACTGGTCAGGGTACTGGATTAAGGATCAGTGGGTTAGATCGGAACCAAACCAGGACCAAACCGATGAAAAATTGAAGATTCTAGGCTTATAGCTTGAAATTATAAAAGAAAAATTTTAGAATTGTTTTTTTTAAAAAATTTTTTAAAAATTGTAACCCGGACCGGTTTACAAGCCGGTTCGTCAGTTTCCGGGCCAATCCGATCCGAGTTACACAACACTGGTTTATACTAGTTTTCGTTAGTTTTGAGTGATGCCACATGGAGCCCTCTTTTTAGTATTAAAATCTAGTAATCAATCGTTTTGGGGATGGTGTGTCGTGATCTTAACTTGCCGTTTTGGCTTTACATGCGCGCGAATTAGGCTCATGCCTTAGTTTTTTTCAGGCTGAGATTGAGAAGATGTGTTGAAAAGGCTGAGAGAGAGTGAGGGAGTAATAATGAAGGAGGGGGACTCGTATGAGGAGTTGTAGGTGTTGGGGACCAAACCAAACAGAACAAAAAAGAAGGAAGAAGTTGAATGTCAGGTTTGGCATGTAAAGGCAATGCAAAGGGGAAGAAATTGCAGACTTGTCCGCGTAGGATTCAACAATTATAATGATGACATGTTGTTAACTTGTCCCATTTGCTCTGCACGCGTATAATACAGCCGCGTCTGTTCGGGAAGCCTTTTGGCATCACATAATCATGATTCCTTTGAAATCAAATTTGTTATCAACATTTCTCCACCCACAAAAAAATAAAAAAAGTTGTTATGAAAATCCAATGAGATAGTCCAAAACAAGTGTTTACAGAATCGGATTAGATTGGCTGGTTCACCCAGTCCAAATCGAACCGGTAATGCATAAAACATCTGAAATTGAAAACTGAATCGGTGAAGAGTCGGTAAATAACTGACTTTATTTTTTCCGCACTAATTTCACCTTATTTATTCCGCGCACATTGTTATCAACTAAAGTTATTTTATGATGTTTAGTAGAAAATAACTGACTTTCAAAGCGGCTGAACACTCCAAAGAAACTTGCGATATCAGAACATTTCAGACTGAAGTGCTAAAGCCTATCAACGATGCGCACTCACAATTTTGAGGAGGCATTTCCTCAGGCTGAACAACGCTCCCCAGAAAATTAGTTGACTTGATTGTTCCAATAACATGCATACAGTGGATTAAGCATTTTAGGCTTTATTTCTCTAAAAAAAATTAGTTAAAAAAATCATAATTTTACAGAAACGGGCCAATTCCTACTTCTACTGATCCTACTGCTATCTGCCTATTTCTTCTGCTTTAATTTACAATTGCAGCCCACGACCGGAGGGGACTCATCCTATACCAATTATCAAGGCATTCTTCTGAGTAACGAATGAATAAATTATTAACTCTATGATCAAGGGTTGAATTATGTAAAGTTGCCATCCACCTTGCTGCTGGCACCAGTATACTTGGAAAAAGTCTTTCTGTACAGACCTCCTTCACACAACAATGATATATCTTCACGAGACAACGACATAGTACCCTTGCTCAAGTAATGCTGAGAACCCCGCACCCTGCATTGAAACATCATACAAATTAAGAAACTATTCAAGTGATATGCCAGGCTCAATCTTTCTGGCAAATCCCAAGGCCTCAAAAAATCATAGAATTTGCTTCAGAAACATATACCTTCGCCTTCTAGTCTTTTCAGCAGAGCCTTTTGATATGCGCAAATCTTCTAACCCAGCAATAAGGCGCAATGAAGATAGATATTCATTGAATGCAACGCCTTTCGGTGCTGAGGATGATCTTTTAGGAACAACGGACTGGACTACATTGAATAGCGATGTCTGCATTTGGCTGTATTCAAGGCTCCCAACAGTAAAGTCGACATATAAACATGCCCAAAATACAGCATAAATGAATGAGAAGTATGAAACAGGCCATTCGTGAAGATTAGATACATGGCGAGTTACAAGTTAATCCCTCCAGAACAGTTGCATAGCAGTTCTTAAATATAATCGTTTTTATTCATTATTAATAAGAAAACTATATTCCAATAATTCATTTTCAACTAAACATCATCCAACTGTAAAGTATTACTAGCAGCAACAATAAAAGTAACAAAAACTATATCACTATCAGAATACAACAATAACAATCAGAGAATCCATCTAAATTAGCATATTGAGGGAAAGTTAAAATGAAAATATAAGGGTGACTGCTTGGGATTACATAATTATTTATCCCAGTCAACAGAAACTTCTGCAGGTCACTAAAGATGAAGGAAGACTACCATGTATGGAAATGCGTATAATCCATGAAAATGTGTATTAAATATAATATTGCAGCAAAAATAAATACCTGTCTGGCAAATCATTTCTTGAATTGTTCTCCAAGTCCTTTCCAGTACAGGGGTTTGTGAGGCCCTGTCTGGATAAATAGCCCAGGGCCATTATGTCAGTAGTGGAAGCCAACATCTCCGAAGTTAAATCTACACGGTTATCGCAGCTTGACTTCAACCCCATATCTGACAAGTGCTTGGCGTAAAAACAAAACCCATGTTCAGCAACAGTGGACACCATCATTTGCTCATCATACCAATTAAATGTGCTTTCATTAGAAAGTGAAATTGGAGCTTCCAAAATATCCTGCAGATTCATCATTATCATAATACTGATATAAACAAAGGAGAAAAACTGGAAATTTATTGCAGCCATCACAAGGAACTTACGAAATTTTTTTGTTGGAAGTTACCAAACAGCAAGTCAGCCTCTGATATTAGATTGCTCATACCACAAGCTAGTTTGACAACTTGAAAAGCACCTGGTTGTTCAGTGGCAGCATGCTGTCTTAAATCTGTTCGACATTCACGAAGTTTTCTCCACAGCTTATGCATAACATCAGTCCCCATTGATGGAAAGGGTTCAACAAAATTGGACTTCGTTTTGAAATCAACTCGACTGCATTCGTCCATCAAATTATACACAGGTGTAGTTTCCATATTTTCATCAATTAAATCCTGTACGATCTCTTCTCGAGAAGGTTCTAGTATTTTGTTACTTCCCAACAAATCATCATCTAGTGCTCGCTTGCCTAAGCACTTACGAACACTGAAAGTGGATGGTAGTGACTCGCTATTCACAGAGACTTCCCCAGGATCAGCAAGGTTGCCACAAGACACTGCTCCAGAGATAGTCTCTACTTCATTAACAGTCTCAGGAACGAAAGTTGATTCTGGAACACAGGATACATCAAATGACTTGGACGTTTCATTTAAACACGTACCATCAGCTGCTCCTAAATGTTTGCTCAGGTCCACCTCAGACTCCTCCAATCCGGTACCCAGCTTAAGAAATGATATGCTAGTGTGTTTATTATTCGTAGGAAATTTAGATGGAGAATCACTGTTTTCCTCAAGAGGTGGTCCATTGTTAGCATCATCACACATGTCCAGAGGATGCCCATTATTTAAATCCTCATCCTCAGAACCAGAGGACATCACTACAAGCTTCCTTTGAATCTTTTGTTTAGAAGGTGCCACTGGGGTGCAAGAAGAATTTGAAATCTCAGAAAGAGCATGAAATTGAGCCTCCAAGTCGATGTAGTCTGTGACAGATCCATTCCTCTCGAGCATTTCTACTTTCTTGGCCTCTATATAATCAGTTCCCGTCTGCTGGACATCTGAATCACTTTGCTTTTCATTCACGTCAAGCTGTTCTTCAACTAACCATTGCAAACTAGAGTTTTCTTCCATTGTGGTTATTACCTTGGTAACTTCCTCCTCAATTAGTTCACATAACTGAGAGGGAAATTCCCAGGGCATCATCTTAGACAGAATCTGATGGCCAACCTCAAGATCAAATGGAAGTGAGTCATACGATTTCTGAGCTTTTCTGTCTGGACAATAAGAGATGAAATCATAACCTTATTGCATGTCATAACCACGTAAAAACCAAAAAGACCCTCAAAACATAAACAATGCACAAGACAAAAAAAGAAATAAAGGGGTATCAATTACCACTGAGCAGCAATCTCAAGACAAATCCTATACACGTGAAGAAAGAATCCCCTCTTAACAAATATGCTAAATTTACTTGTCTTTCAGTAATACTACTATTCACAACTAAAAATTTGCTTGACTTAACCCATCCTAGCTTCCGATGTGGTCATACCCACTTTTTATATTTTTCCTCAGTCAATAAATGCATATAACAAGATTCCATCTTCGTAGCTTACATGTTATTACTGAAGATAGGGATTGAAGGTCTTAATTATAAGAGAACACATAAACAATGATGAAGCAGAATCATTATGGTTTTCATAGAAGCTAATGATTCGTATTCATGCATGATTTAATAACAAGCTTACGGTGATGCACCTTTTCTTAATCTTTTACTCTGGAACCAGAACTGAAGATGCATCATGGTTTTGCGGATATCACCATCACAAGATTGAATAAATTTCTCCAGTATAAGAGGATGAATGTTGACTCCTTCTGTCACACAAACCTGCAGTTCATTCAATGAAACATTATTAAATTTGGATTTCCTCCCTACTTTTAGAGGTAGGGGAATTCCTTAAGCACAAACCATGTACAAGTGGCACAGCAACTCCTTTGTGGATGGCAATGAGAAAGAGATATGTAGTCTATTAAAATTATCTGGCAGAGGTGGATTATTGCCTGATTCAAAAGAATGATATAAAACATGAACACTTTGATAAAAGCTACATATTGAGCAAGGATTCATTAAATTAACATGTTATCTTACTATTGCAGGTCAATACAATTGGCCCCTTGGCTGTCTCAGCAATTTGTTGTATGGCAGCAATACATCCACGATCTTCAGGAAAAAGGATGTCGACATCCTCAAATAGAATTAATTTTTGGACATTATCATATCTAATACTTTCTCTCTGCTTGGGTAACATCCAAGAGGTGGCATCACGGGAGACAGCTTCATCATCAGATATGGTTGTTGGCCCAATTACCCCTTCATTTAGCTCATCAGATGCTTTGCTACTAGGCAAAGCCAGGCCTGAGGATAGCTTACTCTTTTTCTTCATTGGTGAACTATCAGTGTGTTCCAATAACCTTGATATACAACAATATAAGAACCATTATTATAGAACAACTTAATGAAAAGATTTCTCACCAAGAGTGGCTTAATTTTATTAGAACTACTTAATTGAATGAAGAGGCAAAATAAAAGTTTCATGTTTTTTTTCTCCGTAAACCTAGTTTTTGCGTTTTTCCCAATTCATGGTGAAGAATGAATTAATAAACAGCACAGCCCCACATCATAAGCTTATCACCTCAGACATCTAGGGGAATCAAGTAACCAGCGCCAATTAATGCTTAGTCCATGCTTGATTTGACAATTACAACTCCTTTACTATCCTGGACGTCCAAAACTTAATTTCCTCTTTCCATCAGATGATATCACAACTAAAGCTAGTAAATCTCTGACAATTGATATTAAGACAGCACATAAAACTTATTTGATTTGCATGTGTTCTAAGAAGCAAGAACACAATGACTCATCCCATCCAGCATATATCTTCGTTTAATGAACTGATTTCTTGTTGGGATGAAATGCATTTCCTTATATAAAAGGAATACTAAAATAAGACAACTGATGATACAATTGCAAAGGCCCAAAACCTTTGTACCATATTTCTAGATGCATTGACCAGAAATACTCACCTTTTGACCCCAAGTGATCCAAGAGCATCTCCAAAGTGCTGCCTGACAGTAGTCCCATTTCTCCAGTCTGATGCATTGAGCTGTTTTAACAACAGGTGTGATAAGGCATAGGGTATTTTTCTTCAATAATAATAAATAAAGGAAACTTTAGGTCAATTAAATATCTATTAATATAAAAATTATGTAGTGAGCCAAGTATGAAGCTTGGCTTGTGAATAGTACCTTTTTGGATTAAGTGATATGGTTATTTGTGCTTAATTATTTGAATCATTGAGTGATTTGATTTTGAATTATTTGAAAATAATTTGAATTGGACCGTAAAGTTCATTCTCTGACAACACTATTGTATTATAGCTTTTTTCTATCATAATGTATCTCTTGCAACGCATGGGTCTGCATTTCTAGTCACAGAAAAAGCAGTTGACAAGAGAGTGGGACACACATCTATTTGTTAAAATATGGCATCAAAGATTACACAGCAATTGTTTGATGCCCATTAAACGCTGAGTTGTGCAGGGCAACATCAAAATGCAAAGCACATAATTTCAAATAAATTTAATAAATCTATATATACATGTAACAAACATAAAATGTAAGGGTAAGTTTGATTCCAAAGCTAGTAAAACATCAGAATAACCACTTCTCTTGGCCTCACATTCACTAATGCTTTTCGAGGATTGAGAGCAACCAAATGCATAAGATCAATGAATTCATATATTAACATATGTAGGCCAGTCAAAAAGTACAACTAGCCAAAACATCTTAGAAAATGATACATCTAAATGGCCAAAGAAAAAAATACCTCTAGAACCTCAAAACCCTCCTCTTGCGCACAAGCATATACAGCAGCAGATTTGCCACTCTACAACATGATATTTTAATGCCTTAGCCACCAATATGGATGTTACACAACAAAATATTTGATCTAGCAACAAATAGATAATGATGATGCTCTACAACTGTATTAGAAACAAACCTTTGGGGGGGTGAATGTGAAAGTTCAAACTTCACAAGCATATTTTAAGTGAAAGTAAAGGAAAGCATATGATCCTATTTTTAAACTGGAAAACTAAGCAGCAGTAACCCAAATACCAGGATTCGATATGCCACATAGAAATTTTATGTGCAAGGATAAAAGGGGTTTAACCCATTAGAATCCAACTCTACAACATTCATCTTTGTGCAAGCAAATTTTTCAAGGGCCTTGAAGGATTGCAGTGTTAGCCAGACTATCAAACTCATTTCATTTAACATTCCGTTTTGATGAGTTGTCTAATTAGGAAGTATATAAAAAATTCCTTAAAACCAGGCGAATTTACTGAGAATGCTTCATCCAAACTTTTAATAAATAACAGCCATCTTTTAAATACTGATAGGCTTCAATAGAGGTATAAATGACAAAGAAAAAACCTAATTATGCAGGATGTATGCCAGTTATAACAAAGATTTTCACACACCCCAATCGGTCCAGTAATTAAGAGAACATTCTCCAGGGAATCCTCCTCGGTCATGTCTTCTGAATCATAGTCACAATGAGAACAGTCATAATCAGCATCATCGTTGTCATCACCATGCGTATCACTTTTATCCCTATACAAGGCATCCTTCTTGCTTTGATAGCGTCTTCCATGCCAGAGTTGTAACCAGTCACGCAGAAATTTCACAGACTCATCATTACCACATATCTATTAAAGCCATAAAAATATTAAATTTAGAATTTAAAGCCATGGACAATTATCAGATATAATTTGAAGAAGAAAAAAACTAACCAAAAATATCAAACCTCGAAGGCCTTTGTTGGCTTGTACTTGTATGTCCACAAGGTTCCCTCAGTCTTATCTCCACAGCTATGGTAATATGACCTCATGCTGCAAATGCATAGGACATGGAAAAAATCTGCCAGTCAGTAAATAACATTCCCTACCTAAAACCGAATATACATATGACATAGTACATGAATCCTTCAATTGTTGGAGCCATTGTTAAAAAGTATGCAACAGAAATACAACTATCATCTCTTGTTGACAATTGAAATTTTCTATTGCTGGACAGGCAAGAAACTCAAGTACAGCAGCAGCACACACAATGAACCCTTTAGACTTGGAAGATGATAGAAAGCAAAAGTGGAAAGAAAACAGTAGAAATATAATGCTACAACCAAGAATTCTTGATTATCAAGATATAGACACCAAGAAGGAAAAAAATTAGAAAACACCAAAAATGATCTCAGAAGCCGCAGCTTCTATGCTTTGAGCCAAAAATTCAAAAATGTTATATGCTTCAACTCTGCCTAACCTACATATATCTTAGGTGCGATCCAAGCAATCTTTTGACCGCCAAAGTGTTACAGCAGCAGCAGCAGCCTTATGCACTAAGTGGGTTTGGCTACAAGGATCACACAATGTCATTTTGCTCTTTTTGAAACTAACTCTTTCATTAAACCATCAACTAAGCAATCTCAATTGATGACTGCCTTAAGTGTTCTTTTTTGTCTCCTACCTTTCTTCATAGGGCTAAAACTATCCGCTAACCTTTCCTTACTGACAACAAAAATGTTAGTAAAAAGATAAATGAACGGAAGGATACAATTGCAACATATTCTAATATTCCAAAATCTTGCACTTCACAGAAAATGAATCTTTCCTAACTAAGCAGTTAGCACATGCCTGGCAGATCAGAGAGGTCATGAGCTGAATATAAGTATTGACAACATTTGGTAGCACTAAATACCATTTGCAATATGAGGCGAAGATTCACAAGTAATAACTAGTTATGTGAATATATGTCATTGCCAGAATTATGACAGGTGAGGTTCATGCATGTATCAACCTTTCTTGAAGAAATCTACTCTGCGGTTCAGGATCTGTCTTTCTGAAAAAGTCAGCTTGCTCAGTAAAGGCTTTCGTGTCCTGGTAATAATGTATTTGCCAACAGTAACAAATCATTTAAACAGGAGGAAAAAAGACATCATCAACTTGAAAAAGGTTCCACTGATCACCTTAGGCATTTAAATGTTATATATCTTGCCTTTTTTATTTGCGCAGGGAATTAGTGAATAGCATGGACAGAAGGCACTTTTTAATATTACAATAAAACATGTACCAGTTTGGCTTCTAGTGACTGAAGACTTGTTTGCCCGCTAGCCGGTGTAGATTCTGTAGAATGTTGATCTGAACAAGATAGGGTATTTTGAGAAATTGTAACGTCAGAGGGACAAAAAATACTGCTAAGCTTATCAATATTTAAGGGTTCAATAGAACCCTCAAAAACAGATGAAAATGAACTTTCTGGACCACAATTTTCTTTGGCAGTATGCCCCAAAAAGGTCCAGTTTTTCCAGTCTGGCGATGATGTATCATCGGCATCCTGCATCAAAGAGTTTTGCTAAATTCTCAAACAGAGGTTACAGAAATTATCAACCAAGAAAATACAACTCACCCACCTTTGTCATAATAGAATACTAATAACAAACGCATAGGATAGGTAAAGTACCTGATTATTTTCAAATACATGAATAGGGGCACATGCAAGTACTTCCCCATCCTTCCTCCACGCTGCACATAAACTCTGTCCTGATTCAGCTAACTCCTGAGGTTTCTTCCCAACCTTCCATGAAGAAAAGAAGGGATGTATTTGCCTTCCAGCAAACATCCTTGAATTTTCCTGATTAAATCATAAAAAGAGAGAGTGTCTGTCACGAATGTTAACAAGCCCCATGGAAGTAACAGCGAAATTGAAGCCATAGTTATAATCAGAGTAAATAATTTGTGAAATGTGAATGAAAATATCAATACAGAAGGACTGCTTGGGAAACAAAGAACACGATATTAACCAAATTTCAATAATGCAGGTTGCCCATCAAAAATAAATAGAACAGTATAGCCACTTGCACGAACCTCAGCTGACAGTTTTGCCTCCAAACGCAAATCAGGGACTGTCATATTGATCTGTGCCACATTGGTCAACATTTGCCGTGAACTTGCCGGCTTAACCCCTTTGGGTGACCGTTTCTTTGGTGTAGTATTCTTCAGCTGCTTCTCCTTTTTCTGTTAGGGAAAAAGAAAACGGGGTAAATGTCATATTATTAGGATTTGAACCCACCGACTTTTCAATTATATAATCAACCTTGATGCAGATATTATTTTGGCCCCTTTTATGGAAGAAAAAGTACTTGAGTTTTATTACAGCATCAATGGCAATAAACTGAATGTTGAATTTAACATTAGAATCTCCAGTCCGGCAAAATGGAGGTGTATTACAAGAGCCCCGCCCTTAATTTACTATCGGCTGTTCACATAAGACAGCTCAAGAAAACTGAATTGCTGAAATTTGACCTTGGAATTCTTGGATGGAGGAGTGGCTTTGTGATTGGACTTTCCCTTATCATTTTCATTCGCACAACAATGTGCCTCTTCTTTCTCTTGTCGATCATCAAAGCAATTGTTCTGCTCCTTTTCATCAGCTCTATCATCGGACTCTTGAGTTTTCTGTGGGGAAAATGTTGACTGAACCAACTTCCGGCGGACATTCCGGCGCTTGGGCGTGCCCATGTTCTCTGGCGTAGTATTCTGCAGCTGCCTCTCCTTTTGCTGTAAGGGTAAAAAGAAGTAAATTTCATATGTTTAAGATCTGAACTTCTGAACCCATCAGCTTTTCAATCATCTATTCGATCTCAATACAGAAAATTACTTGGGACTTTTTTGGAGGTAAAAAGTTACTTGAGTCTTGATACGATATCAATGGCAATCAAGCTGAGAGTTTAATTCATCAGTAAAATATCGATTCTCGAGCCGGCGTAGTTTACTTTCAATTGTTCACATATGACAACTCAAGAGAATTGAATTGCGGAAATCTGACCTTTGAATTCTTGGTTCGAGGAGAAACTTTCAGTTTGGACTTTCCCTTCCTGTTCTCATTTGCACAACAGTATGCCTCTTCTTCCACTTGTTGATCATCACCTCTGTGATTGGACTCTTCAGTTTTCTGAGCAAACAACGTCGACTGAACCATCTTCCGGCGAGCATTCCGGCGCTTGGGTGTGCCCAGATTGTTTGGACTAAGCTCCATTACAGAGCCGTCCTAGCGAAATCAGACGGATTGGGTAGAAGTAGAATGAATGATTAGGGTTTTGAAATTAGGTGTAACGGGAAAGAGTGGGGTGCAGGCGAGGGGAATTAGGATATACTTTTCAGAGAGAGCAAACTGGAGGGAAAGATAACTTTGTTCCCGCCATCCGGGTTTAGGGCCTGCCTAGTTGCCTATGAGCGTTGAGCCTTTCAATTCAAGGCCGTTATGATTTAGGTACAATGATATAAAATTATCAAATTTCAAATATGGAGAGCTCATATTAATTCACCCCACTTCTTGACGTAAATAAATCATGAATTGATAATAAGAAGATTAGATTACGGGTAATTGCTGGCCAAAGAGTAGAAGATATGGAATGATTGGTGTTTTTAAGAGATAGAGAAAAAATAAATAAATCAAGGTAATACGTATTCCTTGGGTCTTAATTACATGAGCTACTTAAAAAGTTAATCTTATTCATAAATATAAAAATTATTATATTCATTATATCTCCAATATTTAGCATTTTTTCACACTAATTTTAAAGTGATATATAATTTAATATTATATAAGGATGTGATATTTTTAAAGATCATGTATATTTACTGTACTCATTATTTTCCTTTTTATAAGCAGTTTTTATTATTGTCGTATAAAAATGAATTAACGGTTAAAATTAGTTAAGGACAATAAATATATCAAAAATACCATGTTTCATCCAAATATACCCCAATTTATGAAATGAGTATAGGAGAGATAATGTGTAATAAATATGAGAGAACATATGTAATAAATGATTAAATGAAAGGTAATTAGTGGTGAATGAGGAATAATTAATATGAAGATATATATTTAATAAGGGTAAAAAAAGAAAAAGTAATTTAAATTTTGAGACACAAGTAGAAAGTTACTTATAAAAATGACCAATCTCAAGGGAGAAAAATTTGCTTATAAAAAGGACTATAGAAGTGGTTTAATAATTGGTTAAAGGACAATTTTATCCGAAAGTTTTTATGAAGGGGGAATTTTGCTTTAAAAGTTTTTCGTGGGGCAATTTTAGCCCAAAAGTGTCAAAAAATGGGCAATTTTGCTCCAGAAGTTATCCCAATTAATTTTAACCATTAATTAATCAAATATGTTGAACTGATAGTCCAAGTATCATCCACATCATTTTTGTTAAAATGCAAATTTACCTCGAAAGTCCATGTGTCATCTACTTCATTTTTTTAAAAAGCTAGATTTAAAATTTTCGGGACAACTTTACACCTAACAAAAATTATGTGAGTGACATGTGGACTACCAGCTAAGTATATTTGGTTAACTAACCTTCAAAATTAATTGGGATAATGGTTAAGGCAAAATTGCTCCCTTTTTTACCCCTCAAAATTATTTTAAAGCAAAATTGCCCCTCCGTGAAAACTTTCAAGTCAAAATTACCCCTTTACCCATTGAATAATTTATCTAACTTTTCCATCTATCTAGATTTTAAGTAGTAGCTATGTGTGTATTGATGCATGTTTTTTTAACGTTTATCGACATGCAAGTAGTATACCACCATAGTACCAATAGGGGTTGGGTCTAACAGAAGAAGGTAGTCCTTTACAATGTAACAAACCAAGGTTTAAATCTCCCCAACGAAAGATACCAACTTTTAATTTCCGACAATGTATCACGTAAGAAGATGCCTATGCTTAGAAAAAAAAAAAGTATACCTCGACAGCTTTATGTATTCCTTTTATGAATGTGTGCATGCATGAGAAAATCAAAATGTTGCCAGTCATGTTCTTTATAAAGCCGATGTTTGCATTATTATTCTCCCATTCAACAAACCCTACAATGCTAAGGTTGGTTTCGTACAATGTTCTTCATCCTACATGATCGGTCTTTTCCAGAAAGTAACAAAATCAAAATGTCAACAAATTTTGTTAAAAATACATGTTACTGCATGAATGAGGAAAGATTGAGGTGGTTGCATTGAAATAGTATTTTTGAAACTGGACCAGACCGAACGGTTCGGCCGCCTCCCGAAGAAGAAGGCGACTCGAGTCAGGCACAAAAATCGTATTTCCCATTTAGCCGTTTTAAGCAAGCATAAATATATCTTTGGCCCGAAAACCGGAGTTAATCTTCCAGAACGGCCATTCAATAACCGTCCGCCTTGAGTTTCACAAAGCAGATGAAAGAAGAAGAAGCAAAGGTCGCGGGAGTCGCAGATGAAAGGAGGAAGAAAGAAAAATATTAGTATATATTTGCATCTAAGAAGCACAATATCTCTTTTATGACTGTGTGTTTGAATTTCTCTCTTCTGATAACTTGATATGCTTGTGTGATGTGATCTTAACCATGTGCTTTTGCCTTAGATTGTTACAACGTTTTTTTTAAAACCAAAGACTTATATTCTAACATATATATTTCAACTGGATTTTTTTAACGCCATTTCCTTTTTTGTATTTTACTTATGTTATGATACAATATAATTTTTAACCATTTAAATTTTATTTATTTTTATCACTATGAACCAACTTAAAATACATTTTTGGCATTTTATTTTTTATTGGGTTACTTTGAATAATTTTATTTTACTATGGCTTGGTATTTGGGACATATGCTATTACATGAGTTTATTTGTATTTATTTTTTAATTTTTAATATTATGTTACAATTAAATATAACGCCTTCAGCACCTCTCTTATCTCCACATATGAGAAACTACCTCCGGTTTTTAATATAAGATATAGTTGATTTTTTTGTAAAAATTAAAGAAACTAAATAAATTGCTTTAAATTATTGGGAGAATTACACTATAGTCCCATATGAGCTAATATACGAAGAAATGGTCTCAAAAAATTCTAAAATTACTCTCAAATCCCATAGGACTATTTTATAATAAATTAGAAATGGGAAAAGACCAGGATATCCCTATCAGATAAATAGAGAGAGGGAAGGGAAAAAGTGTAAAATGCAGAAACGAACAGCTTCGGAAATGGCATGAAGAAGGAAATGAAGATTATAAACAAAGGTTGAAGAGTAATGTAAGGAATTGATGCTAGCAACAACCTTGTCTTCATTATTCCATTTGACTCATGTTTTCCGTTGAGTGGTTAAATGGATTCTAGCTTGATCCATCTTCGTCTGGTCCTAAAAAATGGAAAAAGCTAACAGCTTTTTCCATTTACTGTCCTCTAGTTACTTGGAAACTAAAAAGGTAGATTTAGTAAATGCAATGGATTTGCTTTGGCTGTGGTTTAAATGTGTTTTGGTATGATTTAATATGCTCTTTTTTTGCTGTCATTATACTCTGTTTTCTGGTTCACCGTGCTCTGTTTTTGCAATAGAAGAGCTAAGGAATGAAGATGGGGGGTGAAAAGATTGTGACTACATAGCATGATTTACGTAGGAAAAATGTGTTGTTAGTAGGGGCAACGATAGTTATCAATGGATGCTGCTAAACTTGTTAATGACAACTATATGTCATGTGTAAATATTTTTTTTTTCAACAATAGGTTTTGTTGATTCATTTTCATTTTAGTCCTGCAAAAATGGAAAAAGTTGTATGCCTTTTGTGGATATTGTCCTCCACATGCTTGTAGACTATAAAGGAAGGTTTGGTAAATGCAATGGATATGCTTTGGCTAAGGTTTCAATATGTTTGAGTATGGTTTTGCATGCTCTGTTTTTGCTATCATTATGCTCTATTTTCTGGTTAATGGTGGTGTGTTTCTGCAATAGAAGAGGTAAGAAATGAAGATGAGGGTGAAGGGTTTGAGGCTACATAACATGATTTGCGTAGGAAAAAAAGAGTTGTTAATAAGAGCAGTGATAGTTGTCAATGGAGGCTCCTTAACTTGTTAATGACAACTAGATGTCATATTTAAATGTTGTTTGTGAGAACTAAAGGTTTTTTTTATTGATCTTTATTTTGGTCATGATAAATTGAAAAAGACTGTCTGATTTTTGTGAGCATTGTCCTCCATATGCTTGCAAACTATAAATAAATGCCTCGTAAATGCAATGGATATGCTTTAACTAAGGTTTCAATGTGTTTAGGTATGGTTTTACATGCTCTGTTTTTGCTGTCATTATGCCCTATTTTTTGGTTCATAGTAGTGTGTTTCTGCAATAGAAAAGATAAGGAATGAAGATGAGGGTGGAGGGTTTGGGGCTACATGACCTGATTTCCGTAGGAAAAATTGTTGTTAATGGGAGCAACGATAGTTGTTAATGAAGGCTCCTTAACTTGTTGATGACAACTAGAGGTAATATTTAAATGTTTTGCTTGTGGTGGTAATGGTGTTTGAAATGTGTTTGAAAAGTTTGCAATATTTTTTGGTATTTTGTGCTATTTTTAGTCATTATAAGTGGGATTTAATGAACAAGGTGTGAAATATGTGTGGTTGGAGGTCCTGATTATGTAGTAAGAATGTGTTGTTAATAGGGGCTTATTAATAAATGCCGCAGCCCCTATTAACAACACATTCTTATTACATAATCAGGACCACCGATCACACATATTTCACACCTTGTTCATTAAATATCACTTATAATGATTGAAAACAGCACAAAATACCAAAAAACATAACAAACTTTTCAATCACATTTCAAACACCATTACACCACAAGCAAAACATTTAAATATTACCTTTAGTTGTTATTAACAAGTTAAGGGCTTTCATTGACAACTATCGCTGCTCTCATTAACAACTATTTGTTTTTACGCAAATCAGGTTATGTAGCCCCAAACCCTTCATCCTCATCTTCATTCCTTACATCTTCTATTGCAGAAACACACCACCATGAACCAAAAAATAGAGCATAATGACAGCAAAAATAGAGCATGCAAAACCATACCCAAACACATTGAAACCTTAACCAAAGCATATTCATTGCATTTACAATGCTTTCCTTTCTAGTTTACAACCATATGGAGGACAATGCCCAAAAAAATCAGACAGTCTTTTTCAATTTATCATGACCTAAACAAATATCAATAAAAAAAACCTTTAGTTCTCACAAACAACATTTAAATATTACATCTAGTTGTCATTAACAAGTTAAGAAGCCTTCATTGACAACTGTCGCTGTTCTCATTAACAACTCTTTTTTTCCTACACAAATCATGTTATGTAGTCCCAAACCATTCACCCTCATCTTCATTCCTTATCTCTTCTATTACAGAAACACACCACCATGAACCAGAAAACAGAGCATAATGACAATAAAAACAGAGCATGCAAAACCATACCCAAACACATTGAAACCTTAGCCAAAACATATCAATTGCATTTACTAAGCCTTCCTTTATAGTTTACAAGCATATGGAGAACAATATCTACAAAAGACAGACAACTTTTTCCATTTTTCCAGGACCAAAATGAAGATGAATAAACAAAACCTATAGTTGAAAAAAAACATTTACACATGACATATAGTTGTCATTAACAAGTTTAGCAACCTTCATTGACAATTATCACTGCCTCGACTAACAACACATTTTTTTTCTACGTAAATCATGTTATGTGGCCACAATCCTTTCACCCCCATCTTCATTCCTTAGCTCTTTTGTTGCAAAAACAGAGTACAGTGAACAAGAAAACAGAGCATAACGACAGCAAAAAAAAAGCATACTAAATCATACCAAAACACATTTAAACCACAGCCAGAGCAAATCTATTGCATTTACTAGATCTACCTTTTTAGTTTGCAAGCAATTATAGGACAGTAAATAGAAAAAGCTGTCAGTTGTTTCCATTTTTTAGGACCAAACGAAGATAGATCAAGCTAAAATCCATTTAACCACTCAACGGAAAACATGAGTCAAATGGAATAATGAAGACAATGTTGTTGCTAGCATCAATTCCTTACCTTACTCTTCAACCGTTGCTTATGATCTTTATTTCGTTCTTCATGCCATTTCCAGAGCTGTTCGTTTCTGCAGTTTACACCTTTTCCCCTTCCCTCTCTCTATTTATTTGACAGGGGTATCTTGGTCTTTTGCCATTTACAATTTATTACAAAATGGTCATATGGGACTTAAGAGTAATTTCAGAATTTTCTGAAACCATTTCTTCATATATTAGTTTTCATGAGACTACGGTGCAATTCTCCCTAAATTATTTATATTTATTATTTTTCTTTCAAACTAATTTATGTGACTTATAAACTAATATATAATTTAATGATACATAATATATATTATGATTCATTTATTTAGCTTCATTGATCTTTTTTAAAAAAATGAGCTATATCTTATGTTAAGTATCGGATGCAGTATTTACTTCTTAAATGTGTATTATTATATATGTAAATTCTTTTTAATTATTAAGCCGCCGGTTTGACCATTCAATAGGATGAACCATGACCTATTGATCTCTCCAGTTCAATATTCGGTCCAACTTTTAAAACATTGTACTGGAGGAGTAGGAAAATAAAGAGAGGAAAAATTAGCATACCGGGTTGGGTCATCTGTTCTAGGTAAGCGAAACTCACAATTTCCGGTTCAATATCCAGTCCGGCTTTTAAAACATTGCATTAGAAGGTGTGGAAAAATAGAGAGAGGGGAAGTTAGCCTACTGGGTCAGGTCGTCTGTTCCAAGTAAGCAAAACTCATACAATGGATTAGAGTACAAGAGCCTAACCTGGTTTCCATGGCAATGCATCAAAACAGAAGAAAAATGGAAGATGCGAAGAGAGAGCGCAAGAGGATTCGATTTCTCCGGAATGTGAAAAAATGCTGGTGGAGGCCTCTGTTTATAGAGGTTCTGAGAAGCTTCTTCTTGCCCACCAAACAGCATTAACTTCAATAATAACTAATTAATTGATTTCATCAATCAAGAGGCTCAAGACTCCTCTAGCAAATTAACATTAATGTTGATTGTTTTGATTAATCACACTTAAATGTATTTTGGTCTCTTCCATCAATAATATGTACTGATGGCCTGATGCAATCTCCTCATATTTAATTCGAATTTTTTTCGAACAAATGGTCGGACCCATCAAGAATGGGTTCGAACCCAAAAGTCCAACCGAAGGATTATATATAACCTTGTTTCTTATAATTCCCATCCCGTCATCATCAAAAGGCTGGATGGTAAGTAGCAAAATTTCAACAACATAAACACCACGAGACCACTTAACCGATGACAGTTTTTTTTTGGGGTTTCCATACAAGAGGCAGACTGGTGATTTCCTGTACTACTTCTAAAACTTAAGATCAGAGCTTCAACAGAGTATTAATCTCAGCCGTGGCTGCTGGTAAGGGCGCCAACTAACTGCTGAAACTAGCATCCCCCTCTGATATCCCACCCCACCATGCCTCCCCGCTGTTTATGATTTACATGCAGTTTATAAAATAATAATACCTCCTCCGATCAGTAATATAATATCGATAATTACTTTGTCCTTCAATTTATTCACTAAAATATGCCTTATATCGGAAGACTACCTTTTGAACCCAACTGAAAATATATCGGTATAAGTATGAACTTATATTACTTTTCCTGGTCCAACTAACACCAGACACGGGTTACTTCCATTGGGGTAAGGATTATTTTTGTTGCATCGTCTAATTTATTCAAAATTGATTTTTGCTTGAAAAATCTTTTCTCATGTCCTGTTTGAAAAAACTCTAAACATCACGCGATTTGGAAATATCTCCAAACTCAGTTACTGCTCATTTGCTTGCTTATAAACTCAGTTCAGTACACGTTTCAGGCAAAGTTGATTTAAGTATCTAATAATATATACAATTTAAATACGATGCATAGTATCTAGATCACATTTTTTCATTCTCATTATCTTGTAAAAATATAATATATTTATTTTAAGCGAATCTCATGCATTGCATGAAATTTTAAAAATTAAGGATTACAATTCACAGATCATAAACAATGCAATGAGCTTTTTTTTTTTTAAAAAAAAGAAAAGTGTAACTTGCTTTATATTTTTACAAACTTGATATCTCATATTCCAAGCCCATTGGCCATTCGCACGAACCATTTGCGTCGGACGGTCTCTCGGATGCCGGTTGGGGAGCCGAGAGTGGGTCCCACATCCAGCAGTATCAAATTAAAATGCTTTGATGCCTTGGTGACCTTAAAGTCTGGAAAAACCGAAAAGCAGAGGATCCGAGCCAACATCTAGTCTGCATGTGGGCCACACCTGATTGTCCACAAATTTCAAAAGCAACTGCCTAAATTACTATAACATCCTCGCTTCCAGCTGGTCCCAAAACTCGATATGTCATCCCCAGCTTTATCTAAACGCTCTTTATAAAAGTAAGCCATAGCACATATTATTTCTGTATAGTTTATTTTTTATTTATAAATACTTATAAATAAAAAATTAATATATATGAGATAAATATATAAAAAAAAAATTTATCTTAATTTATATAATATAGACTTATTATCTAAAAATAAGTGATGTCTAACATATGACATCGACTACAAATTAATAAATAAATTGAATCATATTCAGAAACTATAAATGATATAATTTTCTCAAAATCATCAGAAAATGTGTAATGTAATTTATTTTGTTCTTCTTCTATCACAATAAAAAAATATTTACATTTGTTATGAACAGATGTTTATTTTATTTATAATGCTGTTCGTTTATAATATACGACGATTTTGGAGGGAAATTAGCATTTCAGAAAGTTGAAAGCAGTGGCACACGGGGGCAAACTAGTCCAGCTAGAACCTAACGCTGGAAACTCTCCAGTCTCCATCATGGAGCATGTGACCGAGAGACCAGTGTGGCGACAAAAGTACCCGCTCTTGATCCCTCTGTTCAACAATCCAAGCGCTTTCTCGGTTTTTCCTCTCTCAAATTTTTACTCATCCTCTTAAGCCCTAGCTCTCTTCTTCTGGCTTCGCTGCTGGCTGGGCTGAAAAGAAAACACAATCAATCCTAAACCTCCGAATTCTTCTTCTTCGGAGGGGAAAAGGAGCTTCGTCTGTCAACTTCAAAGGCAAACCCTGCACAGAAAATATATTCATTTTCGTTTTTTTTTTTTTTGGGTTTATCAGCGCTGATATCTTAGCATCTTCATCTGGTCTCGCTTTCTCCGAAGGGGTGCAGCTAGATAAAGACGTTGCCACAATGCCGAATAAAAAATTCACCCTGCAAAGCACAATCGTCTTGTTACTTTTGCAGGTTTTGAATTTGATCAATGTCGCTCATGTGAGGTGCAAATCTACAATCGAGCCCTGCTCCAACTCTGACTCCTGCAATGCTCTGCTCGGATATACGCTCTACACGGACCTAAAGGTCTCTGAGGTGGCCTCCCTCTTTCAAATCGACCCCATTGCTCTTCTTACTGCCAATGCCATTGACATTTCTTATCCCGACGTGGAGCATCACATCCTTCCCTCTCGGCTCTTCCTCAAAATCCCCATCACTTGTTCGTGTGTTGATGGAATTCGCAAATCAGTATCGACCCACTACAAAACTCGGCCCTCTGATACTCTCTCTTCGATTGCGGATTCGATATATGGGGGTCTGGTGTCTGCTGACCAGCTTAGGGAAGCCAATTCGATAAGTGACCCTTCGGTACTGGATGTGGGTCAGAATCTTGTCGTGCCGCTTCCATGCACTTGCTTCAATGGTACCGATAACTCTTTGCCTGCAATCTACCTGTCGTATGTGGTCCAGCCAATCGATACTTTGGCTGCAATTGCGGCGAGGTATTTCACGACTCTGACTGACTTGATGAACGTCAATGCCATGGGAAGTTCAGCTATCGACGATGGCGATATTCTCGCTATACCGATACCCGGTGATTTCTGGTTCTATTTCTGCTAGTAGTTTTTAGCCTTTTCCCTTCAAGTGCCTCTGTTCTTCTGTTTTAACTCGTAATAATTCTGAGTGCACTTAATGAGTTTTCCTGGTTACGCCCTTATCGACTGGTTTGTCACGCTCTTCAATTGGTGCTATTCTTCATACAAACTTGTAAGAAGTTCACAGTAAAGCTAACAAATTGCTTTTCAACTGGGAAATAACATTAGTAATGCTAATTTTACTTCAATCTTTAGTATCCACACTACAAATTAATCGGTGTGCTGTTCGATCTCTGATTCTGTTTTTCATTTTACAGCTTGCGCATCAAATTTCCCAAAATATGCCGCTGATCATGGTTTGATTGTCCCTAACGGAAGCTATGCTATCACAGCGGGCCACTGTGTGCTATGTAGCTGTGGGCCGCGAAATTTAAAGTATAGAGCTGAGCAACTCTGTTTCTCAGTTTCCATTCTTTTCTATTATAAATCTGGCTTCCCTTTAATAGACTGCTAATTTGGGTTTCTCCGCAGTTTATACTGTATGCCTGCTTCTCTGGCTGTTTCTTGTTCCAGCATGCAATGTAGAAGAAGCAATCTTATGCTCGGAAATGTTACAGTGCAACAGGGTAGTGGTGGTTGCAGTGTTAATTCTTGCAATTATGACGGTTTTGCTAATGGCACCATATTAACAGCGTATGTCTATCCTGTGCCTGCTGGCTATTGTCCCTGAGATTTGCAATATGAACTTTTTTGCTGAACCTGTACTTTTGAATTGTAAGCTCATTCAATCTTCCTCACCCTGCAGATTGTCTACATCTCTTCAACCTCGATGCCCAGGTAAGTGTGGTGTTCAGTTTTTTGTTTCCACACACACAAATAGAGAGAGATTCTGAATGCACGTTCGCTGTAATAATTGTATTCCATTAAGTGTCGAGGAGTTTTTTCCTCCTCCATTTTTGGGCGATTCAGCATCATTCAACATAGTTTTAGAGATTAAAGCAGTGACTTGTTACAATAAGCATAGCAACCGAGGCTAGCTCACTTACTTGGGTGGATGGGCATTTGGATGAATGTCCTAGTATTACTTCTTCGTTTGCTGACCCATTATGTTACTCAGTTCCCGATGTGCCTGCTATGTTTTCGTGATGTAGGGCCGCAGCAATTTCCTCCACTTACAGCACCCCCTACTACTGTTCCGAGAGCGTCAATATTTGCACCAGCACCGTCACCTCTGTCAGATGGAGCAGGTCCTTTGTCACCCAAATCATCAGTGGTGCCAGCGTCGGGGTCGTTTCCGGGTGTCCAACCTGCAAATGGCCCTATTAGCGGCCTTACTTCTGGTGCTTCATATGCTTGCTCTTTATTGAATCCTTTGCCTGCTTTGACATCTGCGCTTATGTTTTCGCTTGTCAAGATGATGATCTCTATGGTATTGTAATTTGTAATCTCCTCAGTTTTGAACCAAGATGGTGGATTTCCCCCGTCTTTCAGTTTCAATGATCTATCTTTAGCGACATTTCCTTTTTTAGCTGTGCTTGTACCAAACGAATTTAGTGACCAAATTGCCTGGTGAATGTTCTGTTTAACGGTTTTTTTTGGTATACACACACTGTTTAACGCTTTGACTAGAAGTTAGTTTCTGCCGCACGGTCAGCTTCAGAGGAGTAACTTCTTTAATATCTGCTAATGTAACTGTGAACTTCTGCATATTTTTTTGAAAGTAAACTTTGGGTTCGTTTTACTTATCTACGTCCACGGTACGGTACCTATTCACATTTTATCGGCCTTTTACATTGCCGACCTGCTTAGTCTCCAATAGAAGCGGTCGGTAACTTGGGTCTGATTTGACAGCATTATTTCAATACTTGGCAATGGCAATTATTGCATTGATGGGTGAAAGACGAGACCAAATACTGAGCTTGTAATAATCTCTGTACTCATAGTTTACCAGCCCTGCCCTTGCCATATTGCCGTTTTACTGTCAATGGCCCCATACAATAGACAAAAATCCTGTAGTAAATTTCGCTCTCACTGTGGCCGCGAAAAAAAAAAAATTAATTAGAGAATGTTTTTTTAAAAAAAAAAAAAAGAGGTTGGGACGAGATACCATCCTATTAAGTTATCACTAAACCCTCGTGGTCATGGTATGTCTGTCGGTCAGAAAAGAAGCCATTGGACTTCGTACATTTTCATAACCGAAACACTTGTATTGGTTCAATTCCATCACGTTTGCTCCTCATAATCCCCAATGCTTGATGAATTAGAGAAGTCGTAATTTTCATTCGTATCAAATATCTCTGATTCATTGTATGAATCACTTCTCGTCTTTCTTGATGAATTAGAGACGTCATAAGTTTCATTCGTGTCAAATAGGGGCAGGGAATAGTGGGGTCAGGATCGTATCATCAGAGATCACCTACGTCTAATACAGCTCACCTGACATGGCCGGCAGCAAAATTTTCATGTCTGCGAATCCCCAGATGGCGTTACAATGCAGAAACCAGATGTTCAGTACAATCAACCAATTCAGCAGTTTCAGAAACCAATTGACAAGATCAATGTTATTTACAATTTTTTACATGTGCAGTGCTTATAGCCATCAAGTTTATACTCTGGCAAGGCACTCAATTCCATGTCATACATTTTTTACATTTGCCATGGCCATGGAGCCTCCACCTTCAAAGAGCCCGGAGAGCTAGTTTACTGCCAGAGTGAACACCCTTAGCGGCAAGTCTCAAAACTGCACGGCTTTTGTACAGCCTGTTGTCAAAACAAAAAACAAGATGAATAAATCGAGGAATGAAAAATTGTCCACGCCCACATGCTTTCCGGGCAATCTCAAAAGGTTACTAATGATTTTGAAGGAATACAAGACTACAAATTTGGATACAGAATTTTCCCAAATGTCTAGGGTCGTTGAGCCAACTCTTCAATTCATTAATTATGTGTTCTTTTAAGTTCCGAAAAAGAAATCACACTCCCGTCCCACCCTACCTCACATATGCAGGGTAAACGAAAAAAATACGAGGTCCCTGCAGACATTCTACAAGGCTGGCATGTTGATCATGGTAGATGATATATGAAAGTAAAATTAATCAGTCGATTTTATTAGATTGTCTAAGCAAGCTAAAATTTGCAGATGTAGATAAAGTCATACCCAGCCAAAGCAAGTCCCCAGGTAGATAGGGCATAAAACCACTTCCCTGCATGCCAAATATCTATTACCCTTTCCAGTTTGCTTACGCCACCCAATGCCTTCAATAGATCTGTGCATCAAATGATTTGAAATATAAAAAAGATGCCAAAATACTGCCAATTCATTACACTAGCGGCAAGACGCAATTCTATACTGAATCCAAGATCATATCAGAGCAAAGGAAAAGGAGGTCAAGTGTTTGAAGAAAATTAAATACATAGTTATTGGAATTAAATACGCCAAACCTCAATGAGGAAAATGCAGAAATCATTGCAATAAATAACTATCGGAGAAAATAATAATTACATCATCCAGCAAGTTTAGAAGGAAACTCCAGCTTATCTACTTACACCATTTTGAAAAACAGTTACCAGTAAACTTGTAAGATCTGATGAGGACACAAGATCAAAGATTCTATTGATAATTATTTCCCTTTACAGCATAAACTTAAATGGGCTAGGCCAAAGAACCTTCACCCGACCATTTGATTTAAGAGAATGTAAAAGACAACTCATGCAAGATACTGCAAAAGCTACACCAGATACTTACTTTTCCGTAGTTCTTCTGGGGACAAATTCTGCAATCGAAATTAAAGAAAGAAAGTTAGATATAGAAAATAAGAAATAACAATCAGTATAAGTGTGAACATACTCGAGCTTTTGGGTTTGACAGAATGCACTTAGCCATAAAGTTAGCAACTCCATCTACCACATGTTCCTCACCAATGACTACGTAATTTTCATCATCAATTCCACTCCGTTCCTCAACATTGCTTGGTTCCACTTCATCTTTGACCCACACCCACCAGCTCGGTTTTTCAGAATCAACATTGACCAGAATATCCGCAGATTGATAATCAACCTCTGCCAATGAACGACCAGCAGCATAAAAATGTCAGTTCCAAGTATTTGCAACCATGACATATAAAGTCGTTAGTTTAGCTCCTCGCCCCTGTCCACTAAACAAAATATAGTCAATACCTGTGGCCTCCTTGAAAGGAAATTCATTGCCTCCCTCAATACAACTTTGTTGGAGGCACTTAAGCCGCGTCAGGTACTCATCAGACCTCACAGTATCCACTAATCGAGCTTGCAGCTATATTAACAGCAATAACACACCAACAGAATGCGAGAGGCAATTAGGGGGCGGGAGTGTATATCCAAAAGCACTGAAAAGATAATTTGTTATTAAAAATAAATAAATAAAATGGGGCTCATTTTGTTCCCTTTTTATTTAGCTTGCAGTAACACAAATAGTTAGAAAACTGGCATCTTTGCTATGAAAGTTAACTATTGCCAAGAACGAAGTAAGGTAATAAGGCATACATCTGGAGGACAATCGTTCAAGAATGAAGGTGATTGAGAAAGCTTATGAAGTAGCACCAAATTCTTCTCTAGCAAACTCCTAAGACGCCGATTTTCGGATCGAAGCGACTTCAAATTTTCATCGTTTTCATCAGATGAGCTGTGAGAATCGCCGTGGTGGCGGAGATGATGACTGCATTCCACGGCGGTCCAAGCCACATCGGCGACCTCTAGTACCGTCTTGGCCACCTCTACGGCGCTCGGGCTCACCATAATTGCTGGGTCCTGGGACCTGGGACCTGGAACGTGAATTGAGCGAAGCGTTCGAATTGAAATTGGAAGCCCTAATTGGGTTCCTTGTCACGGCCTTCTCTGCGTCTGCGTATATCAGTATATGTTAGAGGAATGATTCCGTACGCGTAACGGCGCCGGTTTTTAGGTATATTAAAGAGACAAATGTTAATACAATGTATTAAAACAGAGGAAAATGTTAGAGCTTTTTAAAATTTTTTAGGGAAAATGATTTTAAAATTATAAAATTTTAAATCAGACATTTTTCATAAAATCAATCGTTAATTGTTTATCAAATTTTATTATTATATTATCAATTTTTAATAACAAAATTATTATAATTTTAAAATCTTTTTTTTATCATTTTCCCCATTTTTCACATAAGCCAGTAATCCTGATTGTTTGGTGCAACTTTTTTATACACCGGAAATAAATTACTTGGCGCAATTGCTCTTGCTAACATTGATAATGCTAGCGCTATTTGGCGTGAGGTTGCGCGTTGACTTGAGTTTTATGTTGGGGAAGGAAGTAAAAGAAAAAGGGAAAATCATTCGTAAGTTTCAATGATCAGATATAATATTATTAAGGTTACTTTAAAAAGTTAAATATCAGTTTTATGATTTTCCCCAGATCATTATATAGCTGACAACTTAATCAGAAAGGTTCCTTTGTTCTGCTCTGCTTCTGTATTTTCCTTCTAGTAGTTGTACGTCGCTCCTCTGAGTCCCCGTGTTGGTGCTTTTGTCCATCGCTCCTTTGCTGTTAGACGTTGTGATGCAGCAGGGGTAAAAAGCAATCTGAAAATTTTGTTTTCTGTGTGTACGTTGGCTGGATTGAAATTGAGGGGTTGGTCAAAGGTTTGAGCTTTGGTTCAATAATAGACTAAGTGGTAGAAGATAGATAAATAATACTAAGATTTTACTAAAAATATGATCTTCACCATTGAAGTTAGGGTTTCACTATGGTTAGATTGTGTGAATGTTATGGTGCTCTGTTTTCTAGAAAGGTTATAGATGGAGTAATATGTTTTAAGTGGGAATTGTTAAATGTAATAATGGTTTGTTTGCTAAGAAAATGCTGATACGAAAAAAAAAATGTTGTTAATTCGTGTAGTTGGAGTTGTTAATATAATTACTGTAGTTGTTAATATAAAACATGTGCTCTGTTTTTGGACAATGTAATAGAGAAAATGCTATATTTTTGGGTAAGATAACGGATGGATGGCTTTGTTTTAGGTGGGAATGATTGAATGTGATTGTGGTTTCTTTGATTACAAAATGCTGATATGATATTAAAAAAATGTTGTTAATATGTGCATTTGTAGTTGTTAATATTGTTGTGATAGTTGTTAATACTAAGTTTATGTTGCTGGTTGTTATGAAAGATAGGAGTTGAATCTATTTTATTTCTTTCATGTAGGAGGAAGTATTTAAATGGCGGAGAAGATAAAATACAATATGATTCATGCACTTGTAAAATAAAGCAGAAATTGTTAAAAACCAAGTCAGTAGTTGTGAAAGTTGAAGTTTTGAAACTTGTCATTTTAGTCAGGGATGAAAAATAAGTTGTAAAAATGACTCAAGATGTTGTAAAAACACGCGTTAGAAGTTGTAAACTGAGCAACTTGCAGTGTTAAATTTGGAGATGTGAATGAAGGTAGTTTCATTTGGACATGAAAAATAAGTTATAAAAATGACTCAATATATTGTAAAAACACGTTTAATCGGTTATAAACTAAGGAATTTTCAGTGTTGAACTTTGAGATGTGAATAAAGGCAGTTTCATTCAGATACGAGAAATAAGTTGTAAAAATGACTCATTATGTTGTAAAAACACACTTAATTATTTGTAAACTGAAGAACTTTCAGTGTTGAACTTTGAGATGTGAGTAAAGGTAGTTTCATTTAGACATGAAAAATAAATTGTAAAAAGGACTCAATATGTTGTTAAAACATGCTTAATCGGATGTAAACTGAGAAATTTTTAGTGTTGGACTCGGAGATGTGTAAAAAGGTAGTTTCATTCAGATATGAGAAATAAGTTGTTAAAATGACTCAACATATTGTGAAAACAGACTTAACGAGTTGTAAACTTATCAATTTGCAGTGGTGAATAGTTGTTGAAAAGGTACTTTAATTATGACTTGAAAAATATATTGTACAAAAAGACTAAAAATGTTGTAAACACAAGTATAACTAGTTGTTAAACAAGGCATATGTAGCTGTCATATTTAGAATTTTAGAAAAGGTCATTTCATTTAAACAATAAAAAGAATGTGTAAAAAATCACTCAAGCAGTTGTTATAACACGCAATAACAGTTATGAACATAGGGGTTTGACAAACTTAAAATTAACTCATTGCATAAAAACGTATTGTAAAAATAACTGATAAAATTGTAAATGACGGATGAAATCGTCAACTGTAAAATGAGTAATGAACCAATGACAACTTTAGCATTTGACTTTCAAAAATAATCACATAATGCTTGATTTTTCAAAGGGATTTTGCTGATATTATGTTTGTTTTTTGGGACCTGGGAGTGATTTAAAAAAAACAAAAAACAAAAGAAGCAATCAAATTTCATTTAAGTTTGTTTTTACTCCTAAAATTTGTTTGACTTACAAAAACAAACCAATATAAAAAAGGTTAACTTATACAAAACCCTCTTGAATTTTTGATTAGTTGCATATAATTTTCCTGACATTTCAAAATTTAAATTTAACC
The DNA here is from genome assembly GCA_963242795.1 of Inga leiocalycina. Classification (NCBI taxonomy): domain Eukaryota; kingdom Viridiplantae; phylum Streptophyta; class Magnoliopsida; order Fabales; family Fabaceae; genus Inga; species Inga leiocalycina. Next base: position 3,116,479 of record OY725326.1, read on the forward strand.
TCTTAACCTTTCATTGTTTAACTATTAATCCCCTGCCGTTAAGTGACCATTATCTTTCTAACATAAAATGCCATATCAGATTATGAGATGACACATGGCACCCTACATGGCATCTTATGTAAATTACTAATTTCATAAAATCTCCTGAACTTTGAACAGTTACAAAAAACCCCCTAAACTTTGAACAATTGCAAAAGACCCCCTAGCGGAACTTTGATCAGTTATAAATAACTCCTTGACATTTCAAAATTTATATTTTACTCTCCTAAAATTTTGATTTATAATATTAAACCACATGCAGCTACTTTTTATCACTTTCATAAATTCATTAAAATTTTTGCTATCATTTATCAATTAAAATACTATTAGTTCTTTTGTATATAACAAAAACAAGAAGAATAATATTTTAAAAAATATAAAAATATAGTCGAACCTCTGATTCATGAAAAAATATGCATTACTAATAAAAAAATTAATGTAGGCATAAGCTATCATCTGACACAAACAGAATATTTAAACTATTAATACTTAATCATCCTAATAATATATTTAATAAAAATGATGATATTTTAATACTATCAATGCTTAATTTTCCCAAGAAAATAAGTAAATGCCATATAAATGATGGCATTTTTATTTTTATATTTTTAAATATTATTCTTCTAATTTTTCTGTTTTTTCCCTACCAAAAAACTATTTTAATTGACAAATGATAGTAAAAAAACTTAATAAATTTATTAAAATGATAAAAGTAAGAACTTGAGTTTTAATATTACAAATCAAAATTTTAAGGGAGTCTAATTTAAATTTTGAAATGTCAAAGGAATTATTTGTTATTGATCAAAGTTTAGGGGTTATCTGCAACTATTTAAAGTTTAGGAGGTTTTATGAAATTAGTAATTTACATAAGATACCACGTGTCATTTCATAATATGACGTGGTAATTTTCGTTAAAAAGATAACGGTTACTTAACGGCAGGGGTTAATAGTTAAAATTAAAAGGTTAGGGGGGGGTTAAATTTACACTTTAAAATGTTAGGAGTTATATACAACTGAACCAAAGTTCAGGAGGATTGTATAATTTAGCTTATAAAAAAATATTATGCAGACAATTTTAATGGTTTTGATAAAAATAAAATTTATCTGGATAGTTGATCTAGTATACCTGAATTAGAGGAGCTTAAATAAAGGGAAAATCCCAGATAAATACCCTTTGAATTAACAAAACCCCCAAAAGTCTATTATAACATGATAATGACAGAAAAGTGCTGAGGGACCTTTCAGGGATAATGAAGTGTTGTTTGAAAGACCAAAATGCCCTTCTTTTCATTTGTGTGACATGAGGTGGTTGTTGTGGACAAAATGCAAAGAAAAAAGAAAGAAACACAGTCGAAGGTGTGTGTACAGCATCGTTGAAGGTGAAGAGCGAGGAATCAAGGTTGAATCGGACAAGTGTAAGTAATTTTCTGAGAAACATAATATTTTTGAGATGAATCGAACTATATCCATCTTATGATCATTGTTAATTTTGGTGTTTATTCCGTGTTGATCGTTGGGTCAGAAAGGTGCATGAACAGTAAAAAAAATTGGCAATCACGTGGTGTAACGAAGCTAACTTATTTGGGGTTGCCAATGAGGGGTATGGAGTGACAATGTTGTTGGGATTGTAGATTATTTATGGCAGTTTTGGTTGTGGGTAAGTGGGTTTATAGGTTGAGTGGGATTAAAGGTTCGGACTTGACGTACCTACGGCGACATCGAATGACAATGGTGGTGGGATTGTGGGTCATTTATGTGTTGGGTCTTGTTAGCTGTGAGAGGGAGCATAATAAAGAGGTTTTTGATTTGAAATAGGTAGCATTGAATTGATGTAATGACTGACCGTTGAGTAGGTGCAAGTGAAATGAATGATCTGTAATGAAATAAGCATATGTTTACGTGCATGGTAGTTGCTGTCATGACCAAATCTGGTTTGTTGTGAATGTCATTACAGGATTTGTCATTACCATTACTAAACTTGTCATTAGCATTAATAATAATAGTTAAGGAAATAACTTATTTTGTCACGCAATAAGTCGCATAAGTTAATGCATGACAAGGAAATAGTGTTGCTCAATCGTTTGGCACATGTTGTTGTGAGTTAGTGATTCTTGTAAAATCCATTATAGACTTTGTCAACACCTTTACCATTGTTGTGAATCCCAAAACAAATTCTGTTAAGAGCAGCAGTAAGTTAGTGAATGCCATATATATTGAGAAATGAATGATGTCATGACATGGGTGTGGAGTTGGAGGTTAAATAGTTAGTAAAGGCTTAACATTGTTATTAATTTGAAATCTGAATTCTTTGTTGCAGGTTATCATGCAACATGACATCAAATATTCAAGCAACACCTTCTTTAAAGTCACTGATATGTTTTTTCCACATTGGGGGGGAGTTTGTAAGTAATGTTGAAGGTGAAGATAAATATAGTGGTGGGAGAGTGAGGGTAAAATCAATGAAGGAGGGGATGAGAATTGAAGAATTGAGGGTAATGATAGGAGAATGGTTTGGTGTAGATGCGCATAGGTGCGACATTAAATACACTGTGAAGTTTGATGAAAAGATATTAGTAGATCTCATTGATGATTCTGAAATGGAAAATCTGTTTTATTATAATGATAGCAGTGCATATGTGTATGTAGTATGCAAAAGAAGTGATCATGAAGAAAGGGCAATGGATGACATAGAAAGGCAAGTGTCAATTATTTTGGTTACGTAAAAAGTTTGTTGGTATAGTGTTAGTGGTAATATGTATTCACAACACTTGTTAAATATCCATGCAGGGTTGATGAATTATTGGGAGCTGCAGAGCAAATGTCGCACATTGATGAGGATGTGTGTTATGAATTGAATGATGAATGTGTAGAAAATGAGTGGAATGCAAGACCTCTTCTTAGCCTTCCTAGCCTTCCATGTGCAGTTGAGAGTGCCCCAACACCGACACCAGAGATGAACTATAAGAAGTGGAAGGATTTGTTGGTAGGAGTAAATCAGATGTTTGCACATGCGGATGATTTCAAGAAGGTGCTGCACAAGTTCAGTATTGCGCACAAATTTGAGTACACATATGTGAAGAATTGTAGAGATTGTGTGTACGTTAAATGTAAGGTTGAATATTGTCCATGGAGAATAATTGTGAGGACAATTGGGAAGAGCAATCATTTCGTACGTGTGACGAAATACACCAAAGAACATGTTCATACAGCCCAACACAATCTTGATGTGACACATGCTCGAAGTGCTAGCTTGACATCATCAATTATCATTGATGAGCTTAGAAATAACACAGACAAGCGGGCAAATGAAATAAGGAAGAGCTTGGCTAGAGATTATGGAGTGCAATTGACATATAAGCAAACATATAGGGCAAAGGAAAAGGCTATGGAGGAAATTCATGGTAGACCTGAACAGACATACATGCTTATACCATGGATATGTGATCAGTTAAAGGAAAGTGATGACAAGACAGTGGCTGAATGGGTCGCTAGTGGGAGGAACACCTTTGAGCGTGTTTTTATAGCCTATAGTTGTTGTATAGAGGGGTTCATTGCTGGTGCTAGACCTATATTGTATATGGATGGATCCTATTTAAGTGGGCCATACAAGGGAACTCTATTGTCAGCTTCAGCATTTGATGCAGACAATGAATTGTTGCCATTTGCCATCGCTATAGTGAAAAGAGAGACAATTGAAAACTGGAGTTGGTTCCTTGACATGATTAAGAAGATATTAGGTTCGTTACATATCACAATTGTATTAGACCGACACAATGCGATAATCGCTGCTGTGCGAGGAGTTTTTGGAGGTGAGAGGCATGCATATTGTTACAGGCACATTAAGGAAAACTTCAGCGCCCAAGTCCTTAAGTTGAATAGAGGAAAGAGGAAGATAGGGGGGCAAGGAAGGCAAAATGCACTAGACTTGCTTGATGCAATTGCATATGCAAGGCTTGAAAGTGACTTTCAGACTGCAATGGAACACATAAGGCTTTTCAATAAGGAAATATATGAGTGGTTGATCAACCACGGTGATATTGAAAGGTGGGCCATGAGTAAGTTCCCTTTTAAACGTTGGGATAAAATAACGACAAACCTTGCTGAGTCATTCAATGCTTGGATGGTCAAGGAGAGGCGTCATAATGTTGCCCAACTTATCCACGAGCATCGTGACAAAGTAGCGAAAAAGATGTATGCAGCAAGCTTGGGAATAAGTAAATGGAAAAACGGTGTCGGGCCAAACATAGAATAACAAGTGAAGGAAAATGTTAAAAGGGCTGAATATATGGATGTAAAGTATATGGAGGTGGTAGGGTGAAAGTCAATACACCAAGTGGATCACTAAAGGTTGAGCTGTTATTAAACGAGTGCACATGTAGAGGATGGCAAATGTCGGGTATTCCTTGTCCTCACGCTTGTGCTGTCATAAAGGGAGTTCATGGAAATGTGTATAGTTATGTTGATGAGTGGTTCAAGATTACATGTCAACAGAAGATATATAGCAGAACAATGATCCCAGTCGTCACAATAGACATGCCAAATCCAAATGACTACCGGGTAGATAATATAGCAACTGAACCGTTCCTTGCACCACCTAAGACTAGCCGACCTCCCGGTAGGCCCAGATTTGTAAGGACAGAGTCACAGTTCCAAAACAAGAAAGTATACCATTGCAGCTCATGCCATGAAGCAGGGTACTCCAGAAGAACGTGCAAGAATCCTAACCCAACTTAATCCTGGGTGTGCAGACCTGGGAGTACCTATTTTGCAAGTCAGCTTTTGTTTTATATATAATGAGTTGGATCCCTTCACATATTTTGGTTGGAAGGGGTATGACATTTATGAAACTTTATGTAAGTACTGTTTTTAGGTTAGAAAATAGGTTATATGATGGGAATGACAAGAAAACATTAGGTACTGGTGGAATCGTAATGTTCACTTGTCATTGGCCAGGTTAAAGCAAAGTTGCTGTCATGAACAATCTGGTGTTTTGTAAATTCCATTACTGGACTTGTAATTCCCATTACTACTCTTGTTAATGATGACAGCTTATTGTAATTACAGTACACATGAAGGGACACCTTATTTTGTGTTAACGACTTCTATGCATTGGGCCTTGCTGGAATCCGTAATGTTAAAATTATTTTTTCACTATGCTGTCAGTCAAAATCTGGTGTTTTGTAAATTGCATTACTGAACTTGTCATTTCCATTGAAACAGTTGTTAGTGATGACAGCTTATTGTAACTACATTTTACATGAACGGACCCCATCTTTTTGGGTTACTGACTTGTATGCAATGTGTGTAGGTGTAGTGCGTAATGTCAAATTGTCATTTGGACCCTTTACTTGCGAGTTGTCATAGTCATTTGTGGTCTTTGTCAATGTCAGAACGAAACTTGTCATTCCCATTATGAAACTTGGCATTCTCATTGTGAAACTTGTTATTCCCATTGTGAAACTTGTCAGCGGTCTCCCCGTCTGGAGAAACACTTAAGTGATTCCTTGGTGAGCCTTACTTGTCATTCCCATTATGAAACTTGTTATTCCCATTGTGAAACTTGTTATTCCCATTGTGAAACTTGTCAGCGGTCTCCCCGTCTGGAGAAACACTTAAGTGATTCCTTGGTGAGCCTTACTTGTCATTCCCATTATGAAACTTGTTATTCCCATTGTGAAACTTGTCAGCGGTCTTCCCTTCTGGAGAAACACTTAAGTGATTCCTTGGTGACCCTAACTTGTCATTCCTATTATAAAACTCGTTAATACCATTACTGAACTTGTTATTCTCATTGGGAAACTTGTCAGCGGTCTCCCCGTCTGGAGAAACACTCAAGTGATTCCTTGGTGAGCCTTACTTGTCATTCCCATTATGAAACTTGTTATTCCCATTGTGAAACTTGTCAGCGGTCTCCCCTTCTGGAGAAACACTTAAGTGATTCCTTGGTGACCTTAATTTGTCATTCCCATTATGAAACTTGTTAATACCATTACTGAACTTGTTATTCTCATTGGGAAACTTGTCAGCGGTCTCCCCTTTCGCTGTTTACACTCATTGTTGCTTGGATGACCCCAACTTGTCAAGTGCATTATGAAACTGGTCAATTACATTATGGAACTTGTTAATCCCATTGGGAAACTTGTCAGCGGTTTCCCCTTTGGGGGAAACACTATGACACACAATATGTCATCATTTTCCTGTTTCCTGTACAGTGCAAGTGCATATTGGCATAGGGACTTCGAATTTAGTATATTCAAATACACAATAACATTACATGGAAAAGCACACTGCTATGAAGAGGTATACAAGATCATTTACAAAAATATCAACTTTACAATGTCACCCCAAAATGCAATGCTTGGTGAACACGTTACACAACTAGGGTTACTCTCTTCACAACAATGGTTAATTCAAAAATAAACAAGTGTTAATAGAAGAACAAAAAGTTACATTAAGAAAATAATTTCGTCAATCACTCATATCCTATTAGTCAGCGTCATTTATGCAGCCAGCAATCTCAATGCATCCTCCCTCTTCCTATTCATTTCATGGTTAACCACCCACCACATAAGGTCTCGCCTATATGCCCCAACCTCATCAGCACCGTAGTCGAATGTTACACCTGGCTTCCAATTGTTCAACTAAATTAGCACATGGACTCCACAGTCACGACTGAAAGACACATGTGACATGAAAACACTCACAAGGATGCCACAGTAATGCTAAACCATATTATAAACACAATGTCAGTAGAACATACAAAAACACTCACAAGGATGCCACAGTAATGCTAAACCATATTATAACCACAATGTCAGTAGAACATACAAAAACACTCACAAGGATGCCACAGTAATGCTAAACCATATTATAACCACAATGTCAGTAGAACATACAAAAACACTCACAAGGATGCCACAGTAATGCTAAACCATATTATAACCACAATGTCAGTAGAACATACAAAAACACTCACAAGGATGCCACAGTAATGCTAAACCATATTATAACCACAATGTCAGTAGAACATACAAAAACACTCACAAGTTGTTCTGTTGGGGAATGGGTGCCCAAATGAAGTCTCCAACCGGGTTCTTCCCAGCATGCCCTGGTTTCACAAGCGCGATAATAGCATGAAATCGATCCCGCTGCACAAATAGGGTCAACCTTGTTATATCGACATAATTAACTCAATAACAGGAACTTTGACACACAATTTTCTTACAAGGATATTTAGAGCGGATTCCTGGGGATTTGCAAATGCACTTTGTTTCTTTCACTGTTTACTCTTGCTGGTAACAGTTAGTGGCCGCATTGAATCAAGCACGTAAAAGTTCATCGTTTTGGGTTCAAGTGCTACACAGAACTAGTGTTCTACGACCAACATGGGACCCAAAATGAGAGCACACTCTGCAATATTGTAGCCAACTTTTTCTGGCAGTAGCTGGTCTTCCCATTCAGTAACTGATCAATCTATAGGTTTTCTGGCCAATAGTAACTGAATGAGGAATAAACTTGTTAAACCGATTAGTAACTGAATGATGGCCAATAGAAAATTACAGCTTACTCACCATAAAATCTGCGTCAAAAATATGTCGCCCCACTTGTCCTGCGCTTTTCATTTCTGCCATTAACATCTTACACACAAGAGACATTAACTGCATGAGTATTGGACTGCATTAGATGCGTTACAAAAATTTTAAAAACAAATCAGGTTTTATTTAACTTACACGGTTACTGATTTTGTTAAGTCCACCGAGTGTCCATAGCTGGTCCCTTGTAGTGTATTCATCACCAATGTCAACCAGCACCCTATAAAGGCTAAACACTATCATGATCCAATTACTGAATAATCAATTAACCGATTATAAAAGTCAGAAGAACTTTAGCACTTACTCTTCACCCTCAGCAGCATTTGTTATTCGAGATATGACCTCGACAAACTTATCCTTGTCATCTTTAGCCCTCTTGATCCGCTTAACTGGCTTTGTTAAAGTCCACGGGGACATGTTCTTAGGCATCCTTGGCCCTTGTTCCTTTTGTCCAACCTCATCATCCCCGGATTGTTCTTGGTCAATGTTTGTAGGCTCTTGGTTTGGAGTCTCTTCATCAAATTCACAAATGTTTATGGGTGAGGCCAATGATGTATCTACATTATCGTCCGCATCATGATCAACACCATCTTCATTGTGATCCTGTCCCTCATCGTTCTCACCATGTACCCTATCACTTCCCTCATGTCTGTCCGGATTGTCATCATTTATTTCATCACAGTCAATAGGGTCCTCAGCTTGCTGCTTGTGCCGACTTTCAATCTGTAGTTGTGCTTTAACCAACTCGTCTTCAACAGCAGCAACAAGTTTCCTGTGGTTGTCCTCAATAACCCCCATCAACCGTGTATGCAATGCCTTCAATTCCTGCAAAACATATTGACAAAAAGGGTCAAATCTATTGCAAACTCATTAAATTAATTTAACATAATGTGATGACATACAGGGTCTAAATAAGCGACTCCCTTCTTGTTGGGAAAGTCCTTCTGCTCGTGCACTTTTGTTGGCTCCCTCATATATAGTAGCCCAATGTCACTGTTGCGCTCTTTGTCAATCATCTCCTTCACCTTCTCTTTCATCCAAAACTTAATTGCAGACATCGACGCATGGCAAACAGGTTTAGACAGAGGGAACCGCTCACCAAAAAATATCTATAACATAAAAGACAAATATTAAACATTTGGTGGATCGATAAAGGGAAAAGGAAAAAAAACGGCTCATAGTACATACCAACAACATGTATAAACAGCCTCCCACGTTGCAGGTTCCCTCTTTGTTGACTCTAATTATGTCAATGTAATCTGCTATCTCTTTGCGTAGGTCATTAACAATGTATGTGGCCCAGTCAAAGTTGGCAAATCCTTTCATGGTATAGCACATGAGCTTCAGCAACTTGTCACTGATTGTGGAGCTTGCTGTGGGAGCTAAAAAAGTTCCCAACGTATGTAACATGAATAAAAATTCAAACTTGTCATCAGCTTCCCCAGATGTTATGTCACTAAGTATGTTCTCATACTTGACCTTGCCATACTCAGCCTTGAATCTCTTATACGTGTCATCTGTGTCACTGATGTCTACTCTAACCTCGTCCCCACTATTTGGAACCCCAAGGAATTCAGCAACATCTTTTGCTTCTATTTCAGCTGTCTTCCCCCTAATTCTAAATTGATTGGTCGGGGGATCATACGCTCTCATTATAGCAACTAAAATTTCCCGGGGGAGCCTCATACATTCCACATCTAGTAGAGCTCCAAATCCTAATCTTTGTACCTTAGCTTTTAAGTGTGGATTACAATTTACATAAGCAGCTAGCTTGGTGAATTGATTTAGGGAGCAACGGGAGTGAAAAGCAACTGGATAGTTCTTCTTCTGCTTGTCCGGCCTTCCTTACTTGGCCCTATCATTATATTTTTTCCTCTCTTCGTCACTCATATTCCTCCAGGCCTTTGTTGACTCCCTAACCTTCTCATGAAAATTTAGGCCCTCCTTCCCCTTTTCAAACTCATGACGAAACAACATATAACCATTTTTAACATCTTTTCTCTGCGTATCCACTTCACTTGTCATTATATAAGACCCAATAAATTGCAGCTACAATTTAACATAACAGTTTAATTCAACTGAACTGAATGAATCTGTAACAACTCAATGAGTTAATGCATAACATTTTACTCAATTATAACATGCAGAATCGAAAACCAATCTTGTTTCAGCAAACCAGTAGCTAAATCTGACTTCCAACAAAAGAGAATACCCAAAGGGAATGAAACTATTGGGTCTACAGTGATAATAAGTGTTAATTCGTTCAAATGCCCAAAGGGAAATATCCAATTTTCAATGTGTTTCTAAATGCAAGTTTGCAACATCCAATTTCCTCACGCAATTCACTTTAGACACAATGCATATATAATTCTTCAATTCCATATAACTCAGCGTACCTGACTATATAAACTATACAATCGACAAACAAAGAAAGCCTCTTTTTTTACCAGGTAATTCATGGTACACATTCAAATCTTACTTGAATGAAGGATCAACTGACCGGGTAGGCGGCGAAGGAGACGACGCTCAACAATAGCAAGTCGCACGAATGAGACGAGGGAAAGGGTTTTACAGGGGGAGAACTGGATAAAAAAACAGATTGGACAAGGATTGGCACTTACACGCACCAACCAACATACTGATTTCACTCTTGAAAGGTACACTGTATTAAGGGAATGCAACATACCAGCAAAGATATTATTCATTCATAAGCATTGTTGAAGCAATCAAGTAATAATATACATCCTAAAATGCAAGCTAATTGTTTACGCTAACTGAAAGCATCTCAAAATATGTACTTTTTCTTTTTCAGTACGCAAGGTTCTGGATTGAGACCTTTCACACAAGCCTGGATAACCTCAAGTAGCGTTACAATTAGTTCATCATTCAGTACCATTGCAGATTATATGACAAAGTACGCAGGGTTCACCGGAGAAGGAAAAAAGGCAGGTTAATATGCCAAAGTAGCATTGCACTCACCTTTGCGCAAATATGCCTTGGCTAGTTCATCATTCAAGTCAATTGCCTTGTTCGCGTCAGCAACAGCTTTTGCTCAATTAATTTACCATTACTTGCAATAATACATAAATCTTATCCAATGTAATCATACAATAAACAAGAGCGCTTGTAGATACAAACGAAACCAAAAGGCTAAACCAACACACAAAAGCTCAGTCATTCAAAGAAACACGTGCACAGTGAAATAGAGTAACGAATAAACTGAAATTCAAAGCATCACTGAAGAGAAAGAACCATACCTAGCACCCACTATACCACAACTTATCAAGGAAATTACATAATCTTCTAGGAAAACTAACTACCTTAAACACATTTCCTATCTCAACTATAAAAAAGAACGAATACAAGCACAAGCGTATCCACTTAATAGATCTCCCACATAAAAGAAAATTCCATGTTCAGCACTAGAGAATGGCGAGACAATCGAACACAAGCATTTTGGAATCACGCCGAGAACGAACCTCGGTTTCCAAGTTATACTTTTTCGCTCACACCAACATTTGCACAAGACAATCGAACACAAGCATTTTGGAATCGAATATAAGCACGACGAGGAGGAGAAATCGAACACAAACCTTAAACGGACAAACCAACCACTGAAAATTCCCTCACCCACATCGACGTCGCCGGCAGCACTAGAGAATGGCACACACAAGAATTTCTGATTTGGGGACGGCGGCATCTAGGGTTCCACCAGTGTTTCTATGAGAAATAACAAGACTTAGAGCCTTCTCTTTACCGAAATCGAACAAAAGCACGACGAGGATGAGAAATCGAACACAAACCTTAAACGGACAAACCAACGATTGAACATTCCCTCACCCACATCGACGTCACCGGTAGCACAAGAGAATGGCACACATAAGAATTTCGGATTTGGGAACGGCGACGACACCTACGGCTCCGGCACTGAATGTCGAACGAGTGAACTGAAGGAATGAAGGAATGGCTCAGTGAGAATGGAATGGTTCAGTGAGAAATGAAAAGGCGCGGCTCTGTCGAACGAGTTAAGGGGCATTTTAGTCTTTCAAACAACACTTCATTATCCCTGAAAGGTCCCTCAGCACTTTTTTGTCATTATCATGTTATAATAGACTTTTGGGGGTTTTGTTAATTCAAAGGGTATTTATCTGGGATTTTCCCTTAAATAAAACATAAATATTCATTGAAATTAAATTGTATTATTTTTAAGAACTAGAATGAGGTGATTGAATTTCAAGATGTATTACTCTTGAAAAAAAAAACCAATAATAGTCGGAAGCATCGACGATGAGACGTAATTTCGACTTGTTAGTCGTAAACGGTGTTTAGATGAGTGGGAAGGCTCAAGTGTACCCTAAAATTGCTGTCCCTGTTCTGACACTACACCGTAGCAATCAAACCATCTTCGTTTCCTTTTCCACTGCTTCCCACACAAGTACCACTCTCTTTGCCCTTCGTCCGAGGTTTTAGTTTGGCGACCAGAACGGGGGGGTCTTCGACCTTTACACTGCAATATCTCTAGCTGCTTCTCCCGCGCTCCGAGACAGCACAAAATGGCAGAGGAAGCACCGGAAACCGAGACTCCTAAGAAGGATACTAAGGCGGATGCTCGCGATATTGAGTCGCAGATTCAGACTGCTATGCGCTCTCGCGTTGCTCACTTCAAGGAACAAGCCGAGTACTTAATTCCCCCCCTCTCGCTGCTTCTCTGCTTAATTGGCTTCAAATTTGAATCAATTATTCGCAGATTACATGTTTTATCTTCACTTGGGAAATTTCTCTATACTGTTAAATCATCTTGTCCTCAGCATTTTCCCGTCTTCCAAATAAATTTTGTCCTTTCGACGGGAGTCTATGATTTGGTTCACGCATATACATATGCAGCTGTCATGAAACCCCTCATCCCCAAGCACTTTTCCATTAGCAGAAAATTTTAATGTTACTCTGCTATCTATAGTTAGAGATTCTATGTCGGCATGAATATTAGCACCTAGCAACATAGCGAACCCGAAAAAACACTGAATGCCATCAAAATTCTTTGATTGATGGATATCTATGGGACAATGATTATTTATTGCAATTACCATAATTTCTCTGCCTAAGTGACTACTGATGAATTCTGTATCTGACCATGTATTGAGACATCTAAAATATCAATTCTTGCAATTTTGTCTTTAATGCAGTTCTTTGACATTTGAGGGGGTTCGTAGATTGCTCGAGAAAGATTTGGGGTTGGAGCCATATGCATTAGACGTGCATAAGAGATTTGTCAAGCAATGCTTGTTGAAGGTACGTTTTTTTGGATTTAAAACCTTTTATCCTCGCCTAGTGAAACAATGAATATGTTGTGCATGGACCTTTTCATCCTTTTACAATATGATTGAGTGACAAGGCTACTCGTCACCTTTCACTTTGTGCAAATTGAAATGTCAGACGGCTCCTGTAACGCTGTCTGTTGAGCTAGGAAATAAGGAGAGCGACGAGGAAATTAATTGATATCCAAGAGCTTAACAAATTGGAAACTCCACAAGTTGAAAAACAACCCTGCTGCGATTTGGTTTTATTGGCTGAATTTCTGTTTTTAGTATTTTGTAAAATGAAGGGCAATATTTACCCAACACTATTTTATGAGACCAAATTAAGCTATGGGGCTTTATGAGGTCGTGGTCTCCTCTGTTTAATGGTTAATTCATCCAATACTTGCACTCTGCAAAGTGCCCTGATTCCTGAAGCAATGACCTATTTTGCATCAGTTACTTCATTAGTTTGAAGGCCCCTTGCCCAGCAAAAATACAACAGCTTTTGAGAGATTCCTCCCCTGAATCTTAAGGTTTAAGGGAACTTGTACTGCATGTTACTGGTTTAATGCTTGACTATTGCATTAAACTTATTTGCCATGCTGTTCTTTTCACATATTTGATTATCCCAATTGTATGTATGGGATGACCTTGACCTTGTCAAAGATCACATGCACTCTCAATGTTAACTCTCAAACAGGTTTGGTTGCTCCTGAAGAAATTAATAGTTAACCAGTAAGTGAAGCTAAACTCGTCTTCTACTTGAATTTTATGACATACTATTTTACTCTTTGTTTAACTGGGAGTTCTATGTGCTGAACAAGACTTTGGTGAAAATAATCAATAAATGTAGAGGACTGTGATGCTTTTTTCCTTTCTGATTGCTGTTAGTAATGATAGCATTTTGCTTTATAATGTGTTTTATCTTATTTTGAAACTCTGATTGTAATAAAGCATGCTTATTTTTGTTTACTAGCCATATATCAAAGTGTATGCATACATGTGTGTGTGTGTTTTATTGATATTTTTAACCTCTCCTTATTACTCTTAGAGCTTAGAAGGGGTTGGAGATGATAAGTCCCCAAAGATATCTGGGGATACAGGGGCAAAAGTTGCAAGTACAAAAGATAAAGAAGGATCAATTGAAGAAATCCATTCAAAAAAGGATGTAAAGAAACGTCGTACTGACAATGAAGATAAAATGAAGGATTCTCCAGTATTGGGTCTGCTAAATGAAGACAAATCAGTTAAACTTGAAACTGAGGAAGCTGAAGGCAATGGAAAAAATGCATTTCCAAGTGAGACCATAATTAAGAAAGCCATTAGGAAAAGATATTCTTATGTGAAGGCCAATTCAGAGTATGCAACTTATTCTTTCAATATTTGTCACTCTGTCTTCACTCTACAATGTTATATATCTTATGCATCACATATCACATAAGTCTCATCGTCCTACCTTTGGTTTTATGAATTTTTAATTTTTGAGTTTGGACATGGGTGCTGTTGGCTTTCTAATTTCAGGAAAGTCACAATGGCTGGTCTTCGTCGACTATTGGAAGAAGATCTTAAACTTGAGAAATTTTCTCTTGATCCCTATAAGAAACTCATAAGCCAGCAACTAGAGGAGGTGATCAATTTGAGTCCAAAAATGTGATTTAGGCTAGTAAAATGACTCTATCAGATGCCTAACTATTTTTTGCTTTTTTGAAGGTGTTAAAATCTTGTGTGGTTTCAGAACCTGCAAACAGTGCCAAGAAAATTGTTAAGAAAAAACCTGATGCCAAAGCAACTAAAAAGGTCAGCGGTGAAGAGAGTTCTGATGCCTCTGATCAGCATGTTGAAGAGGATGAGGAACAAGAAGATGAAATTAAACCTAGAAAGCGAAGTATTCCAAAAGGGAAGTTGCAGAACTCCCTTGAACCTAAAAAGCGAAAAAGATCCGCAGAGGAGACTGAATTATCTACTAAGAAAAAGACCAAATCAGCTAAAAAAGCTTCAGAAGACAGTAAGGATGCAGAAGATCCTGGAGAAGACTCTGAAGATGATCAGTCCCAATCATCACCAGAGAAAATTACAAAGGTGACATTGATTATTATATGATGGTTTTAATGAGACAGTTTAGACCATAACCACTTTTTAATTGAATGGTCATGTTCAATGAAAATAACTGCTTTTTATAATACAGTACACATGATAGCCGCGTTGTTCAGGTTTGCATGAAGCTAGCATTAACTTTATTTGTTACTTATCTGCCTCCTAGTTGATTGAATAACAAACATTTCTTTTTATGTGCTTGTGAGTGTGTTTTGTGTGTGCATGCGTGTTTATATCTTTTTTCTGTCGTTCCCCCTCAAATGCAGAAGAAAGAAGTTTCAACTCCTGTGTATGGTAAACAAGTGGAGCACCTAAAATCCGTTATTAAAGCATGTGGGATGAGGTCATTTTCTTTTTTGTTTCCCTTTTTATGATTCCAGGTCCTTGTTGAGAGTGATAGCTTGACATTTTATACTTTTGTTGCAGTGTTCCACCCGTTATCTACAGAAGAGTCAAGCAGGTGCCTGATAATAAGCGTGAACCCCAGCTAATAAAGGAGTTGGAAGAAATACTGTCTAGAGAAGGATTGTCTTCAAATCCATCAGAAAAAGGTTGGCTTCGGTTGTCGAGCATATGTTTGTTTATGCCCCTGGAATCCTGGATGTTAGCTGTGATATTTATGCTGTATGTTGAAATATGTATTCTTCGAAACAGAGCTTTTGGAGTTGGAGCTGCAGTTTTCTGCTTTGTTCTTTGATCTTTGCTCGATATTAAACAATTGGAACCATTGCAAGTCTAGCTTATTTCTAGTTTTGTTCGTTCTGAATCATTCCTTGATTTTTTTTCCTGAGAAACTTGGCTGTGATACTTGATAGAATAATTGACTTTAAGTTTGCAAGTGTAACTAGTACTGAAAATATTGTTGAGAAATAAAATATTTTAGTTTGTTCTTAGTTTATAATCATGTCAAACTACTAATTTTTTTTTTTTTTGGGTGGGGGGGGAAGCGGTGTGTTTCTTTCAAATCCCATCTGAATGATATTGTCAGTGTTTATGAATTTTCTTATGGTGTCAGAGTTTTAACAATCTAGATGCTGCATAAAGGGTTTTTGACATGACAGGCTACAAAAGTGCAGGAATTCGTTATTCTGAATTTGGTATTAAGGACCCATATATTTTCTATTTACACAGAAATAAAGGAAGTAAAACGGAAGAAGGAAAGAGCAAAGGAACTTGAGGGTATTGACGTGAGCAATATTGTGTCAAGTTCACGCCGACGATCAACAACTAGTTTTGTGGTTCCTCCGAAGGCCAAAGAACCAGTTGAAACAAAAACTAATGGTGATGATGTTGAGAAGAGTGATGATGACAATGATGATGAAAGCAATGATGATGAAGAGGATGAAGAAGATGAGGAAGAAGAAAACAGTGGTGATGACGACAATGGAAGTCAAAGTGAGGAACTGAATGAGGGTATGTCTATGTAACATGCAATACGGCTATTTTTTATTCTCTCTTGCTGCTTATAATAGAAATTATCAGAGATTCTGGCATTATCTGATCCATTGTGCTTTCTGCTATATTGATAAGTACCTTCCCGTTAATAATAACTGAAGTCTTTGGTAGGGTCGAAGCACCATGGAATCATGGATAGCAGGAGCCATATGATTGAATGATTTCAACATCATACTACCTTAGGATATGTCCTGTATTTTAAGTTCCGTTTTGGAATATTGATGCTGTCTCTAATAATATTCAGAACTTACAGAGTGGGACAAGTATTAAATTTTGGAAGTTATCTGGGTGTGGAAAAGCCTTCATTTCGGAATATACATAAATTGTTGCTGCGTGTTTTGTAATTTGGTTTTGAATTGAGGGCTGAGGGTGAGGGTCGTATAAAATTGGGGAGATGTAGGAATTAATGCAATATGCATGTACTGCAATTGGCTGAGTTGGATTTGGCAAATGATTTTCGCCTTTGTAGGAGATTCCATCATGTCCTTACATTGTTATCCATTGTGCAGATGAAGAGGACAGCGATTAAATTGAGCAATTGCTGGCCCTTGAAAGGTGGATGGCTAGGTAATTAAGAGGCGATTTTCCCCCGGAAAGTTTGAGGTGATCATGTATAATGTAATTCAGTACCCCTTTGCTCCTTGTGGAGATGGACGATAGTTGTTTGATGTTACAGACTAGGCATTCTGTTTCTCCCGTGGTGAACTTATTGACAGTGAGGTTCATTTTTCTTATTGTTTTAGGTAAATTAAATTACTGCCTCATCTTACAGACAACTCAGTTTGCTCAATAGAAATCACTGCGGGTCATTAAAGAGCTATTAGTTTTATTTCATATGCAAAAACAAATTGTAACCCAACTTAATTTTTCAGGTTATGCATAATACATGGAGGTCAATCTAGCGTTCAATAATATTAGATTAGGTTCTTAAAGATATTTTGTTTTGATATTTTTAAAGAGAGAGGGAAGTAGGCTAGTGTTTGTCCGATGTTAGTGACTAAATTTGTCTTAATGGTATTATGCATTAACACTTAATGGGCTGGTAGGCTTATTGGACCTGCCAGCGAAGAGTTGATCGGTCTGAAAGATTTAATTTATAAACCAACATCAAAATTTGAAATAAAAAATGGTGTCTTTGATTTTTTTTTTTTTTAATCAGAAAAATGCATTCTCAAGCAAGGAGAAAAAGATAATCACTTTATTTCATAAAAGTCTGACTTTTTAAGATGTAACTAAACCGGGATTAACACTGCCAATACGCCATGGGGTAATAGAAGCTCCTGATTAGAGGAGGACTAAGACCAGCTATTTGGGTTTCATAGCCTTCCATCGATGTTTCTTTTTGGATATGTACACTTATAATTTAGAAATACTGAATAATTTGTTTTTGAAAAGGATTTTCCAGTATTTCAAAATAGAAATTGTACTATTGACCTCAAGCCTTTTCCAAGTACTATTTGTAGTCTTCAGTGTATCTGGCAAGAACTGGGGATGTTGTGACAAGGACATTATGAACCATTCAGCTAAAACAAATAAAGATTGAAAAGTCAAAAACTTGTTGCACACAAGAGGTTAAGCTTTCACAAACAAGATACAAAATAATTGTGCTAGATATGCTGTTACAACAACAACAACAAAAATTTTATTCCACTAGGTGAGGTTGACTGCATAAATCACATGAAGTAATTGAGCTCAGTCAACAACAATTGTGCTAGATATGCATTGTGACGTAATTGATCAGTCGGTGGCGTATGCACTGCGATGATGCCATTATTTGACTGAGATTATAGGCATGGCTGGACAAGGATATAAATCTTCTACCGCTGTCTAGAAACAATACAAGTTTACAATATAGTTACAACACAGGGTTGCTCCATTTTGAGGATCTAAGCTGCCAAAAACAACCTGCAACATTCACCCCTGTTCTGAAAGAATATGCCTAACTTCATTTGCAAGAACCATGACGTGCTTGTCTTGGCATCCTAAAAGAACAAATAATTAGAAGAAAAGGAAGAAATAGATAAGATATACATTTTATTAGAATGATCAGTATACTCTCATAAATAAACCTCACCTATTTGAAGAAGAGCTTTCTCAAGTTGGAAAAGATAATCTCTGTTAGGTCCTGACGGACCTTCCGCCCGAATTATTTGCCTAGACAAATACAATGAGGATAAAAAAAAATGAAACATAAATGACTAGCAACTAAGCCCCAACTTACCAAATACATGCGGTTCTATAGCATGAATTACATTATAGAATAGCACGCAGAGAGAACATATCAATATGATAACAGAAGAAAGAAAGAGAGGGAGGGAGAGATGCGTGGAGGTTTGAACTGACATGAATCTGTATTTAGTTGTCATTCATTACATATAGGATCAAACATGACACGCATATAATTATATATACAGCACTATGTGTTGAACTGATGCTGCTTACAAGAACTAACAGAATAACATAAAACTCAAACTACCGCATGAATTAAATTGTCTCTAATATATTTCCTCAAACTCGGCCAAGCTAAGCAACCTGATTCCCGGGCTTAATAGTTCACTACAAACTAATCATCACCTTGTCGATTTCCGACAACTAGCCTATGAGAAAATCACTAGTCACTTACAAATGTACTACTCCATCGGATCCTAATTATAAGACAACATTTGAGAGTTGATCTTGGTCCTAATTATAGGATAAAGTTCTAATTTTTATCAATTTCTTCCCAAAATACCCCCTATTAATACTTTCTCAATAATAATTAAACACATCAATAATTTAATAAGAGTAGATCGAAAGTTGTTGAGGGAGATTGATGACACCGGATTGTGTAAGAGCTTGAGAGCTTGGAGAAGTTGTGTGTGAAGTAGGAGAGGTACAAGAAAAAATAGAAAATCAACGTAATTAGACGCCATTTTAAATTTTAAATAAGGGTATTTTAGGAAAATAAACATGATTAACTAATTTAACCACTATCCTTAATTTCTCCAAAGTTAGGTAAATATGTCCTATATAATTAGGACCGGAGGGAGTACTTTCCAATAGCTCGCATTTGATATGGGATTGAATACTCAAGTTGAGAATTCAAATTGAAATAACTAATTTATCATGCTAAGTAGAGATTTCTTTATGCCAAAATTTAAGACCAAAAACACATGGGGCAAGAGATGAAAACCTTGCTATCTCTTCAACAGATGCAGGGCCCAAGTAATTTCCATTGACGTTCTTGTCCGGAGATGCTATGTATCTGTAATATGCAATTACCGATTATTTTAACGATTGATGATGAGACATGTAAACAACGAAAAGGTTCTGCAATGTCTCTTCCACTTACACCATCACTCCAGAAATGGCTGGAGTTGTAGCCGTAAGCTCCTGAAACAAATTTTATCAGATGCTAGTTCGAAAAAAATGGGCTTTGATAGAGCAAAATAAAATACAAGCAGCCTTATCCCACTAGGTGAAGATAGCTATACGGATTGCACCAAGCCACTGACCTCCATCAACAACTAACTCTTCTGATGTTATCATCTAGATTCTAGAAGAATCATGGCATATGTTACTTACGGTGAAAACATCGAGGTAGGCCTTCTTGTCATACTGCTTCTCCCTCACCTCAAGATACTGTACAATAATTACATTAAAATATATCAATAAAGAATATATCAAAATTGAATATGTGGCCTCTCACCAGCATTGAGTCCTTTGCAACAATTCACCCTTGCTTGGTGGGCATAATGCAGTTTCTATTGGAAAAAGTCTTTTTGTAACCATTTCTGTAGGTTTGCAATTATTATGCTCTCAAATCGTAAGATGCTTTCTGCGGGGCTTGAGAGGGGGATTCCTCTGTCCGCTGGTTTAGATTGACGGATGAAAATTTCAAGTTTACGAAGTTCTCATGACCATCAGGACTTCACTGTTCAGTAGTGCCTTTCATTCACTGTTATACGTCTGATGAATTAATCTCGGTGACAACTATTAGTAGCACACCATCATGACGAGGGTATAGTAAGCCACAATAGCAGAGTGTGGATAAAAAAAGCCATTGTTCTAAAGATTTACTAGCAAATAAGGGTAGCCAAAATATCAAAGAACAAACTCAAAGCACAAGCCAAAAAATATATATTCAAATAGCATGAAGTTCGATGTTGGGATCATAAGGCCTAGTCATTCCCCAATGTCTGTCTTTTCAAGCTTGACTAAAGCTTAAACTTCTAGTGTCTGCCCATAGCAAACCTCCAGTAATTAATGCATCCTGTTTCGTTTATGGATCACAGTGGTAATTCCCACATCATTGCTCAATTCTTTTTAAAGATATTCCAAGCTCCTGTCTAGTTTCTTGGATAATCAAGCTACATAAGTCAACTAAAACACTTAAACCAAATAACACTATCTTCCATCACTTTGATTTATATAAAGGGTATATTCAAAAAAGAATCTTCCTGTTAGGACTTCAAAGCTAGCTGCTAAGTACTGATCTTACAAAAACAATGCACCAATATTATGCTTAGATAAGCAGCAGGCCCTGTATTAGTCAATGTAATCTTCTACCACTCCAGATTATGGCTGATTTATATCTCTGTTGAATAATGGCACAACCATTGAATGGACTCTTAATTTGTAAAATTCACACTCACATTCAGTAACATGAGAAAAAAAATACCAATTTGCAGTTAAAGTCAAAAGGCATGTTGTGACTAGAGCCAATTCCTCACCTGACAGACTAAGCATTGGTTGTGAGTGGGGAAAACATAACATATCCATATATAAGCTTAACCTTTAGAACAGCAAAGGGATGTGCATGTTAAAAAGCCTACCGTAAGTGCAATTTCTTGATCTTCCTTCTTTGAGATCTTGTAAGCAACTCCCCACTATCTCCTTGCAAAATGAATGAAGTACTCTTTCACAATTCACATATTGAAAAATTTATTTCAATAATTTCATTTCATGACACAACTAAAATTTAGTGCAAAAGCCTTTACAAAACATCAGTGGATGGAATGAAGATATTGCCACACAAGGTCGTGTTAACTAACCAAATAAAAAGTTTTTAATTTGAACAACATATGAAATTTACATTTTATTTTACCACCAACCGGAAAGTAAAATATTGTCATTCTTTTTGAAGACTCGATTTCATCTTGTAGCTGCTTAATCATAGTGGTTGAAAGTACAGAAACTGATTAGACCATACTTCTTGATTTAGTCGCTTGGACATTCAAGACAAGGGAAGTACACACAAACATATTGATATATATAACCATTTTAAAAAAAGGGAAAAAAAATTCTTAAACAAGGATGAATTATATCAGCAACGGTTATGGCTAAGTCCAACAACCTAGCCTAACAAACAAACTGACTAAAGATATAGTTCAATTAGAATAACATTGAGAATTCGACCATAAGGCAAAGAGCTCCTTCCACTCCATTTTAATGACAAGATTTAAAATTTCACAGAAATGAATTACAGTGACATTGAAATCATACCATAGCAGGTTTCATAATATGAAATCACAAATACAAGACTTACGAAGCACATGCATTGTTTGCGCCAGAAACCAATGAACTAGTGTCCTTTTTTTCAGATCGCCCAGTTAAACGAGTAAGGAAAAAGTGAGCGAGGTTAGGAAGCAGCTTATAAGACTTACGCATACTTCTCCATCAGCCGGCTCAATGGTTACTGTTCTTCCAGGGTATTCAGGGGTCCCCCTGTGGTCAGTACTTCCTGGCACGAAGGACCCACCAAAACAAATCATCGACGTTGTCTTTTGTCGTCTGACCAAAGAGTTGAATTGAACGCACAAAGCAAAAAAGAGATATGGATGCAAGAAGACAGACCTTGATGGAAGACACGTCGATAACCTTTGATGAAACACACGACGCTTTCATCAAATGGAAAGCCAGCTTTCCAAATCAGAGAACCATAACCGAATACCCACATCACCATTTCCTGGCTTTCGAGTTTTGACTTTTGACCCGCCTTAATTTCTCCGAGCTGCTTTACTGATAGAGGCAACCCCACATTGCTGAATCGCCGGTTCGTCGTCAGTCGGATTGGAAGAGAAGGAGAATGGAATTGCCCAATCAGAGAGGAACGGGATTCACGCGGCGGTAAGAACTGTGAACTGAAACGGGATGCACCAATCATTTTTTTGACCTAGATGCATCAATCATTGGGAACTTCTTCTTCTTTTTAATTTGATACAGTAAAAGAGAATTTATGCGCTGGTATTTAACGCTAGGGACCTAGATTGTGATTATGTGTTAAAACAAAAATCTAAAATTTGAGATAAGTTGTGCGGGAGAATGGGATGCCTCCACGGCCATGTTTCTTTATTTTCTCTTTATTTACTCTCTTTGCCATTAGATCAAAGTTTTCTCCTCATGCACATGCATGATTATTTTTCAGTAAATTATAAGCATGTTTGTTTGAGCTTAAATTTGTTTATAAGTTTCTTCTCTCTCCTCTTTCTCTCTATTTCCTTCCCAACCGATGCCCACCTCTACCTCTCCCTCCAGCATCCCGATCAACATCTCTGAGAAGTTTCTCTACCGTGAAGCCCTTTACTACGCCCTTCTCGACCAAGTTTGCTCTGCGAAATGGCTGATTCTCTCCAGCTTCATCCCGGACATGCTCCTGGAGACGAAACCGCAATCCGTACCAGCCCCGACAGCGGATGCTGTGTTGCTTACGGAAGGGGATTGTTCAACTTTGTCAACGGGAGAGCTCCAGTATAAATTCCAAGTCATCCATGAGAATCAACTCAAGAGCTTCATTACTAGGGTTTTAAGTTTCAACTTAGATTACAACATTTATTGTAGCTATAGAGGAAGAAGCGATGAATATGGTGTCAATGTATGGGATCAAGTAACTGAAATTTTGGGGTCAAATCTGTGCCCTTAGTACCAGAGAGCTGCTTTTCATTTGTTCCAACATCCAAAGGCTTCCTATTGCCCATGGAAACGTCGTGATGAAAGGGCATGCCTAGGAAAAAAATTCTCATCCAATGTTTTGGTAACTAGGACCATTTGAGTAATGAGATTAATTAAAAGAGTAATGATTTTGATAAAATTTGTAAGTATTAATAATATGTGTAAAATGATTGATAAAGAGTTTTGGATTGTGACCAACTGAGTAATGTAATTGATGAAATGAATAGTGGTGTATGAAATCTGTAATGATATTGATAAAATCAATAATTTTGAATTGTGATTGATTGGGTAATGAGATTGACTAAAAAAGTAATGATTTTAGCAAAACTCGTACGTACTGACAATATGTGTAAAGAAATTGATAAAGAGTTTTGAGTTATGACTAATTGAGTAATGTGATTCATGATATCAATAGTGGTACTGATGGAATCTTTAATGGTTTGACAAAATTAATAAGTACCGACAAAATGTATAAAAAGATTGACAAAGAGTTATAGATTATAATCAATTGAGTAATGAGATTCACAAAAAGAGTAACGATTTTGATAAAATTAGTAATGTTTTTTATAAAATCAATAAATACTAACAATATATGTAAAAAGATTGAGTAATTGGGGCTTTTTGATCTTTTTCCACCCCATCCTCTCTCTGTCATTTGCATATGTTAAGGGAATTTTCTAGGTTTTAAAAGTTAAAATGGTATTTATATGTCATTTTTCCTAAAAATTTTGATAAAAAAGATATAAAAATAAAAAAGGAATGAAGTTTAATGTTTTTTTAACTTGTAATAAAAAAAGTCCAAGTGCTTGTTTGGCAAGCATAAAAAAACACTTTTTGAAATATTTTTTCTTAAAGATAAAACTCATTTTACTTACTTACTTTGAAATCCGTAAAAGCTCCTTAAAACAAATATAAGCTAATGTTCAAGTGGTCATCCATAATTTTTTTTTGGGGTTAAAGTGCAAATTTAATAATAAAGTTTTGTTCGAGGGGCATTTGACACAATTATATTTTAGAAGGGGTAAAAATAACAATGAATAATAAAAAATAGTGCAAATTTAACAAAACCATTAAATTTGACCAAACGCCGTTAGGGATTTTCTTCTCTCATAATTTAACGTTGTTAGGTCAAATTTAACGGTTTTATTAAATTTACACTATTTTTAAATTGTTCATTGTTATTTTTACCTTTTTTTAAATATAATTATACCGGACGTCTTGAACAAAAATTCGTGATTAAATTTACATTTTAAGACCCTTTTTTTTTTCAATTTACAGAGAAAAAGGGTAGCTTTGTTACCGTTGTACGACTTCTTTTCAATAACAGTAGAACCTTTGACCCTATTTGACAAAACAACAAAGGGCGGAAAAAGCAATAGCGCCTCTTTGCTCCACCTCGTCACTAACAAAGTCGAAAAATTAATATTTACATCCTATAATGAACTTTTGACGTAATACAGAATTTGGGTGGAAATATAATGAAATTTAAGGAGAAAAATATTACAAGACTAAAAATTTTGCATGGGGTCTAAAATATGATTACGAATTTTATAAGTGTTTGATATTTTTATCAAAATCTTTATACTCTTGCTCTTATTAAAACATTTCAATCCCACCCCCCAACACACACATTGAAATATCATACTCTTCATGTCCTTAATATAAAACTTAATTGGAAGTTGATTTTAACATAAAATGTATGACATAATTTCAATATTTTTTTTTCTAAATTACCTTAGCTTTATCAATATTCTCTTAACAATAATTAAGTAAGAGATGGAGAGGAAATTAAAGAAGATAATTTGGGTATTTTAGGGGGGAAAATGTTATATTAACTAACTCAATTAACTTTTTAAATCTATTTAAATTAGTCAAATATGTCTTAAGCTAATAAGCAGTGTCACATGAGATTGAATTTGTAACTCCAAAATTATTGATAAGTAGAGGGAAATATTAACAAAGTGATTGCCATACATGTCAAATTAAACGTCTCCCATTTATCACTTTCATTTCTTTTTAAGGAGCAATTGCTGCCAGAAATCAAAGACTCCACAGACATCTATCTCTGGCTTTTGACGTTATACAGCAAAAGAGATCAAATTTTAGATAACCTTCACCTCAGCTCTTTCTCTCCCTATCAATCACCGCTCACAACCTTTTGAAGTTTGTGCAATGCATGTGCTTAGAAACAATGAAACATGAAAACCACCCGATCGTTGTGGACCAATAAATATATTTCTGGTTTGGAAAAAGGAATGGGTATGGTTTAGGGAGGGGAAAGAAGAACAGCGACACGGTGGCCTGGTTTGATCAATTTGTGAGAAATGAGACTTAAAGCAATTAATGTCTTATTCTAGCACGAAACGCAGCATATAATTGAATCTATGGTGGTACGTACTTGGTTCACTTTTTGGAGCGTGCGAGACCCTCAAGAAAAGCTCTTGTACGTTCGATAATGAATGATACATTACATACACTTGTTCACACGGGCATGGGTGTTGAAGATTTAATTTCGTTCCTTGCTCCTTTTATAAAACGATAAGGTCCTTATCTCTGGAAAAGGAGTCTGGTCCTTCAATTTAATGGTAAAGAAGGATGCCTTTGCAAATATATTTTTATATATTTTAAAAAAAGAAAAGCAAGGCTAATCATATATCATACCGTCCCATCCATTTATGGCTGGGTCACGCATGCTTTAAGTTGTGCAATAATAATTAACTAATAATGCACACTCTATCATCAGCAGCTCAATTGTGAGTGTGAATCCTCAAAAGACAAAATTCATCAAGTGTGCCACACCACATTTAATTTCATGCATATATCCATGCAAGTATGTCCAAATCCATTGAAAAGCATTGCGCATTATCACTCACTCAATCAATTAATGCGACTATAAATACGTGGGATCCAATGATTCAATTATATAACAATAGCAAATTGTAGTTTGTACTTATCTTCCAGCCATGCAACTTGATCGCTTTTTCATTATGTTTATGTGTTGTAAGTGTCACGGAGCATTTCTGGTTATGAGATTTATATGTGTGTGCAATGGATACGCAAGATATAGAAAGTTGTAATTTATTTTAATGGAATTATTATATAAGGTTGGTGGATTATCTGATTTAAGGTGTTCAATTTGAATGAATAAATAGTTAAATACGTATGAATATACACCTACAAGCATGACAGATAGGAAGTTCTACTTGCGATACATTAGTAGTAGTCAACAAAATTTTATGACCACTTTCTGCCTATTAATTAAATTAAAGTTTTAGGTTAATCATATCTAAAGGCTTGTCACTTATATTAAAACAGTTTAAGCTTTTTGTTTGAATGAATTGACCGTTTTATTATACAGCTATGATTAATAATCGTCTAATCACTTGATGTGAGACTTCATCATACATTTAATATTTTATCTCTACTACTTTTCTTCTTTTTTAATCTGAGTTGTTTAACTCTTATTTAATTTTGGACCGTTCCCTTTATTCTTAATATTTTCTTTGGTCCTTAATATAAATTCTGGTCGAATTTTTTGGAGAGATTAAAAAAATTACTTTAAAATATTTATATTTATTATTATTCTTTAAACTAATTTTTCTGACTTAAAAATTAATACATAATCTAATGATATACAATATATAGTATAACTAAGTGATGCATTTAGCTTTAAAAAAAAATCAACTAGATCTTATATTATGGATATAATGGGCTACCATATTAGAGTTTTGCATTAATCACATCTTAATGCTTCTCACTCGTGTCACTTGTATCTAATTGCTTATATATCTAATCACATGATGCGAGAATTCATCATAAATTAATTTAAGGCCGGGATCAGAGAGATCGGTGAATTGAATATGGAAATCACTTATGTCATGAGTCATCGACCGAATTGGAAATTAAAGTGAAAGAATTTGACAGAGAAATAAAGTTGGATTTAAGTACACGGAAGACAAAACAACTCCATTTGGATACAAATGCAATACATACTGCACGGGGGAAAGTAAGAAGAAATCAGAAAAGTTTCCCCTCACAAAACTTAAATATATATTGGTGATTGACATTGTTAATTGTTTTGGCCTGTTGAGAGTGTTTGATACGTAGGAAGCATTTGAATTGGAAAGCAACCACCTCCTCTCTGCTAGTTAGTTAACCTCAATTTAATTAACTCAAGTGAAAGTTGCATGTGTGAGTGTGTGTGTAGTGGGAATTAACGTGAAGAGCAATACAATAAAAGGTTATACAAATATGGTAGCAAATCTTCGTTAACTACATCAGACCACATTTTTAGTAAAACCATGAATATATGAATAATGAGACACCCAATTCCCAAAGAAGTTTGGTGTCACACACAGCTTGAGAAGGGATCGAGTTTGAGATCACCGGTAATCCATAATCCGTGAAGCTAAGAAGCGAAGAAACTTTGCTTGGAAACTTTTAATTTTGCTAATTAATTAATATATATCACACCCACTGAAAAAATGCAACAAAACAAAACAAAAAAGGGAAGTGGTATCCACCTTTAATTTTCCTCATTAAAAGTAGAAAGGACGTGGTGAAAAACATTGTTAGTTTATTAGGGCAAATGAGGTATCCATATCGATCAGAGCTAGCTTGCAATAATATATTTGGTCCTGTTGTTGAAAAGGTGCATAAATAAAGACAAAGCATTATTCAGCCAAAAAATAGAAAGCAAAGAGAAGAAAACAGAGACAAGCAACAGAGAGACATCAAGTACAGGTTGCTTAAATTGAAGAACAAGGTGAAAGATCCACATGCATCTATCTATAAGCTAAGCCAGTCGTTATGTGCAATTAGTAGGGGTTGTAATTATAGTTGGTTTACTTTGATCGATACAGCCAGGAGATGCAAAAAAATGATATGACGTATATATATGAAGCTGGGGGGTTCAATGATATTGATGATACCCTACAGCCTTGTGAACGTCGAAAATAGAAAGTCCAAGGCTAGCTGAGTGTATACATATATACTCCCTTTGATTTTTAATATAAGAGTAATTAGTTGACTCTTATCTTTTAAATTAAGCTAAATAAGTTGCATTAAAGTAGTCATATTTACTGTTAATTGTCAAACTAATTTTTCTGAATTATAAATTGATATATAATCTAATGATAAACAAATATATATACTATAGTTAAGTGATATATTTAGCTCCTTTAATATTTCTAAAAGAAAATTAACTTATTCTTACATTAAAGACAAGAGGTAGTATAAGACATTTTGTACACTGTAATGGAATTGTTGGTGTATATAATATACCACTTTTATCCTATTTATAAGTCTTTTTTTATCAAAAAATTTGGTCCTATTTATAAGTCCAATTTTAAGATAGTAAATGCGTTTTATACATTTTTACCCCTCTTAATTATAATAAACAAAAAGAATATATTCATGTTAACTTTTGGAACTAATCTTACATAAGGGCAAAATTGAAAATTTAATTTATAATTAATGAGTTAACTAACTCTCATTAATATATAAAAATTAGTTAAAAGGAACTTATAATGAAGCAGGGGTATGGATATATATACATAGAGAGGGGGGGGGGGAGATTCATCTACAAAATATAAATAGATGATAAGTCAGGGATTTATTGATGATGCGAAGACGATATAGCATTTACAGCAAGAGGATGGGAGACAAGGATAGACTCATAGACCTATATTAGCCGCATAAAGTCTAAATTAAAGAAGCGTGCAAGTCTCGCCAACTTAATTAGCATGATCGGAGGAACATCAACAGTAACAACAGAGAAGATCAGCACACATAACGTGCGGATTAATAACACTAATATGAAACCAACCGGGGACATTGGAAAAGTGTCACGAGATAGAAGAAAAATAAAACCCACTTGTGCTCTCATTCAACCTGTTCAAAGCTATAAATTAAATCGTATCCTAAAGCTAGCGTAAAGACCCGACCTACGCTACTAGAAACGCACTCTCAGGACCTTGCCCATGCATGTATGAATTTGTATTATTTATTATTTCCCTCCAAATTTGTTATATAAATAATATTTATCATGGGTACCCTACCCTACTATCCTCACGAGTTGTTTAACTTTGGGGGTGTTAGTGGGAGAAGTAGGTTGCAAGGAATCCGAATTCGATTCTCTTCCTTCGCGGCCTTGTTTGGGCCGGGTTAATTGATGGGATCCATATATGATTAATGGAAAATGATGACTCATTGTTAATTTTTTTTTAATATTAATTTGGATTGTTAACCAATAAAGCATCCATGAATTATTCTATAGGGATTCCTTGCTTAACCTTAAATTATTGAGTTCAGTAACTAATTAAAGGCGTAAAACAAAAGGAAAAGGGAAAAGAGCGTCACTCGGATATGAAAGACAAAAGCTGGCAAAATTAGTACATTATTATTATTTCATATTAAAATTGAAGGAAAGGTACAGACGAAAGAGCAGTCAATGCATTGGGAGAGATTTGTACAGTGACAAATCTTTGTTGACGTCTCTTTGGGTGGGAAAATTTATAAAAGGTTGGTCTTAAAGGAAAGGATGTTCACGATCTTGGTGGTGGTACTGTTGGTGGGACATAATTATTATTGTTCTTCCCCTGACCCGACGACTTCTCATCAGCAGCATCTACACTGACCTCAAGCTTGTCAAAAATGTCTGATCCTGATCTTGTATCGTCCTTTACTGGCAATTCTTGACCTTCACCTTTCACCGTGTCGTCTTTTATGTTATTAATGTCTTTGCTTTTTCCCCACACCACAGAGTAAAGTCCGAACGCGATGAGTATAGCTCCAATTATGCTGAAAAAACGCAACATCAACAACACATATTTTAGAGAACGAAGCAAAATTATAGTGAAATACTAACATTACTAGGAATATCAAATAATAATCGTGAAAGAATTATGTACCTTCCCACGTGGACTTGCTCGCCTAGCACAAAAGAACCCAAAGCTGCAGTAATAATCATGATTAATGGGCTGAAAGAAGTCAAAAACACTGGTCCACGTTCTCTGGTTACAACCCCTTGTACATAATAAGCCATGCCAGAGCAAACCACCCCCTAATTTGTCGCAAAATTAAACAATCACCAATCAGTTCATGAGTTAAAATCACAGAGACGAAATTAAATTAACGAAGAGTTAATGATACTCACAGAATAAACACAAGCGAGGAGCCTAGAGTCCCAGCCTATGACCCAGACGCTCAAGTCCCTTTCCATTACAAAGGTTGCGATGGCACCCTCTACAACTCCCATCACGCAAATCCAAGCCGCCAGCGAGATCTCTGCTGGGTACATCTTCAAAGTAAATGACTGCCACCATAAAAGTACAACACCTCAATATCCAAATCATCACTTCAATAATAATAATTAGGACATGATTATTTCTATAGGATGGAGAGGTTGGGGTTATTTCTAGAATTTAAACCTTTAATATCACACCAAACTTATCACTATGCTAAGGCTCACTCTGATATAATTATTTATAATAATTTAAAAATAAAATAAGAATGTTGGTTTTGGGGGTAGTTAGTTAATTAATTACTTGCAAAATGAAGAAGCCAGCCCAGCTGCAGAGACTTGAAAAGAGGTAAACGGTGCCGAGGAGCCAGTGCTGGTCAGAGGGTTCGGTGGAGGAATTAGAATCATGGTGGCTTATCGCACTTGACTTTATTATCTGAAACGCTGAGCCTTTGTACAGAGTCATCACCATCGCACCTGACACTGTTATTACGGTTCCTATTATCTTGGCCCAGCTTGGAAATTTTTTCAGGTTCAAACTCTCTAACCTGCAGGATGACCTCATCATTCATTCACCACAATAAGAATAAGAATAAATCCAAAAGCCCATCATACTATGAACAAGAGGAATCTGATTAGATATGCATGTCTACGTTTGTGTTTTACGTTACATCATCAGGCTTTAATGTTTATCTTTTTTTTCTTTAAAAAAAAGAGGGATTATATTTGTGAGGATGTTTTGTCAATTGGTGGTCCCATGGCTTGCAGTGTGTGGTGTGGCTTCCAGATGAATTGTTGGAATGCAACTAGCTAGGCTTTTTTCAACTGCGTAAGCGCATGATGAGATGCCAATTATGCGGAAATCATTATATACAGTGAAGCTTTTACCTGAAAATAAGTGCCATCACAAAAGTAATAGCTGGGAGGACATTAACAGTAGCAGATGAGAAAGTTGTTGAGGTGGCCTTCATCCCCATGTTAAATAGGTTCTGATCCAGCACCGGCCTGTTCATTTTCATATTTACAATTATTAGACTTTAAACTCTACATGTGGCATCTATCTTAATTTGCAAGAGATCCATTAACCTATCCAGGAGTTAATTTACAATTATTAGACTTTAAACTCTACATGTGGCATCTATCTTTGCAAGAGATCAATTAACCTATCCAGGAGTTAATAAGTAACTTATATATTGATCAACAAAAGTAAATCCCCACAATTCCTACAATATATAAGGCTAGCTAGCCAGCGGTAAGGCACCGGAGCTCAGGTGACCTTTTTTTTTTTTTTGGATCTCACCACCATGGATCCCAAAAGATTTAGTGTGTGTTTGGTAAGTTCTGAAACCATGGTTTCAAAAGTATCTTTTCATAAATTAAGATAAAATTTCTCTTACATACTTACCTCGTAAATTGTAAAAATTATTCTTCAAAAGCTAATCCGAACACACACAATGACCGTTGATCCAACAAGTGTTGTAAATGTCGTGATGAAATGATGAAACTCGGTGGAAGTGTTGAAATTGTAAAAAAGTTGTTGTAAATGACGTTGATAAAATGATGAAACTCGAGAGAAGAGTTGTAAATATCACCGGTAGTGAGTAAATAATTTAAAACATGACTCTCTTACTTATTTTTTCTCAAGTATTGAAGTTATAAAAAAGTTGTTGCAAATGACAGGTTAATTGATCAATATATAAGTTACTTAATTAGCATGATCGGAGGAACATATCAACAGTAACAACAGAGAATCAGCACACATAACGTGCGGATTAATAACACCAATATGAAACCAACCGGAGACATTGGAAAAGTGTCACGAGATAGAAGAAAAATAAAATCCACTTGTGCTCTCATTCAACCTGTTCAAAGTTATAAATTAAAGGGTAAAGGTGCATCCAGCACCCCAAACTATTTTTGGAGGTGCAATCAGCACCCTAAACTATTTTTTGGGTGCAATCAACACCCTACACTATTTTTTGGGGTGCAATCAGCACCCTAAACTATTTTTGGAGATACAATCAGTACCCTAATGTATTATAAATGGAATAATTACACCATTTCACTAACAGAATACTAACTCCGTTTGCTAACACACTATTTTCTTTCAGTATTTAAGGCTGCAATTTTGCTTCTAATGTAGTAAAAATAGAGCAATTGCACCTCCAAAAATTTGAACTTTAGCAAACGGAGTTAGTATTCTGTTAGTGAAAGGGTGTAATTGTTCCATTTTTGATATATTAGGGTATTGATTGCATCTCCAAAAATAGTTTAGGGTGCTGATTACACCCTTAAATACTTTAGGATGCTGATTGCATCCCAAAAATACTTTAAGGTGCTAATTACACCTTCAAAAATAATTTAAGGTGCTAAATGCACCTTTAACCTAAATTAAATCGTATCCTAAAGCTCGCGTAAAGACCCGACCTACGCTACTAGACACGCACTCTAAGGACCTTGCTCGTGCATGTATGAATTTGTATTATTTATTATTTCCCCCCCAAATTTTTTATATAAATAATATTTATCATGGGTACCCTACCCTACTATCCTCACGCTTTGTTTAACTTTGGGTTTCGCTCACGCAGTTGAAAAAAGCCTAGCTAGTTGCATTCCAACAATTCATCTGGAAGCCACACCACACAGTACACACTGCAAGCCATGGGACCACCAATTGACAAAACGTCCTCACAAATATAATCCCTCTTTTTTTTTAAAAAAAAAAAGATAAATATTCAAACCTGATGATGTAACGTAAAAACTAAAAACACAAACGTAGACATGCATATCTAATCAGATTCCTCTTGTTGTATTGGTGAAAGTGCTGGAAATGTCGTTGTAGTGTAGTAAATGAACTAAAACAATACTTTGATAGTTATTACACACACACACATATTATGTTGTATTATTTAGGGTAAAAGATGCTAAAAAACCCATAAACTTTTGTGAAAAGTGCAACTGTAACCATAAATTATTTTTTGGTGTAAAAATAACCTTAAACATTATAAAAGAGGGCAAAAGTAACCACAACAACGTCCGTTAATGTGAACTTTTTAACAAAATGTTAAGTGCTAAAATAATCATTAACTAATACTAATAGTAAAAAAGTAACCATAAACTTTTTCTTAGATACAAAAATAACTTGTTGAACATTAATTTATAATTTTTTTTTCTTTTGTATTATGAGTGTTTTATCAACTTGGGGGTTAAAATGACAAAACTTATAAATTAATATTCAAGAAGTCAACTTTTTTTATTTTTGCGAGAATGACGAAACGAAAGAAAATTATCACATAACTTCAAAAGATAAAATCTAAGATAATTAAACCTGGACCTGTCAATGAACCGGTTGGGATATTGGGTCAAGGGTCAGTGGGTTAAACTGGAGCTAAACTAGGACCAAAGGAAAATTTTAGGCTTATAAAAATAAAAAAAAATTAAAAACTTGACTTGGATCTACTGACCGGTTGGCCGGTTTCCGGTCTGGTTCAGGTAAGATAACCATTATAAAATCCCTAACATTAATTATAAAATAGGTGACTTTTTGAACATTAATTTATAATTCCTTTTTGTACTTTTATCATTTTAATCTCCAAATTGATAAAACACTCATAACACAAAAGCAAAAAAAAAATTATGAATTAATGTTCAAAAAGTTACTTTTGCATCCAAAAAAAAATTTGTAGTTACTTTTACACTTTTGATATTAGTTAATGGCTATTTTAGCACCTTAACATTTTGCTAAAAAGTTCACATCGGACGTTAACGTCTGTTAACGCCATAGTTACTTTTACTATCTTTTATAATGTTTATGGTTGCTTTTACTTTAAAAAATAGTTTATGGTTACAGTTACACTTTTCACAAAAGTTTATGATCATTTTAGCACATTTACCTTATTATTTATTATTATTGTTGTGATCGTCAAGATATGCAGAAACTATTAGCCTGAACCCGAGAAAACTCAGCAGAGAAGTGTCTCGCCAACTTATAGGTATAAAATGTGTTGAGAACAAAAGGAAAAAAAAAAAAATCATATATGATCATTCTAGTGCGTCCAAAAGAGAATGATACGAAGAAGGTTTGTTGTTGTGGTGCATATATGCTTGGGCGCACAAGTTGTACTTTGAAGATTGTTGCAGGGCCCATGAAGAGAGTGAGTGATGAAAAAGAAAAGAACAAAATGTAGATATGGTAAAGTAGCTAGTAGTGCAAATCGATTGATTTGATTGAAGGGGTTTGACAGGGAGGGCTTACTCAAGGAAACCAAGCGCCACCAGCCTGAGGAAGATTGGGAGAGTCATCTTGGGCCTTATTTTTCTGTGATGAAGATAAAAAGGGGGGGGGGGGGGTTAATCACAAGAGATATATAAAAGCTGCTTTAATTTGGTGAGTACTAATGGAGGAGAAGAAGAGCGAGATGGAAAAAATACCTTTCAAGGACAAGAGCAAAAGGAGCAAGGATAAGGAGGGCGATGATATGACGGTAGACAGAGAGAACCCAGTGGCTCATACCATGCTTGAATGAAACCATTGATATAATATACATACCTGCGTACCCAAATTGAAGTGATATGATAGCCAAGTATGGCTTCAGCTTGTGCATCACCTCGCTCATCCCCATCTTCATCTTCTTCTAATTCTTAGTATTTCTCTCTTTCTCTCTACTAAGTCTCTCAAGTTATGCCTGAGAATGAGTTATGGCTTATGAGTTAGGAAGGATGGGGCTTGCGGGTGTCTAACCACAAGGCCAAATGTCCCTCTTATAGGCCTAAAAAGGTAAAAAAAAAAAAAATACAGAAACCTCAATTTTTTTCACCCCTACAGTGAGAGATAGATCGATTCTCTTATATCCGTTTCCAAATCAACTAAAAATTAGTGCAACAGCAAAAAAAAAAAAAAAAGGGGTTCTGTACTGTTCCTAACACTTGATGGAATCCTGTCGCGTGTACTGATGATACATAACTAGCTGTATTTATGTGAAAATAATTGAGGTTGATGTTGTTGCGGTTGTTTTCTCTGTATAATATATAATTAATTTGTTTGTTTGTGATGAGAAGTGGGGGAGGGAGTGTTCGATTCATTGACCACCAAATGGAAAATGGGTTTGGTGCTTTGGATGGTGACGCAAGCAAAGAAAGGATTTCCTTGTGGTGTTAAGTAAGAGTGGGTGCTTTGTGGACACCATTTCATAAAGATGGATTAGTAGTGAATGCAAATAAATGATTACTCATTAATTCAGGCCCTTTTTCTTCCTCTCTTTGTCCCCCCCCCCCCCCC
This sequence comes from Inga leiocalycina, assembly GCA_963242795.1. NCBI lineage: Eukaryota > Viridiplantae > Streptophyta > Magnoliopsida > Fabales > Fabaceae > Inga > Inga leiocalycina. The sequence goes on from OY725326.1 coordinate 3,152,407, forward strand.
TCAATTCTTCCTTCTCATTTTCAGCCTCCTTTATTTTTGAGTCACACCACAACTACCACTTCTAAACCCAGCAAGTCCTTTAATTTGTATTATTACAATTCTACAGCTATCGCATATATGTAGATATGTAAATACAAGGAATTAAGGTCATATGTACCCAAAAAAAGTTTTGCTCAAACAGGCAAAAAATATTAATCTTTCTGTGAATATAAGCTTTTAATTTAAAGGGGAAATAATTAACTCAGATACATGAATTCTGAAGATAGTCCTTTTTTTTAGGAAAAGGTAAAATAATATTAATAACGAAAACAATTACAGAATCCTAAAAAAAAGTTGGACAAAGAGTAAATCTAAACTAATTGAAAAAGAGGGAGGGGAGAGCTAAGAAAGAAAACACATTAGAAAATGATCTTAGCATAATATTGATATCATTGCAAATAACACCATCTTGCAAATGAAAATATGGCATATAGAATATCTTCTTTCTTTTAATTTCTTGTATTCTAGTACTGAAATGCTAAAACCAGGATTTTAAGAATATATGAATTTTTTATTTCATATAAAATTTTATATATATAAACACAAGTCATACTTTGACTTGTAGAAAAGGAAACAAATATTACAATTGGACAAAATGATAAAGTCCGCTAATTTATGAAACAACATTTTATGTGTTGTGGGTGGATGGTAACTCAAATTTAAATGACAGCTAATGGTAGCCTTGTTGGGTGGTGGGGATATATATTTCTTAAATAAAACGAGGGTTTACATTTAGTGGACATAAAAATTACTGCGACCTTTTAAGGAATATATACCCTTAATATCCACTAAATAAAACGAGGGTTGTCATTACTTATTAGGGGTTGTGATCATAGACGCCCTTTTAAGGAGATTATAGATGAGATTAAATTTTAGATATCTAGAGATTGGTATGTCCTTATTAGACATATCACTAGAGAACAGAATGTTCATGCGGACTACTTAACTAAGTTAGTGCATAGCAGTACTGAAAATTTTGTCATCTTTGATCAGCCTCCACCTCCCATTGGGGCAGGCGGTGGTTGATGAAAGAAGCTAGGTTTGGCCTCTTAGTGAGGTGTCTTTCTTCTGTATTAATCTTACGTCAGATTAATGATATCCCAGTTCTTCATTCAAAAAAATAAATAAATAAATACTGCGACCTCAGAATTGACAATGCTTGAATTTGGATCAATTAGTTGATAATCCTAAAATATAATTAGACAATTATACCAAAATAAATCAGTAGATAAATAAATAATATATATATATATATATATGTGTGTGTGTGTGTGTGTGTGTATATATATGTATATATATATATATATGTATGGATATGTGGCTCGCGCATATCGTATTTTTGAAGTGACACATATATTTTATAATACCATATGTGGATCATATCTCTTCGTTGAGGGATATATAAGAGTCATGATTATTTTTGTCTAGTGATTCATGATTAATTAATTCAATACGAACACCATAACGTAAAAGCGACAGATTTAGTGCAAGTGAAGCGAGCAATAAATTTCGAGGTCGACCCAGACACACACGTCACATTTGTGTACATAGCCAAAAAACATTAAAAAATATATTTAGATATTCGCTTGGCAAGCAAAATTGCGAAAAATTAATACTTTTTATTTTTTCTTTTTTACACTATTTTGATTATAGTTGTCAGGAGTAATGCTTAAATTAGTTATATCTGGCTCCCGTCAGCGAGTTAAATTCGGTGTGGAATAAATCTTTTAATTTTCTTTCCCCCTAACCGACGCATAAATTCAAATGACCAGCAACTGTTTATCCATTAAACTCTGCTGGCCGCCTAATTTGTGTGTGTGTGTGTGTGTGTCTCTAGAAGAAGCATTATTGCAAGCAAAGGGAAGTTATTGAATTTAATATAAATCAAATATCCTCATGCATATGTATATATATTATTGATGGAAAATACGTGGCAATAAAGGACTGAATTAATATAGATATGTAAAAGGGGAATGCTTTTCCTTGGATCATTATTTCCATTAGTTGATTAAAAATATTTTAGTTTCCTTTGTTTTTCAATTGCGTAGCTCATTAAAACATAAGTTCCTCATGGAAAAGGAGGTCAAGTTGCTATCGTTAGTCTAACAATTTACTCTCTCCGGTCTTATTTATAAGTAATTTTCTCTCTCATAGAGCTGATTCATTTTATAAGTAACTTTTACTTTTTGTCCGGAAATGTTAGCTTCTTTTTCCTATTTTACCCTCATTAAATACTCATTTTCTCTCATATCTTATACTCATCATCTCTCATACTTTTTATCTATTCCCTCTTCTATACTCTTTTTATAAATAAGAGCATATATAAAAAAAAACGTGACATTTTTAACACTCTTATTGCTTTTAACTATCAATTATTTTGCACAATCAAGAAGAAAATTACTTATAAATAGAATCAGAAGAAGTAGAAAAAGCCAAGTGAGAGTGAAAAACAAGGGACAACTAAAACAGCACTTTCGTCTAGTATTCTCAATCATGCACGCATTCAATTACTTCCTGAAATTAGTTATCCAAAAACTCAGACACGGCATTCAATTTGCACATCGATCTTGTTTTACGGTTCGCTTTTTTATTTTTTGACATAAAATAGACATAATTTTTGTACACTTACTTAAATAGGTCGGGACAAAAGATTTTGAAAAGAAGCTTGATCCCTTCCCGACTTATGAGGCCTATCAATGAAAGAGATCAACACCATTCAATACCGCGAACCCTTGAGTTTGACGTCAAGTTTATAGGTTGGAAATATATAGATTTTTTTTCATCCACTATATTCTTAATGCAGCTCATGCGAGATTCTTTCTACCCCTTTAAGATATTAAGTTTAGCAATGATCTTGTAAACTAGTAGTATGGATATTCTTTTGTAAGTGGAAAGTTATGGGTTAGATTCTGTTTGTAACTCCAGGCTGTTAGCGCCTGCCCCTTTTACTAAAAAAATCCAAGTTTAAGATGTTTAATCCATCACTGTCCTTTTTAAATTAATGTTTTTTAAAATAATCAGTTTCTGTAGAAGTATTGCATATATGAATGATTGAGACAAACTCGATTTGAAGAAGGAAATTAAAATAAATGTAACCGTATAAAGTTAGAAATGTCGGAATATTGATGGAGTAATCGAGGGAAAAACAAGACGTGCATGCGCAGGAAGTGAAGGGGGAAATAATTAATGGTTGATTAATAATGAAGGGAGCGCACAAATAAGCAGGGAGATGAATTGAAAAAATGATCATGGACAAGGACGGAGCTAGCAATAATAGGAAAAAGAATTAGGAATCGCAGATTGTGCATGTACATTCATACACATACAAATATCGGGTGTAGTATATGGATGAGGATGAGAGAAAATGGTGTATTATTTTTAATGAGGAGTGAGAAGGAGGGAGCAAAGAGACGTGGGGGGGAGACAAGTTCTCAGAATTAAAGTTTGGTGCTTTCGTGTTTGGATTCCATATCGAGAGAGCAACCAGGCTGGTGGAATCCCACCCCACCGTGTCTTTCACATATTGGATTATTATAGTTATTACCTCTTGATCATATCATCATCAGCACTTGTTGTATCTCCATATATAAGTATTACTCATTAATTACATGCATAATATATTATATTCTCTATAGATATACGACATTTGCGTGGCCCAGATGTTATTCATTCATTATTCGTTGGCTATATGTGTTGCGGATTCTTGATGAGAAAAGTAAAACAGGTTTGTGCTGAAATAATCTGGCGGGGGTTACTTTAAGGGCTGCGTATTTTCCACAGGGAATGGAATGGAACAAATTAAATTAACGAATTAATGGATCTGATGTTGTGTCCGGCTTGGAATTTATACGATCCCCGCTACATTATTCATTAACTCATTCATATTAATGTGCAGTATATATTCTCTTACGCCTATCCGCAAGAATAATAAGATACAGAGAGATGTGGCTCATGAATCGTTCTGTCTCCAGTCATATCACCGTTGACAGGCTTGCACAGAATTTGCTAGGCTTTCGTCTCCATATTCCTAATTCCTTCTTCATTAAACAACTTGCTATTCTCCTGATTCTTCTGATCAATCCCACTTAATATTAATTGAATTTAGGCCCTTCGTTATTCATTTAATCGCGTGAATCTTTCATACTTCGCAACATTAACATCGACAGAACACATTATGCTCATAAATGTAGCTTCATAACTACTTTATAGAGATTAAGAAAATTAATTTAGTTAGTTAAACTAGTAATTGCGTAAATCTACATTGGAGAATACTATTTTAAATGGAAAAAAAAAGCACTTAATATGTGTGTGTGTGTGTAATAAACAAGAAGAGTTTAGAGAACAAATTATAAAATTAGGAGACACAATATTATATAGTTTGAATTCTCATATTTGATGCCAACATAAAGTATTCTACTAATTATAGTATTCTACTAATTCTTACATTTAGAATGGAGAGGACAAGTTGCTAATATAATCGTATTTATAAGATAGAGAAAGAATATTTCTTTATCCTCTTTATAAGTCACTTGATTAATTTTTTTCATATGGGTATATAATTTTATTCTTCACTTATTGTGTAAATTTTATTCTCATGTGGTATTGTATATATTAAATAAGGATAAAGTTAAAAAGTTGTTAAATTTTAAGGTTGAGTTAATGAGATTTAAAATTTTTCTTAATACTGATATAAAACATGTTAAAATTTACTTATAAATAAGATCGGATAGAGTAGCCGAGTATAAACATCTCCATTTATAGATTATCGTGCTTCCAAAACAATGTTTCCAAAATATTTGGCTAGTTTCAACGGGGACAGTGGATATAACTTCAGTGTTTTAAATAATTTAAATCCGCGTCACCTTCATTATTTTGTAATGAAATTTTATCAATAATAATGGACACAGACGCCAACTCCAACCAAGTCGCAATAATGGGGCTCCAGGAAATTGACAGTGACAGAATTAATTAATCAAATTAAAGCGGTAAATTTGTACATATTCTCTCACCAGTTAATAGTTAATACAGGGGTTAAATGGAAATCTTTTTCCCAAAAGTTATTGTTAGGGCAATTTTGTATTGGAAGTTTTTCGAAGAATAATTTTATCTTTGAGGTGTCAAAAAAGAAATAATTTTGCCTTAATCGTTATCCCACTTAACTTTAACAGTTAATTGATCAAATATGTTGAACTAATAGTTTACATGTCATCTACGTCATTTTTGTTAAGATACAAATTTTTCCCAAAAATCCATATATCATCTATTTCATTTTTTCTCCAATAAAGTTAGATTTTAAAACTTTTAGGGTAAATTTAGACCTTAACAAAAATAACATGGATAATATGTTGACTGTCAGCTCAGTATATTTAGTCAACTAATTATCAAAATTAATTAGAATAATGGTCAGGGCAACACTGCTTCCTTTTTTACCTCTTCAGGACAAAATTGCCCCTTAACTTATAATACATATATGTGGATTGTCAGCCCAGCATATTTGATCAACTAATGATTAAAATTAATTAGTATAACGGTCAGGAAAAAATTGCTCCCTTTTTTACCCTTTCAGGACAAAATTGTGTCTTAACTCATAATACATATATCCACTCCCATATAATTAACATGGATCATTTCAATGACAATTTTTATGGATAGAATTAATAGACAACAACACTATGGCCATCACGAAGTTTACTATTTTACTTTTTACCGCACTTGAATGCTTAATACTAGTGATCTTATAATTTTACCCCATATATAATATCACTTTTCAGAATAGAATTGCGCAATTTAACTTTAAATTATATGCTTAAAGTTTATATATCCAAGGTTCAAAGAAATTAAAGAAAGTTTTATAATTAAATTCCATTAATAATGAATTTTTTCCTTGGAAAAAAATGGTGACTTTAAAGTAAACACTTTTGCAAAACTTTAAGACCTTATCGATTAAAAAAAAAAAAAACTTTAAGACCTCACGTTTGGATCAGTTCGGCAACATGCAAGTGAGCGGTCGGCTGTGCTTTCCCATATTACCCAAAGCGACTTTAATTTACAATAGTTTATTCATTTTCTTAACACTGTGAAAAAAGTAAGCTACCAGTTAACGACAATTACCCACACGTATCTAATATTCGATCCCTTTATTTTCTTGCATTATCTTCTTTAAAAAAAGAAATTTTTTCATATTAAATGCCTTTTTTCAATCCCAAAAGGGGGCCTAAACAACATTTAATATTTTTATCCGTGGAGTCAAATGATGTTTTTAGAGGCATTAAGCTAGTAACTTCTATCATCAATAAATGAGGAGAAAATCTGGCAAAGTATATCATATTTTTACATATTTTAATTTATGTGGAATAAAAGAAATATAATGAAATGAGAGAGGAGAGTTAGTGGTGTACGATGGCAAAAAAGAAAAAGGGAGTGGGGTATTAATTAATAATAAATTGGAGGGTTTGGTGAGAATGCTTTTAAGGCATATCTCTTATTCAGGGTGTGTATGATTTGAGGGGCGGTGATGGGAGGTGTGGGAGGGAAGAAGGGGTTGGTAAATTATAATTTTGGATAAGAGAAATTTAATATTTATTCTTTCATTTTTTTTAAATTTTGAATTTTTGTATAAACTTTACTCTTTCATTTCTTTTAAATTTTGGATTCCCGCCCAAAATTTAAATACCTTCAACTCAAAACGGTAATTTAACTCTCCTCCCTTCCCCTCAAACCAAACACACCCTTATGGTCGATGAGGGAAGTTAAAAAATGATTTCTACAGGAAAATATTTACATATTTTAGGAGCGCCACCTTATATGTGTTATGGCTAATTAAAATATAACAACTCATTTTATTTTAATTCTACATAGCAGATGAGTCATATGAAGAAATTATGATTTTTAAAAACAACAACTCATAGAAAGGAATTGTGTCTTTTATTTTTCTAAATTATGAAATTTATATTTTTAAAAATAATAAAATTTGAATTTCTTCAAATAACTCATTTATCATGTAGAATTAAAATAAAATAGATTATTATATTTTAATTAATTAGAATATATATGAGATGACACTTTTAAAATACATAAGTATTTCTCTAGGACGTACTTACGTACAGCTAGTTGTAATTAGCGTTGACCATGCTCACGTTCTCGTTAAAATTTGAATTATTGACCCTGCTTTTTCTGCTTTTATTCCTCCCAAAATGTAGCTAATGTTTTTTGTTGACTTTGTATGACTATACTCAGTGAAAATGATCGCGAGTATTTGTTGCAACTTGCAACAGTACTTGGTTGATTATTACTAATGACGCAGTTTGTGATCACTAGCACTCTCTTATATCGTCATTTTAAAATATCAAAATTACTATTAATAAAAGTCATTAATTATTAGAGTTTAACTAATTAATTATGGCGTTTCTTAGTCAACAGGGAATACCATGTGAAAACAAATTATATCTTAAACAAAACATATCATAGTATAAAATCTTTGTCAGAAGAGGCTCATAATAAGGACCCGGCGGGTGTATAAGGGAAGGGGGATATAATGATGGATAGTAAGACATGGATATAGTAAGTAATCTGACTTATCAGCCTAACTAATTATTACTTAATGAGAAGATATTTTAATATTAAGAAGGGGTTTGATCCCAGATCAGAAGAAAGCATGAATCTGATACTTGGGCCACTTTTTAAATTTAATTATAATTCCATATATATATATATATATATATATATATCGTCATCATGATGCCCAATTCGGAGCATCAGTTTCGTGGGATGATTCTTAACAATGCTTTGCCTATACACTAATGCTAGCTATTGGAGCTGGTAATATAGGATTTAACTATAGGCTGAACTTGTAAAAATGGGCGGTTTAAGTTTTATAAAAGTGGGATCGTTTTAATGGGGTTATTTTTTGCTCGAACTCATATGGACTTAATCTGTGGCAGGTTGATCCTTTTTTATTTATTTTATTTTATAAAAAAAATCTATGACTTCTCTGAATGTATTGTGTAACATTGTGTAACCTAATACTATTAATATCAACTAATTATTGATTGTATTAAATGTTAATGATGGCTTTTGAATTTATGTTTGTTCTGTAATATATAAACTTGTGATGAATACTTAATTTATAATGTTTGAAACTTTGGATTTAATGTTTTATTATTATTTTATAATTTTATAATGTATTTTTTATTTTTTTAGGGTTTAGGTTTGTACGAAAAAAAATTCAGCATATTGCTTAAAAAAAGTTTGAAAAAAGCAATATAAAAAATTTAAAAAAAAGAAAAGAAAAATAATATGGGTTGAATTAGCTAAATATCAACCTCATATTGATACGGTTTTTTTTTTATCCGAACTTATATAATCCTAATCTATAATAAGTTAGCCTGAACTTAGTTAGTGGTCGGACAATATTAGGAGCTGTATATCTACATACACGAATGTATAATTAGTTATGTTTGCTTTTCGTCCTATCGAGGATGGAGATACGCAAAAGTCACTTGTTAGATCATCCTCCTAAAAGGTATCGTGGCGAAATATCTCCAAGCATTAATTATAATGAAAATAGCATGCAGTTAGTATTTTCTTTTTGTTTTTATCACGGGAGCAAAGCCGGTGATTCTGAGAGATCGAGCTCACAAAAACCAAATTATCTTGCAACATCAAAAAGGTGTTTTTCAAAAAGAAATATTCGGAGACCCCTACTACGGATATTGTTGCATGCCAGGAAGTGTAAATTGTTTAATTGGATAGGCAACGACCAAATATGGTACCATGCATGCAGTAGTGCCTGGATTATAATAAAGGCAGCCAATCAAAGTGAATGTTAAGGTCCATAACAATACTAATAGGCAGCTTACATAGTAAGTAGATTGGGCCCTTTTTGGCAAATAAACAAAAAGGAGTGTCCCTGTGGAAAGCGGGAAAGATATAAAGCAGCATATATGGATAATGGATCCAGCAGAGGAGGGGCCACATCTATCGTCCCTCGCAAATGGGCTCTCATTGGCATCAACAAATTAATTTAGGGTGACAATTGGATCATCATATCACCATTCGTGTGTTAAATGTTAATGCATTCCTCCACTACCATACACTAGACACATCAAGAGGCCAGATCAGTTCTGTTAGCCATGGAGCATCATCATCATCATCACACTATTCTATACTCCTCTGGTTTTATCTACAGGTCACTTCCAACATTTTTAACACAGATCAAGGAAAATTTTAAATCTCATTAACTCTATCATAAAATTTAACAATTTTCCAACTCAACCCTTATTTAATATATACAAAATAACAAAATGAAAATAAAGTCAACACAATAATAAATAAAGAGTTAAATTGTACACACCTCAAAACTCTAATGAAATGCCTTATAAATAGGATTAAAAAAAATCTTTTCTCTTTGCCTTATATATAAGACCAAAGGAGTATGTGTTTACCAATTACAATTAGCCCTCTTCACTCCAATACTGCTACGTTTTATGGGTGCGCCCAGCTCCTCTCCCATGCTTTCCTGTCTATTTCCTCTCCCTTACCCCAAAACTACACCCAGTATCTTAAAGTAATTTTTGATACACTAATCACCCTTGAATATTTTTTCAGTTGTAGCTATTATATAGCAAACTACACTTTAAAGTATTTTTTTTAATAACACCCAATATCATAAATTAATGTTTAGCTCACTCATATTTTTTCAATAGCAATTACTATTTAACAAACTACACTATAAAATATTTTTTTCAATAACATCCAGTATCATAAATTAATTTTTAACTCACTCAACACCCTAACTAATTTTTTCAATAACACCCAATATCCTAAAATAATTTTTTTTTACATCTAATATTTTGAAATATTTTTTTTTATCAACACTCTATATCTTAAATTTAGATTGCTCGTTACAATTTAAAAAATATTTTACGATACTGAATGTATAAAAGATTATTTAGGATACTAGGCGTGCAACTGAAAAAACTCATTTTAAAAAAAAAAAAAAAAGAGACCCAACCTTCCCTTTTTAACACTCAAAAGGGTGTAGTTTTAGGAAAAAGAAGAGGAAATGAACGGGAAAGCAAGGGGAGAGGAGCCGGGCGCTTTATGGGTCGGCTAGTTTAGCTGAGCTAATTCAGATGAATGAGACAGTGCTCCCATCCTTTTACGTACAATTACTACGTGCGTAGCCTCCGCAGACTCTTGTATATATGTGCGCTGTCGCATGTGATGTATGTGAAAATACTCGTATATGTATACCAATTACTGAAGCAATAAACATAAAGTTGCGCTGAGCACAAGAAAATTTAATTTCGAGAAATGAAAAGTGACACAATATAGTAATACCTCTAGAAAAGAGAAGAGCACATTAATCATGACTTATGGTAAGTAATAAGATTGTTTGCATTATATATTGGGTATGTTTATTTTGGTGTTGAGATTGTTTATAAACTGTTTTTTATGTAAATCGAGACAAAACTCCTTCCACATATTTATCTCGTATGTTGTGAATTATAATTAAAAAATTACTTTTAAGCATTCCAATTATTATTTCAAACGAGTACATTGTAGGGTTAGCTAGTGATGCATAACCATCAGCTAAAGGCATCTCTCGACAAAAAGAAAGAAAAAGAAAAAGGAATTGTTGTGCACCAGACTGAAGAGTGAAGTTATGGTGATTATTGGTATAACTGGCAGACAATAATGAAAAAGCAGAGTAAAGATGGGTGATAGTCTTAAAGCTTATTTGAGTTGGTGTTGTAAAAATACGTTTACGTGAGTCGAGATAAATATATAAATCGTGTGAAAAAATAGTTTATACCGTTAATCCAAATATGCACTTACTTAATTGCTTGTATTGATTAGTATTTTGTTTCAGCTTCCCCTGTTTCTCTCCTCCCTCCACAGAATGACATCGTTTCAAGCTTATGGTGTCAGTTTCTTCATTTTATATACAACACAGATTATCAATTCTTTCAACAATGGCATGCACGTGATATATCCTGAGCGTCCCAATATATGGAGGTTAGTCAATCGCTTCTTAGTATTGCCTCACATGTATGTTCTTACAAAGTACCAATTTTTTCTTCTTTCAATATTTCTACATGAAATTAAATTTGTTCCAGAATTTCATTAATATTTGTGGTAGTGGGTGAAGCGTCTGCGATAATATGTGTGTGCGCGTCTTAAAAATATAGATAAGGAACAATCCATGTCAGCTCCATCAGGTCAAGTAAAAGGGTCCAAATTTATCCATTGGCAAAAAGCTAAAGTGCAGACATGACTCGGACCATTTCAACATGAAACAAACCATGACGTGGTGAAAAATGAGGACGCGATTACAGACGGCAAAACAGGAAAACTTATCTTAAACTGCACCTGTATGTGTGTATATATATATATAACGCGACCACCAGTTACGTTACTTGGCTTTCTTTTGTCCTCGATCATGGTGGCGGCCGGGTACGCAATTCTATGTCGAGCACTTGATCTATCACTTGGTGCTTTGGTGATAAAAAGGTTTGTCAGCAGCAGCAGCAGTATGAATGTTGGCAATATCTGTTAAGGTAACAGGAAGCTCTTGTGTGGATTCATTTACTGTTGGCAGTGGCGTCGTCGGGTCTGGATCGTCTTTGCCTTTTCCCCACACCACACAGTACAGGCCCACCGCTATAATTATTCCTCCAATTATACTGCCACCACCAATAATAGAGACCCATATATATCGCATGAGTCAGCCTATGATATATACTTGATACAACACCACTATATATATATATATATATCTCAAATCACGGAATCATTTCCTTGCTATCTTTGGTACTGTTGAGTGGGATATGGATGGTCCAGATTTAATTTTTTTTATTTTCTATTTTTTTAAAAAAATTATTTTAATAGGTACAGAATCTAAAATAAAAATAATCTCTTAACTAACATTTTTTTATTAAAAAATTTCTAATTTTTAAAAAAATCAAATCTAAACAGTTTAAATTTGAAAGAACTCTCCCTACTCATCCAAAAAAAATGAGCTTGGATGACAAGGGAAACCAGTTCCCTCAAATCACAGTATGAATAGTAAAATAAACATATCTACGTCTTTGTACCACAAATGCTTTAGTCATCATAAAAAAAAAAAAGCAAAAGAAAAACATGGGAGTGAGTGGATATATCATGAGGTCCAAGAAATAGAAAAGACCTTCCAAGATGGAGCTGTTCGGAGAGAAGGAAGGAGCCTAAAGCGGCCACGATGACCATGCAAAGGGGATAAAAGGCCGTCACGAACACTGGCCCTTTGCTCTGCAACACCAACCCTTGGAAGTAATACGCTATTGCCGACCCAGCTATTCCCTGTTATATATATTTTTATATGTATACAGTCAGCGCTTAATTAATTACTACCCGCTCTCAGCTGCTTTTTATAAGTAATTTTCTTATCTTTTAGACTGATCCTTAATATAAATAATTTTTTTGTATGTTTCAAAATTTAAACTATTTTTTTCTTTTTTATTCTTATTAAATATGTATCTTTATATTAATTATTTCACACCTATCACTAATTATTTTTTAATTAATCATTTATTACTCATTCTCCCTTATATATTTTACTTATTCTCTTTCCTATATTTTTTTTTATTAATAGAGGTGTATTTAAAAAAGACATCACATTTTTATACATTTACTGCTTTTAGCTTATTAATCTTAATCGTCAGTTGGTTTGACACAATGATAGTTGTCGCTTATAAAAAAGAATCACAGGTGAGCTGAGAGAAGTAATGACCGAGTAGAGAGGAGAAAAGAGCCTGTAGTCCCAACCAAGAGACCAAGCGCCGGCGTGGTGTTCGGTGATGAGAGCCACCGCTCCACTCTGCAAGCTACCCACAAAGCATATCAAGCACGCCAGTGACAGTTCCGCCGGGTACTTCTTCACGGTGATCGACTGTGTACGCACGCACGCATGCAGCCAATTTCACTCATTAATGATACATCGAACATGAATGAATCTTGGTTGATTAATAAAATGAGTTTGATATATATATATATATATATATGGTGAAAATGAACCTGCAAGATGAAGAAACAGGCCCAAGCGGAGCAACCTAGGAGGATGAAAAGGGTGCCGGCGATCCAGTGTTTGTGAGGGGAAGCATGGCCTGCCTCAGTTTGCTGCTTGGCTGCATTATAGGCAGAGTGAAAAAGGGATATGATAGGACCTTTGTACAGCGTCATTAGGCATGCCCCTCCAAACGTCACTATCGTTCCCACCACCTTCGCTATACTCCCCATCTCCTTCATCCTTAAACGCTCCATTCTTAAGATGACTGCTAATACAAAGGTGATGGAGGGCACGGTGTTTATAATGGCAGACGTAAACGCAGCTGAAGTGTACTTCATCCCCAAGAAAGTGAAACCTTGGTCCACCACTGGCCTGAATATATCATCATATACACGCCACGTTACACTTTAAATAAATAACCTATCTATGATATAACACCTACTTTTAACTTTCTCTGGCTACTTATTTATATGATGTATATCAAACTTCCTTGGTATTCACAAACTTCTTGTCTTCATCTAACTAAATTAGATTCTTGCACCAAAACATGAAAATTAATTCATATAATTATACAATATTGCATTATTAGTTTCATCTTTAAGTGACATATATAGGGGAATATATATATATATATAAATAGTTCAAGACTATTACTCGAGAAAGCCGAGAAGCATGATCTGTAAAAATACACAGATTGTCATCTTGGGCCGCAATTTCCTGCAAAATGAATGAATGAATGAACGAAACCTTGAGTTCCAATGCTAATAATGAAAAAGGGGAGCCAGGCAGATGCATGGGAGGGTTTAAAGAAAGACCTATCAAGAAAGAAGGCAAAAGGAGCGAGTGAAAGAGCAGCAAAGGCATTACGATAGGCACTGAAAACAAAACGATTAACGCCGTGCTTCGCACTGGTCATCCCGAACAACACAGTTCCTGCTATCCCAAATTGCAATGCCACCATTAGCACATAAGGCTTCGCCTTATTCACCAAACTGCTCGTCCCACACATATTTCTCCCTCTACTCACTCGCCTCGCTTCTCAATTTCCCTCACAACACACTACTCCAAGTTAATTTGTGTGCGCTACAACGTAACGTGTTCCTTTTATAGACAGCACTTAACCCACTAGGCCTAGTGCATCTGGATATCATCACAATCCCTTTGCTTATGATAAAAGTTATGCTTTTTACACGTATGTATATATATATATATTATGGTCTCTGATTAATTAACTCAATTCTCATTAAATCACCAAAAAATAAAAGATTCTTTTATTAGTCATCAGTGGAGTATCAGCTTCCTCTATATGTGTTGAGTCAGAGCACACTTGGGAGCCTGGCACCATGTTTTTCTGTCAAATCCCGAACCTTTTCTTGTACGGTCCAACATCAATATGGCCAAACTTGTTTAATTTCTTTATTATATTGAATTTTCCAATCATTTCTCTTTCCAAATCCCAACCGCAAACGTTTGTTCAACCTACGTACTTACGCATGTAGTAGCCATTAATTAGTTCTAATACTGATGAGCTCATGATAATCAATTGGCCAATAAGCTACGTTATTCATTTGTATTATTATATGCAGAACAAAATAGCTAGATTCTGAGGCGAAGGAGAGGAATTAAATAATCAATTGGCCAATAAGTTACTGAGACACAGTGCACGTTTTTTGATTGGACGATATTGGGGTTTAGTGAAACTTCGTTTTCGTTGAATAGCAGGACGGATGGCGAGAAATACAATCAAAATTATTGTCTGCCTCAATAATAAGATGGTCATGATGAAATTGGAGTATCTTGGTGTTGCTTTTTTTCTTTTGTTACAATCTCTTAGACTGTAGTGTTGCTTTTGTATATGAATGAATGGCTCCAATAAACGGTCAATTCAAACGATATAAAACTTATTTTTTTATATAATAAAGTAAAATAAAAATATATGATTCGGCTAATGGACCAAAATAGTTATAAGAACACAAGTTAAACTGAATAAACCCCTCAATATTCAATATTACACCAACAAAATCCCTCAATTTAATGTACAAAACTGATTCTATCAATAATAATTTATATTTTTAAAAGTGAAGCATTTATTAAGGATTGATGGAATATACTTGTGTCAAAAATTTTATCTTTTAGACTTTTAGTCTTTAGCCTAATTACAATCATGCTAATGACTTTTTAAATTTATGGTCTCTTCTTTATGAGGTGAAACCACATACCACCTCAACTAACTGCTTTTGTTGATTTTACAATAAACACATCTTCTCTCATACTCTCTTTGGTCATTTTTAGAAGTATTGGACGATATTGGGCTTTAGTGAAACTTCGTTTTCGTTGAATAGCGGGAGAAATGGCCAGAACATAATCAAAATTATTGTGAGCCTCAATAATAATAAGATGGCCCTGCTTATGAAATTGGAATATCTTCCTGTTGCTTGTTTCTTCCTGTTACAATATCTTAGACTTTAGCTAGCGTTGCTTTTGAAAGTGCGTGAATCAGTGAATGGCTCCAACCGGCCAATTCAAACGATATAAAACAAAATTTTTATATCAAAAGGCAGTTTGTAGATTAAAAAATTTAATCATGCTTTAAAAAATTATGATTGTAAGTTAAAAAAATAAAATAAATAAAATTTATTCAGACCATATCCAAATTAATATTAAATTCATAAAGTAAAGATAAAATATTATGATTATACTATAATGAACCAAAATAGTTAAAAGGTGCTAACAAATGTTGGTCGGTAATGTATTAATTCAGGTTGTGAGTTTAAATTCTACCGATAAAGAACTTTGTTGGTGAGCGATCCCAAAGGCATACGTTAATCTTGGCGAGCCTTGAAACCCAACTCACTTAAACTTTTAAGAATAAAAAAAATAGTTAAAAGGCAACACAAGTTGGCATAATTCCGTGTCATTGATAAACCCCTCAATAGTCAATACTATGCCAAAAAAAACCCCTGAATATTTTAATATACATGTTCAAAACCAAATCGAATCTGATTATTTCCAAACAAAACTATCACATCATTAACCTTGTGGTCTTAGGGTCTGTTTGGTTTGATTGCATTGCACCCTGTAATATAATGCAATGCGATACAATGATAATGTAATGCTATTGATTACAAGATCAGTGTTTGGTTTAATTTTTAAGTAAGGTACGATGTGTGATTTTTTTTAATAATTATTTAAAATTAATATATTATACAAAATCTATTTTAACATTAACATAATCTTTATGGACAAAATTGCTAATAGTCATCATGCCGCCTCACCATAACCAAAATGTAGCTAATGTTTTTCGTTGACTTTGTATGACTATACTCAGTGAAAATGATCGCGAGTATTTGTTGCAACTTGCAACAGTACTTGGTTGATTATTACTAATGACGCAGTTTGTGATCACTAGCACTCTCTTATATCGTCATGTAAAATATCAAAATTACTATTAATAAAAGTCATTAATTATTAGAGTTTAATTAATTAATTATGCGTTTCTTAGTCAACAGGGAATACCATGTGAAAACAAATTATATCTTAAACAAGACATATCATAGTATAAAATCTTTGTCAGGAGTGGCTCATAATAAGGACGGGGGAGTATAAGGGAAGGGGGATATAATGATGGATAGTAAGACATGGATATAGTAAGTAATCTGACTTATCAGCCTAACTAATTATTACTTAATGAGAAGAAAAAACCAAATAGAGGGGAAGATATTTTAATATTAAGAAGGGGTTTGATCCCAGATCAGAAGAAAGCATGAATCTGATACTTGGGCCACTTTTTAACTTTAATTATAATTCCATATATATATATATATATATTGTCATCATGATGCGCAATTCGGAGCATCAGCTTCGTGGGATAATTCTTAACAATGCTTTGCCTATACCCTCATGCTAGCTATTGGTGCTGGAAATATAGGATTTAACTGTTGACCGAAACTGTCAAAATGGGCGGTTTGAGTTTTACAAAAGTGGAATCATTTTAATGGGGTTATTTTTTGCTTGAACCCATATGGGCCCAACCTGTGGCGGGTTGATCCTTTTTTATTTATTTTATTTAATAAAAAAATCTATTACTTCTCTGAATGTATTGTTGTTAGAATAGAGATATATCTAACAACATAGTATAGTCAAGTGAATGCTTGCTTTGGAAAGATGATTTTTATTAATTGTAAATAAGAGATTGAATATTTTTAATGAGGATTAAAAATCAATCTTGACTTGAGAGAGCTTAATTGATGATTTTAGAACATTTGACTAGCATATAGACTCATTTCATTAACATAAGTGGACAATTGCATAGTTTCATGAAATACAATGGGGAAGAAGTAATCCTAAGTTAATACCTCTTGAAGTTAAACCTAATTTCCCAATTTTCACTGTTTTCCTTTATTATTTTTATCAAAAGTCTTTATACAAATTGATCAAATTCAAATGATTCCATTCAACCTGATTAAAAACATGGTTAAATTAGTTAACTCGCTTTTGTCATAGTCCTTGTGAATCGACACTCGTTTCTCACTAATTTATTACTTGCGGCCCGTACACTTGAAGAAGCTAAACGGCGAACAAGTTTTTGACGCCGTTGCCAGGAACTATTGACTAAAGTCTTTTGAGTTAATTAGTATAATTATGTGATTAATTACGCTTGAGTTTTCTGTTTGTGTTTTCTCTCTCTCTTTTTTTTTGTTTCTAGTTTTAGGTTGTTCAATTGTTTTTTTTTATTTTGTTGTTTTTTTTGTTTGTTAGTTTTTTTTATTTTTAACTTTGTTCATGAATTGTCCTTGGTGTACTGATGGGTAGAGTTGGGAATGTGGGCCAACCCACGGGTAGCGGGTTGGCCCGCACTAACCCGGGGGGGCCATGCAGTGCGGGCCTTTACGGGTTGGCAAAATGCCAACCCTAACTTGCAGTGTGCGGGTTGCAGGCTAGCCCGTGGGCCCGCATTTTTTTTTTGAAAAAAAGTTCTTATTTTTTAAAGAAGATAGAAAATATGAAACACACATATATAAGTCATTAAATTTACTTTCCTAGCATCAATAATTTCTTTTATAAAAATTTAAAAACATAATCCACAACTCAAGAGATAAAGTTATCAAATTTGCCAAAGTTTATAAACAAAACACAAACTCATCTTCAAGTAACCAATATATAATAATTTTGTTTAAAGAAGAAGAGAAGAGGCTAAGATTTTTTCTCTTTGGATGGGGAGGTATTATAAGAGTGGAAAACTTATAAGTTTTGTAAAATTATTATATGTAAAAAAAAATTACGAGCCAACCTGTTAACCCGCGGGCTATGCGGTGCGGGCCTATGCGGCCCGCCATTTTGCGGGTTGGGATTTTCCCAACTCTAACCCGTTAAAACCCACAGTCTCGCAAGTTGGGCCCGTATTACCGGCTCTACTGATGGGGCAAGTGGTGGATTTGAGAATGAAAATGATCATCACAATTCTTATCATGACTATTACATTTGTTGTGATTATTGTGGAGATCATCACTTGAGAGAGCAGTGTCCCCATGCCTTAACGTTGGAGTATATAAAAAATGATTTTGTTAGAGCTCATTTTGATTTTCATGATAATACT
This sequence comes from Inga leiocalycina, assembly GCA_963242795.1. Lineage (NCBI taxonomy): Eukaryota > Viridiplantae > Streptophyta > Magnoliopsida > Fabales > Fabaceae > Inga > Inga leiocalycina. The sequence continues at coordinate 3,171,090 of OY725326.1, forward strand.
TGTAACCTTTGATGGAATCACGAACAACCATTGTCTTGGGATCAAAATTGTTCTTTTCCTTCATATGTGTCACATCCTCAGATGTCACCTGATTCTTATGTTGATGAAACTACCCCCATTGATGAGGAGGAGCTTACAACAAAGGATTTCCTTCTACGTCTTCTAGATGGTCAAAATAAATTCTTGAGAATTTTTCAAAAAGATAAAATTAATGATCATACCCAAAATGGAGAATTTCAAGTGGATGAAATGATTTCTAATATTGAGTATGTGAAACAAAAAGAAGTTTTCAATGATATATCAAAAGATTCTTCTAAAAAAGATGAGGTCTTGAGCGAAACATTGACCATGGGGAACATTGACCATGGGGAATGAGGAAGTGATATTGGAAGCTTGTGAATATGTTGGGGGATAATTGTAAGTTGGAGTTCAATGAGGAAGAGAACAATATTGAGTGTCCAGTTGAGGTTTCGATTTTGGAGCCTAACTTTTGTTGTTCTAAACAAGAGAACAGTGAGGAAATCCCTTTAATTTATGATCTTAATCTTGCTACTGATATTTTGACTCTTACTGATAAGAGTCAAGTGGATTTTATTGGTTGTTCAAATTATTTATGAGGTATGAATAACAATTGTGAAAATGTTAAATTTGAGACTTCTATTAGTTTGGTTAAAACATATACTCCAAAGTCATTTTTTATTGAAGAAGTGCATATTTCTTATCTCAATGAACTTCCATTGTTGTTAAAATATTTTTGTTATCGGAGGAATGAAGACAGGGTGATTCTGGTTTTTGATACTTATGATTAGTAATTTGTGTTGAAGAGTTAGGCTAAAGGACTATAAACTAAGCGTTTCTTGAGAGGCAACCCAAATCCTTAACTTAATCTTTGTCATTTTTATGTTTTTTGTTTGATTTGGTAGATTTATATTTGGTCTTTGTATTTTGTAGGTGAGAAAGATTTCCCTCATGAACTTTGAAGATTAATTCTGGGAGATGAAGATGGAAGAGTAACATAGATGCAAAGAAGGGAACTACAAAGGGGAGTATGCATTTAATATCTGAATGTGTTTTTTGTCTTGCAATGTAGTATTGAGTGGTGTTAAGGATATTCTTGGATTTTGTGGGCTGTGGATGAATGAATGTTAAGTGTATTGTGGCATGGATTAGTGTTTAATGTGCTTGGAATGTTTGAAGTTGGATTTTGTGTGAATTTGGATGATTTTGCTTCTATATTATTGTTTGATTAATTTTGTCAAAATTCGCTGTGGAGTTAGCCATGGCAAATCAGGTCATTTTGGCATGCTTTTTGACTTGTTGTTTGCTATTAGGTTTCGCTATAGCAAATGTTACAGCAAATCGGGTCATTTTGGTATGCTTTCTGACTTGTGGTTTGCTGTCAGGTTTCGCTGTAATGAATGCCACGGCAAATCGGGTTATTTTGACATGCTTTCTGACCTATTATTCACTGCCAGCACTCGCTGTAGTGAAGGCTATAGCGAATTAGGTGAGTTTGACTGAGCTTCTGACCTATTTAAAAAAAAAAAGTATATAAATAGATAAAATAATAAAAAAACAATATATATATATATATATGTATATATACATTTTTCAATTTTTTTAATATATATGTTTCTAAAAAAAATGAAAAAGAAAAAATGAAAATATTCAGAAAATAATATATATATAATCTTCGTTTTTTTTATATATATAAAAATTCAGAAAATCATAAAAATATATAAATATTAGTCTTCCCTCTTTATTTTTTATTCTTTCATTTTATTCCCAACTAACCCATTTTAATCTACTCCACAATTATAACCAATTCATCCCCAATTTCAAAATACCTAACCCCCAAATTGTAAATCCCCTCTGCCATCAACCCCTAATCCTTCCCCTTCTTCATTTTTGGCTCACTACTCCCCACCTTCAGCTTACTATCGCCTCTTAACTTCCTCGCCTTCAGCTCTGCCTCCATCACGGATTACCCACCTCACCCTCCAGATCTGGCATCCCCTACAGCCCACCGTTGACTGAGCCTTCACCATTGGTCTCCCTCGTTTTCCGGCACCCACATCTACACCTTCCCCCACCACCATCGGTTCTCACGCAGCCTTCTCCGTCGCAAATCTCAGCCTCACCTATCTCTCTCTCTTCTCCTCTGTCGACAGCCCACCACAACCAGACCCGACCCACTTCTCCGTTGCGCCCACTCATCCTCCACAACGGTGCTGGGTCGTCGCCACTCCGGCAACTACCACACACCTCCGCCACTTTTTCCTCTGTCACTGCTCCTTCCTTCTCCGCCGTGGGATTGTGCCAGAACAGTCTCTATTTCGCTCACTCCGACGATCTATGCTCTGCTTCTACTCTCTCACGCCATCAATTGCTCTCGCCCCTCAGTCCATAGCTGGAGTCAATTTCGGTTGAACTCATGCTTTTGCCTCTTCGTTCTTCTATGTTCATTGTCATTTTGTCTCTCCATTGAGGTAAATCTCATGTTTTTCTGCAATTATGTGTTGAGTTCTAGCTAGATTGCACTGGAGATTCTGTGTTAGAAGAGGTTATGTGATTGTGATTAATTTTGCTATGAGGGTTGATTTGTTCTGTATTGCTGGGTAGTTTCTGAAATTCATGAATACAAGTTGTTAACTTTCTGAATTGCTTGTATATGCTTGGTGTTCCAGCAATTTGGATAAAAGCATTGATTCAAGAAAACTTGAGGTTATTGCAGAGAATTTTGTTTCTACATCTATAGCAGGAGCTCAATGGTTTTTCAATTGCATGTGTGCCTATCTTAATAACTCCAAAGGCTGCTTACGTTCTTAAACTTGTGGTTATTGTGGAAAATGATCCATAGGCTGCAAATAAGTTTCAGTGAAAAAAAAATCATTTACCTCTTGTTGCAACAAGCCTCTGCACATATTCATTTGATTCCCAATTTTTCTATTTCAAATTTGAACTCATAATATTTAAATAGAAACTTGGGAATTTGATGAATTGTCCACCTTGAGGACTTAGGACTGTTGTGTTGGCACCCTGCATATGCCAAGTATCTTTGAAGATTATGTTTTTTTTTCCATGTTCTAAAATTGTTAGACCCTTGGATTGAACAAAGGAAGCATAATCTGATTTGTTATGGAGCAATTTGGCATCTAGGCTAGAATTTGAATGGTGGTTTGGAGAGTACTATGTTGCAACTTCTGATGGTTGCTGGCTAAACTCTATTTTGGATTCATTGTTTAATATGATTGGTTGGTGGTCAAATGCTACTACACAAGGTTGTTCTAAAATCTTTTGGTTGTTAATCTTAACTGAAAAAAAGAAAAGTTGTCATTTACTTTTGAACCATGGAAATCTCCTTTGGGCACTGAAGTGCACATAGTCATGTAATTATTATTTCTGAAAGCCAATGTGGACCTAATGCCACAAGATTTCAGAATAACTTGTAAAGTTGCACGATGTAGCATTCCTTTTGCAAATTTGCGAACTAGTGCTTGGTCAAGCTGTTTCGCACTCTTGGCTTTTACTCAAAACCTTTCATTGTGGAAAACCAAATTCCTATTTACCAAGTCCAAGGAACATTGTGAAGCACTCTGAAATTATTTTCTGCAATTACTGATAATTGCATTTGTTGAACCCATTTTCTACCTTGGATGATTTGATTTTGACTGAGCAATGCTTAATCGAAGTAGGTTTCTTTGGTTTACCATTGGGTTTGGATGGGCTAAATCTTTCTTGTTGACAAAGTCCCATTTAGGGAATAAATCGATTTTGAAGGTAGTGAGGATAGGCTTAAATATGGAATTCTATTTGGCAGCTTTGAACCTAGATAGACTTTAAGTTTGGGGGGAGATTTTTCTATAGGTTAGGCTATTTTCTCTTTTTTTTTAGGTCTGTCTTTTGTTTCTTCAATGTGTGTTTCTGTGTTTTCCTCCTGTCCTTGATGGTGCTAACTGCTTGCGCTCTCTATTTGCATGAGGCTACTGATGGTCTTTTCTTGGTTCTTGGACTTCTTGTTTTAGATATGAGCTACTGAGGACTCATTGCACACTGACTATTCTACTTTTGAAATAGGTCCTCATGGTCATGTTCTGCTTGATGTGTTTCTTTGGGAAAATGTGATTATTGATATATGCTGTTTCGTCTGGTCTTATGTTTGCTGTGAATATTATGGAACTAGCTACTGTTGGCTAGAGTTCCCATTGATTCCAAGCTTTATTTGGGCCATTGAAGGCTTTGTTACCTCTGAATTCTTGATCTTTTTGAATATTGTGGATATAAGCTACATATTGTACAGGTCCTGTTCAGTTCCAATCCCTTCCTGCTGGGGTTAACTATGAGGACATTGTTAATCTTAAGTTTAGGGGTGTGATTGTGTCACAATTTTGAAAAAAAAATGAGTGCGCAGAAGAAAATTTTTAATTTTTTGAATAGGTTTTGTTAGAAAATTGTTAGAATATTTGAGATTTCGCATACTTGAGTTTTTGCTTGTGAAAAATTGTTGAAAATGAGCTGTTAGTTTCAGTTATTTGTCAAATATTGTTTGGATGATCCTATGATATAAATTACTGCTCTATATGTTATATTAGATAGGAAATTTTTATTAATGTACATGGATGAGTGCATTACAGTGATAAAATATGTTGTGCATGAGTTTTTAAGTAATTTACGTACTATTGGAGTTAAATGTATTGTGGATGTACTTGTTGAAGGGCTTGGTAGCAAATTAGGTTATATACCTGTGTTTCAATTTTTTGATTTTAGAATCCCTTTGGAATTCTTCAAAACTTTTGATTTATTTCATAAGATTTGAAAAAAATGATTAGGGCAGTTCATAAAACACGGTTGAGCCTTTCAAACTTACATAATTGATACGATTTCCCTTTGAACCCTTATTTTGAGCCTATTTGAAAAACCAATTGAAAATTCTTATTGAAAAACCTGACACTTACCTACTCTAGCAAATGCGTAAAACCATAATTCCCTTGCTTTAAGATTGATGATAAGTGATTGGGTGGTGGAATGTGGTGATGTTATACAAAGTTACAAAAGATTTGGAAAAGAGATGTAGAAAGTAAAAGAGTTTACAATGTATAAAAATCAAGCAAAAAAAAAAAAAAAAGAAAAAGAAAAAGAAAATAAAAGAAAAGAAGGCTTGATAAATATGAAAAGTTCAATTTAGTTCAAGTTTGTTGGAGTATGTTTCATGAGAAAAGGAAGAAAATCCTTGAATGGTTATAATCTATCTTAAGGTATTTGATTGATTATCCTTTACCTTTTATTTTGAAAACCTTAACCCCTCGCCCTATTACAAGCTAAGATAAGTCCCTTTGATTTTTTAGTCAAGTGGAATGAATTAGAAGAAAAGAGGAAGGAATTAAGGGGTGCTAAAAATTGTTTGTTTGAATATGGGTATATGATTTGAAGTGTTACTTTTAACTTTAACTTGTGCAAAAGGAATATATATTAACTTCATTCACACACTCACACTTAAAAACTCTCGAAAAGCATATTTTAAATCTATGAAGCATTCATCTTTGCATATTGTCTTCATTTCTTGTTTAATATAATCTATTGAGCAACTGATGAGGATCAACTCGTTCATACATAAATGATGAGTAATTGAATCATTCGGTGAGGATAAACTTCTTTGCTTGAGGACAAGCAAAAGCTTAAGTTTGGGGGTGTGTTAACTCATAGAAATCAAGAGTATTCTGGCACATTTTCTTCTCTTTTCACTTATTTTTGGGTTCAAATTGTGCATATAAAAAGATTATAGAAGAAAATGTGATAGGACAAAGCTAAATCAAAATTTTGTTGAATCATGAGTTAAATGCACATAGTTTTGATTATTTGTGAAAGTTAAAGGAGCACATGAATCTCTCCTCCTTGTAGGTGGAGGATGACAAATTGTAAAAGCTCACAAAGATCAATGGAAGATGTGAAAGGAAGGGAAGAATGCAAGAGGAAGAGGAAAATGGACATTATGGAGGAGAAGTCTGCACTTGCTGTGGAATTCGTTGTAGCCAAAATCATAGCGAAACCACCTGAAATAGTACTGCTTCTGTTTGGTTCTGTATGACTGTTAATACCATAGCGAACCAGCGGCGAACGCGCGAAACTGATGTTGTGTGTTTTGAAAATTGAAGCAGAAAAGACAGTACAAAGGCATGGGATAGGTCAAAAATCAGGAGTTCTGGACTCCTTGAACATTTTGGCTGCTATCGTTTGGCATTTTGAAGAGCTTGAAGCTTGAGATTGGGTTGAGAAAGGATTTGGAGCCTCAATTCTTGGATTTTTCTTGTTCTTCTCTTCTTTTTCTCTATTTTGCTGATATGGATTATAATTGTGTGCTGAGATTTTGGCATGTATTGATCATGAGTAGCTAAAACTCCTAATTAGGATTATTTTTACCCATTGTATGGATTGAAACTATTGGATTATCTTGTTTTTGTTGGTTAATGAGTATATATGTTGATTTTTCTTTAAACTTAATGTTATCTTGTGTTTGATTACCACATGATTAGAGTTGTTCAATTGGAAGATGCTTGAGAAAGCTATTTTGATTGTAGAACTTAAGAAAAATTATGTTAGACTTGAAGTTTAGGGATTAAATGAATGGTTTGTTGATAGAATAGAGATATATCTAACAATCTAATATAGTCAAGTGAAGGTTTGCTTTGGAAAGATGATTTTCATTAATTGTAAACAAGAGATTGAATATTTTTAATGAGGATTAAAAATCAATCTTGACTTGAGAGAGTTTGATTGAAGATTTTAGAACATTTGACTAGCATATAAACTCATTTCATTAACATAAATGGACAATTGCATAGTTTCATGAAATATAATGGGGAAGAAGTAATCCTAAGTTAATACCTCTTGAAGTTTAACCTAATTTCTCAATTTCTACTATTTTCCTTTGTTATTTTTATCAAAAGTCTTTATACAAATTGATCAAATTCAAATGATTCCATTTAACTTAATTAAGAATATGGTTAAATTAATTAACTCGTTTTTGTCATAGTCCTTATAGATCGATATTCGTTTCTCACTAACTTATTACTTATAACCCATACGCTTGCATGCAGTAGTGCTTGGATTATAATAAAGGCAACCAATCAAAGTTAATGTTAAGGTCCATAACAATACTAATAGGCAGCTTACATAGTAAGTAGATTGGGCCCTTTTTGGCACATAAACAAAAAGGAATATCCCTATGGAAAACGGGAAAGATATAAAGCAGCATACATGGATAATGGATCCAGCAGAGGAGGGGCCACATCTATCGTCCCTCGCAAATGGGCTCTCATTGGCAACAACAAATTAATTTAGGTTAACAATTGGATCATCATATGACCATTCGTGTGTTAATGCATTCCTCCACTACCATACACTAGACACATCAAGGGGCTAGATCAGTTCTGTTAGCCATGGAGCATCATCATTATCATCACACTATTCTATACTCCTCTGGTTTTATCTACATGGCACTTCCAATATTTTTAACACAGATTAAGGAAAACTTTCAATCTCATTAACTCTACCATAAAATTTAACAATTTTCCAACTCAACCCTTATTTAATATATACAAAATAACAAATGAAAATAAAGTTAATACAGTAATAAATAAAGAGTTAAATTGTACACACCTCAGAACTTTAAGGCTTTGTTTGGTTCAACGAAGGTTAAGTTAAGTGAGGTTTACTTAAGTTAGGTTAGAAGAGGTTATAATGTTGTTTGGTTTAATGAAGGTTAGGTTAAGTGAGGTTTATTTAAGTTAAGTTAGAGGAGGTTAAAATGCCCTTCTACATATTTTTCTTCTTCTTTTATAATGTATTTATTAATAATAATTATTTATATGAAATTATTATTTATAAAATAATTATTTGTGTAAGCATATAAATAATTATTTATAAAATTATTATTATTTAGAAAGTTCGTTGAATCAGGAGGTCAAGTTAGGACAGTGTTGGAATTTTAAAAAATTGTCATGGGCAATTTAATCACAATTGAAGACAAATATTCTCTCACATAGGAAAAACCCCAATTTCGGAGGTTTCAAAACCTAGGTTAGGTTGCCACTAGAAGACAAAAAAACATCCAACACCTAACCTAACCTCCTTCCAACCAAACACCACTTTTTTACCCCCAACCTAACCCAACCCAACCTAACCTCCAACTAAACAAAATCAACCCCACCCCACCCCAACCTAACCTCCAACCAAACAAAGCCTAATGAAATGCCTTATAAATAGGATAAAAAAAATCTTCTCCCTTTATCTTATATATAAAACCAGAGGAGTATATGTTTACCAATCACAATTAGCCCTCTTCACTCCAATACTGCTACGTTTTATGGGTGCGCCCAGCTCCTCTCCCATGCTTTTTTGTCCATTTCCTCTCCTTTACCCCAAAACTACACCGTTGTGAGTGTTAAAAAGAGAAGGCTGGACTTTTTTTTTCAAAAATAAGAGTCAGCAGATGAAGTATTTTTTTAGTGACATTCAGGATTTTAAAGTAATTTTTGATGCACTAATCACCCTCAAATATTTTTTCAGTTGTAGCTATTATATAGCAAACTACACTTTAAAGTATTTTTTTTAGTAACACCCAGTATTATAAATGAATGTTTAGCTCACTCATATTTTTTCAGTAGCAACTACTGTCTAGCAAACTACACTATAAAGTATTTTTTCAATAACACATAGTATCATAAATTAATTTTTAACACACTCAACACCTTAACTAATTTTTTCAATAAGATACAGTATCCTAAAATAATTTTTTTTGCATCTAATCCCTTGAAATATTTTTTTTATTAACACTCTATATCTTAAGTTTAGATTGATGAATGTATAAAAGATTATTTAGGATACTAGGCGTGCCACTGAAAAAACTTACTCCCTCCGGTCTTAATTATAGGACATAATTACCTAACTTTGGAGAAATTAAGAATAGTAGTTAAATTAGTTAATCTTATTCATTTTCCTAAAATGCCCTTATTTAATAAAGGTGATTTAGGAATACTATATAAGTCTACCTTAAGCAATGAAAAAGTGTGCTGGCGGCAACTAACAATACTGTGTTGCTTAAAGTAGGAGTATGAAGCAGATATACTCACATGAACTGTGAAAAAACATAGGTGTTTTATAAAATTATTATTGTGTTTCATTATTATTGAGAAAGTATTAATGGGGGTATTTTGGGAAGAAATTGATAAAAATTAAAATTTTGTCCTATAATTAGGACCAATATCAACTCCCAAATGTTGTCCTATACTTAGGACCGGAGGGAGTATTTTTGAAAAAAAAAAGGAGACCCAACCTTCCCTTTTTAACACTCAAAATGGTGCAATTCTAGGAAAAATAAGAGGAAATGGACGGGAAAGTAAGGGGAGAGGAGCCGAGCGCTTTATGGGTCGGATAGTTTAGTTGAGCTAATTTAGATGAATGAGACAGTGCTCCCATCCTTTTACGTAAAATTACTACGTGCGTAGCCTCCGCAGACTCTTTTGTATATATGTGCGCAGTCGCACGTGATGTATATGAAAATACTCGTATATGTATACCAATTACTGAAGCAATAAACAAAAAGTTGCGCGGAGCCCAAGAAAATTTAATTTCGAGAAATGAAAAGGTGTCACAATATAGTAATACCTTTAGAAAAGAGGAGAGCAAATTAATCATGACATAAGATTGTTTGAACTATATATTGGGCATGTTTGTTTTAACGTTGATATTGCTTATAAACTGTTTTTCACGTAAATTGAGACAAAACTCCTTTAATATACTTACCTCGTATACCGTAAATCACGATTAAAAAATTATTTTTAAGCATTCCAATCACTGTTACAAACTAGCACATTGTAGGATTAGCTACTGATGCATGACCATTAGCTAAAGGCATCTCTCGACAAAAAAAAAGAAAAAGAAAAAAAAAGGAATTGTTGTGCACCAGACTGAAGAGGGAAGTTATAGTGATCATTGGTATAATTGGCAGACAATAATGAAAAAGCAGAGTAAGGATGGGTGGCACTCTTAGAGCCTGTTTGAGTTGGTGTTGGAAAAGTATGTTCACGTAAGTCGAGATAAAACTCCTCTTATAAACTTATCTCGTATAACGTAAATCACATGGAAAAACAGCTTCTACTGCTAATCCAAATAGTCACTTACTTAACTGCTTGTATTAATTAGTATTTTGTTTCAGCTGCCGCCTTTTCCCTCCTCCCTCCATAGAATGATGTCGTTTCAAGCTTATGGTGTTAGTTTCTTCATCTATATATCTAATAATACTGTTCCACCAAAAGCACTGTTCATAAGGAACCAACCGCTGAGATTTCTTCTCCCTTATGAAAACACTGTTCATAAGGAATGAAGGGTCCAGATCTGGCGCATGTTCTCATCTTCCTTACATTACGTCAGCTACTTCAAATATTGTGTCCCCACATCAAATATTAACGCGCCTTCCTATTCGAATTCAAATTTGAATGATGACGGCATCCAAGTGGAAAGTATCATATATAAGATGGACAGAAGCAGGGCAATTCATTAGACGCTGGCTCAATCATCCCAATCTCGCCGTTCTTTACTGCCATTAGTAGAGAAATGCAAGGATAAACTCTCTCTTAAACTCTTCTTCTCAGATTCCTCCCTCCGACCTCCACCAGATCCAAAATTCTCAGATGCATCACTTCGACCCTTCTTCTTCCCACGACGATTTCCTCGACCAAATGCTCTCCAACCTTCCATCTTCCTCTTGGCCGGACCTTAACCCCAAGCCCTTCTGGGACGATACTCCCCCACCGCCTTCCCACACCTCGGCTGAGAATGTTGCGTTTCAGTACGATGACCAAGCCAGCCTGGCTTCCAAGTTCTGAAACCACCAGATCAGTACCGATAACGGTAACCCCTTAACTAAGTCGAACACAGCAGCTCTTATGCTCCAGGCTCAGCAGCAGCTTCTGATGTCCCGAGGTCTCGCCGGAGCCTGTGACTCAGGCCTCCTTTCGATGCCGTTGTCGTTGGGCGGTGCTGGAGATGTTGTTGACCACTCCAGAAATGACGTCGTGGATGGGTCATCGTTCAAATCTCCTAATCCGGTGAGACTCGTGGTTTCAAAACATCAGGTACGCATATTGACAAATAGTTTAAGATAGTGTAGTTTCCACTGAATTTTGTGCAAGTTCTTTATAGGGTGGTGAGACTTCAGTTCAAGCCCTGTATAACGGATTCGCCGGTTCTTTGCATGGCTGAGGTCAAGTTCCAAATCAGATTCAGCAATTTCCTCATCCACAGGTTTTTTTCTCCCACCTCATTTTTTGCCCTCATTGAAATTGGCCGTGATATTGATATCCTCCCCTGTAATTTTTTTTATGCATTTTTTCATCTGCGCATGTACCCTAAGTTGGTGTACTCTGTTTATAATTAAAATTAAAAACTTATACAATATTAAAGTTACTGAACAAGAAATATAATGAGGAGTGACACTGCTGAAATTAAAACAACGTGAAATAAAGAGTAGTAACTACAGTAAGCAAGTTCAGTAGAATAAAGATGTGAGGCTGGGGTTCTAATATTGGCCACTTGGTCTAATGCACAACATGCATAGGCTAACATTTAACTCAAACTAAGCCAACTTAGTTGGGGTTATCTTCTGCTTCTCTAACGAACCCAAGCTTAATGCTGTTGGCACAGTGTATTATGCGTTTATCCTTTGGTTAATGTCCCTCACTTAAATGCAGGTAGAAAACTTTTTGCTCTATCTGTTTATGTTCTGAACATGCAAGGATATTCATTGAATAGGATTTATTTATGACCATTTTCATGTTAACGACCTATTTCTGCAAGCATTTTGGTAGGATTCTGAAAGGATTAATGTTGTTCATACCTTTTTCGCAATGTGAGTAATCAATATTCCTTAAATATAAAAATATACCTTTTGATCTGACCAATATTATCAACCAGGTTCTATATGATGCAGAAAATGCAGTATGAGACATCCCTTTCATGCAAAAAAGGTAGGAAGAGAAAAGGGAGCATTGCCATCATTTGAATCTCACGAGGTCAATGTGTTTTGTAGCAGAGTTTTTGTAGTTTTCCGGCAAGTAAAAAAGATGTTTTCAAATTTTGATTTGAACAAGTCAGTTATGCAAGTTGTTTATGCATATACATGTCTCTTTCGTTCCCTTTATGTGTAGGCCATAAAAAATGAAATTAATCAATGCTGGTGTCATCAATCTGTGTTGTCACTTTTTGTCCTTGTCATATAAATGATGAAAATGTGTTTCACATACTTGTTACCTGAGTAGACTCTCTTTTTTAAGGACAAAAGTTGCAGTGAACTTAAACATGAAATAAGGGATGCTTTTGTCATTAGTCAAGGTTGAATCTTGGTCAGTTTTCAAGGAAACGATGCTTAAAAACATCTAATATTATGAAGGCATGGATGATAATTCCAAGGACAAAAGGTTAGCTCCAAGGGAAATTCCATTTAGTTAGCATTTAACCATAATAGGTCTCCCAACTGATTTAGTAACCTCCAAGGGAAATTCCATTTATTTGGGACCATAATCTTAACATGTAGGAATTAGTTCCATCTGTCACTAATTCCAATTACATGGTGATTAACAGATGATGTACTTATGTCCTTGTGAATTTCAATATGCTGACCAATTTGTAGGCATACCATCTTTATGTGGCACTCATGCACTTTATTAGTGACTTGATTATCTGACTCACTCTATGAGTAAAGTTCCATTCAAGCAACGTGGACAAATTCTTTTCATTTAAACATCTGATCAAGACCTAATTATCTGACTCAAAAATCACGTCCTTCGGCTAATTTTCTACAGCATATACTATTACCCCAAGCATTGCCATACATTCTCCCATAAAGGCTAAGTCTACTAATATTTGTTTTGCATTTCCATCTAATGCCCAGCCATAAGTATCACGAACCACAAATGAGATTGCTGCTTCACCTTCATTTTGATCATAGGCATAATCCATATTGATTTTAAGCTCATTCCCTTTAGGTTTCCGCCACTTCTTGGCTGTGTGATGTTGTGGTTTTGGTTCAGAGGGGGGTTCTGCATCTGTCATCAGCTACCCACAAGTTTCTCTTTTATAATCCTTATTTATTGAAAGTTTTCTGAATTACTCATGGTCTATATATGCAAATTTTTAGCCTTCAACTTTTGTGCTTGGCTAATGACATACCTAATTCTAGGTACTCTTGGACTTGGTGATATGGATTTGATCCATCAAGTTACGTTTTCCTACAATAGTGTCCTTTTTTTCATGTTTAATATGGTCTACTTTAAAAAATATTGATGCCTTTTTGCCCAATTAAGATTTCTCTTGCTTTGAATAGACAAAAACGAAATGCCCATGCTTTTTAAATCCTTAACATTTGTCTTATTATATTGAATATATTTATCAAATTTTCGGATATCCTGGGCAAACACTTTAGTAAATACGACTCTGCATACATACTTAAAATATGAATATGCTGCATGCTTCTGTCATTATTGCTACGTACCCCAAAGTGACTACAACAACTCACACCCAACCATATCTGCAAGGATATACTTCTTGTTTTGCTCTTGGTCTTCGTTCACTAAATTTATTGCCTTTTTTAGGACCTTTGTAGGAGTGAAAGGACATGTTATGGTAATGATTGACTATTAATTTTACTAGTTTTGTGAAAGTTCTTTATTCATTTTTTTGCATTTTTGCAGATCCAACCCCTTCTATTCATATTAGAGTGGCAGCTACACTCTCCTATGCTATTGTTTTTCAATAAGAGAGAGACAAGCTTATGGGCTTTGTTAGTAAAAAAGGAGCAAAAGCACTGTATTATTTTCATATGTGAATCAATAGCTATTTGACAATAATAAGTGGATGGCAATCAGTCTCCTTCCCTATTCTTATGCTCCTTTTCGATCTTGAGTGGTTTGTCCAACTGTACATTCAGATATATGGCCTCTAGATTTTAAGATTTGGGAATGGGACAAGGTACAATAGGTTGGAGTAGTTTTATTATTTTCATTTCGTGATGTAGATGAGCTGGACAAACCAGAAAGGAAATTTATACTGCTTATCTGTGGATGATTCTTATACTGATTTGTCCTACTACATTGGGAAAAAAAATATGCTGCTGATATGTGGACAAGAAAACTTCTACTGATCGTTGGGAAAAAATATGCTGCTGGTATGTGGACAAAAAAACTCCCATTGATTTCCTTTTTGGTTTGTCCAACTACAATTACAGTGAGCTTATGCTGCAATATTCCCAATATGTTATTGTCTTAATCGTGCTATGGATGAGTTTTATTACTTAGATGGATGGTAGAAAGACAAACCAGAAAGGAAAAATATGCTGCTGATATGTCCTTAAAGGAAGCACACGCCACCGATGAGAGCATTTCAAGCTGAATTTTTGCAGAGTTTGGTTGGGTGTACATTGTACAAACCCGAGGACATACATCAACATCAAACCTTGAGCTACATAAGATTTGAGTTACTCACCTTGGACCTTATTGATATGCAGATTGTTGTAGAGAATTGCAAGTTTTAATGGCTAAATAGTATTAATTTAACAAATGCAATTCATATTTGTTGTTTGAAATTGTCCATGGGGTCAACCTCTTGGATTTTTTTTTTGTATTGCTATACTTTTTTTTATTATTTGCTTTATGAGTGTACTCTCTTATACTTTTTCCTTAATTATTTTCATTTAATAGATTTAAATCTACCTATTTATTCACTTTACTTTCAATATAATACGTAGGATATTGTTTGTTATTTGAGATATTGGAACACTTCTGTCAAATTGATATATATGTTTATTTTACAGAAAGAACTATATCATCATGACTTTGTTGCATAGTAAAATATGTTTATATAAATAATTATGATGAAAAAAACTCAAATTCATCTCTCTTGGGCTACTTGGAGGAGGAATAGAGGGCAATAACATCTTGTTTGTCTATTTATGTGTGGGTGTGTAAGTTAGTAGTAAAGAAATGCATGTTATTCTCTCTATATTATGTAGTAATAGGTTTTCTTTTTGAAAAGATGTTTTTAAAGCGGAATTTATTTTACTCTTAAAATTTGCTACCCGCGCAACGCGCGGGGAAGTTTATACTAGTTTTATATACAACACAAATTATCAATTCTTTCAACAATGGCATGCACGTGATATCCTGAGCATCCCAATCTACGGAGGTTAGTCAATCGCTTCTTAGTATTGCCTCACATGTATGTTCTTACAAAGTACCAATTTTTCTTCTTTCAATATTTCTACATGAAATTAAATTTGTTCCAGAATTTCATTAATATTGTTATAAATATTAACTGTTGGTAACATACTCATAATATATATTTGCTTTGGGTTTAATATTTGTGGCAGCGGGTGAAGCGTCTGCGATAATATTTGTGTGCGCGTCTTAAAAATATAGATAAGGAACAATCCATGTCAGCTCCATCAGGTCAAGTAAAAGGGTCCAAATTTATCCATTGGCAAAAAGCTAAAGTGCAGACATGACTCAGACCATTTCAACATGAAACAAACCATGACGTGGTGAAAAATGAGGACGCGATTACAGACGGCAAAACAGGAAAACTTATCTTAAACTGCACCTGTATATATATATATATTTAACGCGACCACCAGTTACGTTACTTGGCTTTCTTTTGTCCTCGATCGTGGTGGTGGCCGGGTACGCAATTCTATGTCGAGCACTTGATCTATCACTTGGTGCTTTGGTGATAAAAAGGTTTGTCAGCAGCAGCAGCAGTATGAATGTTGGCAATATCTGTTAAGGTAACAGGAAGCTCTTGTGTGGATTCCTTTACTGTTGGCAGTGGCGTCGTCGGGTCTGGATCGTCTTTGCCTTTTCCCCACACCACACAGTACAGACCCACCGCTATAATTATTCCTCCTATTATACTGCCACCACCAATAATAGAGACCCATATATATCGAATGAGTCAGCCTATGATATATACTTGATACAACACCACTATATATATATATATATATCTCAAATCACCGAATCATTTCTCAAATCACCGAATCATTTCTTTGCTCGTCCATGGTATCGTTCAATGGGATATGTACGGTCCAGATTTAATTTTTTTATTTTTTATTTTTTTGAAAAATTATTTTAATAGGTACAGAATCTAAAATAAAAATAATCTCTTAACTAATATTATTTTATTAAAAAATTTCTAATTTTAAAAAAAATCAAATCTAGACAGTTTAAATCTGAAAGAGCTCTCTCTCCCTGCTCATCCAAAATCCCAACAAAGGAAGAGCTTGGATGACCAGGGAAACCAGTTCCCTCAAATCACAGTATGAATAGTAAAATAAACATATCTACGTCTTTGTACCACAAATGCTTTAGTCATCATAAAAAAAAAAAAGCAAAAGAAAAACATGGGAGTGATTGGATATATCATGAGGTCCAAGAAATAGAAAAGACCTTCCAAGATGGAGCTGTTCGGAGAGAAGGAAGGAGCCAAAAGCGGCCACGATGACCATGCAAAGGGGATAAAAGGCCGTCACGAACACTGGCCCTTTGCTCTGCAACACCAACCCTTGCAAGTAATACGCTATTGCCGACCCAGCTATTCCCTGTTACATATATTTTTATATGTATACAGTCAGCGCTTAGTTAATTACCACCCGCTCTCAGTTGCTTTTTATAAGTAATCTTCTTATCTTTTAGACTGATACTTAATATAAATAATTTTTTTGTGTGTTTCAAAATTTAAAATATTTTTTTTTATTCTTATTAAATATGTATCTTTATATTAATTATTTCACACCTATAACTAATTAATTTTTAATTAATCATTTATTACTCATTCTCTCTTATATATTTTACTTGTTCTCTTTCCTATATTTTTTTTATTAATAGAGGTGTATTTAAAAAAGACATCACATTTTTATACATTTACTGCTTTTAGCTTATTAATCTTAATCGTCAGTTGGTTTGCCACAATGATAGTTGTTGCTTATAAAAAAGAATCACAACTGAGCTGAGAGAAGTAATGACCGCGTAGAGAGGAGAAAAGAGCCTGTAGTCCCAACCAAGAGACCAAGCGGCGGCGTGGTGGTCGGTGATGAGAGCCACCGCTCCACTCTGCAAGCTACCCACAAAGCATATCAAGCACGCCAGTGACAGTTCCGCCGGGTACTTCTTCACGGTGATCGACTGTGTACGCACGCACGCATGCAGCCAATTTCACTCATTAATACATCGAACATGAATGAATCTGGGTTGATTAATAAAATGAGTTTGATATATATATATATATATATATGGTGAAAATGAACCTGCAAGATGAAGAAACAGGCCCAAGCGGAGCAACCTAGGAGGATGAAAAGGGTGCCGGCGATCCAGTGTTTGTGAGGGGAAGCATGGCCTGCCTCAGTTTGCTGCTTGGCTGCATTATGGGCGGAGTGAAAAAGGGATATGATAGGACCTTTGTACAGCGTCATTAGGCATGTCCCTCCAAACGTCACTATCGTTCCCACCACCTTCGCTATACTCCCCATCTCCTTCATCCTTAAACGCTCCATCCTTAAGATGACTGCTAATACAAAGGTGATGGAGGGCACGGTGTTTATAATGGCAGACGTAAACGCAGCTGAAGTGTACTTCATCCCCAAGAAAGTGAAACCTTGGTCCACCACTGGCCTGAATATATCATCATATACACGCCACGTTACACTTTAAATAAATAACCTATCTATGATATAACACCTACTTTTAACTTTCTCTGGCTACTTATTTATACGATATATATCAAACTTCCTTGGTATTCACAAACTTCTTGTCTTCATCTAACTAAATTAGATTCTTGCACCAAAACATGAAAATCAATTCATATAATTATACAATATTTTATTAGTTTCATCTTTAAGTGACATATATAGGGGAATATATATATATATATATATATATATAAATAGTTCAAGACTATTACTCGAGAAAGCCGAGAAGCATGATCTGTAAAAATACACGGATTGTCATCTTGGGCCGCAATTTCCTGCAAAATGAATGAATGAATGAATGAAAGAAACCTTGAGTTCCAATGCTAATAATGAAAAAGGGGAGCTAGGCAGATGCATGGGAGGGTTTAAAGAAAGACCTATCAAGAAAGAAGGCAAAAGGAGCGAGGGAAAGAGCAGCAAAGGCATTACGATAGGCACTGAAAACAAAACGATTAATGCCGTGCTTCAGACTGGTCATCCCGAACAACACAGTTCCTGCTATCCCAAATTGCAATGCCACCATTAGCACATAAGGCTTCGCCTTATTCACCAAACTGCTCGTCCCACACATATTTCTCCCTATACTCACTCTCCTCGCTTCTCAATTTCCCTCACAACACACTACTCCAAGTTAATTTGTGTGCTCTACAACGTAACGTGTTCCTTTTATAGACAGCACTTAACCCACTAGGCCTAGTGCATCTGGATATCATCCCAATCCCTTTGCTTATGATAAAAGTTCTGCTTTTTACACGTATATATATATATTATGCTCTCTGATTAATTAACTCAATTCTCATTAAATCACCAAAAAATAAAAGATTCTTTTATTAGTCATCAGTGGAGTATCAGCTTCCTCTATATGTGTTGAGTCAGAGCACACTTGGGAGCCTGGCACCATGTTTTCCCGTCAAATCCCCAACCTTTTCTTGTACGGTCCAACATCAATATGGCCAAACTTGTTTAATTTCTTTATTATATTGAATTTTCCAATCATTTCTCTTTCCAAATCCCAATCGCAAACGTTTGTTCAACCTGCGTACTTACGCATGTAGTAGCCATTAGTTATTTCTAATATTGATGAGCTCATGATAATCAATTGGCCAATAAGCTACGTTATTCATTTGTATTATTATATACAGAACAAAATAGCTAGATACTGAGGCGAAGGAGAGGAATTAAATTAAGGGCCTTCAGAATTGTAAGAATCATGGAAACGATCTCTAGTTTCGTTTGTTGTTAAAGGAGAGATAATGGATCGTGCGCCAGGCATGTTGCAACCGAGTGGGTGTGCATGCTCTTCGCCCTTTTTTAATCACATCCTCTTCTAAGTTTTATATTCAAAAGTTACTGAGACACGGTGCACGTTTTTGATTGGACGATATTGGGGTTTAGTGAAACTTCGTTTTCTTTGAATAGCAGGACAGATGGCGAGAAATATAATCAAAATTATTGTCTGCCTCAATAATAAGATGGTCATGATGAAATTGGAGTATCTTGGTGTTGCTTTTTTTCTTTTGTTACATTATCTTTGACTGTGGTGTTGCTTTTGTATATGAATGAATGGCTCCAATAAACGGTCAATTCAAACGATATAAAACTTATTTTCTTATATAATAAAGTAAAATAAAAATATTATGATTCGGCTAATGGACCAAAATAGTTATAAGAACACAAGTTAAACTTAATAAACCCCTCAATAGTCAATATTACCCCAACAAAATCCCTCAATATTTTGATACGTTCAAAATCGAATCCAATTGATTATTTTCAAACAAAACTATTAGTGGTATTATTAAAGTTGAGTTGGAGTAAAGTACGTAAAATCTCTTTATCAAGATCCATGTACCGCTGGGTCTGATCCGCCGTATGCTTGCTTTCCGATAAACTGAGGAAAGGAGAAGGCCAACATTAAATCAAAGAAATACACATCCCATTTTTGAAGTTTCTCCTCTTTCTCTTCATTTGCAAACTCAGCATTGGGTTCTTCGGAAATGTGGTGCTCTTAGTCTTTCTCTCGCTGGTCATTTTTATAAGTATTGCACTACAAAAAAACAGGGAATTAGAAACGGAATTTAGCGACGGAAATTCCGTCGCTAAAAATATTAGCGACGGAATTTCCGTCGCTAATTCCGTCTCTAATCAGTTAGCGACGGATTAACGACGGAAAATGGTCCGTCCCTAAAAAGGGCGTTACTAATTCTGTTAGCGACGGAATTTCAATTCCGTCGCAAATTTAGAGACGGATTAGCGACGGAAATTCCGTCTCTAATCTGTGACGGAAAATTCCGTCTCTAATGATAACTTCCGTCGCTAATTTTTGAGACGGATTTAGCGACGGAAATTCCGTCGCTAATTTCAGAGACGGATTTACCGATGGAAGTTCCGTCGCTAAGTCTGCGACGGATTTAGCGACGGAAATTCCGTCGCTAATTTTTGAGACGGATTTAGCGACGGAAATTCCGTCGCTAATCTGTCACAACGTAATTAAAAAAATAAGTTTGTTATTAATTTTGGAGACGGAATTAGCGACGGAATTTCCGTCGCTAAATTTTGAGACGGATTAGCGACGGAATTTCCGTCTCTAATATGTCAAAAGATTAAGAAAACATAATTCCATTATTAATTTCTGAGACGGATTAGCGACGGAATTTCCGTCTCTAATTTGTCCAAGATTAGTGATGGAATTTCCGTCCCTAATCTGTTACAAGATTAAAAAAATTAATTCTATTTTTAATTTATGAGATGAATTAATGACGGAATTTCCGTCGCTAATCCGTTGCAAAGTGAAATTTTTTTTAAAAAAAATAATTTAATTTTATGACAAAATTTTTAAAAAAACCGGCTTTAAACTTTTTAAATTTTCTCTCTCCAATTAAATTTTTTGTGAGTGGTTAATTTGAATTTAACGGTAAGTCAAGTTGAATAACCTATAATGGTTAAAGAACTGAAAATGAAATTAAACTGATTGCAAATAAAATCAAATTGAAACCCAATTTGACAATTATATTAAGTTAACAACTACAAAACAACAAAAGTATTAAAGTGAAAATGTATATAATATATCAAATAAACCGCACAAATATTAAATATAGTCAAACAACCTAGTAACCACCCTATCCTATGGTGGGCTATCATCAGTGGTATGAGCTTCAGGGTTTAAATTGTTGACAGCCGCAGATAGTTTTTGCTCAAGTGCTTCCAACCTAGTTAAGATAATTTCATTCTGTTGCTTAAGATTGTTATTCTCCTGTCTAAGCTGTGTGACAACATTGTCAATTTCAGGTCGGAGCATTGTGTTGATGGAAGGAGAAGACTTATAAGAATAGAATGAGGAATCAACATCTTTAGCCTCAGATCCTAAGCCAAATATGCGACCCTTCTTGTTCTTACCACCTGCAGCCTCTAAATATAGGTTCAGCTCTTCTTCATCTAACTGATTTGATTGCACATCACTCAGAGAATCTATATTAGAACTTCTAGATGCCTTGATCCTCATGTAATACTCCTATATATTAAAGAAAATAATGAGTACAAAAAGTCAAAAGATATGAACAAATATAAAATAAAGGACAGTATGCAATCACTAAAATGAATTTGATTACTCAAATTAACACAACAATAACAAGAAATCAAAAAGCCACTCCTCAAAAACCAACTATAAGAAGAGAAGGTCTAACAACTCACTACTTCATGATGGCCTAACATATAAAAGGCACACCCTTAAGGTATCATGAGATATCCTGTACGTGTCAAAGTAGCATATCATTGAATAGCAGCAATTTTTCGACCAAAAAAAAAATAGCAGCAATGAGCATACAAGGAAAGTCATGGAATTAAATTCAGCAGGTGATATTAAGGGTTTCCAAGCCATTTATCTCGTGCCCCCTTTTACTTTCTTTCTATTGGACCACTTCATGTCTACTTCGACACACCGTATCATTTCCTTCTGTTCTTTCTTCAATTTGTTATTCACCACTTTGGTAACCAGTTTTCGCAGATAGATCATTATATAAATAGGAATAAATAGATCATTATATAGGACATGTACAGTGGTTATATATCTTGTGATGAATAGGAATAAATAGAAACGAATCAGGGGGTTAATATAGATTAAATTCAGCAAGGAAAGTCATGGAATTACCATAAATTTGGTGCTCTATTATAAACACATGATATGCACAGTAGCTAAACAAAATTCTGGACCAATGAACCAAATTAATTCATCAATCATTAACACCTCATGAACATAAATTCTGCACAAATAATATTTGAAGGATTATTCGGCCTTGACTTCCTTTAAACATCACAATTGCTAATTAACCTTTCTACTCTATTCCATTCACTGAATTGAATGAATCCTTGTGACAATACCTCCAAAGAATCACAGTGTAATGAATCAAAAGAAATCAGTACGGGGATTCATAATCAATCAACCAACATCAGCCATGCAGGTTCATTTCAGCTGTCGCTCTGTGTGCTGCGAGAAAATTTTGTATTTAATAGAAATATGAAAGGAATGAGAAAAATATGAGCGGGGAAAATCCACACTGGGGCTTTGGTTAGTATGTATCAAAGAATTTATGTTAGGCTTTGCTCTCTTACTACCGTGCCCCATCATAGTCTCGTGTGTGTGGGTCTCTCTCTCATATATATATATAATCTCTTCTGTAGTATTACTTTGGTGGTTCTGGTTCACATGCAGCAAAGTCATGCAATGGTTGAACCTTAATTTAGCAAAACCCATGAATGAATTCTTATTTTTTGCCCCAACCCATGAGTGTAAGTTGAAGCACAAATGTCTATCTAGTTGTATCTAGCTTTATCAACCTCAACAGATACTAATGAGCAAACAACAAAGCCAGATGTTTGAAGCTTAAACAACTGGGAATAGAACTGCAATGAGAATACTTCTGTTCCAGGGAGATGCAACAAGCAAAGCAAGAAGCGATGTCTCCTAATAGGCTTCCTGAGGTAAATAGAATATGAGTAACTAATAAATGAGTCTATTGACCAAAAGAATCTAAGCCATCTTCACGTCTAATAAAAAGAAGCGGGAGAACTTATAAATATCAAGACTTAAACACTATAACAAGCTAGGTATCCATACATGTTTGGGAGTTAGGTACATCATTTTTGGGAGTTCAAGTTAAAATATAAGTTTTTCATTTTAAGAAAGAATTAAAAAAATAATAACAAATAAATAATCCAACTTTTATTAGTAACTAGTAAGATTATTAATATTCACATGTTATTCCCTTTTCTTTGATCAGCTTCAAAGTCCATACCATTGTGGAATGAATGAAAAAAATGCGAAGAAGACATAAGAAAGAACGTGGGCCACAAGCTAAGTCAATGGAAGTAGAAGATGCCAAAGTTGAACAAGAGGAAGGTGGCATCAATTGTCAAAAAGCAAATTTGGAAAGGAAAGAAGAAAGGTGGTCGAAATTAAAAAAAAAAATCAAACTCATATCACAAGTTGGAAAGAAAAGAAGAGGCAACCACAACTTGACAAAAAAGTAAGCAGCCAATTTGGAAAGAAAAGAAGAGGCAGCTGGACCCTTAAAGTAAGTAAAAGAGGGGGGGGGGGGGGAAGAAAAGAGAAGTGATCACCGTCTTTTGCAATTGAGGCACAAAGTAGAACAACTTAATATGTGGTCTAGAGACACAAGTAGAACAACTTAATATATGGCAACAAAAATTCCAGCATGTATTATGGGCTATTAGTCACAATAGCTTAAACTTGCAAAATTATCAACACATAACATAAATGAAAGTAGCATCTAAAATGATTTAAGCATTCTACAATAAAAGATACGTATATACACACATACCTTTTTTGTCTGGTTTCCTCTTCCTTTTCTGTTAATTCCTACGCTGTATTGATATCACTCTGTGGGAGAACAGATTAAGACATAAGCTAGTCAATTAAAGGAAAAAGCCACAAACTTTATAGCACATGAAACTTAAGACCTAATGTTATCAATAAAATATTTCACATGGCCGGCTCTTTCTCTCTCTCTCTCTCTGTTGGTTCCACTTTGAAAGTGACAATTAAAAGTTGTGAACATCACTCACAGACACACAACACTCACACTAACCCAGGAACACACGCTATATATGCATGAATCATGATGGTAATGAACCACCTAAAAGTTGAATCCACATAGCTTTTTTATTTTCAGGCAGAGAGAAGGCAACACACACACACACACACACATATATATATATCCCTACTTTAGCTTCCAATTAATAGTTTACAAGATTCTTTTAATTTGTTCTTATATATGACTATTCCTAGTATTATACATGTGAGAATGAGAAAGGTGTTAAGTGAGGGAAAACTCTTTTGGTGGCCATAGTATGCGTGTTAGTTTAGTTATTTATTAGACTAACACGAAAGAGGTGAAGTGGGGTGGGAAGGTGAATATTTAAGGGGGGTTGCATTTAAGTGAGTGGAGAAAGTATTATAAATCACAACAATAATGGAAGGTAGGGGAAGTTAGTTACTGATATGGAAACTGAATTGACAAGAGTGAGTGGAGTAAGTTGGCAGGGGGGGACTCCTTCTTGAACCCTTTTATTTCTTTACCAAACACTGTTACTTCACAGTGTAACTCTCAGGGCGACCTTTATATATCTTAGCTTCATCAACTACTGCTATATATCTCAGATCTGTTAGATATGAATTGAATATTGATGTTTTATTTAATTCATCATCATCAGACACCAACCCCTGCAAAACCGTCCCTTTCCAATAGAGTATTCATTCAAAAGTAGTCAATACCTTGTGAAAAAATTCCCATTATCATATCAAAAATGCAAAGATGCCCTGTTCATATCATACTACATATGCTATAACCCATTCAATTCAATTATGAGTCAAAACTTAAGCAAATGCTTGCAATTATAAGACACAAAGAAATGAAAGGAAGATGCAATGTTTTTAAAGTAAAATGAAGACAAAAAAGAAGCTTTAGCCCTTGAAGAAAATAGCGACAGAAAAAACAAAATAGAGGAGTAAGTATATAATCACTAGCCTGAATTTCTCTTGGCTGCGGAAGTCGTGAGGGAGTGAGCAATAGAGAGAAAACCACCTTCAACCCTCCAAGAAAAGAGCTTGAAGACGAAGAAGCCACTGCATATCGGACAAGCAGATGGAAGTCCCAGAAGGCGAAGCTTGGGGTTTTGGGTGGAGCAAATCGAACTAAGAGAATCGGATGAAAGTCGAAGAAGATGAAGCTTGCCTTTTTTGGAGTAGCAAATCGAACTCAGACAAGGTGGAGATCGGGGTTTTGGAACGAAATGCTGAGGCTGATTGGGGTTGAAGAAGGTTGAAGAAGGTGAAGATTGGGGTATTGTTGGGGAGCCGCAGGAGGAGTGCAGAGGAAGGGTTTTTTTTTTTTTTTGATCGGAGCAGAGGAAGAGTTTCAAGTGAGGGAAAATGGAGGGTTTTGCAAAATTTGGGGGGATTATGTAAACTAATGAAATAAATGGAGGGAAACGTTTTTGCGCCATGGAATTTCAGCAACATCTGTTAAAAACTATGTTGGCAAAAAAAAAACGTCTATAGACACTAATGAAACAGATTTTTTAATACAAGACTATAACTTTAATAATATAATTTCAATAAATTTAAGAAAAATAGCGTGAATCACATAACAATGATGTTATTAACTCTAAATTAAATTGGTTAGAGTTATGGTTCTAATTTTCATTTTTTACTCATTAAATTTATTTTATTTTATTTTTCTAAATCATAGTGAATTTTCAAATTGTATAACTTAAATATTGAGAGTCTTAGTCTAAAATACAATAACTCATTATAGTGAATTTTCAAATTGTACTTTGACTAATTATTTGCTTTGGCCTATTGGCTACCACTCTAATCCTACTTATTAGTCTCAATTAACAAATCAAATGAATATTTAACATTGAACTAAACAAACCAACTGAGGAAGAGAGAGTTTGAGAGAGGAGAGCTGCAATGGATGACGGAGAAGGGGGAGACGATGACTCAATGATTCTGAGAGAGAGGAGAGCTGTGACCGCCGATGAAGAGAGGAGAAGTCGGTGACCTTGTGAGGTTGAACAAGTGACTAAGAGGAAGAACCAGAGACAGTAGATCTGTGCTGGAATGAGAGAGCCGTAGAAATTAAGGAGAAGTCGCCAACTTACAACATAAGAAAAAAAATTACATTTTCTAAATTTTAGACTAGAATTTTATTTTGAAATAGATTGGCCAAGTTACAAGATTGAACTTTTTTTTGATACAATTGCAAGATTGCACTTATATTGTAAATCAAATGAGTATTTAATTACACATTCATATAATATATGTAATAGTGATTATTTACATGTTTTTATGTAGTATTTGAAATGGTAAAATACATTATTGCAATTTGTCACAAATTCAATATTTTATAAATAAAATACTATGCTTTGCATAAAACTCAAAGAAACAAGTTGTGATGTCTATACTTTGTAAATTATATCATGAGTTGTTATAAATTTTAACTTTTATATATTATTGTCATTTGTTTGTATTTTTGTTTAATTTTTATCTATGGATTTCATAACTATATATAGCTTCCAAAACAACTATTGTATTCTTATTTTGTTAAAGAAATCATATTAGTAACACTAATAAATGAGTGTATGAATAAATTGATTAGCAGTATAATTAATTTCACGAAATTAGCACTACAATTATTCTTTCTTCATTTATCATGTTAATTTCTAAAAGAGAGTAGTTTATATATTATTTCATTGTTTGTTTAGCTAATACAAAGTCACATGAGGACGCCATTTTTATACATAATCCGTCCCTAACTAAATTTAGAGACGGAATTTAGAGACGGAATAATTCCTTCGCTAATTTCCGTCTCTAATTCGTCTCACATTCCGTCGCTAAGGTTTTAGAGACGGAAATTAGCGACGGAATTATTCCGTCTCTAAATTCCGTCTCTAATCCGTCTCTGATTCCGTCTCTAAATTTTTAGAGACGGAAATTAGCGACGGAATTATTCCGTCTCTAATCCGTCTCAGATTCCGTCGCTAAGGTTTTAGAGACGGAAATTAGCGACGGAATTATTCCGTCTCTAAATTCCGTCTCTAATCCGTCTCCGATTCCGTCTCTAAATTTTTAGAGACGGAAATTAGCGACGGAATTATTCCGTCTCTAATCCGTCTCAGATTCCGTCGCTAAGGTTTTAGAGACGGAAATTAGCGACGGAATTATTCCGTCTCTAAATTCCGTCTCTAATCCGTCTCCGATTCCATCTCTAAATTTTTAGAGACGGAATAATTCCGTCTCTAAATTCCGTCTCTAATCCGTCTCAGATTCCGTCGCGAAGGTTTTAGAGACGGAAATTAGAGACGGAATTATTCCGTCTCTAAATTCCGTCTCTAATCCGTCTCCGATTCCGTCTCTAAATTTTTAGAGACGGAATTTAGAGACGGAATAATTCCGTCTCTAAATTCCGTCTCTAATCCGTCTCTAATTCCGTCTCTAAAATTAGAGACGGAATCAGAGACGAATTAGAGACGGAATAGCGATGGAATTATTTCCGTCTCTAATTCCCTGTTTTTTTGTAGTGTTGGACGATATTGGGGTTTAGTGAAACTTCGTTTTCGCTAAATAGCGGGAGAAATGGCCAGAACATAATCAAACTTATTGTGAGCCTCAATAATAAGATGGCCCTGCTTATGAAATTGGAATATCTTACTGTTGCTTGTTTCCTCCTGTTACAATATCTTAGACTTTAGCCAGTGTTGCTTTTGAAAGCGCGTGAATCAGTGAATGGCTCTAACCGGCCAATTCAAACGATATGAAACAAAATTTTTATATCAAAAGGCAGTTTGTAGATTAAAAAATTTAATCATGCTTTAAAACATTATGATTGTAAGTTAAAAAACTAAAATAAATAAAATTTATTCAGACCATATCCAAATTAATATTAAATTCATAAAGTAAATATAAAATATTATGATTAGACTATAATGAACCAAAATAGTTAAAAGGTGCTAACAAATGTTGGTCGGTAAAGGATTAATTCAGGTTGTGAGTTCAAATTCCACCGATAAAGAATTTTGTTGGTGAGCAATATATAAATACCTCTGTAGGTACTATTTGAGCCCAAAGGTATACCTTAACCTTGGTGAGCCTTGAGACTCAATTTACTTAAACTTTTAAGAATAAAAAAAATAGTTAAAAGGTAACACAAGTTGACATAATTCCATGTCATTGATAAATCGGGGCTAACCCGTGGTTAAACCGATGAGAAAGTAAAAATTTAAAGGATTTTTATATAAAATTTTAAATAAAATATAAAAAAAATTAGTCAAATCACAAAAAATTCGGTTGAACTAGGGTTAACTATCGAACCACTTGTTAGCCGGTTTTCGACCAAAACCAACCAGTTCGATGCTATTTTCAAAACTCTGCTAATTACAATGTCCATGACTTTTCAACCAAATATTAAGCTTTTCAATATATATTACATATATAATAGAGGTGATGAAAGATTGCACCCGTATTCAGAGGAGAGTGGCAGAGCGCGTCTCTCCATTTATTTAGTAATGATAACCTGCTTAGGTTTTAATCTTTTCAAGCGTTGGCTTGCCTCTGTATTCCAAAAACAAAAAGTAATGATACCCTGCTTTTTAGGGAATAAAAATTATTGAGTTCAACCAACGTCTTTTTATTTCATCATTTCATGGCCAAGAATATAAAGTTTTTAATTATATTTGGTTGCTTCTTATTCAGCATGCACAGTCCAAATCTAGGGCTCAGGAGGCAAAGCCGTTTGCTCCCTAATCACGCGTTCTTCGGGTAATGCTCTATAATTAAGGGAAACTAGCCTAGACCAGCGTCATAACTGAGGTTGAGAGGTTGGGTATTTATTATTAATGTGTTGTTATATTAAAAACAGCTTAGATTTAAAATAATCTTTTATAATATAGAATACACTATGACCCATATAGAAATATATATGGTGGAGAGGTGATGCTATAGCAATTTTGACAGTCATTTTTCAACAGGTACATAAAATATTCAAAACTACTCTATATAAAAGATCATTATTAATTTATTGGAATCCATATATTTTCTATTGAGTAGATACCTTAAAGATCATAATTATATTTATAATTATAGTATTATATTCGTTCCTTTTAAAGATCCTTAAGAGGATAATCAAAATATTAAATTAAATATTTACTAAATATTTTGTATATATTTCCTCCATTATTAATTTACAAAATATTTCGTAACTACCTTCTCTATTATTTATCTTTCATAACCTCCTCTCATTATTATTTTTTTGGCTTGGAAAACAGTTACTGCTATGCTTTTATATAGTTAAAATGAGTTCAAAAGATATCCAAATTTAAGCATAATGGTCACTGAACAATACTGCTAAACGCAATACGATTATGGGGCTATGACTAATTGTTTCTCAATTATCTTCTCTAATTGAAATCTAGGGGCGTGGTTTGTCGCAACGAGCAGGCAACCACTCTCTGTTTCCACTGCTAGTCTAAACTAAGTAAAATCATGTCCACGTCGTTCTGTTAAATGGCTTAGCCAGAAGCAATTACGAATAAATAAAAGCTATTAGCATATAGGAAAAAGCGAGACAAATCAATTTGACTCTTCCCTTTGATATAGAAAGCGTAGAAGACGTTACTCGGCGGATTTTGCATGGTATCAATTTTAGAGAGAAGACGTGCAAAACAGAACTATACGAAGCGCGATAGTACAAAAGAGATTAAAAGAGAGAAAAAGAAGGTTCAGTTCTAAAATTAATGAAGACCAGCAAGAAAGATGCAAGTAGGGAAGCTGGGCACCACAACAACGACCCACTCTTCAATCATCATTTGCCAAAAAAAGTAAAATTACAACAATAATGATAATGCTAATAATGCAGCCAAGTTATCTGGTCAAGGGAAACACCATCATGGGATTTCTTTAGGCTCATTAAAGGATTCTGATTTAAACGTACATAAATCCATTCTTCTAGTCTCTGCGATGCTGAAATGGGATATTGGTGTTTCTTCCACTAACAAATTGCCATCCTTTTCATGCATGACCATATTATCCGCTATACTTGATCGCTACTAATCACTCAATAATTCAGGGTTCGTCCATATCCATTGGGATCAATTTCAGGGATAAATCCATTGGGTTCATTTTCAGGGATAAATCGCGACGTCACACCAAAACCAAGGGCGAGGACCAAAGTGCCTGAGAGAAATTCAATAATATATGCACAATAGTATTAGCAAACATTATATGCTGGGTGGAATTCTGCATCAACCTCAACCTCTTCTAAAGTGGATTTGCCCTCCTGCACTAGCTGCAATATTGCGTACCAGACTAGTGCATCTAATAAAATAAGCATCAAAGTAGTAATAGTAATTGCCTTGCCTTCAACGAGATAAGAACGATTCAATCACATCCAAACGAAGGCAAGTTTCAATTACTGGACTTAAGAAATTACTTGAACAAGTTTATCATCAGTACGAGGAGTCCAAAAATATGATTCGGGAAAAAATTTGCATTGACTAAATAGTAAGAAAGTTATGAAACAATCATTTCTTGCTGCTTCCTGAGTCATACAAAAAAAAGGTCCCTTTCAATTTCATGATTTTATCATCTATTGTCTGAAGGCAGCGGCTATCTTCTTTTGGAGGACTTCCACTCCGACACGTGGGGAAAATCGCGGTAGAATTTCCTGCAAGTGAGACGAACTTTGACATGAGATATAGATTCAGATAGGTGAACGGTATGAAATGGAAACAATTAGTGTAATGCTAATGCTAATTCACTGGACCTAAGATGGCCCAATTTAAACACATCCCAACCAGTGGTGGGCCAAAAGGCCCAAATTCAGCATTGCCGATACTTTTCAGAAGGAGGTGTCCCCAAATCATGGGCCTCCCATTTATGTTACAAAGCTCACTTCATCAGTTCATCATTTGGGAGGAGGAAATTGAGGATCCCCCTCAAACTCTCAGAATGAAAATTCTGCAACTGCTCTATTGTTATCCTGATGGGATTTTCTAACACGACATTGCAGATGGGAAAACATTGATTAGAATGCCGTGGAATGAAAGTAATCTTTCTAGCCAATGCTGTCAGACTCACATGCAACTTTACATGCCATTTTTCTCCATCAGGATTCATAATCTAATAATAATCGTCAAACGTTCAGCTCATAATCACTTCCTGCACTGAAACCTGAAAATTCTCAGTTTTCCAAAGCCCTAATCCATTAAATAAATCATCAAACCAAAGCCTCAAACCTTGATATATGCTTTTTCCCAGCACAAATTAAGTCTGTATGATCAACCATGCATTAAATCTCTGCTCTATTCAACCCCTGCTCAATCTAAACTTGTTTCAGACAAAATACTTCAAGGATGAAGCAGACTAGATCGCACACATGGGACACATTTCACCCAGCAAACGCTCCTTAATCAGTAGAGATTTTAAAACAATACTGACACCCAAAAAATTAGTGGAAAGAACCAAAATTTTATTAGTATGTGAATTGAAAGTGAATGTAAATAAGCTTTCCCCCCCTAAGGATTAACTTCGTTTACATATAGAAGCAATTAAGATCCATATTCATTTATAATAACTCAACATTCATAATTATGCAATCATAAACAATATGCAAACAACCACACAGAGTTGGAGGAAAGACGGTGTGATGCTAAAGGGAGAACACAAAACACTGAAAAAAGTAGGAATAATAAAGGCTCAAATGAAGAGCTAAGAGGTCATTTTGAGTCCTTAACAGGCAATCTCCAAACATGAGGTTGGAGCAACACGTACTAAAATTACATCGTGCACTGGGGGAAGAATCAACGAGTGACAAGGGGCTAAATCTTGAACCAAATTTTACAGTCTGAACCAGGTAGTTTGAGACTTTGTAATACCACAGATCAAGACAATTGTCACTATTTTCAATATATTTCCATGAGCATGGCGAGACTAATTCACCCATTTATAACATTTTAATCATCAGTGAAATTCATTGTTCTATTACTGATTGCTATTTGCTACTCTGTCCACAATCACCATCTACAAGGTGCAGTGACAGGACAGGGGCATGAAATGTACAGTTTCTCATTTTCAAATTAGCAGGTCTTTTTCATCTTCAAATGAGCAGATGCTGCCATTGAACTTCCTTACTAACCATGGTTGGATGGCCATCTGGGATTCCAAGAAGTAAAGAGGTGCGAGGCAATATTTAAAGATGGGGACATCAATTGTTTTAAACAGGGGTGAAGTGTCAAAGAGAGGAATTCTAGATGGAAAGTAGGCTTTGGTAGAAACAAAATTATGTCTTACTATGGTTCATCAGAATTCATAGAGACCCTCTTATGGATTAAAGACTCAGGGACAATTTAACGTTCCTATGGCCTTTCTGCTGAAGCTGGCTTTTGTCAATCAGAAGGATCTTATTGCCCTATGCTACTCTAAAGATAGAGATCCTAATATACAAACTACATGGAGATATATTATCTGAATAAGTGACGCATTTTCGGATTTTCTTATGGGGTCTGACATGGTATACATAAATCAGTTACTCCCTCCAATCCTTAATATAGAATATGTTTATCTAATTTGATTAGATTAAGGAAGTTAGTTAAGTTAGCTAATATGATATATATTTTCTAAAACATTCTAATCATTTTCCTTAATTTCTTAATCCCCTCTCCTCCTTGATTATTGTTGAGGGAGCATCAATAGGGATAAATTAGTAGGGGCAAATTAGGAAAAGATTGACCAATAGTGTAACTAAGTCTTATATTTAGGACAAAAATCAACTCCTCAAATAGGTCATGGAGGAAGTATTTTATAATCATACCAATTACGTAACCTATGATTATATATCCCTGATAAAAGTAAAGTTGACACAGTCACACAACAGGCAACATAGAAACCTTATCCCATTAAACAATAGCCCCAATAAATTAGGCATTGCCCGGTTCAAAAGTCATAGGTCTTCACCAATGAAAATTGGACGTAAACGTGAAAAATGAACACTTGCAGATCCATTATCATAACTTTGGACTCACTGCTTCCCACCCCAATATCATCAATGCCCCGCTTCCGTCTTTCCTTCCCCCACTCAACTCAAAGTAATCATAGCGTCAAGCAATAACCACTATAGAGTTTCTTGCAAGCGTCAAGTCAATGTATAGGCTGCTGCAGATATTTGAAGCTCTCAAGCTCCACCATATAAAAGGTCAAAATTTGTCGTATGATAAATGTAGCATGTGACTCCCGGCTTTGGGTAAACTAGCCAATACACACATATAACAGTAAAGAGACCAAGGTTCGAGCTAATGGAAAGCCAATTAACCAAATGGCAGTCCCGAAAACCAAGCACAGTATTTGAAACTGACCTCTGTGCCATCGGAGTGTAATTTAGCCAACACGGGTATCTCATATTGGTAAGCTCTTTCCCATTCCGGATTGCCGGTTATATCCCTTATCTGAGAAAAACCAATATGAGAGACCTGATATTTAAACATACAATGAAGGAGGGGAGAGATGGAGATACCTGCAAATCTACGTCATGAAGTGCATCGGGACCACAGAGCAAGAAAGCAGCTTGAAGTTTGTCTTTGAGACCATCGCACAAGCAGCAACCGGGCTTCGAGTAAAGGACGAGCCTTCGAGAAGGTGTGGAAGGCGAAGATGGAGATGAGAAGGAAGAAATCGCGAGGGGCTTGAAGACCCGCCGAACGATTGGTCTAGTTACAATAACAACGGAGGAAGGCCTTGCAAACGCCGCCGCAGCCGCGGTTGCTAATGCCATTGGGGCCAGGCGAAAGCAAGAATCGGTTACGAACAATTGATATTGCTTTGAAAGAAGTGTTCAGTTCAGCGCCCACTTATGCCGTTGTACCTCCTCCTGTCATTCCCTTCGCTTCAGGCCACCGGGGGATGGAATCGGCTCCCATCCGCTGTCTCAATCTGGACCGTTAAAATAAGATCTCAACGGTCCAGATTTTTTCTTTATTATAAAAATAATATTTTTATAATAAAAATAAAAAAATTATTTTTATAATATATTAAATCTGGACCATTGAAATCTTATTTCAACGGTCTAGATTGAGGCAACGGATGGGAGCCGATTCCCCGGGGGATTGCCTTTTCCAAGCCCCAATAAATTAAGATATAAAAATTTATCTTTAAGGAGTTTCTGCCCTACTCAGGATTAAAAAGGTACTTTTTTAAAAAAAATTACTAATATAATAGCTTAGGTCGATAAAAAGAACATTAGTAAAATATAATATAATACTCCTCTATATCCTAAATATAAAATAAAAATTTGTCCAAAAAAAAAGAAAGATAAAAATTGATTTTTTTAAAAAATTCTGAAAATAATTAAATTATTTTAAACTATTTATATTTGTCATTTTTTCTCCAAACTATTTTACTTAACTTATAAATTGATATATAATATAGGATACATAACTTATAATATAATTAAATAACTTATTTAGCTCTCTTAATCTCTCCACAAAAAAATAAATTTTGTCTTATATTTAACACGGGAGGTACTGCCTTCAATCCTAATTATAAGAGAAAGTTATTTTTTTTTTTGGAAAGATCAAGAAAGGTAAATAAGTTATTTAATTATATCATATATTATGTATCTTTATATTATATATTAATTTATTAATTAAACTAATTAATTTAAAAAAATTATAAATATAAATACTCTAAAATAATTTAATTAATTTTTTTAATTTTTTTAAAAATATTAATTTTATCTATAAGAGGTTGTAATATATACTCCCTCCAAACTTAAATATAGGACATAGTTTAGTTTATAATGTAATTTTATCCTACAAATTATGCCCTAGGACCGGAGGTAATAAGAAGAAGAAGAAGCGGCATTTGTTGAAGCCAAAAAGCACTCATCGACCTCCCGGTTCCATGGCCTGCCTTGACTGCAGCCATTTCTTACTCCTTCATCTCATTATCCTCGCTGCAACTTCACTGGCCTTTCCCCTAGAACAAGACACGCCCGTCTCTCGCTTCCAGCATTACTTGAGGATTAAGACGGCTCACCCGGAACCAGACTATTCTTCCGCTGTCTCCTTTCTCATTGCTCAAGCACAATCCATCGGCCTCCATTATCGAACTCTCGAATTTTCTGCTGGGAAACCCCTACTCCTCCTCTCATGGATTGGCTCAAATCCATCTCTTCCCTCTCTTCTCTTCAATTCCCATCTCGATTCAGTTGCCGCAGAGCCCTCCAAGTGGCTCCACCCCCCTTTCTCTGCCGTAAGGACCGCTGACGGCAGAATTCATGGTCGAGGAGCCCAGGATGACAAGTGCATCGGCATGCAATATATTGAGGCAATTCGAAATCTAAAACACAAGAATTTCATCCCTACTCGCTCAATCCATGTGTCTTATGTGCCGGACGAGGAGATAGGTGGTCTTGATGGGGCCGCTAAGTTTGTGCATTCGATGGACTTCGAGAATTTGAATATTGGGTTTGTATTGGATGAAGGGCAGGCCTCGCCTGGTGACGAGTTTAGAGTTTTCTATGCGGATAGGTCTCCGTGGGGGTTGAAAATAAAGGCAAATGGTCGTCCTGGACATGGTTCGAGGATGTATGATAACAGTGCAATGGAGAATCTGATGAAGAGCCTTGAAGTTATCGGTAGGTTTAGGGAGACTCAATTTGATGTGGTTAAGGCGGGTAAAGCAGCTAATTCCGAAGTTATTTCGGTGAATCCTGTTTATGTTAAAGCTGGCGTTACTTCTGATACAGCTTCAGTGAGTGGCATAAACAAATATCTTTGGAAGTTAGAACTTCTGCATCAATGTTGTATATAAAATGCTTCGTGGCATTTATGCAGGGATTTGCGATGAATGTACAACCTTCAGAAGCAGAAGCAGGATTCGATATTACGTTGCCCCCCACAGCGAACCCAGAAGAAATGAAAAGGAGAATTGCTGAAGAATGGGTTCCAGCTATTAGAAATATGTCATATGAGGTTAAGTATATATGAAATTGGTGTTGGGGTATTTTGTTATTGAGTGCAATTTTATCTGTCGTCGTTAGAAAGTATTCATTTCGGAGATATAAACTATAAAGTTTGAGACAGGCTGTCTCATTTCATTTCAATGGATAATGCTATGTCATTTCAGGCATCAACTAACAAGTTGTGATGCTATGGGTGAATTTAACTGCATTTCTGTTTATGTAGATTTAGAATTTACTTGTTTGAGGACATTGACCTGGTAGCCTAGCTAGTTATTCTACATGCCCTCACTTATGTAACAAGCGCGAAAACATTGATCTTTTTTTTTTTGGTTGGGTGCTATACATGGATTTTATATACATGAACATGACGGAGTCTTGACTGGCGCTGTCGCATGGTTATCAGATTGCTGCCTGGTGTTAGTCTAGCACTGTCGTCCATGCACTTCAAACAAATTTGAAAAAAGGGTTAATGAACGTTTTCTTCATCCATATTTTTCTTTGCTCTATGACTTGTACTCCCCCTAATTTGCATCATTTGAAATGGAGAAAAATGTTGGTTCCTTTGAAGTAAAATAATGCTATTTGGATGGATTCCTTTCGTATGAAACTTGAAAGGTACCTTTAATTTTCGCCAAAAATTTGAAATTCAGGGGCTGTGTAGGGGAAGGTCAGCTGGTTACTGGCTATATTGCACTCATTATTGTTTCGCATAAGTGCCAACTGTTCAAATTTTTTTGCTTGGTAAATCTTTTCCATCAATCAAATCAGAAGTTGGGGTGGGTATTACCCCAATACATCCCGGGATAAATTACTGCCATGCGGTCTGAGATACTTTTTTCTTATTCATCGTGCTTGTCCCCTTGATTAGTTCATTATTTCATCGTTTCAGTTCTTGACTTGCAGCATGCATTGACAACCTTGATAATTTGGCCATATTGGATATAACATAAGAAACTGAAATTCTTTGGAAACTCTGGCCTTTCTGCTAATGGTCATTGCGTTAGCTTTTTATTTCAGGATTGTTATTCTTTTGTCTTGTTTGTGATCAAACAAAAATATAAAACGATGGTTGACAGGCTGAGTGCATTCTGTATATGGCAGATCATAGAGAAAGGACCCATTAGAGACCACATGGGGCGCCCTTTAATGACCTTAACGAATGCATCCAATCCGTGGTGGTTAGTTTTTGAGCAGGCTATCACATTTGTTGGGGGAAAACTAGCGAAGCCTGAAATCCTGGCTTC
This sequence comes from Inga leiocalycina, assembly GCA_963242795.1. Classification (NCBI taxonomy): domain Eukaryota; kingdom Viridiplantae; phylum Streptophyta; class Magnoliopsida; order Fabales; family Fabaceae; genus Inga; species Inga leiocalycina. The sequence continues at coordinate 3,208,154 of OY725326.1, forward strand.
AACAACTGATGCTCGGTACATTAGACAGAGAGGAATTCCTGTACTTAATTTCTCACCGATGTCAAATACTCCCATCTTGCTTCATGACCACAATGAGGTTTGACGGTTTCTAATTCTTCATTGTGAATCTCTCCTGCTATTTCGTATGATTTCAGTGATAGCTCATCGCTTTTAACTCCGATGAATTTACTTGCAGCATCTACGAGATACTGTGTATTTGAAGGGAATAGAAGTATACGAGACTCTGATTAGTTCCCTGAGTTCATTTATAGAAGCATGATAATCGGCATCCAGATTTGTTTCTCAGTAACGGACGAGGCTATCTTATTACACCTCACCTCGACAGAAGATGTCCAAATTATGGTGATGTTATCACTACGCAACTGGAGCCTCGTGTGACATTTGAAGTTTTGATGCTACCATTCCACGAGGCATTGAGAAATCATATATTCCAGCACTTGTAATAATACGTGGAAACTTTGGAAATTTGTCTGCGTAATCTGTAAATAGTCCCAATAAGGCATTGGAAAGCCAGTAACAAGCAAGATGGCTGTGTGAATCTTCAGGAGCACATTGAGTTTATATCTTATTTTTTCATCGGTAAGACTGTCACAATGAGTCGCCTCAACCCTTTACTGGTGAGGTGGATCAAGATATTCCATAATTCTTCTGCAGTATTCATGACCTTGGTTTCTATGCTTTCATTTGCATGCGTATGCTTGTCTTCTAAGCATTTTGGGTCAGCTTTTGCTCTTTTCTCATTCTTAGTGATTGTTTTCTTCCCCCTTTTTTGGGTCAAATCTGATTACTATGGAGTGTGAAGTAATATCCTTCTTCCATTCTCCGCATATAAATGTCTATCTTGGGCCTTTGGAAGAGTCTCCGCAACTTCAGATCACCCGATTTTATTATTATTTCCATCTGAATTTGTGGTCCAGTAACGTTTTTGCTAGTTACTCTTCTCTGTCCTTAATATAAGATATGTTTACCTAATTTCATTATATCATGAAAATTAGTTAATATGATATGTATTTTCTAAAGCACCTATCATCTTCTTTAGTTTCCTCATCTCCTCTAATTCTGGATTATTGTTAAGGGGGCATTAATAAGGGTAAATTAGAAAAAGATTAACAAATATCAAAATTATGTCCCAAATACTCTCTCCGGTCCTTTCTATAAGCAACTTTTTTCTTGATTACGCAAAACAAACTTGAGATTAGTTAAAAACAATAAATATATTAAAAATGTTATGTTTTTTCCAAATATATCCTTATTTATGAAAAGAGCATAGAAGATAGAATGACTAAAAAATATGAGTGATGATATATAATAAATGACTGGATGAAAGAGAATTAGAATTAGTAGTGAGTATGGGATAATTAATATAAAGGTATGTATTTAATAGGGGTAGAAAACAAAAAAATAGTTTAAATTTTAAAACACAAGATAAAAATTGCTTATATGGAGGGCCAGCCAAGAGAGAGAGAATGTTGCTTATAAAAATGACTAGAGGAAATATGTTTTAACATATCTAGTTCTTTTGATTTCAAAGTCATTATTTGATCCTGTAAACTATAATTAAGAGAATTTAGTTTTCAAAATGATTAGGTGTTAATGCTGAATTCATCAACGCCATGAATACAAGGATAGTCATGAACTCATGATCATCGAGGAAAATAAGAATTTCGTGATAAATTAGTAAGGCACTAATTCCCGAGCTCTTCAATGAGGAGCTGAAAATTCAAGTCCATAGCTTATTGTATGTAAATTGTTTTAAACATTGCACCAAATAAATTAGTGACTTCTGGGCAAAAATAAATAGTGACTTAATTTAGGATTATTCTCTCAATGGATGCATTAAACAAACTGCTATCTTCTAATGTGCAACTCGATTGTTAGTTTTAATCTCATGGCGAGGGAGGTTGTGATAATAAATATTCTTCCCATGAAGTATAGATTCACTCTCTTAGAAGATTTCAAATATAGGCTTCCCTCAGCTGACTAGTCCTTGAGCGTTTTCACTTTTCACCCACCATTTATTTCAAAAAAAAAAAAAAGCTTGCTGATTCCAATTGCTCTCTGACTGTTACGGTAATGGATGCCTACCAAAGTAACAATGATTCATTCTCCGCGTCGAAAGTTATTTGAAGACTGACTGGATTCAGTGTATAGTAACAGAAACATACATTGCAACATGAAAACGAGCTGGGAATACGCCTTACAAGATGATAAGCTGCGTTTGAGCCGGCGATACGTTTTGATATTGCTGGCGTTATCATATCCAAAACATCCCCCTAATGAAACCCAAATTAGTGAATTAAAAAAAAGCTATCAGACAGTGTTAGCTGGAACACAGTGAAAAAAAAAAAAGATACAAGTTGGAGAATAGGAAGCAGCTAAGAAGGTAGGTGGTTATAGAGAGTGGATGAACAAGCTAATAAGCTGGGTGCAAGAGAAGATAGTGAATTATATGATTGCACATAATAAGAAAACAGCAATCCAACAGTGAATTGCAAAAGGATATGGTTGTTGAGGATATCCGTGGAGGGAGAGGAGAGGATTTTCTAGGAAGTTTCACTAAATATGCTTTTATCTTGAAGAGGATCTCAGAAGGCACATGGAGATTGCCTCTTCATCCCCCAACAACCACCCAAGATGAAAAAGAAATGCTTGACCAGAGAGCAGAGACAGCCCATCCCTCCCAATCTCTTACCCTCTCCTTAATTTATTTGAAAATGAGGAATGCTGCTCTGATATGGAATGGTCCTACTTCCTGCTGGCTGTACTCGCCTTCCATTTATTGGGCCCTCTATTATGTCCTTGTCGCTTTCACTCATTGTCTTAGGGGTACGGAAAGTCTTGATCGGTACGGGCCAGTTGGATAGAGGTACTACAACCACTCACAAGCATTTGAAGCATATATGCATGCACCTAGCTACATTCATTTATGCCAATCAGTTCCATACTTCCATACCACAGGCTCTCCTTTGTGCGGTTATATGATGTAGATATATAAGTTATAACACGACTTCTTTGAGTTGAGAGAACTTTATTTCACTTTCCCAAGAAATCATAATCACTAATCAGTTATATCTGACTTTTTCAATTCATGATTTTATGATTAATGAGATGAGCAGTATAAAAAATGAGTTTTGTCTTGACTTACATGATTATGATTATGATTGTGATAAGCTAATTCAAACAAACCTACATCAGTCAAATTAAAACACATGCACAGTTGCACACAATTATATTCACAGTTGCACACAATTATATTATGGACGTACTGGTCACTTTATACTATATTGTAGATTTAGAATTATGTGGAAAAAAGAAGGGGGTGGGGAATATATTGATATCGTGTTCACATATATGATGTATTGGCAAGATTAAGCGGCAAACTTTGTCAACAAAATCCCACAAGGTCCAGCTAATGCAGCATTGGGCTTCTTAAACCCAATTTGGAGATGAAGTTTCCTTCCAACTTCCAGCAAACAGAACACTCGTCTCTCTCCTCTCTCGATATTTGACTGATTTAGAATAAGGAATGAGGCAAAAACATGGGGAATCATCGTTATAATGAAAAGTAAAGGCACGTACCGTACCCTTAGCTGCACCTCATTTATCAAATGTCAAAACTTGTTAATTAGCAGAGTACTTGGTTTTAAAGATTCAAATAATAATTTCTTAATTAATATACACAGGAAGAGATGCCTTCAAATCTGATATATAATATTCTTTATGTTCCCGAGTGCCTCACAAGTCCCAAGGTCGCTAGGAAGAAGGCAGGGAGGCAGGCGACCTGTACGGATTGACGACACTACCCCTTCTTCACTTCTGCATATATTAAGCATGTTTGTTTGAGCTTGTAAAAACTTATAAGTTACTTTTTACGTAAATCGAGACACAACTCCTCTCACATACTTACTTCGTATACCGTAAATCACTATTAAAAAGCAACTTATAAGCAATCGAATCGCTCAACCAAACATACCCATTATGTTCATTGGAGAGAGTGCAACTCTTTACTCTTATATTAATCTCCCATCTCATTTACTACTACCAAAAGACACTCAGCTCGTTGCAGAATCAATTACTCTATATACACATACTCGCATCAGTTATATATATCACACAACAATGTTACGAGGGTTGTTTCAGCAGAATAATCAAAAGGACGAACAGAACGTGGGCTTGTGGACTACAATGGCGAGCCTTTGCTGTCAGGTTGACAAAGACGCACACTTTGGTTAGCCTTCTAGTATATGAACTTGACCCAATAATAATATAATATACAAAAAAAAACAGAGAGAATGAAGGTATATGAATGTGTGAAAGTTGACCCTACATAGGCATATTAGAAAGAGTCAGATTTATATATAAAAAGGGCGCAGGAGAGTGTTTTTGAAAACCTATCCTCCAATCTCACGCATATGTGCTGGCATGGCATTTTTCCCAAAGTAAAAAGGTTGTGCCGTACCAGTGGAGAATCTATTTGAATACTCTACCACCTTAATTAAAACTACAATGCACAGAACAAACTGAACCAAAAAAAAAATGAGAGAGAGAGAGAGAGAGAGAGTGAAAGTCAAGTTATGGAGGCGTGAGCAACTAAGCATGGTGATCCAACGGTTGAGATGATGCATTAATTATATACTAATACTCCTCTTAAATAATGTTAATCAGTTTTGGGAGAGAGACAAAGATCGATGCATGAGGAAATGAGGCTCTTTGACGCGGTTTTGGGGCCTGAGTACAGAGAAGCAACAGCTGGTTTCATCACATATCGCCTTCACTACTGTTTTAGACTGCGCGTCTCATCTACTCACTAATTTTTTTTATATTTTTATTTTGCCTTTTGGATTCTTGTTAAGCATCACCACCTGCACCTCCTGGAAGCTGCCTCTTATGTAACAGAGGATCCTATGTTTTCTCTCCTCACTTACATTATTGTCATATATTCATATAAAACCCCGCCTTATATATATTAATTTATATTTACTCCATAAATACCTTATTTGAGTTGCCATTCATTTTTTATTTACTGTCCTTTGGGAACCATGATGTTATTATTCAAGCCAGTCAAAGGGGTTAATGTTCTTTACCATCCGCTGTTCCCCCCCCCCCCCTAATATTCCTCCCATAAGATTGAAGTCCAAGTCTGACGCATTTTAATGAATTTTTCACTCTTATTTTAAACAGCGGCGTTTTGAGAAATTGCTCTTTCTAAGCTGTCATTAAACTGCCGACTTCAAAAAAGTCGTATCACATTGTACTATTTATATTGTTTCCATGTAGGGTAACTTCTGCAGCATCTCACATGGTAAACTACGAAATATTTAACATGTTCTAACAAGAAATCTGCCATTGACTAAATCCTAACTGCCCCCATCCAAGACCAGAAAGATATTTTGTTTTTAAAAATGCACCCAAAAGCTGGTTTACATCAGTGGAGTGATCAAAACGTGCTGAATGGTAAATAAAGAAAAATGGGTAAAAGTTGAAACTTATGCGGTACAAAAAATGAGAGGGCATGTGACAGAACTGGGATACAGTGGCAACCAAATGATGCATGTCTGAAGGAAGCTTCATATAGAAAGGACAAATAAGTCATTTTAAGACCTAGGTTGTCTGACGCTAATGTTCACATTAAATTTAAATTAACTAATAACCATCTGGTAGAAATGTCATATATTGAACAGAGGAAACTCTTTTTTTTTTTGGTGGGAGAGAGAATAGAGTAGAGAGTATTTAATTAGTATCTTAAAACACAAGCATCCATCTATAAATAGGCCACCTTTACTTCCCCCCACATTCAGTTCGATCTGATTCATTCCCTCACATTCAAAATAGCAGAACAAGAAGGGGGGGAAATCACATTCATCAAAAAGAGAGGAATAGAGACTTGTTGAACACCCTAAAGGAGTGATTTTGAAACATCTTGAGAATGGTAAAGAGAGGGCACAAGATCAACACAGAAACACCATCAAAGGCAATGCAAGGTCAACCATCATCAGATGGGAAAAAGAAGTACAAGGGAGTGAGAATGAGAAGCTGGGGTTCATGGGTTTCAGAGATTAGAGCACCAAACCAGAAAACAAGAATATGGTTGGGATCTTATTCAACCCCCGAGGCTGCAGCTCGAGCCTACGATGCTGCACTTTTATGCCTTAAAGGTTCTTCAGCTAATCTTAACTTCCCTTCAAGTTATTCGCACTATATTCCTCAAGACACAGCCATGTCTCCCAAATCAATCCAAAGAGTTGCTGCTGCTGCTGCTAATAGTTTTGCTGATGAAAATGCCACAACCCCTGCCTCTGCCTCAACCTCAACCTCAACCTCGTCGTCCTCACTTGTCTCCTCCTCGTCAATGTCTTCCTCAGATCAAATCGACGATGATGTCTCACTAATCTCGTCATTTGGTGGGGCCTACACTAGTTGTGATCAAACAAATGAGCCAGTCTCATTGATGGACTCTTATTCGTACAGCTTTGATGATTTACAATCTCCAAAGTATGTGAATCAAATGCTCGGTGGTAATTTGTTTGATATTGATCCGACCCAGCTGCTGGATGATTATTTCGAAGAAAGCGATATTCGTTTGTGGAGCTTCTGCTGAGATATTTATATATACATGAATTCAGGCCAAAATCCGATTCTTTTTTTCTCCTTTCAGATTCACATTCGTTTACCTTCAGCGCTACATATGTTGAAGATTATATATTACTGACTGACCAAATTTAAAATTTTCATTTATCTATTCATATATGGTTCCTATATGTGTACGTTAGAAGAAGAAATTCCTAGAGAGATAAGACAAATTTTTTGGCCTGCTCTCCGAAGTGAATTTCTGAACATCTGAAATTATGTAGTACCACTGAAGCAAAGTTTTATAATGTTTATGTTATAAATATCTTTTCCATGTGTGGCAGAATATATATGTTCTTTCATGTCCCCTGTAATAAACAAATCTTTCAGTTATTTTTTTAGATTAGTATGAGGGTTGTGGGAAGCCCTTTCATTTATTGCGCCAATCGAACAACCTTAGATTCTCAGAAAAATTCATTGAGAGAAAGAGGGAACCATGTGTTATACAGGGTGTGGGGAACTTGAAATCTGTCGGAAAATGTGTCTTTTGTTACAATGCATCTTAATGTCCATTGAACCTTATACACAAAACAAAGGACGATTCCTTGTCCTCTGAGCATTTAAGTTTGACAATACATGATACTATCCTGATGCATGGGTATAAAAATCTGCTTTAATTTGTTTCAATCTTTGGATTGAGTGACGTTTTGAAGTTGGTTTATGCCAAAAGCCAACTGACAAAAAATAATTAAACTCTCTATAAAGATAATTTCTTCAAGTGATGATTTGTTGGAATTCCGTGCCTTTTAATAGTCGACCCAACTATGTTTACGTTAAGCATCGCATCTACCATATTCTTCTTCTTTCTTTGATGCAACAAGCAAACCTGTTCTCTTTCATGTCTCGTGCGAAGGTTCACGTGAATGTAATATAGAAGAATATTGTATTCTTTACCTGCTTAATTAGAAGGCGAACTACTGTTTGACCCTTTTTGGCCAGGCTAAGAAAGGAAGCTAGGTGATCATGAGAAGGAGCCAATTTAGGACACATGATGAGGTGTCCTACATTGTGAAATAGAGAAGTTATGGGGTCCCATCCTCTCTTGTTCGTTTTACACTGGATCTGGACGGCTTAAGCGTAGAAGCTTGCAGAAGAAACGACAGCTTTTGGTTTTGGTATTACGTGTTCAAAGATACGTAGGAACAGAAGCAGAGAATTTTCCTTTGCCTTTGACTATTCCCTGAATATGTATGCATGTATGTATGCGTTTTGGTCTACAAAGGGCTACGTTCCTCCATCAACTATTTTAACTTGATCTTTCTACGATGCACATGGAAATATAGAACTAAATGACAATCACTGCTTGCTGCATTTCAGACACGGCATGTGGGTTCTAAACGTCAATCAATGCCAAATTATGTGAGTGTTTGGATAATACTAATACCGTGGTTTCAGTAACATTTTTTTCAAGTAAATACAAAACTCCTCTCCCATACTTATATCGTAAAACGTAAAAATTATTTTCCAAAAACTAATTCAAACACATATGTATCTATATATATATATATCTATTTATGAAAAGAGTGTAAGAGAGAGAATAGATAAAAAGTATGAAAGATAATGAGTATAAGATATGAGAGAGAATAAATATTTAATAAGGGTAAATTAGGGGAAAAAATTACATTTTCAAACAAAAAATGAAAATTGTTTATAAAAAGGACTAACCCTATGAAAGAGAAAGTTACTTATAAATAAAATCAAAGGAAAGGTTTACTATATAAAATGTGTCGAACACTATGGGTGCTTTTGTTTGATAACAAACTCTGGGCAAATGAACTCCCCATCCGAAAATGGGGCCTAATAGTCTAATTTTGCGACTTCTAGTAATTTTATAGTAATAATGTAAAGTAATGAGGTGTGGAATTGGACAAAGGACATTATTGATGCGTGGAATTATTGCCTGTGTTTTTATTTACTTACTTGCATGCATCCAAAAATTACATTTGAAATGGAGCTCGAGTAATCTTACTTTTTAAAGAAAGCCCTGGATTACAATAGGAGCAATTATTTATGATATGCCATGTGAGTTCACTCATTTCTCACATTATCATTATTGTGGCAAAGAATAATTGCTCGCCACGAAGAAAGGCAGCGGAATGGAGTTCAAGATCCAACATTAAGCATGAGATTAATGATCTAGGTTTGGCCTTATTAAGACATAATTTTATTAGGTTTTTTAATTTATGAAAATCATATATGCATATATTATTTGCTTGTGGAACTTTAATGACTTTTTGAGATTAAATTGAACTTTGTAATAGAGAAATAATATGATTACATTTTTTTATTGGTGCGTGGCATTGGGATACATGTTAGGATATCAATAAAGGAGTAGTCTTTTTCAGACTGGACTTTGGCATTCACATGGCCCCATTTCACACAAAGCCGATATGAGATTGATTCTTGATATGAGAGCTTGTTTTGTCTAATTTCTAAGAAATTTATAGTGACAATTATGTGTCCATTGGTGAAGGGTATTTTTGAAGGTTTTTTTTTCTTCTTCTTCTTCTTCTATGTGAGTTTCTCTTTAATACTTCGTTGTTGGGATTAATACAAATTTACATTTTTTGGTAGTTGGTGTTATACGAATACAATAAAAGCAAACAAAAAACAAAATTTCATTGGATGTATAGAATTTTGATATGTGAATGTGGAAGCGATAATGCCACTTACACCTAAATAAATAAACATCTCCAATATTTGGAAATATAGTTCTATTTAGGCTGTCCCCAAATAACGAAGAATGACCACGTTCGTTGGCAAACTATTTTGCCTTGTTGCCTAATTTGAACTCCAAGTAATCGTCTTTTGATCCATTTGAGTTTTGTTTCAATTTGGTCACTCATGGTTGCCTGTACGGCTGTACCCACACGTTCATTTCTACGTAGAAGCCCAATAAATATGGCCTCCAGAAGAAAGATTGAATGAAGTTGACCTGACATAACTTTATCTACATAACTACGCTTCTTCACCATAAACGCGGGAATTAACATACAACACTTGCATTCCCAGTACAAATATTAGATCTTGAAACAACTGTTGCTGAATTCCATTGGAAAGAAGTGGGGACCACTGTTTTCTCATAGTGACGCGGAGTGAACTTGAAGTGAAAGCCGATGCAAATCAGTGTCAGTATCTGTAGTGATGAACTAAAGAATACAGCACGGGATCCGCCGCCCTGCACGGGCTCCTGCAATTGCCAAACACCAAATAAAACTGAGACTCCGTTCAAGTGCCCCGAATGTGTCACTCACAATTAACACATAATTAGAAATATTCAATTTTGCACGCACAGTTGCACACAAGTCAACAGAAACGTATTTACTGTTAGTTTATACTTTAGAGAGTTGGGTCATTTCTGTTCATCAACTAGGGTATAGGGAGAGGATTCGGTTACCATCACCCGTTGCAGAAGCAATTACATTATTCTCTGCTTCTGGACGAATCCGTCGATGCCTTCCGTGGAAAGTCCACAAATAAGCCAGTTGAATCCGACTCCATCTCAGGCACCTACGCAGCCTGCCTTCTCCGCCACTGTGTTCACCGGAGTCGGAAGACTCTGGCACTGGCACCTCAAGCCGGCAAACAGGGCAAGAATTGTGAAGCCTTAGCCACGGAACAATGCAATCCGAATGGTATATGTGCTTGCATGGCAATTCCCTTGCATCACCGCCCCGTTCAAATTCTTCCTGGCAGACCGGGCAGTACGAGTTCTCCTTCAGATGGCTCTCCGAGATTTTCACACTTGGAATCGCATTGATAGCTCTCTCCGGCGCCGGTGGTGCCCCCGGCCTGTCATTTTCCGTCAGCTGGTCAATAAGTTCCCCCAAACCAGGACCAAAGTAGTAGTCTCTCGGGTCAACACCGCGCGGTATAGGGTTTTGTCGACGCGGAATCAGTTCCAATGGGTCAGACGGATCGATCGGTGGAAGAATTACCCAAGTCCGAGGACGAGGGAGAATTTCAGGTTCTGCAACATCTGCGTCGGGATCCCGAGCCCGGCGACGTCGCCGACCAGTTACGCGACGGGCGGGGATTTCACCGTCGGAGTCGGCATGACGTCTGCCATCTTGTGGGCGTGATCGCTCTCGGTCCTGAATCCAACGGAAGCGTGGAGGTTGAGCTTGGGGATCGTGGAGACGGCCATCAAACTGCCTAATTGGCGGGTCAAAAAACAAAGAAAGGGCTTCCAGCAAACGGGCTTCCGGTGATGGATCCGGGTCGGTAAAATCCAAGAAGAGTCTAGGCCTTGATACGTTCATTTCACTGAGGAACTGGCCTGAACAAAGTGGGCAGGCAATGTCCGTTGTGTCTGTGGAAGGGAGACGGACCATTCGGTCGCACTGGTAGCACCAGTACAGCAGGTTCGTCCTGGCTTCGCCATTAGTCCGTCGCCGAGGAGGGCTCAGAGACATTATGGGTTTTCGAGTTGCAACACCGAAAACTAAATTGCACCTCCGTCTTAATGTGAGTTATGGGTTTCGAAACAAACAATCGGGGAAAGCACCAAGCAAGGAATGACTTAATGGGCTCCAACCAAGTTATTCTCTCTCCACAGCTTCTTGCTGCGAGTTCCGCTTCGTTTCATTTTTTTTTTGTGGCCAACCGCTTCGTTTCTTTTTCTTCTTATTTAAGGAGGTTACCATCATAATAATAGTGATAGTATTTCTCCAAGCAGATTTCTGCCTGGCAGAGCTATGCAGGATTTGCCCTCAGAGAAGTTCAGTGACTCCATTAGGAACAGGGCTTGTTTTGTCGATATCTAAATGGGCCTTGTAGCCCATTTCCTCATACAGGTCAGACTACGACTACGGCCCAACAAGGAAAACAATTGATTGGCTAAAAAGGAATAAGCCAGTTAGCTTGGGGTGCCGAATACGCGTAGTTAGCTTCATGAACCGCCAACCCTGTAAGCTTCGGTTGATTCAGCTGTGTTTGGTGTATAACCAAGTAGAAGCCAAGGGCCAATCTGACTCTTTCGTAATTAGTATTAACTGATACCAGATAACCACATTTTTAGGTTTTTTTTTTCAGGTTTGCAAGAGCCCTTTGTGTTGTTTGCGTGTGCTTCAGCTCGAACTTCTAACAGAGCTAGATTCTTTATTCAAGATAACAAGCGTTTAAATTTTCAAAATAGAGTGTTGCATTGTTATTCCAATATATTGACCTCCTTCCATCATGGACAGCGTTGAGGTCCTTTTGAATTCAACTGTGTGGACTAATTAATTAACGCTACCAATTAAGTAGTCGAAGAGATTAGCCTTATAGAGGTAGGAGTAGGACCATTATATAATGATTAGGATTGAAAGATAGAAGGGGAACAGGTAAAAGTTTGACTAGGTACACGCCATACATATCATATAATCTCCATATAGATGTACGTAATAATTGATTTTGGAGGTGATGGACTTTTCAGTTGATGAATCGTTAAACAATCACGTGGTCATGGCAAAGGGGAAAAAGAAAAGGCTATGTGCGAAAGTAGTCCTTCCCCTTCCTTGAGATTTAGGCACTGTCCAATAATGTTTTCACCTATAATATTAGCTAGGTTGCCCTCTGGATGTTAAATAATTGCGGTGAAAGAGAATATATCTAATTGGGAATATGCTTTGAAAATCATCGTCGATTGGCCCTTGGCTCCCTTGTTAATCAAGACATGATACACTTATGGAAACTCCTTATTCAACAAATCGCTGGGGAAGCCTTTGAAATAAGGCAGCAAGCTCACCAACCAAATATATACACTTTGACCTCATCCAAGCCACATGTATATCATGTACGTGGACGAAAGTCGCCCATCAATTTAATGAAGGTTGATTTTACGGTTTTTGTTTCAGTATCAATTTCTGACCGTCATCAATAATCAACAGGCCCCGGTCACAGTAGTCTAGTTTATTTAGCTTACGTCTGTGACAAGACCAGAGTTAATTAATATAGATGTTGCACCTAATGAATGGATGACAAGAGAATGTATTACAGGGAAGATATAAAGTAGAATTAAGTGTATGTTTAGATTAATTTTTTAGAATAATTTTTATGATTTACGAGATAATTATGATTAATTTTTTAGAATAATTTTTATGATTTACGAGATAATTATATAATAGGAGTTTTGGCTCGGATTACGTAAGCATAGGATTAAAACCTATATTTAAAAGAAACCCAAACACTCGCTAAAAGAAGGAGCAAGAAGGCATGGTGGGAATGCTGGTTTTGCCATGATTTACGTGTTTAGTAACGCGCGCGCGTATGAATAACGAGAGCCATGTATATTCTTTAATTAATTAATTAACTACATTGTGAAATCAAGCCTGCTAGCTTCAAAAACATTGTCCGAGCCACGTACCCCTAATGGAACAAGTCATTTGAAAGAGCCCAAGATATAGAGGTACGGTGTGAATTATTTATACTAATACCATTTCTTTTCTCCAATCTTAAATATAAGATAGAGTTATTTTTTAAAAAATATTAAAAAAATTAATTAAATTATTTTAAAATATTTATATTTATTATTTTTTCTCAAAATTAATTTACCTAATCTATAAATTGATATATAATATAATAATACATTATATACGATATAATTAAATAATTTTTTTAACTTCTCTAAAAAACATTAACTATATCTTATATATTTAAGACCGAATGAGTAATATATATGAGAATGTGTGCGTATATATTCACACAGGGCTGGCAGCATCACGGGTTTTGAGTTGCTATCAAGTCATAAATAACGTACGTGCAGCTACATTAAAGTTTGAATAAAGAATAGTAATGTTAGTCTGTTCCCTGTTCTTTTCTGCGTACCTGCTTCAAAAGTTCAATTATCATTGTACTGGTTGACTGTGAGTTGCATTTAGCAAGCTTTTCCTTGTTTGGAAATGGCGATCTGGCGGTCAAACCAGACCGCTCCCCGGCTTCAGGTAATCACAAATGGCCAATTACTGTATATGTATATGGGTTAATATAATTTTTATCCCTTAAATTTATCCTCATTTTAATTTTAATCCCTCAAATTTTAAATTATAAGTTTTAATTTTTTAAATTTTATTTCACTTAAAACATTTATTCATATAATTCAATTAAAACTTAAAATCATTTTGCTCTTACGGAGATCAAAATCAATATTTTAAAACTTAAAGAACAAAACCAAAATGAGCAGAAATTTGAATTTCAAAGTTTATGTTAACCCTATATAATATATATATATATATATCTATAGTTATGCTTATAATTGGTTATAATTTTTTATCTATTAATTAATTAATAATGAATCAATGATGGCACTGGCAGTCAAACCAGTGGATGATTTTTTCCTAAGAGTTGAACCAGTATTTTGATGTTGGAGATTCAGATCTTATCAAAGATTTTACGCAACATGAAATAGTCAAAATCACAAGAAGACTTAAAATTTGGTTGAAAATCTCACATTTTTGACAGGGCGCATGTTATGAACTTAATTAGGGTAGAGCAACCCTTTATGGAAAGTCTGTTTGACAGACTGGATTTGATTTGATATCAGAATATTCAATTTCTCCAACCAACCTTGCAGTTACTTTCTGGGCCACCAACACTGTACTCTCTCTGCTCAATAATAAACAAAAGTAATTGAAGTCCCTGCAAAATGAATTTGGAATTAAAAAAACAAAGAAAGAAACACAAAAATTAACTATATATAACTGATATGGCAGGGACTAGAGAATCAGTCACATGCACGTTAACTTCGAATGACTCAAAATGACACGTTCCTCTCTTGCTCATAGCTTAATCAGCCTACCCAGGAATTAAGCTTTTCCCAATTGGACCACCTTGTTCCTAGTAACTCAGGCCTTTACATTATGGTTTTTGGGTTTGACTAAATTGCAAGCAAAGCAATTAGTTGGTCAGCAATTATGATTTGTGCACAGTACTCACGGTGGAACATCCCGCTTCAATCATAACATGCCACCTGGGATTCCATGCACCACCAAAGATCAAACGACAATAATTTCATCCCTCCCTTGGCGTAGGACTCACTCTTAATTCATGTTATTGCATCAGACTGTGTGGTCACCTCAACTCATCATCAATCTTGGCTATATTGTTCTGTAAGGATCGGATTCTATGTGAAGGGATCACTTAATTGATTTTGAACATAGTATGGCTGCAAAAATGTTACGGATGATTTTATATATATTTTAAATCTCCAGCAGTAGTACTGAATAGCAGAATTCTACAATGACAAATCTCTGCTGATTGGCTATGTTCATATATACTTTGTGCTCTTCAGCCATCCACTTGTTGCTTCGATGTTAATTTCTTGGTTAAATTTCCAGATAACTGTAGTTTTAAGCTCAGAAATGCACTTGAGAGTCATTTTAAATTGTTTGCCAAGTTAGTGGCAATATCAAAATTTGTTTTCTTATAATATCTATTTATTCATTTTCTTTTGAATTCAACTTTTTCAAATACGTTGACATAATTACCTAGGAATAAACATCATGTTAGCTTAGTGCTAATTAAAAAATGTGACGAATCACTTGTAAAGGTCTGGAGGAAATAATTTAATCGTGTAGGCGAATGATTAAAGTACATAAAAAGGCGAAGGCGGTCAAAGTACTAGTAAAATTATGCACACTGATATAATTTGCTGAAAAAACTTCAAAGCGTTGGTTAAGTTAGGTAAACCAAACTCTAGAGCTTGTCACCTGTATCAAATATATTCCCTGCACAGTGCCTTACTCTTTGGGACATTGGCAGCAGGGCACAGTGCTTTACATGGGGATTCTGCAAGAAGAAAAGGTTTCAAAGGCAAATAAAACAAATAAAGGCCTGCATATATATTACTATCATTACGCCATTATTTTAATTCTTCATGGTAGTTGATCAGAAATTGACCCCTCCGTAGGCGACAAAACCAAGATTATCATCAATTTAAATCACAAGCCAAACCATTAATGATAGCCAATCTGGGTTTCATAATGTAGTATTTATATTCCGAAGTGTTAGTGTCCTGCTGTGAGATGCAATGGAATGCGCAAATCTAGTGTATTTTTTCCCCCTTTTGCCCGTGGCATCTTCTTTTCCCATGGCCAAGGCGCTACCCAGCACTAGTACTTTGATAGGGGAAGCCGAAAGCAGAGTAGCCTAAACGCGGAGACACAATTCAAATACAGAGTGAGTTAAAGGCTTAAAGCACCCCTACGAATATTCTACTGTACATCCCCTTTTCTCGGACGTTTGTAAGAAACTGCACTTGAAAACTTGAACAATACAGATTTCAATCTGGGATTTGTTAGAATTATAAAAATGGAAAATACAGGCAGGAGAGACAATCATGGACATCTAAATACTAGTTAATCACTAAGTTCAATGCATAATACACAGCAAAAAGCATGGATAACGATGAAAACCACAAAAATATCTTGTGGCTGATACATCACGCAGCACAACGCATGGACAGAAGTGGGAGAGCGGTCATTTCTATGATTACTGCCAGATCCAGATGATGGGCTGTGAGTGCTAGTGCAATGTGATTATGGCATTGATGCATATTTCGTTTCTTTCCCTTTTTTTTTTTTTTTTATGCTCAAACGTTTCTTTCCTATTCAAATACTATAATTGTATAAAAATAACGAGGGCATGTCTCATAAATCATGTCTCCAAAGACATGGAACCGGCCTTCATGGGAACAGGGAGACAGGATTTTAAATGGGGCGGAGGATTTTTTGACCGTTTATTGGGAGTTGTTGGCTTTGTCCGCATTTGAATCAATCACAACTTCACCTTTGTGCTTATCACGTCGTCGACTAGGGTGAAATCCTGGCACGGGCAAAGACAATTTATTAATGAAGGTCAAGCTCATACCAGCTTTTACCTCTTCATTTTATGGCAATTTCATCGGGTTTGTTGTCTGGTATTGTTCAAAAATATAAAAATATTAAGGTCAACATGGAGCTTATTAATTCCATGGATAATTGATTGAAAAAGGAAACTTCCTGGAGCCGTCCTTAACATGGAATCTTTCGGTGCAAATTAATGGCGTGAAACTCAAATTTCCTACTCCCCAATTGCCCCGTCAAGAAAATGGCGTTGAAAATTATCTTGTCGTTGATTTACATGGCTTTATATACAAGTTACAGTGTGATGAGAGAAACCACTATGAAAACATACCCTCGCTAAATTCAACCTCTGACGAGTTTGCTCGACGAGGTGACGCATGATTCCCAAGTAACTGAGATTTAAAATTAGTAAACTTTACAATTTACAATTCAAAGGA
The DNA here is from genome assembly GCA_963242795.1 of Inga leiocalycina. NCBI lineage: Eukaryota > Viridiplantae > Streptophyta > Magnoliopsida > Fabales > Fabaceae > Inga > Inga leiocalycina. The sequence goes on from OY725326.1 coordinate 3,225,060, forward strand.
AAGCTAAAGTCTAAGTTTTAGACAAGGGTGTCGCAAAAATTTCCATCCATCCTGTTCTGAACAGCTTTATCAGCAGCAACTCTAGCAGCGGTGGCGGCTCTGTTGGCAGCAGCTATAGCTTTATTCACTTGTTCGTCCACCCGGCGAAGCTTTATGGCATTCTCCGCTGTTTTCCTAGCAGCCTTCAGATTCAATTCCAACAGATGAGAACATAGTATTAACGTTTCTAAAGGGACTATGAGGATAGAGTATTTGAACAACACATACCTGAACAGATCCGAGGACCTTATGGGTTACTGATGGTAGAGGGTGAATGAGGTTGCCGGCATCCCATTCACCGCATTTTCTGTCACCATTTCGAAAAGTGTAAACGCCATGACCCTGCCTGCGACCTTCATGCCACGCTCCTTCATAACAATGGCCATTGGCAAAATGGTACATCCCAAATCCATGTATTTTGTCTCCAAAATACTCTCCCGCATATCTATCTCCATTTCTTTATAACAGTCAAATCATTGATCATTAGGGGTTTGCATAGAGAACAAGCCACAGCACAAACCACAATAATTATATCTATCACCGCGACTTCAAAAAAACGACTCTCAGATCAATCTAGGAAATTTCAGCCAATTCAAAAACTAGGCCAACCAAACTTGAAGCCACTTCAACAAGCTATTAATTTCATCGACTCACACAGACTGTGTAAAGAATCGGAAAGCATGGTAGGGCAATTCCACTTAATTGCGCATTAAGAAAGTATTAAATCTAAACGAAAAGAAAATGGCTCTCACACAATAAAAGAAATAGAACACAAGGACCGCATTACAGTTCCCCACCAATGCAAATTCCGGACAAACAGATAGCAGAAACTCACCTAAAATGGTAGCATCCGAGACCGTGCTTGACGCCGTACTTGAACTCGCCGATGTAACAACTTCCATCGGAGCAAGTCTGTACTCCCACACCATGGCTCTGCCCGTTACACCATTCTCCTGCATAGGAGTCCCCAGTATAGAACCTATAAATCCCATAACCATGTCTCAGACCCTGCCTATACTGTCCCCTGTAGCGACTACCTCTTGCCCAGGTCTCAATTCCATACCCATCGTACCTTCCGTCCACCCAGTCACCCTCATATCTCGCGTTCGCGAAGTAATTGTAAACCCCACTTCCGTTACACTTTCCTCCATGGAACTCCCCCTCGTAGAAGTCACCATTGCCGTAAAATTCCACGCCCTCCCTGATAATTCTCTTCTTCTCCCTTGGTCCTTCAATTGGTGTGGAGTCACCGATGAACCACTGCACGGGCTTTGAGTTCGTCTTTGAAAGGCCGAGTCTTCTCAGATTCTCATCCCACGAATGTTTCAGAATAGAAAGACTCCGGTGGATGGCCCCCTTGTTCTTAATCGCAAAGTATAGCCCGACGGCGATAAAAATCAGCGCTATTAGAAGGTTCTCCGAGTCGAGCATATGTTCGCCCTCGAGGTAGACAAAGTAGAATAGGTAGAAAAAGAAAGCGTATGTGCAAAAGAAAATAAAACTGAGCGAGGTTATGACAATAACCGGGACAGTGGTCCGAGATGAACCGGTTCGTGGGGTGGTAGCCGGCATGGGGTGCTTCACCTTCTGCTCCTCTTCGTCTTGATCCGCGATAGCATCATCTTCATTGACCGAAGAGAGGCTGTGAGCGGAAGAACGAATAGTGGGTGAGGAACGAAGAAGGGAGGAGTGAGTTCTGGTAAGCTTGGCCTGGCTCTTCTGGCCTTCCATCGCCGAGGGTATTGGATCCGAGAGAGGGTTCAGATCTTTCTTCCCAACTAAGCTCTCCTGTAACGAGATATTCTCGAGACTAAGACTGCTCCCGATGCCGCCGGCAACATCTCAGGCGGCGCGCGAAAAGCAGTGACAGTGAAGTTAGCAGAAGAAAGCAAACTCGGATCATCACGAGAGAGGAAGAGGGAGAAAGTCGATGAATTGAATTTCTATTTTAGTGCGTGAAATTGGGATTCCGAGGGAGAGAAATAAATAAGGGGCACGGCTGCCACATGGGAAATTGGGAATGAATGCGCATGTTTACCGCCGGGGTTTAAAAGCAAGGAGCAAGGAGAAGGGGGAGTTCGATTCAATCTGAACCGTCCGATGGATATCTGACGTTCGTAGATCTTCAACTGAGTCTATCACCGTCCATTCTCAAGAAATTGACATCAAGATATGGTCGTCGCGTCGGATCTGGTTCGCTTCACCGTAGTAGGCCGGCATGTGCCTTCACCCTGTTAACCTTTTCTTTTAGGCTAATTTTTTGAATTAGAAACAGAAATGTTTACTTTTTTTTTTTGGTGTTTACTGTTTATCTAATATTTGGTCTCAAATTTATGGTATTTTGATTTTAATCTCTCAAATTTCATTATACTGTGGTTTTTTTATAAAAAACTGAGCATGTTTGTTTTAGTTATCAGATTGCTTATAAGTTGTTTTTCACGTAGATTGAGACACAGCTCCTCTCACATACTTACCTCATATACCGTAAATTACGAGTGAAAAGCTGCTTTTAAGCATTTCAATCATTCATCCAAACGAGCACATTATCTCTCATAGGCTTGGTCTTTAATATAGTCAATTTTTTTTATGTTTGAAAATTTAAACTATTTTTTTCTTTTTTATTCCTATTAAATACATAATTTTATATTAATTATCCTCTTCAATAACTAATTCTCTTTCATTCAATCATTTATTACCCATTCTCTCTCATATACTAGTATTTTTTATTATTAATTCTCTCTCTTATACTTTTTTCATAAATAGGGGTATATTTGAAAAACATACGACAATTTTAACACATTCATTGTTTTTAACTAATTTTAACTACTAGTTTGTTTTGCACAATTAATAAAAAAGTTGCTTAAAGTAATTAAACAAAATTATGGACCATTTGAGAGACCAAAACTAAAATGAAGATAAATTTAAGAGATCAAATATTACATTAATCCAAATAACAAGCACAAGTGGTATGAGGTTATAAGGGCAAATTCGCTGATGAGGCGATATCTGATTAATTTTCATGTTTTTTTTATTTCTAGGATATTGTAATTTATCACTGTTTTAATTATTTTTACGACTCTAATAAAGGTTGTTGTTGCTGCTGCTGATACTGTTATTATTCTTCTTAAGTTCTTATGGTTTTCATTTGTTGGCAGACTTGAGTATTGAATTCAAATTGCTGTAATTTTTCATAACATTCTTTAAAGCATGAGTTATATCATACGTATTATATTATATTATATTATATTGCAGGAGGAAGGTATGTTTGAAACGGAGTTCCTTGATTTGAACTGTTCTAGTGAAAAAGAAATACTCGTGTCATTGTTGCTCGTCCATGAGTGCTTAGCATTTGTGAGAGGATCGCATCAAATGACAGCAACTTTGAAAAGACAAAGTTAAAAGTCGATGTTGAGCTAAGATCATGGCTAGGGCCTAAGCTTTTGTTGGCAGCACACATTTTGATTTTATGCGAAGATGAGTGCATTTAGATGCAGTCATTGGACTTGTCCGTATCTGATATCTAGGGAAGGCAACACCAGCCAATTATACAAGCACCCTAAATGTAAATGGGCAGAGTGGCTTTCGGAATTACGAAAGAGGGGCAACCATATGTAAAATATACATTATCTTTATTCAGTTCACTCACAAAGTGGGTCAACAGGGTCGTCCATAAATGCATTATTGTTCTCTACCAAATGGAACTTCATTCTCGGACTCACTCCATTGCCTCTTTCTGGCAAATTCCTCGTTCCAGTGGCTTACGTTATTGATTTGCATTCCTTCACTCGTCTCTTTCTTTTCTTGTCAAATTCAACCTAACCCTTCTGTTACTTTCCCTACATTTAAAATCACAAGACCCACCGAAGCTTTTGTTGAGAATCAGTTAGTGTCCGTTTGATTGATGAGATCAGAGGTAATGTAATGTAATATAATTGAATGTGATGTAATGATGATTACATAATTTATTTGGTTTGTCATTAGAAAAAGATTATACATATGTATAAAAATATTTGGTTGGATTATATCAAATATGAGAATTAGAGAATATATGAGAATGATATAACAAGGGACAAAATTACCTATATCTACAATATAATAATGTATACATTTGGTTCATGATAATTTTTTTCATTCTTTGTGGTGTAAACGTTGGGTTCATAGTAATTTTTTAATATTTAATTGTGAAAATATTATGAGTTTATGTTGATTTTTAATATTTAATGATGAAAATATTATTTATTAGGATATTTTAATATTGTTTTAACAGTGAAATATAATTTTATAAATTTCTAATGGGGGAATGTTTCTTAAATTTCTATATTATTAATTAAATTTTTAATACTTAATGGTGGTAATTAAAATAATTTAATGTTTAAAAGCATTTATGGATGGGCACTTTGATTAGTTTAAAAAATTATAATGACAATAGTGTCATTTTCACCTGATTACAGGATGTCTGTATCCCCATTCATCAATCATAATAATATAATCCATCATATGATGTAATCAGGATTATAAAATGTAATCCTCTTTATACTACATAAACCCAACCAAATATTATAATCAGTCTATTACATCTGGATTACATATAATCCTTTCTCATAGAAATGAACCACAGGTTATTACTGGGCATGGGTGTCTTAAGTAACGCCTCAGTCTAATCTTAAAGAGGGCTACATAGCTCAATCGACTTATTGGACTGAGCTGTGATACCCACGGGCCACCCACAATCTATTCATAGCAAAATGGGCCGAGTCTATATCATATTGCTATCATCCCATCCACCCCACAGAAAGTTGAATATTCATTTTGATATCCATCAACAAGATAGTCCCATTATGCAGTTAGCCTTGGTGTTAAATGCATAAAAAGTAGTGATAGTAGAAGCTAAATCCTCAACAGAAAATGTTGATGCACACTGAATAACAAGACGGATTAGCAACTAGCAAATTCCGGGAGCTTTCAAGGACATTATTATTTCTCGAAATGACAACGCCTTCAATCTAATACTAGTACTATTCTCCACGAAGGTTCATCCCCTAACTCATCAGGCTTCAAACAAGTGCCAGTTATGATCACTTTCTTTTAAGCTTCTCCTTCATCCTCTCCACTGCCGCCCTCAGAGTTTGCTCATCCTTGCAGAAAGCAAATCGGACTAGGTTCTTTCCCTCCTCTGGATTTAAGTAAAACACACTGGTAGGAATGGCCACCACTCCAACCTCCTTAGTTAGATACTCACAAAATGCAACATCATTTTCCAGTCCAAAAGGTGTGTGATCTACAACCACAAAGTACGTTCCACTGGATGGGAATACCTTGAAACCAACAGCCTTCAACCCTTCCACCAAAATAGCTCTTTTCGCCATGTAGTCCCTCTTTAGCTCCTCATAGTAAGAATCTGGGGCTCGAAGAGCCGCAGCTGTTGCCCACTGCATTGGAGCGGAAGTGGAGAAAGTGAGAAAACAATGTGCCTGTCGGACTCCCCATGTTAGGTGTGGAGGTGCTATTGCCCATCCAATCTTCCATCCTGTTAACGAAAATGTCTTTCCTAAGGAATTCATCGTAACTGTCCTTTCGAACATTCCTGGAAGGGAAGCCATTGAAATGTGATCCATATCAAAGGACAACTTATCATATACTTCATCAGTGAACACCAGAACATCATTCTCAATGCATAGAGATGCAATGGTTTGGAGTTCCTCTCGGGTGAACATCTTTCCTGTTGGGTTGTGAGGAGTATTTATAATGATAGCACGAGTATTCTTGGAAATGGCTGACTTCAATTCTTCCATGGGGACAGCAAAATCTGGTGGGCGCAAAGTGATGCCTTTTACTTTTGCACCAGCGATGGACAGAGTAGCTGCATAAGAATCATAAAAAGGAGCAAACACGATAACCTCATCACCAGGATTTATTAATCCCAACATAGTTGCGGCAATTGCCTCCGTACACCCACTTGTAACAGTAACTTCCTTTTCAGGGTCAACTGTAAGTCCAGTATCTTTCTTGAATCTATCCGCAATGGCGAAGTTCAGGTCAGGAACTCCATATCCCCGAGCATATTGATTTTTCCCATCCCGAATAGCCTGAATTGCAGCTTCCTTGACAAAATCTGGACCATCAAAGTTGGGAAAGCCTTGACCAAGATTTATGGCTCCATGTTTTATGGCAAGAAGACTCATTTGGGTGAATATTGTTCCTTTGAACTTCTCTAAGCGCTTTGCAACCTTGCATACAAATTATAAAAAAAGATTCAATGAGGACACGTACAAGTAATTCACAATGAAACCTAAAACTATTCTTTTTGTGAATGCTCCCCTCTCTACAGACAAGATTTGATCCTACATTCCTACCCCTAGGTCCTTGCATCTAATGACAAGTGATAAGACTTTAGGAGCCAGTATATTCAATTTCCTCCGTGCACCCCCTCTTTTAAATGAAAGAAACCATAGTGAATGTGCCCCTCACCAAGCAACTATAAAATTTATAAGGGTATAGCAACGAAATGGCAATAAGCTCTTTCCAAGCAACTATAAAATCCATAAGGACATGAAAAGAAAACGACAATGAGAAGCAAGTGTGAGCCATGGTCAGTTATTATGAGGGGGAAAAGGGGAATCGTGATATTCATAATGTAAAGGAAATATAACTGACTCACTCCAATCGAACTATCTTAAGAACCGAGTAAAACAGACCCAGATGATAGTTAAGGACAGCAAATCAAAGCAACTTTAGATCAGGTTAACTACAGCATCGGTACATTAGTTGGCCCTATATATAGTTGCATTAATGAATGGAAACAGGAACAGAGATTAATATAAACTGTGACATCGGTGAATGTACACCGAACAAGCTCAACCACAAATCCATAACAACTTGGCTGGCAGAATTTTCACATCTAACACCAATCCTAGGCTCCGAAAATCAGACATGAGAACTCAATTAGCCACACTGTAAGCATAATTGGAATGAACAAATAAGATTGTAGAATGAACAATTTGACAAAAATATGCACCATAAGAAGACTCAGATGAAAAATCACTGAAGAGTAAAGTATCGATCACCCAAAATATGGGAAGCGAAGATCTAAAAAGGGACAAGAGAAGTACTTGCAAAGGGTGGTGGGTCTTTTGATTGACATCAGGGGGAGGAGAGAGGGGTTCTTTCTGGGTAGAAAGAGTGGCCATGGTGGGGAAGAAAGAGCGCGAATTTGATGTTGGGATGAAGGAGGGGTTGAAGACAGAGCGGAAATGCCGAGACAGGTCAGGGGGTGAGGGGGGCTTGAATCTCATTCGGGGATGCGTCCGGGTACACGGAACCTGCATGTCAAACAAGCGGAAGATAGGGTTTCGTAAGCAAGGCCAAGCAGAGCACCGGCCACAGTGTCATGCGTAGGAGGCAAATTGGTATTTTCCTTTCTCGTACGCGGTTGTGGTGTGAGCTTGGGCGTGTGGACGACCATGACTCCGCGGCGTCCTCGAATGAAAAGAATGAGTACATTTTGGGCCTGCAGCCTCTGTGCTTAATGGAAAAGGGCCAATTTGTTAAGCATGGGCGTAGCCCAAATAAAGAACTTTACGTTGATTGAGGTGAGCTTCAGAATCCCATCTTTCATTCGGTCTTTATTTCAACGGTCGGTGGGAGCCCTCATTTTTCTGCAATGGAGTTAAAAAAATAAAGGGAGACAAAATAGCAACTTAATTCCTTCCTTCTAATAAATAGGGTGTCATTTTGGCACTCAAGCGGCCTATCATAACAGAATGAATGATCCTGCTAAGGAGATTTCATTAACAGAACATTACTCTCAGTGTTATAAAAAACATTTTAGATGTCTCTTCTTTAGACCATTTAACATCTGAAAATGGGAGAACATTTATGTCAGCGACGTAGTAAAAAAAAGCAATAACATCTGTAGATAAAGGGATGCCTAAAGGTGAGACTTTAGACGTCCCTTTTTAAAATAGAAATGTCTATAGTCATTTGAATTTCAAATTCACTATAAATGCTGAGACCATCAATTACGGAAGCAAACACAAGTTTTAGACGAGAATCCTTTGCAATAGTTTTGTTGAACACAAATGCTAGCTCTCTCCATTCTCTTTTTGGCTCTGGAATTTCCTTTTCTGACATCACCACACTTCCACCACTTTGCTAGCTTTGTTCAAGCCTCTTTTAGTCAAACTTTAGGATTCAAAAATCCATTTTTTTTCATTTCCACATGCACTATACCAAAACTGATTATGAAAAAATAGAGGAAATTATATAATAATAATAATAAACAGATCAGGCATGTTAGATTTGAGAAGTGGTGAAGAAAGAGTTACTGTCGCAAATAGGAGCACCGAAGGGCATGATGAGAGTGGGGAGGATGGCAAGAACACTAAAGGTAGAAGTCATTTGAATCTATAAAATGTGGGTCTCTTTTTACAACTCCTCTCAAAGAAATTGAAAAATGTTGTGGGAGCAAGAGAGAGAGAGGAAGGAAAGTGTCCTTTATACTCCCTCCGGTCCTAATTATAAGATAAAGTTGACTTTTTTGGAGAAATTAAGGAAGCCAATTAAATTATTTTAGAGTATTTATATTTTTAGTATTCTTAGATTATATATTAGTTTATTAGTCAAATTAATTAGTTTGGAGAAAAAAATAAAAATAAAAATACTCTAAAATAATTTAATTGGCTTCCTTAATTTCTTCAAAAAAGCCAACTTTGTCTTATAATTAGAATCGGAGGGAGTATTTAATATAAGGGACGGGCGTACTTTATATTCAATACAACTCGGGAGTAAATTACTTTAGACATCCCCTTTTCAATTTGAAACATCTAAAGTAAAAAAAAAAAAAAAATTAAATTGTTTTTTTTACTTTAGACATCCCACTTGAATTTGGGATGTCTAAACGGTGCTTTTAGGTATCCCAATTTGTACTTGGGACGCCTAAAGCTACCTAGTTCCCATCCAGAATTATAAAAGTGTCATCGTCTATATTTTTTACTTCTCTGTTTTAAAAATGAACGTCTTTTGAGATAGTAAAATATATATTCTGTAGTAGTGCCTACTTAGTGAACAAGTTGAGCATAATGATCATCGGCGCAGGATTAACCCATGTTGGATTATGGACTATGTCAAAGAAGCCTAAGAAAGCACCCATACTATATACTACCTTCAGTCCTTAATATAAGATCTTGTTAGAGCCTACAATATAAGGACTGGAGGTAGGAATTAAAAGTTGTTCGATGTTATGGAACAATCTGGGGATGCCTACGCTTCAATGTTTTATATACATTTGGTCTATCCCTGCAAGTGGCGACATCCCCGCGTGGTTGTCCCTTCAGTTCCTCATGCTGCAGCTTCAAGCGTCCATACATAGTAGTGCTCAAAAAAACCAAAGCCTGCGCACACATCCACTTGTTCTATTATCAATTTCAAATACGACAATCTATAGCATCTGTGACCAAAATAAAACTGTTGCTGCAGGAGGTTCATCATCAAACCATTATAGAAATCAGGAAAGGGAATTGGCTGGCAGGATGTTATAAGGAAAATTATGATTATGCATGTCAGATTCCGTCTCTCTCCTTCCCCTCTCTTCTGAGTTATATACTCCGCATGTTACCATCATCATTGAGAGTTTAGTTTGTTTAGAGAAAGATCCTAATTAAACAACTCCGATCCATAACTGTATATAATTAATCAACTTTTGGTTGTCGATTAATTACGAGTAGAAGGAAGAATGCCAGTTTCATTACCATTTCCGATCCCGCCATAATTTGCCTTCGTTAATATAGTAATGTGGATGGTGATCAAGCTGCTTAATCAATTGGCTAAGCTGATCTGATCGGAGTAGCTAGCCTGCGTCATGCATGTTCTAAAAAGCACTGCTCTCTGATCTGATCCAAAAAGTAAGAACATAAAAAAATAGTTGTTTAGGAGTAGCAGTTAAGAGATGAGTTATTTATTATGTATGCAAAATCCAAACAGGGCGATGTATGAAGTACGGGCACATTCCCAGGAATCTTCCTTCACGGCAAGAGAGGGAAATGCCACCTACCAAACCCTCATTCCCACTTCCCCGCCAACCCCACACTATTCCCAATATTCTCTTACTAACTAAACTACACACATAATAATTATATTATAATATATAACTTGGCCGTGAGGAGGGAATCAGGATTCGTCATATATGATATACACTAGTATATCATGTACTGTGCGCTGCTGTATGAATGTACTGCCAGGTTTATATATATTTGTTTGTTACTCCAATTTCAAGCAACTAAAACAAGCCCGCGTTCATTATTCCCAGTTTCCCACGCATACCCAGCAAATCTCACAACGCCCTTCTGTAGTTTTGTGTGTATTAATCGGGTTTTCTAATATATATGATCAGCTAAAAGGTTGAGAGACGTGTATATATATGTGGGATGAATTTCAAGCAAAAAGCACACACGGATATGATGGACGGGAGAACAAATTAAACCCGAACCATTCAAATCTTAATTTAATACTCTGTCCAGTCTTAAATATAAGATAAAGTTAATTTTTTTTAAGGAGATTAAGGAAACTAAATAAGCTAGTTAATCATATCATTTGTAGTGTATCTTTAGATTATATATTAGTTTATTAATCAAGCTAATTAATTTAGAGAAAAAAATATAAATACTCTAAGCTAATTTAACTAGCTTCCTTAATTTCTCCCCAAAAAAATTAATTTTATCTTATATTTAGAATTGGATACAGTAATTAGAACCTAGAAAAGAAAATTAAAAGTAAGAGGAAAGAAAGAGAGGTTCCCATGATCAACATGGAACATATCATTTCTTCGTTGGGAAAAGTTTTGTATTGGCATGTTATACTTTTTGTACTTTTCAAGAAGCTCGCGGAGATCACGAGTTTAACCTGCTCACGACGGTATCTGAAACAAAGATATAGAAAAATGAATGGATTGCAGCATAAAATTTGAAGAATCGGAGAGTCCAATAGCCTCCCTGGAAGGAAGACAAAGATTCTCAGCTAAATACAGAATTAAGAGTACTGGTGATGAGAACAAAAGCTACACCGACATCGGTTGTGCGACATTTGGAAATACTAGAGGATAAGAAAAGGAAACATAAAGCAGTCAGGTGGGTGCATGAAATGATGAAACCATACTAGCTGCTTCGTTATTTAAGAGCAATACCCAAAGAAGACGCCATGAATCATTGAACCATGAATTAGTGTCTATCCAGGCTCAAAAGCAAAAGCAGAAGAAGATAAAATCAAATCAAAGTGGATAAAATTAGAATATTAGTGACTGAGAAGCAGCGATTGGGGAAGAAGACGTCCAAAGAGAAGCAGAGAGCAAACGCCTGGATCTCCAACTTAACACCAACTTATTGCAACCCAACACCTCTGCCTTAAACCCATCGTTGAAGAGTCCCAACAAGAGATTGGCCTGGCATTGGTTCGCGAAGCTGATGGCCACTCCCTTGTACCCCACCTCGCCCAACCACTCCCCCCACGACCCTCTCTCCTCTTCACCCCCGTTTCTGTATATCCTGGCCACCGACCCGGCTATTCGGGGCCCCAAATACACCCGCTCCACCAACGTCCTTGCCCCGCTTTGCATGGGTATCCCCGCCTCCGCGGAATCGTACACCGCCGAGTAATGGTGCAAACACTCCATGAACCGACTCACAAACCCTCCGTCTCCGCTCACCCACTTCTCCTCCTCTACCATTGTCACTAGTCTCGGATTCAACGTCCTCGCTCCGTTTAGGAACGATGCCACCGATTCGGGTGCCCGGTGAGTGAGGTGGGGGAGATGCAGCATGCAGTTGAATACCAGGGCCTCTCCTCGAACTAGCTTCAGACCCGACGGTCTAAACGTTTCGTCCGGGTCCAACCTGCATTGATGAAACGAGAATGGTTGGCCCACGGAAGCCGCGAACGCCGTCAAACGACGCCCCGTCTCTTGCACGGTGGCGATGGATCTTTTTCCCCCTCCGCTTCTGGACAGTGCGGTGATCCTGAGGTGTGGGCCGGGTAGCCCGTCCGCTTTGGAAGTGAGGGCCTGAATGAAGGAGGCCCACTGGATGCCTTCCGTGATGTCGTAGTCGATGATGTGGACTCGCCGCTCGTGGCCCACGGCCTCCAGGATGGCCTGATTTGCGGTGAAGTGGCCGAACTTGACGTAGGGGGACATGTCCTGAAGAAGCTGGAAGGCGGCCAGCAGATCCAAGGGAGGGTGGTCCTCGTGGTGGGGTCCACTGCCGATGAAATGCTTGTGGTGGTGGTTGTTATTCTGTGGGCCTTCGAGCAAACCCTGCAAGGCTTCGGTAAAATACGCCGCCAGCCTCTCCATGTTGGAGCCGTCGGTGGGGGAAACCAACTCGTTGAGCCGAATCAATATCACTCGAGCCAGATCATGGCTCTTGTTGGAACCGGAGAGGGCTTCGGCGGCTGCCATAAGGAGGTGCACCAGCCTGAGACCCATGAAATCCTCAACACCGTCCGTTACTTCTTCGTCCACCACGGTTACTTCCGTCGACGTGGAGTAGGCCGAGTTGTGGTAGTGGGGGCTGAGGATGGCGGCAGAGTCATCCATCATGGACTCTATGAGGCCGTGGAAGTCGTCCTGGGGGCCGGTGAAGGATTCCCAGTTGACGAGGGGGGACCAGTGGTTCCAATGGCAAGAGGCGGCGTGGTCATCGTCGTCGGCAGGGGTGGTGGTGGTGCTGGAGCCGGAGAAATCAAGTTCATGGAGGGAGTCGATACCCATGATGGCGAAAGCGGAGCTTGAGCTGTGCAAGCTAGTCATGGGAGGGGAGGGGTTAGAGAAGATGAGGCAGTACTTTTATTTTTGGTTACAGAGCTGAGACAGTTCGTGTAGATAAAAAGTGAAGTCTGGTGAAAGGCGTGGGTGCCGGATCCGAGGGGTTTAGGACCGTTTTATAGTTAACAAAAACGGGGGGGTCCATCTGAAAAACATATGGTAAGCCCTCCTACATATCCTCAATTCTTAATTCAAATTATCAGCAATTATCTTAATTACTCAATACTCATACGCAACCCAGGCATGTATCTCAAACTCTAATTCACCATCTTCTTCACATCTTTACACTATTGATCCCTCATCCTTGGTAAATAACAAGGAAAATTAATCACTCGTCTTAATAAGCACACGCTTATTTTGACATGTCTTTATGACATTTATGCAGTAATTTTTTAAACAAAAAAAAAAACAAGTGTTGAACCAGTTGATGTTGTTATTTACCATGAAGCATATAACAAGTTCAGTTGATCAAGTTTGATGCTTATTTAAATAAAACGCGAAACAAGAAATTAAAAGTGCAGGTAAATGCATATTCACAAACTTAGATGCAAGTATAATATGCAAGAGCTCTTTTCTGATTTCGAGATTAGAAACACAAAAGGAGTCATTAAATAAATTCCCTTAGCTTCCTGATTATCAGTAGAAGATGGTGCTGGCGGACTCCTGGTGAAAAAAAAAAAAAACAGAATGGAACCAGGAAATAAGAACGTAGAAATTACTATAACTAGTTCAATCACACCTATCAGTTGACCTCTTCAACGGCAGACCAACGGGCGTCGTTTCGTGAACCGTGATAGAGGCAAGGTTGATAATTTTAATTGCAGGTTTAATACGGCATGGAATAATTAATGAAAAGTCGTGAGGGATAGATCAAGTTTCAATATAATTTATATAATGACATTCGCCGCATGTTAAGGATAATATAATTTGTAATAAGAATTATATATATCACCTCCGATCCAATCTAAGTGTGTGTTTGTAAGAGTTTAAGCATGTTTGTTTCAACTTATAAAAACTTATAAGTTTGTTTTTACGTAAATCGAGACACAACTCCTCTCACATACTTACTTCGTATACCGTAAATCACTATTAAAAAGTAACTTATAAGCAATCGAATCGCTCAACCAAACATACCCTTTATATTTGGGAAATAAGTCTTTATTACGCAAGCCGAGAAAAAACTCCTCTCACATACTTACCTCGTATACCGTGAATCACGAATTATAAGCACTTATTACCCAAAAATAAGCTATTCCAAACCAACACTAAATCTAAATATCGGGAAGGGACATGCGCGTCCGTGTAAATTAGCCGGAATCTTGACCGACCCTGGGAAGCGGTAGCGTGCTTAATTTGAAGATTTTTTTAAGGGAAAAAAAAATTAAAACTTACAATAATGTTACGTTGTATAGATCTCTTAAAATGAATTCATCAAGAGACATATATACATATTGCAGTTTCATATAAGCCAGGCAACCCCTATTTGGACGCCAAACTAAGTCCCTCGATCTTCACTTTCCTTTCATTTATAAAGGTTATTTTGTTTACTTATAAATTGAGCATGTCATTTAGCTTATCGTTGGTTGCTTCACATTTGAGAGAATGAATGGTTTTCATTCTTTCTGATGTTGTTATATACTCTTGCACTGCTATTTATTAACCATTTTTATACCTCCGACCTTTGATGCCGACTTAATTAATGCTCCTCGCAAGTTTTCACTTTTTCCGTCCTTTATATATAAGGCGTACTCGCAATTAAATTAAATAATTAAATACTGATGATGAGTCCTGTACTGTTGAGCTTAATTGTTTCTTTTTAGTTTCTATGTCTATCTCTGAACTTGTTTAGAATTTGTAACCTCTAAGTTTAGCTATAGCCACTAGCCAGGCCCTTGGAGAAGGCAACAGTTAACTGGCTAGTGATCCAATTTGCAGTATATAAAATATTGTATTCCCTAGCTAGCTGCAGCGAACTCGATCATGTGGCTAGCTAACATGGGAGTTGGTGGACTCATTTAATTTGCATTGACGAGCTGACTCTCGTCCCTAAACCCCAGAGGAATTCAATCCGGAAGTTAAGCAATCACAGTTCGTTCATCAAATTCTATATCTTATTGAAAATGGATTCGATAATAATGTTCACTAATATATGTATATATATATATATATTGAGTACATTAGAATATGTACGATTCCAAATACACCTTGCTCCGAGGGAAATGATTTGTAAGAATAAGGAAATTGGTGGTTTGGGGATTCGTAGCCTAATGAGACAAAATGAAGCACTTATAATGAAATTGTGTTGGAACCTCTTCCATAATCATGATGCCTTATGGGTAAGGGTCCTGAGAGGAAAATATAATTGTGATGAGGAGCACATGCCAAAATTACATAGGAAAAGGCTATCCTTTCTCACTTGAAAAAGTATCTGTGATGTTTGGGATAGTTTTAAAAAAGGAGTCTGAGTGAAAGTTGACAATGGACATATATACAACCAGCTTCTGGTCTGATAATTGGTTAGAATTGCAATGCCCCCTGGTCAACTTCATGCAAAATTGCAAACATTTAGTGCAAGAAGGAGAAGGTCTCCAACTATGTGAATCAGTGGGGTGATTAGGGTAGAGTTAAACCAGAGTTTTGGTTCCAACTGGAAATTGCAGCCCACATCATGAATGTTCATCCACCTAGAGAGGAGAGAGGAGAGGATAAATTTATCTGGTTGCTCTCAACTGACGATTGTTTTTCTATTAGATCCACCTATAATTTTGTGCTTGTAGGTATTGATCAACAGGAGGACAGATTTTGGAAGAACCTTTGGAAGTGGAAGATACCAAAAAAAATAAAATCCTTCGTGTGGTTGGTTTCCCATGACTGAGTCCACATGGGGCAAATGCAAGTGAGGAAGGGTGTTGGTCAAGATGCAAGATGTTCGTTTGATTGTAACTAGGAAGAAGATGTCATGCACTTGTTAAGAGATTGCAAAAATGTAGAGGAGAGATGGAGATCGGTGATACAACTGATACATTGGGAAACCTTTATGACTCTGAGTAGGAAGGAATGGATCAAATGGAACTTGAATCAAGAAGCAGGTAATGGGAACACTAGAAAGATCAAATGGGCTGTTTTATTTAGTTATATATGATGGGACATATGGGTCTCTTGATGCAAACAATTGTTTGGTGAAGAGCAACAATCAGAGTATAGCAATGCTCATTTTAGTCTCTCTTTAAAGCGTGTTGGGATCAGGATCTCTTACCCAAATGCTCTTTCTATAATCTTCAACAGGAGGAGCATGCAGATACTATTGATACAGTAGGGTTTGTTAAACTCAAAAAAGATGCTTCAGTTCTCACCTCAAGGAGAAGTGGATGTGGAGGAGCAATTAAAGGAATTCAAGAGGAGTGGCTCGACGGTTTTATCTGTAAACTTTCTTATGTGCCAGTAGCTATTGCAGAACTTCTAGGAATTATACTTAGCCTACACCTGTGCTAGGCTCGTGGGTACAAACAGATCAAAGTGGATTTGGATTGCATTGAAGCAGTTAATCTGATCATTAGAGGATGCTTAATTACTCAACCACCCTTACAAGAATATCATTAATGAGGCTAGATCCCTTTTCCATAGGAATTGGACTGTTGTAATACATCATATGCCTAGAGAATCGTTAAGTATAGCAGACCGCTTAGCCAAATTGGCTCATAATTTTATTGAAAATCATTGTATATTTGATCAACCACTATTTCACTGTTGAGGTGGTGTTTGATAAGGGGTAATAGAATTGTGCAGTTTCATGTCCTTTTGTTTTAGTTGTTCTAATAGCTTGTAACTCCTTTTGAGTTTTTAATGATATATAGTTCTCATTCAAAAAAAAAAAAAACCCCCCTTTCTCTAGAGAGCGAGGGTTGATTGACACGCATATATATTCAGCTTGAAAAAATTGCACCATGCACGCATAAATTCATACCTTATAAACATATTAGAATAAGACATACCTTTATATATTATTTATCTTCTCCTCATGATTTCGACATCCCTTTATATATTATTTATCTTCTCCTCATGATTTCATCGCAGCAAAACTGAGTGGCCAATATTTGTTTAATTTTAAGGAACAGTAAACGTACAAGATCAACCCACCGAATTTGGGTTTAAATATTATGTTGAATATTAACAATATGTTGCATGATGGTCACATCACTGTCAGTGACAAATGTTGGTAATGAAAGCAGAGATATTATAATATACATCCTCTCGTATATACCTAGAAAAATATATAAATATCTTGCATACAGACAATAATAGATTCCCCCACTGTCTTTATTTATTTATTTTTTACCTTGCATCACTGTCTTTACTTATTTATTTTTTACCTTGACTCACTGTCTTTACTTAAAATAGTGATAATAACCTGTGATTTGCAGTGCTAAAACCAGTGCAAATCTCTTTGCGGGATGGCATATATGTTTTACGAGCTAGCTAATTACTGGCAACGAGGTGGCAGAAACTTGACTGTACTCCCGACGAGTATATCCATTAATCTATAAATCGATCATAATTAATTTCACTTGATGAAGTCCAAATTGGAGTACTGATGATGACTCAGAAACATGCATTAATATCCCAATATATTGAGTCATCACCAGTATATACCCATATTAAATAAATCGATCAGCGCGCCTTTGCATGATGTTTTGGCTACCACTAAATAATCATTCGTAAATTAACTGTTAAATAACTTTGGCCCAATTGCTTAATCACAAGTTGACAACTAAATTATTTAGATACCCATATTAATGATAATTTTATTTCTTAATTTTGAGAAATACTCTCATGATTCTGTTCCAAAGTCATTTTCAACATTTAACAGAAATTAAAAAAAAAATCTTAAAACTTATTAACTATATCCGTTAATATTTAGCAACTTTTTAACTTTATCCCTATTTATTATATAATATATATATATATATATATACCAACAAAATCTTTATTTTGGGGTGAATTATCAGCAAATTATTGATCTAAAGGGTAAAAATATATATTCATATAAAAAATTTTAAAATATGATTTATAAATAGGATAAAACTTTTTTCAATGTCCATAAGACAAAGGAGTCACTACATATGTAACTATCTTTCATGAACACTCTATATATATATATGGTTAGATGGATGACAAACCTTGGCAATTTCATAAATAGTAGGATAAACAAGTTTTCTATAAATAAGTTTATATAGCTCTAAAAAACAATTAACAAATCACTACTCTCTTCAATCTACAATATTAGCCACTTTAACTAATTCATCATAATTAAAAAATAAAAAAATGCAATAAACCTCATTTAAGCATTAATTACTATGATAGAAATTGGTCAAAAAATATTAATTATTCTGTAAATAATTTATACTGCGAACCAAAAAATTGAATAAGGTACTATATATATTCATTAAAGTTATATATATGAGGAAGGGGCTACGAGGACAATGTTAACAAAACAACCGACATCTCAACGTGTTAGGGATGCAGCGGTCATCGATAATTCATTTTCACTTTCTTCTTTTCTTGTTTTGTTTAACGTTTATTTGCCAACTCAATCATTCAAATCAACTTAATCCTAAAATGATTTTCTAAAGTTTTAGAGCAAGATTCCTTTTGCCTGCTTCTAATTGATTTTGTTAATCTTGACTAGAGGTGCCATGTTAATTGATTAATAACCATATAGAGTTTTGAATGTTCAGCTCTACATATCTAGAATACTTTTTTCCTTAGGCCCGGGTGGAGCACTGGACGGATATGTATAAAATATAAAATCCTAATAAACAATATTATTCACTGATGTCTTTATAACTTAAGTAAATCTAATTAATCACCTTTAAAATGTCCTGTCTTTAAATTCAAAATATCTTATTTGAAATTGTTTTTATTAAAATGTCTGGCAATGTATTTTTTTAATCAAAAATCATTAATGCAAGTGATATCTCTAAATGGCAAGAAGTCTTGTGCTCATCTCCACACATTTTTCTTTTGGAAGCTGCTGTATCATATTAATGAACTAGTTTAAGTGTTAATTGGCAAATCCGCCTTAAAAGTATTTGTGAAAGATTTGGTCTTAATGTCTATTTACCTCTGTCATTCTATGAGTCTCTTCCTTTTTGCGTATGGCATCGCCACTCCCTTTAGCAGCATCTACTAATTCGAAACTTAATTTAAAAGCCTTGGAGATATTAAAAAAAAAAACAGAACAATAATATTGCTCTTATGTCAACAAACGTTAAGTTTAACCATTTTCTTATATCCCACTTGACACTATGAGTTAATATAATCATTAATCCAACAAATCTCAATTGCCCTATATAAAAATATCAAAATACACTCTCCCATAAGCTTCTTCTTCCTCCATATCTTCGTCCCCCTCCCCCAACTGCTCCTTCTGCCATACCGGTAACGCATTCCTTTCCGCCTTCTCGCGAGCATCACTCTCTCTTCAATCCTCCTCCTCTCTGTACAAATCTGAGCACGAAGGGGGGAGGACGACGCTCTGGTCGTTCGAAGCGTGTCTCGACCTTCATCCTGTTGCCGAGTCCGTCGCCATCGTCTCCCATTCGTTCAAAGTCTTCCAGCCTTCTTCCTGCCTCCTGTCGTTCGAAATCATCACCGTCATCGTCCCTCTCTCCCTTCCCTTTGTCTGACTTCTCTTCATCATCGCATTAGCCACCATCGCTAAGGCGCTGTTTTGTAGTTCCAGATCTAGTTTTATTCTGAGATCTGGTTTCCTGTGATGCAAAAATGGGATTGTTTGATTTATAGATCTGGTAGAAAGATGTGCTAGAAAAGGTTATGGTCAAAGTCGCTAAATCTTCCACATGAACTTGGTCATGAAATGCTCGAAGAAACTCAGGACAATCATTTGCATATGAAAGATAGACATTACGTTTTTCCTTTTTCTGGCACTGTGCTTAAAACTCATGGCAACGTAAATTTGTAGATTTGAAGGGTTAATATCATCATGGGTGCTTTAAATTTAGCATAAAGGTATATCCAGTATCCGGATTTATTTTTAGAGTTGCAATCATCACTCTAAAGTATTTAAGAGTGTGAAATATTTTTGGAGGTACAATTATCACCCTAAAGTATAATCTGTACCTTAATGTATTAAAAATGGACCAATTACAACCCATCACTTTGGGAATTTAATACAATTATATTCATGCATATATTATTGAAATTGAGAATTTATTACGAATAAAAGTTTCCTTTGATTTCGACTTGACTTCTTTTATTTAGGTATTGAGATTCAATAAGATCAAAGTCAAATACTTTCATAACAATGATAGGGGAACAATGATGGGTAAGATAAACCTCAAACATTGAGTTAATATTCTTTTAATGAAGGGATGTAATTACTCCATTTTTAATACATTAAAGGCAAAATTGTAGCCTAATACTAAAAGAAATGATGAATATGTTAAAGATAGATGAAAGAAGAAAAGTAAGAGTGTGTCAGTAAACAAAGTTAGTATATATTCTGTTAGCAAATGAGTGTAATTGCTCCATTGTTAATATATTAGGGTGCTAATTACACATCCAAAAATACATTAGCACCCTTAAATACTTTTGGGGTGCTAATTGCACCTTCAAAAATAGATTGGGATGTTGGATGCACCTTTACCTTTAAATTTTTCCTCATCTTTGTTTTGTTCCTCAAGTTTTAAACTATAAGCTTTGATCCCTGTAGAAGCAAAATGGTCCAAGTATTTATTAAGTTATAAGAACCAATGTTTTAAACAAAATGAAATACAAAATATACTAAAACCTATGGTTTAAAACTTAAGGGATCAGAACCAAAATAAAAGTAAACTTGAGGAAACAAAGATTATATTAACCCTTTATAAAACTACTAAACAAACATTAAAGTTAGTCGATTAAATAATTCTCAATGAAGCTGTCGGAGGATCGGGCCAACAAAAAAAAAATGAAGCTGTCGGGGGAGCGTGATGAAATATGCGGAGGAGTATGATTGAATCTAATATGAAATTTGTAATTTATAAAACTATTGAACAAACTGAGAAGTTAGTCAATTAAATAATTCTCAATGAAGCTGTCGGAGGAGTATGATTAAATCTGATATGATTCAGATCTGATGGCATATATTAATTTAAATTTGATTCAGATTTAATTGCACATACTGGGTTAAATTTGATTAAGATTTGATTGGATTTTGTTAGTTGTGTATTTTGGGTATGATTCATTCTTAATGCAAGAAATCTCTAAGTCTTTGACGATGAAGGTTGAGCGGTGAAAGATGAAGGGGAGGGATTGATTTTTTTCCCAGATTAAAATCGGGTGACCTGGGTATTTTGTGTTTTTTAATTTTAATTTTTTTCTAATGAAAACTGGAGTACAATAATCTATGCAAGGCTAAAACAGAAGTCGTTCTCTCATGAACACAAAACAGTGATCAACCATGATCAATAACCGCCTCCGGAAAAGAAAATGGTAGGTGATCAAAGATAACAAAGTTCTCAGTTGTACTATGCGCTGATCTAGCCAAATAATCAGTTAGAATATTCTGCCCTCTAGAGACATATGTGAGAAGGACCTGTTAGTTTTTTGACATCCAAAGTCTAACATCTTCAATAACATCTAAAAAAGGGTGGTCCCTATCCGAATTTCATGTGAGTAAATTGATGGCCTCCAGACAGTCTGTGAAACAATAATATTCTTTAAATTCCTATTCCAACAAATCTGAAGATCTTATATAATTGCTATAATCTCCGCCACCACAGGAGGCACCTGATTAAGCTTACTAATGTAACCACATATCCAGCCTCCATCTACAACTTTAATGGCTCCTACATACCCTGTAATACCTAACTTCAGAACCGAACGATCTGTCTCCAACTTCAGATCGTGCTCTTCTCTGCTTGATATTCGCCCCAAGTTTGTTTAAGCTCTTGCTTGATATTTGCCTTAACTTTCCCCGACTATTGCTTTTTTCTTCTTCTATTTTTAATTCAATTAACTCATGTGCTTAGAACCAGTGCTCACCGTAGCCCTTGACTGCCATATATGCCATCCTTCCATCGCGAATTCAGCATCCACCTCACCTTATTTCGTCAAACTCCTTCAAATTAAAGGTCAACGTACGTGGCTTTGATGGACTTGGCATTTTAGTCCTCTCTTTTGAAAGTGCATAGGCATTTGCGCACCCAATAAAAGTATATGGTGTTGGGTACCCATTTGAAAAAAGTTTATGAGTATTTTTATCTCTTAACGTTATAACCAATTATCCTTTTTTTGTTTTTTTGCCAATATAGAGAATGGACCTCATTATCCATGAAAGTGGGGTCAACCCCTAGACATCAACACTATTACGCCTTGTGGTTCTTAATATAAAATATATCTGGGAAATTGATCTTGGTCCTAAATACAAGAGATATTTTTTATATTTATCAATATCTTCCTAATTTACTCCTTCTGATACTCCCTTAATAATATTCAAGAAGGAGAGGGGATGAAAGAATTGAAGAAGATGACTATAATATTTTAGAAAATACATGTCATGTTAACTAATTTAACTAACTTTCTTAATCTAATCAAATTAGGTAGATATAACTTATATTAAGGACCAGAGTATTGTGCTCACTATGGTTTAATTCTCAATGCCAAATCATGCATGTCATGCCAATATTTTATTTCTTTTTTGGTGAAATGATGATTTCATTTCACTGAAATGGATTTACGACAATATCAGCTTTACAAGTAAAAGGCAAAATCTTTATAGCCCTAAATATGACTGTGAGAATCTACAGTATACCTCTATAAAGAGAATCATTTTAAAGTTTGAGCTATTATGATTCTTATGTGTGACAAAAACTACTACAGGATATAGATTTTACTAGCCCAAATGACACCCATTTTTAAAAAAGGAAAGTAAAAAATAAAGGCGGTGATATTTTTGTAATTTTGGGTGGGAATTAGGTAGCTTTAGGCATCCCAATTTGAATTTGGGACGCTAAAAGCTTTTTAGCGTCCTTTTTTTTTTGGGACACCTAAAGGTAGTGCATACTAGTCAAACTGATAGTACTCCCTCCAAAGTCATGCCTATCCCTACAAGCTAGCTTCCTCTATTCAAAACTCTCATTATCTCTTGAAGCTTCTCCTTCCACCATCACTCCCTCTCACTACCATCACTTTCTCTTGAAGCTCCTTTTTACATTGTTACGCTGTTGAAGCTCAATATGACAGCTTTTCACCATCACTCTCTCTCACTCCCTCTCACTTTCGTCACTCTCTCTCGAAGGTCATCCTCCTCTCTCTCTACCACCATCCTCCATCGTCATCCTCTATCCCTCTCCACTGTTGAAGCTCGTCGCCATCGTCCCTCCTCAATCTTTGACGCCGTTGGTTCCTCCTCCCCTCCCTCTTCTCTCTCCCACCATCACCAAAAGTTATGGTTAATTATTTTTGTTTTTTATGAACTAAGTTCTGAACTGGGATTATTATAGATGCATTTTGTTGGTGCTACCTTTTAGATTTATCATCGTTGTCAATGCATTTTGATTTATTATCCTTCATCAATATTAATCTTTTTTGGATTTTGAGTTTCCCTTATGGCATTTTGTGATAAATTGATGATAACTAATAAGTTTATTTTTATTAGTTAGTAGTTGTGTAGATAACATTTTGACACTCTGTGGTAATTATTGTACATTGTATTAGTAGGAGTCAACACTTTAATTAGCTAGTGCAGGATATTCCCTTACTATTTGTAAGGACATTTTTGTTTATGAATAATTATTCGATCATGTTTCTATAGGTTTTAATTGCTGGGCAGTAAAAAATAAAAACAATTTTTTTTAAAAAAGAAATGCGTCCCTTTTGGAAAAACAGACGCCTAAAGTCACTTAATACGTCCCTTTTTTAACGGACGTCGTTTCCTTACTTTACAATGTCCTCGGCATAGAAATTCTTTGCTTTCAGACATTAAAAGGGTTAAAAAATGGATGTTAAAAGCATTGTTTGTAGTAGTGAAGATACCATTTGCAGTATACTTCTTTGATGTTAAACTAACACTGATATAAAATTACATTTTTATATCTAATATGATGCTGAAGATAATTAACTATTCCGTTATATGCTTAATATAAGACATATTTATTAAATTTGATTAAACTAAGAAAGTTATTTAAATTAGTGCATTTTTTTCTTCTAAAATACCATAATCATCTTTCTTAATTCTATAATTCCCTTTCTTCTTTGATTATTGATGATGAAATATAAATATGGGTAAATTAGAAAAAGAATGATAAATATGAAAACTATGATTTATATTTATGATCAAAATTAATTCTCTAAATATATCTCATATTAACGACATGAGGAAGTACTTTTTAGAAAGGATATAAATTTCGAAAAAGAAACTACTTCAACTGGGTACAGAATAAAAGACTCCATGGATAGTTACTCCTGAAATTCTTGTGTTTATTGAAAAATAATCAACATCATTTTTTTTTAATCACGAACCATAAAATACTTAAAAGGAAATTGAGGGGATGCTTTCTTAAGACTGCGGACTCGAAAGCATCATCAATACTATTTATTTCCTTTCTCACTGCAAGATAGTAATGTTATTAAATTCAATTATTAGAGAAAAATAAGATGGATAACGTCGAAGAATCATATCTATTATTCATGGCAAAGCAGTATGTCAACACCCTTTCTATTTTGATATACATAGAATAATAGAGACCAAGTTCCACAAGCATATAGAAAAGTATATATATAATGATAAAAGTATTTGTTTACAGTCCAAAGTCAGTCATACAGAATGCGATAATATATACCACTGTTACAAAATATCCAAAAGTATTTTAGACATAGACTATCTATAACTATGAACTTTGTATTTGCCTCAAGACACATGCCAGTCACTTTCCTTGGTCTACATCCTTGCCTTTTGATCTACTGGCGCCCGCTAAGATGTTTTATTTAGAAAAATGGGTGAAATTCTGAAGAATCCTAGTAAAAAAATGCTATCGTTCATAAAAAATGCCAAAAATAAATATGATATGCGCCATGTATGCACCAATTAATGAACAATATAAACATATAATCTACATGTATACATGAGTAAAGCCTAGCCCCACTAATCTGCACCGGTTGGGTTCTCACCAACTCTGGTGTAAGTGCTTCTAGCACTACTGGTCCCTCTCTGAGCAAATTATGTTGATTAATAAAGTACATTTACAACAATGGCATCCAAACAATCGTATAACTATGGCATGATGTATGAAGGATAATGTCCCTACTTCGAAGATCTATCGATCCCTTTTTGTGTGACTCGTGAAACGTGTTAACTTTCGGCTCCCGATTCGGTCCTAAAATATTAAATATACAAGAGATATGTCATAACCTATCCAAGTATCATTTTAGACACTTATATAGTGTTTCTTATGGTTATATTAGCCTATGGTGAAAATTACCAAAATGCCCCCGGGGCTGGCCGGGACCTTAGCCCCACCGTACCCGGCTCGATGGCATGTTTTCCCAAATTTTTAACTAGGGCTATCCTGACGTATTTTCATCCAAAGAATCCATTTATGGGCTCAAAATTACCAAATTCAATATCAAATTACAAAATTTCCCTTGGCAGCCCTACTTTTAGGGTTTTAGGAGCATTTCCGTAATTATGCTTTTTCGGGCTTTTCTAAAAAAGTGCCTAATTGTGACCCCACAAAATTTTCCCTTCTGAACCCAACAAAATCGTCAAATTATTGAAAATCCAACTCCTACCCCTAGATCTATCCCAGACCAAAATTATGGTATTCTCCAGGAAAAATCAGGGTTTTGCGATTTCGGCTTCGTAAACGTGTTCCTTTCTACTCCTAACCACTTTATTAACTATCTAATTGAGTTATAACAACCATTTGAACTAAAATTGGGCAGCATAACCCTTAGGCACACCCATTTCCAAAATTTAAAACTAATGGCAATCCAACGAAATTTCACCGATTAAATTGCCCACAGCAGTCAGAATAATTAATACACTAAGGTTTGGAAGTTACTTCAAACTCCCACAAGATTTTCCCAAATATGGATGAAACCCTAACCTTTAAAGAATAGATTTTTGAGCCTCCAAACCTTAAATAACAAATAAGAGTAACCTAGGATTGGAGTTATACGCGTTAGGAGTTAAATCGTTGGAGAAATCGGCTTACCTTACAAGATTTCTTCTCCTTTCTCTCTCTAGGATTTTCACACATTCTCTCTCTATTTCAGGTCTGGTCTATACGTGAATTGCTGAATGAAGAGGATGAGGATGATATATTCTAATATCATATATTATTTTAATGAATTGGCAAAAAGAAAAATTATTTTAATGATTTATGGAATTTTCCAAAAATTCCAAAATCAATTTTATGTACATAAACCCTATGTACATATAACTAAGCTCATTAATCCCAACCAATATTTTCTTCCTCTTGCAACATGTAGGAGACACCTAGGGGTCTTACCCTTTGGTCTCAATTGACTTCACAACTTATTCTGGTTACGTATACACGTAAAGTTTCAATTTTGATCAAAATTACACTTTTTGCTCAAAATTTTCATAAATTTATATTAAATTGACTAAAACATTTTAAATATATTTTTCCCTTTATTTCCCTTAATTAATTGAAATTAACTTCAATTAATTGAAAAATAAGTAATTTTGTACTAAATCGGCAAAATTACGATTTTGACATGACCTTTTTATTCTAATTTCTTTTCTTATTTTTCCTTGGCCATTTTTCATCTATTTTCGGAAAAAATATTTTATCTAATATTCCTTCAATGTTGGACCTTAATATTGAGCTTTTTAAATTAGCCAAATTAATTCCATAATTATTTTACCCATTTTCTCATGAAAATGAACATTTATAAAATTCATAAATTCTAAATTTATGATTATTAACCATGTTATTGAATTTTTCAAATATTTAAAATATTTTTTTTTGAATATAAAATCTGGAGTATTACACAACATATTCATATAATAATTGTAACCCACTTAAGAGTAATGAATTAATCTTCCTTGGGGTATTGAAAGGAGACCAATGCTACTTTCTTTTGGTACCCCCTCCCCAAAAAAAACATATTTAAGACCTTATACAGAAATTATGGTCATTCAACTAACCAATACAAGATCTTAACCCATTATTATAAGATTATAACCAACTATTATCACCTTAGTACTTTTAAGGGGTGTAAATGACAATTATGTTAATTGTATGGGCAAAAAATTTACACTAATTGTACTAATGAATGAAAGTTAAGTAATTAAATGTGTCTTAAACTAATAATTTTTTTTTAAAATCCACCATTATTAAAATTATATTTATTTTTACATTTATAAATCATTGGGAAAATTGTGCTGAAGTCCCAAATAAAACAAAATACAGCCCAAAAATTCCTTAAAATCTCTAAATTGTCATGAAGTCCTATGAAACTTTTGGGTGATATATTTCAATTATGAAAAAAAATCAAAATATGCCCAATGAATTTGAAAAAAAGGTGAAAAAAATCCAAAACTCAATTATTTTCTCTCCTTAAAATCGACATTCATCCATTTCACCCCACTTCCCAAAGTCACTCTTATAATACACATCCTCAGCAGCAGCAGCAGCAGCACCACCGACTCTTCCTCCTCCTCCTCCTCAAACTGGCTCCCCCCCACCCCTTATCTTCCTCCTCCTCTCACTTCCCTTTCTTCCTTTCCTTTACCTCCCCTTCCCCTAACCCCACTCTCTCTATTTTTTTTCCAACCAAGTGAATTATTTTTGCTGGAATTTTTGCCAAAAAAAAAAAAGGTTTCAGGTAACAGCATCGTCGTTGATGCTTTGACCGAATCCAAAGATAGTGAGGCGGTCACAGGAGCACCGATTAGCATCCCCATTTTCACTGGTGGGCCTAAGTTTGAGCCTTAGTGGAGCCGCCGTTGCCGCCACACCAACAGCCCCCGCACCGCCTCCACATTTCTTCACCGACAATACTCTGGCTGCGGTGGTTGAGAACGAGATAGATGATTCCATAGTTCTCAAATTCATTAGGTTATTTTGGTCTTTTCATAATTATAACATATTACCTAAAAGTCCCAGGAGATTTCATTACAATTTAGAGATTTCAATGGACTTTGGGTTGTATTTGTTTTGCTTGGGATTTAGTGTAATTTTCCCTATATCATTTTGACTCCTCTCTTCTGTTTATATTATTCAATGAGAATTAAGTAAAGATAAAATTAGAAAAATAATAATTGTTAAAGTAGACTTATATTTATAATTAAAAAAATTCTTTCACGACAAACATAAGTGATAACAGTATAAGTGCTCATTTGGAATAGCTTATTTTTGGGCAATAAGTGCTTATAAATCGTGATTCACAGTATACGAGGTAAGTATGTGAGAGGAGTTTTATCCCGGCTTGCGTAATAAGGACTCATTTTTTAAGAAATCATGATCCCAGACATGCCTTGAAGACTGTTTTCTTTAATTGGTAAAAAGAAAAAAAAGAAAAAGATTGTTTTCTTTTAAAAAACCTACAAGTAGTAATAAAGAAGGGAATTAGGTAGGCCTCGTCAACTTATGGTGAAACCCCACAATCTAATCAACTTAAATCAATATTCCTCCTCGTCATCAGGACACTGTCAGGGTCAATATACTCTAAATAAGTAAAAATAAAAAAAGTGTATTACAATATTGTAGTAAAAAAATCTAGCGCCTAATGCCCATCACAAAATTCAACTTCTTGCATCATACCATTAAACCCAGCAAAGGAAA
This sequence comes from Inga leiocalycina, assembly GCA_963242795.1. Taxonomy (NCBI): domain Eukaryota; kingdom Viridiplantae; phylum Streptophyta; class Magnoliopsida; order Fabales; family Fabaceae; genus Inga; species Inga leiocalycina. The sequence goes on from OY725326.1 coordinate 3,253,725, forward strand.
GAAGTGTCTTTCTTCACAACCTCTATCGTGTCAACTGCCATAAGTAAGGCATAACTGGGTATTAAATATAGACTCATTTTTCGGCATAGATTCAAGATCTTCTTTGTTACCCTATTCAGCTAGACTTGTTTTATACTAAGCTCATATATTCTCCTGTTAGGGATGATTATATTCAAGATACTATTAGGTACTAAATATTATAGTTCTTTTTACAGGTATTTGAATAACTCTGATGCTTTTTTTGGTCGAGATCTTGAACTTTCTCAGATCCATGCCTTGACGTGCCTCAATGTTTAGGCCCACGGGAGTTTTTAATGGGGTTTTAGATGCAAATAGTTATAATTCCAAAGCAAAAAACATAACGGTGATAGAAGCTTTAGTGAGTGTTTGGTAACATCCCAAACCATGGTTTCAAACCATGGTTTGCGCAACCCGAGATAAAACTCCTCTCACACACTTACCTCGTAAGTCGTAAAAGCTATTAAAAAAAACTAATCCAAACATACACTTTAATCTTGTATATTTGTTATCATCGTGGTTTGGGTCCCTAAATTTAAAATAATAAGTTTTAGTCTCTTAAATTCAATAAGTTTGAAATATTATTATCTATAATTAAAGAAAATCTGGATTGTTTTACCCTTTTAAGGACTAAACCCTCTTATTTAAAATTTAAGAAACCAAAAATTATAATAACCCAAAACATAACATAATTCCACCCAGAAAATGTGATTTATTGTAGGTTTGATATTTTATGTTGAGGCTGATGCTATGATTAGATAAATTTTTGCCTTACAATACAAGATTCAAAATTCAAAATTCAATTCATGATTAATATCGGATGATCCATAAATAAAATTGAACTCAATTTCATTTATTGTACAAAATTAATGCATGCTATTTTAACTAAGATTTAAAAATAATGCAAGTTGTTGTAAACTTGATATATTTACATTGTTTGTAAGCAAGGCATGCGTTTCATACTGTATGAAGCAAATAACGTTATTATCAAGGTTCTGAAATCCGGACTGGTCACTAAACCGGTCAGGGTGCTGGGTCAAGGGTTAGTGGGTCAAACCGAGCTTAGACTGGTGAGGTATAAAAAATTAAAAAATAATTTCAACCAATAGAGCAATACTTACAATAAGAATCCCGAACCAAATGGCAATGACAGAAAGTAAAACTAAGGATATCTATTAATCAACTATTATATTATAGTAAGGGAAACAACTAAAATTTGTCAGGTGCTGAGGGAGAGGGCTTAAGACGGAGGTGCGGAGAAGAGAAGACGGAGAGAAGACGGAGTGAGGTGTTGAGAATGAGAAGTGAGAATTGATTTGAAAAAGCGAAGACCTCAGTTTAGTCATTTAGGTTTTTTTTTTTTTAAAAAAAAACGTCGTTTGGTTCAGCATTCAAAAAAAAAAAAAATTGGTGACCTGGGTCTGACTCTTTAACCCAGCCGAGTCAGGCCGGGTCAACCCAGGTTGACCCGGTGACTCCGGTTCAGTGGCAAACCTGACCGGTTTTCTGGCCGGTTCACCTGTTTCCTGTCCAAACCGACCGGTCCGATCCAAATTTTCAATCCATGGTTATTATAGCTCAGGTATAAATTCATGAATCATGACATCAAAGACTCATGGGTATATTGACATCGTTCTCAAAAAGATTCAGCATGAGTTATTAATCATCACCCCTTCTATATATTTTTTATAAAAAATAAATAAGTACGTATGGTCAATAAATATGTTTGGGATTTAATTTTTGCAATAATTCATATCGAGGGATTGATACGATGATTATTTATTTAATTATTCTAATTTAATGAGGATATATTTTTCAATAAATAAAAAGAGGATAGGAAAAAAATCTCATTTTTTATTGGGAAAATTGTAAAAAAATCCCTCATTGGCAACTTATTTGTTAAATGGGACATTCGTGTGCAGATTATCTTCCACGTGTGCAGAATATCTTCCCTGGTGTGCAGAAATATTCCCTCCGTGTGCAGATATCTTCCATCTATGTGTAAGATATCTTCTCAGGTCTCATTTAACAAATAAGTTATCCATGAGGTCTTTTCAGGGTTATCTAACCCGGACCAGCCCGGCCGGATCGGAAACAGGCGACCCGGCCTTTAAACCGGTCCGGTTTGGTGACACGGTCCAGGTCAGATTTTTAATTTTTTTTAAAAAAATTTTCCTTTAGAATTTCATACTATAAGTCTAAAATATTTCATTTCTCACTGGTTTATCCCGGTTTAGCTCCGGTTTGACCCACTGACGCTTGACTTAGTACCCCGACCGGTTCACTGACCAATCCGGGTTTAATTACCTTGGGTCTTTTTTAACAATTCTCACTTTTTTATTTTTTTATAAAATGCCAGAAAAGAGTAATAATTTTAAAACAATTTATTTTTATTTTTTTAAAAAAAAAACTTGTCGATTACACAGAGCTTCCCGGTAGCCCTAGCTTTCGGCGATTCAGCTCCATCTTCGGAGTCATCACAAGAGGGAGAGGGAGAAACATGGCTGGCCAAGATAATGTCAAGCATCTCGAGGACTGCTCCGTCTCCAAGTCACTCTCTCATCCTTCCTTCTTGTGTTTTTTTGTTTTTGGTTTTGATTCTTTTAACGTTACCCATTCAATCATCTGTGCTCCCTGGTTCGGAAATTTATAACTCGATTTGCTCGTCTTAATCGATATTTCTGTCGAGTTGATGGTTCACAGAATTAGATTTAGCTAGATGAAATGATCAGTTCCTCACGGGGGTAAAGATATAAGAACTTGCTGTAGCACCAGGGACAGGGAAAATAGTGGGCTCAGATATGAGACTAGGTACTCGTTTCTCGTCTCACTGGTATATGTTGGTAGATGATCTGTTCCCTTAAAGTCCCCAATCTGTGGTTGTTAATGAGCATCTGGTTTTCCTAGCTCTTTTGATGACTGAAAATGTCATCTATTGTTTGATGTAAAGTCATAATGGTTTGTGTTATTGGAACCTTAGGTAGACCAGATGCATTTACTACTAGTTTACTACTGCCTTTCAGTTACATCAGCTGCTGGATACTGCATAAGATTGGCCATGTCTCATATTTCTGAGATTGGATTTTATAATAGTAGTTTCATTTCACTCAGACTAGGTGTCCTTCATTTTGTGTTTTTGGAACCTTAGGTAGACCAGATGCATTTACTACTAGTTTACTACTGCCTCTCAGTTACATCAGCTGCTGGATACTGCATAAGATTAGCCATGTCTCATATTTCTGAGATTTGATTTTAGAATAGTAGTTTCGTTTCACTCAGATTAGGTGTCCTTCATTTGGTGAAATCCCTACGTATTTCGAAATTTCAGTTTATAAAATGCCAGCCATATAATAGCTTTAAGCATAAATCACCATGCTTGTAGTCACGAGTAATCCTCTACTCTGAAATGGCATGTCCCAAGTACTACGACCAACCCCAACCTGTTGGATGGACTATTTAGGTGCTCATGTAAGCACTGAAGAAAGATTCCCGACATTCTTCAACAGCACTGTCATGAGTTCATCCTCTCTGTTTCTTAACTCCCATCTTCTTTGCTTGCTCTTTGTTTCAAGGTTATGTGGTCTTTTTCATAAGCATATACAAAATGTGGTGAACTGGTGATGAATTAGAGTGTGAGGTTGGTGCCTCTTCTTAATAACTGTCATCGCTTAGTATATATATGTCCATCTGTAAACACCTGTTGCAAAAGTTGTGATTGGAAAAAGAGATAGGGAGTCTCGATTTCTGCTCCTGTGGCCACGGGACAAAATCATAACGACTTTGGAATCAAGAAAGACGTTTTAACAAGTTTTTTCGGCCAAACAAAGATATAACGCTAAAGGAACCAGCAAGTTACAAAATCCAAAACCATAACAGAACTCAACCATGAGGCTAAATTCTTTTAATCAGTTCAGGCTGATGCATTTGTTCAAAGTTCTTTTGCTGCTGGGCTATTCTGATACTTGCATTGTTTGCATATATTTTGATTGTGTGTGTGTGCTGAAATTGGAGAGTTTGCATTGCAGTGCATTAGGGACATGGGTGTTCTCAGTAGCAGGAGCGTTGCTGGCAATACCAGTGGGGATAAAGCGCAAGTCTCTGGCACCACTTGTGTTCTTTGGAACAACAGGTACTATGCTGGATATCATTTTGGGAGTCAGTCAGTGCGAAAGGGAACATGCAGAGCGCCAAATGAAGCTCGTTGAAGATGCTCAAGCTGCTGCTGCTGCAAATAACATTCCAACTGAAACTGATTCATGATGCCCCTGTATTTATTATTGCCACCTTGTGTTGGCAGATTGGCGTAACAAACTTACAAATACATTTTTTGTGCTGGTGAATACGAGAGAAAGGGTTTCTTTGTTAGTTGATTTATGTCCGCTTCCATTTCGTAGACGCCGGATATCTCTATATTTTTCTTTCCCACAGGCTGAAAACTTGTTTTATTTTTAAGGGCAAACATCAAGGAAAGGCCTATGTTATTAGTTCTGATATCTAATTCACTCTACTTTTCTTTCACTCCACTTGACAGTCTCATTACCCCCTCCAGATATTTCACCCCCATTTTTCTGGGAATATGGCTTGTTTGGTTTTCAGTTGCAAATGGACTTTTGTAACTTTTCAGATAAAAGTATAAGACTACTCTCGCGCTATTTTATTCATTTTGGTTATCAATGGAGTCCCAACCATGCTAAAAAACTCAGTAATCACAAACAAGAGAGGCCACTGATCTGAAATTCTCTCATCTCTCTATATTTAATTTAGCTTAATATCTTAAAGGCATCTGCATATCTGACTGCTTGTACACTTGAAACATTTACCTTGTGAATTCATATTCTCAAGCTGACAAAGCCCAATATGAAGAAGGAAATTTAAAGTGATGTAATTTTTTTTCCTCACAAGCCATTTATGTGAACTTTTCAAGAAATTGCCAATTGAGTAGATGTTGTAAATTGAAAAGTAAAAGTTGATGGATGGTATCACATAGTTCTGTAGCAGGGCAATGATGCAGAATCCATTTCGAACTTCCCATTCTCTGTATCTAAACTGGAATCAACGGTGATCTCAAATTTCAAAGGATTGTTCTTCCCTTGTTGCAGCAGCAGTTTCAGAAAAATTAACCAAATCTGATAAGAGTTGAAGTTCACAGCATGACGTTGCTTTCCTTCCGATTGTAAACTTTTATGGGCATTTGAGGGGCTGGAACTCAAAAGTCCATTCACAGAACCATCTAGGTTATTTTTTAATCTGGCAGTCGAATCTTTAACCTTATCTTCACGACTTAGTTCATGATTTTTATTAAGCATTTGCTGTCTATAACTTGAATAGACTTATTCAGCCTTGATGTTCCCAAACAAGATTTCCGCCGCTCTGTTCTTGATAAGGATCGGCATGTAATCTGATTCATCCCACAAATATAGCTGCCGAAAAGTGTACCTATCAAATAAGTTGATACAACTAATAACGAAAATAACAAAAGATTTTACAACCAGATACATAACAAAATGTGATTTGGTGACTATGAAACATGAAAGATAAGCAAATATTATTAAGCATCCGAAATTTTAAGAGCTTGTAAGATGGAGAAAATTGTTTTGGCTAGCAGATTACTTTTTTTTATTTGTTTTGAAAATGAAACTCAGTACAAGCATGTGAAACCCTCAATGACAAGAAGCCTCTTCATTAGCGACTAAAGCTGACAATAATCCAATGCAGCGCATAAAATAATCCCAAGTGCTACTTTAGTAGTGACAATTAGAGTAGGAAGGAACATGAACAAATTTTTACCATGAAAGGCCTGTATATCAAACATACTGCATGAAGGCAACTTAAGCTTTTTGAACAAATCGGTGGAATAGCATCCTGATCATATCAGAAAAAAAGGACAGGATCATAATAATCATGGAGGTGGCCACTACAATAAGGCTAAAGATTTTATGTTCTAAATTCATACTCTACCCATGGGTGAACCACATAGCTGACAGCCAGTGCAAATGAGATCTTCCGCTAAGTTATTATCCCCAGGTTTCTAAAAACTCTCCTGCTAAGGAAAATCTTCTCTTTCTCAGTGTCACCAAGATCCATTGTGCCAGCTTGTAGACAAATTTCACCAATAAATGCACTGACTATAGCGCAGCAAGATGATGTCAGTTGAGATACTTCTGAGAGTGAAAAAAGTCTGTAGGAATCTGCTCTTCCAGCACTTTTCAGTTTTTAGGCAGATGCCCTGTTTGCTGAGCATATCGCAATTTATTCAGAACATAACAATGAAGGCAGCATGAGATGAAGCACATTGACCAAAGTAGCATTAGCAAATGAATGATGTGAAGGAGTCAACTTACAAATAAATTAAACCTACAATATGACATGAAGGGAGACCATAATCATACCTAGAATTGAACCTCACATTCATTTTTTTTTCCTCTTTGGAGTTTTGCCGCAATTCAATAAACTGTATATCTGTGCCATTATGATGACTTAATTGCTTTCTATAGATGTCCAATTTCTTCCTCCCGAGGGCACAAAATGTATGATAAAGCAATTGACGTAAGCGTTGTGTCTAAGAGTTCACGTGTACTACAAGCACATAAAACCCATCTATTCTTAACCCTTTAAGAATCACAGGCAGAATAGGACAGCTTTGATTAAGTGCACTTGACTAGAAAAGAATCAGAATCTCAGTTATAGACTTGATGAAAAACAAGGGGGCTAAAGAGAAGAGATACATCATGTCAAGACTTGATGGCAACGCTATCAGTGGAATGAAAGGAAATGCTGTTTGCAAATCACACAGATTTAGAGAAAATCAAATATGTTATGACAGTACTTGATTAGAGTTTGCGTTACATATGTTACGTCTAGACTTCTGCACCCACTTTATGACCTTCCTAAGTTTGTCCTTCCTGGTTATCCCAATGCGACAGCCTGCTACCAATTCTTCTATATTGCACTACTGGTAAACATTATATTGCACTACTTTTGCTTTTTCTACATTAATAAAATTCTTGATAAATAAAAATGTATTGCAAACTCAAAATTATTATAATTCTATTGAACATGGCAAATCAAGTCAAAGCTTGAATCAATTAAGAATGAAATTAAACCATATATAAGCATTTTCATACTTGCAGCAATACATTAAGTAATTAGCTTTCTAACTAATAGTCATTATATAGGTCAATCCGAGCTGACAAGCCGACAAGAGAACAAGAACATACCCTTTGAGATAAGTAACTCGTAAGGGGGGATCAAACAAAGTAGTGACGACCACTGAACGGTTCTGGCCTCAACAATGTCTCCAAATTTTACTATCTTCACATCTACCATCTGCCAAAAATAAATTACGAATAATAACAAAAATTGATTATCTATATCTATGTAATAGTTTTTTCAAATTTTCAGTTGAGCGCCAAATATGACCTATAAAGAGAAAGTAATGGGACACAATAGAATAAACAGAGTCCAATGAAGAGCACAAGTTTCACATTACTTCTAACAGAACATATCACTGAAACATAATCTTTTTCTAGATTTACATTGTCAGAGTTTCTTCGATAACCTTGAAAGATGGAAACGAAGATATGTTTAAAATTTTAAAAATCAATGGCGAGGAAAAAGTTATGTGGCACACTGGCACTGCAAAGTGATTGAACATGATAATGAGGTTATGTTTTTGTGATAAGCATCTACAGCTATCAATAATGGCATGCTTTGGATTCAAGTAAAACTGTAAGATAAATTAACGCAATAGGGTCCCTGAATACAAAACATAAATGGTCAAATAAATAATAAATCTTACTTTGCAATAGTATAACATATCCCACTGATATCATGGATCCCATACTCTTCTGCCAAACAGACACACCAAAATACGGCCTCGTATCATCCCCAACTTGAATGTCTGTTCTTATCAGGTATCTTCCTTCGGACGACTTCCACTGCGAATAAGAATGAAGCGTAAGCCATAACCCCATCGTGCACAACTAGGGGAGAAATGCTATAGAGAAATTGAAAAACCTGTAGCGGAGTGGAGCGATGAACGAAGAGGAGGAGCTGAACGAGATCGCTGATGTGAGAAGATGCCCTCGAGAGATCTATAAGGGGACCGTACACCATCCCAACGCTGAAGCCATCTTCAGCTCGAGCCCTGTGCCCCTTATGAAATGGAAATTGCTTTGATGACCTATCGGGGGAGAAAAGGCCTTTTTGGCGCGAAAGCTACCACGGGTTTTTGGCAGCAATGGTCATATATCGGTCATCGGTGGCAAAACTAGTTCGACTCACGGGGGGCTTCAGTCCTGTCCAGTCCAAGCAAAGGAACTTGTGACTCTTGCTTTTTTGGGACAAATCCTGAGCATTCTTCGGATCCTTGATAAAACGACATTTGCAGTTGTCTTTGGACCTCATTTTTTTTAATAGAATTGGGCCTCTCGTTTTAACTCTTCTTTTTATGTTGAGAAGATTAATTTATGAGTCCTATAATTTCATATGATTTAGTGATTTTTAATACTTCTTCCCCTTCTTAATATAAATATATTTATTTAATTTGATTAGATTAAGTAATTTAGTTAAGTTAGGTAATATGATATGTATTTTTTAAAACACTCTAATCATCTTCTTTAATCTATTCTATCATTTTTCTTTTATATTATTGTTGAGTGAATATCAATAGGGGTAAATTAAGAAAATATTGATAAATATAATAAATATATCTTATATTTCGGACCAAAATCAACTCTCCAAATATATTCTATATTAAGAACATGGAAGTAAGATCTTTGTAATTTTTTCTTTTTATCTGATCTTTATAGTTTCTTTAGTTTTTTTTATATAGGCATGATTAGTTTGTTTTCTTTTTATATGGCCCTTATATTTCAACAAATTTTTAATCAGGTCTTTGTAAGTTCAAGGTACGGTTAAAAATTATGATGACCGGTTAAAAATCAAGTAAAACTATATATAAGGATATTATTTTGATACCAGCGAAAGGGGGGAAAAATCAGCCATGACATTGAGAACATCCACCAGTAATCGCCACGCCCGCCATTATTTTCATTTGTTGATTTACTCACACTGATAGCCATGTGTTTAGGTGCAGTGGTTGGAGTTCTTGTAGCTTTAGATGCAGATCTCACATTCCGTATACTATAGGATCGATAGTATACGGAATCAGATGGCGCTATTACGTGGATAAGTAAATAACCACTGGTTTGCTTTTGCCACCAGTAGACTCAGTGAGTACGGTGAAGAAATTCAGGGCAAGATCAATTTTCAAATTGACTATAATATACTAGCTAGCCAATTAATTTTAATCGGCAGCTTTGTTCGACTTCTGGCATTAAATATTAAGAATTCCGTCATCACAACTACAAACTGCCAATTGAAAAGGAAATTGTCCCTGTGAGATTGAATTTTCGGGCCAAGACTCTCATTTGATTATATGAATAGTTTGACACGTATGTTAAAATAATCAAAATGACTGTTTGAAATTCAGAAATAAGACTATGCCTTAAAACCACACATTAGTAAAAACTAACGACGTGGGACGACACAGAACAGATGCGAGGGTGAAGCGGGAGAGAAATGGAGTTAGCCACTGTTAATTGATTTGCGAGACAAAGAATCATATTCAGAAAAAATATATATAACCCCATACTCTAATTTCATCTATTCAATCGTTAAACATACTAACCTTCAATTTTTATAAAATAGTATAAATGAATAATTGGTCCTCTTCAATTTTTGTAGTCACGTAAAGGTTGGGGATATGGGACATTCTTTTAAACATCATTAGCTCTCTTAATATAAATGAATAATTACAGTTAATCATAAAAAAAATGGGTAGGGGCATGTACAAATACCCATAAATTCTTATCCAAAGTGCGTCAAATACTATCTATTGTTTTGGAGATGCAAAACTACTAATAAATTTTGAAAATGAGAGGAAGAATATTATAATAGCTTTTATGGGCATGTACAAATACCCATAAATTCTTATCGAAAGTGTGTTTGGATTAACTTTTTTTAATAGCTTTTACGACTTACGAGGTAAGTGTGTAAGAGGAGTTTTATCTCGGGTTGCACAAATCATGGTTTGAGATGTTACCAAACACACACTTAGGAGAAGAGCTTAATGTAGGTTTACAAGGCCTCACCAAAATGATGACTTATTCAAAATGATAATATGAATTTTTAAAGACATATGTTTAATCATGATTTATGATGTATTGAGTAAGTATATAAGAAAAGGACTGAAGTGGAATGGTACAGAGAAATCAAAGAATAAAATGGTTTGAAGGTTTCATTTTCAAGGAACTATATTCAATTTCATTGAGCCTGGCCTCCTTAGTAGGTAGATTAAGATCCAATTTATTTGGGCGGAATTGATGGTTTTATTTGCAGCCGCATTCCAATCGTACGGGAATGTTACACCTTAACACGTACTACTAGTTTAAATTGTAATTTTTTGCCCATACGCTATCACTGTCTCTGGCAACTCCTCATCACTGGCAACGAGGTCATGGGACATCTTTTCTATCCTTAAATTTTACGAACTTTGAAAATTTGGATCCTATTATTTATAATTGGAAAAATTACATTCAAGTTCCGGAAAAGAGAAAATATAAAAAATTGGTCTATTGAAATCTTAAAATTACATTTAAGTCCCGTGGGACTTTTTTACAATAAATTTAATAATGGATTTGCTAATTGACGCTCATAGACTTGTTAATAGACACCTCTAAACTTGTCAATGATATGTCTATGGATTTGTTAGCGGAATTGGAATTTATTGTAAAAAATTCCACGGGACTTAAATGTAATTTTAAGATTTTAATGGATCATTTTTTCATATTTTCTCTTGTCTGGAACCTGAATATAATTTTCCCTCTGTAATTCTATGAATTTATTATATAGATTATTGGGAAAATCTAAGAAAAATACTCTTAAAATATAAAAAAGATAGATTGAGGGCTCCAATATCCCAAATCCCATGTGATACGAGGAGGAGGAATCTGAAATTTGAAATGTTGGCAAATGAATTCAATATCCTTCGCTCACTTAACCCTTCCCACACTTCCTTCGCCCTCCTCACTCCTTAATCCTTACCTTTTTATCTCCTTCTCTCGTCACCTCCGTATTCAATTCCAAATTTGAGTTCTAATTTTGCAAGATAGTGAGATTATTGACACATGAGGTGTCTGATCTCCTCAACAAGCATGTGCTGAAGTCACTTCCTTCATCAATTATTGTCGCCAACACCTTGGCCGCTTTGAAGACCTTTGACGACAACTCCATCAGGGTGCGAAAACTGCTTAAAATTTCAAGTTTCGCGAGGCTTGTTGTGCTATCTTCTAAGTATATGATTTTGTGTTGAAAATGTTTCTCTCACTCCCCCTCCCTCTCTACTCTTGGTTCTGAATTTTTTTTTTGAATGTAAACTAGAATTCATTGCCCAAATACAAGGCTACAGGAAAGACACCTCCAGAGGAGCACAAAATACAAAAACATCAAGTTTGATCAACCGCCGCCTCCTTATAAGAAGGTGGAGGTTGATCAAGGATGACAAAACTCTCAGTAATGATATACGCTAATCCAGCAAGATGGTCAGCCAGAGCATTCTCCTCCCTAGGAATAAAAATAAGATGGACTTGCCAGTCCTTTGACATCCAAAGTTTGGAATCTTCTATTACTTCCCTGAACGGGTGATCTCTCTCAAAGCCCCTCATGATTAAATTAATGGCCTCCAAACAATCTGTAAAAATATTAATATTCTTTAAGTTCCTGTTCCAGCAAATCTGAAGGCCCTGGATAATTGCAATGATTTCAGTGACCACAGGAGGCACCTGAATAAGTCTGCTAATGTAACCGCTAAGCCAACCACCATCTTCATTTTTGATGGCTCATGCGCATCCTGTTATGCCCGAATCCAGCACCGATGCATCTGTTTCCAATGAAGCAAAACCAGGTCTACCTCTTAAAACAAATCCTTCATCACCTATATCATTTCTGTAGAAGCGGTAGTTATTTTTTAGCTCCATATCCCAACTGGCTCGGAAGAAGCTTGAATGCCCCGTCTGATCTCCAGTCTGTTGGTCGTCTCCGAACAACTTCGAACATCGAGCAACCCAGATGTCCCAACACACATAACTAAACAAGGTTGGCCAGTTGACTTTTCTAGTGAAGTTTCTACCAACCTCATTTCTGAGATTCCATTGTATCCACTCCAATCCTTATAAGGTCAAAAATTTATCCCATAATACTGGATTGACTAAGGATATTCATCTCTCCTTTGCATTAATACAATTCATCAGTAAGTGCATGATGTCCTCCTCCGCATTGCATCCAAACGAACACTCCGCATTCTCCATCAAGCCTCTTTGAACCCTTAACTTCTCCGTATGGACCCTTCCATGTGCTGCAAGCCACATAAAACCAGACCCTTCGAACCCCATTGTAATAAAAAAAAGAAAAAGAAAAGTTTTTAAAAAGTCCTATACTCCTATGATTAGAGCCCCCACACCACCTATCCAGAGTTTGGCGCTTTTACGTACGATCTGGATTAACTTAAAAAGTTAGGATTATAGGCCATAACTTTGTGAGGAGGAAACTTTCAATTTACAAAGATAAATAAATAGATAAATATTGTAAATATTTATATTAGCAATGAAAAAGAGACTAACTACGGATTTATTCTATGAAGCCTAACCCAATCCACATACTTCTTTAGTCTTTTTAGGGTGGTTTGGATTAACTGTGGCAAAAACGATTTTTTTTCAATATGATTTTTGCAAGCTTAAGGGCCCGTTTGGTAGGATGGAATTAATTTTGGTGGAAATGAAAATGGATATGGATATGAAAATGGAAATGAGGTTTAAAAGTATGTTTGGTATGTCATAGAAATGAGATATGATTTTTAGGTGAAAAACCCAAAATATCCTTCAATCTTTTTTTCCAAAAAAAGTAAAAAACATCATCAGCCCAAAACCATATCCTCCCCCGACCTGCACCATTCAATTTTTTCCAGCAAAATTTCAGATCTATAAACTACTGCAAAATTTCAGATCCCAGACACTAGCGAACAAAATCACAAATGGATCTAGCAAAGGTCAAAATGAGGGTGGGAGGCCGTCGAAGATTTGGAGTCAGCGACCATCGTCGCCATCCTTGTCACCGCTGTAACTGTCGTCAACATCGCCACAGTCGTCCTCGGCGGAGAAGTCGAAGAAGCGATCTCGAGCGTGGAGCTGGCCGGTCGAGGGCGAAGGATTCGTGCCTGCGGTGGAGCTTGGAGCTTTCCGACGTGAAGCGATGTACAGTGGTGTGCGATCTCGTTTGTGAAGATGAAACGTGGGAAGGACAAAATTAGAATTCCATTGAATTTTTCACAAATCTTTGCTTCTGTCATGGAATTGATCTTGGTGGAATTGCACTTATTTGAGTTCCATGTGGAAATGGAATTTTCTCAAATTCCATCATACCAAACACCCTAAAGGCATGGAATTGGCCTCTATTTCCATTTCCATGGGGCCAATTCTAACATACCAAACAGACCATAAGATATAATAAAAGTCAGATTTGTAAATGTGATTTATATTTGGATTAACAGTAGCAGGAGTGATTTTTTTCCAAACCGAAACTTGTTTTGATAATTGTTTGAAAAGCACTTTAAATGAAAAAAAGACTAAAAAAGACATAAATCTTATTAAATAATAGCCACATCTTCTAATTAATATTATCTGTGCTTTCCTTGTTATTTCTCCAACAAATCCTCAAATCTGAATTTTGTTAAGAATTTTATATTGTCAATACCATTTTTTTTTTTCAAATTTTCCCTATTACTTCTCTAACAAATTTGCTAAATTTGAATTTGAATTTTGTTTGTTTCTCCATAAAATGATAACACGGTTTAATCCACGCTGAGCTAATTTATGTTTTCTCTGTCATTTCTCAAAACAAATAGACAAATATGAATTTGGTTAACAGTTTAATTATGTCAATAGGATTTTTTTTTCATCTTCTCATTATTTATGAGACAGATAGCTGAATCTAATTTTTTTTCCTTTCAAAAGTACTTAATCTAGTTTTTTTTATAAATAACTTTCTCTATCTTATGTTGATCATTTTTATAAGCAACTTTCTCCTTTTATCTCAAAATTTAAACTACTTTTTCCTTTTCTACCCCTATTAAATACACATCTTTATATTTATTATCCCCCACTCATCACTAATTCTTTTTCATTTACTTAGTTATTATATATTCTTTCTCATATTTTATATTTATACTCTCTCATAATTATTACTTATTTTCTCTCCTTTACTCTTTTCATAAATATAGGTATATTTAAAAAAAACATGAAATTTTTGAAACAGTTATTGTTTTTAATTAATCTTAATCATCAATTTATTTTACGTAATAAAAATAAAAATTTCTTATAAAAAAAATAGACAGAGTAATAAAGAGCCATTACCATTTACTAAGAGAGTAAGAACACTCCCACTCTCCTAGCTTTCATCTACCAGACTACCAGTAGCCTTTTTTTTCATAGTCTCTCGTCTATCAGACTACCAGTAGCCTTTTTTTCATAGTCGGTGCTTTTTCTCTCCACGGCGACACCATAAATGCACTAAATGTTAGCTTACGAGGTAACGTGGCTTTTGTAATAAAAGCTCATGAGTGGCATCGTGAATCCAAACACCCATTTAAGTCTTGATGTGCTTTTTTCCATCTAGTGGTGCGTTGGGGCTCCCCCAACGCTTTGTCATACAAGCCCTTATAAGATATAAATAGGGAGAATCTCTTTAAAAACCACATGAAGTACCTAAATTGTAATTCAGCCAACTAAATTTAACAATTCATTAATCTGATCATATGGACAAATTGAGATCTCCATGCCCCTGCGTTTTAAAAAAAGCAAATTGGAACTGTGAACTGTGAAGTTCTTTTTAGCTTTCCGATATATCATTAAAAAACAAATTTGAACTTCTTAAATTCCAAATCTTGGTTGTCATTCAGCTACAAAATATAACATCTATTTTTGATATAGTAGTAATATGAGGATTATTTTTCATATATTCATCAATAATAATTAATTTAGTATTCCCCCCCCCCTTTGTTATGCATGAAATTGATCAGGAGAATAAATTGATATCGGTATATATTTGTATAAAATCATTTGATGTTCGATATTATAAGCAAATTGAAATGCAAGTCGAGTTCTCCCCAAACTAAACTTTTCTATTAACTATATTCAACTAAAAATAGTTTAATTCATATTAATGGCATTGTCATGGCCATGAGTTATGCTTTCCTTATTTTTTTTCACTTTAATTATTATTTTTTTAATATGATTATTTGGTATCTGACTTGCGGTTTATAATTGCCCCTTTCAACACAGGTGTCTCATCTTGGACTCGAGCTCGAGATCCATAAGGGTCCTGCTAGACTAATAACTCTGTGTTAATTCACTTAAATTATTCTTGATGATTCTTCCACAACACAAAATATTCCTTTGATTCATCGAATCATATTTTATTATATATAATTGTTGATATATATATTAAAAAACATAAGTTAAAAAGTAATTAAACTTTTTTTTTTTTAAGGAGAATAGAGAGGGTGTTAAAGTGATTTTACCCACATGTTGAAATCTTAAATTAGGTGAATGACTCTCTAATAGATTTTTTTTTAAATTTACCAACATGATTTAAAATTTTTCCACTTTAGATAATTTTATATGTGATTTTCATGTACAATTAAAATTGATTAAAAATAATAAATATGTAAAAAATTTAACTTACTTCCTAAGAACACCCTATTTATAAAAATAAACATGGTGAGTATATAATTAATACCGCGAAACTGAGCAATAATTGATAGGGGAAAAATAATTTTTAAAATCAAACAGGTTATTAATATATCTTATAAATAAAAACAGTTTAACAATTATAATGTTTTACTATCTCATCTGGAAAAAGGCATAATTAATTAATGTACGTAATTGAAAACAAGCCACACGTTAGGGAGCTAGTACATAGATTTATAATAAATCGCAAAATTTTCTCTTTATTTAAATTTTAAGACATTTTTTTGGAAGAATATATTCAGGTCTTAAAGAAGAGAAAAAAATGAAAAAATAGACTTTTCAAATTTCAAAATTACCAATAAGTTCCATAAACTTGTTAATGATAAGTTCATTGAACTTGTTGGTAATTTTGAAATTTAGAAGGGGCATTTTTTTATTTTTTTCTTTTGCCCGGAACCTGAACATAACTTTTCCTTTCTTTTTTTATTTGATTAGAAATAAATATATCATGTTAGCATGTAATAAATTATACATCTAATTACACAAGTATTTTCCTAAAACCAGGGAGTGTTACGTTGCCAAGATCTAGCCAGGAGATGCGTGGGGTCAAAATTGGAAAACACAGCTTAAAACAAACCATTTTAGAAATTATCAGCAAGGCTAATTTTAACTTGAAATTTTCGGCCCAAAAATTGAAAAATTAGTCTAATGAAAACAAAAATGTCAATGAAAACAAGTTGTGTAATTAACACACGCGAAGCTGGTGAAGAGCACGTGGTGGTTCTTGCGGCATGAAGACACCTCAATTTGTCTATAAATTCAGACGCCAAGCCTCCTACATCTCATAATATACTCACGACTCTCTCACGCACAACAATATATAATCCCTCCATTATACTCCAAAACTTTGTTCATTCCCCAAAAATCTATAATGGAGGTCATCAGAGTGCAGAACGTAGCCTCTCTGTCAAAAGACGAGATCCCGCAGGCGTTCATTCGGTCGGAGACGGAGCAACCCGGCATCACCACCGTTCGTGGGGTCCACCTGGAGGTTCCGACCATCGACTTCAGCAACCCCAACGAGGAGGAGCTGGTGTCTCAGATGGTGGAGGCCAGTCAAAATTGGGGAATGTTCCAGATCGTGAACCATGGCATTCCACATGAGGTTATAGCCAATCTGCAGGCCGTGGGCCAGGCCTTCTTTCAGCTTCCTCAACATGAGAAGGAGCTTATCGCCAAGATTCCCGGCTCCGTCGAAGGTTACGGCACCATGCTTCAGAAGGAGCTTCAAGGCAAGAGAGGCTGGGTCGACCACTTGTTCCATAAAGTTTGGCCTCCCTCCACCATTAACTATCGATTCTGGCCTAAAAATCCTCCTTCCTACAGGTTTCGCCTCTTCCCACTTTCTTCGCATTCTCTTCATAACGTAACCAACAAATCATCGATCAATATGGAATTGAATTCGCCAATTTTTTATTGCTTGTCCACACTTGAAGTTCATTACGCATTACACATTTGTTATTTAATTACAATATTCGATATATATATTGATGGAATTGAAGGGATTCGAATTGGTTGACGAGGCGGGCGGCCTCACTCTCATTGAATTTGATTCCTGATCATTTAATTAAAGAGATTCAAGAATTGGTGAAGCATTTCAATTTATAAGTCGAAATTGTTAATATTATTTTATGGTGCCCCACATTTCCCTCTGCATGTTATGTATAGTTTATTACATTTACTGAGGACTTATGAGTCCCGGGTCATCAAACCATTACAAGTGTTACCTGCCTGGCTTGCGAGTCACATGGACGTTGCAGGGCCACGGTACCTTTTACGAAAAGCGGAAGAGACCAACTAGAAGCAATTCAGCTCTTCTCATTAATATCATCATCCTTTTGAGAAAAAGTCCTCTCTGGCTATAAAATCAACCAGATCCACGAGGACGAGTTAAATTATAACCTAACGCTAGGCATTGACGTTTTTAGCTGGAAAACAGAAGAGGCCGCTTGGTGGTAGGCTCTTGTCATGCCAGTCATTAACTGAAGGGTAGGATATATATATATATATATAATAAATTAAAAAAAAAAGATCAGATCAATGTGTAATATGGAATAATGGTGAATAATGAAAGATGAAATGGGCAGGGAGGCGAACGAGGAGTACGTGAAGAAACTGCATGGGGTGGTGGAGAAGCTGTTCAAGAGTCTGAACAAAGGGTTAGGGCTGCATGGGAATGAGCTGTGGGAAGGGGCGGGGGGTGAGAGATTGGAATACCTTATGAAGATAAATTACTACCCACCTTGCCCTCGCCCTGATCTCGCTCTTGGCGTCCCTGCTCACACCGACATGTCCTCCTTCACCATCCTCGTCCCCAACCACGTCCCCGGTCTCCAGGCCTTCCGGGATGGCCACTGGTACGATGTTCGATATATCCCTAATGCCCTCGTCATCCATATCGGCGACCAAATTGAGGTACCTACCTCCCCTTTTCTCTTATATCTCCCGTCCTTAGTTGACCTTATTTTTTCAGAAAATTAAACTACTTATATTCATTGTTCTCCTTCAAACTAATTTGCTTTATTTATGAGCTGCTATATAATCCGAATGATGCCTCTTATATTGAGAACCGGAGGGAGGGAGTGTATCTGATCCGGCCGGAACCAATACATATATATGCTGAGTTTGATTATTATACATTGGAATTGCAGATTATGAGCAATGGCAAGTACAAGGCGGTGTTTCATAGGACAACAGTGTGCGACAAGACTAGAATGTCGTGGCCTGTGTTCTTGGAGCCTCCCTCGGACCATGTCGTGGGCCCTCTCCCTATGCTTGTTAACGATCAAAACCCACCCAAATTCAAGTCCAAGGCTTACGGCGACTATGCTTACTGCAAGCTCAACAAAATCCCTCAGTGATCGATTCTTCATAAGTTAGGTGCTTCTTAATTTTCGCTTACGGATCGATCTAGCCATATTGTCTTGTTTTACAAAACCATATATGTATCCACGCAGAATAACGACGATGGTCGTTCCGTCCTTTGCTTTGTAATATAGTTAAATGAAATGTAGTTCATAGCTGGCTTCTGTATTGACTCCGTAAATTTTGATATACACTGAAAACCGTGTTTTGATTTTTTATCATATCTTATACCTGCGGGGATCGATGATGAAATCTTTGAGTTATTTAGAGAGACATTTTAGATTTAGGTACGTACGTGTGTGCATATTTGAGCACAAAATGGACGGATGACTGATAAGAATAAGTATATATTTAATTCGTTATTTCCACGGCGTTGAATGATCATCAACCATGCACACTAGTCTTTTGGTAGATAATGATAATGATAAATGTCATAGTCCACTATATTTTTTTAAATTGAATATTGATAACGAAACGCGTACATATGACAAATTTTCAAAAGGCCCTTTATTATTCATGCAGCATGGTCAATGTTTTTGCGTGATGAGTACACACGTCTTGAATTATACAAGTTGTTGACGTGATGAGTACACATGCTGTAGCATGAAATTATCATTCAATCACTGAATATATATGGAATAAGGTTTCTCTCCGTTTCAGTTTCGGATCATTCAACTAAATTGTAATGATATTCATTAATTTGTACTCTTAAAACTATCAAATACAATGAACCATCAAATAATACACCATTCATATAGATTATCCCCTTGGTTGATAGAGGCAATTTGCCCAAAAACATAAGTTGGCATTGACAAGTATATATAGGTGAACCTATACACGATAGATAAAACCCAGCATGGACATGGATTCTCTGTCATACTGTTGGGGATGTAAGGCTGGTCACAGTAATTTAATTTATGATTAAAAATTCTAAATTTTATTTTATGATTACAAAGTCTCCAATATGGCAAATATCTATCCATTCAGTGAACTGTAAGGGTTTTATTAATGCGCAAACTTGCACCGTAATTTAAAACCAATATAGTCACAGATTATCTGCGATATTGTCCGGGGCTCCAAAACCGGTCACCATAATTCAACTGTGTAATATTAAGAAATTGAAATTAATATACTTTTACTGTCAAATTCTCCGGTATCTATCCATATTCGTTAAAGTCAAATATATGATGTTGACCACATTTACTGTCAAAAATTGTGATACCTAGACTGGCCAACCGATGGTCCGACCGGTCCTGTCCAGTGGTTGATCTCGGTTTGATATGGTTTTGTGCAGTTCGATTTTTTTTTATTTTTTTTAATATTTTATTTATAAATTCATATAAATAATTCTGAAATTTTCATTTCCTCACTGGTTTAGTCATAGCTTAGCCCGATTTGACTCCGATCTAACCCACTAACCCTTAACCTAATATTCCGACCGGTTTAATGACCGGTCCGGGTTTCAGAACCTTAATTAAAAGCCTTCATCACAGTTGACCAGAAAGTCAAAAATTCTGACATTCATTGCAATTTTTTCAATATTATAAAGAGTTTCTTATTTTCTGACCAAAAAAATAGTTGCCTATTTTAATTATATTCTAGCTAATTTTTTTAAAATAAAAACTAAATCGGCAATCTTACTAGTTACTACCATGAATAGTTCAATACTCTACTTTCTAGCTCGTGCATTATCTTTTGCATCAGCAAATTTGACTCCTCTCCCTCCATCTCATACACAAACAGATATTAAAACATCAATCACGACAAATCTACAATTCCTGGCTCCGTGTATCTCCCACCGCTACAAATTAAAAATGAACACCTTTGTGACTACGCTGGATTCCAATTTTGATTTGATGATTATGTGTGTGTTTTGGTAAGCCCCAAACCGCAGTTTTAAAAATCATTTTTCATAAATCGAAATAAAACTTCTTTTATATACTTATCTCATAAATTATAAAAACTACTCTCCAAAATCTATTCAACTTCAAAAATATGTACAACGGTTTCAGTATGAAGCCCGAAGGAGAAGGAGGCCCAACCCAACGTAGTGTGTGTTTGGAACCCACGTTTGGTTTGCCTTAAGCCCAATTGGAGCTTCAAAAGCCCAACAGCTGGCAACGTTTTTTTTTTTTTTATGTTTGGTTGCTTAAATTACTGATCGGGCTTTTGAGTGGATTGACACTGTACAAGAACGTTTAACAAAAGCTCAAGGGTGCAGCTTTTGATAAAAGCCCAACTGATATTACCGATTTTTTTTTCAGTCAATGAATCAGAAATTACCGTTAAACGCATTTAATGCGTTTTAAATTTTGTACCAACCCAGCCCTCGTTCTCTCTTGTCTCTTGCTCATGCGAATCAGTCTCCCATTCTCCATTTGCACGAAGAACTCCATCTCGCGGCGGCGCCTGATGCAGCTCGAGAAGGTCTGAAAAGTGGTGTCCCATTTTCCGGCGTGGTGTTAAAATCGGTGCTCTGCCGTGTCTCGGGTGTGGGTCTTCCTCTCGGTGGTCTTCGGTTGCAGCACCAGAAGCTTCAAATAGCTTCCATTGCAGTGGGCGACTTCGTTGCTCGGTGGTTTTCGTCGGGCCTGACTGTGGGTGTGGCCGATCTGGTGGCGGCGATCTTTTTCTGCTTGTCTGGCGTTGAAGTCGCCATCTCCGGTTGAAGGTGCTCTGGTCGTAGATCTTGCCGTCGGCGTGGATCTGTTCGGCTGCTGAGGTTTTTAACTTCCTTTAACCTTAATCTTGTTTCATTTCTGTTTAACTGTCCCTGTCGTCGATCTGCTCCGTCGACGTGATCTGGTGCTTACCTTGATTAGCTTGTTGTGTTAACTAGAAATAAATGGAGCATGCCGCATACGCCAACTTCATTCTTTGTGTTTTGGGTATGTACATTGTTTCGGAAGAGGGAAATAGAGAAGATTAGGAACAGTGGGAATGAGGTAGAAGAGCTGCGACAGAGGGAAAGACAAGAATAGGAACAGAGTATATTAGATGAAGTGCGACAGATGGAAATAGAGAAGAATAGGAACAGAGTATGAGCTATATGACCTGCGACAGAGGGAAATAGAGAAGAATAGGAACTAAGGGAATGAGATAGAAGAGATAGGAAAGATGGAAAAAGAGAACAATAGGAACAAAGGGAATGAGACAGCAGACATGTTTACATTTTTTTTTTGGATTATAGTTTTGTATGGCAGCATTTCAAGTCATCTGTAAGGATTGAGGGAAGGGAGAACATTTCTTAAGGAAATGGAATTCTTGCATTTTACAATTTACTTTCCAATTTTTACTCATATCCGACAACACTTTGATGTTGTAATTTTTTATTATAGTATGTGCTATTGGATTTGATTTCAAACTTGTGTCTGTCAATGTTTCTGGATAACCTATGTTTTCTATACAGCATTTTCATCTGGCTTCCATGATTTTGGTTTTCCACTTCTTGGTCTTCCCTTCAAATGCTTTAGTATGAGTTCTTTGTAACCATTCCTTGGAACTTTCATGGTTTTCAAATATGCAAGGAGCTGCATGAATCTCCAGGGAGTGTGAAAAGTACAGGAATATTGTATCAGAGTGGCTGAATAGTGAACTATCTGGTTTAAATCTAATTTGCTTTAAATCTTAGAATATTAAGGTTTTGTTTTGTTTCCAAGAAAGAATGAAAAAAAGAATAACAATGATAGCAAAATTGGGAGCTGAGAATTGAGAACTTGATAGGGTCTCATGAGGAAACATAGAGGTAAAGCATTGGATCCCCTATGCTTTAGAATGAGCTTTAGCTGTCCATAAGTCTACTGAGGCAAAAAAAAAACCACAGAGAATATAGGCAAGAGAGATTTATTTTTGCAGTGATGTTTCAATCGACCATGGTTGTTGATTGATTAAGCAGTATTTTGACTTGTTGAGATTTATTTTGCTTAAGTTGTATAATTGTCTCATGGTTTCACCTTCACCGCCTTTAGAAGCCAAAAAGGGGTCACCAAATCCAGCTTCATGTAGGTGCAATTTCAGAACATGCTTTGTGTCTTATTCAAACCAAATCGGTACTACTTAACAAGGGATAGAATCATCAAAACTTGCCACTCTGTCGAACGATTTTCAGCAATGAAAGAGTTGTGTTCAAGAAAAGCTCAACTCTTAAAGAAAAATGTGTATTTAAATACTAATATATGCAGACCTGCATACTCAAGCTGGCTACTGCCCATGATATCAAGTTTTTAATTTAAACAGTGAGTGTTTGAAATTGGAATATTTTGATTCCTTCTTTTAATGACCAATTTGATTAGGATATGACAGATTTCAACAATCACCTGATAAACAAATGCTCTGGTTTCCGATATTCTTACTGTTACATAGTTGTAGACCTGAGTCTTTAATATTTGCTTCTTTATGAAAATTGGAGCAATGGTTAATAATTGTCTCAGAAATAGCCTTTATCACATTTTTCCCCACCACTCTCTCTATCTCTTCTCTTACCTTCTTCATCACTCTTGGGTGGTTTAGCCTTCATATTAATTCCTATTAATGACGTTGTGTTTTAGCCTTCATATTAATTCATATTAAGAATCAAACATTTGTGATGCTCACTGTCATTTGCTCTAATAGTTGTTTTAATTTTTATTTGTTTGCGGTGGAAATAGTGTTGAAATAGTGGTATAGAAATATGGACAAAGCTGTTTGGGATGATGAAACAACGGAGATTTTCGTCAATGCCTGCGTTGAGCAAGTGTACAAAAAAGAACGCCGAGGGCAGGTATTTTCAAAGAAAGCGTGGGGAATTATTGTCTCTACGTTTAATACGAAGACTGGGAAAGATTATGACAGAAAGAAATTGAAGAATAGGTTAGATATCCTGAAAAAGGATTTCAAAACTTGGGATTCTTTAATCAAAGAGACTGGGGTAGGGATAGACCATGTGACGAAAAAAGTCATGGCAACAAATGAGTGGTGGCAACGAAAACTACAGGTAAAACAATACTGTTGTAACTTATACCTTTCAATTTTTCCCCTCATAAGTGATTAGTTTTAGTAAAGTAATTGTCACAAACGGGTTTCTTGTGTGCATGCAGGAGAAGCCAGCATATAGAAAGTTTAGGCATACAGGCCTTAAGTTCGAGAATGAATTAAGAATAATTTTCAAGGATGCGATGGCAAGCGGCGAAGATGTAGTTGTACCCTCTGTCACACAGCCTCAAACACAGCAGGAGGATGAGGAGGAGGATGTGTATCGACCCACTATGGATGAAGAGGAAGGCTCAGGGGATAGTGAAGATGACATGTTTGGTGCTAACCCCGTGCCTAGTACCGGAGTGACGGATGAGCTAGCAAGCATTGGCTTAACAACAAGCACGACATCAAATGATGGTACTGACTCAGGAAGTCAGGGTAAGAAGAAGATGGGTGAAGGGTCTGGGCAGAGAAAGAAGCAGAAAATGCCAGCTTCAAGACAAATCGCTGATGCAATTAGTGTGATGGCAAATGCATCCAAGGACAGAACATCAACATTAGATGCTATGAACGATGTTAGTGTCGATTCTGCTATGAGTGAACTGCTTGGCATTGAGGAAGTCATACGTGATAAGAGCTTTCGTCATCGCTGTATCAAGCTAATCGAGAATAAAACTCATCGGGAGACTTTCATGTCACTCTGTAAACGAAACATGGAGTTCGTGGTTCTGTGGTTGGAGTTTATGATTTATAAATCGTAGATGTACCTAAACTATGTTTTATTTGACTTCATGACATTTTGCTTTGTGTAAACTATGTTATGCCAGTTATTATATGCTATTGAGTTCTTATTAGGAGTTTTTTTCATTCAATTACTCATCTTGAATTTTTAATCACACTCAGGGTACATAATCAATGGCAAGTTCGAGTAATCAACACTTACCTGACATGGTGGAGGAAGATGACCAGTCTCGACTTATAGATATTATAAATAATGAAGTAGATGAGTATGAGCAATTGACTGCGTTGATCTGTGCATATTGGATGCCTTTTATGTGTAAAGAACCGCGAAAAACAAGTACACGCACCGGTCATGACTGGGTGCAAGAGGTATTGGCAACACATGGTTCACGCTGTCATGACATGTTTAGAGTGGAAAAACATGTCTTTTATAGCTTGTGTCATAAATTGGTCGAACATGGCTTACAGATTTCAACGAACATTGGGATCGAGGAAATGGTTGCCATGTTCTTGCTCACCGTTGGCCATGGAGTAGGCAATAGGGTGGTTCAAAAGCTCTTTCAACATTCAGGGGAAACGGTCAGTAGGCATTTGCACAATGTATTAGATGCTTGCTTTAGTCTAGCGGGGGAAAATATCAGACCATCCGATCCTAAATTCAGTGTATGCCACCCCAAAATAAAAGAAGATTACCGTTATTATCCATTCTTCCAAGATGCTATTGGAGCAATAGATGGAACCCACATTAAGTGTGTGATCACTGGTGCAAACTGTGAGAGATATATCGGAAGGAAGGGATATCCAACACAGAATGTAATGGCTGTATGTGATTGGGACATGTGCTTTACGTTTGTTATGGCGGGCTGGGAAGGTACTGCACATGATGCTCGTGTCTTCGAATCTGCTGTTTCTAATCCATCTTATAACTTCCCTCATCCACCTGCAGGTATTGCTCCGTCACCTTCTATTCAATTACTTTCATTTTACACTTTAATGATTCTAATAGTTTGGATTGATTTAAACTTTTATTAGGAAAATATTATTTGGTTGACGCTGGTTATCCGACACAACTTGGGTACCTTGGTCCTTATAGACGTGAGCGTTACCATCTTCCAGAATTTAGCCGCCAACCCGGATTTAGAAACGCTAATGAGACCTTTAATTATTATCATTCTAGTTTAAGGTCTACAATTGAAAGGACTTTTGGAGTGTGGAAGAATCGATTTCAATTGTTGCAAAACATGCGCAAGTATAGCTATCAGACACAAGTCCACATTGTTTGTGCAACAATGGCCCTTCATAATTTCATTAGGCGAAATGATATTGCAGACGTAGTGTTTCGCCAAGGTGAAGCTAGGAATCTTGTTGATGTGGAAAATAATAGTGCAGCTGAACAATCTTCCACGACAAATTATGGCAGGCGATCTTCCTTTGAAATGATTCAAATTCGTGATTCAATTAGAAATCAAATTGTACGGCACATGTGATACAATTGGTTATGTAATATTTTTCTAATTAGATTGTGCATTTTTTAATTGTCTAATTTTCCAACTTAAACTATTATAAATTTTTTATAATTTTTAATTACATTTCTCTTTTATCATTATCACTAAAGCCCAATTGACAATCGATGTTCCAAACACACCATTTTTTTCATTTTTGCAAAAGCCCAATTGACAATCGCCAATCCAAACACAAATCACATTACATAATTTAGCTTTTATCAAAAGTAATATTACAACAAACCCAATTGAAACAAGTCCAATTGACAATCGCTGTTCTAAACACACGCGTAAGATCGGCCATATAGCCTATACGTCAATATCGAACCCCTTTGTCCAGACAGGCACGCCGTAGATTAAGATACCAAGAGAGAAAGAGGCACATATTGTAATTGCGGCATATGCATATGCTCTCCAAGGATGCTTGCTTTCCCTCATTGCGTTGAACTCTGCAGCAAATGTAGACACTGTGCTCAAGCACCCCATCACACCAAACTGTACACCTGCCACCACTGTATCACAATTCCTTGTGTTCACCTGCATCATCAACCAACCAATACTGGTCACCATCTCCAACATCAAAAACAACAGAAACGAATCGTTTTGCAGAAAAATCTTACAGCTTCCTTGACAGTAGCAAGTGCAGCCATGAGACAAGCAGCAGAAACATTAGCAATCAGAGTCCCAAATGGAATCCATTTCATATGACCTGACCTCCCTACTCCTCTTCCATTGAGGCGTGCTAAGAACCATCGAATCCATACACCTACAGGTCCAACCATACAACTGAACCATAACTGAGCAGCACTTCCACCATGCTTGAACTTGGCCTTCGCCAATGCTCCAAACACGCCCCATAATATGCCTAACACCACCACCAACACCGCCATGATTCCCAGCTGACGCTTGCCGGAATTCACCGTCCACTCCTTCTCATATCTGTTACTTATTGAACTCTTGTTGAGAAGCCACCTGAAACCTTTGGCTGTCTCTATTCCGAAGATGATGGAGAACGCAACAAGGAACAGGCCTGAAAAGTGCACTCGTTAAAAATGCAATTGGGAAAAAGGGGTTTCTAAATGAGACAGCTTTGCCTGTATTTTTACCTACTAAAAAGCCGAGTGCTGCGAAAAGCCAGTGCCCAGAAACAGAGAGTTCAAGCATTTTCTGATTCCAACCACTGAAAGTTGTGAGGCTTCCTAAGTAACCAGTTGATATTGCTATGGCTAGATGCTCTGACACCCGCGATATGTCCCCTTTGAACACAACACCAAACCATCCCATAAGAAAAGAACCCACCTGGAAATTACGTTCAGTAAGTCAACATGAACTCCAAGTTCATTTAACAGAAATGTTAAGGCTTCTATCAGATTGGCCATATTTGAGCAATTCTACACTATATGCAACTCTAGTAGTTGCTGCTTAGGCCCTTGTGCATCTATGACAGAAAAACTAATCAAATCAGAGAAAGGAGCAGACCATGTTACTGGGGAGGTCCAGGTAAAGAAGTGTTTGGTCACTTGTTACGCCGGCATCTCCAGGGCCAAATAATTTCTGCAGTAAGTATCTTGTCAAGACCTGTGACGAGAAGTACATTTCAATATTAGCAACCGCCAGATCTCATAACATGAAATGTGATCACTATAAGGATATGACACAGTGATCTGAAAAATGGACTGGGCCTCCAAGGCATCAACTTTGTAGTGCCGATCCTTAACAGAGCATGAATTGCAATAAAAACGTGCATGATGAAAGTCAAGTCATTTTACATCAAATGTACAATTTGAACTTCTTTTCATATGAAGCAATATTAATAGAACTATCAAATGCCAAATTTGTTCGGCCAACTATCAACTGTCAATTAAGACCAAAGCACTAATCATTGACGAACCAAACACGCACACCACCAACTAATTTTATGTTTTTCACATCTGGTTCAGGGTAAGTAATGTTTTCACTAGCAACCTGCAAGATATCCTCTTTTCAAGAAATCAGAGATAATTTGTATAAAAAAGTGGCTTGCAATTGATCTAATTGAACAAAATTGGCCAAACAGAGGTTCAAGTTCTTTTTATATGCAGCAATATTAATAGAACTATCAAATGCCAAATTTGTTCGGCCAACTATCAAATGTCAATCAAGACCAACGCACTAATCATTGACCAACCAAACGCACACACCACCAACTGCTTTTATGTTGTTCACATCTGGTTCAGGGTAAGTAGTGTCTTCACTAGCAACCTGCAAGATATCCTCTTTTCAAGAAATCAGAGATAACTTGTGTAAAAAAGTGGCTTGTAATTAGGGGTGGAAATAGGTCAGGCCCCTAACGGGCCTACGGTTTAGTTTATATAAAGCCTAGCCTATCCTATTTAGTAAATAGGTTAGGCTCAAGCTGAGGCTTATTATCAAGCCTATTTAGATAAACATGTCAGGTTTATTTTCATAAAGTCTAGCCTATAGGCATGACCTATTTAACTTTTTTAATTTATACTATAATATAAGAATATATAATGTCATTTAAATAATTGTATAAATTATTTATAAATTTATCAACTTAACATTAATTCAAAGTCTTACATTCATCGTTATTATTCTCAACCCTTACTTTTGCATTAACTATTAACTCCCACCTCTTTTCTATTTAATCGCTCGATATGACAATGCTAACTTACTCCTTCTCCCTTGATTTATGCCGTCCATTAAAACATAATAATTTATGAGTTTATTTTAATTCCAAATGAAATATTATAATCTTAATAGGAGGAGTTTGTCCTAATTTATGTGGGAATAGTAACAGAGATAAAATCTAGATTTATATGTTACTTGTTATGCTTGATCAATTTTAAAAAATATATCTCATTAGTTAGCAAACATTAGTTTTTCTTATTTCTATTTATTTGAACAATTGTTGTCACTAGAGATTGTTTTCTTTTCCTTATTTTTTTGGTAATAAAATTTTAGGAAATGGGTTAGGCTCACCCATAATTCAAGAGCAGGGCACCTAACCCGGTCCACGACTTTACAGTCCAGGAGGAGAGTACAACAGACCTCCACCTCCCCCTGGCGAAGGGCATGACCCCAGAAGAGGTCACTTCCCAAGGCTCGGGATGCCTCCCCCAATGCCACAACTGACTCAAGGATCGAACCCCCTCCTTTTGTGAGAGTTTTCGATCCCCTTATCAAATGAACCCACGGACGAGGGGTATTCTTTTCTTTTCCTTACTAAGCCTTTATATTACAATGAGAATGGATGTTAAGCTTTAAAAACATAATGTAATATTTTAAATAAGCATGAATGTGTTATATATGAATTTAGATACATAGGTTTTAATGGCTTATATTTTAAGTAGGCTTTTAAACAAGCTTTAGGCCTAAAAAAAAACTTACATACAAACTCATATTTTAAATTTTTGTTATAGGCACAGATCTATTTAAATAAAGTCTAGCCTAACCTAACCTAATCTATTTTATTTCCACCCCTACTTGCAATTGATATAATTGAACAAAATTGGTCAAACAGAGGTTACAGTTCTAAAGTAGAGGGGAAATGGCAAAAAACTCAACCGAAAAGAATATTAATGCTAATCAAGGGTCAAAATATTACCCCAAGAATTCCAAAAACAGCTAAATGAATAAGACATGAAGCGTAGTCAAGTAATTCCGGCAACCCCTTCTCAGATTCCTGAAAGTAGAAATAACAAAGCAAGTGGATTCATTTGAGCAAAAGCAGAGCAGAAACTTAGAATTAATTTGAGAGATCCACCATAAAAGCTCACTTGTTTTGAATCGTCAGAAAGCAGTGTTGCAGAAGTGGCAGGGAGAGGTGATACGGTGTCAGGCGGCAAAGGAGTAACAGAGGAATTAGAATGCGACAACGTAGGGTGAGACTGAGATTTGAGATCGTCAGTAAGGGAAGCAGCAACCTCATTTTCCGACCGGCGATCAAAGGAGCGGCGGACGCTGTTGCTGGCACTGTATCTCCTGCTGGGAAGAGCTCGATCCCCAATATCTCCAGCTTCTGAAACACTATCACTCTCTGTTTCACCGTCTTCGTGTATTTGATGGCTTCTACGACTTGATATGCTCAATGAATATTGTCTCAGGGATGAATTTGCACTTCCTGTTCGCTCCATGTGAACGCCGGCGAGAGGGTATTTGGTTCCGACGAGGACGCAAGAACTTCGTTGTTAAACTAAATATGACAGAACTGATATCATGGAGACAGCAGAAGCATAACTGATATTGTTTTTATTGTATATTTTTTATCTTAACAGGCAGGGGTGGGATGGCTCCACGATGACACAACACGAACATGAAGCTTGGAGTTTGATAAATGAGATTGAACCAATCCATGTGCACAGAAGTAACATAAATTGGTCCCGGCGAGTCAACAACTAGGCTCCGACTTATGAATTAAATTAGATAAATAAACACATTATATATGAAAAACAGATTCCATTGGGAGATCTTATGGTTTGGGTTCTCTGTCTTTCGTGGCGAACGCAAGCTCATTTGGGGGGGATGAGGACAAGTATGGATGGATGTGAAATTAGTGAAGTTTGTCAAACATGTGTGTGACTTGGTAGGGGACTTTTAAAACGGAAGACAACAATTTGAGTTTCACAAGGCACCAGGGCAGGGAATTTCTTTTTTCCAAGGCTTGTTTTGTTTGATCCCAAGTCCTTCAATGGTAAACGCTTGTCTCTGGCTGGCGGGCGAAGTTTCCGTGTGAGTGATATGGACATAAACATGTCCTTGCTCATCCTTATTCTTTGTCTTTTTGGATTATTTGGACGGTTTAGATTTATTTTTTTAATTAAAAATTTTTAAATAAAAAAAATCATCTTTTGAAAAAATATTAGGTAAAAGGTTATCTTTATTTTAGATTCTGTATTTGTTAAGGAAACATTTTGACATTAATATTATATCAATTAGCATAATTAACGGAATTGTTTGATTGTTACGATTATCTCATTTAGGAGCAATTAATACCTAGGTTTCTTACTCTTTGTATATATATTGAACCTCCTTGTGAATAGAATACACAACAATTCTTTTAGTATTCAGATATTTTTCTTACATGGTATCAGAGATAGGTTTTCTAAAATTATTTTCCGGCACGCACTGTTCATCTGCGTCGGTAGTGTGCGCAATTGTTCATCACACTGTATCGGCACTGTAGCAGTGCTGCTCATCAGAGACTGTTTGGCATTGTGCACGACACTGTTTTGGGCCGTAGCGCGTCACTGTTCATTGACTGTAGCGCGTCACTATTCATCATCATTGTTTTGGTCCTGTAGCTTGACATTGTTTGGTACTGTTTTTGACATCGTTTTGCACTGTTCAGATTGTTTGCACTGTTTTCAACATGTTTTGTACTGTTTGGGGGTACCGTTTGCACTGTTTCAACACTGTTTGGGACTCTTTAACACTATTTGTGATTGTGTTTGGAGATTTTCTCATCAGTTCGATGTTTTTATTATTGTTATTCACTTCTGGACACCATGGATAACTGTAAGACTCTTGAAATTTTACCCATGTCTGCTAACATTACTTTCTCCTAATTGAACTGGATTAGTTATAGTGATTGGAGTACCACTGTTAAGATCTATATTATGGGTATTGAGAAGGAAGAACATTCAACTGATGACCCCCTAGTAACAAAGACAAACTGATTGCTTGGAAAAGGGCTGATGTTAGAATCTTGTTTCAAATTATAAATTCTATTGAACCCCGGATCTTATTTTCAATGAGTCATTGTACTACTGTTAAGGAAATAATGAGTTATCTGGAATTTATGTTCTCTGGTAAAGAGAGCCTCACTTGGGTTCATAAAGTTTGTAAAGATTTTTATCGCTCTCAGCAGTAAGGTCGTCCATTGAAGGACTTCTTTTTGGACTATAAGCGGTTGTATGAAAGTCCTTATGTCTCCACAAGCAGATCTTGCGACTACATTAAAAATCTAGAACTACAGGCCATTATTGGTTTTCTCGAAGCCCTTGATCTCTTTTATAAGACCATTTTCTCTTAGATGTGTTCACACATGTTTTTTGTGCCGATGGTGTGACCCATCCGTCTGTTGATCCAAATGTAAGTGCTTTGGCAGGTTGGGGTCCCTTTGATAACAAGAATTATGGATCCAAACAGGGTTCCAGTGCCCCGCATATGACTTCTAGTAGTATTATCTGTAATTATTGTAAGGAACTTGGTTATATCAAGAAAAATTGTCGAAAATTGCAAAATAAACAGCAGCATGATCAGCAGCATGGCTTTGCTCATGTTGCCCAAATATCTGATCAGCCTGACCTTGGCTTACCCTTTGCCATGGCCTTATCTACAGGTACTCTGCCCTCTCGTTTTGCTACCACTTCCTCGAAGTGGGTCATTGATTCTGGTGCTACTGACCACATAACAGGTAACAATCGCTTATTTTCATCGTATGCCCCCTATGCTAACCTATCTTCCATCTACGTTGCCAATAGTTCCCCCGTCTGTGTAGTTGGATCAGGCCCTATTAACCTCACTCCCTCCACTTTGTTATCTTCTGTCCTTAATATTCCCAATCTCCCATGTAATCTTCTGTCTTCCAGTAAACTGACTCGTCATTTGAATTGCTTCATCTCATTATTCCTTGACTATTATTTGATCTAGGATTTGTCGACGAAGTGTATTATTGGTAGAAGCTATGAATCTGGTGGGCATTACATTCTGGATGATTAGGTGCCGTGTTCTGTTGCATGTTTTGGTAGGTCGTCTCCCTTTGAAGTTCATTATCGTATCGGTCATTTGTCACTTTCATCTCTAAATATGTTATATCCTCAGTTTTCTACTGTGTTTGCTTTGGATTGTGAGTCGTGCCAATTTTGCAAACACCATCGTGTTCATTTGGCACCTCGCGTTAATAAATTGGTTGCGTCCCCCTTTGAATTAGTACATTCTAATGTTTGGGGTCTTTGTTCAGTTTTATCTTAGATTGATTATCATTATTTTGTCACTTTTGTTGGTGATTCTTCCTGAAGCACTTGGCTTTATTTAATGAAATAGTGCTATAAATTGTTCACTCATTTTCAAGACTTTTGTGCTGAAATTCAAACTCAATTTAATACTCCTGTGAAAACCCTTCGAAGCGAAAGAATATTTTTCCACCCCTTTTATTGATTACATGCATAGTCATGGTATCCTTCATCAATCCTCATGTGTCGACACCCCTACTCAAAATGGTGTTGCCAAAAGAAAGAATCGCCATCTTTTAGAAACTGCTCAGGCTCTTATGTTTCATTCCAGTATTCCTTTACCTTTTTGGGCTGATGCCGTATCTACTGCATGTTTTCTTATTAATCGCATGCCTTTAGCTGTTCTTAGTGATGACATTCCCTATTTTGTTTTGTTCCCCACCACTAAGCTCTTCCCTATTAATTTGAAAATCTTTGGCTGTGTTTGTTTTGTTCAGGATGTTCGTCTGACTGTTAGTAAACTCGATCCCAAGTCTTTAAATTATGTCTTCTTGGTTATTCTCATGTCCAGAAAGGTTATCGGTGTTACTTTCCTGATCTTTGTTGTTATCTTGTGTCCACCGATGTCACCTTCCATGAGTCCTCTTCTTTCTTCAAGTCTTCAGTCTTATCTGAGTCTCCCTTGGACATTGATACAACAGATGATTCCTCGGTTTATTGTGTCCCACCAGTTTAGGCTATTGTTCCGGTTCTTGATATCATCATTGAGACTGATCCCATTGAGTCTACACCTTTATTAGTCAATGTTTCACTGTTAGATTCTGTTACTGCGACCCCAGACCCTCCTATTCCTACCCCTGATACAATTGTGCCTGATTATGCCATTGACCTATCCACTGACCTCCCTATTACTCTCAGAAAAGGTATCCGCCTCCATTGTCCTCCTAAACGCTATGCTGACTGTACATATCTTATCTTTGACTTTGTGTTGAACCAATAGTTGTCTCATGTTTCCTCTTCTCTTGTAGCCACCCTTGAGTCTATCTCCCCTCCTACCACCCTTTACCAAGCCTTAGCCCCCCTTGGTTGGCATTCTGCGATGGAAGAAGAAATGATGGCTCTTAACAGGGCTGGTACCTTGACTATTATTGATTTACCTTCTGAGAAAAAGGCTATTAGGTTTAAATGGGTGTTTGTTATTAAGATTAAGGCTAATGGTTCCTTAAAACGGCTGAAATTTTGGCTTGTTGCCAAAGGGTATGCTCAAACTTATGACATTAATTACTCTGAGCTTTCTCCCCAGTTGCTAAGCTCACTTTCGTTCGTCTTCTTGTTTCTCTGGATGCCACCTATCATTGGACTTTGCATCAATTAGATGTTAAGAATGTCTTTTTGAATGGTGACATCCTTGAGGAAGTTTATATAGAGTAACCTCCTGGTTTTGTTGCTTAGGGAGAGTATGGGAAAGTGTGCTATCTTAGAAATTCATTGTACGGTCTGAAACAAAATCCATGTGCTTGGTTTGATAAATTTTATAATGTGGTTCAGAAGTTTATATTTAGCCAAAGTAAGAGTGATCATTCTATGTTCTATCAGAAGACTGATGCAGATATGATTCTTCTAATCGTATATGTTGATGACATTGTGATTATAGGGAGTAACACTTCTAAAATCTCAAAGCTTAAAGCCTTTCTCAACCTCCACTTTCAGACGAAAGACCTAGGACCATTGAAGTACTTTCTGGGTATTGAAGTTATGAGAAACAAGAAAGGCATTCTGTTGACTCAGAGGAAATATGTTCTCGACCTCCTAAGGGAAACTGGGAAGCTTGGAGCTGCACTAAGTAACTTTCCCATGATTCCAAATCCATACCTGGACTTGAAGGATAGTATGTTTGATGAACTTCCTGATGATTTGAAAAAAAGCTTGATCTAGAGAAACTGAAGCTATTTGCATATCCTGAGAGATATAGAAGATTGGTTGGAAAGCTGAATTATCTGACAGTGACTCATCTTGATATAACCTTCTCGGTCAGTGTACTTAGTCAATTCATGACATATCCGAGAGTGGCATGGTGGGAAGCCTTAGAACATATCTTGCACTATCTAAAAGGCTCCCCAACTCGGGGCATTCTCTATTCAGGTTACAGACACACTAAAGTTGAGTGCTTCTGTGATGTGGATCATGCAGGATCCAATGCCACGAGACGATCCACTACAGGTTACTATGTGTTTGTAGGTGGCAACCTGATATCTTGGAGGAGCAAGAAACAAGGGGTTGCATCTAAATCAAGGACAGAGGCAGAATACAGAACTATGTCACAATCCGTACAAAAAGTTGTATGGGTACTTCAACTTATGAAGGAAATTGGTATTGTCACGACATTACCTATGAAGCTTTGGTGTGACAATAAAGTAGCGCTTTATATAATATCAAATTCTGTGTTCCATGAGTGAACAAAGCATATTGAGATGACTATCACTTCATTCGGGACAAGATCAAAGAAAATGTTGTATCTACAGGACATGTGCAATCAAACAACCAGTTAGCAGACCTTCTGACAAAGGCGTTGATTGGGATACGGGTTGAGTATCTTTATAAGAAGTTGGGTATAATTAACATATATGCTCCAACTTGAAGGGGTGTGTTAAGGAAATATTTTGACATTAATATTATATCAATTAGCATAATTAACAGGATTGATTATATTGATTGTTATGATTCCCTTATTTAAGAGCAATTAATACCTAGGCTCCTTACTCTTTGCATATATATATTGTACCTCCCTATGAATAGAATACACAACAATTCATTTAGTATTCAGATTCTTTTCTTACAGTATTCATTAAAATAATTTTTTAAAAAAATTAAATCTGAACTATCTAGATCTCTGATCGTCCTGCTCATGAGCAGGAAACTAATTCCAATATGGACATTGTGTGTATAATACGCTCCCTATTTTTTAAAGGCTGAACCCTGAAGCAAACATTTTGTGTAATTTGAACCTTAAAATATTGATACTTAAATTAATATAAAAATAACATAGTTAGTGTCAGTAAAACGGGTTGAGCTCACGGGCCCAACTCGCCTTGGCAGGCTCATGCTAGCAAAATGCCAGCCCGCCCCGATCAACCGGTGGGCTAAGGGGGCTGGCCCACATTTTTTTTAATTTTTTTATTTTCTCTTATAAAATAAATTCAAATACTCTGATTATCTTTCTTTTGATGTTGTGTTCAACTACTTTCTCATACATTTTATTTGACATTTTTATTTTCATATTATATTTATTTATTCTACTATTATTAAATTTAAAAGAGATATGTTTATACAGTTTTGTGATGTAAATAGATGAAAAAAAAGGAAAGTAAAAATGAAATTGACTTCATGACACAAATATATAAATAAAAAGAAGTGTGATATGAGTGGGTGAAAAAGAAAAAGAGTAAAAAATTTTTAAAAAAGAGTGAAATTAAAAAAAAAAATTGGCAAGCTGGCGGACCACCTAAACGGGTTTAGCCAGCCCGTGAAAGGGGCGGGCTACACCAACCCGCTCTATCACAGCCAACAACCCGCGCGGGCTGGCCTCACAACCTGCGGGCCAGCCCAAATTACCACCTCACTGCTTTGCGCACCTCCTTATTTTATAGCGTATCTAAAGATGTATAACCTTGTACGGTTGTACCAAACAAAATATGTATAATCTAATATCATATACTTTCTATTCAGAACTTATAACATATTTTTTATTAATTTTGATCTCCAATATGTTAATTGATGGCTTTTAAAATCGTACATCCTTTTCATGTTTATTCCTGTTTAATAAGATCTTAGTTAAAAAATCATATTAATAATATCTCCTAATTAAGGGCATTTTTTTAGAAAATTATTAATTGCACCTTGAAAGATATAAAAGGGTTAAGTCGCATCTAACACCCTAGAATATTTTTTTTATATGCATCTAGTGCGCTAATATATTTTGTGATGAATTTAGCACCTTAAAGTATTTTTTTTGGTACATCCAGTACTATAAACTTTTATATGCACCCAACATCCTAAGATATTTTTTCAGCTGTATTCAATATCTTAATTATCTAAATTGTTAAATGCAAAATTATACAAAAAGTACTTTTTTTATAATGGATGCCAATGAAAAAACACTTTAGGGTATTGAGTACACTACAAAATTTTTTTAGGGCTCAATGCACTTAGAAAATGCTTGAGCATGCACCTTTACCCAAGATACAATCTTAGAGAGTAAATCACATGTGTTGCGTTTGTAAGTTTATTTGGAACAACGATTGAAATCTTTAAAAATAATTTTTCAATTATAATTTACGATATACGAAATTAAAAAAGAGTTTTGTCTTTATTTACTTAATTAAGTACTTTTAAAGACCCCAAACTTAATCCCA
Source organism: Inga leiocalycina (assembly GCA_963242795.1). Lineage (NCBI taxonomy): Eukaryota > Viridiplantae > Streptophyta > Magnoliopsida > Fabales > Fabaceae > Inga > Inga leiocalycina. The sequence goes on from OY725326.1 coordinate 3,291,035, forward strand.
AAGAATCCTTATGTGGCTTTCACCACTTCCAAATAATTATTCTACACATCTGATTTGACGGTACTTTGCACAGTCTATCCTATATTCTTAATAGAAAGCAGCTCCTTAGTAATAAAATGTTGGATAGCAATATTAGAATTTAAGTAAGGCTTGCAGCTCCAACTCCAGGAACAAGATCGAGGAGCAACGTTAACAAAACTTTACATTAGAAGCAGTACAGTTCCTCCAAAATTTTGCAACCTTTGTCCTTCGCACTCAAACTTTATGCTCAAAATAACCCTTAGAACCAAACATCATACCAGCTATACCTCTCATACCTGAAGGGACAGATGCAAGAGCAAAACTGCAAAACCTGTATCTCTACGCACATATCTTAATTCCACTGGCCCAACAACCATCTCATGTTATCAGATTTATCGCCTTGTGAGAGTAGCTGTCGCCATACAGTTATAGGCACAAAAATATATAATTGCCGAGAACACTCACATTTTCCAAACATGTATGGCGTATAGCAAGATCCCAAAAATGAATGAAACACAAATTGCAATCATGGCATATAAATATGCTCTCCAAGGATGCATTCTTTCTCTCATGGCATTACACTCAGCGGCAAAGGTATAGACAGTGCTCAGATGACAACCCAGTAAAACTGAACTGTATGCCTGTTACAACAGTGTCACAGTTTTTTTGTAACACCTCAAGTCAAAGAAACAAATACTTAACTAAAATATTTGAAATATCATCAATAAGGATGTTTAACATCTAATTCATTAAAATACAAAATCAATTCAAATAAAGCTCACATCACAGTGTTAAACCAAATCCTCAAAATAATTTAACAAATTAAAACATAATGAAATGCGAAAGTCTTATAAGGTCATGGTAAATAAAAATGACATAATATAAGCTCTAGGAGCACAAATGAACCTTCAAGGCTTACTCCATAGATGCATTCGCTTACTCCCTACCTGAAAAATATTAATATATATAGGGATGAGATTCGACCTCTCAGTAACTACTGAAAGTTTCTACCGTACACAAGCAAACCACATATGATAAAAAGAAGGAACTGATTACTTATATATTTGTATATATCATAATTCTCATACAAATCAATTTCAAATTAAATTATCATTATATCAAAAGATATTTTTGTCACAATGTACAAGATACAATTATGTAAAATGCAAAGTGCAACCTCCCTTATATCACCGTTCATCCTTACACCACTGACTGGAGACATAGGCTAACATATAGTGCAACAGAAACCCATCCATTTGACTGGATTGTCTCAAGCTCACCGTTCTTAAGATACACTGAGCCAAAAGTATAGAGCTTAAGTCAGGACTATGACTCCCCTCCTTAAAAGAATACAATAAAGGAGGTGTCATATGTCCCACAACTCTAATGCAATCTCAGCCTAAGGAAAACATGGAAGAAAGGGCCTTAACAAATGTCATCCACTGTGCGCCGAGTGATGGCATACCGTGTGGTAAAAGATTTTAACATACAAATTCTTCCTTACTCCAACCCATCACAAATACAACCGCCATGACAGTTATATTTAATCATCAATAAATATAATATCATTAAAAGATAAAGTACAATAAATCATGTTTTTGTTCGTATTAAATATCATCACATATTCAAACACACCTAAAAGGAAACAATAATCCAACAACACATTAATTATAATTAACTATGTGAATAAAGTGAGTTATAAAGAATTCTACTTGTAATATTACTTACGTGAAAATTTACAATACATACACATACATATATAATTCAGTCTATTTTTTTTAAGATAGTCATTCACAATCATACATAATTCATAAGTATATGGAAGAATATTCAGAGTTGCCTCTTACTCCTTATTTCACAGTTAATTATCAAAGAATTGTTCCAAAACTCTCAATAAAAGTCTATAAGATTATAATCATAAATATTTATCAATAAATTATCCAAAAGCTACTCTCTAATTATTTTGAAACTATTATAAGGTTACTCTAAAACTACTCTCTAAAGATCAACTTACTATGCGCATACACACACATTTTATTGCAAATAAAAAAATGTCTTTTAAAAATTTAATACTAGTTGGGAATATAGAAAAGCATATTACACACAGCCATGAGATTTAATATAGAAAAGCATATTACACACAGCCACGAGATTTAATACTAGTGGGGGAAGGACATATATTATATATAAGGAGAGAGCTAGTGTGGTGAAAAGTGGGGTCTTGAATACACACACTGAGAAAAAGGGCAAGATGACAGTAGCAAAGTAACCGATATGGGGTCATAAAATAATAGGATAAATTAAAAATGTACCCACTCACAATACATTGACAAGAGAGGAAAGATAATATAAATAAATTAATTATTGGGTGTGAAGTACAACAAGAAGGACGCAGGGCATGAGTTCAAAAAAGCATAGGAGGATATACTCATTAGATATAGGAAAGTGTAAAATAATAGTTTTAAATAAACAAATAAATAAATATGTATGGCATTGCCTGTTATATATATATATATATATATTCAATTAATGTTTTAAAATGGTGATGAATAATGAAAAATCAAATGGGCAGGGAGGCGAACGTGGAGTATTTGAAGAAACTGCATGAGGTGGTGGAGAAGCTGTTCAAGAGTCTGAACAAAGGGTTAGGGCTGTATGGGAATAAGCTGTGGGACGGGGCGGGGGTTGAGAGATTGGAATACCTTATGAAGATAAATTATTACCCACCTTGCCCTCGCCCTGATCTCGCTCTTGGTGTCCCTGCTCACACCGACATGTCCTCCTTCACCATCCTCGCCCCCAACCACGTCCCCGGTCTCCAGGCCACTGGTACGACATTCGATACATCCCCAACGCCCTCGTCATCCATATCGGCGACCAAATTGAGGTACATAACTCCCCTTTTCTCTTATATTGAGAATCAAGAATCGGAGGGAGGGGTGTATTTGATCCGGCCGGAACCAATATTATACATTGGAATTGCAGATTATGAGCAATGGCAAGTACAAGGCGATGCTTCATAGGACAACAGTGCGCGACAAGACGAGAATGTCGTGGCCTGTGTTCTTGGAGCCGTAATTTAAAACCAATATAGTCACAGATGATCTGCGATATTGTCCGGGCTCCAAAACCAGTCACCATAATTCAACTGTGTAATTAAGAAATTGAAATTAATTAGTATACTTCTACTGTCAAATTCTCCAGTATCTATCCATATTCGTTAAAGTCAAACATATGATATTGACCACATTTACTGTCAAAAATTGTGATACCCGCACCGATTGTTCGACTGGTTCTATTCAGTTAGGGGTGATCAAATCTTAATTGAAACCGAAGACCGAATCGAACCGAATAGATTTCGGTTTTTTGGTTTTTGAAATATACATATTTCGGTTTTCGGTGCGGTTTTTGTAAAATTATTTCGGTTTTAACTGAATAACCGAAGTTATACTAAACGATGTCGTTTTGTGTTTTTTTTGCTTTCAATATCTGCCTCTAGCCCAAACCCAACGTCCCAACCCCCAAGTCCCAACCCAATACCCAGCTTTGAGCCAAAAAAAAACCCCCAATTCCCTCACGAAGTCACGAGTCACGGCCTCACTGTCACTCCTCACCTACTACTTCCTCTTCACTCAAACTCTCGTCTCTCAACTCTCAAGAGCTCATAAACCCTAGCAATCCCGAGTCTCTCAGATCTGAAAAATCTGGCCGTGGCTCTCGCCCTCTCCGGCTCTCTGCTTTCAACTTCGCCTTCTCAATCCCACTTCCCTGCCTCCTAGTCTCCTCATCACTCTCACTTCACTCTCTCTCTCTCTCACTTCGGTGTCGATCTGGCCGTCTCCGCCTCATCTTAACCGGAAGCACAACGTGGATCTGCCGTCTAAGCCTCCTCTATCACTTGGGTGAGTTACTTGCTCGATTTATTGGTTCTTTTTTTTTTAGCTTCAGTTCCGTTTTTTGATCTACAAAAACGTCGATCTCACACCCTCACACGAGTTACTTGCTTGTTTCATAGATTCTGTTTTTTTAGCTTCCGTTCATTTTTTTTAGTTGATTCATTGGTTCTGTTTTTTAAGCTTTTAAACTCGGTCTCACACCCTCACAAGTAATGAGGGTCTCTGAGTTGCTTCACTTCTGTTTGCTTGCTTGATTCATTAGTTTTGACTAACCTTCACTGACTCAGACCAATATATCTTCGTCCGCAGCTTTATGCGATATTCCACTCATATTCTGTATAGTAATCAATATGTTGATGAATAATATATATATATATATATATATTACTATATTATTCACTAGCTAGTACTATTCGAATGTATTAAATGGGATTGATGTGTGTTTCTGGTTCTGATATATTTTTTTTCAAGAATACCAAATTTTGTTTGCTAGATTTAGTGGCTTGCTCAGTTTTGATGTGTGTTTCTGGTTTTTTATTTTTTTTAAATGAATGCAAGAGGGCAATGGTTTTTATGTGTGTTTACAATGGTTTTGATGTTTGAATAATTATTGTAATGGTTCTGTTTGCAATGGTTTTGATGTGTGTTTTTGAAATTGTGATGTGTGGACGTGTGGTCATTATTAATTTATTATTGTACAATTTGTTTGCAATGGTTCTGTTTGCAATGGTTCTGTTTGCCATGGTTCTGATGTCACAATGGTTCTTCAGTGATGTGTGTTTACAATGGAGAAGTGAAGGTAATGATTCAAGCCACATGCTGTGCTTTAATAAACACTTGAATCTGTGACTGAGCAACATGTGGCTTGAATCATTACCTTCCAAACCACATTTATTCGTTCGAATTGATTAATTATTTATTGAATGGGATGTCTTTTATGGTTCTGTGAATCTATCAATCTCCTGAGTTTTTTGTGAATCATATCTGTTCTGTTCCTAATTGAATGGGATGTCTTTTGTGGTTCTGTGATTCTGTCAATCTACCAAGCGTTTTATGAATCATATATGTTCTGTTCCTAATTAAATGGGATGACTTTTGCAGGTGAAATTATGGCTGAACAAGCTGCTGCTCAAGCAACTGGTGGGCATGGTGCAAATCAAAACACTGAGCCTTCACCAGTTATCACTGGAAAAAGGAAAGCTATGAAGAAAAGATCAAAAGTGTGGGACCACTTCACTAAATTTGTGAATAATGCTGGTAAGATAAGAGGTAAGTGCAACTACTGTGGAAAGGATCTTGCTTGTGATCCAAAATCTAATAGGACCACTGCACTAAATAATCATATTATGAATGTTTGTAAGTAGAGGCCCCCTCCTGATGAACTTAAACAAACTCATTTAAATTTTAATGCTGAAGATGATAAATTAGGTCTTGTGAATTGGAAATTTGACCAAGATAGTATTAGGAAAGGCTTGGCTTCTATGCTAATCATTGATAAATTGCCTTTTAAGTTTGTTGAGGGGGTTGGGTTTAGGAATTTCATGTTGTCTGCCTAGCCCAGATTTAAAATTCCATCAAGATGGATAATAGGCCGTGACTGTTTCAGCATGTATATTGATGAAAAAATGAGATTTAAAGATTATTTGCACCATAAAAAGCAAAGGGTCTGTCTTACTACTGACACTTGGACATCAATTCAAAGGATTAATTATATGTGTATTACTGCTCACTTTATAGATGACACATGGTCAATGAAAAAAAGAGTTTTGAATTTCATTCCTATAGCTAGTCATGAAGGGAGGGACATTGGAATTGAAATGGAGAAGTGTTTGCTTGAGTGGGGTATTGAAAGGGTGCTTACAATCACTGTGGACAATGCTAGATCTAATGATGTTTCAATTGAATATTTGGTAGGAAACATTGTTAGGTGGGGGCAGTCAGTTATGAAATGTCAGTTTTTACATATGAGATGTGTGGCACACATAATTAATTTGATTGTTAATGAAGGGCTGAAAGAGGTAGGTCAGTCAGTTAAGAAAGTTAGAGAGGCTGTTCGTTTTATTAGACAGTCACCACTTAGAATGAGAAAGTTTAAAGAGAGTTGTGTTGATGAGAAAATTCAGACCAAGCAAATGTTATGCTTAGATGTCCCTACAAGGTGGAATTCTACCTATTTGATGTTAGAGGCTGCTCAAAAGTTTGAGGCAGCCTTTAAGAGGTATGAGGACAAAGATCCATATTTTAGATTTGATCTTGAAGAGGGGGTGCCTGAACAGGAAGATTGGAAGAATGTTAGGAAGATGACTATGGTATTGAGTCATTTTTATGATCTAACTATGCAAATTTCTGGTTCTTTATATGTTACATCCAATAATTTCTTTCGTGAAATTTACATGGTTTATCGTTTCTTGGATGAGTGGACTAAAAGTGATATGATTGAGTTAGCTAATATTGCAAGTAGAATGAAGGAAAAATATGACAAGTATTGGGGATATCCTATGAGGATCAATAAACTTCTTTATATTGCCACTATTCTTGACCCCGATATAAGCTAGAGTGGGTGCAATTTGCTCTATGTAAAATGCATACACGTGCTGTTGGTGAACATTTGGGGGTGCTTATTAAAGAAGTCTTGATTTCTTTACATAATGAGTACAAACAAGTGCTGTCTCCATCAGCACAGCTTGAAAAAGGAGCATCTGTTGATACACAAGAAGATCTTCTTGATGATGATGACCCTAGTCTAAAAGTTAGGAAATTGCTTGATATTGAGGAGCAATTATTCATGGATGAACATCTTAGTGGAAGGACTAGTAGAACAGAAGTGGATAGATATTTAAATGAAGAAATTGAGCCCAGAAAAGATGATTTTGACATTTTAAGTTGGTGGAAGGTAAATAGTCTTAGATTCCCTATTCTTTCTCAAATAGCAAGGGATGTGTTGGCTATCCCAATTTCTACTGTTGCTTCTGAGTTTACCTTCAGCACAGGAGGAAGAGTTCTAGATTTATTTAGGAGCTCTTTAACTCCTAAAGCTGTACAGTCCCTGATTTATGGTCAAGATTGGCTTAGGCACTTACTTAACTATGTTGAAGAAGTAGGAGATGATGATTTTCAGCAAATAGAACTTGGTAATATCTTTTACATCTATTTTTTGTCTTTATAAAAATAATAATATATTTATTATGATATTTCATGGGAAGTCTAATTTTGTGTTTTTATTGCTAGATTTTCAAAAGATTGCATTGGAGGCAACTGTTGATATATAGTAGATGCAATGCTAATATGTTTGTAAGTCATTTATCAATATCTTTGTATTATTGTAATATTTTATTTCTTTTCTTTTCATTTGATTTATGCTCCTCTTTATGTTGGCTGTGTAATGGTCAATGGTATTTAATTGCAGGCTGCTGTTAATATCTTTCTTTTGGATCATTTTATGATGGCTATATATTTTGTTCAAAGATTTCAGCACACAAAGGGTCAATGGATGAGTTGCTGCGGTTGATTTTGGTGTTGTGACTACACATAGCAAACTTTTGTATTTGATTTGATGCTCCAGTTTAATTGGAAATATTGCTGTTAAATTTGCCATTTTTTGTATGATGATTATTGGCCAACATTGTTGTCAAACTTAGCTTTTTGATTGATGTTTGATGATTATTGGCCAACTTCTAATGCTAGCCAACATTGCTGTCAAACTCATTATATGACAGTTTACAATGAGAATTGAATTGTAATTATATCTTTTCCTTTTTAGATATTTGATTTATGGTTTGTTACTTTGTTTCTTCAATGTTAAACTCTAGCTACTGTGTTGGCAAAAAAGCCCAATTTGTTACTTTATTTCTTCAATGTTAAATTCCAGTTGCTTTGTGTTAATAAAAAAGCCCAAAATATGGACAGGCCTGAACAAAAGGTTTTTTTTTTTTAGATTTTTCGCAGTGGACATAGGAGAACCAAAAAGGCCCATCAATATGGCCCAAATACCGAAAAAACCGACACACCGAATCGAAATATGTCGGTTTTTCGATGTTCGATTTTTTTGGTATTTCGGTTTCGGTTCGGTTGTAAAAATTGATGTATTTTCGGTTTTAACCGAACACCGAACTGAAAAACCGTTTGCACAACCCTATATCCAGTGGTTGATCCCAGTTTGATCTGGTTTTGTGTGGTTTGACCGATTTTTGGACGGTTTGATTTTCTATTTTGTTAATATTTTATTTAGAAATTCATATAATAGCTCTGAAATCTTCTCTTCCTCACCCATCTAGTCCTAAGTTAACTCCGATCTAACCCACTAACTTTTGACCCAATATTCTAACCGATTTAATAACCAGTCCGGATTTCAAAACCTTAATTAAAAGCCTTCATCACAGTTGATCAGAAAGTTAGAAATTCTAACATTCATTGCAATTTTTCCGTATTATAAAGAGTTTCTTATTTTCTGACAAAAAAAAAAAAGAGTTGCTTATTTTAATTATATTCTAGCGAATTTTTTTTAAAATAAAAACTAAATCGGCAATCGTACTAGTTACTACCATGAATAGTTCAATACTCTACTTTCTAGCTCGTGCATTATCTTCTGCATCAGCAAATTTGACTCCTCTCTCTCTATTTCACACACAAACAGATATTAAAACATCAATCACGACAAATCTACAATTCCTGGCTCACTGTATCTCCTACAGCTACAAATTAAAAACGAACAGCTTTGGGACTACGCTTGATTCCAATTTTGATTTGATGATTACATCAACTTCAAATATATACAACGGTTTCAGTACGAAGCCCGAAGGAGAAGGAGGCCCAACCCAACATAAGATCAGCCATATAGCCTATACGTCAATATCGAACCCCTTTGTCCAGACAGGCACGCAGTAGATTAAGATACCAAGAGAGAAAGAGGCACATATTGTAATTGCGGCATATGCATATGCTCTCCAAGGATGCTTGCTTTCCCTCATTGCGTTGAACTCTGCAGCAAATGTAGACACTGTGCTCAAGCACCCCATCACACCAAACTGTACACCTGCCACCACTGTATCACAATTCCTTGTGTTCACCTGCATCATCAACCAACCAATACTGGTCACCATCTCCAACATCAAAAACAACAGAAACGAATCGTTTTGCAGAAAAATCTTACAGCTTCCTTGACAGTAGCAAGTGCAGCCATGAGACAAGCAGCAGAAACATTAGCAATCAGAGTCCCAAATGGAATCCATTTCATATGACCTGACCTTCCTACTCCTCTTCCATTGAGGCGTGCTAAGAACCATCGAATCCATACACCTACAGGTCCAACCATACAACTGAACCATAACTGAGCAGCACTTCCACCATGCTTGAACTTGGCCTTCGCCAATGCTCCAAACACGCCCCATAATATGCCTAACACCACCACCAACACCGCCATGATTCCCAGCTGACGCTTGCCGGAATTCACCGTCCACTCCTTCTCATATCTGTTACTTATTGAACTCTTGTTGAGAAGCCACCTGAAACCTTTGGCTGTCTCTATTCCGAAGATGATGGAGAATGCAACGAGAAACAGGCCTGAAAAGTGCACTCGTTAAAAATGCAATTGGGAAAAAGGGGTTTCTAAATGAGACAGCTTTGCCTGGATTTTTACCTATTAAAAAGCCGAGTGCTGCGAAAAGCCAGTGCCCAGAAACAGAGAGTTCAAGCATTTTCTGATTCCAACCACTGAAAGTTGTGAGGCTTCCTAAGTAACCAGTTGATATTGCTATGGCTAGATGCTCTGACACCCGCGATATGTCCCCTTTGAACACAACACCAAACCATCCCATAAGAAAAGAACCCACCTGGAAATTACGTTCAGTAAGTCAACATGAACTCCAAGTTCATTTAACAGAAAGGTTAAGGCTTCTATCAGATTGGCCATATTTGAGCAATTCTACACTAATTTCAAAATATGCAACTCTAGTAGTTGCTGCTTAGGCCCTTATGCATCTATGACAGAAAAACTAATCAAATCACAGAAAGGAGCAGACCATGTTACTGGGGAGGTCCAGGTAAAGAAGGGTTTGGTCACTTGTTACGCCGGCATCTCCAGGGCCAAATAATTTCTGCAGTAAGTATCTTGTCAAGACCTGTGACGAGAAGTACATTTCAATATTAGCAATCGCCAGATCTCATAACATGAAATGTGATCACTATAAGGATATGACACAGTGATCTGCAAAATGGACTGGGCCTCCATTTTTCAAGTTCTAAAGTCGATAATTTGTGTAAAAAAGTGGCTTGCAATTGATATAATTGAACAAAATTGGCCAAACAGAGGTTCAAGTTCTAAAGTAGAGGGAAAATGGCAAAAAACTCAACCGAAAAGAATATTAATGCTAATCAAGGGTCAACATATTACCCCAAGAATTCCAAAAACAGCTAAATGAATAAGACATGAAGCGTAGTCAAGTAATTCCGGCAACCCCTTCTCAGATTCCTGAAAGTAGAAATAACAAAGCAAGTGGATTCATTTGAGCAAAAGCAGAGCAGAAACTTAGAATTAATTTGAGAGATCCACCATTAAGGCTCACTTGTTTTGAATCGTCAGAAACCAGTATTGCAGAAGTGGCCGGGAGAGGTGATTCGGTGTCAGGCGGCAGAGGGGTAACAGAGGAATTAGAATGCGACAACGTAGGGTGAGGCTGAGATTTGAGATCGTCGGTAAGGGAAGCAGCAACCTCATTTTCCGACCGGCGATCAAAGGAGAGGCGGAAGCTGTTGCTGGCACCGTATCGCCTGCTGGGAAGAGCTCGATCCCCAATATCTCCAGCTTCTGAAACACTAACACTCTCTGTTTCACCGTCTTCGTGTATTTGATGGCTTCTACGACTTGATATGCTTAATGAATATTGTCTCAGGGAAGAACTTGCACTTCCTGTTCGCTCCATGAGAACGCCGGCGAGAGGGTATTTGGTTCCGACGAGGACGCAAGAACTTCTCGTTGTTAAACTAAATATGACAAAACTGATATCATGGAGACAGCAGAAGCATAACTGATCTTGTTTTTATTGTATATTTTTTATCTTAACAGGTAGGGGTGGGATGGCTCCACGATGACACAACACGAACATGAAGCTTGGAGTTTGATAAATGAGATTGAACTAATCCATGTGCACAGAAGTAACATAAATTGGTCCCGGCGAGTCAACAACTAGGCGCCGACTTATGAATTAAATTAGATAAATAAACACATTACATGTGAAAAACAGATTCCATTGGGAGATCTTGGGTGTGACTTGGGAGGCCATTTTTAAAACGGAAGACAACAATTTGGGTTTCACAAGGCACCAGGGCAGGGAATCACATTTTTATAAGGGCTGTTTTATTTGACCACAAGTCCGTCAACCACGGGATGGTAGCCGCTTGTCTGTGGCGGGCGTGCGACTGATGTTAGCTTAAAATTTCCGTGTGTGTGAAATGGACATTATGAATACAATACGCCACCTGTTTTTTAGATCCGCTTTCTATCCTTTTTCTATTCATCCGCTTTCTGTCAATTTTTTTAATATAATCCGTTGATATCTTAATTTAATGGTTCATATTAAAAAAAGATAAAAAGAGGATATAAATGAAAAAGATGAAAGTCAGATTCCTTTTTTTTAAGGCCCAAGCCCTTAAGCAAACATTTTGCATAATTTATTTGAACCTTAAAATATTGATATTTAAATTAATATAAAAATAACACCGATTTGCTCGCCTCCTTATTTTATAGAGTATCGAAAGATGTTTTTTTTTTCCCGGAAGAGTATCGTATTCGGAAGATGTATCACCTTGTACCGTACCAACATGTATAATCTAAAATCATATCCTTTCCATTCAGTACTTATAAGGCAGGTTCAGGAATTCGAACCGGACCGGTGAGTCTGACCCAAAAATCGGCGAACCGGCCGGTGAATCGGTCCGGTTCCAATTTAAAAAAAAATTATATATTTTTTTTAAAATTTTATACTATAAACCTAAAATTTTTCATTTCTCATCGGTTTGGCTCCAATTTGACCCACTGACTCTTAATTCAATACTCCGACCGGTTCAATACCCGGTCTGAGTTTTAATACCTTTCTTATAAGATATTTTTTATTAATTTTGCTCTCCAGTATGTTAATTGATGGCTTTTAAAATCGTACATCCTTTTCATGTTTATTCCTGTTTGATAAGATCTTGGTTAAAAAATTATATTAATAATATCTCCTAATTAAGGGCAGTTTTTAGAAAATTATTAATTACACCTTGAAAGATATACAAGGGTTAAGTCGCATCCTACACCTTAAAATATTCTTTCATGCATAATCAGTGCCCTAAAGTATTTTGTGATAAACCAAACACCCTAAAGTATTTTATTCGGTGTATCTAGCACTATAAACTTTTATATACACTCAACATCTTAAGATATTTTTTCAGTTGTAATTGATATCTTAAATTATCTAAATTGAGAAATACAAATTGTACAAAAAACAGTTTTTGGTGATGGATGCCAATGAAAAAATACTCTGGGGTATTGAGCACATCACAAAATTTTTTAAGGCTCAATGCACTTAGAAAATGCTTGAGCATGCACCTTTACCCAAGACACAATCTTGGAGAGTAAGTTACATGTGTTGTGTTTGTAAGTTTGTTTAGAACAACGATTGGAACATTTAAAAATAGTTTTTCAATCATAATTTACGATGTACGAAATAATAAGAGAAGTTTTATCTCGATTTACATAAATACTCCCTCCGGTCTTAAATATAGGACATAGTTTCTAGTGCAATTTGTACTACAAACTATATCCTATATTTAGGACCGGAGGTAGTAACTCTTTTAAAGGCCCAAACTTAATCCCAAACAAACCTATATATATATGTGGCCTTCACCACTTCCAAATAATTATTCTACACATCTGATTTGACGGTACTTTGCACAGTTTATCCTATATTCGTAATAGAAAGCAGCTCCTTAGTAATAAAATGCTGGATAGTGATATTAGAATTTAAGCAAGGCATGCAGCTCCAACTCCAGGAACAAGATCAAGGAGCAACGTTAGCAAAACTTTACATTAGAAGCAGTACAGTTCCTCCAAAATTTTGGAACCTTTGTCCTTCGCTTTCAAACTTTACGCTCAAAATAACTCTTTCTTAGAACCAAACATCATACCAGCTATACCTCTCATACATGAATGGACAGATGCATGAGCAAAACCTGCATCTCTGCAGACATATCTTAATTCCACAGGCCCAACAACCATCTCATGTTATTATCAGATTTATCGCCTTGTGAAAGTGGCCATCGCTATGCTGCTATAGGCACAAAAATATATAATTGCCGAGAACACTCACATTTTCCAAACATGTATGGCGTATAGCAAGATCCCAAAAATGAATGAAACACAAATTGTAATCATGGCATATAAATATGCTCTCCAAGGATGCATACTTTCTCTCATGGCATTAAACTCAGCGGTAAAAGTAGAGACGTACGGTGCTCAGACAACCCAGTAAACCGAACTGTATGCCTGTTACAACAGTGTCACAGTTTTTGGTGTTCACCTGCATCAATACCCATATATAGCTCTGTCAGAACCTTCATATTTATCATGCAGATTATTAGGTACCAGTCAAATTATAAAATGACAGTGGTAAATACGGGTGTAACGTACTGATTTCTTCACAGTAGCGAGTGCAGTCATGATCCAAGCAGCAGAAACATTGGCTATTAGAGTGCCGAATGGAATCCATTTGAACCACCCTTCCCTTCCTATTCCACGACCATTGAGTCGGGCTAATAACCACCTAATTCACACGCCTAGAGGTCTAACCATGCAAGCAAACCACAACTCAGCTGCACTACCTCCATGCTTGAACTCTCTGGCTACTAGCGCACCACTAACAGTACTCCACAACAGGCCTAGCATTATCAAGAAGAACACCATAACTGCCAACTGATGTGTGCGTTTGGCCACCTTCCAGTTGAACTTAGAGGTACGGTTTTGGCTTCCTGAACTCATTTTTAGCTTACCGAGAAGCCATTTGAAACCTTTGGCTGTCTCTACTCCAAAGATGATGGAACAGGCAACAAGAAACAGGCCTGCTAAATACCAATCGTTCACAAATTCATGTTATCAACTAGAACATGCCGAAATGAGACGGAAATTTAATTCACATTATGTAGGATAAGAAACTAGAGGGAGGAAAAAAGAAATGGAAAATTATTCACATCAAATGTGCCAGATTATCTATTAAAAAGCCAAGCACAGTGAAGAGCCAATGTCCAGAAACACCGAGTTCAAGCATTTCCTGATGCCAACCACTGAAGGTTGTTAGGCTTCCCAAGTAGCCAGTTGTTAGTGCAATGGCTAGATGTTCTGATACATTGGATATGTCTTGTTTAAATACAACACCAAACCATCCCATAAGAAAGGAACCAACCTGAAAGAATTTATACAAAATTTATGTTATTCCAAGCATTTTTTAAATTTCTCACAAACCAGGATAAGGATTCTGCAACTATTCTATTAGCGCTTAAAAATCCATAATTTAAAACGGATGTCACCATCATGAAAACCCTCCAGCATATAATATATATGCCGAAATAGCATTCTCAGGCCATAAACATCATGAAAATTAAATGTAGGAACCCGCAATTTATTTTCTTCTATTCTGCCCCTCTACTGTAATCTTATCAAGTTTTAGCTTCATATATATTTTTGAAATTTTTCTTACTGCTTGAAAATTCCATTTCAGTAGAACACAAGCTTATGGATAATAATCCGTGCATGAAATATTAGAAGGACCAACCATGTTCGAAGGCATGTTTGGTCATTTGTCACGCCAGCAACTTGGCCAAACAGCTTCTGCAATAAAAATCTTGTTAAGACCTGCATGTGTATAATGGTATATGGCGCATCAGTATCAGGGTAAATACGGCACATTATAACTTGAAATTGATAAGAAAGAGACTATCAGCAATTCTACTGTAATTTGGAACAAGTAATGTACCCCCGAGAATTCCAAAAACAGCTAATTGAATTAGACATGAAGCCTAGTTCAATATCTTTGGCAACTCTCGATCAGATTCCTGAAACCGGATGATGAAACTGAAATATTCCAAGTATATCCATATTATAAATTAAACCATCATTAGCAAACATTAAAAAAAAAAAGGTAAGAAACCCGAAAAACCACAGATCATTTGCTAAAGAGAGCTCACGTGTTTTATGTCTTCCTGATCCACACTTTCATCAAAGTTGGAAGCTGGAATAGGGTCAATGACTCCTGTTGTTGTAGTACGGTCATTAGGCAAGTGAAAGCTGCTACTCTCGCTGTGTCTTCTGCTATGAAGAGCTCGATCTCCGATGTCTCTTGCCTGAGAAACGGTCTCGCTCTCCACTTCATCATCTACATGATGGCTTATACGCCTTGATAGGGTTGACGAGTTCCTACTAACTGCTGAAGAACTGCAACTGTTCATACGCTCCATGAACTGCTCCAACACGACACAGATTGTTTCCTCCTGAATTACAAATGCGCCATAGAAGCCAAACGAAAATCAGCATGAATATTCCAGCAACCACTCGCACAGGTCTTTTCTATTCTTTCGTTCTTTTCCATTTCTTTTTTGACAAGGAAGGATGAATCCAAACAACTATTCACTTTGAGAAACTAGCAACATGCATGCAAGCAAAATAACTGCAACCAACAACTTAGAAAGTAATGGAAAATAAAAGTTTTCAACTAATAAAGAAGAATATGAAGCAAAAGCCTTTTGCACACAAAACGACGTCACCTTAAGTAAAGGAGAGGCATGGGACCGGAACAGTCACGGAGAGAAGCCAGGCGCCAAAAGTTCACTCACGACAGCGAGTCTCCCTATAAGAAGAGAGATCAAAGGACAATTCTAGCCTCCAAAAAGAATCAAACCGTAGTAAAATATTTATTAGTGCCGTGTTGAAAACGGAAGAAGTCAAAACTTCAAATATTCACGAGTCCCCTAGAAGGCTAGAACAGTTTCTTTCTCTTTTCTATACTGGCCATCAAAACAGAAGAAAAGTTTGACGGGACCACGGGTAGTGTACTGCTTGGTGTTGTGCCCCCGGCTGCCGCTAAACCCTCCCCAATTGTTTTTCTAAGAGTCTATTTATCATTAGATTTTATATCTTACCGGTAAAAAAAGAAAAAGAAATAAACTGTTTTCAAATTTTTACAATTTTTTAAATATTTAATATTCTAAATTAAAAATAAACTATACAATTTTGAAATTTTAAGTTTTTGAAAAATTATAAAAAATTTAAAACATTTTCATTTTTTGAACTATAAAATATTAAAATTTCACTCTTATTATATAGAATCAAATGACTAAGACAGCAGGACGCACGACTCATATCGACAGTTTCAAATGAACAGAAAAGCATACAGTAGAAGTTTGGGATCATCTCGACCCTAAAATCTAGAAACCCAAGTCTGCTTCATGTACTGGTATCTGTATGTCATCTAAACTATCACAGTGCTTAATCTTGATACCATTTTCTCATCCCACTCAGAATCTACATAACTTACATCACACTACTTTTATATTTAAAAAAAAAAATCATAATCTAGTAAAATTCTTTGAAAAATGACCAAAGTGCCATTCATCCCATAATCTCTGCTATGGAATGAAACAAGTGTTACGGTATTAGCTGATATTTGCTAAATTAAAAATTAATGCATAGTAACTTCACATATAAAATATACAGATTAGCTTTTGAGTTCGTAGCTGTCTAGCATTGATATACTTATCACAATTGAGCCTGTGAAAAATATTGAACGAAAACATGAATGAGAAAGATGAGGACGGGAAGAAGAGAAGAGTTTAAGGTTAGGCACCTCAAGAAGGACTTGGAATCCGACCCGCCGAGGTGATGTTGTCCAGGGTTCCAAAACCGGTCACAATAATTCAACTGTATAATTAAGAAATTGAAATTAATATATTTTTACTGTCAAATTCTCCAGTATCTATCCATATTCGTTAAAGTCAAACATACGATGTTGACCAACATTTACTGTCAAAAGTTGTGATATCATATAATTTTAATATTTCCAGTACAATATTTGTTAATAGTATAAGTATAAAAGCATACTCTGTTTTGTTTTGGTTTTTGAGGATTCTTCGTTATGTCAATTTGCAGCCAAGTCAGAAACAGAGAGTAATTAAAAGCCTTCGTCATTGTTGACCAGAAAGTCAGAAATTCTGACGCTCATTGCAAGTTTTTCAGTATTATAAAGAGTTGCTTATTTTAATTATATTCTAGCTAATTTTTTTAAAATAAAAACTAAATCCGCAAACTTACTACTAGTTACTACCATGAATAGTTCAATACTCTACTTTCTAGCTCGTGCATTATCTTTTGCATCAGCAAATTTGACTCCCCTCTCTCTCTATTTCACACACAAACAGATATTCAAACATCAATCACGACAAATCGACAATTCCTGGCTCCGTGTATCTCCTAGAGCTACAAATTAAAAATGAACACCTTTGGGACTACGCTTGATTCCAATTTTGATTTGATGATTACATCAACTTCCAAAATATATACAACGGTTTCAGTCCGAAGTCCGAAGGAGAAGGAGGCCCAACCCAACAAAAGATCGGCCATATAGCCTACACGTCAATATCGAACCCCTTTGTCCAGACAGGCACGCAGTAGATTAAGATACCAAGAGAGAAAGAGGCACATATTGTAATTGCGGCATATGCATATGCTCTCCAAGGATGCTTGCTTTCCCTCATTGCGTTGAACTCTGCAGCAAATGTAGACACTGTGCTCAAGCACCCCATCACACCAAACTGTACACCTGCCACCACTGTATCACAATTCCTTGTGTTCACCTGCATCATCAACCAACCAATACTGGTCACCATCTCCAACATCAAAAACAACAGAAACGAATCGTTTTGCAGAAAAATCTTACAGCTTCCTTGACAGTAGCAAGTGCAGCCATGAGACAAGCAGCAGAAACATTAGCAATCAGAGTCCCAAATGGAATCCATTTCATATGACCTGACCTTCCTACTCCTCTTCCATTGAGGCGTGCTAAGAACCATCGAATCCATACACCTACAGGTCCAACCATACAACTGAACCATAACTGAGCAGCACTTCCACCATGCTTGAACTTGGCCTTCGCCAATGCTCCAAACACGCCCCATAATATGCCTAACACCACCACCAACACCGCCATGATTCCCAGCTGACGCTTGCCGGAATTCACCGTCCACTCCTTCTCATATCTGTTACTTATTGAACTCTTGTTGAGAAGCCACCTGAAACCTTTGGCTGTCTCTATTCCGAAGATGATGGAGAATGCAACGAGAAACAGGCCTGAAAAGTGCACTCGTTAAAAGTGCAATTGGGAAAAAGGGGTTTCTAAATGAGACAGCTTTGCCTGGATTTTTACCTATTAAAAAGCCGAGTGCTGCGAAAAGCCAGTGCCCAGAAACAGAGAGTTCAAGCATTTTCTGATTCCAACCACTGAAAGTTGTGAGGCTTCCTAAGTAACCAGTTGATATTGCTATGGCTAGATGCTCTGACACCCGCGATATGTCCCCTTTGAACACAACACCAAACCATCCCATAAGAAAAGAACCCACCTGGAAATTACGTTCAGTAAGTCAACATGAACTCAAGTTCATTTAACAGAAAGGTTAAGGCTTCTATCAGATTGGCCATATTTGAGCAATTCTACACTAATTTCAAAATATGCAACTCTAGTAGTTTCTGCTTAGGCCCTTATGCATCTATGACAGAAAAACTAATCAAATCAGAGAAAGGAGCAGACCATGTTACTGGGGAGGTCCAGGTAAAGAAGAGTTTGGTCACTTGTTACGCCGGCATCTCCAGGGCCAAATAATTTCTGCAGTAAGTATCTTGTCAAGACCTGTGACGAGAAGTACATTTCAATATTAGCAATCGCCAGATCTCATAACATGAAATGTGATCACTATAAGGATATGACATAGAGATCTGAAAAATGGACTGGGGCTCCATTTTTCAAGTTCTAAAGTAGATAATTTGTATAAAAAAGTGGCTTGCAATTGATATAATTGAACAAAATTGGCCAAACAGAGGTTCAAGTTCTAAAGTCGAGGGAAAATGGCAAAAAACTCAACTGAAAAGAATATTAATGCTAATCAAGGGTCAACATATTACCCCAAGAATTCCAAAAACAGCTAAATGAATAAGACATGAAGCGTAGTCAAGTAATTCCGGCAACCCCTTGTCAGGTTCCTGAAAGTAGAAATAACAAAGCAAGTGGATTCATTTGAGCAAAAGCAGAGCAGAAACTTAGAATTAATTTGAGAGATCCACCATTAAGGCTCACTTGTTTTGAATCGTCAGAAACCAGTATTGCAGAAGTGGCCGGGAGAGGTGATACGGTGTAAGGCGGCAGAGGGGTAACAGAGGAATCAGAATGCGACAACGTAGGGTGAGGCTGAGATTTGAGATCGTCGGTAAGGGAAGCAGCAACCTCATTTTCCGACCGGCGATCAAAGGAGAGGCGGAAGCTGTTGCTGGCACCGTATCGCCTGCTGGGAAGAGCTCGATCCCCAATATCTCCAGCTTCTGAAACACTAACACTCTCTGTTTCACCGTCTTCGTGTATTTGATGGCTTCTACGACTTGATATGCTCAATGAATATTGTCTCAGGGAAGAGCTTGCACTTCCTGTTCGCTCCATGTGAACGCCGGCTAGAGGGTATTTGGTTCCGACGAGGACGCAAGAACTTCTCGTTGTTAAACTAAATATGACAAAACTGATATCATGGAGACAGCAGAAGCATAACTGATCTTGTTTTTATTGTATATTGTTTATCTTAACAGGTAGGGGTGGGATGGCTCCACGATGACACAACACGAACATGAAGCTTGGAGTTTGATAAATGAGATTGAACTAATCCATGTGCACAGAAGTAACATAAATTGGTCCCGGCGAGTCAACAACTAGGCGCCGACTTATGAATTAAATTAGATAAATAAACACATTACATGTGAAAAACAGATTCCATTTGGGGATCTTATGGTTGGGTTTCTCTGTCTTTCGTGGCGTACGCAAGCTCCGGGGAGGGGGGGGGGGGCAAGTATGGAAGGATGTGAAATTAGTGAAGTTTGTCAAACAGGGGTGTGATTTGGGAGGGCATTTTTAAAACGGAAGACAGAAATTTGAGTTTCACAGGGCACCAGGGCGGGGAATTACGTGTTTGTAAGGCCTGTTGTGTTTGACCACAAGTCCGCGAACCACGGGATGGTAAACGCTTGTCTATGGCTGGCGGGCGACTGATTTTCGCTTAAAGTTTCCGTGTGTGTGTGTGTGATACGTCATTCGCATGTTTGTTATGTGGTTGAGATAGTTTATGTGGTTGTTTGGAATAGTTTATTTTTATGTAATAAGTGTTTATAAATAATAATTTACGGTATACAAGGTAAATATATGAGAGGAGTTTTATCTCGGCTTGCGTGATAAGCACTTATATTCAAAAAATAAATGTGTGTTTGGTTGGGCTTATATTTAGACAATAAATCCTTATTACGCAAGCCGAGATAAAACTCCTCTCACATATTTACCTTATATACCGTGAATCATAATTTATAAACACTTATTGCCCAAAATTAAGCTATTCCAAACGAGCACTAAGTGTTCCCAAACATGTACTATAAACTGTTTTTCATATAAATCGAGATAAAACTCTTCTTACATATTTACCTTATATATTATAAATTATGATTGAAAAGTTACTTTTAAACATTCCAATAACTATCCCAAACGAGCATCATGACATAATGTGTACAATTTTTTTTTATATAATTGATCGAAACATTGTGTACGATATGCTCGGCGTTTTTTTTAGGGAAAATGTCAGCTAGGTCCCAAGGTACACAAATAATCTCAAAAAACTCCCTTTGAAAAGTCCAAGGTTCTAACATCAATTCCCTATGAGCAATTACAAAAATAACCCCCACTCAAATAAGAAAAGAAAACGCATAGAGGAGAGGAGTGAAGCACGTTTTTGTGATCAAGGCATTAAGGAAAAAGAGAAAAACGCACACAGACGAAGGGCGTAGGTGGTGCAACATTGAATGGATACAAAGTGGTGTTAATGTGGCTAGGAACATTGTCCAGGTACGTGTAGCAACGTACAGAAACGAACTGGAAAATTTTGTTTTTTTCTATGTGAAAGTTGGTTAGATTGAGAGTGAGGGGTTGATGAAATGTTGGATCTTGAGCTAAAAAATGGAGTAAGTGGTAGGTGGTAGACAAGAAAAGCTAAGAATTTAGTAGACAAATGAGCTTGATCATTGAAGTTAGGGTTTTACCTTGGGTGGGTTGGGTTTATATTAGAGTGCTCTGTTTTTGTGGCATGGTAACAGAGGAGCTGTTGTGTTTAAAGTGAGAATGGTGAATGTAATTGGTATTCTTTGCTGGAAAAACGCTGAAATGAACAAAAAAAAAATTATTGTAAATTTGTGCATATGAAGTTGTAAATATTGCTGTGGAAGTTGTTAAAACGTACCGTAGCTGTGCTCTGTTTTTGGGGAAGCAAACAGAGGTTTGACCTTGTTTTTAGTGTGTTTGGTGTTATTAGAAAAAGCACATGTGTAGGAAAAAAAGTGTAGTTAACGTGTTGTTAATATGTGCATATAAAGTTGTAAATATTGCTGTAGAAGTTGTTAATACGTACTGTAGCTGTGCTCTATTTTTGGGGAAGAAAACAGAGGTTTGGCCTTGTTTTTAGTGTGTTTGGTATTATTAGAAAAAGCACATGTGTAGGAATAAAACGTGTAGTTAACGTGTTGTTAATATGTGCATATGAAGTTGTAAATATTGCTGTGGAAGTTGTTAATACGTACCGTAGCTGTGCTCTATTTTTGGGGAAGAAAACAGAGGTTTGGCCTTGTTTTTAGTGTGTTTGATGTTATTAGAAAAAGCATATGTGTAGGAATAAAACGTGTAGTTAACATGTTGTTAATATGTGTGTATGAAGTTGTAAATATTGCTTTGGAAGTTGATAATACGAAGTTTGTGTTGCAGATTGACATAAAAGATGGGAAGTTGTTCGGGGAAGAATTTATTTTGTTTCTTTCATGTGGGGGGAGTTTTTAAATGGTGGAGAAGATGAAATGCAATATGTTGTGGTTTAGTAAGAACAAGATGCGTAAAGAAAAGCACAACGTATGAGGAGTTGCAAAGAATCATATCATCCATAACGGGAAAAGAAAGGAATGAAATGCAAATGAAGTTCAAAGTTGCCCTTGATACATCAACATTTGTGGATCTTGTAGATGACGAAGGGGTGGATCATCTAATCAAATTTAATGAACAATATGGTCATGTATATATTGAAAAGGATGGTGATAATGACAGTACAGAACCAGCAATGAACGGTCAAATGGAAGAGCAAGAAATGTAAGTTTATTTGTCCTAAGAAAAGTAATTTTTTCCAACGTGAATATGTGCATGAGCACTAAAACTTGTAATTTCTTGCAGGATTGATCATTTGTTTGGAGGTGAAGGAGGAATGTGTACATCCCCACATGGTTTGTTAAATGAAAGTCAAGTGATCCCATTATTGACTTGTGCTACGTAAATGGTGCCAACCCCTATACCAGAAATGAATCATGAAAAATGGAGGGATTTGATTATTGGAGCAGGACAGATTTTTCCGAATGCTGTAAGCCTTCGTCAAACGTTATACAAATATAGCATTGCTCATAAGTTTGCATACCGATTTGTCAAGAACAATCAACACAAGATAATTGTGAAGTGCAAGGTTGATGGTTGTCCTTGGTACATGGGTGCATATTCATCAGGAGAACATCAAGATACAAAGTTTATAACCATTAGAACACTCAAAAGTGAACACATTCACCAAGCACAAGATAGCCTAATAGTTTTGCATCCACACAGGTCGAGCTTGACATCATCAATCGTAATGGATAGTTTGAGGTGCAATATTGATAAGACTGCTAACGTCGTTCGATCAGACATGTACAAAGAGTATGGGGTGCGGCTGAACTACCGTCAAGCATATAGGGCAAAAGAAAGAGCGTTAAGGGAATTACATGGTCGAGTAGAAGACTCTTACATGGTAAATCCTTGGATATGTGACAGACTAATCGAGAGTGACCCGGACACAGTTGCAAAATGGGGAGCCTCATCTAACAATAGATTTCATAGGGTATTTATTGCTTACGGTTGTTCGGTTAAAGGATTTTTATGAGGTTGTCGACCCATACTTTTTGTAGATAGTTGTCATCTAAGTGGCACTTATAAGGAAACAATGTTGTCAACTAGTGCATATGATGCAGAAACCAGATGTTTCTCCTAGCATATGCCATTGTCAGCGGTGAGACATGTGATGAATGGTCTTGGTTTCTATAGAACGTGAAAGACATTATAGGCTCAATGTTGATAACAATTGTCTCAGATCACAATAATACGATTATTGGTGCTATAAAAAAAATATTTGGCAGTGAGAGACATACTTTTTGCTACCGGCATGTGAAGGAAAATTATAGTGCCGAGTTCCTATGAATTAATAAAGGTCGGACACGAACATCGGGGAATAGCAAGGAGAATGCACTCCTTCTTCTTGATGCAATTGCATATGCAAGGTTGAATGAAGACTTCAATAGTGCAATGGGTAAATTAAGATTGTTCAATCCACAATTGGCAAATTGGGTGGAGAATCATGGGGATGTTGACAAATGGGCTCTAAGCAAGTTTTTTTCAAACGGTGGGATAACATAACCAGTAATCTTGCAGAATCGTTTAATGCATGGATGTTAACAGAAAGGAAGCACACCGTGTCAGTTTTAATTCATGAACATCGAGAGAAATTGGCTCAAAAATTGATTGCAAGCAAGATGGCTATGGGTAGTTGGAAAAATACAGTGGGACCCAATATTGAAGAAAAATTGCTACAACAAGTTAAACATGCTGAAAATATGGAAGCATCATATTATGGAGACAATCAGTTCTCGGTTCGAAGTAGATGTGGAGATGCTATCATTTTTGTGAATATAGATCTTGGTGAAAGAAAATGCACGTGTCTAGCATGGCAAGTGAGTGGAGTACCTTGCGCCCATGCATGTGTAGCTGTTAAGGTACTTAGTAGTAATGTGTACACATTTGTAGATGACTAGTTCAAACTAGAAGCACAGGGAAAAATATATGAAAATTCCATGAGGCCAATCGCAACTCATGATTGTCCACGAGTTGAGTCTCCGACGGTGACACATATGCTAACACAAACATTCTTAAACCCTCCAATAACTTCAAGGCCACTAGGGAGACCGAAAAGGAAAAGAAGGGAATCTCAGTTTCAAAACAAAAAGATATATCATTGTGGGAGATGCAATGAGACTGGGCATACAGTCAAAACTTGTAGAAATCCAAATCCATCCTAAAAACAAGTACATAAATGTAGATGCTTTTGATAGTAACTTTCTGGTGATGTATATATTGACCATGAAGTAGTCGCATTCCCTCACCCCTTTTGCTTGTTGAATGCATCCTCAACTTGGTGTATCTATGTAATTAGTATATCATATTAAGTGGAATGAGTAAGTGAACAAAAGGTACTTACTCATAGTACTTAATATTTTATTGTCTTAGTATATATGGAAATGATAAGCTATTCAGTTGTGACGGTACAGGTATTATTTTGTTTAATTTAATGCTATGTTGTTGTGACAGGGGCTACATGAAATTGTACAACCATAAGAGGGTTGGCCAATGACTTAATGAAAATAACTTTTTTTTGTTGTGAAAACATACATACATAATGGCTTGTGCACAAGGCCTCATGATGTTGCTAGTGTCGGCTCAAGAATATTATGCACATTGAAGCATCACTAGATTCAGCTAATGGTAAGACCCTGTGAGAGTGTCAAAAATTAAACTGTTCAGAGGAAGTTGTTAATATCACTGATGATGTTGTAAATATACCATAACATATTGTCAACGATGAGAGAAGAGAGTGGTGTGTATGTTGTAGCTTGTTGCACAAGCTACTGCCCTGGTGTCCCTGGTGGGAGTAGTTGTAAACATAGCTTAAAGACTTGTAAAAATGACTTAAGGTGTTGTAAACGTAGCAACATGTGTTATAAACATTACTTAAAGACTTTCTTTCTTACATGTTGTAAACGTAACTTATTAAGTTGTTAATATCACTTACGATGTTGTAAATATAGCATAACATATTGTAAACGATGAGAGAAGAAAGTGGTGTGTATGTTGTAGCTTGTTGCACAAGCTACTGCCCTGGTGTCCCTGGTTGGAATAGGGTTAAACATAGCTTACAGACTTGTAAAAATGACTTAAGGTGTTGTAAACGTAGCAACATGTGTTGTAAACATAGCTTAAAGACTTTCTTTCTTACATGTTGTAAACATAACTATTTGAGATTTTGAGAGTTGGTGGGACAAGCACGCATCCAATGATCTTTGTGAAAACATAAAAACATCAAACACTTGTTAAAATGTCATCACCTGTTGTCAAAACATACATATCTACTAGTAAACCATAACAAAAAAAATGGAAAAAAGCTGTTTGGGGACCTTATTCTCTAAATAGTTTGGACCCTTCACATATCAAACAACCTGAGCAAACCACCAAAAAACATGTTGTGAACATATGCATAATGTGTTGTCAATGTGCACATTTGGCAATTTTGCTAATAAAGCATTCCATATGTACATGTTGTAAAATTAACTGATTATGTCGCCAAAATAACTAATGATGTTGTAAACTAACTATACGTTAGTGCCTTTTGCTTCAAGCAGGCATTCTTACAAAATATCAACTACAGTACACTATAACTAGCCATATCCACAGAAGAATACGTCAAATGCTACACGACTTTCTTCCTCTTTATTTGTTGACTTCCGTTGAGAAGGGTCAACACCTTTTGAGCGTGTTTATTCTGCTCATGTGCGACTAGCCACCATAAACAATCCACCTTTACCTGCCGAATCTGATGATCACCAAGCTTAGGCATGGTGTACCCCGCCTTGTCATGTGTAGAGCCATCCCAGCTATGTAACCATGACAGAACATAAACACCACACGAATCGCTACAAAACAAAATGCCACATACAGAGTTCCAATGTTATAACAACTGAATGGTTAAAAAAAGCTATAATTCAAAAACTTGGAGGAATAAAAACAGCACTCACGTATCAGCTTAGACATGCACTTTTGCCCAATTAACTTCCTTTGCTATTTCCTGCCCTTTGTCATATACTTCGGGTTTAACTCAACGAAGTATGTTAACGATGCAATCTCTCTGGAAGTTGTACGAAAAAGAAGTTATGTCACAAAACAACAATGACGAATGCATACAAACCATTTGAGAAAGAAGCACTTACACACTGCTGTGTGAGCCGTTCTTTGGCTCGAAAATCTTCTTTTTGGATTTTGCTCATTCTCTTGGGTTTTGTTGGATGGTCAGCCGCTGAACGTGCATCTTCTTCTACCTTTTGTGCACTTGCATATGTTAATTGGTCAACCAATGAGTCCAACACATAAAACCGTATTGTCTTCGTCTCCAAAACATAACAAAACCAATTATCCAGGCGCAGGGTAGGAGCAAAAATCAAGTCGCAATCGCCAATGTTGTAACCAATATGTTCAGGCAAGATCTCTGCAGCAAGTGATTCCAATGACCACTTATTCGGAGCCACTGCCATTTTTTGCATCAATTCTGCGGAAAATATGTGTCTAGTCACCTGGCTGCTATTGTGTACTTGATCCCCTATTAACGTCCTCACAACCATGGTCATAAACTATGCACCATTACAAAGAGGGTAAGCAATTCGCAGAATTCAATGAACATAGTATGAGTTTATTGTTCAAGTAACTTACCCTGTTACTAATCCACCCCCTTGGATGAAGACAATATAGTTCACCGCGGGTCAAGAAATAATCATACATATCCACAAACTCCCTAATAGACAAACAAGCGCACAAAGTCAGTTTTTGTGATTCATCTCAGTTGAGATTGAAGAAGTGTGATTACTTACTCCTGCTCATCCTCTGTTGAATTACATTGTGTAGTGCACATTTGATATAAAACTTCCTTATCCTTCTCATCTTGACTTCTCTTCTTACCCATTGTTGTCACCCAAGGAGAGCCAATAGCAGGTTTCTTAACCCTTGTAGATTTCCCCAATTGTGCCTTTTGCTTTCCTTTCGATTCCACTTCCTCTTTATCTCCCATAGCATGTACACCTCCTACTTCTTCCTCTGACCCTTCGTTTACACTTATAGACTGCACTTCATCGTCTTCTCTTTTTCTTATATCACCCCCTCATCTTCACTTGGTAATACATGTTCATCATCTTCACTTTCTGACGAAGATTTCACGTCTTGCACCTTTTCATCCCCTTCATCGATGTCTTCCCCGCCCAACAGCCTTGCCTGAAGGGAAACAAGTTCCTCTTGCACTATTGACACCACCCTTGACATAATTCGATCATATGTTCTCTTGATTTCCTGCAAATTAGACATGACAAAAAATTAATTCAATACTTTCAACTGAATGTGTGGCTGACATCAGATTTCACATCTTACAGGGTGTGTTAGCATAGTTTGTTCATGCAATTTAGAAGAAGGAGATCCAACTACATTACTGATTGAATGTAGCAACCCTTGGTTGCTTTCCTTCTCTATTTGCACTCTACTCTTGACGTTGTTGCCATTCCAAAATGCAAGCGCATTGTCACTTGTAGAGGCATGTAGTTGGCCTAGGGGAAAATGTTGCAAGCAAAACACCTGTACAGAAATTAAATAACACCTTAACAGCAGTAGAATTCAACATCTAATGCAGCAATTTACAACTAATTAAACAAAGCCAACAAACGTTACATAGATAAAACATGCACTTACCATTAGAAAATATATACATCCGCCTACATTGATCCTGCCTGCATCTTTCCCTTTCATTACTTTTTTCTTGTACTGTGCAAGAGAATTTGATAGTTCAATCAACACAAAACTCGACCAATCATACTCCCCAAGAGCTCCTTTTGTTGCCGCCATCACCTTCAACACTCTATTATTCACTTTAATACCCGCTCCGGGACACAAGAGAGTTCCCAACGCATACATAACAAAGAGGAATTTGAATTCGAGATCCTCATCTCTCTCAATTAGCCATTTTCCGATCGTCTTGTAAGGCACTGTCCTGTACAATGTCTTCAATTGTTCAAAACATTCTTCTTCTTTATTAACTTTTTCCTTAATGTCCCCCTCACACGGTAAGCCCATCAATTGTTGTACATCTTCCCGGCGGATGTTCAATGACCTCCCTCGAATCAAAACATTATTACTTGGAGGGTCAAATACAGACATAAACTGACCACATAGATCTCGGGGGATTTATGAGCAGCATATGTGAACTAACTTGTCAAATCCGACTTTCTTTAGCCATCCATCCTATCTTCTCTATTTTTCACACTGTTGCACACTTTCATAAATTGATTAGAAGCATAGCGAGTCAAGAATGGAACCACGTATTTTGTCCCTTTTGCCTCACTCCTTAAATTCTTCGCCCTCACCCTATATGCCTCCTTCTCCTCATCTTTCAATGCGTCCCAAGCTTCTTTCATCGACTGTGTCTCCTCTTTTAAACGCTTGCACTCCTCCTTCTTGTTTTTCTTGTTCTTAAAATAGTCTTGTGTAAACAATATATACCCTGAAACTTTTTTCACCCTCTCTCCCTCTCCATCTTTCCTTTCTTTGTTCTTTGGCATTTTTTGCTTAACCTTGAGCTTAATTACTACTTTATTCACACACCACCAAAAACATAAGACATTAACCAATCATTTGTATATAACGAACACCTAATTTATGAAGTTAATTGCAATTCCATATCAGCAATGTACAGAACACATTCATCTAGACAATATATATATATATATATCAATCACTAAATCATATAAATCAACAATGAAGCATAAGGGTTTACTTCACATGCTTTAAAACAAAGGTCATGAAGAAAACTCTCTTCTGCAACTCATCACACACAACATACAATCTTTCATATCAACGGTTGCTAACTATTCTATACTAACAAGTACTAATTCATACAATGGTGTATGTTGTACCTAAAGCCAACTTTACTTCCTATACTGACCATTCTTCTGTTGGAACCACTAAAAAATAGTAATAAGCAACACAAACAGAAGCATTAATAGGACATCAATTATGAACAGTAACTTACTTCCAAATGCACCAATTCTAGAGGAGCACATTATTAGCCTCATACCCATTGATTCTGACCTCAAACCCAATGCTAGAGCAGCACATTATCAGCAAACCACATTATAAAACATTCCCTGGCCTTCAACGTTACTCATAAACAAACATCTATACCCCCCAAAACAACAACACTGATTCAGCCACCATAGAGCAGCGACACACAGACAAAGAAAAAATTTAAACCCAACAACCACCTTCCTTAACAATGTATTTCCCCAAGTAAATTCCAAGAATCAATGCTTTCCCCCAATCCCAAACTAGTGGTAACCCAATAGATTAATAGTGCCATTTCACAACAACAAAAAACCACACATTAAAGGCATGCGGACGACTGACCATCGGAGGAGCAATGGAGGGACGCTGGGTGTTGGAAGGAGCGATGCCGCTGACGTTGTTGGACGGACACCCGATTCTTTGCCGCTGCAACACCGGTCGACACTGGCGCTGCCCAGGAACAGCGGCTGCTTCGCCGGCGGACTCCAATGCGTGCTTGCCCGGTGGACTGCGATGCACACTTGGGGATTGGAGGACTCACCGACGCGGAGTCGAACGGCAGCGACGCAGAGTCGAAGGCCACCGACACGAGACGGAGAACCAGGGCGAGACGGAACGAGAAGCAAAGCGTGCGAGAGGTTACCACATTCAAACCCTCTATTGTTTTCTTTTCAAAATGAAGGCTCCATTTTTTAAATTTGAGTGGGGGTTATTTTAGTAATTGCTCATAAGGAATTGATGTCAAAAAAATCCCTAGGGACTTTTCTGACCTTGGACTTTTCAAATGGAGTTTTTTGAAATTATTTGTGTACCTTGGGACCTAGCTGACATTTTCCCTTTTTTTTAAGGGTGAGCCTGAAGCAAACATTTTGTGTAGTAATTTGAACCATAAAATATTGATATAAAAATAACACCACTTTGCGCGCCTCCTTATTTTGTAGAGGATCGAAAGATAAATCATATACTTTCTATTCAGAACTTATAAGATATTTTTTATTAATTTTGATATCCAATATGTTAATTGATGGCTTTTAAAATCGTACATCCTTTTCATGTTTATTCATGTTTAATAAGATCTTAGTTAAAAAATTATATTAATAATATCTCCTAATTAAGGGTATTTTTTAGAAAAGTATTAATTACACCTTGAAAGATATAAGAGGGTTAAGCTGCATTGAACACCCTAAAATATTTTTTCATATGCATCTAGTACCCTAAAATATTTTGTGGTAAACCCAACACTCTAAAGTATGTTTTTAGGTGCATTCAGTATCATAAACTTTTATATGCACCCAACATGCAAAGATATTTTTTCAGCTGTATTCAATATCTTAAATTATTTAAATTATCAAATGTAAAATTGTACCAAAAGCACTTTTCTTGGTGATGGATGCCAATGAAAAAACACTATAGGGTAAGTACGCTACAAAATTTTTAGGGCTCAATGCATTTAAAAAATGCTTGAGCATGCACCTTTACCCAAGCTACAATCTTAGAGAGTGAGTCACATGTATTGTGTTTGCGAGATTGTTTCGAATAATGATTAGAATATTTAAAAACAGTTTTTAATTATAATTTATAATATATGAGGTAATAAGAGAAATTTTATCTCGATTTACATAAATAAACACTTTTAAATACCTCAACTTAATCCCAAACAAATATTACATGGGCTTTCACCACTTCCAAATAATTATTCTACACATCTGATTTGACGGTACCTTACATAGTCTATCCTATATTCGTAATAGAAAGCAGCTCCCTAGTAATAAAATGCTGGATAGTGATATTAGAATTTAAGCAAGGCATGCAGCTCCAACTCCAGGAACAAGACAAGGAGCAACGTTAACAAAACTTTACATTAGAAGTAGTACAGTTTCTCTAAAATTTTGCAACCTTTGTCCTTCGCTCGCAAACTTTATGCTCAAAATAACCCCTTCTTTAGACCAAACATTATACCAGCTATACCTCTCATGGCTTAAGGGACAGATGCATGAGCAAAACTGCAAAACCTATATCTCTGCACACATATCGTAATTCCACTGGCCCAACAACCATCTCATGCTATCAGATTTATCGCCTTGTGAAAGTAGCTATCGCTATACTGCTATAGGCACATAAATATAAAATTGCCAAGACCGCTCACATTTTCCAAACCTATATGGCGTATAGCAAGATCCCAAAAACGAATGAAACACAAATTGTAATCATGGCATATAAATATGCTCTCCAAGGATGCATACTTTCTCTCCTGGCATTAAATTCAGCGGCAAAAGTAGAGACGGTGCTCAGACAACCCAGTAAACCGAACTGTATGCCTGTTACAACAGTGTCACAGTTTTTTTAACACCTCAAACCAAAGAAACAAATACTTAACTAAAATGTTTGAAATATCATCAAGGATGTTTAACATCCAATTCATTAAAATACAAAATCAGTTTAAATAAAGCTCATATCACAATGTTAAATCAAATCCTCAAAATATTTTAACAAAACATAACAAAATGTGGAAGTCTTAAGGTCATGAGAAATAAATAACATGAGTTTTAGAAGCACATAAGAGCCTTCAAGGCTCACTCCATAGGTGCCTACCCTTGCTCCTTATTAGAACAAACACCTGAAAAATGTTAATATATATAGGGATGAGATTCGACGTCCCAGTAAATATTGAAAAGTTTATACCTTACACAAGCAAACCATATATGTTAAAAAGAAGGAACTGATTACATATATATTTGCATATATCGTAATTCTCATACAAATCAATTTCAAATTAAATTATCATTATATCAATCAATATTTTTATCACAATATATAATATAAAATTATGCAATATGCAAAGTGCAACCTCCCTTATATCACCGTCCATCCTTATACCGCTGACTGGAGCCATAGGCTAACATATAGTCCAACAGAAACCCATCCACTTGATTGGATTATTTCAAGTTCACTAGTTCTTAAGATACACCTGGCCAAAGGTATAGAACTTAAGTCTGGACTATGGTTCCCCTCCTTAAAAGAATACAACTAAGGAGGTATCACAAGTCCCACAGCTCCAATGCAATCCCGATCAAAGGAAAATTTGGAAGAAGGGGCACTGAAAAGTGCCATCCACTGTGCACCGAGTGATGACATACCACGTGGTAAGAGATCTCAACATATAAATTCCTCCTTACTCCAACCTATCACAAATACAACCGCCATGACAGTTATATTCAATCGTCAATAAATATAATATCATTAAAAGATAAGGTACAATAAATCATGTTTCTATTTGTATTAAATATCATCACTTATCCAAACACACCTAAAAGGAAACAATAATCCAGTAATATATTAATTATGATTAATTTATTAACTATGTGAATAAAGTGAGTTATAAAGAATTCTACCTGTAACAATACTTACTTGAGAATTTACAATGCATACATATATATAATTCAGTCCATTTTTTTAAAAAAAATAGTCATTCACAATTATACATGATTCACAAGTATATGGAAAAATATTTAGAGTTACCCTTTACTCATTAGTTCACAGTTAATTACTAAAGAGTTATTCCAAAACTCTCAATAAGAATCTACAAGATTATAATCATAAATATTTACCAATAAATTATCCAAAAGCTACTCTAGAATTATTTTGAAACTATCAAGGTTACTCTAAAACTACTCTCTGAAGATTAACTTACTATGCGCATATACACACATTTTATTGCAAATAAAAAAAATGTCTTTTTAAAATTTAATACTGGTTGGGAATATAGAAAAGCATATTCGACGAGATTTAGTGAGTGTTTGGGTTTCTTCTAAATCTAAATTTTAAACTTAAGTTTGTGTAACCCGAGACAAAACTCCTCTCACACACTTACCTTATAAATTATAAAAGCTATTTTCAAAAACTAATATAAACACACACTTAATCATAAGTACCCAGTACCATTCATTGAAAAAGTGGGGAAGGACAAATTATATTATATATAAGGAGGAGAGCTAGTATGGCGAAAAGTGGGGTATTGAATATATATATATATATATACACAAACATACACTGCGAAAAAGGGCAACATGACACTAGCAAAGTAACCGATATGGAATATAATACAATAGGATAAATTAAAAATACATCCACTCACAATTACATTACTCACAATACATTGACAGGAGAGGAAAGATAATATAAATAAATGACTTATTGTGTGTGAGGCACAATAACAAGGATGGAGAGCATGGGTTCAAGAAAGTATTGGAGGATATACTCATTAGATATAGAAAAGTATAAAATATATATATTTTTACACAACACCCACAGTAAAATATATAAAATATTTGGAAAGATGGTTGATATGTTAAAGTAATCTGCCCATACAACATGAGAGGGTGTGAATAAAGTATGCACCCAACAGTAAAGGATTAGAGGGTGCAGGGATGTGACATAGGTTGTTGAATGTGTGAAAGAGGAAGTGAAATGATATGACGCACAAAAGAAGACCAATGGCCAATGGGAAGCTAAGGATGAAAAATAGGTTGAGATAAATGCTGTGATAAGAGGGAAAGGGCGCCGAATCAAAGAGACAAGAGAAAAGAGGTACCTGCTTGAGTGTTGACGGTAGGAGCTGTGCGGTGGCAAAGAGATTGGGGATTGGGGAGTGTGTTCAGTGATGGAGAAGGATTAGGGTTTTTTTTTTTTTTTGCTTGTTATTAAAATAATATTTTATTTTATTTTATTATTAATTTATTCCAACTCTTTGATTAAACAAATTTAAACTATCATTAACTCTAAATGCTAAAAAAAAAGATGTTACATTTTTGGTGCTCACCTGCATCCATACCCATATATAGCTCAGTCAGAACCTTCACATTTATCATGCAGATTATGAGGTACCAGTCAAAATTATAAAATGACAGTGGTAAATGCGGGAGTAACTTACTCATTTCTTCACAGTCGCGAGTGCAGTCATGATCCAAGCAGCAGAAACATTGGCCATTAGAGTGCCGAATGGAATCCACTTGAACATTAACCCTTCCCTTCCTATTCCACGACCATTGAGTCGGCCTAATAACCGCCTAATCCACACGCCTAGAGGTCCAACCATGCAAGCAAACCACAACTCAGCTGCACTACATCCATGCTCGAACTCTCTGGCTACTAGCGCACCACTAACACTCCACAACAAGCCTAGCATTATCAAGAAGAACACCATAACTGCCAACTGATGTGTGCCGTTTGGCCACCTTCCAGTTGAACTTAGAGCTACTGTTTTGGCTTTCTGAACTCATTTTTAGCTTGCCGAGAAGCCATTTGAAACCTTTGGCTGTCTCTACTCCAAAGATGATGGAACAGGCAACAAGAAACAGGCCTGCTAAATACCAATCGTTCACAAATTCATGTTATCAACTAGAACACGCCGAGATGAGACGGAAATTTAATTCACATTATGTAGGATAAGAAACTAGAGAGGGAGGAAAAAAGAAATGGAAAATTATTCACATCAAATGTGCCAGATTACCTATTAAAAAGCCAAGCACAGTGAAGAGCCAATGTCCAGAAACACCGAGTTCAAGCATTTCCTGATGCCAACCACTGAAGGTTGTTAGGCTTCCCAAGTAGCCAGTTGTTAGTGCAATGGCTAGATGTTCTGATACATTGGATATGTCTTGTTTAAATACAACACCAAACCATCCCATAAGAAAGGAACCAACCTGAAAGAATTTATACAAAATTAAGTTATTCCAAGCATTTTTTAAATTTCTCACAAACCAGGATAAGGATTCTGCAACTATTCTATTAGCGCTGAAAAATCCATAATTTAAAACGGATGTCACCATCATGAAAACCCTCCAGCATATAATATATATGCCGAAATAGCATTCTCAGGCCATAAACATCATGAAAATTAAATGTCCGAGCCCGCAATTTATTTTCTTCTATTCTCCCCCTCTGATCTACTGTAATCTTATCAAGTTTTAGCTTCAGTATATTTTTGAAATTTTTCTTCCTGCTTGAAAATTCCATTTCAGTAGAACACAAGCTTATCGATAATAATCCGTGCATGAAATATAGAGGGGTAGAAGGACCAACCATGTTCGAAGGCATGTTTGGTCATTTGTCACGCCAGCAACTTGGCCAAACAGCTTCTGCAATAAAAATCTTGTTAAGACCTGCATGTGTATAATGGTATGTGGCGCATCCGTATCAGGGTAAATACGGCACATTATAACTTGAAATTGATAAGAAAGAGACTATCAGCAATTCTACTGTAATTTGGAACATGAAATGTACCCCGAGAATTCCAAAAACAGCTAATTGAATTAGACATGAAGCATAGTTCAATATCTTTGGCAACTCTCGATCAGATTCCTGAAACCGGATGATGAAACTGAAATATTCTAAGTATATCCATATTATAAATTAAACCATCATTAGTAAACATCTAAAAAAAACGTACGAAACCCGAGAAACCACAGATCAATTGCTAAAGAGAGCTCACGTGTTTTATGTCTTCCTGATCCACTCTTTCATCAAAGTTGGATGCTGGAATATAGGGTCAATAATGACTCCTGTTGTTGTATTACGGTCATTAGGCAAGTGAAAGCTGCTACTCTCGCTGTGTCTTCTGCTATGAAGAGCTCGATCTCCAATGTCTCCTGCCTCAGAAACGGTCTCGCTCTCCACTTCATCATCTACATGATGGCTTATACGCCTTGATAGGGTCGACGAGTTCCTACTAACTGCTGAAGAACTCCAACTGTTCATACGCTGCATGAACTGCTCCAACACGACACAGATTGTTTCCTCCTGAATTAACTACAAATGCGCCATAGAAGCCAAATGAAAATCAGCATGAATATTCCAGCAACCACTCGCACAGGTCTTTTCTATTCTTTCGTTCTTTTCCATTTCTTTTTTGACAAGGAAGGATGAATCCAAGCAACTATTCACCTTGAGAAACTAGCAACGTAACAAGCATGCAAGCAAAATAACTGCTACCAACAACTTAGAAAGTAATGAAAAAGAAAAGTTTTCAACTAATAAAGAAGAACATATATGAAGCAAAAGTTCACTCATCACAAGGACAGCAAGTCTCCATATAAGAAGAGAGATCAAAAGACAATTCTAGCCTCCAAAAAGAATGAAACATAGAATATTAAAATTAAGATGAATTAATTAATTCGCTTATTCTGAACATGCAGCGTATAAATCAAACCGTAATAAGCGAAAACGGAAGAAGTCAACACTTCAAATATTCACCAGTCGTCGCCCAAAAATTAAGTGCGCAGCATCAGGCACCGCGCCCCATCCCATTCATATGGGCGGTTTCAAATGAACAGCAAAGCATACGTACAGTAGAAGTTTCGTACTCCCTCCTGTCCTAATTATAGGACAACATTTAGGAGTTGATCTTGATTCTAATTATAGGACAAAGTTCTAATTTTTATCAATTTCTTCCCAAAATATCCCCTATTGATACTTTCTCAATAATAATTAAACACAATAATAATTTAAGAATACACCTATGCATTATATAAAATAAGTAATGCTTGTAACTCATTAATGCCACATACACGGATACACCTCAATTTTACTGTTTTTTTAAATTTTAAGTTTTAAATAAGGGCATTTTAGGAAAATAAATATGATTAACTAATTTAACTATTATCCTTAATTTCTCCAAAAATAAATAAATATGTCATATAATTAGGACCGGATGAAGTATCATCTTGATACTAATATCTAGAGACCTAAGTGTGGTTCATGTAGTGGTATCCGTATATCATCTAAACCATCACAGTGCTTGATGATAACACCATTTTCTCATCCCAGTCAAAATCTACATAACCTTGCATCACACTACTTTTATATTTTTTTAAAAATTTCATAATCTGGTAACTTTCTTTGAAAAATAACCAAAGTGCTAGATATTTTAATTATTGCAATATAATTATTAGTTATTAATTAGATTATTAATTAAAATATCCTGAGTGTGACCCGTAAGTCAGATCCAGGTCCAACTACAAGATTAGGGTAACAAGTGGGTAGGCTATTTATGTATTTTTCTGATGGTGAAAATATACAATTAAATTTTCAGCCGTCTAAATTGAGCGTACGAGAAAAACCCTAGCTGCTCTTTTGAGGTTTCCTGATTGATTATGGCTCTCATACCAGTTGCCATCGCTGTGCCTTGCAGTTAGTTAGAAGAGTGACTTGTCAACCTATCTTCTGACACATTCTGTTTTGCAGTCTAATCTTCAGTGTTCGTGAACTCTATCAGATCAGACATAAGTTATGGCAAGAGGTATTTATTGAAGTCTTCTGCTGTAATTTGTAGAATATCTTGTGCTATAATTGTGATGTAATTCATGTAAAGAATGATTTATTCTAACAATGTGGCATCAGAGCTTGGTTCTCTGATTCTCTGCCTTCTCTTTCATCGGGGATAATTTAAGTATGGAATTTGATTGCGTTTACCGTTGTAATTTCTGCACGGGTTACATATCTTAAATTAGAGATCACAATTTATATAAGCTTGTTTTTGAATAAGATAAATAATGTCAAATTGCTTATTTTCCCTTTCGGATTAACAGGATGTGAGGACATTAATTTGTCTGATGAGATCATCACTGCCTTCACTATTTTCTAAGGGATCTGATTTATGCTTTATGATAAATCTTCAATATATATGAAATTTTGCTCATCGGCTGTCACTGTGATTCATGTTTCATCGATGGTTTTAAGAATATCTTATTAATAAATATGGGTTTTAGAAATTATTGCTCATATGTTGCTACTAATCGTTGTGCATGTTTCCGGATTAACTCTGTTATTGTTTCGTCGTCACCACTGTCGGAACCTCTGATTTTGGTTTTCAAATATGAGAACGTTTTGATTCAAATTTTTGTGTTTAATCGTTGATTTGTTACATATATTGTGCTTGTATTGCGTTTCTGGATGAATTTCTCACAAGATCCGTCGGAGAGAATGCCGTTATTGAGCCTCCAATCGCTTGAAAGGACCGCCTGAGGTTGTGGGTCGTGGCAACCCTTTTTGAGTCTCTCTCTGGTTGGCAGTCGGGTAGGGTTTCTGAAAAAAGGTGGGGGATACGGTCCAAACGATGGCGTTTTGACTTGCTCAAAACGTCGCTGTTTTAGGTCATCCATAAGGACTTCTCTCCTCGCACAAAATAGCGTTGTTTAGCCCTTAAGTGAAATGATGTGTTTCACTTATCCCACAAGGTGGGCCAGACGCATTCTGGGCAGATTTAATTTCTGGGCCGACTTAATTTTTTTTATGCGACTAAGAGATTTCGCATTCTGGACTGAAACAAAAACAAATTTTTTTACATTGAACAAGGAGGTTTTTTTTTGTTAAATTGTGGGCCCTGTTATGGTTTTTTTTGGGCTACGGATTATGAATTTCCAGAAAACGTTTTTAGCCCTTTTTTAACACTAGCTTTACTATTTAAATTAGATTAATTATGGGGAAAATTCCAAAAAACTACACTCAAAATATAAAAAGGACAAATTACTACATCGAAAATGAGAAAAGACGAATCAGGCGGGTGTCAGAAAAAGTGAGGAATCTGTCCTTTTAAAATATCGGCCAAATTACGAAAATGCCCTTCAGCCCTCAATCGCAATAACAACATAGGAGTTGTTAATGACGAATCATGAGTTGTTAATGACTAGGTGAGTGTTGTTATTGGCCCTGAAACTTCTAAAGTGTGAAAGAAGAAATTGAAGTTGTTAATGTCGAATCCGGTGTTGTTAATTAAGAGATAGGTTTTGTTATTGGTCCTGAAATTTGTTAATTGTAAAAGAAGAATTGCAGTTGTTAATACTGAATCCGAAGTTGTTAATTACGATGATCAAGGTGTTATTCTGAAGTGGGCATGAAGTGCTGAAGGGCATTTTCGTAATTTGACCGAAATTTCAAAAGGACAGATTCCTCCCTTTTTCTGACACCCACCTGATTCGTCTTTTCTCATTTTCGATGTACTGATTTATCTTTTTTATATTTTGAGTGTAGTTTTTTGGAATTTTCCCTTAATTATGTTTTATGCATTTTTTCGTATTAATGACATCTAATTGATTATAATATAATTTGAAGGAAAAATTTATCATCTTTAATAATCTCTATGCCATATATAATCTCTCTCCTCTCTCTCTCTCTCTTGTTTTTATACCCCTCTCCTCTTTTTCTTGCTGTGATGCAATCATATTTTCTTTTGTTTTTATACCCACCCTCTCCTCTCTTTTGCTTACCGTGATGCAGTTGTATAAGGGCGTGTTTGGGTTGGCGTTTGAGAAACACGTTCATATAAGTCGAGACAACACTTCTCTCACATATTTATCTCGTATGTCATAAATCATGTTATAAAAGTAACTTCTACCATTAATCCAAACGGACACTAAACTAAAAGCTACTAAAAGTGGCTTCCACTCTACTGTAGCTTATGAGA
Source organism: Inga leiocalycina (assembly GCA_963242795.1). Lineage (NCBI taxonomy): Eukaryota > Viridiplantae > Streptophyta > Magnoliopsida > Fabales > Fabaceae > Inga > Inga leiocalycina. Next base: position 3,330,712 of record OY725326.1, read on the forward strand.
TGGCTTGGCTTAAATTTTAAACCTATCTCAAACTGGTCAAAAATCATCCCCTCTTACTTTTATGTGTTTCCAGTACATTTGAACCTTTAAACCACTGACCCAAACAGTTATAAGAGGGCAGAAAGGGGGGAGCGCAAAAAGGTTTCTCAATGAGGTTTTAATTGGGCCAATTTTTTTTGTCCCTACTAAGAGCGTGTTTGGGATAGCGGTAGAAAAAATAACTTATTATGATTCTGATTTATTAAAAATGACTTAATAGAAAAGTCAGTTTTTGTAACGTGATTTATGTTTGAATGAACAATTGAATAAGTGATTTTCCATAAATCAAAACTTGTTTAGATTGGAGATTGTATAAGTGTTTTTTTAAAAGTAAAAACTTGTTTGAATTGGCAATTACATTAGTGCTTTTGTGTTAATTATAACAAAGCAAGATATTTAAAATTAAAAATTAGTGAAAAAATTGAAGTTAGAAAATGTGATGCCAAAATACATAATTTTTTTGAGGGATCTATATATGCAATCTAGATGAAACTAGCTTCCTTTACCAAACATTAATCAAGTTACTAATATATTATATTCCACTGCTGAAGTTGAACTTACTCTGCAAATTTAATGGGGGAACTTGCCAAGTTCGCAATTCCTTTTTTTTTTCAATTGAAAAATTTAGCTACTACCTCCGGTCCTAATTATAAGATAAAGTTGAATTTTTTTTAGAGAAATTAAGAAAGCTAAATAAGTTACTTAATCATATCAAATGTTATGTATTCTTAGATATTATATTAATTTATTAGTCAAACTAATTATTTTGAAAGAAAAAATATAAATATAAATACTCTAAAGTAATTTAATTAGCTTCCTTAATTTCTCCAAAAAAATCAACTTTATCTTTTAATTAGGACTTGAGGGAGTATAATGTTATTGAAAGAAAAAAAAACACACACACACACACCTCCGACTGAGCACTCGACTAGACAAGGAGAAGAGAGGAGAGAGAGAAAATCAAAAGGTTGGTTCAGACGCATTAAATGCCACTGTAAATCGGATGCCCACTTTTGGAACAAAAAAAAAAGTTGATGGTTTTATAAAAATAAGCTAGCAGTTGGAGCTTATTCAAAAAGGCTTAAAATCATGCTTATAATTTTTTTGAAAACGCTATGCCAAACGCCATAAAAACGCAACCCGTTTTTATTTAAGCTTATTATTCAAAAACAGGCTTATTTCAGCCTAATAAATGATACCAAACACTCAATAAATTTTATCATGACAAACATATTCAAGCCTATTTTTTATTTTTACAATAGACAGTAAAACTCCATACATAATTAAGGGAGGATTTTATGGTAATCCGTAAAAAGTAATGCCACGTTTAGAAAAGCATATAATTTAGATTTTGTAATAAATTATTTGATTTGGATGGTTGCTTGATGGGCACGTAGATGGACCATAAAACTTAGGGGAAGCAAACGGAAAGGCGCGCACAACAAAAGCCTCTCGTTCAACCCCAACGTACTTTTACTTTAGAATCTAGAGCAATAAAAAACGAGTGAATGTGAAAGTTGCCTTTGTAGGATGGGAATATAATGGTCCTAATAAACTCATTGGCATTTGATGGCCGCAGGTTCCCATCCCTTTGTCCTAGGTAGCATCAGCAGCACGCACCTCTATATTCCACTCTATCAGACTATCACATGCTTTTGCTTCCTTGTTTTGCACAAAACAGATTTAGCTCTGTCTTGATTGGGCCTATGGGCTTGAGGCCCATGGTTGATGGCCCATCAAAATCTTAGGTCACCCCTTCTCTATTCTATGCAACTTTCGGCCTATTATGCATCTTGGATTTCTCTCTTTCCTTTTTATTTAAGGACTATGACTGTATTTGAATTAGTTTTTGAAAAATAATTTTTACAAAAAAATGAAAAAAATGTTTTTAATATATTCTGAAAAAAAATGATTTTAATAAAATGATAGTATCTGGATATTATTATCAGAATCACTTTTTTATTGTCAAATGACTAAAAATGACATTATCTTTTGTGATAATTTCATATCAAGAATAAGATTATATTTTATATATTTTTAAGATTTAAATTTCATAATAAATATCAAAAATAAAATAAATATGTCTAAAAAATTAAAATTATAACATTTGTCCATATGTTAGAGTCAAGCTTTCAAGAATTTTCCTACACTTTAATAAAAAAATTAATATAGTAATTTTCGCAAGCTTACAGACCTCGGGGCATTGAAGAAGATTCTTATTTTGTACAAAATTTTCAGGTACCTTACTAAAGCTATAAATTTCAAGAGAGAAACTGTGAGGTATAAAGATATATGGAGACAACTTGATAATTGATAAGGTATTACATTTATACGTGGGGCAGTTTTCTCGGTACACGGTAACAAGACAAGAGAAAAAGAGGGGAGAGGAAAGAGAAAAAGGGTTAAAAAATAACTTCTCTAAAATCATGGTTTTAGAGAATCAGCTTTTATCTTTTTCTTTAGAGAAAATGATGGTTATTTTCTTGATCTTGACTGTTGGATCAAGATCTTAACAGTCCAGATTTAATATATTAATATGTTAAATCTGGACCATTGATATCTTGATCTAACGATTCAGATCAAGAAAAGGACCATCATTTTCTTTAGAGAAAAGGATGGAGGCCAAATCCTAGTTTTAGAGCCTAAAACCATGATTTCGGGGGGAAAAGGAATTTTGGGTTTTTGGAGAGTGTTTGTGTAATAATTTTCAAAACCATGATTTACCGTACAAAAACTTTTTTTTCTAGTTTATCCAAACACACACCATATGGAATGGAATTGAGACACACCATAAACCCAAAGGATATACCCACCTAAAACTTGCCACTATCTCCCTTTTTATTTTGCGACATCTTCCTTAGTCTTTCCATTTAAATTTGATAGTTCCTTGTTGCATGAAAGCAAGCAGGAAATTCTCATAAATCCAATTTAGATTCTTGAAAATAGATAGGGGATTGTCAACATTGATGCTGAATATTTCAATTATTACCTAGTAAATGTTTGGGAAACTGTAAAACTGTGGTTTTAGAAGTCATTTTCCCCAAGCCGAGATAAAACTCCTCTCACATACTTACCTCGTAAATCGTAAAAGCTATTCTTCAAAAGTTCATCCAAACATACACATAATATGATTATATTTAGGAAGTTAGTTAAATTAGTCAATATGACATGTACTATTATTTTCTATATGAAAACTTAAGGGAACATCAATAAAAGTAAATTAAGATATGGGTGATAAATATGAAAACTATGTCTTATATTTAGGACAAAGATCAGCTTCCTAAATATATCTTATATTAAGGATCGGAAGAATATTATTTTCAGGAGTGTTCATAATTTTTGTTTCATGCTAATTTTTTACCCGGACAATTATTTTTGGAAATTGGATGGATACATAAACCAAAAAAGCAGTAAAAGAAGTGTCATGCTGTGGAGTAAAAAAAGAGTAGTCAAATTTTGATTGAGTATAGCCACAAGATAATAAGGCTAAGGACAATTTGGCAAACCCGTGAGGCTTGTTTTAAGCAATAAAGGGACTTCTACAACTTACAAACCAGCTATGAATTAGGAGTAGAAAAGCCAGGGGAAGAGACAAGTAAACATCCTCATGTAAATTGTCATGTGGGAAAGCATTGTTAACATCTAATTGTTCAAGATACCAATTGGAAGAAGCAACCACAACAAGCAATAATCTCATAATAGTCATTTTAGCAACAGGTGAGAAAGTGTCAAAATAATCAACCCCCTTAGCTTGTGTATAGCCCTTAGCCACTAAGCAGGCCTTATATCACTCTAAAGTCCCATTAGCATGAAATTTTGTTCTAAAAACCCACTTATAACCAATAGGAGACTTGTGCTCAGGTAATTAAATCAATGTGCATGTATTATTTTGCTCTAATGTAGATATTTTAGCTTGCATAGCCTGTTGCCGTTCAAGATATTTAATGGCCTCTTGGTAATTATGAGATTCAGATGGAATAAAAATAGAACCAATGAAAATGCTTATGAGAAGAAGAGACATTACCATAAGAGAGGATTGGAGAAAGGGGATATTTACAACAACGAGACATGGAAATCGATGGTGCTGAAGTAAGGAGAGAACAATGATAATCCCGCAAGTAAGTAGGTTGCTTATGCATTCACTTTGATCTGTGAATGGGAAGAGATGGGAATGAAGGGCTATGGCTAGTGTCAGAATTGTCAGAGGTAGTAGTCGGAAGAGCACGAATAGCAAAGGGTGAAGAGGTGGAAACAGAAGAGGTTGTGTTAGGAGCAGAGGGAGACAAGGCAGTAGAGGGAGTGGCAGTAGGAGAGGTTAAGTTGGGAACAGAATGTAGAGGATAAATGGTGGAATCAAATGAAACAAATGAACTAGGAAATTATGGCATTGGTATTGAAGGAGGAACAGAACCAGTAACACAAGGAAATACTGATTCATAGAAAATAACATACCTAGAAACAAAAATGTGATGATTATAAAGATCAAGTAAGACATAGCCTTTAGTACCAGCTTTGTAACCAATAACAACACATTTCTTAGCTCTAGCATCAAATTTTGATCTATGGGTAAAGGAAGTACAAGCAAACCAAAGAGATCCAAAAACTTTAAAATCAGTATAATCAGGGGCTGTGTTATGTAAGGACTGAAATAGAGTTTGATTTGCCAAAATAGGGGTTGGTACACGACTAATGAGAAAAACATCATGAGAAACTACGTAATTCCAATAAGTAAAGGTAAATGAGATTGAAACATTAAGGCACGAGCAATTTGCAAAATATGTTGGTGTTTCCTTTCCACAACACTATTTGTTACAGGGTCTCAACACAAGATGTTTGATGTAAAATACCTTTAAAACAATAAAAAGAAACCATTTGAAATTCAGCTCCATTATCAATCCTAACAATTTTAACATGATGATTAAATTGATTTTCAAGTAAAGTAATGAGAGATTGGAAAGAAGATCTTGCTTCAGATTTGAATTTCAAAAGACATAGCCAAGTAAAACGTGTGAAATCATCTACTACCATTAAAAAATAGCGATGACTATGAATGGAAGAAAGCTTATATGGACCCCATATATCAGCATGCAATAACTATAAAGGGAAAGAAGTTTTGGTAGTACTAATTGAAAATGGAATCTTTCTTTGCTTAGCGAATTGGCATACATCACAAGCATTAAAAGAAGTACAATAAATGAAAGGAAATTGCAATTTCAAAACATTTAAAACATGTAAGGATAAGTGGCCAAGTCGAAAATGCCGTAAATTAAAGTGAGATTGTGATGTGAATGGTGTAGCAGAAATAGGATAGTGAGCATTACAAGATTCAGCAGAAACAGAACTAACAGAAGCAACAGACTTAGAAGAACTATGCAGCTTGTACGATCCTTGATGAAGATTGGCAGTACCAATCGTTTTCCATGTCCTTAAGTCCTATATAATACTTTGGGAGGAAGAGAAAACAAGTTGACAAGGAAGCTCAATAGTCATTTGAGATAAGGAGATGATATTAAAATGGAACTATGGATTGTAAAGCACATTAGAGAGGCGAATATGATCATTTATATGGATAGCACCAGAAATGCTAGTAACTGTAACAGAATTAGCAAACATGGGCAATAGCACCATTGTCTAAAGTCCAGGAATCAAGTGAAGCATATGCTAAAGCAATATATATACTTGCAGTATTGGCATTTGCCATTAAAGTTAGGGATGAAAGCTGGTTAACACAAGCATTGGAATCGGTTTTTGGCACAGAAAAAGAAGCATTTAAATCATGACTGACAACAGACTTAGGTTGCAGCAAGGCAATGAGCTGATTATATTGATCTTGAATGATAGATTGATTCGTAGAAGAGGGTTTAGAAGACAAAATACCAGCTATAGAACTAGAAGCAGAGGTGACCATACTATTAATCGAAGCCTTGAAGTGATTCTTGTAGCCAAGAGGGAAGCCATGCTTCTTGTAGCATGTTTCGACTGTGTGCTTTGATTTACCACAATAGGTGCATATCTTGGTACCATTGTTGGACTTGTATAATATGAGGCTTCGGAATAGCACTGGTACAAGTAAAGGTGGTAAAACGAGTTGGGCTAGCAGGCCTAACCAGCTAGCCCTCCCCACAAGGCTGGTGGGCTAAAGCGGGCTGGTCAGCTTTTTTTTTTTTAAAAGTTTTTTTAATAAAATAAATCCGAATATTCTTATCGCCTTTCATTTGATGCTATGCTTAATTAATTCCTCATACTTTTTATTTGACACTTTTATTTTCATATTATATTTATTTATTCTATTATTATTAAATTTAAAAGAGGTGTTTTTATATATTTTTGTTATATGAAAAAAAAAGAAAGTAAAAATGAAATTGGCTTCCTAACACAGATGTATAAAAGAAAAGAAGTGTAATGTGAGTGGGTGAAAGAGAAAGGGGGTGAGAATAAAAAAAAGAGTGAAAATGTAAAAAAAAAAAAAATAGACGCGGCCTGGCAAGCTCGGACTAGCATATTGCCCGCCCGTCGGGCCCGCAACCCGCATCCCTCTAGTTGGCCCGTTTTACCAGTATTAGGTACAAGTTAGAGCCGGGAATTCGGGCCGAGCCAGTCGTGCTAGCCCGTTTAGGCCCGAGCTCTTCAAGGGCCGGGCTTATGATTTAGAAGCTAAAATGAGAAGCGGGCCTAAAAGGACCGGCCCTGTAGTGCTGGCCCTGCAGCCCTGAGGGCTGGCTCTTTTAGGCCCTTTTAATATTTTTTTTAAAAATAAATTAATAAATATAATATCATTATATCAAATTATCAATATGAGAGACACCTAAGTATCTAATAGAGTATTAATAACAGGCAAACCCTTATTAGTTGGTTTGATTTATTTTATTTTCTACAATGATTTATTAATTTAAAATTTAAAAAATAGGCTAATTTGGACATTAGATGATTATTTTAACTAAAAATTTATGAGTTTTAAAAATAATATATCTCAATTTAAAGCAAAATAATAAATAAATTGTAAAACTTGAAAAATAAAGTTTTTTGAATTAAAATGAGTTTAAGCTCGTTTAGGCCCGAGCCCGTGAAGGGCCAACCCTATAGGGCCGAGGGCCTAAAAAATATTGTACTTTTTAGCAAATGGGTCTAAACGGGCCAACCCGTTTAGGAGCTCGTGAAGGGCCGGCCTATATTCCCGGCTCTAGTACAAGTGAAACAAATATTTGGTTCAATTGAACCGGTGAGTTCACATTCCTGTTGAATGACTAGTGAAAAAGCTTTGTTAATAGAGGGAAGATGATCCATTAGCATTATTTGGGATCTTATAGTGGAGAAGCGATCGTTAAGTCCCTTCAAGAAACGAATAACATAATCTTGTTGGAAATACTCTCGTGAAGAACAGGAACATTAAGCAATATGACGAAAATTAAGCAACTCATTCCGAATTATCTTAATTTTAGTAAAATAGTCTGAAACCGAAAGATCACCTTGCTTAATTTGGAAGAGTTCGTCCGGTACTTCTACAACTATAAAAGCATCACTTTGATTGAACCATTCCTTCAAGTCATTCCACACATCCACAGCTCGATTAAGCCACTTTGAGTAATTGAGGGAGAGATCGATCGAGTGAGCTAAGTTAACACCATGGTGTTGCAGCGTTCCCACGCTGGGAACAGGGGATTGGTCTTTGCCAGAATTTGTAGTGAACCGTCGGCAAACTAATGTTTATTCTTGCTCATCAATTCAATCATCATAGATCGAGACTAGTGGTGATGATTTGACCCAAACAATGGCGGTGAGACAAGGATGAGCGCCGGATTTTCATTCGGGTGCAAATAATAGCAGCTAGAAAGATCTTGAATCGAAGCCATCAATGAGGATTTAGAGGAGTTTTCGGTGGCCATTGACATTCGCTGAGGAAAAAAAACAGAGAGAAAAACGATCTTGAAGTTGGATGTTGATTGGAGAATGGGAGACAAAGAAGAAAGAGAAGACGTCCACACATGTGGTTGCAGAGAAAAGAGGAAAAATCAATATCCGATAATTCCAATGGAAGGGTAAAAGAGTAAAAGCAGAATGAGAGAGCTTTTTGCAGTTTGCTTTGATACCATAATATGTATTCCCTCTGGTTCTAATTATAAGATAAATTTGATTTTTTTGGAGAAATTAAAGAAGCAAATTAAATTACTTTAGAGTATTTATATTTATATTTTTTTCTCAAAACTAATTAATTTGACTAATAAACTAATATATAATCTAAGGATATTAAAAATATAAACACTCTAAAGTAATTTAATTGGCTTCCTTAATTTCTCTAAAAAAGTCAACTTTATCTTATAATTAGGACCGAAGGGAGTAATATAATTGAGAAAGAAGGGAATCTCATTCATTGCATTATTGTGTACAATGTGTCTCATATTTATACAGAAATAAACAACTAGGCTTTTTACAACAAACTAACCAATAAGTAAATAACAAAAGTAACTCCCCTAATTAGTTAAGTAATATCTGTTGGATATCACTAGGATTTTAAGCTTATTCAGTCTAGCTATTGTTTATTGGAAGAAGAAAATTGAGTTTTTAGTGGAGTATTAAAAAAGTATACATGAACGGACAAGACTCGGCGGTATTGTGTTGTCGTGCTTCTGATATGGCTCCATGACAGTGATAGTAATTAGACGTTTTAACCATTTGAGTGCTCGTTTGGAATAGCTTATTTTTGGATAATAAGTGTTTATAAATCGTGATTCACGGTATACGAGGTAAATATATGAAATGAATTTTATCTCGATTTACGTAATAAGTGCTTATTTGGACAAAATAAGCCCAACCAAAACACTCACTGAATTGAGTGACCTCTATCAGTAGGACCAAAAACATCAGGCTCAAGTGGGAAATTACAAATACAACTGTTCACTTGTTTCCATGACTTTTGCGTCTTGTTTCACACTCATTTTCTTTAGACTAGGTTCCCCGCTGGCATTTCCATTGTCAACAGAGCATCCTAGCTCAACTCGAATCAACGCAACTCATGTCCTCGAACTATGTTATTGTTGTTATTAAGGGTGAAAGGAAGATTGCTTCATTATTATTGTTGTTAGGGATATTTATAGAATATATAAGTAACTTTATATTTGGTCTCGAAGCTTGGTGTCATAATGGACAAGTGTGCGAACAGAAAGGACAAAAAAACTTCAGATGCAACTTGCAATGGTTTTGTCCACCAACACGTAAGAGTTAACACATGATCTTAATTCCACTAGCCCAACAACCATCTCATATTATAAGATTTTTCTCCTTGCGAAAGTAGCTATAGACACAAAAATAATTGCCAAGACCTCTCACATTTTCCAAACAGGTATGCCGTATAGCAGGACCCCAAAAAAGAATGAAACACAAATTGTAATCATAGCATATAAATATGCTCTCCAAGGATGCGTACTTTCTCTCATGGCATTAAACTCAGCGGCAAAAGTAGAGACAGTACTCAGATTACCCAGCAAACCGAACTGTATGCCTGTTGCAATGGTGTCACAGTTTTTGGTGTTCGCCTGCATCAAGCCCCCATATATAGCTCAGTTAGAACCTTCACATCCATCATGCAGATTATTAGACTAAATATATAACACTCTCAAGCCAATCCTGAAAGGGGTGTAACTTACTGATTTCTTCAGAGTAGCAAGAACAGCCACGACACTAGCAGCAGAAACATTGGCGATTAGAGTCCCGAAAGGAAACCATTTGAACAACCCTTCCCTTCCTATTCCACGACCATTGAGTCGGGCTAATAACCACCTAATCCACACACCTAGAGGTCCAACCATGCAAGCAAACCACAACTTAGCTGCACTACCTCCATGCTTGAACTCTCTGGCTACTCGCGCGCCACTAACACCCCATAACAAGCCTAGCATTATCAACAGGAACACCATAACTACCAACTGATGTGTGCGTTTGGCCACCTTCCAGTTGAACCTAGAGCTAAGATTTTGACTTTCTGAACTCATTTTTAGCTTGCCGAGAAGCCATTTGAAACCTTTGGCTGTCTCTACTCCAAAGATGATGGAATAGGCAACAAGAGGCAAGCCTGCTAAAATACCAATCGTTCACAAATTCATGTTATCAACTAGAACATGCTGAAATGAGACCTTAATTCACATTATGTAGGATAAGAAGCTAGAGAGCGAGGAAAAAAGAGAAAACATGAGTGACAGAGCCATGCTGGAAAATTATTCACATCAAATGTGCCAGATTACCTATTAAAAAGCCAAGCACAGTTAAGAGCCAATGTCCAGAAACACCGAGTTCAAGCATTTCCTGATGCCAACCACTGAAGGTTGTCAAACTTCCCAAGTAGCCGGTCGTGAGTGCAATGGCTAGATGTTCTGATACATTGCATATGTGTTGTTTAAATACAACACCAAACCATCCCATTAAAAAGGAACCAACCTGAAAGAATTTATACAAAATTTATGTTATTCCAAGCATTCTTAAATTTCTGTCATACCAGGATAATGATTCTGCAACTATGCCATTCAGCGCTTAAAAATCCATAATTTAACATGGATGTCGCCATCATCGAAACTCTCTGTAATAAATATAGAGGAGGAGAAGGACCAACCAAGTTCGAGGGCAGGTCAGGGTAAAATATTGCTATGTCACTTGTCAGACGAGCAAGTTTGAGGCCAACCAACTTCAATAAATATCTTGTCAAGAGCTGCATATGTATAATGATATATGGCACATCAATGAGGGCAAACACCGCATATTATAACTTGAAATTGATAAGAAAGAGATTATCAGCAATTCTGCTGTAGTTTGGAACATGAAATGTACCCCGAGAATTCCAAAAACAGCCATGTGAATTAGGCATGAAGCATAGTTCAATATCTTTGGCAACTCTCCATCAGATTCCTGAAACCGGATGATGAAATTGAAATGTTATAAATATCCATCTTATAAATTAAGCCATCATTAGCAACCATTAAAAAAAACAAGAAACCCGAAAAACCACAGATCAATTGCTATAGAGAGCTCACGTTTCTTATGTCTTCCTGACTCATTGTCCCATCAGAAACGCTCGATCTCTCACTGTGTCTTCTGCTATGAAGAGCTCGATCTCCAATGTCTCCTGCCTCAGAAACTCTCTCGCCCTCGACATCATCATCTGCATGATGGCTTATACGCCTTGACAAGGCCGATGAGTTTCTACTAACTACTGAAGAACTCCAACTGTTCATACGCTCCATAAACTGCTCGAACACGACACAAATTGTTTCCTCCTGAATTAACTACAAATGCTCCATAGAAGCCAAATAAAAATCACCATGAATATTCCAGCAACCACCACCACATGCAGGTCTATTCTATTCTTTCGTTCTTTTCCATTTCTTTTTTCACAAGGAAGGATGAATCCAAGCAACTATTACCTTGAGAAACCAGCAATATGCACGCAAGCAAAATAACTGCTACCAACAACTTAGAAAGTAATGAAAAAGAAAAGTTTTCAACTAATAAAGAAGAATATGAAGCAAAAGTTCACTCACAAGACAGCAAGTCGCCATATAGGAAGAGAGATCAAAAGACAATTCTAGCCTCCAAAAAGAATGAAACACAGAATATTAAAATTAATATGAATTAATTAATTCGCTCATTCTGAACATGCAGCGTATAAATCAAACCGCACTAAAATATTCATTAGTGCCCTGTTGAAAACGGAAGAAGTCAAAACTTCAAATATTCACCAGTCACCTTCACCGGTCTCTTTCTCTTTTCTATACCGGCCATCAAGACCGAAGAAATGGTTGGGGGAACCTCGGTGACCCATGTGCCAGTCATTCATTCGGGCAGGGCTGCTTGATGCTGATGATTAAATTTTACATAAAATGAGTAGCATTATAATATTTATTTATGAAAAGATGAAGCTGTTTTCATAACTTTTTAAATATTTAAGACTCTAAACTAAAAAAGAAAAAACTATGTAATTTTAGAATATTAAATCTTTCAAAAATTGTAAAAGTTCTAAAAGAGCTCCATTTTTTCACATAAAATATTAAAATATCACCCATCTCATATAAAATCTAATTACGGGAAGAACTATGAAAAAAAAATATTTGAAAATGATCTCAAAATCTACATAACCTTACATCACACTACTTCAAAATCTACAGCACCAAAAGCACATTAGCACCCCTACCCCATTGATCTATTGGCGTTTCAAATGAACAGCAAAGCATACAGTAGAAGTTTGGTATCATCTTGACCGTAATATCTAGTTGCCCAAGTCTGCTTCATGCATTTACTGGTATCGGTATGTCATCTAAACTATCACAGTGCTTAATCATGACACCATTTTCTCATCCCACTCAGAATCTACATAAACTTACATCACACTACTTTTATTTTTTTTTAAAAAAAAAAAATCATAATCTAGTAACATTCTTTGAAAAATGACTAAAGTGCCATTCATTACATAATCTCTGCTATGGAATGAAACAAGTGTTACGGTATTAGCTGATATTTGCTAAATTAAAAATTAATGCACACTTCTCATATAAAATATACAGATTAGCTTTTGAGTTCGTAGCTGTCTAGTATTGATATACTTATCACAATTGAGCCTGTGAAAAATATTGAAAGAAAACATGAACGAGAAAGAGGAGAACGGGAAGAAGAGAAGAGTGTAAGATTAGGCACCTCAAGAAGGGCCTGGAATCCGACCCGCTGAAGCGAACGGGCTCCGAACTTGGCCGAATGTGAGGGTTGACGCCGATGGAAGAGATGTTTGAATCAGACGGAGAGGGCAGGAGACGAAGATTGAAACAGAAGACCAATAAATGTATAACGTTGATGGCTGTGGTTTCCTCCCTCTCGCCGATGTTAGGTTAGGAGTGCATGACTCTCATGCTCGATTTTTATGAAGCCAGGAAAGTGGGGCCCGCAAAAAGGACACCCCCCCCCCGGTTTTCCCTTCCGTTTCAATGAATATTTATTTCACTACAAAATTTGATGCGGAAAAAAAATACTACTTTTATCTTAAATATAAGATAAAATTAATTTTTTTTAGGGATTAAAGAAATTGAATAAGTTACTTAATTATATCATATAGTATGTATCCTTAGATTATATATTAATTTATTAGTTCAACTAATTAGTTTCAAGAAAAAAATAAAAATATAAATACTCTAAAGTAATTTGATTAATTTCCTTAATTTCTCTAAAAAATTCAAATTTATCCTACAATCAGGACCAGAGGGAGTTTTACTTAAAATTTAAAATTTAAAATTATTAAATTTTTATTAAAATAAGTTATCAATTATTATACTTTTATGATTAATACCCATATTCTTATTGATGACAAAATTAGTTTAAAATTTTGAAGTTCAAGTAGTAATTTTTATTTTTTTCAAATTTTATCATGAAAAACATATTTAAGAAAATGTTTAATTAAATAAGCCACGTCTATTTTTTATTTTTACAATAGACAGTAAAACTCCATAATAATTAAGGAAGGATTTTATGGTAATCCAAAAAAGTAATGCCATATAAATTTAGATTTTGTAATAAATGATTTGATTTGGATGGTTGCTTGATGCCCACGCAGAAGGAGGACGAGAAACCTTAGGGGAAGCAAGCGGAAAGGCGCGCCCAACAAGTAAGAGAATGACAGCTGGACTCTCGTTCAACGAACTTTTACTTCAGAATCGTACAACGTTCATGAATCTGTTTTCCGTTCCAACCTTTTTCCTTTCAAAAATGGCGGCACTTTTGTGGAAGTGAAACTTCATTATCAACAGGCCGTTACAGATACCATTTTGCTCGACGAGTTATGGCCTATTAACTCAAAATTCTTATTCTCATCATCAAGTGTCAACAAGAAGCTGAAAATGAGAATTGGTATCTACTACTGTCAAGTTAAATGGTTTATTTGGAGGAAGTAGACGACAAACAATCAAGAACAATAAAAAAAACGGTAAATGCGAAAAGTTGACTTTGTAGAAAGGGAATCTAACGGTCCCAATCAACTCATTGGCATTTGGTAGCCGCAGGTTCCCTATCCCTTTGTTCTACGTAGCAGCAGTAGCACGCACCTCTGCATTCTAGTCTATCAGACAATCAAATGCTCTTGCCCCCATTTCTGGACAAAACACATTTCACCCATCACCGTCCACTTGATTGGGCCTATGGGATTGAGGCCCATGGTTCATGGCCCATCAAAAAGGCTCTATTTTATGCAATTCTTTCGGCCTCTTATCCATCCTGGATTTCTCTCTCCTTTTATTTAAGGACCGTATGATATGGAAAGGAAACCCCCACACATAAACCCAAGTGACCTGAGCCCATCTAAATTTGCCACCTCTCACTTTTGATCTTGCAGCATCTTCCTTAGTCTTTCCGTTTAAATTTGATAGTTCCTTGTTGCATGAAAGCAGGTTCTCTATACACCGTTCGCTTGAAATTCTCATAAATCCAATTTTGATTCTTGACAGTAGATAGGGGATGGTCAACATTGATGCTGAATATTTTCACTTCTGATCAATTACTATTATTTTCAGGTGTTCAGAATTTTTGCCTCATGGTTGCAGTATTTTACAACTAATTTTTTACCAGGACGATTATTTTTGGAAACTGGAAGGATACCACTAAGAACAAGAGAAATGAGTATTGGGATATATAAGAAAGTATACATGAACGGACAAGACTCGGCGGTATTGTGTTGTCGTGCTTCTGATATGGCTCCATGAAAGTGATTGGTAATTAGACGTTTTAAGCATTTGAATTGAGTGATCTCTATCAGTAGGACCAAATACATCACGCTCGAGTGGGGAATTACAAATGCAACAGTTTACTTGTTTCCATGACTTTTGCGTCCTGTTTCACACTCATTTTCTTTAGACTAAGTTCCCAGCATGTTATGTTTGCCTCGACAATTTTAACAAACGGCATTTCTATTGTCATCAAAAGCATCCTAGCTCAACTCGAATCAACGCACCTCATCTCCTGGAACTATGTTATTGCTGTTATTAAGGGTGAAAGGAAGATTGCTTCATTATTTTTGTTGTTAGAGATATTTATAGAATATCTAAGTAACTTTATATTTGGTCGTGAAACTTGGTGCCATAATGGACAACGTCAACAAGTGTGCGAACAGAAAAACCAAGAAAACTTCACATGCAACTTGCGAGGGTTTTGTCCACCAACACGTAAGAGTTAACACAGGAGCTTGCTTGAACATTCAAGAGTTTAGAGCTTCGTAGGAGATAGATGAAACTATCAAAGTGGCGTGGGAGAGAGGATTTAGGGTGGTGTGGGCCAATCGCTATGTGATAATTAATTGCAAGCAGGGGCTGTTTGGTTTGAGGTGAAGAGATGGGAAGTGAGCGTAGAAAAAAAATATTTAAGTTAGATTTATAAAAATTAAAGAAGTGTGGTTAAGATTTTTTAATTAACTTTTTTTAATTTTTTATCTTTTATCTTCCTTTCATTAAAATTTTATAACCTCATTTTTCTAAATTTTTAAAATTCATCTCATAAAAATTTTTCTTTCCCTTTATTTTTCTCTAAATCCCTCGTACCAAACAAGCTCTAACAATTCCACGTCATTTTGCTTGTGTCCTTATATATTATGAAATGTTTTTTTTTTGCCAATTATAATTATGAAATGTTGCTCCTAATTAATTGATGAACCGCTCTTTATCAGATGTAGAACTGTAGGACGACCGTGACCAAACAACCACACTAAATATCCACCATATTATTCTGTAAAATCTACACCATACCTAAATTCATCACTACACCAAAATGCAAAAAAGTGAATGCTAGCTAAGTTGTCTACGAAACCCACATGCATGGGTTTCTTTCAAACTAACTGTATTATGTGTTATCTTCACAACTAGACATAACTCCTATGCATTGCACGCTATTAATTTGAAATTTGTTATAAATTTTTATTAATGTTTTGTTGGACAAAAATTTTGATTATATACATCTTGCTGCTGCCAAATTGACAGTTATCAGTGTGACATTGTTTAAAGTTCATGGGGCCAATATTTTGAAACTTTCCTCACTGCTTGTTGCTGCTGATCTTAACCTATTTGACCTTATCTTTCTGTTCTGATCTAGAACGAGGAACCGTATTTATTTTCCTTTTTCAAGGTAACTTTTTTGGCTGGCAATTGAAGATCAGTGGGGTCATCCGTTTTATGAATTGGAGATTGGATGGCTGGTCAAAAAGCACCGACTCTCTACGAATAGTCAGATTCAATGATCCACCAGAAATAATTGAGACATCTCTATATATGAGAGAAAATAAAACTAATAATCAGCTAGCTTAGACAGTCCTGGACATGGAAGGTTCTTGAGAAAACGAGTACGACTTGTGGTTTGTACCCTACCACATGTTACTGGATTTCCTTTCGGCCATTACTACCCTCCATTTGCGTTTCAATGATAAACGAGCTTCATATTGCCATTTCACTCTCAATAATAGAACTTCACCTTTATTGGAACTTTTCTTTCCCTTTCCACATCCATCTCCTTGCGAGATTATTAGGATTTAATTTAGGCATGACCTTAAAGTTTTTGTGTGTGTGTTTGATGTAGAGATCATGTGGAGAAATGGCAGGGGTACTTTCTTAGCTTCATAGACTTAAACTGAGCATCCCCATGTGATTGCTAGCTTTCAGATTCTATTTAGGTTGTAAGATGTAACCATTTTTTCCTTTTCAAGTATCATAGATCACTTTAAAGGACCATATATATAAATATATATATGCAGGGTAGGTCCATTCTCCCACCCATAAGCACTTTTTTCGTTTCTATTGGTTCGTGATGGGATTATGATCTTCTTTCATTTTGCTTTTATTTTTACACCTATGAGAGATTCATATCTGTCAGAAAAATAATGTAACCAATTTCAGGAATTATGAGTGAATGGAATGAGAAAGAGAGGGGACAGAAGACAATGAGTAGAAGGTAAAGTTTCAAAATTTTTCTCCAGTTCATAATGTTTGTCGTGAGGGAAAGTGTACAAACAAGATCCATCAAATTAGAGGACATCCGTTTTAGTTGTGGGATAAGTGATTGAATAGTACATCTGTTGATAGATATCACCAAGATGGCCCGTGGTCCATATAATCACGTACCACAAGATTTTTGCAATTAATTAAGTAAATTCATATATATATATACTTTCAACTTTCCAAAGCCAAGCAGACAATCAATTTGAGAGATGAAAGCAAATCAAAGAGGGTCAAGCCCTTTTTCCATCTTAATTTGCAAGCCAAGGATTTGTGATAAGATTCGGGGATTAGTTGATGGTAACATGCACGAGAATTGAGCTTAGAGCTAGCTCTTCTTCCACACCATGTATCTTCCATAATTAAGCCTCTCTCTTGTCTTCTCTACTCGTTAATATAATACATCTTATAACCGCAATTGTAGGGCGCAAATATTGTACGAGATTTCTTGTTAGAATAACTATAAAGTGGACCTAGACGTTGAATTAAATAGAAAAAGGAGTACGTGCCTCTCTGTGTATTTAGTTTCACTTTACACAGCTAGCTTACTTCCTATTGTACTTCACTGAAAAACCCAATTATATAAGAATATGGTTTTCATAATTGAACTGAAAAGTCTCTTATAACCTCCCCTCAATAATTCAAAAGTAGAGAGAGAGAGAGAAGAAGCAAGGTCGTCCTGGAAAATTCAAGGCAATTGCATATATAACAAGAAATGATTAATAATTAGCACACAGCAAAGTAATTTTAACTGTAAGTCCGTATAGGGGGTGGCCGTGATTGCCATCACACCTTGTGCCGAAACAATCAACAATAGTCCATGGCCTCTTACAGTGAAAAAAACAAAGGGGGAGGGGAAATTAAATAAAAGGGAAAGAAAAAGTTACAAAAGCCCAATCTCTGATCTTTTTACTCACAGTAAGGATCACAAGGAGTAGTGAAAATATAGTAGTAATAATATTAAGCCTTATGAGGAGGACACTGAAAGCACTTGGCAAATAGCCCAAAAGTGTTGATTTGCTGTATGAAATTGAGCATGCTTGCCCATCCTCCCAACCCAAATCCTACTACCAAAACCCACACCACCACAAACACGTTCATCGAGTACGTTCCCACCCATCCTCCTACAATCGATGGTGGTCTCTCCACAGCATTCTGTCAATAAAAATAAAAAATCCAAAAACACATATCATTAATTAGAGATTAATTGGCTTGTTTATATAATTTAAAGGAAGCATATTGCATAAGTAATTACCTCTCTGGCAGGGGCAGAAGCAAAAGTGACCATGTGTGCCATGGCCGGAATAATGTAAACGGTGAAGCTGACCAAGAGGGACCCAACAGTTGAGTTAATGGGCCCAAAGAAAGGGAATACGATGGCCAGAAACCATATTGGGATCACCACTGGAAGTCTGGCCAACGCCCTTTTGAACAGGCTCTTGGTTTCATGCACTCCTATGAATTTCTCCCACACAAAGTACAGAGGAGTGCAGGCAAATCCAAATGTTATGAACTGCAAATTACAAGCATCACTCAATTTTTAGTTTCTTTTCTTTAATACCTAATATGAAGATATATTAATGGAGTAGGATGATGAGAGAGACCTGGTGAATGAGCATGAGAATTACAGCTGTGTCCCTGAAGCGTGTTTTTGGGAGCAAAGAGAGGGCATTGGAATGAGTAAGGAGCATGTCCCCAAATGCCCAGTACACAGCTGCTGCTGATGGTAAAGTCAAAGTCAACACATATAATGTTGCCAACAAATATATCAGCTTGAACTTCTGTGGCTTCCACATTGCATGCATAATCTCCCTGCCAATATATATATATATTTAAATCATCAAGTTCCATACTTTTACAGTAGTTACAATATATAAAAATAAATTCGAGGCCTTACACTGTGACTGCATGTCCACCGAAAGTGTAGAGAATGTTAGTAGCCCCAGTAAAGTAGAGAACTAATTTGGTTGGTCCTGAGTGCTTCACCCCCTCAACCTTCAAAAAAAAGTATGTCCCATGATTAATGTTGTGGGAAAGCAATTATTGAACACCAGGTTCGATCTGGTGGTACCATTTATTTCTCTTTTTCTTTTTAACTCCAAAATCATGATGATGATGAGGCTTGTTAATAATTGGGAACTTGATTAATTACCTGGCCGTGAAGAAGGGAAGCTATGGTGAGATACCAAGCGGTGTAAGAGGTCATGATGAGGCCCAAGAATGACCAGATTCTATAATTGTGGAAAGAAGGTATAAACACTGTTGTCGCACAGCAGGCGCCAAATATGTATGTCCAGGTTCTCTTGTCCAGGTTGTCGTTTATGTAGTATATGTTACTGAACCATTCATTAATTATTACACAAACCAAATACCCAGATATTAGCTACATTATATATAAAGAGTTACAAACATCCTCATGAATCGAACTCAAAGGCCTAGCGTTACCTTGCGCAGGCAATTAGTTGAATCACTGATCCAAACAAAAGGAAAGTGCAGTTGAAAAAGAGACCTATGTTTCTCCAGTGTTTGCCTAGGAGTCCATCAAGAACTTCAAACCACTGCAAAAAAGCCAAACATGATTAATACAAGAAGATCGAACCTAAAGCAAAGCAACCCATTGATACTGATATACGTACGACGGGTCCACGTAGAAGGTACATACTTGAAGGAGTCAAGAAACTAGTAGTGATGAACATAATTACCTGAATCACATGGTTTCTGAAATCAACTTTTTCTCTTTCTTTTCTGGTTCTGTACTCAACATAAAGGATGCTGATGAGGTAAGCAGTCCAGCTTCCCATCAACCCATAAAAAAGCTGAAACAGAATCCCAGATAACATCCCTAGTTGGGAAAACGAATATGGCAATGTCAGCAGCACTTGAGCAACCTGCATTAATTATATTACAACAACATATATAATTAGTGATCAACATCAGACTTGAAAATTAAATTAAATCAACTGTGAAATAGAAGTTTAATCAGTGCCTGATTAGAAGCACAGCTAAACCATGCATCATAGACGGAGCCACCATGCCAGAAGAACTTAGAAAGCTTGCTCCTAGCTGACTTAGAATCTTCATCCTCTCTCTCCATCTCTAAGTAGTTCCCAGCAACCACAGTCTCAACCTTCTCCGAAGCCATGGTTGCAGCTTCTAGAGATTGTGAGGAAGAAGAAGAAGAAGAAGAAGATGATGAACTGAGTGACTAAAAGAGAGAAAAGAGAAGCTTTCTTTTCAACCTCCCTTCACATCCAATGCAGCTCCACTTTCCTTATATAAACTTTTTCGTCACCAATAAACTGAATAACCCTTTTGTGGGGACCTTGCCTTTGTTCACTACTGCCCCAAGCTTAAGTAATATAATTCATGTAACTCCATAAGATGTAGTCAACTTCTTCGTATTTTTTCTATCAGCCAAGGTGCAGCTTCGGCATCAGTTTTGAGGGTGATATTTCACTTTCAAGTTTCAACCACTGTTTGCTTTTTATTATATAATAAGATCTAATTGAATGTTTTTAGGAAAGATTAAGAAAATTAAGTAAATTACTAAATCATAGTATATGTTATATATTATTAGATTATACATCAGTTTATAAGTTAAACAAATTAGTTTGGAGAAAAAATGATAAAAATAAATACCTTAAAGTAATTTATTTAATTTGTCCAAAAAAAAAGTAATTTATTTAATTTCTTTAAAAAATTAAATAGATTTTATATTTAGAGAAGATTTTACTTGTTTAGGGTTTAGATGGGGCCAGGTTGGCTGCATTGCACGAGCAGGATGGCCCATCACTGGCCCTATTTCTTTTTAACACGAGAAAGAGCTCATGCATGCCGATTGATCATGAATGTGGATGGGGAAAAGTGAGAAAAAATGGAAAATTTTTCTACGGAACAAGATTAGAAAAAAAGTTTTGTTTGAGTGTTGTGCGTCTAGGTGGGGAAGACTATAAGATGGAGTGAATGATTGCTTTTGAGAGGAGCTTGGTGCTAATCATGATTAGTACCACACGTGTTCCAACTGGCTTTACAAAAAAAAAAATCTCATGAAAACCCATCCCTTTTAAATTATATTCATTTCTTTTCATTTTTTCCCCATTATATCTAGTTTACTTTTTTGAAATAAACGATCTAAAATGTTTTGAATATTGTCTGGGCCATTGATGTGGTATGGGCTAATGATGGCGCTGAGTGCCTCATGAAGTCACGATTAGTTGGCAGAACTAATTTTGCCAAGGTCTCACAAAGAAATTAATTTCCCTTGATTTGAATATTTCCAAGCTTTAATAATGGCAGAGTCAAAGGCATGTTCGTTTGTTCATGGTTCATTGCGAATATTATTTTCACGAGCCGAACAAGAAGGATTAATTATAGTTGTGATTCTGATCCTTTCAGATATAATTATGAGATGATCCTTATCTTGGGGTCAAAAGAAGAGAAACATCAACTCAAAATGAAAAGAAATAGGGAAAATTACACTCAAGTCCCAAAAAAGAAGAGAAATAAAAAAAATAGTCCCTTAAAATTTCAAAATGAAAAAATGGCCTTATTGACAACTCCATGAGTAAGTTATTGACAACTCCAGAAACAGGTATTGATAGCTTCATAAGACCATTTTTTCATTTTGTAATTTTAAAACACTATTTTTTTATTTTCCTTTTTCCTTAGGACTTAAGTGTAATTTTTCTAAATAATAAAAGTTTCTTAAGGCAAGTGTCACATCCTATAGGATAAGGTGGATAATCAACAAGCTGTTGGTTGAAGTGGTGAAGGGTCTCATATTTATAAGAAGAAGAATACAAGTTCAAATCCCAATAAGCGTACTTGTTAGGAAATATGAGAACCATTTGTCTCTCTAAACCTCAAGCGGAAACTCTTAATAAAATTTAAAAATAAAAATAAAAGTGGTCAACCTCGATCAGCGTGGCCCAATTCCTAACAGATCCATGAGGCCCACTTCTAAACTTAAAACTAAGGCCCCCACGGCCCCGCCTCTCTGATTTCCTTTTTCTTTCTTCATAATCGTCCATATTTTTGTTACAAGATTTGTATCTTCAACTTCAACACTCCAATCATACAAAATAAAAAAGCCCCGCATGAAGCAATCGCGATCTCAAGTCTTTGAACTAAAGCTTTGCCTGTGACCATGAACAAGCGAAATTAGTGCAGCTGCTTTTGTTTTTCCTGTTTAAACAAGTTGATAAATAATTGAATTATAGATGCGGTTGAAGTCACAAATTGAAAGAGGCTGAGGAGCTTTTAATCATAGCACAACTCTTGATGTATCGGTTACCAAAATAAATGATGGCGAATGATTCAACTTTAATATGATAAACCAAAAAAGAAACCAGCTTTATTATTTCTCATGGGAGTAGGGTAAATTGGTTCGATCGTATCCTATGGACAATTATTGAACACAACACACTGGGAAAACCACGTGAAGCATGGCTTTCTCTTAGATGCTGCCTGGATAGATAGTTACATAATAACAATAACTGTTAGAGATAACAATTAATCAAACAATTGGATGACAGTGATTCTCAATCAATGGAAAGTTAGTTAGGTCGATTAATTTTGAATTTGGTTGAGATGACAAGTGATATAGATATAATGCGTGTGAGAATGTTACAGCTTTATTTTGTTGATTTTTAATCCATATTAAGGGGATCCATACAAAAGAGATGAAACATCGCATTGCCTTTTGCTCTCCTACCATAAGCACACTTTTTCATGTGATCATTCATTGGGTGATTTCACTTGATTGGATTCGCAGGTGGTTGAAAAAACAAATCAGGACACACAGTAACATGGGTTCAACTGATCTTTTTTTTTTTTTTTTTGCCAAGGGTTCAACTGATCAAAGCTAGGTCCACACGTTTTCACTCAACATCAATCACTCATAATGTTCATCTTACTTTACTTAACAGTAATAGACGGCAACTTCAGTTTCATGGAGAGTACGGAAGGAACCACACTATTTATAACTTGTAAATAGTGTGTGTGTGTTTTTAAATTTATAAATCTTATACCACACATGCCATAAGAACATTAAAAGCCCAACACGATTGGGCCTGAGGCGGATCAAATGAATATTTTTTCTCAATGTTGGCGCTGCTTGTGTTGGTCAGAACAGTGATGTCATAAACATAATGATAAGCCCAGAAAGTTTGGTCTAAAATCAGGTGGGGAGTTCGGAACCACGCTGGATTCACTTGATCAAGAAACACGCCTTAATGGCGTTGCAGCACATGAAAGCTCTCAGTAAATGGAAAGTTGCAGGTTGAATCCTGTTTAACTATCTCAACTTCTCAAGTGTCTATTTGAGTTGGTAGTGTAAGAGTACATTTATATAAATAGAGACAAAACTTTTCTCACATATTTATTTCGTATATCGTAAATCATATTTAAAAAAAAGCTTTTTACCACTAATTCAAATAGTGGTTGATGTCTAACTCGCTAAATAAAAGAACATGGCGTGTTGTGAAGCATTAAGCGAGCTTGAATCTCTGCTACCGTTTTAAGTAATTGCAAGAGGCCAAGGAAAAGAATCTGCTTCCCCCCATACCAAAAACCATCGCATTAAGAATAAAATAATACTCCCTAGCTCTAAATATAAAACAGAATTAATCTTTTTTAAAAATATTAAGAAAGTTAATTAAATTACCCTAAAGTATTTATGTTTATTGTTTTTTCTCCAAACTATTTTGTCTAACTTATAAATTGATATATAACCTGATAATGCATAGTATATGATATAATTAAGTAACTTATTTAGCTTCATTAATATATCTAAAAAAATCAATCATATCTTATATTTAGGTCCGGAGGAAAACTAAAAAAGATAAAATGAATCGATGAGGCCCTGCAGGGGAAGTGCACGCACACAGCTCCACAGCTACAGTGATGAGGAATAGAACCCAGCATAAACTTGCTTATGAGTCTTAGTTAGGAAAAGAATCATCCCTTCTTTCCACCAAAGGCATACCTTTTGCTTCTTCGATTCACTCACCTCATCTTTACCCCTCAGCTACCTCAACCGCCCTCACACGCCTTTCACCTCCTTTTATACCCTCCTCCTTCCTTGCACTTGCTTCTCCACCCAAAAAAAAAAAACATCACATCATGGCTTTGCATCTCCAAACGTTCTTATCAATCTCCATCATTCTCGCTGTCATTTCTTCAGGTAATAAATAATAGTAACCGTGCAATTTCCCAATTTGTTCAATTTTTTCCCCTCACTCATGCGTCTCTAATTATATATTCCTGCTTTTATGGACCACAGGGCTGCACTCGTGCGAGTCAGCCAGAGTTTTTACCATAGTCAACAACTGTAAGGAGACCATCTGGCCCGCCGTCATGCCAGGTGAAAACTTCGACGGCGGAGGCTTCTCTCTAAAACCACACCAGTCACGTGTCTTCACCGCCCCCACGGGCTGGTCTGGTCGGATATGGGCCCGAACCGGATGCAAATTCGACTCCAGCGGAAACGGGTCGTGCGTGACCGGGGCCTGTGGCTCGTCCTTGCAATGCACGGGCTCTGGGAAACCCCCAGCTTCACTTGCGGAATTTACCCTTGTGGCCACGGATTTTTATGACATGAGCCTGGTCGACGGCTTCAACGTCCCCGTGGCTGTGATGCCCATAGATGGAAAAGGAAATTGCACTACGGTTGGGTGCGACTATGACGTGAGACCCAAGTGTCCAAAGGAGCTCGCCGTGAAGTCCAATGGCAAAGTGGTGGCGTGCCGGAGCGCCTGCGACGTGTTTGACACCGATGAGTATTGCTGCAGGGGCAATTATGGGAACCCCACTACGTGCAAGCCTACGTATTACTCCAAGCAGTTTAAGGAAGCGTGCCCTAATTCTTATAGTTATGCATACGATGATCCAACTAGTATTTTCACCTGCACCAGTCCTGACTATGTCGTTGCCTTCTGCTCTTCCAGGTTTATAGTAGTAATAACATATATATATCGAAGATCTTTTCTTTGTACTGTATGTCATAAAAGTAAATATATATTAACATTTTGGTCGTGGGCGTGTCTTAATATGCAGGAAGCAACAAGTGTGCTCTTACCATGACCACAAGCTCCACTGCAATGGATCGAAAGGCCTAGACTCGTTGATCGGAAGGTGTATGATCGGGACGCTTGTGGTATTTTCGGTGCTTAGTTCGTGGAGTCTGTTATGAAATTGGTTAATATTTTTATATGTGTGTGTACAGTCGATCTTTTGATCCAGAATTCGTTTCACATGAACGATTTTGGATACAAGAACCAACTTTCTTTTTTCCTCTCTCTTTTGGACGAATAACGTCTATCGGAAGCTGTTTAACTTTGTTGCATATATCTCAACAATTAAAATTATTTTCCTTCGGCTCAAGAAAAATCTGGGATATATACTCGCAAGTGCAACTGCCTCTCTTATACACGATTCTTCTTTATTATATCAGACCTTCTTAATTACCTGTGTGTGCGTGGTTCTGGCAAAATCCAAAGCGTTTTGGATTGGAGCCTCCGTGATCAAAGTCAATGTACAAGACAACAGGGGCAGGAAATTTGTTAGCTCACGAAAGCAGCCCATCAAAAGTGAGAGCGCACACACACATATAGATGTGTGTAAATTTCTAAAATTAATATTGTTAGCATAATAATATCAAACAACGTAACTCTTGAAAACTCTTTTATCATCAACTCAGTTTCTGTGTTTAAAAATATATTATATCGATCTCATTGTTGACTCGATTAAAAATAGAATCATAATGATTCAGAAATAATATCTGGATCAATGCTAAATTAAGAAAAGTGATGGAGAGCTTCTTATGGGGGTTCTGGGTTAGAAAAAGAGGAATAAAAATAACAGTGCTATTATTTTTGCTATTAGGAAACGAGATCTATTAATTAAGGGATGTTACGGGTTCACAGTTGCAATTTGCAATATCATGTTTGAGTCGCGGAGGACATGACAATAAGTCAAAATGTCAACATTGCTTCCATTAAGGGATTCTCTATTGATCAAGCAAATAGGAGCCATTATATTTGGAAGCAGAAAGAAGAAATAACTGTATAACGAAATTCTTAAAATTGTACCAGTACTCTTATATAAATGATTTTTTCTTGCTAGTATAAATGAAAATTTTAACTTAGTCCACCAAAAACAATAATTAGTTGCTCAGGCGATCCCGATCACGCAAGGGTAAAGATAATCATGAAAATTAAAGAATAATGAACGTACGGGTGTCAAGTTTAGCATAAGCTCATGTGGTGCCACGAGTCGACTACGTAGTGGCATAATGGCATTGCGCATGTCGTTTTAACGCCGTTAAGAAGACACAGAGAAGGCCTGTAAAACGACAATGGCGTTTCAAATACGCAAACTCTATGGTCGCAGAGGGGTATTTATAGGGATCACTTCAGCCGGGAGCACGAAGAGGGCATTCAGCGGGAGTGAAAAATGGCGGGCGGTGGAAAGGTCTCCTTTAAAGTTACTCTCACCTCCGATCCTAAGTTACCCTTCAAAGTGTACGCCAATTCCCACGTCCTCGTATTTTCTCCTAGTGCCTTCGTTTCTGAGCTTCAAATTCCAATTCGCTTTTCGTCGTTTCTTAATCTCTCAACATCTTGCTCTTCTTAATTTCAGATTTAGCGTTCCAGAGGCTGCCCCTTTTACTGCTGTCCTCAAATTCGCTGCTGAAGAATTCAAAGTGCCCCCACAGACCAGCGCAATTATCACCAACGGTAATTAGCCCTCCAGCCCGTCTCTCAAATTTTTATTTTCTCTATCGTTTTGTGTTTCCTAACGTTTTATCTCTAATGTTTCTTAATTGTTATATTGGTAAACTAAATTTCTGTTCAAATTCTTTGACAATGTAATCAACGATCGGATCACCAGATTAGGGTTGTTGAGTGGTAAATTTTGGGTTATACGGAGTGTGTTTCAATTTACGCGGGGTTTTTCCAATTCGGAACTGTATTCGCCCTGATAACTCTTTGCTAATGCTCTGCAACATAAGAGATGCTATTGTGCGTTGGCACACTTTAATCTCAGCTTACAAGATTCTGTTCATTGTCTAATGCCGATGTGAGTCCATTGAAAATATTTGCACCATTTTAAACTATCATACTTGCCTATTTGTTGATATAAGTAGGTACTTGTGTTTTTAAATAGTTTTATGTAACAACTGGAATGAATGAATTCTATCAACAAAGTTAAAGTATTATATGAAACACGCTGCAATGCCACTCCATTATTTTCTAGGCATCAGGGATTAAGCTGAAACTTAGGGTCTGTGTGGTAGGAGGGGAGGGGATGGAAATGGGGGGATTTTGCTCCCCTCCCCTTATTTGAATAGCTAACCCTCCCCTCCAAAATTGGGAGAATGTGAAGGGAAAGGTTAATGTTTAAGCTTGTATTGATAATATTTCCATGCTATTTTAAAATATTCCCACAACACCCTTCTCATTATTTACACAAAACTAGGTCACAGATTTGTATGTCTCGATTGTTGATGCAGCTCCCCTCCTATACCGAACATGATAATATTAAAATCCCTCCCCTCCCCTTTCTTTTTGTCAATCCAAACAAGATAAAAGAAAATCTCTCCCAAACCCATCCCTTCCCCTCCCCTCCATTGAGCCAAACACAGCCTTAAGGAATGGAACAGTTCTTTGAAATAAATTGAGGGAACTGCTTATACCTCTTGAACTGCTTGTCTTCCAGCAGTTTCAAGAATCTAAGAATAGACGAATGCCGCTCAAACAAAGATAGCTTCTTCATCCCCTTATCTCATTGATTTAGAATGCCACTCAAACAAAGATAGCTTCTTGATCCCCTTATCTCATTGATTTAGCATAGGGGCGGAATGCCAAACAGGGGGGAAGCCACAGGTTTTTCCATCTAGATCAGCAGCATCCAACCTACACAGTAATTTATAATTATTGGCATGAAAAAGTTAGGAACTTTAAAACATAACACTTTACTTCCCTATACTGTCACAAAATTAAAATTTTACGTAGTTAAAACTCAGTTCTTGCGTTATTGTCACATGATAGATTATGTCTCTCTTTTTTTCTCTGCACACTGAGCTGCATTCATTTTCTTCCTTTGCATGAAAAAACCTCTAGTGGAAGCTGCACTGGACTTTTAACAATATCATTAGCCCATTGAAGTATGAAATTTTATTAGGTGCAATGTAACCTTGGTGATGTTGTAACTTTTGATGCCATGGTTAGGATGTGATGTGCCCTTTTTATGTTGAATGAAGATTGATTTCAAGAGGTTTGTTTTCAAGGTTGTGGATAAAAATTCTCTGACCAAGATTCTGTTATATCCAGTATTAGTGTTCAGATGATTGTCAGCCGCAACACAATCATTGGATACTATGATCACCGTATCACTTTGCTTAACAATTTTGCCCGTTATATGTTCTGCAAAAGTGGGTCCCTTGTGATTACAAAATCAAAGTGGAAGATTGAAAATGAATAGATGTTGAGATTTTAGTTTTTTCAATAACTAAAAGGTTTGGCAAACAAACTTCTGATAAATAGTTGAAAACTTAACATACACATGCTATTTCTGTCCCCGAGTTGTTGCTTTTGACACTCGGATTTGTGTACCTGGAAGACTGTGATTTAGTATTTTATCTTTCTTATTAGTTCTACATCTCAGATGTGCTGCAAATGATTTTTATTATTTCCTATGCTTGCAGATGGTGTTGGGATAAATCCACAGCAGAGTGCAGGTACTTCAAACTGACAATGCTAGTTTTAGTTAGTTCACTGGGATTTTAGTTTTACTATATCAGTATGTCACATATTTGTCAATACTCATATAATAAGTCATGAACAAAACAAAAGAAGAAATACTTTAGAGGTTGATAATGGTATGAGATTGCACATTTCACATGGTCGAGCTGCAATCTCTGGCTCCTAAAAGGTGTGTAGGTGACAGTGAATTTAGTATGCAGTCTGCATAATGAATTAATACTAGCTTGGATACAGTTGATGACATCATTGGGTTGACATGCATTTGAATGACTTTTTCAGGTAATGTTTTCCTCAAGCATGGGTCAGAGTTACGGCTGATTCCGCGGGATAGGGTTGGAGCCTCTGAGATATGGCCGAGTGTCTGAGTGGATACCTCACCTTCTAGTTATACTTATCTCGAATGTTGTAGCTTCCTAGATACTATGAGTATTGCTGACGTCCTCATAGTCAATACAGGTTTTAATGATGATGATTTCATGAGGTGGATAATGCTTGGTTGAATGAATAAATAAATTCTTCGAAATGATAACGCATGCTTCTGGGTTTTGACCATGTTCATCTGCAAGAAGTTTTCCTTATTACATCAATTCCTTCTGATGTTAAAAAGGGGAACTTAGTCCCTTTATTCGATCACTTTAAACATGTGATAGATTTTTCCCACGGGCACCCCCACCAAAGCAGCGAAGCCACGGTAAAGTAATATTGGGAAAATATTGTGTTTGTTTGAAATAGTAATTGGGGTATTCAAAAATAAATTTTCAATCGTGATTTATGATATACGAGTTAAGTATGTGATAAAAGTTTTGTCTTGATTTATGTAAATAAACACTTTTGAAGGTCAGAAACATAATCTCAAATAAGCACAATTAGTGGTTTCATATTGCACGACCGTTTGTCCGCTCCCCCAGATTTGGGATCAATGTGGTGCATGGAGATGAAGGTTGCTTTAAATCTTTAAATGGTTCATCTTGAATCGATGATCTCCCGATACGCTCGTTTAAGTTTCTATGATAAGGAATCCATTGGGTTTTTAGGCCCAAGCCCGTAAGGGCGACCCTTTGGAGCCTGGTCACCTCACTTTGTCAGCTTTGGTCTTGAGTAACTATGGTGAGGTCTGTTAAAAAAAAATATGGTAAGGGGAGATGGCCTATTGAAGAGGTAGTCACGTAGGTAGGAGAAGTAAATACAAGGCCATCTAATCTAGGTTTTGTACCCAACAGAAAATGGCACGTTCATCTTATCGTAAATTAACTCACTCTCTGCCTCTCTCTGAACTGGTCCCATAACATTTATATGCCCTCCTCCTCCCTATCTATCCTTCCACTTTTCATAGAAACATACAACATACGGCTTCCATCCTCAAACTTCTGCCACTTATGACATCTCTAAATTATCTGACAGTATCACCCTAACGCTTGTCTATAATAAGTATGATTGGGTAAATATATGTTTAGTATACGGTTTAACGTAAAATTCCCATTCAGTATACTACGAACACCCCTCAATGAATTACCTTCATGATTACTATACCATGCGAAGAATCAAACATCCTTACTGCATTCAATAAATCAACTTCCCTAAAACAAGCCTGTTACGCAACTCCATGGAAATTTTCAACCAGGACAAGAAAAGTGAACATTTAGGGGAAGGCCGGGTAAGGAGGAGTAAGATTTGGCTCAATGAAATTAAAGGATTAACCCATTTGAGCTTTTGCGTGGTTACTTGGGATGTAGAATGGGATGTTATCAGCTATCCAGTTATACGAAACACACGTTTTGCCATGAGATAACTTGTTGGTTCGGAGTAACTTATTTTTATGTAATAAGTACTTATAAATCATGATTTACAGTATACGAGATAAATATGTGAGAAGAGTTTTATCTCGACTTACGTAATAAATACTTATTTAGACAAAATAAGCTCAACCAAACGTTCACGGTTATAGACTTTGAGACAGTTGAACAAGATGGGGAAGTTGCGAGAAGCCGTGAAAAGGCAAAACACAGTCCGCTAGTAAAATGGTAAAAAGGTGCGAGGAAGAGGCAAACACAGTTGATTCTTTTTATGGTTTCCTTGGTAATGGATGGGCATAAAATTCCTCAACATGTTGTGGGTATTGGAGAAACACACTACTCAAATAACAATGCCTACCAAAACAGATAATGAGCAGCAAAATCAGTGTAGTTATAGATTATAGATGTGGAAGTAGAAGTGAGAAGTGAGACTGCGAAAGCCATTGAATGGGATTCAGGACAGTGGGGTGGATCTGCCTGTGATGACAACATTGCCCATCTAATCAGAAACGAGGGAGGACACGTGGAGGCGCCTGAAGTTGAAGCCTAATTTTGCGGAGGACAAGCGGCCGCCAGCATCGTGTTGTGGTTTTACGTAAACGCCCTCCCAGACATCAAAAAATAACAATATTGTCAACTCCTGTGAGTGAGAAGGCACTTCCGAAAATTTCAATCACAGCCAAAAAGTGGTAGACATCTACCGCATGTCTCGCCGGTAAGTCCAGGCGGCCCCCCACCTCGGCCCCCTACTCCTCAATTTACCAATCTGCCCTTTCTCCCCTTCGCCGGCAACTAACGGATAGGCTAGGCTACCCTGTGTAATTAAATAAGGGAGATGAAATTGCCGGCTCTGGTCCCTCCTCTACCTATATCCCAGCGAATAAATAGCATTTAGACATACCGAACTAGAAATGAGCCGGAAGAAAACGTGGCGGTTTAAAAGCGGGATATTTTTACAGGAGAATCATTCTTAGATCCTAAACAAGCAATATATTATTAGAAAGGTCCTTATTTACAACTCTTCTCTATATATTAACAACATATTGAATGTATTTTATAATCTCAAAGAATTTTTCTGATAATATCTCTTTTTTTTATAATTTATTGGTGATTCTCCCTATTTTTATTTAGAAGGCCTAAACAAAAAGCTAAATGAGGGGGTCTTATTAAAATGTTTGTTTTTTAGTATTTTATCAATTGATTTATAGTGACGAGAACGTCGAGGCGTCGGCTTTGCTGACGATCTCTGCCAGAGGTGTGACCCCGATACCCCAGCAGCAATCCCGTTCCGTTACCGACTAAACATATGCTCTTTCCACCCCGACCCTCCTCCTAATTTGTCGTTTTTCCCTACACTATAATCTTAAGTTTTTTATTTTTTTCAACACAATGAGCGTTTTGCGTAAATTAATACCAAACTACATCATTTATTATGTTATAAATATAATTTAAGTGATGCAACCGAATGCATGTTGTATTGTCTATTTATTTCCTGTAAATATGTAATGTAAATTCATACAATGATACGCTATATATATATATATATATATAAAAGTCTGTTGGGTTTTGTGTTTGCACGTTTACGAAAATGAAATAAAAACTTGTTTTACATGTTTTTCTCGTTATATCATGAATCACATTTGAAAGCTAACATTTAACGTAAATCCAAACAAGCACGTAGTAGTCTATAATCTCTCCTTTTTTGTGCCGTTTATAACCTTTACACGCATTCTTGTGTGACAATAGAGAAATAAAGCAGATTTGGTTTATTCACGCTTGTGTGAATATAAACTAGAATAATTCCCTACATACAGCTTGACCACGTATAGTAATTCAGTGGTATATTATGAATCTCAAGACAACATTCCCAGTAATCTATCCCATGGTTATTTGCAAAAAGGGAAAATCTTGGTCGCTCATCTAACTTTTTTTCTTTGTTGCCGGGAGCTAAAATTGAGTCTTTCGTCTATCAAATTTTAAAAAAATAGTCTATCGAACAATTTAGTTATTCCTTTCTCATTCGTTGGGTTTAATTTTATTCCTTGCTTTACCCAATTTACAATGCACGTAAGCTTTTGTCAGAATTGTCAGTTCCTTCTTGCTCTTCTCTATCCTTATTTTCTTCACATGCAAGCCCTATTTCTCTATCGCTCTCTATTTTTCAATGGGTGAGTGGTATAAAAATGTCCGTGAGTTTCATGTTATGATTAATAAGCTAATTAAAGTCGGATCAGTTACTGAATCAGTTGGGATAATGGGTTAAGGGTCAGGAGATCAAAACGAAGTTAAATCGAAACTAACTCGAGACTAAAATAATAAGAAATTAACAATTTTAGGCTTATCATTATAAAATCCTAAAGAAGAAATAAAAAAAAATTCCAGACCTAACCGGTTTCCGATCCGGACCGACCAATCCGGTCCAATTCTATTACCATGACGATTACCAAATTCTAGTATATTCTCATTTTACTATTTGTCAGTGGATTTTTTTGAAATAAATTTTTGTTATCAAATGACTGTTTTTGTTAAAAATCTTTCACATCATAAGCTCATTCCTGTAAATATTTTATGAGCTTCACACAAGCTATATTATATTTTTATCAGAGATAACAGTTGAGATGAGGTTTACGCCGGTTTACCCTTAATTTGTCGCGACTTTGCAGTGTCTATTTTTTATTTTTTAACAATATCTAACTCATTATATATTTAATATTCATTTAGGATAACTTATTTTTTATTTATAAGTACTTATAAAACATAATTTATGGTATATGAAGTAAATATATGAGAGAAATTTTATTTCAACTTACATAATAAGGATTCGTTACCCCAAAATAAATGATACCGAACATTCGTTTAGACAAACATTTCACCAAACCCCGAAACTCGATTGTCTGATTATTGGAAAAAATTCAGATCAACACATAAGAAAATAATTAGAAAATACTCAACGTCGTAATTTCGTCATCAAAGACTCAAAATCACGATCGTACAACGACTTCAAACATTGGGCGAACCCTAATAATTATAATTTATTTTGTACGTGAATAATTTATTTGTCACAAATTGAAATAATATTGATAAAGGCTAGACCAGAAGCTTACAATCTAATAGCAATTTATAAATAAACAAATATAGGCCATAACAATACAAACCCCGTTAGTTCACTCTCAATCTTGCCAACCGTCACTTTCGTCGGCTGTGTCTCTCTAGTCGCAGGCAAAGCCATCCCTGCTTGCCGTGCTCTCACCCGTACACACTCTCGCCCTCTGACTCTTTTCTGAGTAGCTGAGTGGGTCCTCCTTCTCTATTCACTGCAGACAATTAAAAATCTGGCTGATAGGAGCCGGAGCAACGAAAGCACCCACACTGCTACCACGCCAACGAGAATTACCGACCATCTCTTTTTCACTGCCCTCAAACAAATCACTCGCTCGATGTTAGCTGTCTCCAGAACTCACTCTGTTCTCTCCGTCACTGTATTTCACTACCGGTTTAGAGACTGCAGAAGCTGATCATCGGCATCACTGGTTTAGCTTGCGATGAAATCCAAAAGCCATGCTCACACTGGAAATGGCTACGCAAGCGAGAGTGGCAGCAACAGCTCTCCGAGCCCACCAAGATCACCGCGCCGGCAATCATCCACCAACATATCGCATTGCCGCCGACGATTGCGGCCTAAAGCACTCTCTCACACCACCCACCGTCTAGAAAGTTTTGCAGCCGGTATCATTACTCGCCGGAATCTCCGCTACTTTTTCCTTCTGCCACTTCTGTACATCTCTGGCTTGCTCATGTGCGTGGGGCCATTCTCTGCCCTCATTGGCCATGCCCGTCTTCCCGGCTCAGTTTATCGCAGTCACGAGATTTTTCAAAAGCTTTGGCCTGACATTGAGTCTGATAATTCGTCGGCAGTTGAGGTTCGTTTCCCGGGTTTCTCTTATTTGCATTGCATTCTCTGTCGTGTTCACATTATTTTGCGATCCGTATTCTGGAAGGGAATGGAAAGAATACCCTTAGCATCACTTTACAAATCCTCCGCACTTGATGTTCAGAAAATGACATATATATTAATGAAAGTAAAATTGACGTGAGGTATGCGTACCGCAGCATGAGCCAGGTGCTAAAATTTCTGCTCCCCTGATAAAAATCAAACTAAAAGATGACGGAACACTCAAAGTTCTGTGGAAATCTTTTCTTCTCCCGCCCTTCCCTAGCTCTTAATGCCTCACGGCAAAATTTAAGAAAAATGCGGCCCTTTAATTATTTTCACGAGGTAAGATCCTTGTTTTTTGGGGGGGGTGTTGTTCCCGTTCATCATATTCTTTGCCATTATTTGTTATGTTGCTCGGGAAGAAATGCATTTTAGAGTCTACTTACTGTATCTCTCATTTAACCACATTGGCTTTACCATCAATTTTTTTTTTCCTTAAACCATTTTGGCTATCAAGTGTTGACTACTTCATAGATGCTTAAAAAAATGAAATTCGTTTTCTTTACTCGGGAGAACTGATTTGTTTTTGGTCGTTTCCACAGTTATCTTCTGTATGGAATTACAAAAGAAAGTTGAGGGAGCACAAACCTTGTCCAAATATCACTGCGGTGCAACATGAACATTTTGGTATGCGCTTGGATAGCTTGTTATCCTATTTGGTTAGGATTGACTGACTTGGATATTCCATAATTTTTCCAAATCTTTCTATGATATATAACTCTTGTTATTCGGGCTGTTTATCACCCTGTTCCAACTCCCAACTATTCTTTGACAACCTTTGGTTGGAAAGTAGGATTCGCACTAGACTAAGCTTGGTGTATGACATTAAATCAATGCTTAGCTTGGTGTATGACATTAAATCAATGCTTCTTTTCAATTTCAGCGTCTTATGGCTATAATGGTTTCCTAATTGTGGAGGCTAATGGAGGCCTTAACCAGCAACGTTCTGCAGTATGATAGTTTCTTTTCCCTCTTGTTTTAACTTTTTGATTTTCGTTGAAGACATAAACTCATTGCATCATCTGTAATTTTTTGTTATATTTTCTGTCATGTGTATCTTCCACAGATTTGCAATGCTGTGGCTGTGGCCGGACTTTTGAATGCTATACTAGTCATACCTCACTTTGAATTCCACACCGTCTGGAGAGATCCAAGGTGATTGATCTACTTATCATCTCAGAACAATAAAAGTTAGGCCTAATGCATAAACCTCTTGAATTTTTAGGCTAATTTCATGGTTTTGAACTCTCTAACATGTGAATGAGAGGGAAAGGAATGTTTCCTGCATCTGAGGGTTTTAGTTGTCTGACAATTTAATTGCATAGTTCTTAGAAAAAAATTCGCTTTCATGTGCTAGTAGCTCCCTGCTATGTTAACATTAGTTTATCTCTTTCTAAATAATTGAGTTGTTAAAAAAGTGAAATAGGTTTATACAATTGATCTCGTTAACAATGACATTGCTTTGCATGTTAAAAATTATCATCTAGTTACACAGGCTATAAAAACTAAAATCAGGAGCAAATCTCCCACAATCTGATTCGTTGAGCCAAATTAGCACTAGTAAATTGTTGGCATGTAATAAGTCTAGATTTTAATTTGGTAAAAGTTTTAACCAACTAACAGTGGTAATGAGATCAAACAAGACCTTACCGGATTTGTGATGCCATTATGAAATTGGCCCAGAACAGGGATTTCTAATATTTAAATGCAATATAGTGAATATAGTAATGCTTCTTGTGCCCGTTTTGTTCTTGATATTATCTCTGGAGCGACTTCCAAATGTTAAATCTATATTACTTGTCTCACAGTGAATTTGGGGATATATATGATGAAGGTCATTTTATATCCACCCTTGAGGGTTATGTGAAGGTGGTTAAAGAACTTCCTGAGGTACTAATGGAGAGGTATAATTACAACATCAGTAATATCACTACAATCCGGGTCCAAGCTTGGGCTCCTGTCAGTTATTACCTGGGAGTTGTTTATCCAATCATGCAAAAGGAAGGGTATGTATTGGACGGCTTTCGCATCCTTTATTATTTTACTTTTTATAATCTTTGGGGTGAAGAATGTTGAATATATAATTTTAGATATGAATTTCTTTTAGTCTCCAAGTTAGTCATTTAACGCTGATTGTAAACAAAAAATTTGACAAAAAATTTCTTTTCTTTTCTTGCAGGGTCATTCGAATATCACCATTTGCCAACCGATTGGCAATGAGTGTCCCTCCTCACATTCAATTTTTGAGATGTCTAACTAATTATAAAGCACTGAGGTTTGCTTCTTCAATATCAATACTAGCCAAGAAACTGGTTAACCGAATGATCGAGAAGAGTTCAAGAACAGATGGGAAGTATGTTGCTGTGCATCTACGCTTTGAGGAGGTAATGATGCCCATTCTTCCTTGTGGAGAACAAGTTATTGGTGTCAGTAATTTATGGTCGGGTATACTTTAACCAGTTTCATGTAATTATTGAATGTTAATTATTTCTAAACGTACAGGACATGGTGGCATTCTCCTGTTGTATATATGATGGAGGAAAGGCGGAAAGGTTGGAAATGGATTCGGTTCGAGAAAAAGGATGGAGGGGGAAATTTAAGCGAAAAGATCGTGTCATTCTACCTAACCTCAATCGAATTGAAGGAAAATGCCCGCTTACCCCATTGGAGGTATTTTTATATTTACTAACCTAGATCTGTTTCTTCTAAGTAGGGATTTCCATCTTTATGTTCTTGGCATTCTGTGTCCTGAATCTAAATGGCTTTTGTCTTCAGTATTTGTATCTTTATTAATAGTCATTAAATCTTTAAAGAATAGCACAACGACAGAATCAAACAATTCTATGCCAGTTAACTTGCCCCAAAAAAATAGAAAAAGAAAAAATCTATACAAGATTGTGAGAAAGCTCTTGTTACCCGGAAGACTCATGTTATTGCATATTCCTTCACTATGTAGGTTGGGATGATGTTGCGTGGCATGGGATTTGATAACAATACGTCAATATATTTGGCTTCTGGGAAAATATATCAGGCAGAGAGGCATTTGGCTCCTTTAATAAAGATGTTTCCCAATCTGCATACGAAGGAATCTCTTGCAACACCAGATGAGCTTGCTCCCTTTA
The DNA here is from genome assembly GCA_963242795.1 of Inga leiocalycina. NCBI lineage: Eukaryota > Viridiplantae > Streptophyta > Magnoliopsida > Fabales > Fabaceae > Inga > Inga leiocalycina. The sequence continues at coordinate 3,368,422 of OY725326.1, forward strand.
AGGTAAATCTTCTTAAAGAGTGTTTCACCCAAAAAGGGGGAAAAAAAAACCTTCTCAAGCGTGTATTTGGATGGCAGCTGTGATTGAAAAAGTTTGTTTATAATGCCCAAGGCTATATTGAAGTTGAAAGTTATAATTTTTGCCATTCTTTTTCCTTCCCTGGTTAATCATCCAAACAAAGATATAACGATCAGGGGTGTCATTTTTCACCTTTTTCACAAAATATGGTTCTGTCTTACATCTCATGCGGTTTTATTTTCTTTCAAGTTGACACTGCAATTTTTGGGAGATTCAAAAATTTGAAAAGCTTCAAATGATTCATCACTCAGAAGATTATTTTTATTGTTGCTGCTATTAGCGTGTTACCTTTTTCCATAAGAGTGAGTGTTGAATTTGTTATTGGGAGTTTTAAGGTGCTGACACTCATCTTCATCCTTCTTTAGGAATATTCCTCTCAATTAGCAGCTCTGGACTACACAGTATGCTTGTTTAGTGAGGTTTTCGTAACAACTCAGGGCGGTAACTTCCCTCATTTTCTGATGGGTCATCGAAGATTTCTCTTTGATGGACATGCAAAGACCATTAACCCTGATAAGCGCAAGCTTGTTGGTCTTCTTGGGAATGCTAGCATTAGGTATACTCTCTCGCTCTCTCTCTCCGCCCCCATCTCCTCTTTGTATCAGCCATTTATAGATCTTCTATGCCCCAGTCAAGCATTTCAAACTGCTGATATGAATATTTAATTTGTTTACTTGTATTTCATTCTGTTCTTGTTTAAAACAAAGAGGGAAGGGATGAATGGATAAGATTCATAAGAAATTGGACCACTATTCATAGTGCATAGGAAGCAGTAGCACACGTGAATAGATATACTGAGAATATTGTAAAAAATTAGATCACTTTAAGAGTCACTTTACAAAATTCTAATAGGTTGCAAGAGTCATACTGATTTTTTTCCATAGACTTGGAAGGGAACCTTTTAATATGTGCATTATATGAATGAAAAAGCAGATACAAGAGTGCTAGATATTCAACTTGTTCTAATTTTTTCCCCTTAATTAAGGACTGCCAACATAATCAAAATTTTGGTTACTAAGATTAGGCTTTGGGCTAGGCTTTTAAAATTTGAAGATACTGGATGATAGAAACTATTTGGATATCGGTTTTGCAGTTGGAGAACTTTCAAGGAGCGGATGGAAGCTATGCTTGTTGACAATGACCGGAAAGGAATCCTTGTACCGAGAGTCAGAAAAATTAACAGGAAAACTTCAGTCTTCACATACCCATTACCAGAATGCAGATGTCTACAGCAGTTGCATGCCAGTCATATTGACCACAGTCTAGATAGTCATGATAATTACATTCGAAGAAAAACTTGAATGATGCTCGATGCTTGGTGTTTCATTAGATTTGCATCAGTTCAACACCCTTGGTGTTTAACCCTTCTGTGGCTAATGATGCCACATGCTTCTGATTTTGAGGGTAAAGATGAGTTGTTACTGCCTAATGCCGAGATGTGGGCACTACAGTTCTGAAGACGAGAAATTCGGTTTTGTGTGATTTTCTGCCTCTGAATGAAGATTATCCCATATCTGTGCATATTACATATTGTCCTTAGTCTGATAGTTTTCTGGCTTGCCATGGGAAGGTAGAAGTGGTGACACTGCACAACTTCGCTAGTGTTCCACAGAGAAGTATAGAAGGACTCAGGTACAGAGTTGTATTTGGACTTCTCTCTCTAACCCTTGTTTTTAGAACTGATACGGACCTTCTAAATATTTTATTTCTTTTGTAAAATTATTAGGGTAGGAGAGGGAATTGAAACAGTGAATCGATCAAATTTTGCATTTTTGGATTCTGTCTACCAGTTTCAACTTGGGGAGGCATCCTCTAGGCTCTGTGGATGTGTATTGTGGCTTATTCGCACCTTCATCTTCTAAGATTTAATTTCACTTCTTCAGACTGTTATTTTCTTACCTTCAAAACTTTCTGTACTCTAAGGATCCTCAGATGGTGATGACCTTTGGAAAGCAGGTAGTGAAGGTTATCCAAAGGGAGTTGAGATATTTACTTGTCTTCCAAGTTTTGAACCCTTCTTCTAAAACCGTATTATTTCACCATCCCTCTAATCCCACATGTCAGGATCAAGTTGTCCATGTAGGTGTTGCCTAGACACGAATATTTTATGGGGAAATTTTCCCCCGCACTTGTGGCATCAGAGAATCCATCGTATGAATGTGGCTTGAGATATAACTCGGCTGTAGACAGCACTGGGGTCTGGGACTTGTAATTTTCTTGTCGCGGGATAAAAGAAGGACACCACTATACGAGGAAATATCTTGTTGTTTTGTTTCCTGGTTCTCCCATGATGCGCTTAATATGGTCAGCAATTTGCGACAGTGCCCCAAGTATTAATGTACCTAAATTATCGCAAACCAAATATATAAGCAAAGGGGGCAAAAGCGAAGTGGTCCTATCCCATCTGAGAAGCACCGTGTACATCAGGAACATGGGTAGGTCCCATTAGAGAGAGGATCAAGTGCTAGTGAACCCCACAACCTCTCCACATCATTATCACTGAAAGCTGGCTGCCCCAAGGCCTCCTCTCTGTTCTGTATGGTCGATCTCTATTCTTTAATGTTCCTAATGACAAACTACTCCTCGCTCTCATCCTTAATATAAGGTTTAATAAATTAATTTGATTAAATTAAGAAAGTTAGTTAAATTAGTCAATATGATATGTTTTATTGTTTTACATTTAGGATCAAGATCAACTCTCGGGAGGAGTATTAGTGGGATTGTTGGACTCTCTACCATGCATGCTAGTGCTAGGTTGATCTCCTTTTTAATCATTTCATCCACTTGGTGCCCCATATTAGTCTTCATTCTGACATTTTCTTCTTGTTCTTTTACAAGCACATAAAGTCCAGTTAATTCTGATCCTCCTACTTTATTCAATGGCTCCAAGTACGCACTGCAAAAGTTACCCCCAAAACCTTCATGTTTGCCTTTTCATTTGCTCCCTCTTGGCTTCGTATTCACTCTTGCTACAAACAACAACTAAATGTTCACTATAACTATATAATAATCAATCACACCCGAGCTACCTCGCTTCCCATTATTCTCGAACCACGGTGAACCGGGCAATACAATTGTTAAGATATTGTTTTTTTCTTGTGCAGTTCTTTCGTGGTGTTTGACGTAAATTTTCCGTTGATATTGCCGGTGCTTGTTAACCCCATGCCGAGTTGCTTAACTTTAGACAACAAACCTCGAAAAGATCCGAAATCATTACACAATGAGTACAAAACAAGAGTCAACTAACAGCACAAATGGTTCTGGAAAAAACAAGACACGCTAATCTAGACCCCACGCTACCCCATAACTACATACATATGCTAGCGCCACGAAAATGGTTTCACGTTTCCATGTCTCGATTCCGAAGCCCTTCTATTCATTCCATCAGAACTTGGCATTTCTCCATTTTTTGTATATTCTAACGGCTTATTCCTAGTTACTCTCAAGTCTCACCCTAACCCGGAGGGAGTAGTAAATTTTTAATAGAAAAATAACTAGGTGCAATATATGCTTTATACATGCCGTAGTGCTCCTACGTTTTGCTATGATGATAACTTTCCCTGAACTCAATCTTCACTTTGCAGTAATTGATGGATCGATTCGCTCACCCAAAATGAATACGCAAGAATACTCTCTACTTACTCACATTTATGAGATGCTGAAAGGGAAGGGAAAAAGGAATAATAATTCAGAACATTAAATAAGCTTTTCTTCAAGTCTTTGTCTCTTACAATAATTCAATTTATCTGTCTTTAAGAAATTGTCCATCTTCCGTAAACAACTCTTCTAAAGATACGATCCTATTTAAATTTCCTATTTGATTGTTGCAGAAGGCGAGTGCTGATAGATTTTAATGTGGGTCTGGTCGACTGGCAGTCATAAATAATTTAAATACAAGTATTCATCAGGTTCCAATTTAACCAGAGGTCTGAAACCTCTTCCGCAAAAATCAAGTACTTGCAATATTATGGACGTAACAGGATAATCTCTATCCATAAGTTTAATAGAAGCAGCTGGCAAGTAAAGTAACAAGAAATACTTTGGTTTTTATAGAAAGTTTCATAAAGAAGTAGCATTGACACAAAGCAGTGGTGTCGCCATGCTTAGGTAAGACAAAAAGGAAAAGGTACATTATAATTCTAATACAGTAAAAAAAAAAATATACACTTCTGAGTCAGGTGAACCCTCATTTGGGAAGGTAACGAACAGTGATACCCACCAATGCATACAAAACTGAGATTATTCCATCCTTCCCCACCAATCGCCACATTAGCACATACTAGTGATTTAACCAAGATGATAAAAGGGGAAAAAAAGGGCTAACCAAGCAAAGACATTCATAGTAGGAAAGATCAGTCTTTAGGTTCCCAACTCAAGAAAGACACATCAAAAACCAGAGTAGAAAACAACAAAACAAGGCAAAATAGCTCTAGGATTGGACACATACAACTCTTCTAAATTGGAATAAGCCCCAACTTCCCCTGCAAAAGAATCATACTCCTCCGTACTTATTCCTCCTCCTCCTCCTTCTATATTCTTCTTCACCCTCCCTGCTATTACCCTGCATACCAGCATTGCTCTCTTTTCATTATTCTCGTCACCTGAAGCCCCTGCTCTGTCGTGTGCTTTTCCACTTGTCGCCGTCGTCAATATCTCTTTTCCTCCGGCGACCACCTTGAAGCCATTCTTGATTATGCCACACACGTTGCACTGTGCTGTTGAGTTACAGAGGTTAGTGGAGCCTTTTAGACCCAGTGAGCACAAAGAGGTCGTGCAATGAAACCTCAATAGCTCGTTTCCATCTGCTATGCAACGAGGGTGCTTCTTGGGAAGCTTCGTGGCTTTGGCTTTGATGGACTCTCTGTACTCTTCGAATTTGGTAATTGTCCTCTGAGTGTTGTGGACTTTGAGGATGCGGTCTATTTTGCAGACAGGGGATTGTTTCTTTAGCCAGCTTGAGTGGAATATAATTTCCACTATGTTCTTGCTCGTATCTTCTGGACCCAGTTCAGATACTGAAATATGTAATACAAAAGCCAAATCAACTAACCCAGTTAAAGGATTTTAAACCACAAGCCAAAGAACATATCTTTCTGGTAACATATCAATCGAAAGGAATTATGAAATTAAGGCAGAATGTACCTGCATGTTTAACAGCCTGATGAAGCTCTAAATTTTCAGGTTTCATGAAGATCTCACCACAGTGAGGGCAAGGGTAAATGCTACTCCTGAGAGAAGGGTCTCTAGTGAAAGGAAGAAAAGGGTCAACCACCATACGACACTCATAGCAACCAGAGAATCTCCTAAATGGCATTCCCCTAAAAGAACCGTTCACAGAAGAGTTTGAAGAAGAAGCAGAAGTAACCACCCCATTCAGTTCATTCAAAGGAGCTTTCAAGGATCTGTTAGAATGAGAAGCATCATTGTTGGCCGTGTTACTTGCACTCAGAGACGACGCCCTTTTGACCTTGTTCATGTCAAGAGACACTGTTTCAGGCTTCGCCACGATCTTGGTGTTATTACAGAGTGAACCAGAACATCTCATTTTCTTGCACTTCTTTCTGCTTTCTTCTGTAACCGCTTCTTCCTCCTCCTCCTCCTCCTCTTGTTCTTGTAGCTTCCTTGGCTCTTGTTTCTGTTTTGGTTGTTTCACTTCCAGCTGCGGCTGCTGAATTTGGACACTTCTACAAGGCAATAGACCTCTTATCGCTGCCCAAGAGGGTTGTTTCTCTGTTTTCTGGGGTTGTTGTTGATTCTGCTTTCGGTTGACATGTTTGGATTCTTTCCTTTGGCTACTGGGTTTGCTCATCGTAGCAAGAGATGCAAGTGGCTGCTTTGCTTTTGGAATTACTTCACAGCACATAGCAGTAGGGTGTTTATAACTTGCAAGGGCTGGGATTTTGGGACTAGGGAGTTGAAGTTCGCACGTGTCATTTTTTCACATAGATTCGCAAAATAATATAATGTCATAATTTATTAAGTTATTAGTAATTTTAATTTCCTTTTGTCTGTATATAACTATATATAATATCTAGTGAGAAAGGGTACCTTATGTAAAGAGCACGTATTGTAGTGGTATCATCGGTTTGAGCTGCGTGCTTTTTTTGTTCTTTTTATTCTTTTAAAAAATGCTGTCTTTCCTCTATGATGGGGATAAAATGTATTTTTCAGTAATTTTATACTTGACACGGACATTATGCCCTAAAAGTAATAGAACATGTACTTTTTGCAATGGAATAATTTTTTATTTGATTCCCATAATCCTATCTATAATTGGCTCGTGTAGGAGTGTCGAAGAGGGAAAATATTATTGGACGGCTGAGTGTCCATATATATACGGCATTATAATATTGGAATGAAAGAGGTGTGTAAAACTTAAGCCACCGTATAAGATTCTAGTGAGCTTCATCCTATTTTATTAGTGTCACGAGCTAGCTTTCTTGATATGATTTTCTAAAGAGCTCATGTTAGTGGTCATGTACCTTTTTTGAAATATATTCACTGATCATCTTATTTTTTCTGTCTTGCTTGCAACTGAACGGTTTTAATCATGACCATGTTATTAAGAAACAATTTAATTTTCATCACCATTGACCATTCCTCTCCTCTTCTTTCCCTCTGGTTTATGTGTGGATGTCCAGTTGCAGAATATGGTGAAATTATAATCATAATTGTAAAAAATTGTTCCCTTCAGTCTTATGAGAGATACGAGAGATAGACTTTACATATATGACTAAACCAAAACGATCTAATGAAGAGATTTATTTAATCTCTGTGCTTTTTGTGAAGGTTATGACTTATGGGGCATATCTTCATATTAAACATTTTGTAAATACCACACTGATCCTCGAGATTCCCAACCTGCGCGATTTGATGCTTCTTCTTCTTCTGATTGGACCGTGGTAGTGGCTAATTAGATTTCATGCTTATTTGAAATTATTGTGAACTTGAAAGCTTATCTGTACTTTTGAAGCCAGTGAACCACCCAATATCCTTTTAACAAGTGAACTGGTTCTTCTTAACAGGACCATTATAACCTGGTCACATCATGGTCTTGCTTATGAGTAAGGGAGTTCCATATAAGACCCGAAACTCTTTCTTTTCTTTTTTGTGAAAACCCCTGACTAAATTTCTCATGCAGGTGTATTAATGATTAGGTCATCATAGTGTATTTCATTTTAGGGGGGATGGGGATTAGAATAATTAATTGGGTCTGTCGTTATTTAGAAGCCCAAGGCGAACCTTTTTTTGGGTTAAGCGCGGGGCACAATTGGCCATGTACTCTACTAATTACCCCATAATTAATGCCACCTTTTTAGCCACAAATTACAACGCCTCTTCTTTCCCTCAAAATCATGCATTCCACTCCCACTTCATGAAGTTTTCACAACTCTCTTCAACGCTTAATTACCATCATAATCTCCACCCATAACCGTTGCATTCTGCGGGTTCTTACTCAATCACAGTGATGCTCGTTAGGAGCTTATACTGCATTTGATCTCAGCCAAAACACTGATCACCAGCAACAAAAATTGGGGCAAGCTAGGTTTGTTATTTTCACTTTCGCTCGGAAATTGAAAATCTTTTTAGCTCTGGAAAGCTGCCATCTTGCTTTCACTTGTCTCTGAGCCTTTTTTTTTATTACCTTTTACAGTGGGACAATAACGTAAGAGCTTTATTAGTTGCCCCGTTTGAGTTAAACATCGTGCTAAAGCCTGATAATACCATAATAATTAAGCCGATATCAGTGCAGGCACATCAGATCGTGGCACTGGTTTGAAATTTAAATCTGAGTCTCAACAGTTAAAGCACACTGAACAGTATATTTAGTTTAAGAATAAGAATAAAGAAGGGAACTTGAAGGCCCGCCCAGGGAATATTTTTCTCAAAAGCGAAAAAAGGGAAGGGGGTAACGAGTGGGTTTGAAAAGCTTACCTCGGACACTATGGCAGCGGAATATAAATGCAGGCCACCACAATTAATCACCAAAAATATACTCCCTCCTGTTGTTATTATTATTATAACGCATAAACTAATAAGTATTCTTGATTTTTTTTATAAGACACTTATAAGTTTTTAAGGAGCGTTTAATTTATTTTTTTATGTCTGCTCATATTTAATAAAAATAATAGGAGAGAGTAATAATTAATATGATATTTGAGTTTAATGTAATTGGTAAGGGTACTGCTGCAAATCACTTGAATTTTTGAATGACTTTAATGCTTTTAACTGTTTTTATTAATTTGTGATAATTGATAATTGGAGCCTTATAATAAAGGTACGAGGAAGTAAACACAAGTGCAAGAAATTTAAGAGACCTTGGAAGATGGGAGGGCCTTTGTGAAACGAAACACATACACACAAGTACTATTCCTTCTGTTCTAAATATTAAGGTTCTAAAATCCAGACCGGTCATTGAATAGGTCGGGGTACTGGGTCAAAGGTCAGTGGATCAAATTGGAGTCAAACTAAAGCTAGACCGATGAGGAAGTGAAGATTTCAGAATTATTTATATGAAATTATGAATTAAAAAAAACCAATTGAACTGTCAAAAAACTAGTCGAACCACACAAAACTCAATTAAACTGGGGTCAACCACAAGACCAGACCGGTCAAATCACCGGTTGTCTGGTTTCCAACTCAAACTGGCCGGTTTGGTCCGGTCCGATTTTCAAAACCTAGCTAAATATAGAATGTAGTTAGTAGTGTAATTTGCACTTCAAACGTTTAGCATCCATAGATAGTATATCAGTTATAAAATTCATTTGATAGTTTTGGCTTGATCTTATACATAAGGTCCAATTTCCTCTTATCAACCGTATTACTTTTTTTCAGGGTACCCAAATTTGTTAAACCATTTTTTTATTACTGAGCAATGGGCATTCAATAGTATTGATATTTTCAAAAAGTTATCATAAATTCTCCATATACTAATTACAACAAGAATTTACCAAGGCACCATCAAAGACGCATGAGAATTGGATTCGAAGAATCAAAGGCACCACCAGAGTTGTTCGAACATGTAAGCTAGCGGTGTGTATACGCGTGCATTTTTAAACTTTGGAAATAAAACAACCCTGCCTCTTTTTTATAACGTAGAATAAGGTGTTGTTAATAATAAAATCGGTGTTGTTATTGTGAAAGTATAAAAAAAAAATTGAAGTTGTTAATCAAGAATCCGGAATTGTTAATTAAAAGTCTCATATTGTTATTCTGAAGTGGAGAGAGGGAGGGCTGAAGGGAAAAATCTTCTTTTCGCCGACTAAGATTTGTTGTTTGTATTGACACAACACGAACTAGGATTTTACAATTTCGACATACTGATTTGGGATTTACATATTTTTCATGGTATTTTTTAGGGATTTTCCCTTTATTTATTTTATTTTCTTTGGGTTTTGATTAGTGTGATATATGTATTTATAGAATATGATAAATAAGCTGTACAAATATAGTTCATCAACAGCGATTGATAAGATTGTGGGACATTTCATGTTACACATGGGTGAAGATATATGGCGTTGTTTACAAGTTAAGGGGGGAAAGAAAACACAGATATTGATTGGGTTTGAATTCGTAGATGACGTGAATAAAAAGCCTATGGATGAACCCTATGGGCCTCATGGCCCAAAAAGCTTTTTGGGGCTGTTACAACAGCGGGCTGTCTTTATAGTAAATCCATTCGTCATACCACCAAACACTTTGGATCTGTTTGGTGTGAGGGATTTAAAGGGGAGGAGAAGGGAAGGGAGGAAAGATTTTTATGAGTTGAATTTTAAAAGATTGAAAAAGTGGGGTAATAAAATTTTAATAAAGAAAATATATAAGATAAAAGAGTAAGAAAATTTAATTAAAAACTTTTAATCCCTCTTTTCTAATTTTTTTAAATTCAATTCAAAAAAATTTTCCCTCCGCCCACTTTTTCTCTCCTCCCCTCAAACCAAACAAGCCGAGTCACTTGTGTTGGGATTTGGAAATAGTAGTTATAAATCCGAAATGGATACTGGATGATAGTATAAAAAAGTTAACTGCAATATTTATAACTTAACCAAGGGTTTTGAGTTTGAAACCCAGGAATACAATAGTTTTAGATGGAATGGTCCTTGATTCAGTATGCATCCACCTACAAAATACTTTGGGATGATGAGCATATCTAAAAAAATATTTTAGGCATTAGATGGATTATAATATACTTTTGGGCGCTGAATTTACTTAAAAAAAACTGAATCAAATTTTTTTAAGAGACTATGATAATATATCTGGCAAATGTTGAGCGCTTGAACTGACTTAGGGTGTGTTTGGATTAGCTTTTGAAGAACAGCTTATAGAGAAAAAGTGGAGAATAAGCTCTGGTGAATAGATTATGAGAAAAAAATGACTTTAATAAAATGAGAGTATTTAGGTATTATGGTTAGAATAACTTTTTTATTGTGTGGGACTCATATAGTGAAAAAGGACGAATGAGAGAGAGAGAGAGAAGATGGGCTCCATACAAGGGAAAAGCAAAAAAAATTCCGAGTGTTCGGCAACCAATCAAAACCTAGGCTTTAAAAAGTAGGCTGAACACATTGTTATAGGGCGAAAATTCTTCCATGAGCAATTTTTCTTACACAAAAAAATTCAGGCCGGACCGCTCAAGTGAAAAACGAAAAAGTGAACTCGGGCGACTCATGAAAAACCCAACCAACCAACGAATGCCGTGGGATGGCAGGTTTTCAAGGTTGTTTGGTTAAAACTTTCCCAATATTATATATGACAGGGTTTTGATTTTTTTTTTCTTTTTTAATGAAATGCCAAATTAAAATCTTGATTTAAAAAAATTTTGAATGTTCGAGAACCAATCAAAACATTGGTTTTAGTTTAAAACCTAAGGTTTGAAAAGTTAACCGAACACATATAGGGCGAAAATTCTTCTAGAAGCAATTTTTCTTACACACAAAATTTCGAGCCAAACCGCTCAGGTGGAAGACAAAAAAGTGAACCCAGGTGACTCATGGAAAACCCAACCAGCCAACGAAAGTCGCGGGATGGCGGGTTTCTGAGATTATTTGGTTAAAACTTTTCGGACATGGTAGCCGACGGGGTTTTGATTTTTGTTTTCCTTTTTGTTTTTTTAATGAAGCGCCAATTCCCACCCTCTTCGCCTCGTGCACTCTTGACCCTTCTCATCTTTTACAACTCTGCCCTTATATTTCCTTGTCCCCCAAATTCTGCTCGACCTATCCGTCGTGCTCATCAGTCCGTCACCTCGTGGCTTCTTTAATCTTCGGCTCCGTCGCGTAGCTCGGCGGAGTCCATAAATTTGCAGAGAATCAGAACTCAATCTCCCTCTTCGGGTGGTTTCTTCCATTCTGGTAGGCTCCCCCCCCCCACTCACCCTTCATTCTGTTTTCTTTTCTCCCTTCGGAATCGTATAAGATCTGTCGAGACAGTCAGGACTAAGGAATAGTCCATCTTAAAGGGTGAGAAATGCGAACAGCATCTTATAGAAATTCTTCTGGGCTGATCTTTCTCCATATATACAAGTAATGAGATTTTTAGAATGCAGTAATACTAGAACAGAGCTTTTTGTTGTTGTTCTTCTTCTTTTCCTTTCACCTGTTTAGCTAGTTTTGTTGATAACTACTGTATTAGATTTTTATTCAGGCTTGTGAAGTTCATTGGATGCATTAAATATAATTGATTTGGAAATCAAGTCTTACAGGGGCCGACTTGTTTGTTTGAACTCGATAAATGTTTAATATAATAAGATTTAGTTGAACTAATTATATAAATAATTTTATCCATTTTAATTAAATTATATTTCGGTCTTAAATATAGGATATAATTTATAATGTAATTTATATTATAAATTATGTCCTATATTTAAGACGGAGGTAGTATTATTTTTATTCGGTTCAATTGTAGGTTTTCAGTACTCTGGTTATTAAATACATCGGTGTTAGGTGGTTATTGTTAAATCGGTGTTGAAATTGAAATGCTTCTGGAAGCTGGAATTCTCATCTCATCGTTGATCTTTATTTAGACATGAGAACGGCCGGTCATCCCCAAGGGCGGGTGTTGATGCGGGTGTTGAGATTGTTTATAAGTTATTTTTTAGGTAAGTCGAGGTAAAATTTCTCTCACATGTTTACCTCTTATACCATAAATCATGATTAAAAAGCTACTTTTAAACCTTCCAAAACAGGAATCATATTCCAAACAGGCATCATAGATTAATGCGATCACATCTCTTTCACTTAGTGCGGAACCCTTTGCCCACTCCGCCCTTCTATTTTCCAAAAGTAAGATTAGCCACCACTGTCAGGCTCAGCAACCTCTCTTCATTAATGGCATCTACAGGTTTGCTCACATTCTTTCTTTCACTGTTTCAATGAGTTTTTCTGTGCTGAATTTTTCAGAAACAACAATCTGTCTGAGGGAACTGCTGGGATATATTGAACAGTAAAAGTTTGAACTCTTCTTTCTGCATTTTTTCCAGCTTCGGAAATTAACTCAACCAGTTCGCTGGTTTTATGCGGGAAGTCACTGGCCGAGAATGAAATTGCTAAAACAATTAAGACGAATAATACTTTGAAGCTTCCTGACAGTAGCGAAATTTCGATTATTCTGCGGTCTGAATTGGATAATAAATCTCTTAAAGATGATTCCTTTGGGATTGATTTATTCATGAACTCGCTTTCTACTTATAAATTTGGCCGGTTTCTCATTTGGTCTCCACGGTTGTCTTCAACGCATGATGTGGTCGCACAGTACGTCTTCCCGAGTTACATTCCTATGTTTTGCATCCTCTGTGTGATATAATGTCATGTTATTGTAAACTGGATCTCAGCTCTCAGCCCTGTGCATTACATGGAGCCCAAGGGAGCACACCGCACTACTCACAGCTCTGAAGAGAGCGGCTCTAACTTTTACATATATTATATCATTGATATTGACGATGATGATGATTTAAAGTATTTTCCTACAGCAACTTCTGTGAGCTTCCCATGGGTGCGGTTTGTGTTGCTGATGTTCAGACCAAGGGACGAGGTTTGAGAAGATAGTGTTACTGTGTTTCTCTGTCTTATCTACTTACGTTTTCATTATGTCAGCTCAAAATGGTTTAATTTCCATAAAATCTCAGGTCGGTCAAAGAATGTGTGGGAGTCTCCGTTGGGCTGCCTTCTATTTTCTTTCACTCTACAAATGGAGGATGGGCGGGTTGTTCCTTTACTACAATATGTTGTTTCCCTGGCTATCACGGAGGCAATAAAGGATATCTGCGACAAAAATGTAAATGTTTGATCTTTAACTATTGGCTAGATTCCTGGTCTAATACTTTTTGAACTTTAGGTATTCTGTACTTCGTTACCACTGAAGACAATTCTGTTGAGCAACAACAACTAAGGCTTATCCTATTAAGTATGGTAGTCTTTTTTGAGAAAACTAATTATGTAATTATGTTATATGCAGTGTGTTTCTAACATTGGAAAATCTAAGTCATAGTTATCTGAGAAAAATATGTTATTAGAACTAATTTCATTTTGATCAGCTCAATGCCAGACCTGTTTGATTAGTCTTACCTTTTAACATGATAAGAATGTGACACGGAACCTATCAAAGATGAAGCACACACTTGTTATAAAGTGACAATTAACAGGATGGTTAGTGGTTTAGCTGCAAGTTTGTATTTTTGTAAAAAAAAAAAAAACGAGCTATCTTTTTTGTGCTTGGTTGTCACTTAAACTTGCTTGCTCAATTTAGTGCAATACTTCATTTGTGATTGATTCTTCTATTAAATGTTTCTTCTTTCAACGTTTTTCACTCCAGGGCTTACCCAGCGTTGATGTGAAAATTAAGTGGCCAAATGATCTCTACTTAAACGGCCTTAAAGTTGGAGGCATTTTATGCACCTCAACCTATAGATCGAAGAAGTTTGATGTTAGTGCAGGTAATAAGACATACTCTTGAATTGCTATTCTATGGTGGCTGTTGGCTGACCAATGACCATAATTTCAAATACTTAACTAACGAATCTTTTTTTCTCTTCAAAAATTCCAAGTCTTGTTAATGTCATTTTGATATCAGTAACGTGTTCTTCAAATCTATGCTCATAATAATGATAGCAACTCATAACTCTTATAGGTATTGGCTTAAATGTCAACAATGAGAAGCCAACAACATGCTTAGATATGGCTCTAAGAGAGTTGTCCATGAAAGCATACCAATTTAAAAGAGAAGATGTTCTGGCAGCCTTCTTCAACAAATTTGAGAAATTTTTTGATCTTTTTATGAATCAAGGTATTGTAATGAATAATTCAAGTACTTTCTTGTGAACATCCCCTAAATTAACCTTCCCAATTCCTGTCCTTCTTTTTCATGTGCGAGACACTCACAGTTGAATCATTGCTTTAAAACAATTTGTGGAATGCATGATTCCCACCCTTCCGGTGATGCTTGTAAATTCATCTTTTTATATGATTGAAATCAAAATTAAAGATATATGATATGGGTTGTCATACAAGGAGATGGAGATTTCAGAAACTTACACTTTCTCTGTGTGGTTGGTTACCCATCTATCGAGACACTTCATGGATGCATTAAAGAGTTTGTTATCAACTATATCCTCTTATTAGGTTATTTTTATGCTGAGAGGTTTGACTTTGTTATTCAGAGATTTTGATCTTCAGGGGGTTTCACAGTCTGTGCCTAAAATTCAACATGACAGTCATTTTCCTTTATAATGTATTCTATTAGTAATCCTGTTAGGAATTTTTTGGCTATCAAGTTTTGGTTTTATCCTGGACTTGTTAGAGTATTGTTGTCTTGCCCTTGCCTTATCCTCTGTCATTTAGCAACTGATTGCAAATCAATAATTTGCAGAACTTTGTATGGCTGATGTTGTCAAGTTTACTTGCTCCATGTGATGCAGGATTCCAAACCCTGGAGCCGCTATATTACAAGACATGGTTGCACAGGTGACTTGGATTTTACATTCTCTTATGCAGTCATTCTGATCTGTGGGTCACCTGTGGGTAATGGGATGAAGAAAAGTCTGGTCTGGCTACAATAACCTTTGCCTCTGAAACTTGTGGCATGCATGCTAAATGCACACAAATTTTCTTGCTGGTATTAGTTGTCGGTGTAAAATACAGATGATTGGACGGCTGATTTCTTCCCAATTGAATAATATGAACCGTCATAATGGCTTGTAGTTTAACTTTTTATGCCCTTTAAGCATGATAGTCTAACCATAAAGGAGATGAACTTGCATCTGTATATCATGTCATATATCCCAAAGCTGAACTTAAGTATACTGAATCTTGTTAGCAGTTGGATTGAAGTTTTGGCTGTTATGCCTTATGCGTCATCATATTTATTCATATCTGTGGAATTATTTAGTTTTAGAGTAATCCGAATATTCAAAATGTCATGCAGTGGACAGAGAGTTATTGTGCAGGAAAAGAATGAGGACAAAGTGATCGAACATGTGGTGACCATTCAGGTATGGTAGATATGGGCATTTTCTTTTGACTTGCTATGACAAGTGACAACTTTCTGAAGCTGCTTTTTTTACCAATGAAGGTAGATTTGCTTAAAAGCAAACAACAGTTGTGTTTCTTGACTGCAGGTCGATAGTAGTATATATTATTTGTCTGCCGCTTACCGTGATGTTTTAAATTGTTATTTGGATAAGGCTTATGTCATTGTTGCTTGAAAGTGTTGTGTTATTCCTATCATCTAATTAATTCTTTTATTATGCAGGGATTAACATCCTCAGGTTACTTGTTGGCCGTTGGCGATGATAATCAAATGTGTGAGCTCCATCCTGATGGCAATAGGTAATGAATAGCTTTTGACCATTCTTTCTGATAATTTGTGCCCGAGCAAAATTCAGGAGTTCAGGGCCCAAAATTCAGCAGTGTTTCGAGGGTTCTCATAATAGTTAAATAAACAAGGGTAGAGGGTAAATTACCCTTTCCTTGGCTAAAGGGTGTCTAATTACATATTCTTCACATCATCTATAAAAAAAATATGCTCAATTTTTCTTCAAATCAAAAGCCTAAGCCCCTTGAGGATCATATTTATTTCTTTTACTAAAAATATTTTTATTAGAATTTTTTAAGAGTTGTAAGCCACCTTATTTATTTTGTTTTACAAAAATGTTTTCTTCTATATATTAAAAAGTGATTATTCATATTAGTCTTTTGTATATTTAATACTTGTTATATAAGTTATAAATTGAAAGTTTTTTAGTTACAATAAATATATCTGTACCTAATTTTTTACGCTAGAGAAAAAAATCTGTCATTTCTTTTAAAAAATGTTAGAAAATAACATAATGTTTTTTAAAAAACAATTGAATGTGTAGTAAAAATTAAACATCTCTTACAAGAGAGAGAGTACTGTGATCAATAAACAGTAGATTTTTTTCGTAATGCGCTATATTTGAGGTGAAGCATTTCCTAAACATTTTTTGACTGAGAATATATTGATTTGAATAAAATTATAGGTGCTAAATTTTAAATTATAATTCAATTAGGTGGTAGTAAAAAAAAAAAGTAGAGAGCAGATGAAATAAAAATAAGTGAAAATTACACTCAAGTCTCGAAGAAAAAGAAAAATGAAAAAATGATTCTTTGAATTGTAAATTGAAAAAATGGTTCCATTGACAATTCCAGGGGTAGACATTGACAACTTTATAGGATTATTTTTTCATTTTACAATTTTAAGGGACTATTTTATCATTTCTCTTTTTCTTGGGACTTGAGTGTAATTTTTCATAAAAATAATTAATAAAATGACGGAAAGCGCATATACCAGTGTGAGCAACAGTCGTATGACTTGTAGAGAGAAGTTATCATGTTGTTCATGATATGAGTAAGGTGGCTTGTGTGAGATTTTATGGGTATGTTCAAACAAGTTATTGCTTTGCCTTGTTATAACTTTAACACTCATTCCTCTTTTGTGGCTGTAGCTTTGATTTTTTAAAAGGACTGGTTAGAAGGAAGCTTGAATGAAGAAGATTCCTTAGTGTCCACATTGTATGCAGCATCAAGAGTTTGGCATTATAGCACAAAATTTTCCAATGGTCAAAACTTATTCATTGTAGTCAAAAAGCGTAGTCTACTATCGCCGTCTGGCTCTCGGTATGGCATGTAAAAAACTACGAACAGTTGCCCCCAAAACGAAATGAACATAATCTTGTGGTAGGACTTGAATCCGTTGTTACTTTTTCAATCATTTGTAAGGAATATGGTGGTCGTTTCATTGCCAGCTACATATGAAATCATTTGACTAAATGGTTCTTTAATTTGGTTCTCTGTTTGTTGCCTAATGTTGTCCTTGGCCTCCCAAATAAAATGTGCTTAGTTGTGATGCGCCATCAAATTTTGTTGACCGACATTCATCCACCACGATCCGACCATGATCCAAGTGTTTTAAACATGCGGGGACGCGTTTTCTTTCCTTCTGTAATTTAACATTTGGCTCCAAGCAAAGGGAAGGGTGTAATCATTGGGGGGACAATCAACCCTCTTGGTACAAAACAAATGCCAGTAAAGTGACATGTTCTCTAATAGTGGGGTACTCGTTCTTTTCTCTTAACGGGTCTTGGTTTAAGTGTCTTTATATGATTGTATAGCTATAGAAAAACAAGAGTTCTCTATAGGCGCACATGGACAACCCCTCGTTGTTTCAACAAATTGCCTAAGCGCTATGAAGCTTAGAGGCAATAAATCATGACAGATGTTTATGTAACATCCAATGTGTCTGTCACTACGGGTGGATCATATAGTCGTCGTGTCATTCTCAAAAGGACAGCAAAATAGAAAGTGAGTGGAAGTCGACCTTTCCTGTTCTCCATCATTCATGAAAGTTTCCAGTATGCCAAAAACCCCTAGCAGACAAAAAAACTTCCCTCGTTTGGTTCAAATAACGTTTAGATGTAGCCGTTAATCACAAGTTAAGATATAGTAATAAGAAAGACGAAATAATTGGAGCAAACGGAGCCCCGGGGGGGGGGGGTTTGAACTGGGTTTGTCGTTTTGTAATGAAAACAAACACTTAGGTTGGTAAGAGGTATCTCTCCATAGGCAACAAGGACATTAATATAAGACTTTGGTATTTGCTGGGAGCTATGTTGTCACCCACGTCTCGAGCCCCATGGAGTTTATTTTTTCACTGTTTAGGAAATTAAAGGCGAACTTGCGATCACGTCTCGAGCCCCATGGTGTGTCTTCGAGCAGGTTTGGGGAAAATGGTTGGTTGGTATATGTCGCCATCAGATAGCAATCAATCTGTAAATGCTAAATAATGCCATTACAATTGTACCATTTGTTTAAATACAAAGGAAGAAAGGTACCAAACAATCTAGCTAGCTAGCTGTCTAGGGAGGGAATAAGGTTGTTTGTTATGGGCACTATCAAGAAAGGTTTGCGATTGAAAATTTCACCTTCATCGCATGATGATTACAAGAGACTTCGGGAAAGTGAAGATACTCAAAACACCTTCGATATGGACAAAAGAAATTTGAGATTTGGAAATCGCAGAAGAATAAATCAAAGTTGTGTTCTTTTGAGAGGTGGGGCTAACTTAATGAGCAAATGATGAGTCTATAAACCCTTTTTACCCTGTGGATAATGACTCGAGCAATCATAATGAAAATGTCAAAAGTGAGAAAAATTGAAACTGACGGTAAGTAGGTAAGTACTGTAGTGGTCCTTGCTCAAGGCATGCACGACATGTATCTTTTCTACAGCCAAAGAGAAGAGAGATTAAAAAGTGACGATAGATGACAAGTGATATAAAAGCGAATGGATTATTTAAGAAGCATCTGACTGGAAGACAAACAAAAGGTATGAGATGGCGTTAAGAGGCGCAGTGCAGTTTCTGAAGTGTGTATTAAATTGGGGAATATGATAATGGCTTATATATATGTTGGCATATATATATATATATATATATATATGATAAAGGGTTAAAGAGCAAATTTATTAATGAAGTTTTGTCTGAGAAGTGTCTGACATAAATATATTTTTAGAAGGGACAAAAATATCAATGAACAATTAAAAAGGAGCATTCAGCACAAAAACTGTTAAATCCGTACTAACGCTGTTATGAGTTTTCTTCTCTTATAATTTAACACCGTTAGTACGGATTTAACGGTTTTTATGTTGAATATCATTTTTAATTATTCATTAGTATTTTTATTCTTTCTAAAATATATTTATGTCAGATACTCCATAAACAAAACTTCATCAATAAATTTGCTTTTATCCTATGATGAATGCCAACAGGAAGCAAAAGAAGATTAGTCAAAGATCCTTTGGATCATCACGTGGAGGAGCAGGCCTTGGCGGGCCAACTTTATTAGCTGGGAATGCGACTCAGTTTCACAAGTAATAGCAAACGCTTTGGTAATAAAGTCACAGATCCAATAACTCGCGGAAAATTTTGAACCCCTCTGCGTATATATACATAAGATGCTTTGTTGTTGAGCCGACTTGTATATTATATTATTATAATTAGCCAATTGACTTTTTTTTTTAAAGAATAAGGAAGTTAAATAAGCTAATTAATTATAATATGTATGATATATTATTAGATTACATAAGTCGAACAAATTTTCTTTTATATTTTTTTTTCCTTTTTTGGTTATTCGATTACCTGGGCGTGCATGCAAGGGACCAAGGACATACAAGTAACCTGAAAGGGACTAGGGGATACCATATTCTTTTGCTTTTTTTTTGTTTTTGCCAGAGAAATACCATATTCTAATTAGCGGAGGGATAATCTCACCATTATCGAAACAGATGTGATAAAATTCAATCATTAAAGTGAACGAATGACAAGGAAGACCTAAATAGTGGCGGAAGAAAGTGATATATATATATTGATTTTTCTGCGCATGAGTTGTGTGAAATGGCTATTCTTTCAACCACACTTTATCTGCATTTTTCTTCCATATCTCGTGGGTGTACTGTATTATTTTATTTTATGTACAGTGTTGAGAGCAGATGAATTGAGATTTGCCGGTCAACACAAGGGGGCTCCTCCTTCGTTGGGATCAAGGTTTTAGAGAGGTCATTATCTCAATTAGCTATTGAATTTGATTTTAGGCTTTGGCTCCATATTGCATTTGAATAAAAGGGGCTCCAGGTAATTAAGTGATAAGGATGGGTTAATTAGGATAATAAATATTAGGAAATATTAGTATAATAAAGGAGGAGGAGGGTGGGTCCAATATCATGTGACGAAAAAGATGATTGTCTGAGTGTTTCACCAGTTTGGACCATTTTGGTCACATTTGAACCAATCTTGGTGAGCACGCAGCTGCATAATTGGCTCTCTGTTATAAGTGAAACTCCAACATCCATGAATTCACCTCACCCTATGTGTAGCTTGCGTTATGTTCTCATACAATCATTTTATTTTGCCATGCGTGATTGCTTTTATTATCCTGAGATTGATTTCTAGTTCTGATGTGTCTTTCAACGTAGGCCAGCCTATACTGCATAAAATGGAACAAGAGAATTTATTACTAACTTCTTTATACTCAATGAATAAATAAATCCATCACACATGCATGTCCCCAAAAAAATATAATATGTTATTGGAAACTAGTTTCTATATTTAGAACTCAATGACTATTATATCAAATAAATTGATGTAGGGTTATGGAGGAAAGGAGTGGGGTGCGTGGAGGAAAAAGAGGGCAACAACAGGGAAGGAGAAGGGAGGCCCCTCACTTAGCAGACTGCATTCTCTGCATCGCTTTCATCAAAGCATGTTTCTCTTCACTCTCCCACCATTCCTTCATTCACTCTCTCTCATAATTACTATGCTCTTTTATTCAAGACATGAGAAAACAGTGGAGCACTTATTCTATGTGTTAATATAACTTTTGATCTCTAAATTTATTCTGATTTTGATTTTGGTTCTTCAATTTTTAAATCATCATAAGTTTTAGTCACTCTAAGGGTAGAATATTCTAGGTTTTTATTAAATTACAGGGAATAGTATTTTTGAAGTGAGTGAAACATGAGAGATCAAAACATATGCTTTAAAATTTAAAGTACAAAAGTTGGCAACAACAAAATTTGAGGGACTAAAACTAAAATGAATGCAAATTTGAGGGATCAAAAATTATTTTAAGCCTTATTTAGTCCAGCTTAGTTATATACTAGCATTTTTATAATAGATTTTCAATGTATTCCTTGCTCTTTAAATAATCGTCATATAATATATATACATATCTATGTACTCCCTCTTATCCATAATATATGACCTTTCTAGAAGAATACCTTTGTCAAGTCATTTTTAAAATAATCAATGCTCTTTTTCCAATTTTGTCCGTGTAAAAAATGCTTATTTCCAATTTTGCACACTTATTAAATTTTCAAACTCATTTTTCAACAATGGTAAAAGTGAAAAAATCTTCAATTTATGAAATATTTGATAAATAAACTATCACTATTCTTATTTTTTGTGAATTAGTTAAAGTGCCTTATATTATCAATATGAGAAATTATATTCAATTTATTTATATAATCATTTGTCTGTGCCAAATATATTCAAATATTGTAAGACTCAATTAGGAGTAGCTCATTCTCAAAAATGTTTTATGCATCATTACAAATTTAAAGTCGAGATCCTGTGCTTGAACACAGTCACAACCTCTTCCAATAGGTGGTCATTTCAGTTCAAATAATATTATACTTTAGCTAACATGCATATGCTCATAAAATCAATCACGAACACATATTATAGGCAACAAACTGTTCATTCTGGTCCTTAAGGTGTGTTTGGTTTGAGAGAATAGGTTGGGGGGGAGAGGAGGGGGATGAATTATCTTTGGGACAACTACATTTAGGTCCCAAGGAAGAGGAGAAATATATGAAGAAATGGTCCCTATAGATTGCAAAATGAAAAAATGGTCCCATGGAGTTGTCAATACAGACTATTGGAGTTGTTAACAAGTTGTCAATACATGCTCATGGAGTTGTTAATGGGACCATTTTTTCATTTTACAATCTACAGGGACTATTTTTTCATATTTTTTCTTCCATGGGACCTAAATATAATTCTCCCATTATCTTTTTAGGCGGGTGGAATCCAAAATTTACCCTCCCATTAAAGAATTTAGGGTTTATGGTAAATTTTGGATTTTAACTGCCCAAAAATATAATTTACCCCCTCCCATTCTGTCAAACCGAACAGGCAAACACATACTAATAAAAAGTAGATCTTATATTAAGAAATGAATAGAGTGTATCAGTGCTATGTGTCTACTTTTCTTATGGTTTTTCTAGCAAAAAAGCTTTAGCTTCGATATAATATTTGTTTTGATCTATATATCAAGTGCCAACGGAGTATGTGAAGTGCGTCAGACGTGTAGGATATTCTAAATAAAAGATGCGAACATTCTTGCTAAGTATATTGCTGCTTTTGTATATGCTATATCGATTATATATTCTGTGAATATGAGAAATAGCATATGTACATGAGAATGGAATAATGGATACGTCAACCGGGAAAGTTGCCTATTGGATTTGCTAATTAGAATGATTCTCATATTCCACCTAATCATTATTATATATTTATTACTACTCGTATATATCTATTCATTTTCCACCCAATCAACCTCTGGAAATTAAACAAATTAATTTTCTCGCGTGGACCCGTTATTCTCTGGTCACTCAATGCCCACTCCCTGTTCCTTTTAACTTCTTCCATCGAATTTAACTCCTACATGATCTTACTGTCTCATATCATTTACAAGCCAGCCACCTCACCTCTACTGACATTTTTATATGGATTCGATGATTAACCAACATTAATTTTGTCTAAAAATCAAAGAAGTGTTCTATTTTGTTCATATTAAATAAATCGTCGAGAAAAGTTTCTTACTTTCTTATATCAACAATGGATAAGGGTAAAACCGTAAAAGGAAAAATTATAATACATAGTCAATGTGATGCCTTATATATATATATAAGAAAAACCACAACCTCTCCTTCAAGTGTTTTATAAATGAAATAGAGGGAGCAGCATTTAATGAAAATAACGACACATCTATTCATATGTATATTGTATAAATCATTTCACCAAATTTTGTGTAACTTGTTGAGCCGAATTAATTAGTCTTTATTTTGGAATCTTACCTTAATTGCACGCCCGCATCCGCATAGCATGCATTAATGACACATTCAAGCTGAGGAGTGCACTCATTCATATATTTATTATACGAGTATATATAATCTGCCAAGCTGCCTAATATTGTCACGACAGAAATAAATTAAACGGCCGGGGGCTTTTGCTTAATTAAGTTTAAGGCATGCCTAGCTAGTTAATCAAAGTATCAATATATATATAATGGAATTACTATTTACATGATATACATATCTATATTTATTTACAATAATGCCCATTCTCCATACTCTAAATAACTAATATACGTGTGCAAACATGCATTATAATTAGTTTATTACGGATTTTGCAAGCAATGTTAAATAGTAGCCTCACCAAAAGCATAACATACACATATAAAGGGATCTCTCTGCGAAAAAACACAACAGCATTGCATGGAGCGATTGAAGAAAGAAACAGATTAAAAAAGCCTACATACGAGTATTATTATTAAAAGAGCATAACAAGAAGTAGTGAATGTGTACTATATATGTATATATACTCACACACACACTCCCTCCAATCCTAATTATAGGACATATTTACCTAACTTTGGAGAAATTAAGAATAGTGGTTAAATTAGTTAATCATATTTATTTTCCTAAAATACTCTTATTTAAAATTTAAAATGGCATCTAATTACGTTGATTTTCTGTTTTTTCTTGTACCTCTCCTGCCTTACACACAATTTCTCCAAGCTCTTATACAATCTGGTATCGTCAATCTCCCTCAACAACTTCCGACATACTTTTATTAAATTATTAATATGTTTAATTATTATTGAGAAAGTATCAATATGTGGTATTTTGGGAAGAAATTGATAAAAATTAGAACTTTATCCTATAATTAAGACCAAGATCAACTTTCAAATGTTGTCTTATAATTAAGACCGGAGGAATAAGTATTAATTATACACCCTACCCCTCCGTAATAATTAACCACGGCTCATAGCTCCCACTTTCTTTTATTAATAAGTTATAACCGCATTATCCCAATGCTTATGATATGAATATGTCATGTTGGCCGAGATTAATTAATTTTCTATATAATGTATCCAAACCTCTTAAAAGAAGAGGGCATCACTATGGGAGTCTAGCTAGATGTAGCTATATATACTTATAATGTACTGAAATTGCCTTGCCTTAGAGGAGAAGACAAATAAGAAAGATGATTAGTTGTTGACTTAAAAAATAAACTTAGATATGCAAAAAAGATACTCTAGTGGAGTCAAAGAGATGATGGGGGTGGTGCGGCATATGAGTGCGAAAATATTGCCAGATCTATGTTTTATTATAATAATGCATGCATGGAATACACACACACACACACAACCCGGGCCCTTTCACCTCTCTCCATCCCCGGCCACCTAACAAAAATTAACTGTACTACTCACTATTCTTCACACGCTTTCTTGTGCATTGTGCGCGTGTGCATATGACCTGTTCATTTTGAATAGTCTAATATAGAGTAGCTGTGCTGTGATGGATTCGCAACTCACAGATCATACTTGGTTGTGAGCAAGTTGTCATGCTGAGGTTAACTCTGCTTTTTTGAACTGTCCAACACTTTACAACGACTGAACTTTACAGTGGAATCATTTCACAGCAACGCCGTTAATATAAAAAGGATATAAGGTGGAGGTCTAACCTTAGTCTATGAGTAGTTTGGTATATAGACACTGTTACCACAAAAACTAGGGAGGAGTGCTGTTAGATGAGGTTGGAGGCAAGCGAAGCGTATATTTATGAATTAAAATTGTTGGGTTTGGGTTGCCCGTTGGAAAAATTTCAGAAGCAGAGGACGTTGCATGCAGTGAAATGTACGGAGAGCAAACGAATGAGCTCAAAGTGATGGATAAAACATGCAGAGAGAGAGAGAGGCAACCCAATTAGTGACATATACATACAAACTTCACGCAAACATAAATACATATGCAAGTACTACGTACGGTATATGTAGCTGATGAGTGAACAGAAGAAAAAGGTTTGACGTAGCGAATCAGAAAGAGCCTTTCTTCATCCCATATTCCCATCTCATTATTGGCTTCACTTGCTTCCACTTGACACGACCTCTCTTCACTCTTCATATGTGCCCTACCCCTCCCTCACTAGTCACTTTCCCCTACCCCTCATTTTCTCCTCTTTCCCTTTCCATTTCTTACTCCTCCTCCTCAGACTCTAACTAACTTGCTTACATTATACTCTACTACTTTCAAACCTATTCATACCCAATCACTTTTATACTTTTGATCATACCAGTAACCAGTGATTCCCTACTTCCATGGGAGACTAGCTACAAATTCGACATTGCTTATAATTTCATGCAGTTTGTGTTTACCCTGGATTCTAATTTTAAAAAACCTATTTATATGAGAAATAAATTATAATCATATATAAATAAAGCCTCACAATACTCTCATACTGCATTTCATTATTTTCTCTTGCTTCTCATTTTCAACCTGTGCTCTAATCCTATTTACAAGAGTTCGTATTGAAATTTTTTTTTTGTCTTTATATTATAAGTTCATATTTAGAGTGATAAATTAGAGTATTATAATTTTGCTCTTATTAATTATAATAAAAGGAAGAGGGAGAAAAAAGAGGTGGAAACACCCATTTATAATGTGGATGAAATTAAAACTTTAATCTATAATTATTGAGGTAAATAACTCTCCCTTACATGTAAGAATTATGAAATTTGTGCCAGGGTGGGAAATATATATTAACTATAACATGTGTGTTTTGTAATTAATGATGCTGCAGCAGCAGCAGACACTAGCGGGGAGTCGGTATTTGGAGTCAATTCTCCGGAACGTGGAATCTATGCTGTTGACTCAGGGACACGTGTCTTAATCTGGCCGAGCAGGCGGCTTTTGCCGTACTGTAGGGTTTCCGCACGCAATCCTGACCTGGGATCCTCATAATTCTTCTCAAATCTCAACCAACCGCCTCATATTTAAAAATCGAGCAGCATCCAATTCCCACGGCGGTTTTCTTCTTTTTGTTTGCGTCTTCCTCTTCCCCCTCCGCCACCTCATCTCGCCTTGACTCCGATTCCTTTCCCCCCTCACCACTTCCTCACAACTCACAACTCCCAACTTCACAGCCATCGCTCTCCTCTTCCTTCTTCGCTTTTCGCTTTATTCCTTTTTCGTCTTAGCTTCCTTAATTCCTCGTAAACCCACCGTTTACTTGTTGCTATACGTAACCGTTTTATCTCATTTCTCACGCCAATATCTCTTCTCGATTATCTCTCGCACTCCCTCTCCATTCTTGTGATCGCTTATAACATGATGCTTCCGATCGTCTCTGCCCCCGCCGGCTCCGTCTTCACCCTCCAGTCCCTTCGTCTTTCTTGTTAATTCCCAATGCATCCCTTTTGCTGTGTCTCCGCCGTTTCTGATCAGTCTTCACCGGTCAAACCCTCTCCTGCTCCCTTCCCTAGCTTCCACATGCCTCCTCCTCTTCCCCCCGCCGCCCCTGCCTCTGCCATTCGATCCGATTCGATTGCCCGCACCAATAACCACAACCACACCCATAGTAATCACGGCTTCGGCGACTATGGGCGGCTGAGTCCGCGAGAGCAGCCGCAACCGGCGGTGGATGTGAAGATCAATGACTTGGTTGGGAATGGAATCTCAGGGACATTGTATAAGTGGGTCAATTACGGTAAAGGCTGGAGGCCTCGATGGTTCGTCCTTCAAGACGGCGTACTTTCTTACTATAAGATCCACGGGCCCGATAAGATCGTCGTCAATAAAGAAACCGAGAAGGGTTCTAAGGTCATTGGCGAAGAATCCATGCGAAGGATCTCGCGCAACGGCAATCCTTATTCCTCTCATCAGCAGTCCCTCCATCGACGAAAGCCCTTTGGAGAAATCCATCTCAAGGTTTTACTAGACTACTACCAGTCACAGAATTTTTCCCCTTTCATGCTTCATGTTTATTTATTTGTTCTGTTTCCGCCTTTTTTTACTAACACGCATATGGGGTTCATTTTCGGGTGTAATTCGAACCAATTATTTTGTTCTATTGATGATGATTGGGTCCATGCTATAGAAAATGCTGATTATGAAACTATAAAATTTCTGACCCTTACATTTCAATAAATAAACCTTTGCCTATGCGGCTATGAACCTGAACGAGTGATCAATTGTGTAGCATTTTTCTTTACTGATTCTAACAGAGGGGATAAATTGTAATTTAATGTGTGGTTTTGTTGATTTGGGTACCAATTTAGTGGGGTATGAAAACAGGGGAATTCCTGTGTCCTGTTTCCTCCAGGTTTATCTCTGCATTCCTGTCCTTTCTCTTTTGTCTATTGAGTGTTAGCTCTTCTTCCGTAGGTCTCGACTATTCGCGAAAGCAGGTCAGATGACAAGCGGTTTTCCATTTTCACTGGAACTAAGAGACTCCACTTGAGGGCTGAGACCCGTGAAGATCGAGTGGCGTGGGTGGATGCATTGCAGGCAGTGAAAGATATGTTCCCGCGAATGTCCAACTGTGAGCTGATGGCTCCGCTGGACTGTCTAACGATTTCAACGGACAAACTGAGAAAACGGCTTCTGGAAGACGGTGTAAGTGAGGCAGCCATCCAAGACAGTGAACAAATTATGAGAAATGAATTTGTAGCGCTACAGAATCACCTTGTGCTGCTGAAGCAGAAGCAGTTGATTCTCATGGACACATTACGACAGCTAGAGGTACGTTTAATGAAAAGTAGATACCTTGTTCAAATAAACTGGAATTCTCGGCTCTTGATACAAGAAGGCGCGGGAGTGTTTCTTTTTATGGTGTGGGGGCGGGGGGGGGTGTTTGCTCTGATTCATGAGTATGTATTAAGTCTGATTCTTGTTTTCTGAAGCTGCTTTTACCCCTTGGGTCATGCTTTTGTATCCTCACAACCAACGCCTTAATGACTTCTTTCTATTCTTCCCTGACTTGACAGAAGTCTCATTTTAATCAATATGTTGTCAGTATCACGTGGTTCCCCATCCTACTTTTACATCGTGGTTTTAGGTGGACAATTGATTCCACATTCAAAATTGCTTGATCTGTTCAGAATCCGCGCCTTCAATTTATTATATACCCAATGGATTATCCGGTGCTTCGCAAAGAGAATTTGAGACACTCTAATTATCTTTCTGTCTCGTGTTCATTTATCTCACCCTAAATTTTAAACCAGTTGAAGGCCATGCCAGACTATAGGGTGCAACATTAACAGATTTTGATTTTTTTGTTAAGGACTGTAAGAGTCTGGTTCATGGTGGTTAATGGATAATAAATGGTCAAAATAATTAGAGTGGGCCCCATGCATTCGTACAAAGCCCAAGATGGGCTAAGCCATAAATAGTTATATTTTTTGATGTGCTGTGTTGATGAGATTGATACTAGATCAAGGTTTTAATTCTCAATACAGTCATTGTTTGCAAGTGCACGAATCCTTAATAAGAAAACGCTGGTCTCTTCTCCTAGAATACAATGTGAGGACCTGGAATTATCTTGTATCGTGGGTGAAGAGCTATAGTTGCTATAGATAGAAAAGTTTTCTTACTTTCATCCTAGAAAGATTTTGAAAGGGGAAATAGGTATGGCTCAGTTAAATGTGGAAGAGAAGAATGTTTCTATATTGTCTGGGAATTAGATGGCTCTAAATGTTGTAACCTGTTGAATTGCCCGTGGTTCCCCTTTTACCCAAAATAAGATTTCATTTGTCCCACACGATGGTCTGTTTGGTCTTTCTTTTTACATTAAGTACTGTTTTTATGATCGAATTCCTTTTTCATAGTTTGGTAAGCTATTATTTATACTGCTTTATTTTAGACAGAAAAGGTTGATCTGGAGAATACAGTTGTCGATGAGAGCCAAAGACAGTTGAATGATGAGGAGGACTTTTCCAGATTAAAGCATGAAAAGTTTAGTGGTAAGTATTTCTATGATGGCCTGTTCACTGTTAGTTATTAGTTCCTTAAGCTTAATGGAATCTGTTTATTGCTTGATATATCAAGACCCAACCTATTTTAGTTTAGAGGTGTCTGTGAGTTTTCCTTTCATGGGCAATAAAGACTTGTCTTCATTAGCAGGAAACCTAAAGTCAACTTGTCATCAGTTTGACTATAATTTGATAGTGTCATTTGCAATTCTCTTTTTCACTTTTTGCACTTTTAATCCAGAAGGAAGTGCAAGCGAATCTGAGGATTATAATGAGAGAAATGATGCTGCAGAGGAAGAAACGGATGACGATGACAATGCATTTTTTGACACACGAGACTTTCTATCATCCAGTTCTTTTAAAAGTAATGGATCTGATTATAGGATTTTATCTTTCTCTTCGGACGATGAGGGGCTTAATTCGATTGAGTCAGAGGAGAATGTAGATCCATCAATAAGATCAGTTGGGACCAGCTATCCCTATGTTAAACGGCGTAAGAAATTGCCTGACCCTATTGAAAAGGAGAAAGGCGTTAGTCTTTGGTCAATGATTAAGGATAATATTGGAAAGGATCTAACGAAAGTGTGTCTTCCTGTTTATTTCAACGAGCCTCTTTCATCTTTGCAAAAATGTTTTGAAGAAATGGAGTACTCGTTTCTCTTGGATCGAGCCTATGAATGGGGAAAAAGGGTAATCCTGGACAATAACTAATGGCCTTATTTATTTAGATTCATTACTGTCTGTTGGTTCTTTCAATGTGCAAAGATGCAACATTCTCATTGGACATATCACGCAGGGTAATAGCCTCATGAGGATTCTTAACGTGGCTGCTTTTGCTGTATCGGGCTATGCCTCAACCGAAGGAAGAATTTGCAAACCATTTAATCCTTTACTGGGGGAAACATATGAGGCTGATTACCCAGATAAAGGCCTTCGTTTTTTCTCAGAGAAGGTAATTTTTTTGGCCAAGAGCTCAGAGAAAGTAATTCAAACCTTGATAAATGGTGTTTATAACATTTGTATTTTTTTCCTTGCTGACCTTAGATACATCTTTGTTTACTATGCGTTAGAAATATTGAAATGATGCAAGGAAAACATGGAGTAGGGGGAAGGAAGAATCTTAGAACTCCAATAATTGTTATTTTTGCTGTGGTGTGTATGTGAGTGCATAGACTCATGAGGACTAAATAAGCATAATATGTTATGAATTTTGACCTCAGAGAAGCAAATTTGTGTTTTTACAATTTATTGAGAAGTATTAATATGCATTTTTCTTTTCAGGTTAGTCATCACCCTGTGGTAGTTGCATGTCACTGTCAGGGTACAGGGTGGAAATTTTGGGGAGATAGCAACTTAAAGAGCAAATTTTGGGGGCGATCAATTCAGCTTGACCCTGTTGGTATTTTGACTTTGGAATTTGATGATGGGGAAATTTTTCAGTGGAGTAAGGTATATTTAAACTGCTTCAATTGCTATAATGCCTTGGTTTGATTTTCATATCAATTGCCCTTTTTCTGTCAGGTGACAACGTCAATATACAATCTCATATTGGGGAAGCTGTACTGTGATCACTATGGAACAATGCGTATACAAGGAAACGGAGATTATTCATGTAAACTGAAATTCAAGGAGCAATCTATAATTGATCGAAATCCTCATCAGGTTCTCTATTTGCTATATGGATGCTAACTTTCTCAGTTATAGCATGAGCCTGTTGTATAGCAGCCTCAGATTTCTTTCAAATAATTTTTCTTACCCAACTAATAGCTTTATAAAAGAAAAATAATTCCTGCAGTGGATTTCTGCAAGTTATCTAACTACGACCATGCGCAGTTATGTGCGATTCTGTAAACAAACTAAGTGTCAAAAGCCCTATTAATTTCTCAATGGTAAAGCAATGGGTTTTATTGCTGTAACTTTCATTTGGACTCTTACTAGTTACTTGTACTATGCACATTAGCTTTTGTACTAGAGGATTTTCTTATTGTGGTTTGACTTTTTTTTAAGGTGCATGGTATAGTACAAGATAAACATGGAAAAACAGTGGCAACTCTTTTCGGAAAATGGGATGAAAGTATGCATTATGTTTCTGGAGACTTTGCGGTGAAGGGAAAAAGTTATGACTCTTTGTCAGAAGCGCGAGTCCTGTGGAAGCGGAGCAAGCCTCCAAAGTTTCCTACTAGATATAATTTCACTCGCTTTGCTATCTCATTAAATGAACTAACACCTGGATTGAAGGTCTGTTTTGTCATTTTCATTTGACACCATCCCAAGTTTGGCAGTCTATCTATCTTCTTTTTTCCTTGAAAGATATATTAAGCACTGAAAAAGTTGCTGTTTGTGCACTCGCACCTGTGTTTGGCATTTGTGTGTAACATTGATTCTTGTTCGTACTTTTTAATTTAATATGCAGGAAAAGTTGCCGCCAACAGATTCCAGGTTGAGGCCAGACCAAAGGTATTTGGAAAATGGGGAGTATGAAATGGCGAATTCAGAAAAGTTGCGGCTAGAGCAACGGCAACGCCAGGTGATCAATTGTCCTCATGATCTCTGTCTCTCCTCCACCACCCCCCCCCCCCAAAAAAAGAATTCCTCGTCTTTTGTCACAAATGCGGATTAGCACCGTAGGGTTCTGAGTAAGTTGTTCTGGGCGCTTGAATTTTGTGCGATCTGAGGAGTAAGATTGATAGCTACACGCTATTTTCCTCTTTCAGATATATGCATAATATGAGGGTTCCTATGTAAGCGGGATGTACTGTTTTAACTGATGGATTCCTTAGGGCGCAATTTTTATTCAGCTGGAATCATTTATAGAGGTCCTTGCATTCGGAGCAAATTTATCATATTTGTTATTTTTACCCCGCTAGCTCATTTAGCAGAGAAGCGTGAGAGGGGCAATTTCCATTTGTGACATTGTGATAATCACTAGATGATTGGGTTGCCTCCTTGGTTAAGTACAAGGATGTCATCACAATGAGCCCGGGTGAGGAACTTTTGATATGGTGATTGAGTGATAGGAAATTGGGTTGAGCAGATAAGCCGGTGGTGTTGGGTCATGGACTTGGTCAAAAATAACCTTTTCAAATTGGATTCAGTTGACCTTATGCATGTTTCAATGGCGTGCAGGCTCGAAAGATGCAGGAGAGCGGTTGGAAACCAAGGTGGTTCGCCTTAGACAAAGCAAGCGGCACTTACCGCTATTTGGGAGGGTATTGGGAAGCCAGGGAACGAGGAAATTGGGAATCTTGTCCTAACATTTTCGGTCAAATCCCCTCTGACCATCTTTCTGATTGAGATCCTAAATTTCTTCTAATTTTTTTCACCATTTTTTCCGTCTGAAGGGTGCTCTATGACTGCTATTTGGCAGTTATTGTGCCCTGCAATATTCATGTAATAATGTAATCTCCCCCTTTTCTTATTTGTCCCTACATCTCATTTTTGTGTGCATTATTATTATTAATTTTTTTTCTTGGGGTAACAAGGCGTGAATGAAAAAGCCAGAAGTCGTCGACTGTTAACATCCCAATGGGAGCAACGTAACCGAGCACCCTCCCGCTGAATTCACAAACCAGCATAACGGTAGGGGCATAGATTAGGGACTGCTTCGTGCCAACGCTTTACAAGAGGAAAGCACTTGAGAGTTGAAACAGTGACGATTGAGGAGGAGGAATATCAATGTCTTATGTGGGGGTGATTGAAATAAGTTTGATTAAAGGGTTAAGGAGAATGTCTATAAACTTTTTTTAAATGTACACCCAACAATATAAACCTTTTTTAGGTATAAAATTGCCTACGAATTTTTATAAACGGCGGCATAAATACCAAGACTGTTAATTATCATAAACGATGTTACTTTTTTCTTTGTGGGTCGCACAATTGCCCTATCTCAGTCAATGTCATCTTCGTTTCTCTCCCTCTAATCTCTCTCTCTCTAGCCCTTCTCTGCTCAACCTGCCATTTTCGTTGCATTTTAAAAGGCTACTTTTCTATGAGTTTTGGGACTGGATGAGATTTAATCTCCGCGGAACAGGAATGATACGAGCCTGTGTCTTGTTTCTCGCACAATAACGCAAGTTTCAGGCTGTCCCTTGAATTCTTGCGTGAGTGAGGCCAACACATGCATCGATCAACAAAATCTTCGTGTATGAAATCCGTGGGAAATATCTGAAGCCTATCATCACACCCTTCAGAGAAGCACCGAGCAATGAAGAGCCTCGCATATCCATGAATTCTCTCTGCGACAAGTTTCACATGCAAAACTGGGTTATTTGGCACCTGCGTTACCGTATTTTCCACCCCATAAAAATACTTCCTTGACGCCACCGCTGGCTGCTCCTTCAAATGCTTCATATTGCTTCTCTCAGGCCCTTCTCTGCCACCCTCTCTCTCTCTCTCTCCCCCCCCCCTCTCTCTCTCACTCGCAGCTTCACTTGCCAGAAGGGCTTCAAAGAAAGAGAGAAGAGAGATCTAGCGAGAGAGAGAGAGGAAGGTGAGCGGGAGGGAGATGAATATGACTTAGAATGGAGATTTTAGGATGAGACGTGGATAACTGTGGGACACACAAAGAAAAAAAAGGGAGAATTACACTTAAGTCCCATAGAAAAAGAAAAATAAAAAAATAATTCCTGTAAATTGTAAAATGAAAAAATGGTTCAATTGACAACTCCATAAGTCTATATTGACAACTCGTTAACAATTTCAGAAGCCTGTATTGACAACTCCATAGGGTCATTTTTTCATTTTACAATCTATAAGGACTATTTCTTCATTTCTCATCTTCTTTAAGATCTGAATGTAATTCTGCCAAAAAAAATAACGTGGTTTATGTCCTGGTGTTTTTTCCTGGATTATAAAAGTTTATAAACAGTTCTGTGCCAAAAAAAAATTTATGTTGGGGGTGCACAGAAAAGTTCATGGCATTTTTTCCCCAAAACCCTTGATTAAAACGCTTGAGTACTCATTCACGGTATTTAAGTGTTCGTTTGGAATAACTTATTTTTAAGCAATAAGTGTTTATAAATCGTGATTCACAATATACGAGGTAAGTATGTGAGAGGAGTTTTATCTCGGCTTGCGTAATAAGGACTTGTTTTTTAAGAAATCGTGATGTCAAACATGCTATTTTGTATACTCCACGGGAAAAGTCTTGTGCTCACATAATTTAAATCAAACGAAACCGCTTACTAAAATATTTTGCTGGAAGCTTAATTATCGGGGAAAGTTAAACCAATCAGGTAGACTTTCAACACAGCGGTTATGAACTAATGCCTCTCAGGTCAAAAAGAAAAAGAAACTAATGCTGTATCGTTGTGTTCAAAAAAAAAAATGTAGGCTGACCAGATATATGTGTCTGATTGCAAAATAGAAAATAGCTTTAGGTCCAGTCTCGCTTCGAACAATTTTATTTTTTGACAAAACACTTTTTTTTCGGCCTTTTCTTTGGTAAAAAGAAGGCAAGCCTAGGTTTGAAAGTTAAGAAACAAAGAGGTTACAAAAACTCAGCTTGTTGGAGCACTGAGTAAGAATCTCTGCTGCAACTTAGGGTGTCGTGAACAAGGAGTAGTCTGATAATAAGAAACTCAAGTTGGAGAGTGATTCACTTCAACTTCTTCAATCTGACCAAGAAGGGACCTAATCCTCTGTGTATCTGCCATAAGTGGATGACGAGGTTGCCCATATTTCGTTTGTTACAACTTACAACGCTCTTATTATGGCCCACGTTATCTCTCTCTCTCTCTCTCTTGTTAGTGAGAGGTGTCAACTGTCAGATAGCAATCCTTACTGCTTTTGTGGAATTTATTTTTGTTAAGAACGTTTTGTGTGATTTTTTCCCGTTAGAATTTCTCCTTATTGCTTGTCCACCTTGTTCCTTGTTTCCCACTAAAATCCATTTGAAATGTTATGCTTGGGTACTTGTGAGGATACTGAACTTGGGTCTAATATATCAATCTGTCAGAGCACACAACATAATATGTACAAAACTGCAAAATACGTGCTAGCTTAACATATTCTTATGCATGTGTTTTCTTCCCATGAAGAATACCACATTGGATGTCTCCTTAAACGTCAACTTAGATGCCATGTTGGGTACTGTCTAAAATCGGATAGGCGGTCCGTGGCGTGCTTTCTCTGCTGCCCCTTCATTTCGGGACTTTTTCTAAATAAATTTTTAATAGTTCTTTAGATCATTAGATTCTATATAGAATGGGCAACGTTTTGATATCTTGTGAGTGAAAAATAGAATTGTTTCCAATTTTTTACTATTTTTCAAAAATTTAAAACTCTAAATAAAAAAGAAACTATACATTTTTGAATTCTTAAATATTTGAAAAATCATAAAAAATTGAAAATAATTACATTTTTTACCTATAAGATATCAAAACATCACTTATTTCGTATGGAATATAATGATCTTAAGAATCATGAAATATATATTTGGAAAGACCTCCAAAATAAAGGAGGCAGCAGGGAAAGCACATCACCCCCGTCTAAAATCATACCACCTGTTGGGGTGAATAAAAAGCATCATCAGCAAGCATGCATGAGGCTATATTATTTACAAGTTGGCTGGTATCTTACCAAACTCACTCTAGTTTTAACTTGAAATTCTTTGGTTACGTGTGAAACTTGAGCATAGGTTTTTCCCCTCGCCAACAAACTGAGGTTATAGAGAACGGTCACCGAAAATGATGCCTTAATTATATGCATGCATGTAGGCCCAATTCTGAGGTGTTATATAAACTTATTTTCTGCCACCAAAATCTTCATTACTCCAACGCAAATACAAAAGAGGGGGTGAAACATGAAAAACGTAACTTAATGCGCTAGCTAGCAGGCGTAGAAACGAAGGAAGAGATACGAGACAGGAACAAGCTAAGTGAAATAATTTGAATTCTTGGTGTAGGCTACTAGAATAATATAACATATGGACAGAAAAGACGATGATAAAAATAAGGGCCGGGTTTGTGAGGCATAGAAGAGAACATGTTGGGCAAGGAAGCATAGGTGTGAAGTTAGGGAGGTTAGGTGGTGAATTTTGGTTGCCCCAACACTTGGCTAGCTGTGTGTAAATGCGGTGCATGCATGTGCTGTTACTTTTGAATATGATACTTTTTGCAAATACATTTTGACTTGATGCTGATTAGAGGCTGCTTCGTCTCAAACACACATCTTTTGCGCACTTCACGCCTTGAAAGTGCCTCTCATTACGTACTTCTCCTTCCCAAATCTCATCCTCTCAACTAGGCTGCTAATGTGTGGTTTCAAGTCTCTCGTTGCATGGATTGTTCAGCATATATAATTAGGCGATATTACCATATTCATGTGTAAAAAATAATTATTGTCAGACTCTCATGCATGTCAGGGCAAAAGTTGTAATAACTCCCTCACATGTAGTGCATATCAAAATATTAAAACCTCGTTCATTTCTAAAAAAAATATATATATAATGAGTTAATTTATTGATATAAGGATAAAATATGAAGTTATTTTTTTTATAGAAAAAATAGAAGATTGCAGAGAATAGAATAGAGGGAAGTAATGTGAGTAACGTGTATGTGAAGAGGCAAGAGTGAGCGTGGGTAGGGAGCCAGTTTAATTAGGAGCCACTTTATCATCATTTCATATCAGAATTAACCTCACATACATTTTCAGTCTCCCTTGCAGTCTGTTTGTTTTAGCTAGGGTTTTGAAATTCAAACCAGACCGGCTAATTTAGTTTGAAAATCTACTGAACGTGAACCCAATTCACTATTTTTTTTCCAAAATCGATTTTTTTAATTTTTTTAGAATTTTATATTAATAACTTTTAAATTTTTAATTTTTCACCGATTTGACCTCGAGTTAGCTTTGATTTGATCTATTGATCTTTGACCCAATACTTTAACCTTTTCAGTGGCTAATTCAGGTTTTAAGACATTAGTTTTAGCTTTTTAAAAATGTTTCTACGATTTATAAAATAAAGGGAGAATGACAAAAAAATACCATTTGAACTTCAAAATCCCCAATTAGTCCGTTGATAAAGATTTGCGTTGTCAATCCCATTACTATTCTTGTCAATCCCATTACCATTATTATCAACGGGATTTTGAAATTCAAATGATATTTTTCTGTTATTCTCTCTAAAATAAATACATAAAAAAAATTTTATTTTAATTTATGAAAAAGAGTTCCTGGAACCATCCAGACACCTCGTGATGATGGATTTGCATATCCATCTCCATCCCCGTCCCCTCGTAGATCCGCCGTCTCTGATATTCATATTTCTACTTCCTCTATATCATATCATATCAGAGTACGGAATCTAGAGTAGTCTCTCAACTCAAGCATATTTTCAAACCATTATCATTTGCTATATTTCTCAAGAACTGAACTAAAAACATATTTGAGAGAGCTTATTATAAGAAAATAAGCTTAATTTACGCAAGTCAAGAAAAAAATCCTCTCACATATTTACCTCGTATACCGTGAATCACGAATTATAAACACTTATTATCTAAAAATAAACTCTTTCAAATAAGCACTAAACTGATCTGATGTAATATGTGCTCGTCAAATCGCTGTTACCTGCAGCTCCAACCCCCCCGGGGCCCTCTCTCTCTCTCTGTGGGGGCCCTTTTTAAGTTTTAACAGTGGCTAACTAGCAGGAGTTGTCATTTTTTTATGAGACTTCTGAGCAATATAATAAAATGCTCCTACCTCGTAGTTTTGATTTAGACTATATAGCAGTAGCGTGCCTCAGATGTTGGGCTATGTTAACGACGTGATGTTTCCTTGCGTATAAAAGCTTAATAGGCCGCCTCTATATCTATCCCTCCACCACCTTCCTTCATTCCTCTGCCATATGACGTCAACCCCCACGGTCCACCTATTTATTTACATATCTGAAACCTCATCTAAAATAAGTTATAAATCTTTACTAAAATCCCATGGCAAAAAAATCTCTACTACTAAAATCTCCCACATGCATGAATTTTTACTGCCGTTTTGAAATTAAAAAGGCCATGGCTACTTGATCATACGTATATAGTTTAACACTAAGTCTTGGAGTGATTAAGTAATAATCTCATAATAAATAATAATGGCCGTACACTTGGGTAGAGGTGGAGAGAGAGTGGAAGGAGGATAGCTTCAGAGAATATTCACCTGCACTCTTAACTTTCCACCTTCTCCTGAGTTGTCTTCCCCTACGCCTCACCCTCACCCTCCTATATATCTATCTACACTTTTTAATTCTCTCTTAAAATACATTCAATGTATATATTTATTTATTTATATAATCACAGAGCATCCTGCAGGATCTGAAATTATCAGAACCAAATCCGCACCTAATGATGATAGAGTCTGCATAATAAATATATTTGTCACTCAGATGGTATCAGTTATATACGCGCAAGTACATGATAATCTATCCCTCCTTATTATTACTTTATGGTAGCATCCACCAAAATTTCAAACAAGTGTATCTTTAGTGTATAACTCGAGGTTCTTACTGCAAACAATTGTTGCCTTAATCATTTCCTTCTCCTCGATAATATCAAGGCGTCTTTGCATTGGGTGTCACATTTTTTAATAATAATAATTAAAGAGAAAAGATGGAACAGAGTCACATGCACACTCACAATCTCAACTAGCCATGGAACCGACCATTTTCTCTTTATCACAAATTCCACTCTCCCTTCTTTTCCTCCCATACATATACTTCCATGTTCTACTCACAAAAGGCCAAAATCTTAGTGCCAAATGTATCTCTATTTTATTCTGTATAATTGCACAATTTCTACGATCCCACTGTCTCGCAAACCTTATCTACTAGACCCACTCATCATCTACTTTCTACTGATATTATTAGCAATTTTTTTTTGAATAAAAATTGCGTCGTATATAAGGCATCGCCTAAAAAAGCTAGCCACCATAAAAAAATATATGTTCTTATATATAGCCAACCAGCATTGGCATTCATCTGAAGTTAACAACAGATACTATATAATACACAAAACCAAAGCTGTCCTTCCCACAACGTCCGTCCACAAATAGAACTAACCTCTGCACATATTAAGTTCAACGAACGGCAACAAAAAAGACAACATATAATCATAGTATATAGTTTCGTCCTCGACCATACACAGACACGCAAACATTAATAATTATTTGATATATAAGGCAATGTAGCGATTTTAATAAAGGGTATATCCACACCGATCGAATAGGTGCTTTCTGGAAAGTCTAGACTCTGGAGCTACATATAGGGCATCTTTATCTTCCACCTGTGTTTGAGAAGAAGTCAGACCTTCTAATTAAGTATCAACCACCACACAAATTTGTAGCACTTGTTCCTTAATTTGATGATCAATGTACCGTTCATTAATATAATATTTGTCTAATAAGCATAGATGTATATACAAGACTCGCTTCCCAAACGATCTATCTTCTGCTTTATTTTTGTTTGTATTATCAGCCAATTGATTAGTATCGTTAGTGAGCCACTTAGCCAGTTAAAGAAATCTGATAAAGAAAGATAACAAAATGTCTGTATCACCTATAGGCCCAAACGATGTGTGGGGATGTAATATTGACACGAGGGTGAAATTATTGAAAGCGATTAGCATATATATGAGTTTAATTAGTTAAAAAAAGTACGAAACTCGATGAAAAGATCATACATATCCAATAAAAGAGGAAAATCTATCAAAGCAGGTACTGTTGAACGTAACGCATGAGATTAACAAATAGTATATATGTGGTCTGATAGAAATAAACTGTATTAAAATAAGAAATGATGATTAAGAACTAATTACAAGACGTGGTTGGCAATGGCTGCGGAGATTTCTAATTAGTGTCTAACAACGCATGAGAGCGACCCTTGCCTATCCTCTAATTATTATTATATTCATCGATCCCATGACGTGCTTTCCAATACAACGTTGACCATTTTGGGCGTCGCCACCTGTCCTCTTTCTTGCTTAATGATTGCTCTCTTCATTGACATATGACTTCTATCATTATTGGGATTTTCCTCCTATCAATATTTTTTGTATTATTCGTGTTCCACATTTTTCTGATATCATGGTACAATTTAATTTGACTTTCTTTTTTAGTAACTGCAACGAAAGTCTTAAATTTCAGAACGAAGTCATTTGCTGTAGTGGGATATATATGTATTTCAATATAATCTAGATTCTTTCTTTGTTTTATCGAAGCCTCGGAGGGATGGAGCACACTTTTAAAGTCTGTAAACATTGTCTTCTGTTTTTATTAATGCGCTCTTTGCAGCTTTATTGGAAGGAAGACAGTGAAGTTTAAAGCCCAACCTGCCTAAAAAGTTTAACTCAACATTCATTCCTTCGAATAAACAACAACAACGACAACAAGTAGAGCTTGCAGCATGTGTTACGTCAATTTAAGAATTAAGTCTTAATATTTATATTATATTCATGAATAGTATGCTACTTATTATTGGAGGTTTTACATTTTAGATAAATTACTTTGGAAATTATTTTCTATGATTGTCTAAACATTATGATGCTGGTGGGATTGTTATCAACACTTATGATTGTTTCTGAAACTTGGTAGTATGAACAAGCACCTAATCACACATGCAGAAGATTTCTTTATTACGTGAAGTAAAATGAAAGAAATCATTCGACACATAGAGAATAAAGAAGAATTTCTCAGTATAACTTGATCATAAATATGCCTTTGA
This sequence comes from Inga leiocalycina, assembly GCA_963242795.1. Taxonomy (NCBI): domain Eukaryota; kingdom Viridiplantae; phylum Streptophyta; class Magnoliopsida; order Fabales; family Fabaceae; genus Inga; species Inga leiocalycina. The sequence continues at coordinate 3,409,301 of OY725326.1, forward strand.
CTTAATAAATCTGTCTCACAGTCATGCATGCTAAATTAACAAGAAGATAAAATATAGCCCAACGTTCTGGGAAGAGAAAACCAGAATTTACATGTGTGCACATCTTATAATTTAATTTAGACAAAGTAAGGAAAACTTTATAATCCCTCCTTTCGTTCTCTTAAGTGATGCTTATTAATTCCTTGTTGATTAATGTTTGGTCCATAATAAATTTAGACCTAATCAATCCTATAATTAAAAATTCTAAGGTCACTCGCCGTTTTAGGAGGCCGTGTTCAATTCCACGATGAATGATGAAAGCGTGAACAATATCTATAATTTTTATAATCAAAGATCAAAACTTAGGCGATAATAATAATGAACATTGTTAGTTAATCAACAAGTCTGAATTCATACAATTGGCCATCCATCTGAAGAAGCTCCTGTCATGAGTCACGACCACCGCCCCTCGTTTAATAATTGTTGAAAAATATATATAATTATTTGATATTTCAAAAAATATGCTGATGGAACACTTGGCCACCCTAGGATTGGAGTAGCGAGTTTAGTAGAAAATAGTAATACTAGGAATGGTTTGAGAAGTAACCACCGGAGAATCGGCTTAGCTGTTTCTCTATATCCAGTCATATAAGTTTGGGAGTTAGATACTATATCATAGAAGCGATCCGACTGTACTGTGTAAATGATTGTAAACAAAGTGATGTTGTATTAGCGCATATATGTATATATACTCCCTCCAGTCCATTATATATAACACTTCTAAAAGTTTGCATAACGCATTATATAATTAAGTCGGCTGCAGTTTAATTAATGCTCTTTTTTCTATTTTATCTATGTGATTAATACTCGCTTTTCAACTTTATCCACTCATTATATCTCCCTCTCTTCAATAATAATAAAAGTGAGAAAAATTTATATTTTGGGATATATCAAATACTTAACTATCATTTTTGGATTCATATGATACATTTTACCTAAGTCCCTTGAGATGTGGACAGTATATAACAGGAAGGAAGCTTGTTAATAAGGATGAAATAATGAGGGGGATTATTCAAGTGTGGGTGAAGACAGGATATTGAATTTTGATTGGGTGAGATGAATAACAAAAGAGAAGGCGGGAGGCTTGAAGGAGTGGTTCGTTGAGAGGGGGACACGTGGGGAACGAGAGGCGATGTTCCCCTGAAACGACGAGAAAGAGAGGTCGTGATTTGCAGCATGGCACGTCTCTCTCCGAAAGCGACGATGCCGTTTTATTTATGTTAACTCCCCCAACAATCCCGCTTTCGCCAGCTTACGTGGGTCCTTCCTGTCTTTTCGTACTTGTTTAGATTAATAATAGAATTTTTTTTTTTTTATCAAAAAATAGAAACTTTTTTTACTAATGTGGTTTGGTGTATATAAGATAAATATATGAAAACAGTTTTGTATGGGCTTGCATCAATGTATTTTTTGAACTCTGACTTAAATAGGCCCGAATTTCTTCTTCCTTTTTTCTGGAAAAAAAATATTTAACCGGGCAAACATTGTGAGTAAGTAAGATATGACTACCAACTTGAGGGACTTGTATGATTGAGTTGGGATTAATTGGTCCTTAAAACTGCCTAGCAAATTTAGGTCTGAGAGTCTATTTGAGTCAGTGTTCGAGAAGCACGCCCACGTAAGCCAAAATAAAATTTTTCTCACATATTTATCTCGCATATCATAAATCATATTATAAGAATAGCTTCTACTGTTAACCCAAACAGACAATAAAGCATTCTATCTTAAATATCCAAACATGACACTATTCAGATATATTTGTTCTCCTACTATATATGAGAACTTTCTTTGTGGTTTGAAGCATGTAATAATGAAAACTCTCTGGATCGAGAAACACCGGTTTTTATTTTTGTACGACCTATATTTTCGACCTGTTGATGAAGATGGTGAAAAGAAAAAAGAGAAAAATCAAGTACAACAAGCCATGATGTATCAAGTATGAACTACTGTTTTCAATTTTTGTGCCCGAGTGCATTTTGAAAACGTTTTCCTTTCTTTCTTTCTTTTTTTCTGGGAAGGAATTGTTAATGCCCGAAGAATAACATCATCTGCAGATGCGTACGTATATATACAGTGATCAAACTGTGGAGACCTGGTTTTTTCAAAATCAAGAATCATGTGAACCATGGCTCACTTTGAAGATAATCTCCATCTATCATTGCCCATTTGTTGCGTGGGCTTATAATTTGATAAATATAATAGGTTCACACACAAGTCCTTGTCATTCCAACTAGCCATCACTTAATTAGTGATAAAATCAAAGGTCATATAATTGTGTGTTTCACAACACAATTAATAAACCAGGACGAGGCAGCACGCTGTTGAATTGAATTAATGTGCGTATTACTGCATGCGCTCTCTCTATGGTGTCGTGGAACTAGACCAACAACGTAAAAGTGGAATCGAATGTGAAGGAGGAGGGATGCGTTGAGTCAACCCTGAGGAACATCATAAATAATGGGTCGCTGTTATATTGTTTGATGCCCGTTGACTTCTTGCTTCGCTGGCCATATGAACCAATTATATATACCTGTATGTATGTACGTATGTATTTGGTTACATTCATTTCTCCTTTTGGTAGAGGCTCATAATAAATGTAAATCAATCAGTCCGACGATATAATTTTGTAACTGAAAGTCCCTAACTTCATGTTCAACATATATTTTTTTAAGACGTAGCTAACTGTTAAGGCTAAAATCACCTATTGGATAGGCCAACTAAATAATTGAATTGCCAACTATATTGTACAGTCACTCGACCGGGACCCGAACACTCCGCTCCTCATTGGAATAGGAACCAGGACAAGATTAACGAGAATTATTGCCAAAACGTTAGCACATGTTAGAGGGCCAAAAGCCTATATTTCCATCTCAGGTCACTTGTTAGCTACCCTAAATATATTTACAAATTAACCGTTAGACTATGAACGACACGTTATATGAAAGACGGGAGGGACTCGTAAATTTTGTTGAGCCATGTGAAGCTACGTACTGTGATATTTATACATGGCAGGGCTTGGAACATGAATGGCGCGGAGACAGTGAGGACGATGCTAATTAAACCAGTGGTGCTTTTAACGTGTTAGTATTTATGGTATGATAAGCTACGCGCAACGTTAGGCTCCAAACTTCTGTTTCCCTTTACTCTCCTCTCACTTCTGTACATTAGATTCTTCACAGGACACCTATCCATCCTCCACCTCACGTTTAATATGCACTACTATTATCAGTGGCTTTGTTTGACAACAGCGGATAATTGAACAATGAACAGAGAGGCACACTCACGGTTATGCCACTTCCTTAGAAAAAATGGCTGCAAGAATAGTTCTTGCTCGATTTTCAACCGTTACCATATTCTATCATCCCACTTCCGCACTGAAAGGCAAAACTTTAGATGACATATAATGGGATGTAAGGTCTGTTTGGTGTGAGGGATTTAGAGGGAAAGGGAGGGAAGGGAAAATTTTTATAAGTTCAATTTTAAAAGATGAAGTAAGGTAATAAAATTTTAATAAAAAAAAATAGAATTGGGACAGTGAAAAGGGCATCCGATTGGACACGCCACTGATATTATTGGGACACAAAGCGGGCCATAGTGGATGAAACAGGTCCACGCCTCTAATAATTTCTGTTTTATTAGATTCGATTGACATTGAAACAACCGCCCCAAAACTGAACACGGAAACCCTACAAATTACAAAGTCATCATCCCAAGAGAACGATAAGAGAATTTTTCCTGGGGCAATAGCTAAAGACAACCACAATAATAGTACTAATTGTTTCAACATTTTCAGGAAACACCGAAATGACCAAATTGCGTAAAAAACACCGGCCATCCATCACCCAACAAACCCCCTAATAATTTAGATTTCCCAGCAATACAAAGAGATTCCTATGTTGTTGGAATTTGGAACCAAACATTATTTCACAAAATAAAAATTGTGGCACGGATTGTTGCCGCGACCCGACCCCCGCTATTTTACACCTAAAAGAACGGAAATATAAAAAATAACACCTAAAATTGCTTTGGAACCATTGTTCAATTATGACTGCGTATAATAGTTTACGATAACCCGATTCGACGGTCTAATTTAATATTCATGATTATAATAATAATTAATTCAACAGAACAAAGAGAATCGTCAATGCTTTGGCAAGGTGAGCCAGAACGAAGGGGGGGACCCACATGGAAATATATTTAAACAGAAAGAAGGGGCATGGAAATTTGTCAGAATTACAAAGAGCTGCCCTCCCCCAGGGGATTCCGATATTACCGAAGAAGGGAACGGGAGGCCGCGGTGGGGTTAAGACTAGAATTTGAAATTACAGAGGAGGCAGGCAGGGGTATATTCGTCATGCGATAAATTTAAAGCTGAGCTGGCCCTTCTTCTTCCGCAACTTTCACTCCCCATTTATTTATTTATTTACTGTTTACCAAGCCCACATTTCCTAGGCAAAGCCGACTAATTAGCTCCTACTGCTATGCCTAGTCCTATCTCTCTCCTCATTTTTTTCTCCTTTTCTTTGTTTCGGTTTTAATTTTTGTGTTTTTTCCCATAAAAATTAAAACTCGCATCTCCTTTCTGTCATTCTATCCGCTTCCTTCCTGTGCTTGGGTTGCTCTGTAGGATTCCCACCCATTTTTCCCAAACGCCAAAGCACCAAAAGAGAAGAAGAAGGGAAAGGGAAAGTGAGGAAGAAAGTTCCAGAGAGCGAAATCGACGGATGTGCTCGTCTCCCCCCGGCGACGCGCTGACAGCCTTCAGGTGACAGACAGCCAAATACTCTGCTGTTTTACTGTACTGTGATTGCCGGAAATGCATTGATTTGGGAGGCTCATTCGTCAACACAAAATGCTTGAAGCACTAGTGCGCGATGAGCCAACTGACGTTCTTTCCAGCTCCAAGAAGGATAAATCAGAGGCCGATAAGCTGGACAAGGAGGGCCTGAAGCCTTCCCCGCCGCTTCTTGTGGTTGCCCGTAGTCGTTCCCAGGCAGGTACTCGAAGAGTCACCCCTACCGGTCTGCCCCCCGCCTCTGATGGCTCGATTTCCACAGTAGAGAAGCATTTGCCTAACGGTGATTTTTACATGGGCGGCTTCTCCGGGAATGTTCCTCACGGATCAGGCAAATACTTGTGGACCGATGGGTGCATGTACGAGGGGGGGTGGAAGAAAGGCAAAGCTGCTGGGAAAGGCAAATTTTCTTGGCCTTCCGGAGCAACATACGAGGGCGAATTTAAAGCGGGTCGGATGGAAGGTTTCGGTACTTTCACTGGATCCGACGGCGACACATACCGCGGCACCTGGAGTGCCGATCGGAAACACGGGTATGGGCAGAAACGCTACGCCAACGGAGATTTCTATGAAGGGTCGTGGAAACGGAACCTTCAGGATGGCCAGGGTCGGTATGTATGGATGAATGGGAACGAGTATGTAGGTGAGTGGAAGAACGGTGTAATCTCTGGAGAAGGAGTGCTTATTTGGGCGAATGGGAATCGGTATGAAGGGCAATGGGAGAACGGGGTTCGCAAAGGACAAGGGATTGTCACTTGGCCTGATGGAAGCTGCTATATAGGCGACTGGAACAAGGATATGGAAATACAGCAGTTGAATGGCACTTTTTACCCTGGTAATGGAAAAGAGAACTATCTTATGAGCAATGGGCCATTAACGGGAGATAATTTGACAATAACGATGAGGAAGAGGTCATCCGTGGACGGTGCTAGAAGGAGCATGACTGAGAGGAATTTTCCTAGAATTTGTATATGGGAATCAGACGGAGAAGCGGGTGATATTACTTGTGATATCATCGATAATGTAGAAGCATCCATGTTTTATAGGGATGGGAAGGGGTTAGAACGAGATAATATAAAGCAGCTTCGGCGGAACTCATGGTGTTTCCCCGGTGAGGTGAAAAGACCAGGGCAAGTTATATTCAAGGGGCACAAGAATTATGACTTAATGCTTAATCTGCAATTGGGCATAAGGTATAGCAGTGTAGGGTAGCGTATATCTTTCTATCTGAGTGCATAGAATTTGCCTGCGATTTGCTGTTTTGGTTAACAGGGGCCTTATTGTTTTTTTCTAGTCTTATGACCAGTGCTGATTTGCGGTTCTTTTGCGTAGACACTCTGTTGGGAAGGAAGCTTCAGTATTGCGAGAGCTTAAACCAAGTGATTTTGATCCGAAGGAGAAGTTCTGGACCAGGTTTCCTCCCGAAGGGTCTAAGAATACACCGCCTCATCAATCAGCGGAGTTCCGGTGGAAAGATTACTGCCCTATGGTTTTTAGGTATTGCTGGGTTTTTGTGTATTTCTGCAATTAACTGATTCTTGTTTACATTTTGGTTAGCATGATAATTGAGTTGTGTTAATCTTCCATTTTGCATTGGATACTAGCATTATAACAATGGTACAATTAATATCATAAATGTTTTTGCCTGGATTCTTTTGGGTTTCAGACAATTGAGGAAGCTGTTTCAGGTGGATCCTGCTGATTACATGTTAGCTATATGTGGGGATGATACCCTTAGGGAGCTCTCTTCTCCGGGGAAGAGTGGAAGCATCTTCTACATGACTCAGGATGACAGATTCATGATAAAGACAGTGAAGAAACATGAAGTCAAGGTTAGCTACCTTTTTTGTGGATGCCTGAACAATGTAGTTGTATGCTGCCAAACTTGAGAGCCCTTAATAGCGTATAATAACATTAATTTGTTTAATTTTATTCGAACAAATAACATTCCATGGTATAATGGTTATGCCTCCTCTCTATTTTGAGGGGCCTTATTTTCAATTCTCATGTATGAGACAGTTCTATTCTAATCTGGACAGACAGAGGTCGGTTGCCTTGGGAAGAGGGAGGACTTTCATTACTAGTTTTGTAACCATTAGTTTATTTTTTTGGTTAGGAGAGGAACCATTGTTAAGAATTGATATAGGAAGTCTGACCTTGGCAAAATGGACTACTCGATTCACTTTTGACTTTGATTAACTTTTAGGTGCTTATTCGGATGCTTCGATGTTATTACCAACATGTTTCTAAATACGAGAATTCACTTGTGACGAAGTTCTATGGGGTACACTGTGTCAAACCAATTGGAGGGCAAAAGGTATGGCTTGGTAGATATTTTAAGTTTTTTTAAGGGGTTGGTCTAAGCTTCTTGGTACCTGATTCTTCATTGTTCTTGGAGGCCAGATGCGGTTCATTGTGATGGGGAATCTTTTCTGCTCAGAATATCCAATCCATAGACGATTTGACCTGAAAGGATCTTCTCATGGCCGAATAACAGATAAGCCTGAGGAGGAGATTGATGAGACTACGACCTTGAAGGACCTTGATCTCAATTTTGTCTTTCGTCTACAGCAGAATTGGTACCAGGATCTCATCAAGTAAGTTTTGACATCAGTTGTGCACTTTACCTAGAGTTTCCTGTGATGCTCAGCTGCAGTTTGTTATAATCATTAAACCATCTTATGATATTTTTATACTCTTTTGTCCAGGCAAATTGAGAGAGATTGTGAGTTCTTGGAGTCTGAGGGTATAATGGATTACAGTCTTCTGGTTGGCCTTCACTTTCGTGATGATAATAATTATGACAAAATGGGGCTGTCACCGTATGTTTTGCGCACAGGTATTGATCCATATTTCATTTTCCTGGTAGATCAGCTTTATGTTGCATTAGGAATTAGAAATTTTGTAATAGCAAGTGTCTTGCTGCTTGTAGGAAATCGGGATTCTTTTCAGATTGATAAGTTCATGCGTGGGTATCGCTTTCTTGAAGCTGAGCTTCAAGATAGGGATCGAGTTATATCTGGCCGGTATGTCATAATGTGTTCCAGTTCCTTATCTGATTTACCTTGAATTTGAAAGAATATGGTTTCCCTGATTTGTTTCTGTTTTCATAAAATACCTAATATGCCTAGATTTTGTTTCTCCGTAGTGAACCAACATTTCTGTTTTTTCCCTTTTTGGGTTGGGGAGTGGAGGGGATAATTGTGGTTGAGTTTCAGCGAAACTGCCATCTGAGAGCAAGTAGATAAACCAAACACAATTATTGAAGTGGACCTGTAAACAGTGCATACTATAGTTGGGTACTAATTTGTTGCCAGGGTTAAAGATGCCTAGGAACTTCCAATTGGACTAGTTTTGCAAGTCAATAGGCTTAATGTAGCTGGTAACAGCAGTTTGTGGGGAACATGCAGGCTGTGGTCCTAATTTTACCAGAATAAGAAGTTATAACTTCCTCTTGGCTCAATAATGATTTTTTCTCCCTTGAAGATGTCTTGTTGGTTTGTTTCTCAATTTCTTATCCTATATACTAGCTTATACATACTCAGCTTCCAGCATCTTTATAAGGGTAGCAAGGTTGAAAGCTTTAAAGTTTATCTACTTTTCAGTCACCATTGTATTATCAAAGCATAAAAGTTTATTGTTTTATTTGAGTATATATATATATGTATGCATGTGTGTGTGTGTGTGTGTGTGTGTGCATTTTGTTTCTGTACAAGCATATACGCACATTTGATGACAAGTGCTAAAAAGGTATTCTTGGTGTTTTCAGGAAATCATTGATTAGGCTAGGAGCCAATATGCCGGCAAGAGCAGAGCAAATGGCTCGGAGGAGTGATTTTGATCAATACACCATGAGTGGTATCAGTCATCTGACCCCTTATCGATGTGGAGAGACATATGATGTGGTCCTGTATTTTGGGATTATTGACATCCTGCAAGATTATGACATCAGCAAGAGGTTGGAACGAGCTTACAAATCTTTGCAAGTCGACTCCACTTCAATCTCAGCAGTTGATCCAAAGCTGTATTCAAAGAGATTCCGTGATTTTGTGGGGAGAGTTTTCACAGAGGACACGTAGAGGTGAATCATGACGAGATGGAATGATTGCCATTCCGGTTAATTTCACCTGCTTAATCGCAACATCTCGGAAACAGCTTCAGCTCTGGAGACTCTGGCCAGAGGTGGGGACTTCCAATATGGACCATTTGGTCACAACACGCCACTGTTTCTGCCTCCTAATTTCACGAGGAAGATTGCCAAGAATTAGGGTGGCTCGTGGCTGAATTTTGAAGATACGGCCTTATGGTTTGCGCAGTTGGTGGTAGAAGTTTGTACATGGAAAGGAGATTGGAGGGAACTTTGATGGGGGGATTCTTGTTATTGTTATTTTTTTAATTAGGGGGGGGGATTTTTGAAATTTTTTGTGGTTGCAAAATGAGATAGGATGATGTGAGATAGGTTAGAGGGGGGGCAAAGCTTAATGTTGCCCGGGCATGATATCCAAAATGCATGGATAGTCTAAAATAAAGAAATTGTACAGTTCGTGTATATATATATAAAAGATGATAGCCCGAGTGTTTTTCTTTGAAATTATGATGAGCATGGATAGTTAATTAGTTGAAGCGGAAAAAGAAGGGGATGTAGAGAGAGGTTATGAGGGGTTATTGAATGATGAGAAGGTGGCTGGGCCCTGCATGGCTTTTTGCAGTGAAAGCGAAGGCCTTGAAGGCCATCAAAAGCAGAGAAAGAAACATGTTCTTCATCCTCATTTGTACTCTCTCTCTCTATCTCTCTCTTTACTGTTAGGGTCTGTCCTGTGTCCTGTCCCTCTGCCCTCCCAGTTTTCAGTGTAATAATGAGCCTTACCCACCTGCCTGCTCCTCTTAACCAACTAAAGCATCACTAATCACCTGCCTCCCAACCCCATCATTCTACTTACTATTCACCATCTTAAGTATCCATAACATATTTTAACACAAGTTTTATTGCTGTTGATGGGCAAGTGGAATTTTGTTTGTTTGGTTGCTGTTTCTCATACTCCTGGTATAGTATATATCGGTGAACAGTTGGTAAATATGAAGCGTGTCATGTACACATGCGGATTTATTTTCGGAAGGATGGCTTTGCACAGTGTGCTAGTCACGAGCGCCAACGCTTTCTGCACGTGCATCTGAATGCAATGCTGGTTTTACAATTACCATTACCATTTGCCCGTTGCATTGCCCCCTCCTTTAAAACCATGCATCATCTCACAACAATATAATAATCTACTGACTTTCAGCGTAACTTTCCATGTTCAGTGGCTTCTGCCCAACAGTTACCTAATATTCGGCCATATCATATACATATACGGGCCCACAACCCAACACTTTATTTATATATTTAACCTCGGATTTATTTGTATCTCATTTCGTAATCATACGTACGTTAGAAACCTATTTCACTATTATTATTTATCAAAAGCAGAAAAATAAAACAGCTTGAGTTTCGGTGATGAGACCCAGCCATAACACAACTCGGATTTTAATGCAAGCTTGAGTTGCGGTTTTCTTCATTAAAAATTTCTATACAGTCCAATTCAAAATAAAATTGGGTAAAAATAGAGATGAGGAGTACGGAGAGTTTAAATGTGGTGAAGGAAGGAGTGGTGGTGGTGTTGGAAGTTCGATGATGTTTTGTCGGAACCACATGCTTAACAAATAGGGTTCGTACTGTGTGTCGTTGTTCATATAGACACAGCAGACACAGTCGCCGCCTCCGACTCTGGCCGTTGAACACTCATTCTCGCTTCCATAAATTCATCTTCTGCTCTTTCCTTCACTTGTTTCAGATTATAAATGATGATTTTGCTTTTTGTCGAATGCAAATGGCAAGATGGTGTGGACACCTCCGTTCACTCATTATCAATAATATAATATTGGGATGCAACCTCTCTCATTGTGTCCTTTGTCCTTTAACAAACAATGTAAGAAACATCAGAGATCACAAAGCACCATCGTGAATCACGATTTAGAAACCCAAACCCGACCCATTTTATTAAACAGCACTACATATATAACTCAGCATTTAATTTATACTATACATATATGTCTGTCTGCCACTAGTTATTATTCATAAAGTGGCATAAGATCGATTTTGTCACCGAAAAAAAAATTCTGATTAGTTTTATATATATGCGAGCGAGTCGATCTTTGGTGGGATTCATACACCTTGATCAGTCTTAACGAGAAGCTCCTTAATTATAACAAGTTGAATGATGAAAAAGTGGTTTGAGCCCACACCGCAATGTTGTTTTAATATATATGAAAAGAAAAAAGAGTGATCTGTTCATGTAATGGTGTCTATAAAAGACGAATCTCAGTCCCAACATGAGGTTCCAGCAAAGGGATCTTCTTTCCCTACATAATTATTTCACTCAACCTCTGTTCGATTTTGATATTGATTGGAAACAAATGGAGGAACCCTCTCAACTCATAAACAAATAATTTAAAAACAGAAACCTCAATCATGTTGTCCCAGGTTACTCCTAAGGCATCCTCTACAAACTGCTTTTAATATTATACAATCACGGCCCATTGATCAATTAATTCCTTTACAACGTACTTCAACTTCATCCTCATTAAAGAATATTGCTTGGCCAACAATGGCGGCCAAACTCTCTTACTACACATTCACTGAAAAAGCACGATAATGATAACCCTTTTCCCTAATATCTCCAATGCCTTCCTCAAGGCTGGCCCTGGACCATAACTATTATTTCTTATGAAGGGAGAATTAAAAAATAATTGAATATATGTAGCAATAATATCAGACTTTTTCAGTTGTGTCTTGATGAGATGAATAATAGATTAGGCCTATAATTTATAAGTTGTGTCTTGATGAGATGAATAATAGAGAAAGTCTTAAATTCCCAGCAAAAGAATCCTTCTATGGTGGTGGCTACTGTTGACAAACAGTAGAAGACAAATGGGAATAAGGGTTAAAGCGATAGGGAATGTACATTTCTCTGGTTTAGAGTGCATGAAAGCTAAGGCAAGCGTGACAATATATTCCACAATCACGCCATGCCATTGCCATTGTTGTTTTGGGTGGAGGTCTCCTTTCAATATTTTCCATCATTTTCTTCTTAAACCCACTACCATTTTTGTGGATGCTAAGTACAAATCTCAACCAAACCCCACATCATGTTCATTCACAAATTCCACGTATATGTGCTTCATGGACCAAAAAGGTAAAGAAAAAAGTGGTTTGTCCGAATCTATATGTCCTCTTCAGACGTCAACGATTGCTTAGAAGATTGATGTGGGATGTGGTTTTTTGTGTAGATCCTGTCTTCGTCAACCCTAATTCTTCGGCTTTCCAGGAAATGACTGTTTATTTTTCTTTGTTCCAGGAGATTAACGTAACTTTGACAGATGATGTGGTTTAACACCTGAAGTTCAGATTTGTTTGCATTAGTTAGGATGCCTTTTTTGGGGTCCTTATCAAACCAAAAAGTTGTAACTATGCATGCGTGGGAATCAAATTGTAGACCACTTAAATAGGAAAACAAAATGGATATAATGGGGGGGCACACTAGACAAGGAATGTCACGAACGTGGTTCGTGAGGACGAGGACAAAGAAGCCCCACGTTAGTAAACTCAAAGTGTCCCACTTTACGTAATTTTTTCTGAGGAATTGTTTTCGTTATTAATTGAGCTTGAGTTGATTTTAAGGCAATAAGTGAGAAATCCACACGCCTCGTGGTATGTTTGGTTATTGAACAGATAATGTTGGGTTCTTAATGTCAATGTGGATACTTGTTGGAATCCAAGAGGAGACCGTGGTTGACTGGAACACGTGGTTGGAGGATGAGTTTGTTTCCTAATAAAAATGGATGAAAAAGAAGGTGGAATTTAGAAATTATAATTTGGTAGGCAGCATCATTTCATGTCATGGCACCAGATTATTGAGAATTGCCAGCTCCTTAAGCCAACTTGTTTAGTGGTCCTCCACGTTGGTCCACAACAAACCAGGGAGGTTGCGTGGGGGCACTTTGACACTTTGTTTGGTTCTCATAAAGTATGGATTTTCTTTATTTGTTGTTAATTTTACGGGGGTGCACATAAAAATATAAGATTAAAATTAAAAGATAAAAGTAAAGGTGTTGTTTGTATGTGTACAATACAAATATTTACTTCGATAATTAATTTTGCATCATATATCCATCTCTCAGAACAAAAAATAATGAAGAGAAGCCAAACCTTTGACAGTGCAATTTGCCAAGGAGTAACGAGGATTGGTTGGCCCAGAGAAAGCAAGAGTTTGTTGAGACCACTCCAAGTGGAAGGCATTTTTTTGGGCTCAAAGTCAGAGAGTTGGCCCAATTCACGGGTCAGATGGGGATCTTTTCGTACTTCATGTTTGTATCGTTTGCTTTAATAATGATAGTATGATACCCATGCTCATTTAAAAAAAAAACGACAATCCTTAAAACAGCGGAGTGCCGAGAACCTGCTCTATTTGCCCATCCTACCATCTGGTTGTGGTGGACTGAATTCCAACACAAGTGAAACTCATAACTGCTGGTTCTTTTTCAGATAGCTTTTCTGCGGAGGTTTACTTCTTCACTTCTAAAGTTCCAATCATCCCAAAATTTGTTGCGCCATTTCAAAAGTTGAGAGTTCAAGCTCAAATACGCACAGACTTCTAGAATACTAATCGTGCAAGCTAGAGAAAGAACACACAGAATAATCCGGAAAAGATAATCTTCCATTGAATTTCAAGATCACAGTTCTTTACAGGCACAGCGATACGCTCTCTTTTCTTTTGGCTTTTTTAGTACAAGAGATGCCAAAGTAACTAGAAGTAAAATTACATCACTAGGGATTGCAATCCCATCGCTTTGTTTTTGAGTTGACGGTATTCAGACAAATGGCTTCAATTTCGTTATTCTAACAGGGGGAGCTTCTGAGTGATAACAATCTTGCATTTAGAAAGCGCACTAAAAAACACACAACACATCCTGTTTTCAATACGTCCATACTATCGCCAAAACTCCTAAAACATTTTCACTCTAAATTCTGGCTGGGCAGTGCAAATTTTAACATATTCACAGGATATTCATTTTTAAAAAAAAAATGGAATACATGACGGCAAATTTTAGTTAAACTGTTGGCTTTGCACTACGAATCGATTCTTGCAAAAACAGACAACAATTCATCAATGTTACACAAAAGGAATGGAAGCAGATTACTTCTTCTTCTTTCCTGAAACGGTGACCTTCTTCCCCTTCAAGGTCCGGCAATTGTTCTTGGTGCGTTGTCCTCTGCACGGAAGCCCCTGAATATGTCTGATCCCTCTGTAGCATTGGATCTCCCTCAATCTCCTTATATTAAGTGCATTGAACCTCCTCTGAAACACCCAAAGAGATCAATTCTTCAATTTACAAACACATTAATACAAAATTGAAATATGCGAGAAAGCAAGAGAGGGAGGGGAGGGGAGGAAGGTACCAAATCGCCTTCAATCACGTACTTGGAGACTTCATCTCTGAGAGTGATGAGTTCCCCCTCATTCAAGTCCTTTGTGATTTTGTTGTCCATGTTTAAGTCGCACAGGATTTTTCGAGCTCTGCTCCGTCCAACTCCATGTATGTACTGGAGTGAGAACTCAATTCGCTTGTTGTTTGGGATCTCCACACCTCCAACACGAGCACATTGGATGCTTAGACCTTGAACCTGCATCAACACATTAGGCATGATACACCCCAGTGAACACTTCAAATATTATCACGACTGTCGTGCGTTCTGTTCATAACATGTTTTTAAAGCTTAACACTCAATTCAGTTTCAAAAGATATCGCTAATTATGAAAAATGACAGTTATGAATTTTGAATATTCGGCCAGTGATACCCAGGAGCTCAATGATCTCAACTCGAGAGTTTTCATGTAAGCATTCGAAGTGTAGGTATGCGACAAAAATTACAGAGACCAATACAAAATATAGCCGCTGAAAATCTCAAAATACAAGAAGTAAGCGACTAAACCCTACTGATCCTTTCAAAAACTATGAGATCCTAATAACTGGATTAGCCATTTCAATCATCCTCTATTGCAGAATTTTCATGGTCATAGGGTAAAATAATTGCAGAAATCCAGTAGGGAAATTCAGAAATTCAAGATTTCCAAATAATTCCTAGGCAGTAGAATAAGCATAAACGAAATAGTACAGGATATTCATACAATAATGCGACTTACGCATAACGATATGACAAAAGCGACAGAAACAAGATGGGAACTGACCCAGTGGCGCTAAGCTTGTTTACCTTGGGAGGGGTCGAGAATCGGAGAGAGACGCTTCTTGAAAGCGAACTTAAAGCGTATGTGTCGCAAATAACAGACAGAGAAGGTGCCACAGGCATTGCGAGCGTTTGCGCCATTTTCCCACTGTTGTCCACCTGCTGGAGAAGACGAGAAGAAGAGGATCGCCCAAAAGGCAAGAAGCTTATCCTTTGGCTCAGCTACCATTTTTTTGCCCCCAAGGATTTCTTTGGGCCGAGACTTTTCAGTGAAATGGTTAAATCCAACAACCCAGTGGTACTCATGACCATGGGCCAGATCTAGGCACCCTCGGTCAGTATTTGAGCTTATTTGGGCTTCATTACATGGGCTCATGATGGGTTTTCCCCTCTTCCCAGCCTTTTTTTTCCTCATGTTCATTGATGTTCACCTTGTAAACTTTTCCTTTGCTCGTTTTGTTTATGTTCTTTTGTAGATATGCTCATCATATTTCGGGGGTTGCTAGCCTTTGTTTATTTTAATCAAATTTTCTACGTTTACTTGGAGGTATTTAGATCTGAACTTATCCTGATGTTGAAAATCGTCACCCGAAGCTTATATGCAACCCGACAGGCAAGTATTTCATATCCAGTCTTTTTTTTTCCCGCCAGAATTTCATATAAAGTCAATGGTCCAACATAATTAGTACTCGTTTTTATATTCCCTGCTGCCCCACTTTTATTTTTCACTTGCTTCAGCCACTGCCTTAAAACCCATAGGAATCAATTACAATATGATTGGCTATGCAGGTGATAAATATCTGCACTTGAGCATTGCGTGCTTTTCTATGCTTGTCACGGCCGCCTAATAAACACAACAAATCAACAATATCTTCATTCAAAATTACTACGATAAAACATTTATAACCTACCTTTTTTTTCAACAAAATAGTTAACATCATTAAAAACAATATATTTTCATATTTACTTTTATTTAATAAAGTAGCTTAATGGAGAATAAATATTAAAATCTCGCTATTTTTAAATATTAGTTAAAGATATTTAAAAAGCATTAATTATTCTCAAAATTAAAGGGAACAATATTTGGGTTAGTGGAGATAGTCTCTCCCATTTTGGCAAGGGTCAAGGATAGCTTTTAATGCACCTGCCATGAAAATGGTAGCATTTGACCATTTCTCCGCACCTTTCCCCACTTGTCGGAGTTCCATGTATTCATCCATTAATATGATTCGCTATATCTGGCGCTTAACTAATCAGTTGCGTTGCGGATCTATGAAATTTCATTGACAAAATCTTCAAATCAAGTAAAGAGATATAAAGAGTATATATTCTCAAAACTCGAGAGATCCATCCCTTTGTTAAATAAATAACTTGATTTTAGTCGAACAAAAATTTTAGTCTTCTTTACAAGTATATTTAAAATTTTATTACAATCTTGATCGCAGCTTTGTATCATAGCAAAGCATTTAAAACATGTAAACATAACCCCAAAAAAATAACTGGAACAAAAAATAAAATGAATTGCCTGGAGGAAATCCATGTGCACAAAAAAAATGATATATTATGCTTGCATTGGTATGAATATGTACAAATAATAATAGGGTTTGCGATTCTAACAGTAATGGCTATTTGCTATGAGAGCTAAACTGTGTTTTCTTTCAATAGTTAAATCCGGAAGGAGGGGCCAACATATTTCAGCCTGATGCTGATACTTTACCTTGGAACAATGGAAGAACCATAAAAAAATTAGATCACATTCGCACGACCATAATTCTCAAAATAGGATGCTAAAGCCCCAGTCCGGACCTAGTCTTCTAAAATCCCCGCGTCAATGCTTACGAAATTGATTGGGCTACAAGCAAGCATACTCTAAGAAGTCACCAATATCGCACCACAGTCGCCATCCCAGTACCAACGGCAATCGAAGACTTGATCACTGCAGATAATTCACATCCACTTGTAAGGTCACGGGGGTCATCATGAATAATTTGACTTTGGCATATCATTGCCCATGGTATAATGATATGCCCAACTCAAATGTGATATTTATCATTTGAGAATCCCGTCACGACATGAGAAATCAGAACACAGACATTGGAGAGCCATGACAATGGTTTTTCAATAAATGCATTTGTCAAAAAAAAAAAAAAGGAGACGTTTTGAGCAGCAAATGAAAAGGATCGCTAGCAAACAATCTTTACCTTAATGTGTTTCTTAGTGGGAGCTGACTAATTGATTCCTTCTGCCGGGAATATAAGGGGATGCAGAGCCAGACGAAATGGAAAGTGGCCTTTGCACAAATGGATGGATTAACAGCTTAGTAGCAGTGGGACGCTCGTCTGGATTGACTTGAAGACACTGCAGTATAAAATCCCTTGCTTCCTTTGAAAGAGATTCAGGAACAGGCGGGCGTTCACCTTTTCCAATTCTATACAATGCTTGCATCTGTTGTCATCAAAGCTCACAGATGATAATAAAGCAATATTAGGGTCGATTATACCAATTACAAAGTGCCAGCAATATAGCTAGAACAGTGAAGCCATTTTTCCTACCAGATACAGAAGCAGGCAGGGATGGATAAAATAACAATATCATTCAGTTAATTCACATATTAGAAAAAAGAGGAATATTGAGCATTGGTTCTGAATGCTATGCCTGAACTGCATAAAAACTAGCAAACTGCAATAGTAAAATTTAATGAACGCAAACAGAAACTGGAGAGACTCAGACAAGGAATAAAAACAGGAAAAATGAGCATGTGACAAAAGGCGGGAACAAAGTCAGGGATCATTGGCGCATCCATAGTATGAGCTAAAAAAGGTAGTGGGAAATGAGCGGGACAGATAATGCTGTACATACCCCTTCCAGATTAGAGTATGGAATTTGGCCGGTTAACATCTCCAATACAGTGCAACCAAGACTCCATATATCAGCTGGAATCCCGTAACCTTGATTCTTACCTTTTACAACCTGCATATTCAAGCTTAATAATTATTAGCTATATTCTTGACAAATCAGAAAATGAAATATCCCAAAAGAGAGATTTCTGGCAATTCAAGTAAAACAATAAGATTTTTTTGCCACGGGCAGTTAAATTTTTGGAACTAAAATGTAACAGCACCGTGTCATTATCATTATTCGTATCCATGAAACATTACATTGATATATTCTCAAGACCAATAAATGAAACAAAAGTTAAGGATACAATGTAAAAATGCAACAAGATAGAGGCCAATCAAGAAAATGGCCCTTCAAGTTACTCAAATCTTTTTGCACACTGCATGTGATCTGAATGCTTTTCCATAATTTCATAGAAGATTTTCTAGACTTTAAAGCTTAGCGTTCATACTTCCTAAGATGAAGAGAAAAAAGGGGGCAAAAGAAAGGACGCCAAATGCTTATACAACATCCCAGAGTTTTGAAGTTACTGCTTCACCAAAAATTGTATGAAAAATTATAACAAACATTGTGATACAATCCAGTGTTAATCCATGGTTGATTTCCATACTATGGTTCCCAACTTCCATGTGACTGATTATGTACATAGACTGAAGGGGTGAGTCCTAGGACCGCAAACACACAGGTAAGTAATTAAAGCACTTGAACCAGTATTATGTCAAAAACATAAACTTGAATAACTTAACCAGGCAAAGGATTTAGCACCATAATAACTAACTACCACTAAGGAAAATTATGTAGAAGTCAGAACCCTGCAAACTCCTATAATGAAGTTGACCTGATGTTCAAAAAAATTCTTCCAAAGATAACAACTTTTTGGCCTACCTCAGGCGCCATCCAAAATGCTGTCCCCTTGCATGATTTAATATCGTTTAATTTGGTTGCCTAAGGAAAAATCCACATAAGGAAATTTCAGAAATTAGAATAGAAATGTGATTGAGGAGAATTCAGAAATCTAAAAGTGAAATGAGTATAACAAAAACGAAAGATAGATTAGAAATAGAATATACGAAGGAAGGGAAATAACCTTTGCCAATCCAAAATCCGCCAGCTTGACAGATCCGCTTGCATCCACCAATATATTGGCACATTTAATATCCCTTAAATAGAGGAAGAAAATACTAGATTAGTTTTACAGAGATTGCTTCATGATAGTACACAACTTATACGGAAATATAAAAAAGATGTTAAAAGAAACCAAGAGCTAGGCTTAAAGAGAAAACTCTGGCATGCAGAATAAAAGCCAAACTTCTAACCCTCATGCATCTCATGTTTACGCACATTTGAGTTACACAGTAAATCAGTAGTAATATAGCTCTTGACACTCCACAATTAAAGGTTAAATGTGTTGTTGTAAGATTTGTCTGTTTGTCTGTGTTTTTCCTAGTCTGAAAATTTCTTTGGGACCGAAAGGAACAGTGACAACAATAAGTGAATGAGAAATCCTTTTCCCTTTATATTACTAATGTACTTTCCACTTCTCAACCCTGTTGCCTTCTTTGATTGAATATACGTAGAAGTCCATTGTCCTCAAATATAGGAAAAATATATTTGAGGCAATGACAATGAAAGAATACTTAGCCAGAAATAGCACAGAGAAATTTCAAAGGATACTCAAATTGCTATAAAGAAAGCAGACAAAAGTGAAATGTTTCCTTAAGGCGAGATTCATAAAAATATTAAGAGTTAATCTCCTCCCTCCCTGCCCTGACCCACCCCAAAAAAAAAAAAACATAATCCTCCTCAAGACATGCCTTGCATAAAAACTTAAGTCGATGAGGAACTTGTCTAGAAAGAAACTAGAAAAGGAACCCAGACAACCATCTTTAAAGACCAAGGCTATCACATAAGCTGGAATATGTTTATAAAACAATTTACAAATGAAAGCAGCAAACAAGTATTGAATTACCTGTGAATCACATTTTGATCGTGAAGATACTTCAAACCATGCAGAATCTGCCTTGTGTAGGCAGAAACTTGAGAGTCTCGAAGATTGTACCTCCTGTAGAGGCTTGCAAGGGAGCCTTTAGTAACAAGCTCGAGAAAGATGTACAGCTTTGATTTATCCTACAACAAAAAGTAAGCAGAATACATAAAATTAACCATCAGACAGTGTTTATAGGATGAAATACAGCAGATCAAGAAACTCCACAGTACGTCACATGCTTGCCATTGACGATTTAATATATTTTCAGTTCGCTTGTCTACAATATAACAATTTCAAATGGGAAATTAATTGTGAACTTGCCATTCTGCTAATTGATATAGTACACAGAAGGGGTGTCAACTATGGCAAATACTAAACCAAGCAAGCTGCAAGTTTCTTTGAATACAGGAAAACTAATCCTGACAGTGAACTTTGGCCCTAGGAAGAAGGCCTAAAATATCACAACAATGATTCAGTACAAACAGTGACAATTTTTCTTTTTTTCTTTTTTTACATTCCTAGAATTTAATGACTTTTCTCGAGCTTTATAGATCCATTTTCATACAATCATTAGACAACATTTCATAAAATATTACAGTATTCGTAGAATTTCTTTCATTACTCCCCTGCCTGTTATGATGTCAAATCAATAAAACATGTCAAGCACATAACAACAATCGTTTTCCCAGCGAGTGAGTGTTGTCAGGCACATTCTAATCCTGACTCTTCAAGCACTGCTGATCCAACCATTAAGTCAATAGATTGACATGCATAAGGGCTTGTTTGGAATAGTGATTGAGGCCTTCAAAAGTAATTTCTTAATCGTGATTTACAATATACGAGATAAATATATGATAGAAGTTTTGCCTTGACTTATGTGAACATGCTTATGATAAACAGCTCCAAACAAACACTAAGAACATATTGCAGCAACTTGATATACAAGAAATAAATCTCAAATGAAAAGGTATACAAGGAAAAGAACATAAAAGATTAGAAGAATGCAGTACCATTTCTGTGCCATAGTATTGAACAATGTTCTCATGTTCAAACTGACTCAAAAGAGCAATCTCCTGAGAAAGAAAGAGACAACACAATGAGAGAAAAGACATATTACTCCACTCAAGCGGGTTATGAGACATCGCAGCAGATAGTTTAGTTATAGATCAATAGAAAGACTAATCCAAAAAAGAGGTCAATAGAAAGAGCTTTGGCCAAAATAGGGCTAACTCAAGAAATAAGGATGAGACTAAAATTCAAACCCTCCTAACATCATTTAAAACAACAGCAACAAAAATAAAAAGCGACAACAGAAAGAGATAGCCTGTTTCACCTGCTCCAGTTGAAAGACACTTTGCTGTCCCTGACTCCCTGGATCAAGCAGTGAAACTTCTTTCACAGCAAAAAAGAATCCATCTCTGCCGTGGTGATCAAAAGATATGAATAACAGGTCAGAAGTTGGCATCCATGTCATGTAGAGCATAAAATTGATGACTAAATTACAGGTGCTAGCATCAAATTCCACAAAAATTTCAACAAAAGCTTCGCTCTTGCTTTGTACATTAATAGATTGAAATAATGCAAATTGAATAAAGACTTTTGAAGGTTTGACCCTGCCATAAGCATATCCAAAAAACCCAAAAAAAAAAAAGCTAAATACAAAATTGTCCAGAGACCCAAATTTTGTTTTGGGAAAAAGTCACCAAATGGCAACATTACGTAGCAGTTACATGATGCATGCATTTGCTAATCATAGCTCCCTAAACTTGCTATATATTTTCAGAAAGTTAAAATCTACTATAATTGCAAATTACATTATTAGTGGTCGCAGTTTGCCCTTTTATTAGCTTTCAAGCAATTTAACATTACCACATCAATCTCACAGTGGCTAATAATTTCATTATTATTCATTGAAGAAAAAAATAAGATTTACTAATAAGGATTGGCAATTTCAATCACGTAAAAGCATTTTGGAAACTAGTATAATGAATGATGGTGAAGTTCAACTAAGCCACAATTTACATGTAGCATAGAAGAGGGCATCCGCTAGGTGAAGGGTTATCAAAGGCTTAAAAATTCTTGGTAAATTAGGAAAAAAAGGAATTCAACCAATGAAAGGCACTTCAAAACCATGTTTTGAGGCAAAAGGCAGAAACTTTTAGACAGTACAAAATCTACGCTTACAAGAGGATCCCAAGGAATATAACAATGAAGCAACTGCTGATGCATCATCCAAGGCACACAAAAAGGAGGAAAGTAAAAGAAGAGAGCCTAAGAACCGGCCATTTAACCAATGCAATCAAGCTCTAAACACAACACATGGCTTCAGTTGACGGCTTTTACCCAGCAGATTGTTGACCAGCAAAATTTTGCAAAAAGCAGTTTAGAGACACAACGTTAAAGTAATTGGAGGGTTGAAAAGATATTATGCTCCAATACTCTCCACAACACTTGTTACGTTAAAACCTAAACACCATGGCATGCTAAATTTCATCTCCAAAAGCCGCAATTTTCTTCAACCAGACCTTCTCAATCATAAACTCCTAGACGATAAAAAAGCTTTATCCCTCTCCCTCAACCAACACTAATCCCATACAGCGGTGACTGTTCCCCGGAAGCCCATAAAAGCAAAATGCTTTAAATCATAAGCCTTAAACCTTTCTTATATCATGGGAAGATGCGGCAGCAGAGAACTACAACAAAAGTACAAATGCCAAAACATTCATAACCCTGAACTCGAAAGCAAGAAGGCTTGGCAATGGTATTGCGCTAATAAAATGGGGGAAGGAAAATTTCAACAGTACTCGAAAACTTACCCAGAAATTCCTTCGTACACTGACCCAAACGAACCACGTCCCAAAAGCTCACCCTTTTGCCAGTTCGTGATAATTCGTCTAAATCTTACATTAGGAGATATATTGGTAGACCTAGGACCCGTGGATGAGCTCGAAGAATCATCTTCGTTTGACGTGGTAAACGAACCTCCCGAAAACTCTGCAACCGCATCCGCAAGCCTTGATGCATTATCCTCTTCTAACTTCGGAGTAAACCCATCCGCCTCATGTTCTCCTGCTTCCTCTTGTTTTTGCTCTTCTGCTCTCCCCGTTTCTATCTGTCGTTCTTGGTCATCATCAGAAAAGTTCGGCTCCTCATACTTTTCGAATGACTGTCTTTCGCCTTGAGGAGCAAAATCTCTCAGAATATCCCAGGTAGAACACATGTTATCAATAACTGGAAGCCTCATCCCTGGCGGTGGCTTAATCATCGGCGGACGGAGACCCTTGATACCTCCGGTCGCACTAGTCTCAGCAGGTTTGTCTTTAGCTGATTCAGTCACATCCCTAATCGTAACCCTTTCTTCACATTTGTCATCTGCTTCACGCACTAATTGATTCGACTCTTCATTTTTGAACTCCTCCTTTTCCTGACTTTCCAACTCGTTCAACTTCAACCTTGGAAGAATATCCGAAGACGACCTAACCTTCATAGCCTCCCACGCCGCTGCCGGGATAGAGAAGTCTTCTGGTCCGGATAGCCCCAAACTCCTGCATATTAGATCAAACTCGCCCTCAACTCCCTCAATTCGGAAGCTGGTTCGGTCGTAAAAATCCATTGATCGAGTATATAGAGAGCCAGAGGAGTCGTCCTGCGACGAAGTAGATGACGCAGCATCATACTCAAAGAATTTAGCGGCATTACGGCGCTCGAGCTTCGGTTTTCTTCGGATCTTCTGGTCCATGCCCTTGGCTTGCTTGCTATGGCCTAAAAATCGAGGTAGGTGATGCATAGAGAACTAGATCCATCTAAAACTATATCCAAGCTCTTATCAGAATTCGCAGTCAGAATTCAGAAGGTGCTTGATAGCTATTGTATTTAACCTTCTATGCTTTTTTCTTGTGGGATATTTAAAGAAACCGGAAACAGCGTCTGCTTTGCTGTTGAGAATTGACGATGTGGCGGTGGTAGACGGGACAGAGGCAAACCGAGCTGACCAGGGCCAGGATCCAGGGAAAACTCAGAAGTGGTTGAAAATATAAAAGAGTAGTGAAGACTGGACGAAGCTGGTAAACGCCGTTGCAAAACGGACAGAAAACGCGGTGCCACGTCCCCAGTGGGCCACCAAAATGATGACTTGGATTGCTTAGCTGGAATTTTTAATTTCTATTTATTTATTTTTTTGCCTGCTAATTTCTATTTAGCTCTAGCTTTGTGCGCGGTTTTTTTTTTTTCTTTTTTATGTAACATAATTATCATTAAATTTACTAGGTTGCTAAATTTGCTGTTTTAGTTTTTATGCACTGCGTGAAATATATAAAATAAACAAAATTGTTCATACTTCTTAACGACACGTTTCAATAAAAAATTTATATTTTATATTAATGATTACTATGTGATCATTGTGCACATAGATTATTAATAACATCTTAATTTATTGATTCAATTAGTCAGAATCATGTTTATTTTGAAAGCTGGTTGATTTTTAAAGAAAATATCATTTTAGTACTCAAAAAAATATGGACTACCTGTGCAGATATAGTGGTGCATGACGTAATGTGATTAGTAATATTCCTCCGTACAATCTACGTGACAGGGAAACATGAATATTTCTGAATTTGCGGAAGTTTAAGGATATGTTTGGTGAGTGTTTGAGATAGCTTATTTTTAAAAAATAAGTATTTATTACGTAAGTCGAGATAAAACTTCTCTCTCATACTTATCTTGTATAACGCAAATTATTAATTATAAATACTTATAAGTCAAAATAAGTTATCCCAAATGAACATTTAATTTGCATATTTGATTGAAACGAAGTTAATAATTTACTTTTCCGACTGTTTGCACCATTTCAATTTTCAAGTAGTACACTCTTGAAAGAAATTGTGCAGGGTTGTTAGGGATCGATCTTCGTGTTGAGAAAGTAATGTCTGTGTGAGATTGCTCGAGATGTTTCAGGAAATCAATCTGGTGAAATCGGTTAGAGCAAGAAATCAACATTCAGCGACGTCAAGTGGTTTGATTTCCCAACACACACACCCGGTGGCATGTTGAATGTGAGTCTTATCATGCATGGATCAGTGTGACCTGGACCACAGGTTGCCAAGCATTGGGACCTAACGCGCAAGAAGCATAGCAGGCAACGATCCAATTAGGAACCTAACGTCTTGAATGATTCTGATGAAGCACCGGCCACGTGAACAATGCTTATTATGACTCATTATTCTCTTCATTTTATCATCATTTTTAAACTGTCTGGATTTAAATGTTTTAACTTTTCACGATCTAAAACCATGTAATTCTCACACATACATCGGCATGCGCTCGCATTGATCCAACAATGCCCTGTTAAATTATTTTGCTTGGTTTTGGCACTAAAATGACCTGTGATGGAAGCTGTTGGCTTTAAGGCTTTGTATGAAATAGTGACGACAGTGTTTAAATGCAGGTTTTCAATTATTATTTACATTGTATATTGTATAGAGTAAATATATGTAAAAAAAAGTTTGGTCTTAACTTACATGAACACACTTATAATAATCAACTCCAAACAAGCACTTAATCAACTCCGCCTCATGATATTATGTTGTTAAGGATTCGGTTTATATCATATAATCTTGCTTTGATCGTGCATCTAAACTTGCCTAATATGTTTGATAAAAAAAAAACCTACCTAATAGGATTAGGCTTATTTATTGTTACTGCAGTGATGTTTGAATCACACCAGTGTGATTATTTAATGATTTAGGCCTGAAAATTCGAATTTAATTAGTCATAGCTATGCAATGATGAATGGCTAAAATGGATTAAGTTTCGCTTGATGACTTGACACATTTCGAAGTATTGGATCAATTGTGTGTTATGCTCAATCATATAATTTTCTAGGTGTTAAAGAGTGGCAACCTTTTTTTTTTTTACACACAGAGAACCATCAATTAAAAGGATAAAAGCCAAAACAAAAAGATTAATTACAAGACAAAAAGATCCTAGGAACAATGCCCACACAAGAAAAGAGACGACCCAAACTAGTAAAGTAATTGTTACTGCCAACTGATAGACCTCCCACCGTATATCTTTAAAGAAACTCACACAAAAAAATAATCTTAACACAATCAACAATAATAGAACCATGATATAAAAGGCAGGGCTTTAGAAAGCCTAAAAAAAGTGATATCTCCTAGAGAACAACAAAAAAGAAGAAGAAGAAGAAAAGGAAGTCACAGGACATGAATCAACAAAGGTCCCATGCTCTTGATAAATAGGCAATGTTGTTATTTATAACCTACAAATAACTACCTTGATTCGAACTATATCATGTGCGTGTGTGTTGATCTTTTATATACGGAGAGTGGCAGCACGGTAAATCAACAAGAGAGGCAAACTACAAATTGTGGCCTCTATTGCTTACAGTGCCATTCACCAGATAACCTATTTGAGATTTTATTGAAGTAAGAGGCAGTTGAATATAGATTCACCAAAAATCGATTAAAAATAAAGTTAAAAAACACTCTTGGAAAAAATCATGAGCTAGCCATGCCTTAAAATCTTTGACATCAGGGACATGCCAAATGCCTGTCTAGCGCTGGAAAAAGGCCTGTTTAGCAGCTGGTCATCATATCAACTGTATGGTAAGTTCCAAACTGATAGTTGCCTACAAGGGTATCTCACAGTATTAGAGTAATAATGGAAGACTCTTTGGAGTTCTGACACATATCGCCATTGTTAAATAACTTAATTTCACAGGTTTTACAATTCAGAATAAAGAGAGTTGGAAATAAAGAACATAAACTTGTTAGAAAGTGAAACATGATGTGGGTGCAATTAATAATAACAACTAGAAAATAGCCATCACTAGTCACGAATTCCTAGATGGTATGAGTGATTTGGTTTACAAAAAGTGTCATAGCCAGTATGTACATTCAGTTAATAATGAGTAGAGAATAGTTGTCACTAGTCACAAAATCCTTAGATAGCATACATGATTGGGGTTTCAAAATGCGTCGCACCCCGCTAAACTTGCCATCTCTTTTTTAACAGCGTAGCCATCAACGTTATTGTTTCTAAAACTATGGTAGTCAAAGGCCACCCTTAAGAAGGTCAAAAGGATAAAAAAAAAGCCACACTTATCATATTTTAATTGTAACTCAATAATAGAATATCTAATAATATAACAACTTGAATATTCCCCAATCATAATAAGTACGAGCACAACATTATTATTATTAATTAAATATCTAATGAGATGCTCCTCGAGGAGAGATGGAAATTTACTCGCATCCCTTTTTTATTTTTTAAAGTAAGGCTTGTCTCCCGTATGACCCTGGCCCCGATATGAAAGGCCTTCCTGCGGGAAGGGAAGAAGGCTCGATCGAGTGATTTCTTTGTTCTTTTTTGAAAAAATAGGCCTTGCGCCATGCATGACGACCCTCCGAATTTCAAAGACAAAAGGAGAGGCCTTTTTTTGACCCTTGTGACGCTAAACGGAAAATTAGATAAATCCGAGGCTTGAGAGTTGGATAAGGGGATCGAATTTCGCTTGACTCTGTAAAAATTCAGGTTAGTTGACGGGCACACCCTATTAAAATTTCACATCTTCCTGATGTAAAGTTGGAAAAACATACTTCTCCAGGGTGTTTTTCCTCATTAAAACTTTTAAAAATTCAAAGGGAACTTTTCAAAGTCAATTTATTCAAAACAAATCATGCTTTTATATGCATTTTTGGAAGGTTCAAAGCTAGCTTTTTTTTTAATATACAGAAATAGAAAAATTAAATTAAAGCAAGTGTTATTTTCCACATTCATTCTCAAATGCTCTTTTGATTGGATTGGGTTTTCCTCCTTTGCAAAGGAGGGTCCGCTGCAGCATCTGGACCGTTGGATCATATCTCAACGGCCCAGATTTAATGTATTATAAAAATATAATTATTATAGTTAGAGTCCCTTTTGATCACATCTCAAAGGTGCAAAGGAGGAAAGTCGAGTCCCTTTTGATCACACAACAAAAATAAATAAATTTAGAGTAGAATATATTAGCTACCCCTTTATTTTGCCTAAATTACAGAAATCTCTTTTCTATTTTGAAAACGTGTATATACCTTCCTTAAAATTAAAATGCTTTTATATATTTAATATTTTATTTCTATCAATCCAACCGTTAGTTAACCGTTAAGTTTGACTATCAAACATTTTCTTTGACCAAAATACCCCTCTTTCAACAAGTGGATAAGCATTTATATTCACCTAAAAATAATTTTTATTGAACAAAAATATAATTCCAATACTGTGACACATGTGTTCAAAATTTCTAGTATATCATCAAATTTAGGGAAAATGACAAAAAAAAAATTGTCTGAACTTCAAAATCTTAAATTAGTCATTTAACAAAGATTTGCGTTATCAATTTCATTACTCTTCTTGTCAGCGAAATTTTAAAGTTCAAATGGTATTTTTCTGTTATTCTCCCTAAAATTTATTAATTTTATCATATCATAAAATTTTAAATTCTTAATTTTTTGTCATATTTATTGAAACTTATTTATTTAGTTTTCTTTTAAAGACTGAAAATATATTTCTTTCTTTTTCCCAATAAAGCCACCTTTGAAAACATATTTAAAAGACAATTTTTTGTTTATCATATGTTATTAATAATATAAATTTAAGAGATTATATAATTTATATTAATTTTAAATTTCATTTTTTAAAAACATTTTTATCCCAAACATTTACAAACACGTTTCTTTAAGTGTGTGTATGCATCTTTTAAAACAATTAATCATATTGTTAATTAGGTTTTGTATGTCTATATTAATTAAATTAATTAAGCCTTTGTCCCAATATGATAAAATAATTTAACAGGTAACTATTTGCAAAAGAAAAAAAAATTAAGGAAAAACACTATTAAATTACTAAAAAATTTTTAACAAAATCAGGGAATCAGTAATGATGAAGGGTAAATTAATAAATAAATTTTAATTAAAACATTGAATTCTTTAAAGTAATTAACAATTTGCACTTAAGTATATGTTTTTAAAATAAAAAGGAAATCTGTGTAATTAAGACAAATATATAAGGGATATTAGAATATTTTACTTATAATTTAACTCTAAAAATGCAAAAATCCTTCCTTAGAAATTCTGCCCTTTTTTTTTGCTCCAAAATTTAAAAAAGAACAATATTTTTAAAAAGCATAAAAATAAAAATAAAAAAAGAGAAATTGAGAAAAGGTCTCCAATTAAAAATTGTAGAGCCGAGTAGGATCTAAACCAGCGCAACCTTGCTTTTTGTGTGTTACTTTGTATGTATAGAAAAGTTTTCAGGCCATTCTTATAAATAAAATTTTTAATGGGAGTTTTCTTCCATTATTCCCATAAGAAAGTATAATAGTTGTTATTTATCTATATAGATTTGATGTTCTTGGTCCAAACTGTATAGATTTAGTAGAGTATCTAATGATTTATTAATATACGATACGCTCATCATATAAAAGGACGTCTGCCCAATAGATATGCAGTAGTATTTTAGAAATTAAGACATAAATACAAATTAGATATTTTTTACCAACGGGGTTGATGCGCCGGGCTGCAGGTTATCATCACCAGGACGCCATCGACAATCTGTGCGCTGTGAGCTGCCACCTCATTCGGTGTGGTCAAGGAGAACTTGTAGACCATATATCAACAAATTAGGGCCTGGTCAAAAAAAAATTAGGGCTTGGTTTAATGAACCCCGTTCGTTGTGGTCAAGGACAATTATAGACCATATATCATTATATTATCTAAAAATTAGGGCTTTATTAAATCCACAGTGAACACCAAAAAATAAATAAAATAGGGCTTCAGATAAAAAGAGGCTAAAAAAAACAAAAAGGAAAACCTAAAGGGTCGAGAGAGGAGGGTCCGGGTGGAGTCGTGAAAGGCAAGGCTATAATAACTAAGAAACGCAAAAAAGACAGAAAATTAAAATTAAAATTAAAATATATGGAAAAAAAGGATCTAAGATTTGTTAGGAGAAGAGGCTCTTCTTCATACGTTTGATACTGAGTATCCGAAACTAACAGAAATTATACCTTCTCTTGCGTTCTCTCACTCGCCCCGCGCCCTCACACATCGCACTCTTTCTAACCAAAACCCTATTTTCCTCTCCGAATACGATAACCCCATTCCGCTCTTCCACAATCATACTTGTTTTATTTCTATATCTAATTGTTTCGCTGAAAACGCATCCCTTTCAATCAGCAATTCGCTTGGCGGTTTTTGATAACGGTTACGTTTTCTATCATCCATCATCAATCTCTGCGTTTTGGGTTAGTTCTTTGCTCCTTTATTTCGTTCTCTTCCTTTTTTTAATCCAACAATTTCGCTTTCTAATTTTTCTAGAATTTTCCCTATTTTTCGCCTGCTCTGTAACCCTAGGTTCTTGATGTTTTTCATACTCATCAACAATGACCATGCATAGGTTCTAGGGTTTCAATTCTCGAATTTTTTTTTTCTGCGTTCGACTCTAAAACTTTCGTTTCTACTAGGGCTTTTGGCGTCTGAAAATACGTAGGCGCTCTGTTCTGGTTATCAATATTTAGACTCTTCTGTTGATGTCTGGACTTCCAATTGTTTATTCTCTCTTCGCTGGAGGAATGAGGCATCTCTGAGTATCTTACAGCCGTCTGCAAATCCATCTTTATTTGAAGATGGAGGCGTAGAGAAGCTTTTTCTTTCAACATTGCCTTATATTAGCACTCGTGTCTGGGCATGCGTGCGAGAATATGTTCTCTGGTTGACTGGAGAATTCGTTGAAGGATTCCTTGACTTCTTCGTACATACATTAGTGTATTTATTTGGCAGTTGCTGTCTTAAATCTGCGATAAGTTTGATGAGCAGTAGGTTTTTTAGCTGGGAAGGCTGTAGATTTTGTGTGGAAACCTAACAAATCTTGCCTGTCTATTCTTCTGGGGCGGTGCTTCCCTGAAGTCAAGCTTCTGTTAATATACTGTTGGTGGATACTGAGTTGCTTATTAATCCACTCTCGGAGCAGTCGTTGTACTGTTTCCATTGGCACAGTCTGTGTTCTTGACTGGTTTTGGCATATAGGAGAAAGATGAAGGGTTAGTATTAGAACCAATAGTTGCTTGCAGAAGTATAATATTTGCTCTAGGGGGTAGAGGTGTTGAAGAAGGTGCATTTGCTTTTTGTGTTGGTTCTGATCATGTTCAGTGTTCGTTATGGAACGAAGTGAACCTACGTTAGTTCCAGAATGGTTGAGAAGTACTGGAAGTGTCACTGGGCCTGGCAGTTCAGCCCACCATTTTACATCTTCCTCTACTCATTCAGGTATTTTATTATTAATTATTTATTTACTCACTTAGGCTTTTTGTAAGACATTCCTTTAAATGAATCAATATATGTGCCAAATCTAGTTGTTTGGAATTTATTCTAACTGCATTATCAGTATATGACTTAACAGTATAATCACTGTTGTGTAGATGCTTCATTTGCTGCTCAACACACAAGGAATAGATCTTCTAAGAGTATTAGTGATTTTGATAGCCCACGCTCTGCATTTCTTGAACGGTCATCTTCTTCAAATTCTCGGAGGAGTGCCATCAATGGTTCTACTAAGCATGCGTACAGTAATTTCAACAGAAGTCACCGTGATAGGGATAAAGAGAGATTGAACTTTGGAGACCCCTGGGATCGTGAATCTTCTGATCCTTTGGTTGACCTGTTTCCTGGAAGAGTAGAGAGGGACCCCTTGCGCCGTTCGCATTCAATGGTTTCCAGGAAACAGAGTGAGCTTTTGCCTAGAAGAGTTGTGGTTGATGCAAAAATTGGGGGCAACAATATCCATAGTAATGACAATGGCTTACTTTCTGGGGCTATTGTTGGCAGTAGCATTCAAAAAGCAGTGTTTGATAAGGATTTTCCCTCACTTGGATCTGAAGAGAAGCAGGGGATGTCTGAAATAGGACGAGTTTCATCTCCTGGTTTGGCTGCTACTTCAAGTCAAACTCTACCTGTTGGTAGTTCAGCTTTAATTGGTGGGGAGGGATGGACATCTGCTCTGGCAGAGGTACCTACAATAATTGGAAGCAATAACAATGGATCTCTAACGATGCAACAAAATGCTTCTACAACTTCTGGGCCTGCAGCTCTGAGTACAACGGCTGGTCTTAATATGGCTGAAGCTTTGGCTCAGACTCCATCCCGTGCTCGTTCTACTCCCCAGGTAGACCTTGGTAACCATCTCATTTTTTTTTATATTATTGCTATGATTGAAGTACATATGTGGTCAGTTAATAGAATCTTGATTCATTTTAGGTATCAGTCAATACTCAAAGGCTTGAGGAACTGGCCATTAAGCAGTCGCGACAGTTAATTCCAGTAACACCGTCGATGCCCAAAGCTTCAGTAAGAAGATTGATTTTGAAATATTAGTTTATGGGACATGTATTACCGTTTTATTTCTTCTGTTTGTAGATTTATCATGTCATTTGATTTTTAATAATACTTATATATTTCAGATCTCCATTTTTTATTCTCTCTATATAACTGATTGTGTATGTGGAATAGCTGTCTGAAATATCAGATGTAATTCCTTATGGTTTTTTCTGTCCAGCAAATACAACGTTGTTCTTGGCTATCAAGGACTTGCATACACGCAATTAGGTGATGTGGTTTTGGCTAACAACGTTGGTTTCTTTGTTGGTAGAACTAATTTGGCTTTATTAGAGCAAATAAATGTAATTTTTGACATCTTGATTGGCTTTTTCTAACTTGAACATATTTAGTATGTGTTTTTGACATCACATGTTCGATGTATATTCAGAAAGAACATATGTGCCCATTTTATTTGATTGTTTCTTCTTAGACAAGTTGCAAGCTGTTTATTTTTTATGCATTCTCATCATAGAATAGCCATATGACAGGTGTTCTAGGGAACCCTCATTTTGTTAAGTTGTATTATAATAATATTATTGTGAGATCTTTCCTTGTAGTATTTGTATTTCTGTATTCCACATGATGGAAACAGTGACTGATTGCGACTTTAGTTCTTAATTATGAATCAAGTTTGTTATGTATTAGATTGATTGACCAGCCATTATATATATTTTTGAAGTAAAAGGATTATATTAGTCAACTAAATTCATGTTGTGAAACATATTATAAGCAGAGGTCTCATTTGATTGACGTTGCATCTCTCTCTCTTTCTTGGCTATGCTTTTGGGACTTGATCCTGTTAGATTTCTGAGAATCATAATGTTGCGAGTGGATTTTCTTTTTGTGAATGAAAAATTATCTTTAGAAGTTTTGGCAACAATTCTTCAATACATGGGGGGCATGGTATTATTGCCATTTTATGTTGATATTTGATAATGCTTAAACTTTTTTATGTATTGGTGAATAAAATCTCAAAAGTTCAATCATTTGTGTTAGGTGCCACTTTTTTAATTGATGGACTCTCGCGTGTTTTCTAGTTTCTACACTTAAAAACTTGGTAATTTAACAACACGTTCTGTCTCAGGTTCTTACTACTTCTGAGAAATTAAAGCCAAAAACATCAGTTAGAACTCCTGAGCTGAATGTTTCAGGCAAGAGTGGGCCACAGCAACCCTCCTCATTACACATTTCTAATCTATCCATTCGTGGTGGAAACGCAAAGTTAGATGCTCCAAAGACATCTGGGAAATTTACTGATCTTAAATCAGTGATGTGGGAAAATGGCCATTCCCCCACTTCCAAGGACGTTTCATCTCCAACAAATTTTTCTAACATCAAATCTGGGAACAATGTTGCAGCTGCTTCTGCACCCGTGAGGAACCCCAATAATCTGAAATCTTCCACAGACCGGAAGCCTTCTTCAGTGGATCCAAAATTAGGTTCCACTATGGATAAGAAGCCCTCCTTGTCTCAAGTACAGAGTCGCAATGATTTTTTCAATCTCATTAAGAAGAAAACTATGATGACCTCCTCTACCGGTAATACTGATTCTGCCCCCCTGCATTCGTCTCCCATTATGGAGAAATCTGCTGAATTAGTTGGGGATGTAGTTAGTCCTCCTTCATGTCCTCAAGCTCTTGGAAATGTTGCTGAAGTGACTATTAATGGTAATGCCCATGAAGAGGCTCGCAGATTTCCTGATAGCAAAGAGAAAGATTCAGTTCAAAGTGATACTGTGTATCCTGATGAGGAAGAGGCTGCATTCCTTCGTTCTCTTGGGTGGGAGGAAAATTCTGGTGAGGATGAAGGCCTTACAGAAGAGGAGATCAACGCCTTCTATCAGGAGGTAAGAACCACTTAATCCTCCTTTAGTTTTCTGTCGTTTGGAATCATTCATTATAAATTGGATTTGCGAGGTTTCTTTATTCAGTTGAGCCAGGTGGGCAATGTGTATTGCAGAGTCTATTCACAGCTTGTAAATAGTGCAGCTGGCTAGAAAATTGATATTTATATTCATATTGTTGTGATGCTTGGGATCAAATTTTTGCCTTCTATCAAGCTTTTATTTTGCCGAGGAAGGTTAAGCGAGTTGTCATGAGTGACTTTAGTAAATGATAATTACGTGCCCTACAAAATAATATCGGGCTGATTGCTAACTGATGTTATTAAGTAGGGGATTTATATTAGAGTTTCAAGTTTGTATTTGCCAAATGCCTCTGTAGGATTTTGTTGCAGTGATCAACAGAATCAGGTTTGCTTATTCTTTGTTGGCATTCTGTTTTCCAGTTCACGAAGTTGGGGCCTACTGCCACATTCAAGCTATGTCAGGGCATGCAGCCAAAGTTGTCCAAGTTGTTTGAACCTTATGCAACTAACTCGTGTGGAGCATCAGCTGAATCAAGCTCTTCTGATTCTGAATCCGATGCTTGATGTAGTTTTATCATGGATAATTGATCCAAAATTCAATTTTGGTGGCAGATGGCTAGTTATGTTCTTCCCTTTTGATTTGAAAGAAGGCTGATGATGTGGGTTGAAGAAAAAGGGTAGGTTTTGAATCCTGCATTTTGCAAATATGGGCAATAAGTTACAGGTGCCGCAATCCTGCCTGCATAACCCTTTTTTCTTTTTCAGTTGAAACTTATAGGTTGTTGGCTAGGCATAGCGTAGGGGCTAGTTTGTCTGCTTTGAAGGCGCTGGCAATTGCATCTTTTGGGGTATTTTGATCTTTTCTTTTCTTCAAGAGGGTTTGATTTTACATGATAAAGTTTACGATGTTTTCAGTCAATTTTACGGGAAAAAAGGAATTGAAGTTTACTTTTAATCTTAGATCATGTTGATATGATATTTCCTATTTTGATCCATTATATTCCTTGCACATCTCTGTTTATGGTTTCTAGAAATATGTTAACAAAATCACATGAATGAAGATAAAAAATACATAAAGTTCACACCCTCTTCATGTATTGAAAAACAAAAGGCAAAGAGAGGTCCAGAAGAAACAACTTTGTCAACGTTAACCCTTTTTTGGGGACCAGCAACAACGTTTCGTTAACCATTGACAATTTACTATCTCCTGTTTTAAATATAAAACCCAGTTGAATTTTTTAAAAAATTAAGAAAATTAATTAAATGTTTTTTTTAAAACTAGTTTGCTTGATTTATAACATTAGAGGGGGTAGTTTTTATTTCCTGTCAGTAGTTAGAATTTTTCCTTTTTTGTACAATTAGTGTTACAATGTTAATGAACCAAGGCGCTAACCGCTAAGTTGGGATAAAACCTTGCCAATAGGGGTGTTCAAATGCCGAAATGGGGTAGGG
The DNA here is from genome assembly GCA_963242795.1 of Inga leiocalycina. Classification (NCBI taxonomy): domain Eukaryota; kingdom Viridiplantae; phylum Streptophyta; class Magnoliopsida; order Fabales; family Fabaceae; genus Inga; species Inga leiocalycina. Next base: position 3,445,045 of record OY725326.1, read on the forward strand.
ATTACCCATTCCTGATTCCCGTCCCGGGGTAGCCAGGAGGGAGGGGGAAATCATTCCCGGTTTTGGGATCGGGAAAATCCTGATATAACCAGGACCGGGAATTTTCGATTTCAATAATATTATTATATTCCTTAAATTTTCTATAATTCAGAGTTTAAAGTGATTATTTAACACCTAATAAGTTTATAAAAATCACACAAATTGATCTAGAATTGAAGAATAACATATTATTATTATTATTATTATTATTATTATCACATTCATCATTTTTGTTATCATCTTTATACATTATATAGTTAGGATTAGTATCACGATATATACGATTTAACTCTAACTAAATATGTATACATTTTATCAAATGATAATTTAATTTATGGGGTAAAAAATATAAAAAAAATAACTTATTTTTTAAGGAAAAAATTTTAAAAAATAAAAAAATAAACCGGGACCGGGATGGAAAATTTATGGGATAAAATGTCCGGGATCGGGCCAGGACAATCAGGACCAGGACATTTTGAACACCCCTACTTACCAAGCAGGCCTCTTGAGGAGTGGTCACCCAGCAGATTTGGTGTCCAAAGGCACACTGGGCCGGGTCAAAACATTATGCCACGCAACTTTATAGATACGTGTGGTATTTTAATTCCACTTTTTTTTGAATATTGATCAATGATCAATGGGTTTTTTTAGTTATTGTTTTTCTTCAAGTATTTTGTGCAAGTAATTAATTATGATTATAAAGGAGATCTTATGATATTAAAATCTCTTAACTTAAATTTTAAGTAAAATTGATGTATACTATTTATAATGTTACAAAATGTTATTTTTCATTCTAATATTTTTTAAAGATTTATTTTTTTTATATTATCATCAATATCGGGATCGGGGTTCGTAAGTGCCCCTCCCAACACAAGGTTTTTCTCTAAGACTCGAACTTGAGATCCAAAGAAATCTAACAAAGCCTTATACTACCAGCCCAACTCTGAGTGTGTTTGGATTAGCTTTTAGAGAATAGCTTCTGGAGAAAAAGTGGAAAATAAATTTTAGAGAATAGATTATGAGCAGAATAAATTATGGGAAAAAAGTGATTTTGATAAAATAAGAGTGTTTGGATATTGTAATCAGAATAGTTTTTTTTATGATCAAATTACTAAAAAAGACATTAAATTTTGTAATAATTACATATAAAGAATAATATTATATTTTAAGTATTATTTAAGGATTAAGATTCAAATTTAACAGCTAAGTTTTTTCTGAGGGGCGTATAGTACAAATAAGTTCTAGAAGATGCAAAAATAACAATGAAAAATTAAAAATTGTGCAAATTTAATAAAACCGTTAAATTTGACCTAACGACATTAAATTATAAGAGAAGAAAATTCCTAACAGCGTTAGTTCAAATTTAACAGTTTTTGTTAAATTTGCACCATTTTTAATTATTCAATATTATTTTTACATCTTCCACAACTTATTTATGCTAGACACCCCTAAAAAAAAACTTGATAGTTAAATTTGCACCTTAACCCATTATTTAACATTTTAAATTTCATAACATTAAAAACAAAAAAAATGACAGATGCGATAAGAAGTTTTGAAATTCTAAAAAAAAACATATGAGAGAGAAAATGCGTGGGGCCCAGAACCTGAAAAGGTCAAAAAGGAAGAGAAACATAACTTGTGGGGCTCACTAAAATTTATAAAAGGATCAATGAGAGAAAGGATGGGAGGCCCACTAACTTAAAAAAGCCGAAAAAAATAGATTTTTTAAAACCATGGTCTTATTCAGAAACGGGATTATCATGTTTTTTACAATGTTTGGATGAAATTTTCTAAAACAATGCGTTTCATCAAAAAGCACTTTTTTGATCTTCATCCAAACGCACACTCTATGTTGATAAGATTTATTTTAGATGACCATAATTTTATAATGCTGTTCCTATCTTGGTACCAAGGTCAAAGTCGACCCAGTACCACTCAGGGCGAGGCTGAGTACTGAATATTTTATAATTTTATAAAATATTGGATTTGATATGTGTTTGGATTAACTTTTTTTAATAGTTTTTATGACTTACGGGATAAGTGAATGAGAGGAGTTTTGTCTCGGATTGCGCAAACCATGGTTTAAAACCATAATTTGAAAGTTTGCCAAACACACACTTAGACTAGATACGAGGCTTACAAGAAACAACCTTACGATTGCATGAAGACGGCGACACCTTGCAGCGGAGCCATCCTGCGCCACAACCCAATGCCGCCTTGAATAATATAATGAAACAAGGATATAACTATGCAAGAGTCGACTTAAATCGTAGTCGTTTCAGAGAACTGGCTGGGATTATAAATCAGGAAGAATTAGATTGCCTCGTTCACACTATTATTTTCAATCGTATTATGGATAACTGCTTGATGTTAATGATCTGATCCAAATAATAAGATAAACTTCCAAACTCCAAACAAACAATTGACGCGGAGGATGAATAACTTAGTCACGAATTAGGGGGAAAACAAAAGAAGTTGATCCCCAATGAAAACCAACCAATGACTGGAATAAGCCGAACAACAATCAATCTCAAGTAACAAGTAGTATAAACCTACTTCGATACTCAATATTGTGAGCAAAATTTACATTTATTATTTACATGAGGTGGACTGTTTCCCATTTTAACGTGAGCAGGCTGATACACGCCTCCTGATAGAATTTAAAGCTCCTGACGATATATTGGTCCGCCTTACTCAGGATGAGAAGTCCAATAAACCAGTCCACTGCAAGCAAAGTGGTTTAGGTTAGCATGAAAGCCAACAGAGAAACAGGGGGTGAGGTTGTTGATGTTATTATAGAGAGAACCATGATCAACCACGATTCGGGAAAATCTCGCCTAGATTTACAATAGACTTGGTGGAAATATCAATTCAAGTTCTTGACACTTTACAAGTGATGCATTAGAAAGCAAGAGTATGTTTTTGGTTGAGAGAAAGACCTCAAGAGAATATGGTTCATTTAATTTGATTTCCAAAAATGTGTAGAAAATTCTAATCAGAAACGGTGAGAAAACTCCAGAAATAGCTAATAATCCTAAAATTGAATCTGTAATTAGGTTCACTTTGAGAAAATTATGCTGAAAACAGACTTTAGAATATTCGTTTCCTAGAACTCTCAAAGTCTCAACACATTTGATTTTTTGGAAGTCTTGCCACACAAAATTCTCTAAAATCCAACGAACAAAATGATGCACGGCCTGATGCATTAAAACTGGAGGCAAGAAGTTCTCCGGCAGTAACAAGCTCATGCAAAAATTGTCTTTCCATTCAAGCAAGGGAAAGAGAGATGAAAGGGCACTGATTAATAATTAAAGTTTGAAACAATACTTGCCTGATCAAGATGAATACACACTGCAAAGCACCGGCAGCTCCTGTCCACACTGGAGGGGCAGATTTATCAATTGAATCTTGTATCAGAAAACCCACTGATCCGGCTAAAGAAACGAAGGATATGACGTAAGCAATGAAGAGCCATAGCTTCAGTCTGTTTAAAAGAGTGTTAAAGGTCAGATCTAAATAAAACACAGCCCAACAGTAGTAAGCCCTCAGTTTGAAAATCACAGCTTTAGGAGATCATGGACAGAAGGATGGCCCACAGATATCAACTTTTAAATGTGAAACATGCATGCCCGCAGAAACACTCTGAAAAAGAAAAATGCATTTTGTTTTCACAAACAAAAGCTTGATCAAACCAAGTCACAAATCCTTGGCAACAACCCTGAGAGAGAGGGAGGGGTGGCGGGAGATCACCGAAGATGAACTTATCAACTCCAAACATCTCAATATGTCTGCTATGAGCCTTAGAAATAAAGTTCCATGTGTGAAACAGTAACTTCACATGTCAAGAGTCTGGTGACTCTGAAGTTTGAATCAGAGCTTAAATCACAGTTTTGCTACTGCTACTAAGTAAGATAAAGTATGGATTGTATGACATAAGAACACTTATAATCTCCTATCACTTTCAATATTATCTCTTGTATGGACCAAGATAACATAGCAATGTTCAAGTGACCCCATGTATGGCACAGCTGGGACCTCATTGCATGTGTTTTTTAAGATGGCAGGATATAACATTGGCATTTGTTCTTTGTATAAAAAAAAAAACATTGGCATTTGTTCTTGTTGGCGACAATTTCGGTCTGAAAATGATTGACTTACATCTATCTAACACATGCACATTTTATTAACCCTCCCGAATTTCAGTTAACCCTAGCAACTTTTGAACAATGAATGTAGTAAATTACATAAAAGCCTGGATCTAGTGATTTTCTAAAACCAAGAAGCATTTGTTCTCATCAGATGTTAGGTTGAACACCTTAGACACACAAAACTTGAGAAATCTTAGGATACTTCAGTACTGCTTTAGGACACTTCAATATTGCTTGCAAAGTTATGCAAGACCAAATTCAATTATCTATATAATCATCACCACACGCTGTTCCTCAGATCTCAACCTATGTACAGGAAAACTATAAACTTAAAACAAAAAAGTGTTCATACATGTTCAGCAATCTAGTAACTGGACTACAGCTACATTTCCTGCTTCTATGTTACTAACTCACGAGTCATTAGAATACAATTGGTCAATTACCCGCAGTCAAGCCTTCTGAAAACTGACTAGGCCTTCTGACTTCTTTTCCTTTTTCTTCTTTTGTTGGTGCTCTATGAAAGGCAAAAGCAAAGCAGTCGAATGAAACGAAATGTAGATATCACCAATCAATCGTCAATGTGCATCTTTTAGAAGTTTTTAGTTTGGATGGTGTCAATGAAAATACCAGTCGTATACATCCAGAGAAGTTGCCATTCTGAATATATTACAAGAAAACTCTCGGATGCTTCAATTAGACATAAAACATTTTTCAAACTGCCGGCATAATGGTGATCGATTTTGGCCATAATTAGGAGCACTGAGTTACAAGGAGAGTGCAAATAAATGAAGAAATGCGAAAATCGACTGGAGAACAACTAAAACCAACGGACAGCTACCACCACACACAGAGATTAACGAAAACAGGAAGGAACAAGCCAATAGCAGATGAATTACATACCTCCACTCGCCATCATCGTAGGGAGAGTAATCAATGTCTTGTTTCCTGACGCAGTTGAACATCAAAGCCGCCAAAGATGCGAAAATCCCTTAATACATGAAGGAGGAAAAATCATAAGATGCATAGTTTAATTAAACCCTGGCAGGTAAGGATACCTTTTATTTTTAAAAAAAATGGAGATATATACCGGGGAGGTAGTGAAGGAAGGACACCTTGACGGAGCTGCATACCACAGCGTCAACCCAGATCCACCAGCCTACGCCGAAGACGGCGCCTGCAACCCCAGGCCCAAAGATTTCCCATAGTTCCATTAATTCCATGTCTCTTTCTTCTCTTTTTTAATGATTCTTAGTTTCTTGCTTCACGACCACGCCGAAACCAGGCATACACCTTGGACGGCAGACCTTCCCTGCCGCGCGAGCTGGTGCTGGATGCCTGTTGCTTGATTTCTCCGACTTATCACACTTTGTACTCCTCCGAATTGTTGCTATTGGTGCGTGGGTTTGAGGCTTTTTTCCCCTTCCTGGTTTGACCTTTGTACGCTTGCGATTGGGTCTGCGTTTTAAAGAATAATTTTTATAATTTATAAGTAAATATATTAAAAAAATTTTGTCTCAGCCTATTTAAAAAAACTTCTAAAACTGTGGGTATTGGAGGAAGGATATGTGAGATTATTATGGCCTGCATTATTAGTCCGTCTTTTTAAGTGTTGTGGAATGGGGAAGGCACTGGAAATTTTAACTCCTCTCGGGGGATTAGGCAAGGAGATCCTCTGTCTCCTTATATTTTCACTTTGTGCATGGAGCGGCTTAATCATATAATACACGACGCTATTGCAGAAGGAGAGTGGATTCCGGTTAAGCTAAGTAGGAATGGACCAAAAATATCCCACTTATTCTTTGCTGACGATCTCATCCTTTTTGGAGAAGCCTCTGATAGCCAAGTGGAGGTTATGCTTAAGAGCCTGCAAATGTTTTGTAGTATTTCGGGTCAGAAGATGAACAAGGACAAGACTAGAATATGCTTTTCAAGGAAAGTTCAGTTTTCAAGGGCGTATGATATGAGTCGAAAGATGGGTGTCCGGTTAACTGGAGATTTGGGGAAGTATCTTGGCATCCCTCTAATTCATAAGAGGGTTTCCAAAATCACTTTCATGCCTCTTTTGGAAATAACTCTCAAGAAGATTTCGGGGTGGAAAAGAGGATGTTTAAGCTTTGTGGGAAGGGTTACTCTCATAAAGTCAATTCTATCTGTATTGCCTTCTTATCAGATGCAGACCTTACTAATTCCGAAAAGGAGTTTTAAAGGAAATGGAGGGGAAAAGTAGGAAATTCCTTTGGGATGATCATGAGGACCATAAAAAACTTCATCTCATTTCCTGGGATCAGATTACAAGAGACAAGAAAGAGGGCGGTTTGGGGATTCGCGATATGGGTAAACAGAATGAAGCTTTCATTATGAAACTTTGCTGGCATGTCATGAATAATACTGATAAACTTTGGGTTCATGTTCTGAGAGAGAAGTATCGATGGGATCAGTCAAATGGGCATGTTGCTTGAAGAAACATGTCTTCTACTTGGAGAGGTATTTGTACCGTCTGGGATAAATTCCACAAAGGGGTGGGCATTAAAGTTGGCAATGGTGCTTCAGCTTCGTTCTGGTATGACAATTGGTCTGAGTTGAATCAGCCTTTGATTGAGTTAGTCCCAGGTTTGGAGGCTTTTGTGGACGGAAATGAAAGCTTTCATGATTATACTAATTACTGGGAAGAATGGGATATTGGGAAGCAAGGCCGATGGTTCCACTCTTAAATCATTCAACAAATTATATGTGCTCAGCCCCCATGTGCTGAGAGAGAAGCAGATAAGTATTACTGGAAACCTTCTTCAAATGGTTGTTTCTCTGTTGGTTCTGCTTACCATTTTTTGAGTGCAGGTGTATCTAATCTTAGCTCAACTTTTTGGAGAAAGCTGTGGAGATGGGACATTCCTGAGAAGATCAAGTCTTTTATATGGCTTGTGGCGCATGGAAGGGTGCATACGGCGCAACTCAGAACAAGGAGGGGATTATCAGAGAGTGCAATGTGTCCTTTTCAATGTACTCAAGAGGAGGATGTGATGCATCTATTGAGAGATTGTACGAACGCTCGTGAACGGTGGATTTCCATAATTAAACCTGCCATGTGGAATAGTTTTTTGAATTTACAGGGAATGGAGTTGATCCAGTGGAACCTAAATCATGAAGCTGGAAGGGATTTCACCAAGAAGGTTAAATGGGCAACCCTATTCGGTTACGTATGCTGGGATATATAGGCGGACAGATGCAGAAAGCTTTTTGGAGATGAAGCCAAGTCTTACCACCACAATGCTAATGCCAGCCTCTTTAGGGCAAGTTGGGATATGGATTTAAGAACTCACCGTAGGTTCTACAACCAACCCACAAGTGGAGTTGAAGATCATCCAATCAGGAGGCGGGGATTTTGTACTCTTCAGGAAGATGGTTCAGTCCTTAACTCGGGTCAGAGCGGAAGTACAGGGATTCTTAGAGGAGAAGAAGGTGAATAGCTGTGTGGTTACATGTGCAAACTTACGCAGGTACCACCGGTCATTGCAGAGATTATCGCCATCATCCAAGGTCTTCAGATTTGTTGGCATAGGAATTTAATGAATGTTATGGTATTTACTAATTGTATTGAAGCGATTAATTTACTTACTAGGGGCTGTGATGATAGACACCCTTTTAAGGAGGTCATTGAGGAGGCTAGATTATGGTTGTCTAGGGAATGGTGTGTTCTTATAAACCATATATCTAGAGAGCATAACGCTCAAGCAGACTTTTTAGCTAGGTCAGCTCATATTAGTCTTGATTATTTTGTCATCTTTGATCAACCACCACCTCCTCTATCGGCAGGCGGTGGTTGATAAAGGATCCTTAGTTTTTGGCTCTTTGGAGCTGTCGTTGTATTAATCTTCTATTGGATTAATGAATTTCAGTATTTCAATAAAAAAAACTTCTAAAACTAATTTCAGAGTTATCTAAACACGTTTTTAAATAAAGAAAAGAGAGTTGTGTAAGTATAACGTGACCGGAGAAGTTCGAGAAGCTCAGGAATTGCTTCTTTCGAATGGGGCGGTACATATACATTACATAGCCAAAGAGGCTAATAGATGCGCCGATTTTTTGGCCAAGGATGCACACCAACTAGTTGGTAGATTAGTGGTGTTGCCAATGCAGCATCCTGATTGTATTGTATACATGTAGGATGATGTGGCATAATGGGTGGAAAATATAGTATATTAGGTTATCTTTAAATCCAAGCTTTTGTCTTGGCCCTATGTATAAAAAAATGTAATATCACGTCTTATATATCCCCTTTTCTCTCTATAGATTTAAAATAAAATCCATTTTTATCCTGAAAATAACCATCCAATGGTATAAGGTATTCAAAAATTTGTTGAGGGGCATTGTACCCAGAAGTAATCGAGTAATTGTGACATGTAAAGTTAAGTTTAACCGTCAACTTGCATGTGACAATTCAAATGTCACTCAATTTGTCATCTAATTGCCATATCGAACCTAATATTATATTGGGAGAATTGTCCAATAATACATTTGAGGCAAATTAATTACTGATTGTTACCAGGAGTGCAAGCGATCTTCCATTTTGTGCAAACCATCTTCTGTGTGTGCAAGGATCTTCCATATAAATGTGCAAACAATCTTCCGTTGTGTGCAAAATATCTTCTGTTATATGCAACAGATATTTCATGATAACATTCAGCAATTAATTTACCTCAAAGGTATTTTTGGACAATTCCCCAATATAATATTAGGTTCAATATGGCAATTAGGTGACAAATATTATATCGAACCTAATATTATATCGAGAGAATAGTCCAAAAATATATTTGAGGCAAATTAATTGCTGATTGTTACCAGGAGTGCAAGCGATCTTCCATTTTGTGCAAACTATCTTCCATGTGTGCAAAAATCTTCCATATAAATGTGCAAATAATCTTTCATTATATGCAAAATATCTTCTATTATATGCAATAGATTTTTCATAATAACATTTAACAATTAATTTACCAAAAAGATTTTTATAAGCAATTATCTCTATTATACCTGCAATTTTTTTTTCCAAACAAAAAGACTCACTCTCACCCCCCAGAGGATTCTTTCTTTCTTCAGCGTTTGTTTGATACGAGGGGAGGGCAGAAAAAGTGGGACGAAGAAAAATTCTTTTAAGTTAAATTTAAAAAAAAATTACAGAAACATTTAGCTTTACTCACCACCGCCCCCTTCTCTAATTTGCATAATCTATGGCTCTAGCTCCCGAATCTTCAACAAAGCCACCACTCTGAGAGAGAAAAACGATGTGAGTTGAAGCGAGGAGAGGACTAGAGTCGCATTTTGGGAGTAGATTCATCGTCATCTTGAATACGAGGGCTAGGGACAAGATCGAGTGGAGGCACGACGTAGAGGAAGGCTACTATTAGGACAAGAGGAGTAGGGTCGTCTTCATTACCAAGTTGAGGAAGAGAAGACTCGACTACACGACATTAGAAGGGACGGACGCCGTCTAGGAAAAGCTGAGGAACAGTTCTTCGTCATTGCCGCCTTATCCTCCAGTGGCTTCAACTCTAGGTTTGCTTTGTCCAAACATTATGAAATTTCAAATATTTTCTTTTTATTTTATGAATTTCATATCTATGCTTGAATTATGAATTTCAAATACGGTTTTGCATTTGTTATGTGGATTTAAAAAGTCATGGGAGTTGTTTGATTTTGTATATAGTTCTCTTGGGTAAGATTATAAATGATGGTTTTAGTGTAGAGTAGTCTCCGCTCTTCGACATTTTCCAAGATTAGCTCTTTCTCATGTCTCTAATGACCATTGAGCTAGACCAAGTTTCTGAGTTGTGAAGTTGGATATATGGTAAAGGAAGGGTTGAGTTGATAACAAAAAAGAAGGGTTGAGGTGTGAAGTGGTCGATGGAGCATGTTCATAAAGGAGAGGGAGGGAAGAAAGGGGGGAGCGGATAACATGGAGAGATAGAAGAAGTATATGGCGATGAGGTGGTGAATTGAGTGCCATGTAGAGTGTTATGTGTCAATTAACGATCAAAGATAACCTTGACCAACTGTGAGGGCAAAATTGCTCAATTTTGGTTACTTTTAGGATAAAATTGCCCTTAAAAAAACCTTCAAATACCTAATTCTTCTCGATGGTTACTTTCTGGGGTAAAAATGGACCTTCTTCCTAAATTACAGTATGGAGTATCTAATAACATCACAAAAATTTATAAAGTTAGTTAAATTTTATATAACAAAAATAAGGGGGGCGGGGGAAGATGAGAAAATACCACTTAAATTTCAAAATTTTGAATCAGTAATTTTCTATTAAAATGAGTTGTTAATTGTTATACTCTTATAGCCAATATCCACACTCTTCTAGGCAACAAGAATGATTTAAGATTTTGAAATTAAAGTGGTATTTTCTTTTGCTTTTTTCCAAAATGAAGTTAGTTAAGATTAATTAATTATCGTAAAATATCAAGATTATTTCGAAAATAATCATTTGTTATAAGAGTTTAGTTATTTGTTGACAAAAAAGGAGTTTACTTATTTAATTGAAGATCTCAAATATTTTAAACCAAGGTATTAAAACTCAGACTGGGCATTGAACCGGTCGGGGTACTGTGTTAAGTGTTAGTGGGTCAGACCGAGGCCAAACCGGAGCTAAACCGGGATCAAACCGTGAGAAATTGAAAATTTTAGACTTATAGTATGAAATTCTAAAGGAAAATTTTTTTAAAAAAATATGAACCCGGACCGGACCGGTTTACCGACCAGTTCGCCAGTTTCCGAGCCAGACCAACCGGTCCGGTCCGGGTTCAAGAAGCCTACTTTAAACAATATGTTATACTCCCTCTCGTTCTTAGTACAAGTATAAGATATATTTGGGGTGTAACCCCCTTACCGTAATTATATCCGGGTTATGAAATTTAAGTGAAATAGAGATCAATAAGACAAAAACAACATTTATAATCCCTCATATTTAAGATGGGGTGTCTAGAAAAGCAGTTCAAAAATATAATTAATCTGGTCTCATATTCACATTCGAATATAATTACCTGTGCGGTTAAATCACATTCATAAATATTAGAGCGTTCAACTAAAATCCCGGCAACCCTGGGTTACTTGTATATATAAAATGGGTGTAAAGTTTCCCAACCTAGGGGATGACATATCCAAAAATAATATTCACATCCCAAAATTATATACAATAATCCCAAGCTAAAAATAAATAACCAATAGTCCAAAATGTAACACGTCTCTACAAGGTCCTAACCGCTCCTGGGTGCCCGCTTTTCCTTGGAGTCACTTGCCCTGTCTGATGGTTAGTCAAAGGAAAGAATGAGATTCAAAAGAATCCCAGTAATAACAAATCACTCATACAGTATGTAAACATACATAATTTAAGATCATGTTCAGCAGCAATACAATGATTCATGGCTCACGCCACAAATGACAGCACTCACATCTATAATCACAATGCGACAACTTTCGCTGTAATCACTATACCCGCTTTCGCGGTAAACACTATGCAGCAGCATCACAAGGCATAAAGCATCACAAAGTAGCAGCAGCAACACAATGCATGATAGACATACATACAATGATTTATACACAGTATAAGATAAAGAGTCACTACCTTGTTCTTTCCTGATGTTCCTTGGCACAGTGGGCTCACGAATCTAGCAAATATTAAATCCTATAACCAAATTAGGGACAATCGATCAATCTCTTTTCCAAATACTTATTCTCATAATACTCTAAGTTGGCTATCATTCAAACTTTTTAGGTGGCTATTAGAGGCCTACACATATGCAAAATGGTTTGGGAGAAACTACCCTGAAGACCCCTTTTGGGAAGCAGAACACCGATTTTTGGCTAACTCACTCGAGTGAAGATGACCTCACTTGAGTGATGAGAGACTTGCACTCGAGTGAGAATGGTTATCATTCGTGAGTGTTTGACAGTGAGCAACAACCATGGCCAGAAAGTGCTCACAACACTCGAGCATGAGGTTTTACACTCAAGTGATGACTCTAAATTCACTCGAGTCCCCAAAAGTGCAACACAGGAAGTGACAACCCGAAAGCAACCTTTAATATGAACTCACACCTTCACTTGAGTGATCATCAATATCACTCGCGAGTTAAGAAGTGCACTCTTGCTTTTTATCAGAAAACCAGGCGAAATGCAGAAGGAAAAAGGGAAATTATATTGCAGCACTCGAGTGAGTCCCCCCTCATTCGAGTGATGCTTATTAAATTGCCAGATCGTAACAACTGGCAGAAATTCCCAAATTTGCTAAAACTGATCCTAATGGTTCCCAAACTTATCACAAAACTCACTCCCACTTAAGATCTATAAGGAACCCATTAGTAGCCTCAAAACACTCAAAAACCTATCATAACCACAATCTTACTCTTGGGTCTCTATAACACACACAATACCCAATTCCATTCAACTCACTTCCAAAATCTAAAACCATATCCAACACTCAAATAACTTCACAATAATCCAGTTCCAACATCATTCACCATGAAATTCATGCATTCAAAAATTGATATAAAACCAAGGCAAATTCCAGAATTCATCAAGCTCAACCAAAATCACAATAAATATACTAAAATGATCCAAATGCCCACCTCTTCAATTTGCTAAAGCCAAATCCTTAATTCTCCAATTTTCAAATTTGATCCAACACCAAAATCACCACTTTTCAAAAATTTGAAACCATCAAGATGAAACTCTTAACACTATGGACAAGATTAATGAAGAGTATTTGAGCATATAAGAACCATTACTCACTAAAAATCAAGCTTTCTCTTTCTCTTTCCTTTTTGAAATCGCTAAAAATGGAGGCGAGGAGAGAGAAACGATGAGAAAGGATGAAGATGATGAGGCAAGCAAAATTTTCTCCCCTGGCCTATGCTTAATCAGCCGACTAGGAGAGAAAAGAGAGAGAAAATTGAGTGTTTAACCAATGGCATGATCCTTTGGCCCATATAATGCCACTTGGCATACTCTTGCTCACTCTTCCATGAGCTCACACAGATGCATAGCACATGATTCTGACCCATAAACCATAAATCTCAACCATTGATCTTTAGTCACCACTAAGTTTCCTTTTTAATAATTAACCAATTGGTGGGTAAATTTCTAATTTTACTATTTTGCCCATGATTTTCACTATACTTGATAAATTATCACCAATCACCAAGTACATTTATATCAAACTCACATTACATTTTTCCAAAAGTGTCACTAATTACAATCAAATTTGAAGTCATTATCCATTAATCTCAAATTGGTTCATTATATGAGGAGTTGATCTTGATATTAAATATATGACATATTTTTATATTTGTCAATTTTTTTTAAGAATTTATCCTTATTGATAATCCAAGAACCCTATAAAGTACTAGTAGCTCTTGCCATTGATAGTAATAAAGGAATTGTGCCTAAAATTAAAGAGTGGACATTCAAGAAGGTAAAATAACACGACATCAGGTTGCAAAACAACCAGTAAGGCAAAACTGAGGACATAAAATTAGAGAGTTCTAATCATTCTAGGTATCAACCGTGTACAAGCATGGCACCATAACAACACCACCAAAATACCAATGTTTGTATGTACATAAAGGAATGACAAACCATCATTTTGCTCTCATCATCTCCTTTAAAAGGAACAAAATTGCAAGATACATCCCAACCATCCCTAACATTAACATAAGTTGATCTTAGTAGTATAGACTCTAACAGTTTAAAGATGATGTCTCGCCAAACCTAACAACCACCACTGCTTCAAAGAACATTAGCAGCATTAGCCTCACATCAGCACTGTAGTTCTAAATATGAAACATCACACGATATGATTATTTTTCGCATGCATGAACATGATTCCAAAAATCTTTTCCTCGTATCTTTAAAACTGAAACATTATGACGTATTTTATCCACTAATTCTATTCTACTGCCTCTGCATCTAAATGGCAACTACTCTTCCCTTCCAAATTCCCCCAATTCGAGGGATCATTCCTAAAAATTTTAACTATTCAAATAAGGAGAGGAGAGAAAAATTCCCCCTACCCTACTCATACCAAACGACCTAAATTGCAACATATTTTTGCTGATGTAATGCACTCCATACCTCTTGCATATTCACATAGTTATGCATATCAAGCTACTCATGCGTATTGATGGGCAGTCCCAACATGATCATGAATTTAAGGTGACGTATTAGATAAATTTAAAGGTTAAAGTGTAATTTTATCCCTAAAATTTTTTATAAGGAGCAATGGGTATCCATAAGTTTTTTTTTGGGTTAAATTTTGCCTCAGAATTATATAAATCATACTAATGTTACCCCTGTAGTTGCAAAAGCTGAGTTTGACCATTAAAACCTCCTTTTTTGACCCACTCATATTGATATAGCCGTGTCAATGTTTATGTGTCACCTTACATGTCCTTTTCTGAATTTATATTATTTTTAAAAAAAACTGAAATGACAATTCTACCCCCACCTCACAAGATGGTACACCAATTCTCCCAGCCCCACAAACTCTAATGCCTTGTTTGGTACAATGGAAGAGTTTTTAAGGGAAGTGAAAGTGGAAATGAAGATGGAAGTGGAAGTGGAAATAGAATTGGAAATGGGGTTTTAAAGTGTGTTTGGTATGAAGGTGGAAGTGTGGTATAAATTTTAATTAAAATATATATCTATAGTATGAAAATACCAAAATGGCCCCACCAAAATAAAAACTCTTCTTCTCCAGGCATATCCACGCACCGACGCCATTGTTCACCGGAAAAAAAGATCCACTCCGATGACAAATGATCAGGCAGTAAACAATTTATCCAAACTCAAATGATCATCATCATCAATCTAAATAGTATATAAATCAAATCCATGAGATGCAAAGCATGAGATCAGACGGAGAAGCAAAGACTGAAGGGCTAAGATAACAAAGGTTGAGATGCAACCATTGAAATCAAAGGGAGAAGATGTCAACAAACCGAAATCAATATAATCAAGAATAACAATCGACCTAGAAAGCTAATCAAGAAAAAATATCTAAAAATTGATTTGAAAAAAAACAATCCCAAACGGATTTGGTTCGGCAACTAGACGACGGCATGGGTCAAGTTCTATACTTCAATGGCGGCGTGGGGTAGGCTCGATGGCTTGACAGCGGTGTGGGACAGGTGCGACGACTCAAGGTGGCGTTCGACAAGTTCGATGGCGGAGTGCGACCAGTGCGATGGCGGCGTACGACAGGTTCGACTGCTCAACGACGACATAGGACAAGTGCGACAGGCTCGGTGGTGGTGTGGGCAAGTGCGACAGGCTTAACTGTGTGGAGAAGACTACACACACTTTGGAGGTTGTCGAAAGGTTGAAGAAGGAAGAGGGGCAAAGTTTG
This sequence comes from Inga leiocalycina, assembly GCA_963242795.1. Classification (NCBI taxonomy): domain Eukaryota; kingdom Viridiplantae; phylum Streptophyta; class Magnoliopsida; order Fabales; family Fabaceae; genus Inga; species Inga leiocalycina. The sequence continues at coordinate 3,460,630 of OY725326.1, forward strand.
GCATTTGATAAAATATAGGGGGCAAAATGGTCAACAAAATTCCACTTTCCATGGAAGTGGAACCAATTCTTTAGGAGGGCTGATGGAAGTGACTTCCATCATTTTTTATGGAAGTCACTTCCCTAGAGAAGTGACCTCAAACCTACCTAACACACAAAATATAAGATCAACTTCCGCTTTCACTTCCCACCCTCCCACTTCCAATGTGCCAAACGTGGCCTAACAACCACCTAGCCGCCGACCTCCCCCATCACTAATTAAGTGCATGTTTGAGAAACTTTCAAATCATGGTTTTAGAAAACCTTTTTTAGGAAGTTTGGACAAAACTCTTTTTATATACTTACCTCGTAAATCATAAAAACACTTATAAAAGGCTAAAATAAATGGTCACTAAGTTATTTACAAATGAAACAATAACCAACCAAAATTACTACGAAGAAAGAAAGAAGACCCATCATCACCCACTGGGGCTTAAAAGTTCCTCAAGCTTGAAAAGGGGTTTGACAACCACCGCCAACATTACTCCTCATTCTTTCAACTTATGCATTTCCTCTTTCAAACAAACACCTTTGTCTACCACATCATACATAGTCCTCCACACTCGTCATGTCCCTCCACCCTGATCTCCATTTTCAACGCCTTAATCTATTTGAGGGTCGCCTACAAACATCCGCAACCACCACTAGAACAAAAGCCCACCATCAAGGGCTCCTCCGACCCAATAGAACAAACAAAGTAAAGCCATATAAATGGATGTAGATCACAATATTAATTCAATTATTGTGACCCATATGCGCTATAGAAGGCAAAGTTCTTCTGCAAATAAAAAATCTGACTCTCTCCAAGGGAAACGAGTATGGCTTGGAACCTTCGACACAATCGAGGAAGGCGCGTCTGAGAATGTCAAGGTAGCTCTAAAGATCAGGGGGTCCTAACGCTGTCACCAACTCCCCTGGCTCTATCATAATGGAGGATCTAATAACTCTGGTTGCCTCCGTAGATGAAAGTTCCAGCACTAATGCCCTGTTTAGTATGGTGGAATTGAAGACATGGAATTGGAATTGGAATTCAATTCCATGAGTTGTGCATGTTTGGTACAAAGAAATGCTCATGGAATTTAATTCCATATGGAAGCTAAATGGGGCCAATTCCATCAAACTCAATTTCACCCAAATAGCTAAGATTTGCAATTCCATGTCTTCAGTTTCAACCTTGCCCTTTCTGTGATGAGACCCAGGTTCAGGAACCCGGACCGGTAGGCCAGGTTCGGCCCGGAAACCAGTGAACCGGTCTGGTCCGGGTTCCAATTTTCTTTTTAAAAAAAATTCTATATTTTTCCTTTAGAATTTCATACATAAGCCTAAAATTTTCAATTTCTTACAAAGGAGAGGGATTTTTTATTTTTTATTTATAAAGGCATTTTGGTCTTTTCACATATAAATTATGACTCATTTCCATGACATACCAAACATACTTTTAAACCTCATTTCTATTTTCATATCCATTTCTATTTCTATTTCCATCAAAATCAATTTGATTGTACCAGACGGGCCTAAAAGAATGGTCTCGTACTCCAACACGATGGCCTTGCTCACGTCTCTACTTTGTTGGAATTGGATGTGAATAGACGTTTTTTAGAACTTATAAGTGATTGAACGACTAGGGAGGGCCTGTGGCTTAAGGTAAGGTGACATCTAAGCAACCATGTTAGCATGTGAAGTAAAATCTTCAATTTCTCATTGGGTTGGCGTCGGGTTAGTTTTGGTTTGATTCCGGTCTGACCTATTAACTCTTGACCTAGTACTTTGATTGATTCAGTGGCCCATTCGGATTTCAGAATCTTGTTGGTGCGAGACACCAAGTGCAAACCAAAAAAAAAAACATGAACTTATATGTCAATTCCCTTTCGTGGCCAGTCCGAACCTTGCCCTTATTGGGCAAAACATGAACTTATAACGATCATTTTCTTTGCCAGATGCTAGCACATATGGACTGTTTAAAAACCAACATGAGATTGTCTATACAGTCCAATGAAAATTAGACTCCACACACGTGCGATCCGCGGGAAAACTGGAAGAGTGAAGAAAGTGAGATATTTTAATAACGGTCAGCAGGAATATATAAGTGTGTGCATGTATTTGTATGTATGTGTTTTGCACAGCAACAGTATAATATTTCCTCAATGTCGTCAAACCATCCATTATTTGGAAAATTATTAGTACAATAAGAGAATCATTAAATTTTGTTTTAAAAGCATGATAAAAATATAATTTTTTTTGCTGATGACTTGAAAGGTATAATAGTTTAATTCAGAAAATTATTATTACTCCCTCCTGTGTAATATAAGCGTGTTTGATGTTAAAAACCGGACGGAGTATTATTAAATAACTACAGAGAGTAGTGCGGTTGTCATATTTTGATAAAAAGGCAATAAAAAACTGAAAATGGGCGTTTCCTTTTCTTTTTTCTTTTGTAAGAAAACATGCATAATTGTTTTTAAGAAGATCCGAACAAATAAACTCACTTAGAAACAAAAACAAATGAATTAGCCCACGTATTCATTGTAAATTACACCATACATCCATTTTACTTGCCACCTAGACGTGGACTTACATTACAAATGAGTTGCATGGTTGGTATGAAGTTTTTTTATTTTTGTACACACTGATCATCAATTATGAATGATAATGTTGTTAAAAAATTGGTAATGACTTGGGCCGTTTTAGTAAAAAATCTCAAATTTTGAATAAGTATGTCTAAATAAAAAAAAAACCACGATCTCCATACCGGATAGATAATACTCTCTCCGGTCCTAATTATAAGATAAAGTTGATTTTTTTGGAGAAATTAAGGAAGCCAATTAAATTACTTTAGAGTATTTATATTTTTTTTCTCTAAACTGATTAATTTGACCAATAAATTAATATATAATCTAAGGATACTAAAAAAATAAACACTCTAAAGTAATTTAATTTATTTTTTTAATTTATCTAAAAAAATTAACTTTATTTTATAATTAAGATCGGGAGGTAAAAAACGTTTTTGAGGAATGATAAGCGACTGCTGAAGCCTGAAGGGCCATTGTTCTTTCTTTTGGGGCCATGTGAATCGCTCTTTTGTTGACACTTGACAGTGACGCGGGACACAAGGGAACCGGCGAGGGGATCGTTCTAGACATGTCATGTGTGAGTAGTGAATTAATATATGGTATAGGAAAGCAACCCCATGGCGGCAGGGCACCAGAGACTACCCGCTTATAAAAATATCTGTCAAAAGTCAAAACGAACCTCCCTCACTGCCTGCAATAAACGCGAATCTCTCTCCTTTACTTTTTTTTCCCCCTCCATTTTCTTTTCTTTTTGGTCTTGAAAAGCGAAATCGAACTGCGAGAAAACAAATTAGTAAAAAACGGATCCGAAATAATACGAACCAGAATAACTGAACCCTAACCCTAGACCGGGGCTTATCCTAACCTCCCCCTCACACTGTGCACGTGAATACAGAAACCGAAGTCCGATTAGGTTTTTAGAGCCAGGATTCTTCACAGTGGTAAGGGCAACCCGAGCGAGGTAGGAGCAGGACATAGGATAGGGTTCGGATTTCGCCGATGACATGCTTAAGTGGTTATTTGGTTTTTCGCTGGCGATGACCGGAGGCCAATGTCACCGGAGGAAGAAGATGAAGTGCGGGGTTGCGGAAGGAGGCTGTGGAACCGAGGACATGCCTTGCCCGGTTTCGAGGGTTCCGGTTAAATCCCTTGGGACCCAACCGGGAAATTCTGATAACTCCACTGCACTTGATATTGGTTACTACTCGCAAGCCATAAAAACTCTCAGTGAGCGCTCGCCTTTTGATGTCGCGGAAGAGACTTCCACCTCGACGGTGCCCACACTGCCCAGTGGGTGTGCAAGCTTCTTAAACCGCCATTCTGAGAGTCGTAGGCGCCACAAGAAGTCCCATTCGGGTGCAGACAAGAAATCGTCTAAAACAAGTGAGAAGTCGCGTAGTTCAAGCTTCTGGGTTGAGACTGAGGATTACTTTAGAGACTTGAAATTGCCGGACATAGACACCTTGTTGGAGGCATCATCCCCTTTTAGTTTAGCTGCTCGGAATTGTTTTTCTATTCCACCAGTGGGAAATGCTACCAAGCCAAATGTAGCTAGTTACGAGGATGAGAAGAAGACTGATGGAAACCTAAATAGTGAGGATGTTAAGAATGAGGACAGCGTCGCGAAAAGTAACAGTGCTGTAGCTGGAGTTTTGGCTCAGGTTGACAAGGGTCATGATACCTTTGATTCGTCTAGTAGTTTAGAATGGCTTCTAGGATGTAGGAATAAGACTTCTCTGATTTCTGAGCGCCCTTCAAAGAGGAGGAAGCTTTTGGGCGGTGAAGCTGGGTTGGAGAAATTCTTTATGGCCGGTCCTTGCGATGGAGACTCTCCTCCGTGCCATTATTGCTACAGGGGAGACACCAGTAGAGAGTCCAATCAATTAATTGTCTGCGTTATCTGTAAAGTTGCAGTTCATAAGAAGTGCTATGGTGTGCAAGATGATGTAGATGAGTCTTGGTTGTGCTCTTGGTGTAAGCAGAAGGATGACGTTGATGAAATGGTGCATCCTTGTGCGCTTTGTCCAAAGAAGGGTGGTGCTTTAAAGCCTGTTCATAGACATGCTGAAAGTGTCGGGTCTGTGCAATTTGCTCACTTGTTTTGTTGTTTGTGGATGCCTGAGGTTTATGTAGAGGATCTGAAGAAGATGGAGCCTGTTATGAATGTAGGAGGAATTCAGGAAACCCGGAAAAAATTAGTCTGTGATATTTGCAAGGTGAAGTTTGGTGCGTGTATTCAATGTTGCCATGGTATGTGTTGCCCTCCGGAACTACCCAACTTTTGTTTTGTAGGCTGGTATTCTGGAGAACATTCTAGTGTTTGGGAACTGTTGATCATCATGCATCTGTTAATGATTTTGGGGTCATGGTCACGTCTTTGTATTTGTTTACAATCAATTGATTTTGGGGTACTTGCTAAAGAAAGATGTCAGGTTGTTTTGTGCAATTTTGAAAATAGTTTGTGTTGTGAACTCATTTTAGTGAATGCAAGTGACTTTATCCAATGCTATTGAGCATTTGATCTTTCTGTTCTATGTTTGATTAGCTATAAAGGTCTGTAGCAAGGTACTGGCCGGTCAATTCATCACCTTTGCAATACTTTTATGCGAATATTTTTCTAAGTGCAGGCTTACACTGTTAGAATTGTAATGATCATGAATGCAAACACCAGTCTGATCAAAGGATGAGAATTTAAAAATGCAAAATGCTGCTTAAAATGCAAGAACAATAAATTTTTACTGACTCAGACTAAATGGAGCGATCATTTTTATTGCAATGGTTTAAGTTAAACTGTCAATTTGGTTAAACATTTGAGTAAACTTATTTTTTTTCATGATAAGCCCATGTTAAGCTGTGGGAATATACAAGGTAGACTTTGTGAAATACTTCTGTTTGGGTGTTAATTTTCAGTAACAGAATGTCACATCAATATGACGTTTCCAATTTGAGCAGCATTTTGTTAGACCCAGTGCTCATTCATATCTTTTATGCAGTCTTTTATGCTTTTTTCCCCCTCTTCTGTGAGGTTCTAAGTTTGGTACACCAAAAGAGAATGTATGCATTGGTGCCCATTTACATTATATTGGCCAAACTATGATGAGATGCATTGAAGTATGAAGAATCTTACAGGTGGTGTTTGGTATGTGGATTCTTTAGTTTGCCAAGCACTTGAAACCTATTGGTAAGATGTTTGGATGTGGCACTTATGAAAAATTTAAAACTTATGTGTTGCATATATCCCGACAGTACAAGGAGAGAGTCCTTACCAATTAGGATTCCTGCATGCCAAAAGCTGCCTAAGTTTCTCTTTTGACTAGACCTTTTTTTTCAAAAAATTAGAGTATAGACTCGAAGCAGGGGGAGTGCTTTTTAACTCTGCTTCTAAAACAACCTTTGGATGGGAGATGGGGCTATGTTTGAAGCTAAAGTGGAAATAGGATGGTTATGCATTTGGTTTTTAAAAGGTAGCTTCTTGTCTCGCTTCATTGATGTAGACTAGATGTATCTTGTGATTTGAATCAGTCTTCTGGGGTTCATTTTTCCGTTCTGATGTGGTTTTTGCTAATTAACCTTGGGCTTTAATGCATTACATCCTCGAGATGAAGGGTGAAAATGGCCAAAGCATGTTATTGGTTTGGAGTGCATCTGTTGTATAAACGGGAAAAAGTCTCTTCTTAAAATGGCAGGTTTGCAGTGGAGCCAATTTATTGCTTGTTTCTATGGGGCTATTCTTCATCAATCATTTTGTATGTGCTAAGGAAGAAAGTGTTTTTGTTGACCTTTTGCCAGGGTTATTGAATAGTCACGGTGATCTTATTCTGTGTGACTGAAGGATGCATTGATTTTATTGCTCTTAAGGACTTCATATGCAGCCTTGTTAAAGAAAGTTGTATTGCTGAAAGCTGGGTGTTTATGCTCTTAAAATTAAGTTGTTCTGACAACAGCACAAAAAGTTTTATAAGTTGATATATATGTTTATGTTTTGTGGTATAGCATATTTTTTAATTGTTACAAATTGGATTACAAAACCCTCTAGAAGGTTTACAAAAAGGTTTATTGGAGGGGTTTGTAATTGTGTACAGAGAGAACATTAGAGAGGCTGATGCGATGGCTAAAAATGCTTTTTGTCTAGATAACTTTTGTCATATCTATGATCCTCCCCCGTCTTTCTTACAAGAGTTGGGAGTGATTATATATTTAGGAAAAATGATTGACTGCTGTTTTGGTTTCATTTTTTTCGTGATGTTTTAGTAAGATTGTATCTTGATGCTCCTTGGGTAATTCATGGTATCATATTTATTCAAAAAAAGACGTTTGTAGTATAGCATTTGTGGTTCAGTACTGGTTATGTGGGTTTTCCTCGTATAAATGCTGCTTCCCCCCTCCTTTTCAAGTATCATGTTTGACATGTACTTTATAACACCATCAACTGTTTGATGTATTGCTAGCTGCGTCTGGCATTCGTTGATTCTATTCTTCTGTATAGTTATTTTCAGTTGGTTAGATTTGATGTTTACTCTGATGGTTGGTGCCGAGTTTCTTCATTGTGTAATGTACACTTCAAGTTCTCGTTTAGTAGCTTATAACTCCTTGCTGCTGGGTGGTGTTACAGGATCTTGCAGGTCTTCTTTCCATCCTCTATGTGCTAGGGAAGCTAGCTACAGGATGGAGGTTTGGGCAAAAAATAGTCATGACAATGTGAGTGTGCTTTATTTGTAAAAACGCAAATCCTTTATTCTTGTTTTCTGTCCTCGTAAAGAAAGGAAAGGAATAATGGACATGATGTTTAGTATCAGCTTTGGAGCAGCTCTACATTTCTATCATCATTGCCCCCCTTTAGTCACAAGTGTCCCAACCTTGTTTGAGGAGTTGATTGTGTTCTGCCATGTTTTGTATGATCAGATTGAGTTGCGGGTCTTTTGTTCCAAGCACTCAGATATACAAGAGAACAGCACCATCTTGCCTTCAGGTGGCTCTGTAGCTTTTCATAGTGATTTGTCTTCTGCTGACAGCCTTCTGGCAGAAACACAGTGCAGTTGGAAAACTGGTTGCCACAATGGTGACAGTATTGGGATATTTTCTGATGGCAGCCCTGATAAATTGAGTCATGGTGAACCACAGGATGGAATGTTGTCTAATTGTCAGTTAAATGCTCACGAAACGTCAGAATGCAGTGGTTTGCCACAATTAATTAATACTGCAGTGGTGGGGAGGACTGAAGAGATTGCCAATGCATCTGACTCCCTTGGTTTTGCACTTGTTTTGAAAAAGGTATTTTGCATCAAAAGTACATTAATTTTTGCATGTTTAGCATCAGTGTAATTATCGTGATGTGAATCCTGAAATTGAAAGTTGTCCCTTGGCAGCTGATAGATCGAGGGAAAGTTGATCTTAAAGATGTGGCTTTGAAGATTGGCATTTCTTCAGAGACATTAAGCGCAAATATTAATGTAAGGCTTAAAATATTCTGTAATCTACCATGCAGCAAGTGGATTGTGTGTCACTTCTTTGACCTGTAGTTTTCTCTTTTTTTCTTCTTTCAGGATTCTTGCATGGCCCCTGATGTGCAACTTAAAATAGTCAATTGGCTAAAAGCTCATGTATATACTAATGCATTTCAGAGAAGTTTGAAAGTCAAATTCAAACCTGCCAATTCATCCAAGGCTGAAAATGGAATAACTGATGGTTCTGATACTTTACAGATATCGGATTCTGAGTTGCCAGATCCTGTTGCTGTTAAGTCAGTGCCATCGAGGAGAAGAACAACTGGTAATATCAGAATTTTGAAAGATAACAAAGTGATATGTTCCTCTGGGATGGTGTCCAGTGAGAACGACATGCCAATGGACAAGGTCAAAGGAGGTCAATATGAACATGTAAATTCCAAAATATCAAATGAAGCATCCATTCCCGATGCAACTGATATGGTAATTTTGTCTTGTAGTAGTTAACCTTTTTGAAGCCTGATTGATTGAATATTTTGAAACATAATTCTGTATGTACTGTTATTTTTTTTTTGAAATAAATTCATGATAAAGAAAGTCAAGGTTTTGTATCCCGATCATATTAGGGCTCATTATCAATGTGACAATGTAATCATATAATCTAAGTTCTTGAAACGTTTTTGTTAAAGTTGCACTCTTTTGTGGTTCACTCCTTCCAAATCTATTCTTGACTTTGATTGTTATTTTATTATATCAATTTGTGGCCCTGGTACGAAGGGTGTGATCCTTAACTGGAAGACTTATCAACTCCTTGGTCAGATTAATTACTAGTCCAGGACTGGGAAAAAGAATTGCCACGGAACTCTTTTTTTGTCTTGCTCTCTCTCTTTTTGTACTCCTGAGCTTCCTCTAACTTTAGTGAATAATTTCGAATGCACAAGGTATTAAGGGAATGGTGATTTGTCAAGTGAATGCTTTGTCTTAATGACATTGTTGGGCTTTGGACAGCTGGTGATGTTGTATGAGGGTATTTTAATTATTGCTTGTCTAATTTATTAAGCATGTTGTTTGGGATCTTAATTTGGAATTTGGGATTATTTTATGGGTTATATGTTGAGATTTTGTATTTGATTGTTAGGATTTTGTGATATCTTATCCCATTGTGGTGTCCTAGTGGGGGCTACCCCATTCAATTTTAGTGTTTCTGTGGGGCTCTTGTTACTGGAGCCAGGTTGTTCAAGTTTTCTGTTAGGCATATTTTCCATCATAAAATTTTAACTCCATTGGCTTTGAGTAATCATTTTGTTGGTTCCTAGTCCCTCGATTTTCATCCAACACCTATTGTTCTTGATGATATTTCAACTTGGGAGTGAGCCAAGTTGTGTATAGCTTTGATGGTCATTTGATGGGTTTATGGTGTTTCAAGTTTCTAATTTTTCTTATCTATTTACTTGTTGAGTGTATTGTAATTACAATGTGATTCTGATTGGAAGTGTATATGCAATATTCACTTAGTTCATGTACTTGTTGCAGTAAAAAATTGAGGTATATTTATATTTTAGTTTTGACTTTTGAGAGCTTTCCTACGTTATTTGCTCCACTTTGACACACCATAATTTTACTTTTTATGATTTTTTTATTTGCGTATATTTTTATTTTGTGCAGGAATTAACCAAGTCTGAGGGTGCTTCTTTTGATTCCCAAGGTATGGCTTCATAATGAAACTGTGGTCGTGACATGCAAGCTTATGTCTTTTTCTTGTTAATTGTTTCTACTTGGAACTACATGGTTTTATGTATGATGAAATTTGAGATTTCATTTTCATTGCAAATTATTCTGAGCTACTTGTATGGGCATTTGTAGATGTGGATTCTTGTGGTTTCCCGATATTCAAATTTTGTATATCTAGTTCCATTTCTCTTTCTGATTTATTTACATTGTTTAACATTGTTATGTAGTGAATGCAGATGAACCCAGCAAAATAAGCTTATCTGGAGGTGTTTTGGAAGAAAAGATTGCTAATACTTCTATTCTTTCTGATCACCACCGTTCTCGTGCTGCGGCAGATTTACCTCCTTCGGGTGTCATGTGAGTTATTGAAATTGGATTTATCTATTTGGTTTGATTAGACATTTGGTTGTTTCAGTTCCGTCTAATTTTCAACTTAGTCCCCTCACTTCATTTCTTTGTATATTGAAATCTTACCGTTTTAAATTATTTCCAATCTAGTACCTTTTGCCAATGATAATCACGATAGTTTCTATGAAGCATTGGCGTGTCAAATGGATATTTTCTTTGGCATGTCATCAATCCAATAACAAATATATGAGTGCGAATTAGTTGCGGGTTCTCGCTGGGGTCATTATAGGGGTATAGTCATTATCATTATGCTATACTGGGGATGGTGAAGTCATTTGTAAGGGGCCCTTGAGTAATTAAGAATTCTGAGTTTGTCTTGTTTTCCTCTCTCTGTCTCTATTTATTTTCTGTTCTGTTCTATTTTAGCAAATTAATCTTTTATTTCTATCGTTGTATCAATCTTTCTGCTTCAATTTGAGGGGGTATGGGTTCCAACCAGTATATTCTTTTTTTCTTTTGTGATGCAGGAAGATTGAAGGGAACTCTTGTTACATTCATCCATACATCCATGAAAAGTTATCGCAGATTCATGGTGGGGTGCTTTCAAAGGATGTTTTATGTGAGTTGCATTTAAGGCTTTGCTTTTTTCACTATTTTTTAAAGATCGGTCATAATAGGTTCAACATTTGGCAGGTCAAAGGGAGGAACAAAATTTTTATTTGGATGGATTCTTAGGGGCTAGTAGTGGCTCTAGTTACCAAAATCCAGAAGTAACTTGCAGTGACATTTGTAAGGCTGATAAAGTAAATACGAAGCAATTGGTTATGGCTAGAAATATGGGTTTATTAGAATCTTGTCCAAAAGATGAAGTGGAGGGTGAACTGATATATTTTCAGCGTAGATTATTGCAAAATTCAGTTGCAAGGAAGAAGTTTGCTGGTATGTTCTTTTTAATTGAATTCTTAAGTTAATTCATCAGTTAAAATAATTCTTTACATCCTGTTTAGGTTTTGATATATCTTATTAATAAGTGATTGTTCTTTCCTTTATAATTGCAGACAATTTAATCTCTAGTATAGTTAAGAGTCTTCCGCAGGAGATTGATGCAACACACCAGCAAAGATGGGACGCTGTACTTGTTAACCAGTACCTCCGTGATCTTAGGGAAGCAAAAAAGCAGGGCAGAAAAGAGAGAAGGCACAAGGAAGCACAGGCAGTGTTGGCTGCTGCAACTGCTGCTGCAGCATCATCATCTAGGGTTTCTTCCTTGCGGAAGGATGCCTTTGAAGAATCTGTACAGCCAGAGGTCATATATACATATTTATATTGAATAAAATTTCTGATCTCTCAAGGTAACATTATTTGTGGTGGTTATTAGCAATCAATTATTTTTATTTTCAGAATTTGTTAAAGCACACTTTCAGTGGAAGGACTGGGGTTTGCTCTCTGCCAATGCCACGGGCCAAAGAAACACCCTCAAGATTAGCTATGGTTAGGACATCATCAGAAAAACATTCAGATTTTGGCATGGGAAATGCAGATTTTTCTAAGGAGCATCCCAAATTATGTGATATCTGTAGTCGATCTGAAACTATATTGAACCCAATACTCATCTGCTCCGGTTGCAAGGTTTCAAGGCTGCGAACCTTTTTTATTTTCAGGAATTTAGCATTGATAGTTGTTCTTAATGAAGTTGTCTGTTTCAGGTTGCTGTTCACTTGGATTGCTATCGTAGTGTGAAGGAATTCACGGGTCCATGGTACTGTGAATTATGTGAAGATTTATCATTCAGAATATCTGGGCAGCCTTCTATAAATTCCTGGGAGAAACCTTATTTTGTTGCGGAATGCGGGATATGCGGTGGTACTACTGGTGCTTACCGGAAGTCTTCAGATGGTCATTGGGTCCATGCCTTTTGTGCTGAGGTTATTTATGCTATCTTTTTTTTGGCCTGTTTTGTCATTTTCAATGTCTTACTTAAGGGTGACATACTTATTTGTATGACATTGTTCTAGTGGGTTTTTGAGTCGACTTTCAGAAGAGGACAAGTAAATGCTGTTGAAGGAATGGTATGTGCTTTCACTGAAAATAATTCCTGATGTTTTGGAAATGTACTTAAGATATACTACTCCAGCCTTGCCCTTTCCTCATACTTTTTAAATTTGAGCATGCAATTGCTCTGATATTTGTTATGTATATTGGTGAGTGCCAGGAAACTGTGCTGAAAGGAGTAGACACTTGTTGCATCTGTCACCGCAAGCATGGTGTATGCTTAAAGGTAATGATAATTTCAAAATCTTACCCCCACCTTTTTCTGATCTCATCTTATAGCCATGGGCTTTTGGAATTAATTATCTTGATTCATGATTTCTAAGCAGTTCTATACATGGTAAATGCAGTGTAGCTATGGCCATTGTCAGACCACATTCCATCCATCCTGTGCTAGAAGTACTGGTTTTTACATGAATGTGAGGGCTGCCAGCGGCAAGCTGCAGCACAGGGCTTACTGTGAAAAGCATGGTTCAGAACAGAGGGCAAAGGTCTGATTTTTTGCTTGCCAGTTAAATTTTCTTATTAAAGGTTTCGGGTAATTGTACCTTATTATGTCATTGTTTCTCAATTGCTCAGGCTGAAAGCCAAAAGCATGGAATTGAAGAGTTAAAAAGTATCAAGCAAATTAGGGTAAGATTTATCCTTCCATCTGTCCTCAAGGTTGCTCTAAATACATTTGTTTGAAATTTACAATTGTTATATTTAATACTCTGAATCTTTTGTCACTGTTTTGTTAATATTTGGATCTTTGTACATTGAGTTGTTGGCTCTGAATCTGTATCTCTCCTAAGTTTTTCTGAATATTGGTAATATTTGTTGCATCTCTGAACATCAGAGGTAATAACGGAAAGGAATTGCGGCCATTCTGCTCATTGCGGGGATTGAAAGTTTTCTGGGTTTGATAGGTTTTGTTATTAAGTTACAATGGTAGGGTTTAATTGTAATGGATGGCCTGGTTGTATGTCGATATCTTGGGCAATTTAGAACAGGTAGCCATGGAAGATAAATTTTTGCTTGCTTTTAATTTCATTGTCTATGTAATGCTTCAGATAGTCATTTGTAATTGATGGCTATGTGGTGCGCTGCTCATGAATAGTGTTTGGGTCCTTGGGTTCAACAAAGTTAGGTGATTTTTTCAAAAAAAATTTTACCCGTAAACTAGCCCTCCCCATAGGGTAGGGAGACTTACACACCCACCAGATACGCACTTTGGGGTTAGATCCCACAAACTCCCATTTCTTAAGGTGGGATGTGGGTTGACGCTTGAACCAAAGGCTTTTGGCAGAAGCTAGATGATTTTGTTCATTAAGAGGTTGCCTTTTATTGTCCGTATGACTCTATCCATTCTTGGAAATTGATCTTTTTTGAGGAAGTTATATGTTTTTAAAAGATAATGAGTGAAGATGCTGCAGCTGCAGCCCTTCTCTAACTGATGTTGTTAGGATGACGCTTGAACCAAAGGCTTTTGGCAGAAGCCAGATGATTTTGTTCATTAAGAGGTTGCCTTTTATTGTCTGTATGACTCTATCCATTCTTGGAAATTGATCATTTTTGAGGAAGTTATATGTTTTTAAAAGATAATGAGTGAAGGTGCTGCAGCTGTAGCCCTTCTCTAACTGATGTTGCTAGGATGATAGTCCTGTGTTAATCGTGTAACCTACAGTAAATAAAATGCTACGATTAGGTATGCTGGCATTTGCTTTTGACTACCACTGATAATTGCTTCCCTTTTTCCTGTCTCCAAATGTTACAGTTACTAATAATAGAGATTTGGGAAATGGTAGAAGATAAAGTTGCTTGTGCGTGTGGACGCACTCCCCCTCACTTGGACAGTTGCTGTGGGGGCTGCTATTGTGCAGGGTTATATTGACTTGCCCTCTTGATATGTGCTCATCTACATGCCCAATTCACTTTTCTATTTTAATTTTGTTAGAAGTGACTGAAGCTTTCAACTCCATATAACTGGTCAATAACTATAGCTCTATGTTTAATTTGGTCTAGGATCACTGTAATTTTACATGATGATAGTCATGGTTACCTTTTTTTTTGTTATAGTGATTGTCACTTGGTAAAGTGTGGCATGTGTTCATAAAATATTATGAGCACAGCCTCTATCAGAAGCACAGCCGGTCATAGACAATGCAGCTTGTATTTTTTTTCAATTAATCAAATGGCTAGGGTGATGGTGTAAATTCTCTTGTGCAGGTTGAGTTAGAGAGATTACGTCTCCTTTGTGAAAGAATTGTCAAACGTGAGAAGATAAAGGTAACCCTTCTAATCTATGAACACGGAGATGTACACTGTTGGTGCCGTGTATTTGAGATTTGTTCATTTGTTTAACTTTCTGGCATTCCAATAATATTGGGTATACTAAAATCTAGTTGAGATTTCTCTGTTTGGTTTTTACAGTTAGAAGCTTACATCTCTGGTTTTTTTTTATGCTTAACTGTCTGTCTTTGTTGATGATTGACCGTCCCTCCTGTGAATATTTACAGCGGGAATTGGTTCTATGTTCACATGACATACTTGCCTTCAAAAGAGATCATGTTGCTAGGTCTGTCTTGGTGCATAGCCCTTTCATACTTCCTGATTGTAGTTCAGAATCAGCTACAACATCCCTTAAAGGGAACACAGAGGGATACAGATCATGCAGTGAAGCTGTCCAAAGGTCCGATGATGTAACTGTAGACAGCTCGGTTTCTGCTAAGCATCGAGTACGAGTTGCTGTTACCATGGACAGTGATCCAAAGTTGGATGATGACTGTTCAACTTCGCAAAGCCATTATAATCATAAGATTCCTGAGAGGGTGCAGTTTTCTGGCAAGCAGATTCCTCACAGAGCTTCCATCACATCACGAAATCTTTCGGATGACAGCGGATGGAGATCAAAATCAAGAAAGGTGAATTTGGCCAAAAAGAGTCTGTTGTCTCAGTTTTTGTGCTTCCTTTTTCCTTTTTTTTTTAAATTTTGGTTAGAAACGTAGAAAATTAGTTGTTAGTGGTTGAATTGGATTTGTACCAAGTGCTCATGCCATATTATTCTTTACAGCATCAAGAGGCATTTGGAAAAGAGCTGGTTATGACGTCAGACGAAGCATCGATGAAGAATTCAATGTTACCTAAAGGATATGCATATGTTCCTGCTGATTGCCTGTCTAATGATAAGCGATCCAAGCAGGATGTATTTACTAGCGAACCAACGGAGCACAATGGGTAAAAGCAAAGCGATGAATTCCTGGACTCTCTTTGAATGCCTATTTGAGGCTGACATCGATGCCATTTTGCACGCGGACTATCCGGACATTTGAGGAGAATGGCAAAATGTATCTGGAGATCGGCGACAGGGCTCCAACCCCTGTGGAGCCCTGTTTTCTAGTGTGGCACCAAGTCGTGCTCTGCTCTCTGGCGAGGAAAGTTTAACGTTGCTGCACATTCGTTATGAGGATTAAGTGTACAGTGGATGAGCGTTGCTTGCTTTTACTTGGATTAGAAGGGCTTGGATTTCGTTATAGTCATACTCGAGGAAGCACGGAACAGAAGCTTTCCTCCTTGTAACAATACCTTGGAGAATGTAGGGCATCATCTCCTCTTTCTTTGTAAAGCTGATGTATATATGTTGACAAATATTAATTTTCAAAGGACTGGTGCTCGGCATTAGATTCACCCAGCAATTAAATTATGTAACCCCCCATCTTTCTTGAAGCTTGTACTATATATTCAGGCAAAAATTTATAAAAAAAAACTTATGTGCTATATACACGTTCGTCTTCCTGCATGTCTCTTGCATCCAGCCTATCAAGGCTGATTGTCAATTGTGGGCGTAATAGATATCAATGAGTATTTATAAAATTTGAATTCAAGCTTCTATGCAATTATTGATGTCCTTATATGTGTATATTTCAATGTTTTCAAAATTGAATTGGACACTGGATTGACGTTGTAAACTGCTAAATGGTCGATTTGAATTTATTATGATTAAATTAATATATTTAAACTTTAAATAATGTATAAGAAAATGGAAGTAATTAAGGCGATATTAAATTATAAGTAATGCAAAACTATTGATGTGACATTTAATCACATAATTGTAACAGTCTATAACAATGTTGCTCCATTTGATTGGTTCTTGTAATAATCATTAACAATATTCAATAATAACATTAACTGTGGTGTGTTATAACTAACAAGTTGTTGAGATAGTAAGTAGTGTTATCCGATAAGGGGGAAAATTTAAATTTAAATTTTGAGAAGTACACGTATCAAACTTAGAGAGGGGACATCCTTAATCAAATAATTAAGAAAAAAAGACATTATTGACTGTAGTTGTAGTATAAACTTAGTCAGACTATATTAAGTGTTCGTTTGGGATAGCTTATTTTTTATTTATAATTACTTATAAATCGTGATTTACGGTACACAGGTAAGTATATGAGAGAAGTTTTATTTCGACTTACATAACAAGCATTTATTGTTTAAAAATAAGTTATCCCAAACTTCCCCTAAAATCCTTTGCTGGGCTTTTTTTTTTGGAACATAATCCTGTCCTTGGTCCATGGCAGTTCATTACATGCAATCTGGGTTTTTATGGTACTTCATCCTGTCCTGGGTTGACCATACGGAAGTTCATTACAATCGTGATGACCCTGCCTCTTCTAATGCTTTGTTTGGTACGTTGAAATTGGGTTTTAAGAAGTGGAAATGAAAATGAAATCCTAAAATTGATTTATTTAGTTGGCTGCAGCTCGCTCCATTAATAGAACTCACTTCCATCAAAATGATGGAAATCACTTCCTTTCCTTGAACATATGGTAGTGAGGTGGTTCCAGTGAAATTTTCTGACTATTATACCCCGTATATTTTACCAATTGGCCAGTTTGCCCACGTGATTATACTCCATCTTTCTTCACTTCCAGTTGCATATACTCGATAGCCTCCTCCCTCTCTCATAGCGATGGCGGCGACGACCGCCCTCCCTCTCACATAGCGACGGTGATCCCCCTCCCCCTCTCACAGCCACGAAGACGGCGAGCCCCCCCTCACAGCGACGTCAACGGCGACGGTGAGCCCCCCCTCTCTCACGGCGGTGGCAGCGGTCCTCCTTCTCGATCTCGATTTTTGTCTGAAAGCTCCGTCTCCCCTTCCCTCTTCAACTTTTGCTGGAGTTGATTTCCGATAAGCTTCAAGCTTCAAGCTCATGTCCTCCTTCTCAATCTCGATTTTTGTTTGAGTAGATTTCCAATTTGGATTTGATTTATACTTTATATTGTTAAGATTGATTTATAATTGAGTTTGTGTATGATTTCTCTGACATTGGTGGCGGTCAATTTCCGGTGAGATGCCGTTGTGGATCCGTTTTTGGCCTGTGTTATTGATTTTTTCTTAGTTTATGGCAATGGAGATTTTTTTCCCTCATAGAGAGGGTTAGAGAGGGTATTTTGATATTTTTATATTATTAATATTAATATAAATTTTAATTAAATTTTATATCTCATTTTCATCCTCATACCAAACACATTTTAAAACTTACTTGTGACTCCACTTTTATTTCTATTTCCCCTTTCAATTTTATCAAAAGAATTCTTCCAACGTATAACGGGGCATAAGTGTTTTTTAGATTTTTTTGTTGGCCCAAAAAAAGAATTGGGGTGTGAAAAAGGAGTCCACAGGCCCAATTCGGTTATGTGTCTGGATTCCTTGTTCTAACCTTGGCAGCCTTGTTGAACTGGGATCAGGATCCTCTGAAATCGGGATTGGAAAATGGGCTCGCTGGAGACACCGACAACCACTGAAAACGGCTCCGCCCCTGTTTCTGGTAACGGGAAAGTTCCCGCTGCCGATGGGGTGCCATTGCAGCCCGTGGGGGCCGTCGAAATGGCGTCGGAGAAGCCGATGGAATCCGATCAATCGAAGAAGCGGAGGATGGCTTTGCTTCCCCTGGAGGTTGGAACTAGGGTTTTGTGCCGGTGGAGGGATGGAAAGTTTCATCCTGTAAAAGTCATTGAACGACGCAAGATTCCATCCGGTGACCCCAATGAATATGAGTACTACGTCCATTACACTGAGTGTAAGACCTTCAGTTTACTGGAACCTTGATGTTGCCCGATATTGAATTGTTTGGGTTTTGGGTATGATGTGGCTGAGCGTGATATCGATGTTGGTTCAAGTTTTGAATTTGTGAAAATGGGTTCATTAGCATAAGAGCTACTTGATTTATGTCTGCGAACGTGATTTTTGGTTTACCTATTTCATAATGATTTTCTAATTACCACTTCGTGTCAACAGTTTTGAACCAACTATCACCGTGTCATTTCACATCTGTTTACCCTTTGTAGAAATGCTAATTAATTGGAATTGTGAGACATCGTATTAGTCTCTGATTCTTCATATTTCTGTTCTTGGCAGTTAATAGGAGGCTTGATGAGTGGGTGAAGCTAGAACAACTTGACCTTGATTCAGTGGAGGCTGTTGTTGATGAGAAAGTAGAGGATAAGGTAATAGTTATATTTTTGCCAAATATCTCTGTTTTTCCGAATAAACCATGGGGTTTGGTAGAATTGCGTTTTGAACTTGGGCGTTTTATTGAAATTTAGTTATACTATGAAAACAAATCGTTTCCTTTCATTGCTTTCAATTTTGGGTGGCTGTGGATAGCAAGAACTATTATTCCTCCATTTATTGGTAGCCTGGAGTTATTTATTCATACCTGCAGTCGCATGGGCTGGCCACCTTTTGTGATATTACTGTCTAGCTCTCACTCAGACTATTGCATTTGTAAATTCCTAGGTGACAAGCTTGAAGATGACACGCCACCAAAAGCGGAAGATTGATGAGACACATGTAGAGGTACTGAGTTCTCATCTCACACCCTGAACAATTGCATGCTTGCTCATGTCACCTGCTAGACTTTGCTTCTTGTACTTACTTGCTTCTAAGCAAGTGCTGCTTCAAATTAAGTTAAGGCCTTTGCCTTGCAATTTTTCTGGAAATGCATGTAATTAGTTCTGGAACCCTGCAAAAACTCATATATTTGAGCCAATTCATGCATGAAATATACATTTTTTTTCTGTTCTAAGCTGCATATAAGACTTCTGTGGATGAGTAGTTCTATAAAAAGAACTGAACCATCTCACTCGAGGACCTTTCAAAAATGAAAACCACGTTACATGCAAAGAGAAAGTAATTTTATTATATTTCTTTCTTTCTTTCTTTTGCTTGTGTGTGGGTTTTCAGAGAGAAATTAATTCATGAAGTCTGATGGAACATGTAGTTTGGTGATATTCACTGCATGATCAGTTTTATGAAAATCAACTTAAAATCCTGTGGCTGCTCTGTTTCTTATAGTTTTGTCACACACTTTTTACTGCTTCAATTTAGGAGGGGCATGAGGAACTTGACGCTGCTAGCTTGCGAGAGCATGAGGAATTTACGAAAGTGAAAAATATAGCCACTATTGAGCTTGGAAGATATGAGATTGAGACTTGGTACTTCTCCCCCTTCCCACCAGAATACAATGACTGTGTGAAGCTGTACTTTTGTGAATTTTGCCTCAATTTCATGAAGCGCAAAGAACAGCTTCAGAGGCATATGGTGAGCTGTGCCTTGAAAACTGCTTCCATTTCCTTTTATGTTTTTTTGGATTTATGGAGCGGTTATTTTATGGTTCACCCTGTCTCTTTGGAAAGGAGTACACATCTGATTAGTTATCCTTAAAAGAAAGAAGTAATTTGTAGGTTTACATGCTTAACCTAAACTCTATCTTATATACCTTTTCTCTGCCCCTTATTCATGCAGAAGAAGTGTGATCTTAAGCATCCCCCTGGTGATGAGATATACAGAAGTGGTACTTTGTCAATGTTTGAGGTACACTTTTATCATGGCCTGTGTTGCTTTGTTATTACTAGTTAATAATCATTATTCTAATGTGTTTCTGGCAATTAATTTTAAAGTTCCTTTTTCCTCTCAGCCTCGTTTCTCTTATAATTGATCATTTTTAAGGTTTTGTCAATCTCTATTGTCGAAGGGCTTCCAGTGAATTACAATCAGAGTTGGGCTTACTTTTCTCCTTTGCACCCCTCTCTTTTTTCAATCTCCATGAGATGAAATCTACATCAGTTCAATTTATTGATTGATTGGACTCGGTGAATTTTTATCTTTGATGCAATTTAATGTGATTTCACTTAATTGATGCCTGATATAAAACGTTCTTGTTGATTTATTTGTTGATGCATATTGTTTCAATGGTAAAGGTGGACTCCGTGCTGTCATTTACTGGCTGATCACTAACTGTAAACTAAATTCAATATTCTCCGATCTTACTCTATCTGTGTGTTTGTTCATTGTTTTGATTTGATACTTGGCTGTTTTACATTTTGTGGTTACCTTCAATTATTAGCTGTCTGTAAAACAGGTCGATGGCAAAAAGAACAAGATTTATGGGCAGAATCTCTGTTATCTGGCAAAGTTGTTTCTTGATCACAAGACCCTCTATTATGATGTAGACTTGTTTCTGTTCTATGTTTTGTGTGAATGTGATGATCGAGGATGCCATATGGTGGGCTATTTCTCCAAGGTAAGGTTATTATTTTGTTGTCACTTTGGTTTCTAATGGGACGTTTTAAATTCACACATGACCTTCCAATGACTTTTGAACCATTTATTTTGTCTGTTCTGATATGCTGAACGTGGACTTTATCAAACTTTTCTGAAGCACGAGTCATTTATCATGTAGTTTAGCTCCCTAATTAATTATTTTATTTAAATTATTTTGTTAACTTCAAGAGTAGTTAATTCTATGTTATTGATAGACAGGGAGTAACATTAGTTCTGTGATACGAAGCACTTAACTTTCCCGTTTTCTTCACTACTGTTTTTGTACTTATAGGTTGGTATTTTTCCTCCTATGATGGCTAACTGTATTAATACTTCTTTCCATGTTTAATCATGAAGGAAAAACATTCAGAGGAATCTTATAATTTGGCGTGCATCCTCACCCTTCCACCCTACCAAAGGAAAGGCTATGGCAAATTTCTAATAGCATTCTGTAAGCTCTATATATCTCTTTGGATAATGGGTCCCATCTATATGTTTAAATCCTATACGAACAAAATCCGTTAATATTTCAAACTTGGAGCAGCGTATGAACTTTCTAAGAAAGAGGGCAAAGTTGGCACACCTGAAAGACCCCTTTCTGACCTTGGGCTGTTGAGCTACCGAGGATATTGGACCAGGGTTCTTTTGGACATCTTGAAGAAGCACAAGGGTAATATATCTATCAAGGTAAGCATCCTTTGCATTTCTTTCGAGGATGTATGTAATTACTTTCTTTGCTCAAAAAGTGAATCAATCATTATTCATTTCTATTGAAGAAATCAACCAATTATGACTTCATTAAGTTGTCTGGAAATAAAATTCCTTTTTTATTATCTGGTCTACATGTTGAAGTAAATATTTTCTGATTGGGTTTTAGTTATCGTGGTTCGGGTTCATTTGTCTATAATGTTGGTTGTTAGTTAACAATGCAGCATCGAGTTCCTCATATAAGGTGGTTAGTACTGAAAATCTCTTTATGATCTCTAAACTCAATCACCTGTAATGCTGCATAACAATGATAATGAACGAAAGATATTGAATTGTTGATTAATTTATGGCATTATGTATTTTGGTGTTTTTCTCAGCATCCCTGATATTGCACATGCTCTTGATAACTCTCTGACTGAATCGGCTACTTTTCCACAGGAGCTGAGTGACATGACAGCCATTAAAGCTGAAGATATATTGACTACACTTCAGAGCCTAGAATTGATCCAATACAGGAAAGGACAGCATGTTATATGTGCAGATCCAAAAGTTTTGGATCGCCATCTCAAAGCTGCAGGAAGGGGCGGTCTGGAGGTTGATGTTAGCAAATTGATCTGGACTCCTTATAAAGAACAAGGGTGATGATGACATATCATCAAAGAGACACTTATATTAAATTAAATGTAACATAAGCTTGTATGGATACAGATTCTAGGTTAGAGATGTTATATATCAGTCCTTATCTGCGTGTGTTAGCAAAAAAGAGGCTTATTGTGTACTTAAATTAGCACAGGTAAAAGGAAAATCAGAAGACCGCCGTAGTTGCTTCTCATTGTGCCCTTTTTGTTTCCAATGCTCTATGTTGTGCTGCATCTTTTGCGCACTGAGCTGGTTTAGCCTGGACCTGGAGGGCTGAGCTGAGCATATATAACTGTGTCTGCTGATTCTGACAGTAACTAGGCGAGTTCTCTGATCAGTCTGATGTACCAGTGTTATGTATAATTTGTGAATTGTGAATATTATGATTTGTTACGGGTATCTTGGCTAGGTGTGTGTTTGGGATAGCGGTAGAAAAAATAATTTATGATTTTGACTTGTTAAAAATGATTTAATAGAAAAGTCAGTTTTTGTAATGTAATTTATGTTTGGATGAGTGATTTATTTTTAGACAATAAGTGCTTATAAATCGTGATTTACGGTATATAAGATAAATATGTGACAGGAGTTTTATCTCGACTTACGATATACGTGACTTAGTAGAAAAGCTGTGATGAGGAGCTTATTTAATAAGTAGCTTATTCTATCTAGATCTTGGGAGGAAAATATTGCTGGGTTCAAAGCAGAGGTCACAGAATGGAATGAGAAGAGTTTTGGGAATATTAATCACAGGAAAGCTCGTTTGCTTCATAAATTGGAAAAGTTAAATGAAGGTCAAGAAGGGGATAATAAATGGAAGGTGGTGTGGGAAGAGTTAGAAAAGTGTTTGGTTCAGGAGGAATTAATGTGGTTACAGCGTTCCAGATGTAACTGGTATACTCAGGGGGATAAAAATACGAAGTATTTTCATACAGTTACGAATAGTCGTCAAAGGAGAAAGCAAGTGGAAGCGCTTAGAAGGGATGATGGGATATGGATTTATAGTGAGGAAGATCTTAAACGAGAAGGAACTACTTTTTTCCAGAATCTCTACACCGAAGAACAGAACCAGAGTGGAGAAGTTAATTTTGGTGGTACCTATCCATTGATCTCTGAAAACTTGTTACAAATGATGGGTGCAATGGTTACGGAACAAGAAGTGAAACAAGCAATGTTTAGTATGGGACCTCTCAAAGCCCCTGGTCCAGATGGCTTGAATCCGCTATTCTTTCAAAACCAATGGAATATTGTACGGGAGTCAGTGGTGAAAATGGTTCAGGATATCTTTGGTAGGCCTAATGAGGTTAGAAGGGTTAATGGGACTTATATCGTTTTGATCCCCAAGATTGAGATTCCCCAATGCATTCGGGATTTTCGTCCGATAAGTTTGTGTAATGTTATCTATAAAGTTGTTACAAAAATTCTAGCCACCAGGATGAAGAGGGTTATGCCAAAAATCATTTCACCAAATCAGTGTAGTTTTGTGCCTGGAAGACAGAGCTCTGATAATATTGTCCTTGCCCAGGAAATTGTGCACTCGATGAAGAAAACGAAGAAGAAACAGGGATTTATGGCTTTGAAAATAGATCTTGAGAAAGCGTATGATCGTGTGCGTTGGGATTTTGTGGTGGCACGGTTACATGAATTACACTTCCCATCCCAAATTATTGATCTAATAATTGCATGCCTTACTACCCCTGAAATGCAGGTTATGTGGAATGGCAAGCCTGGACCAACTTTCAACCCGTCCCGAGGTGTTAGGCAAGGTGATCCTATATCTCCATACTTGTTTGTACTTGTTATGGAAAAATTGGCTCATCTTATTCAAGCGGAGGTGAACGCGATGAATTGGATTCCATTTAGGTTAAAGAAGCATGGGGTGGCAATTTCACACTTGTTCTTTGCTGATGATCTTTTTCTGTTTGCTGAGGCTTCTCTTGAGCAAGCAGCAATTATTAAAGCCTGCCTAGATGATTTCTGTGCTGCATCAGGAGAAAGAGTCAATGGAGCAAAGTCCAGGATTTTCTTTTCAAGGAACGTTAGCCATAACAGGAGAACGGAGATCAGCGAGTTTCTTGAATTTACACCGACTGCGGACCTTGGTAAATATTTGGGTATTCCTGTACATCACGACAGGGTGTCGAAGCATACCTACCAGTACCTAGTAAATAAGATGGAAGACCGTTTGAAGGGTTGGAAGGCGAATACCTTGTCAATGGCTGCCCGTCATACACTTGTATCTTCAGTAGTTTCAGCAATTCCCAGTTATGCCATGCAATCAGCATGGTTACCAGCAGCTACCTGTGAAGAGATTGATAAGAAGTGTAGGGGTTTTCTGTGGGGAAGTTCTGGTATGAGTAAGAAGCCTTCAATGGTTAAATGGGATGAAGTATGTAAACCAAAGGATGTAGGAGGCCTGGGTTTACGTCATGCTCGAAAACAGAACGAAGCCTTTATGATGAAGCTAGGGTGGGGTCTGGTGAAACGACGGGATACATTATGGGTGAAGTTTATGCGGGAAAAATATAAATGTGGGGAAGATATTTTGCCCGTCATAAACAATGCGAGGGGTGGTTCTCAGGCATGGAAGGGGATAAGGCATGTTTGGGAAAAGGTACAGCAAGGAGTAGGATGGCGGATAGGAAAGGGTGACAGAGTGCTCTTTTGGACAGACTCATGGCTTCCACATTATGATAGTCTTGTGAGTTACTGTGTTAGAGATATTCCGGATGACATGTTAGCGGAACCTGTGTGTACATATGTAACTACGTCAGGAGGGTGGGACTGGGCGAAGTTTGATTCATTCTTACCTTACTCGGTGCTTGATGCCATACGGAGGGTCATTCCGTCTGCTCGAGGAACTGAGGAGGATATACCCATATGGCGGCTCTCGAATAGTGGGGAGTTTACTATCAAGTCAGCATATGGACTAGTAGTCGGGGAGCAGAATTCAACAAATCGCGGGTTATGGCGAAGAATATGGAAACTGCGCACTCCTCAAAGATGTAAAACTTTTCTGTGGATGGCAGCCCGTGGGAGATTGATGACGAATTCATGGAGAGCAGTGTGTGGAATGCAAGTACAGCAGGATTGTTTTTTGTGTGCAGGGGTGTCTGAGAGTGTGTTACATGTACTTCGAGATTGTCGTATAGCGAGAGTTTGTTGGGCGAGGATTTCAGATTCTCCCGCTCAGAGTACAAAGTTCTTTGAGTCTATGGATATAACCTCTTGGATAAGATGGAATTTATTACAGAGAAAAGAATATGAAGGGGTGAGCTGGCAGGTATGGTTTGCAATTTTTTGTAGGCAGCTTTGGCTAAATAGAAACTCTGGAGTATTTCAAGGTAAGACCTCGGGGCCTCATCAGTTGATAGCTCAAGTCCGAGCTCAGACAAGATGGGCTGATGTGACGCTATGTAAGCCTTCTTTTGAGACAAGAGTTAATACATCATGGAAACCTCCATATGTTGGTTGGGTTAAAGTTAATGTCGACGGCGCATGTAGTTCGGGAGGGGATCGTGCGGGGTGTGGAGGGATCGTGAGGGATCATGAGGGTAATTTGCTGACTGGGTTCATGTATGGCTTGGGTAGAGGATCTAGTCTTAATGCTGAGATGTGGGCAGTAATGATAGGGCTTAAAATGGCTTGGGATTCGGGGAAGCGGCGAATAGTGATAGAGTCGGACTGCTTGGAGGCTTTGGAGCTGATAATGGGTGGCTGGGAGGAAGATCACATGGAAGCTCAGTTACTCGGGGAGATTCATGGTATGTTAGATAGAAGTTGGGATGTATCAATGGAGTGGTGTGGACGACAATCTAATCATGTTGCGGATATTTTAGCTAAGGAGTCACTGGGTATAACTACAGGGCTTGTCTGGTTTCGGGAACCACCAGAATGCATTCGGTCTACGTTACTTTCAGATATAGGTGTCTCATAGTTTTCTTTTTGTTGTTTGTGTGTTTTTCTCTTTCTTTCCTTGTTTTTGTGTTGGTTTTTCTTTTCATGCTATTTCTTTAAAGTGTATGTCAATCAAAAAAAAAAAAAAATAAGTTGAACCAAATACTGAAAAAACACAACACTTTTATTTGGGTTTATTACCCAAAAACGGGTTTATTTCTGTCAAATAAGCTGAACCAAACTCACCCCTATACGTCACAGGGCATTTACAAGAGTACGACACTTGAGTAATTTGAAGTTCGAGTTTGGCCGGCGTCAAAGTATGTGTAATCGTCCCTAATCAAATCAGCGGGTCTGAGCCGGTGGGAGCGTGGGGCCCAGCATCCATGTCTTGCCACACATAATGTGTCAGTGTAACCTTTAGGCCTGTTTGGCTTCCTGTTTAAAAAATCTGTTTACATAAGTTGAGATAAAACATTTTTCACATACTTATATCTCATATACCGTAAATTATATTAGAAAAACAACATCTACAGTTAATCCAAACAGACAGTTCGCCACTTTCACTTACCTTACATTAGAGTTTTGGAATTTTCACTGTCACTCTCTCCAGTTCCCATCTTCTTGGTTGAAATGATTTTCACAATTTAGCAATTATTTATTTATTTTATATTCACAAAAATTTAGGTGTGTTGGGTTTTAATCTATCAGAGTCATAACATATCTTTAGGTCCAAAAGCGCTTATAAATATTGTATGTTTAGTGTGTTTGAATTAAATTATGTTGTAAAAACACCAACTATAGCTAATTCATACAGGCGGCTCACCACTTTTACTTACCTTCCATTAGAGTTTTGGAATTTTGACCCCCCCTCTCTCTCCACTTCGCATCTTTTTGGTTGAAATGAATTTCTCAATTTAGCAATTATTTATTTATTTTATATCCACAAAAGTTTAGGTGTGTTAAATTTTGATTTATCAAAATCAGGACATATCTTTAGGCCCAAAAGCGCTTATAGATGTTGTATGTTTAGTGTGTGTTTGAATTAGTTTTTAAAAAATAACTTTTACGATTTAAATATATGAGAGGAATTTTATCTCGATTTACAAAAAAGAGTTTTTGATACAGTGATTTGGGACTTATCCAAACACTGGCTTAAACTAAGATAGTCTGGGTTGGAGCATGACGTTGATAGATCAAAAAGTCTTGGGCAACTCTTCAGCGAGTTGCGCTATTAGAGCTCGAGTTTGCTACAGTTTTAAATTTTTGAATGTTTAGAAATATGTGTAATATACTTTTCTTTTCCGACTTCTGTTTCTTTTTTTTTCTTTTAATGGCCAGCACAAAGTTTGAGGCTTACAAAACGTCCAAACTAAGATTTAGACAGGAACTCCATGACCCTGGGACATATGTCCACATTCATGCTCAAAAAATCAAAACAAACTAACGGGGCATTGCCTAATTCCCTGTACTCCTGAACAATATCATGTGCCATCTTAACAAGATAATCAGCGCATTGAATACCTTCCCTATACACGAATGAGAAATTTCCAGATCCCAACCAGACGAAATAAGAGAGCGTAGGTTCTGTTTCTGTAGCTTGACAAATCATGAATTTCCAACGTTTATGATTTCATCTAAAACATTGCGCCGTTTAAGGGTTGAACAGCTTACTTTTCCACATAAACGGTTTTCATTTCTAATTTCCACGAAACAATGATCGATTTATGCAATTTCCGTCATATAGCATTTTCAAGATCCCCATTTTTATGTCCAGAAAACCGATCCATTTTACCACTTTCTCAGTACAAACCTCGTCACTTAAACAGAGCCTCGATCTATGACCTAGTGGTGCTGCGTCCCCATAACGGAAGGTACTAATTCAACGAAGAAACTCTTTCAAACTAGAAATTGGGTAGTAAGCTAAACAAAATCATTTACTTTATGTACACAAAAAAATCCCACTCAATGAGGAAAAAAGGAAATTGCATCAAATAATCATACACTAGTAGGCTGTAGAAGAGACCTTGGATGATGATGAATGTGTTGAAGCTGAAGATTTCTCAAGGCAACCCCACCCGATCTCCTTTTCCAAAGACTTTCTGCTTCACTTTCTGCCTCCGATTTCTGTGCTCGCTTTACAACCGGCAATGGAGGATCCATCTTATCAATACTTACAATAACACAACTCTTGTCTCTGTTCCTATCATTCCTCGCCAAATCTCGACGCCTACCACCACAACTTGTCACCGCGTGAGCAGTATCTGGGGTGTTAGTGCTTAGATTCTTGGCAGAGAAAATCTTTCTGAGCTTGGAGTACTTGATCAGAGCAGAGAAGGGTGATGTTAATGAGGCGTTACTTTTGCTGGTGAAGCTGATGATTCCACGTGATTGCGAAGTAGCAGGTAACCCAACTACTTTGTTGTTCCTCTTCACTTGACCCATACAGCCGATTCTAGGGGAGAAGGGTTCGTCGCAGAACGACGCCGTCCGGTTTCCCCACCGTGGAACACTCGCATCTTTGATCATGGACGTCCTTGAACAAAGCATCGGCAGAAACATGCTTCTCTGGAGATGAAACTTGTGGTAATGATCATGACGACGATGTTCATAATCAGCCATATCGTTGCTCAGTTCACAAAATTTCAGAGAGAAAGATCAAAGTGAGAGTGTAGAAAAACAGAGAGAGCGAGCAGGAAGGAAATGGATGAGAAGGATGAAAATAAGAACAAGAGAAAGATCAAGTCGTCATTTCGGAGTTAACATGGAGTTTGAGTATGTCAAGATTGATGATGAAGTTGACTGTGAAGTTTAAGTTTACTTGGTCATGTGGGGAATAGAGACAAGAGAAAAAATGATCACTGGGAAGAAGGAGTGATGGAAGAAGAACTAAGAGGAACAGGACCACTTTATTCATTGGTGGATTATATTATTGGCGTTTAGCCCAGAAAATATTTAAATTAATTTAATTTAATACTATGAAAGACAGATTTGAATCATCCTTTGATTTGTTCCAACATCCAGATGATTATGCCTCAAACTCCTGCACATGCTGCTCCATAAATCATAGGCTCACAACATCTTTGTCTTGTTCCCTCCGACTTTTTATTGGGGAATGATCCATAATGCCAAGTTGATTACAGTACTTCATTTTATTATTACTCCAAACTGCAACAACATTTGGGAATGAGGTTTCCAAGAAGTCAAAAGAGTCAAAGACAATAATTATGTATCTGCACATTGGCCTTGGCAATATAACCTGCCCTGTTATTCGCCTAGTCCTTATTATATTCCCTATTTGATCAAGTACGAGCATTTAAAAAGAAGTATTTTAAGAAAACAATTATTGCCCACCTATTTCAAAATCTTTTTTTAAAAAAATTATTACTTATTAATGTACCAGTATTAATTATTTAGTACACTCCCAATATTTTTTCATACACAAATCATATTTTGCCTAAGGATATTATTGTTCTTGATTTTTTTTCCAGGCAGTATAGACATCTTAGTGCACTCTTCTCGACTTGCATATGTGACCTTCTTATCACTTTAGCTAATCGTTTGATTGTGCTATGTGCCCCATTTTAAGTTTTAACACAGGATTAATGTTGACAATTTTTTTACCATTTAAGTTGTGCACTGCCGGCTCGCCATGCGGCATAAGTTGAAAATGTCGATGTGGCAAGAGTATAATACTTTGTCTACTAAAAACCAAGGTTCTTAGACCCGGCCGGCCCGGAACCAGCCGAACCAGTCAATAGACCGGTCTGGTTCCCAGTCCGGTCCGGGTCCCAATTTTAAAAAAAAAAATTTAACTTTTTTCTTTATAATTTTATACTATAAGTCTAAAATATTCAATTATTCACCTGTTTGGTCACAGTTTAGCTTCAGTTTAACTCCGATTTAGCCCCGGTTTGACCCACTGACCCTTAACCCAATACCCTGACCAGTTCAATACCTGATCCGTATTTTAATATCTTAGTAAAAACTCACCACCTCAGCTACTTAATTCCAATAAACATTAGCTGGACCTCACCACGACATGACCCTTGCTTGCTTGCAGCTCCTATTCTTCGCACGCGGTCCGATCTCAAAAATGTCTCTACTGATTTTTCTTAATTTCCCCTCTATTATTAAATGTCTCAATCATTAAATGAAATTTTAATGATTCATAAATTAAGATTATTTAATATTATAATAATATTTTTATATAACATAATATTCCCACCATTAAAACTTAATATAACAGTGAAAAATACTCCCTTCGATCTTAAATGTAGAGTAAAGTTAGCATTTTTAAAAAGATTAAAGAAATTAATTAAATTATTTTAGAGTATTTATATTTATTATTTTTTTTCTAAGCTAATTAATTTAACTAATAAATTGATATATAATTTAAAGATATATAATATATTATATGATTAAATAATTTTTTTAATTTTTTTAATTTTTAAAAAAATCAATTTTATCTTATATTTAAATATCAAAAAATATTTAATAGAGAGAGATGAATGAAAACCACCTTTCCCATCTAACCTCACGGACATATAGGCAGAAAATTAGTGTATGTTTGGATGAGCTTAATTTTTAAGAATAAGCACTTATTACGTAAGCCGAGATAAAACTTCTCTCACATACTTACCTCGTATACCGTGAATCACGATTTATAAGCACTTATTACCCAAAAATAAGCTATTCCAAACGAGCACTAAATTACGCCGGCGTTTAAATATGGGTAAGCAGGTTAGCGTGTTTTGAGGGAGTGGGGCCCATCCTTCATTTATTGCCGCGCACCACGCAATACACGTGTCTCATTTTGCCCCTTCCTCATACTTATCCCAGTATCAAGGCTTTGACTTTTGACCTTCATTTTCTCATTTTTATAGTTTTTTTGTCAAAATGATTTCCCGCGTTTAGCAGAAATAATGGTACTTTACAAAATGTTGTTAGCTCAAAATTTGACCCATGAAGTACTTTACAAAATGTTGTTTGCCCAACTATTGACCTATGACATGAATAAAACTCTTGTCAAAGTTAAACAAAGATATTTTATCCCAGGCCCTATATTGTGTCAAATAAGAAACATCATTCATATTTTTTTTCCTTTATACTAACATTTATTCTCCAAAGAAAAGAAGATGAAACATATTTAGTGGGGATTATATTGAATTAATTTGGTGAAGCCAAAATGGGGGGCCAATCACATGCATATCACGTGCGACAGAATCGATTACCTATGTTGATGCGTTTGTTTGCGGCCGACAGGGATTGATCGTGTCCATGTGGCGGTCTCTTTTGGTAACACCCTCGCGTGTTGGCTCGTTCGTAGGCTCATAAATTCAGTGAACACACCCATGTAGGATTGGACCTCCCACCGTTTTTGTTGTGTTTCGTGCAATAATGAATTTGATTAATTTCTTTAATATTTGGTGGGCATAAAATAAAACGCTAGCATTCTTTGCTATTAACATCACTTCACCGTATGAAGATGAGAAAGGGGATAATGAGAGAAACTCAACCAATCATCCCGTGAGTTTATTAAGTGGTTTCTGAAAAGTTTCACATGAATTATTTGCTGTTACATCAAGAAATCTGCGGAAAAGCCATTCATTTGTGGTCTTATTAATGGAGTGCTTAAGGCAAGAAATTGTCAAAAGAGGATTTTGTGTCTTAAAAAAAAGGGAAAGAAAACTAAAAACTTATCCACCCAGTCATGGATCCTGTAAGAAGCGTGGAAAAAGTATAAAAGAGAGAATGATTTAAGAGTGAAGGTGAAGCTGCTTGAGCGTATTATTGCCCAAGATTGCGTGCTTGTGTGTGATTTTTAGAGGTATTTTAGATCAGTGAGAGTGTGGTTTAAGCATCAGAAGCTTTACGTTCTTAACTAATGAACTTAACTGAGTTACACACAGCATATACAAGGCAGTATTTGGAAGTTCATTGATGGCAGATAATCAGATTTTGCTTCAGATAATGGAGTTTGTAACGCATGCTCAACTTTTTTTCTTGTCCTTAATAGGTTATGATTTAGAAAGTTGAGTGATCTTGCAAGCCCAGAAAGTAGAGAATGTACAGGTGCCATGTAAATCTCAAACTCAGCTTCATAGATTGTGAGGACTTTAACGGGAAATATGAGAATAGATCATTCGATGCTTTTACCTTCCATTTATGCATTTATGGTAACGCTCTGGCTTTGCAAATGTGAAGCTATAAACTCAACAATGGCGATGCTTCGCTCAGAAAGAGTTTTCAGAAAGTTGGTAATTAAGTTTTACGGAGTATATCATTTGGGCAGTGAAGCAGAAAAACTAGACATGGGATCCCTCTCTGTGAACGGAGAACTTCAGAGATTATAAAAATTGCCGCTCTTCAGCTAATTCTTGTGTTTCAAGAAATCATATCGCTTCAGTTCTAAATCTGACATAAATTAAACCGATGGGCAATAGACTGGGTCATAACTAGATTAACGCTAATACTAAAAGACGATACTGGTAACAACGAACGAATCTCGTTTAACTTATTTAATAAATATAAAATATGCCTGATTTATTTTAAATAAAATATAACATCAGTTTTACAAATTGATCATCCTGCCCAAGAAAAGTAAACATTGAAGGTATAACACACTTTGCATGTGCTCTTAGATAGGAACATTCGAGTCTCAACTGTAAAGCCTTTTGACATCAATTCCACCGCTTGAGAATGTCACCCCTGGATACACAAATTATATTATCGCATTGAACCGTATCATTGAAACAATTAATACATTGATTTTCGTTACAAAGAACACAACAGACATCTATAAATAGGAATGTTGACAAATAAAATAAAATAAATTAAACATAAAGAGGAAGGTATGAACAGATCTGTAAATTCATATTCATGCCGTTCAATTCCAGACTTGAACGAACAGCTTCAATGAAAAGTTTCCGTCATTTCTGTATATTTGGCTGGATTTCTGTCTCAAAATTGCCCTGTTAGTTCCAGAGTCAAACGAACAATTAATCCTTCTTCCAACGAGGCAAAACCCTTCTGCATGGAATCAATTCAAGATAAAGCACTCCAAACAGCCCCTTCCCCTTCACCACATTTTAGGTGAACATATTTAATCTTCTCCACTGATTTGCAGATTCCACTGCAGCTCCAATCAAATGAAGCAACGCATGTGTTACCTGCCTGCGCCTTCCACTCACAATCTATACAAAAAGCATTAATCCCATAAGAGAACCGTACCCAGAAGAACCTTCGGCAGTTCTTGAGACTTGAAATAATCAGATACATCTTACATACCTGGAGGAGTCCCACAGCACATGTTGCGGTCATCAATGTGCTCAACTTCGAGACCGATGAACCATGAACCAAGTGAGACATCTTCATTAGCATACTTGTGTAATATGGGCCTGCACCCACAATTTGCACTTCCATCATTATTCTATGCTAAACATACAACATCAAAGCCTATTATTTGTATCCATCCTGTTAAAGAATTTAACCTAGACATGCAAAATATCTTTGCTTTTCATCAAATCCGGTTTGAGGCTAAATATCAGTTCAGCTGTGAAATGCTCAACTACTGAACTGATTGCTAAATATCAACCAAAAAAAGCACACATGTATTGCTTCACGATCAGTAGATAGTGATTCATTACTGAATGAAAAATCATATCCTTACTGGTTAATGGAAATGTATGTAGCCAGATCCTTAGAAAGTGCGTATATCTGTCCAGTAGCATGTCGGAAGTATTTGTTCCCCTCTTCTCCAAACTTCCAGAACTCAGGCTCATGATACTTGACATCCCTAGAAATATGAAAACATATTCTTAAGATGAGACCATCCACTGAGACATGGGGCACAGGAAAAAAATGGTGAAGTGGACTTACTTTCGGGCAAGAACAGGTCCAGATTTCATACACCCAATATAGACTCTTGGTTTTGAACGATGACGAGCAAGAGTTGTTGCCAAGACACCTAATTTGCAACAGAATAAAACCCTAGTTGTGAGGATAACAGGAAACTCAAGAAAGAATTTGAGAGTCCTGAGACAGTGCATACCTAAGTTGACATGGACATCATCATCCACCTTGACGTAAAAATCTGCATCCCATTTAGCAACTGCACTAGAGAAGAAAGTCTTTGTCTTTGCAGACAGTTCATGATACCCTTCAACATGTTCCTACATGACAATTTGTAATCAAGATTATGATCCCTGCCAGATATCCCAGATCATTCTCACTTAAACAATTCTTGTGAAGTTTCTTACCAGCCGAAGGAAGTCATGGTGCTGGGCATCTTCTGAATCAATAGCTCGATCAAGAATACTGTTGGAAGTTGCACTGAGACAACCACAAACATCCATCATGTCAGTTCCACAATGCTGTAATTTGTAGGCCATTATCTCAGATAAAGAAGTATTGAGTTATGTAGTAATTGAGCCTAATCAAACCCAGAATCCAAAAATAGTTTTTCCAAGCCTTTCTTTTTAATTAAAAAAGATTTTGAAAATACTCCCAAATCCCTAATTCTTTTAAACAGCTGAATTTGGAGGATTTTTGTGATTTAGCTAAATTATTGGCTGTCAGAGTAAAAGCATATGTGAAGTGACCAGAAAAATGAAGTAAACTTAAATGAGTGGAGCATAAAGAAAATATAAGAAATGACAGTGTAGACTTCAGGGGAAGGAGTAACTTGAAGAACATATACCGTCAGTAGCATTAGCCATCTGCAGTAACAACCAGATTGAAACACTACTTATTTTATCAGAGATGGCAAAAGCCTATTTCGAGGTCATTAGCCATGAGAATTCAAAAAAGGATTAGGGGTGAAGTACTTCAGCATCATATTGTATTTATGAAATCGTTGTAGAAACTGTCAAGCATACTTATTAAACACTACTGCATCAGTTGCGAAAATGCACAATTCTATTCTGAGTTAAGTGATCATATGGTTAATGGATAAAGCTTTGCAATCAGAATCATCCGAGTAATTACCTGTGGCCAATCATGAATCTGATGATAATTCCCTTCTCACGTTCCAATCGAAGGAGCTGTTCCCCTGACCAAAAGTATGAGCAAAATCCAAAACTTCCATGAGAAATCAATCCATCACTTACAAATAAAATCAACTTTCCACCAGAAATTCGTCACCTTGTGGCATCCAAGTCTCCCTAACTGAATCTCTCCGCTTCCTGCTACTGAAAGCTGTGTTTATGCCGATAACTACAAACGCCTTCTTCCTGGGAGCTGCTTCCGCAGATGTCTCAGAGTTGGTCGCCGCAGAGCCATCTGAGACCCCTATTTCTCGAGAACTCCGGGCTGCTGCTAATTCCATTTGAAGCATGGCAACTTGTTTGTCCAGAGATCTGACATGCATCGGAAGAATTAAGCAACAGTAAATATTCAACTACGCCTGCAGACAAAGCTAGCGAAATGGAATTAGATTCAGGCCAGCACTTACTGAATAGCTTCGTGAGTTTTGTAAACTTCGCTTATCACGTCCTTGTTCCGTACAGGCTTCTGATATAGCATCAAAACCCACAGATTTCAAGATCAAATAAAAGAATCAAAAGCTTTTAGAAATGCAACTGAAAAACAGTGGCAAAAGAAAAATGCCTTTTCAGGAGTGGACTCCTTGGAGACGACTTGCAGCTCCTTACTATTCCGATGCAGCGAAACCAGCTGGCCGTTTGATTCAGTTGGTTCCCACAACCTGCAAAAACCGCGATTTCCAGTCACAACAGCGTTCATATAATCAAAATACGAAAAGCAAGCTAAATCTGAAGTTTTCAATTATTTTCTTTTTTCTTTGGCCCAAAAATAAAAACGGAAAGATCAGAGTAATTGAAATCCAGAGCGAGGAAGAGACCTGCTAGCG
The DNA here is from genome assembly GCA_963242795.1 of Inga leiocalycina. NCBI lineage: Eukaryota > Viridiplantae > Streptophyta > Magnoliopsida > Fabales > Fabaceae > Inga > Inga leiocalycina. Next base: position 3,496,514 of record OY725326.1, read on the forward strand.
ATGAGCATACCCAGGATGAATGAAACAACAGAGAAAATGGGAACCCATTTGGCAGAAACCTTATTGGAGTTGCGATACTTCATTTTCCAGTTGTGAATGGAGGTCTGGGTCTGTTTCAGAGAGGGCATCAAAAAGAGAGTGGGAGAGAAATATAATGTCAGAAAAGGAATGAGTCTTGACAACTCTTAATTGCAACTTATAGAGGTCATGTTATTACAACTACCGTTAAACTCGTGGTTAAATAGATTCAAGAAGAGCTAGTCTTCCTGTAGACCGTCAAAGGTTCGGCAAGACAAAAACTGATTAACTATGACATTTATTGCCTTGTCTCCAATGGCGTCTGTCGCCAGTCACGCCTTAAGTTTAGATGTGTGTTATAATTGGACACATTTGACCTGTCTTTGATTTGTTTGTTCCAATTCTATCCGCACAAGAAAGAAAGAAAGAAAGAAAGAAGAACTTCATTTTTATCCCCAAGTTTTGTGCCATTTATTTACAACTACAGTTAAACCAACTGTTCATTGATCACAATATTTTATTCACGTAAATCGAGATAAAATTTTTCTCATATACTTACCTCATATACCATAAATCATGATTGAAAAGTTGTTTTTAAATATTTTAATCGTTTTTCCAAATAAAATTGTGTCATGCCACTATATGTTAGGTCGAGTGTTTGGGAAAGCGGCCCAAAACATTAAATGTATGGTAGCCTGCTTAAAAGCACGACGGTGATGATTTTGAATATCTGGGAAAGCGTTGGATTCCACTAGGCTTCTAGGGCAAAAGTGACTTCTTCAAGAAACCCACTCGTTCGAGGGCGTCAAGCGTATTTTTCTTTTTTATTTTATCAAATTTTAATTTTTACTTAAATTGTCACAATGTATACAGAGAATGTGTGTGTGTAGTATTTAATAAGATTCATGTCATTTTCAATCATTTTTCACCTAAATTGGCTTTTCAAACAATAATCTAAATAGGTTTAAGGTTAGAGAAAAAAAAGTCACTTCTATCACCATCAATTCAAACACAAATTATATTTACAATATGATTTTTATCCTATTTTAAATTTATAAAAATCAGATTGAAAAAAAAAATCATTTCTATCACCGCTAATCCAAACGAATTCTTAAGGTGTAGAGTTTAGATTAATTACGTCAGAGGCCCATTGCCTAAATACGTATGTAAAGGCTATCTAATGTGAAAGGTGACCGTGAAAATGTTTACTTAAGTCAGAGACTTCAAATTTGATGGGGCTCAATTATCAAATAATTAGTAATAGTATAAAGTACAGAAATGGAAGGAGGCGATTTCTTGCGAGTTTCCCCCTGGGGTCTGAGCTGAGCCATTGATGGCCAATGCCGTGGCCTAACATCTGAGTGGGACCTCCGGAAAAGTCATTGTTGGACCCAACATTTCAAATTTCAAATTGAGTGTGCATGCCCGTCTTCTTTCTCATGCCATGAGAACGTGCTCAATTATAAGTTTTTTTTTTATATAAATTGAAATGAAATTTTTTCACATATTTACTTCGCATAAAATAAACCATGATTAAAAATTTATTTTTAAATATTTAAATCACTATTTCAAACAGACATTTTTTTTTTTTTTTGATAGACATACAATAAATAGAACAAAACCAACAAAACTATAATTAACCCATATCTAAAAGTATCTTAGACCGAATACACACCGGTGGTTCACAAAACCAGACAAGCCCTGCAGCTATTCCCAGTGATTCCTTAGCTAAAATATCCGCCACTTGATTGGATCTGCGGCCACACCATTCCATTGATACATCCCAGCTCCTACCCAGCATTTCCTGAATCTGTCCGAGTAACTGAGCTTCCATGTGATCTTCCTCCCAGCCACCCATTATCAGTTCCAAAGCCTCCAAACAGTCCGATTCTAACACAATTCGACGCTTCCCTGAATCCCAAGCCATCTTAAGCCCTATCATTACTGCCCACATCTCAGCATGGAGGCTAGATCCTCGTCCCAAACCATACATAAAGCCGGATAGCAATTTGCCTTCATGGTCCCTCACGATCCCTCCACATCCCGCACAATCTCCTCCCGAATTACACGCGCCATCCACATTTACTTTAACCCAACCAACATATGGAGGTTTCCATAATGTACCCTCTCCTGTCTCAACAAGGGACTTACATAACTTCATATCAGCCCATCTTGTTTGAGCTCTAACTTGATATATCAACTGGTTGGCTGCCAAGGTCTGACCTTGAAATACTCCCGAGTTCCTATTTAGCCAGAGCTGCCTACAGAATATTGCAAACCAAACCGGCCAACTCACCCCTTCATAATCTTTTCTCTGTACTAAATTCCATCTAATCCATGCGGTTATATCCGTAAACTCATAAAACTTGGTACTCTGTGCCGGAGAATCTGAAGTCTTCGCCCAATAACCCCTTGCTAAGCTGTAGTCACGAAGGACATGTAACACACTTTCAGGCACCGCTGCACACATAAAACAATCCTGCTGTACTTGCATTCCACACCCTGCTCTCCATGAATTCGTCATCAATCTTCCGCGAGCTGCCATCCACAGAAATGTTTTACACCTTTGTGGAGTTCGCAATTTCCATATTCTTCTCCATAACCCACGATGAGGTGAATACTGCTCCCCCGCCACTAGTCCATATGCTGATTTAATAGTAAACTCACCACTATTCGAGACCCGCCATATTGGTACATCCTCCTCAGATCCTCGAGCAGACGGTGTGACCCTCCGTAAGGCATGAATCACCGAGAACGGTAAGAATGAATCAAACTTCGCCCAATCCCACCCACCTGACGAAGTGACATATGTACATACCGGATCTGCTAGCATGTCATCCGGAATATCTCTAACACAATACCTCAGAAGGCTATCATAATGCGGAAGCCATGGGTCTGTCCAAAAACGTACTCGATCACCCTTTCCAATCCGCCATCCCACACCATCCTGCACCCGATCCCAAACGTGCCGTATCCCCTTCCATGCTTGAGACCCCGTCCTCACTTTCTTTATGACTGGCAAGATATCTTCCCCACATTTATATTTCTCCCTCATAAACTTCACCCATAAGGCATACCGCCGCTTCACAAGACCCCATCCTAACTTCATCATAAAAGCTTCGTTCTGTTTGCGTGCGTGACGTAATCCCAGGCCTCCTGCATCCTTCGGCTTACATACTTCATCCCATGTGACCATTGATGGCTTCCTACTAGTACTAGAACTTCCCCACAAAAAACCCCTACACTTCTTATCAATTTCGTCGCAGGTGGCTGATGGTAACCATGCTGATTGCATAGCGTAGCTCGGGATTGATGAAACGACTGAAGATACAAGAGTATGACGGGCAGCCATCGACAAAGTATTCGCCTTCCATCCCTTCAAACGATCCTCCATCTTATTGACAAGATACCGGTACGTGTGCTTTGACACCCTATCATGATGTACAGGGATACCCAGATATTTACCAAGATCCGCTGTTGGTGTAAATTCTAGAAAAGCACTGATCTCCAACCTTCTTGTATGACTCACGTTCCTTGAGAAAAAGATTCTGGACTTGGCTACATTCACTCTTTCTCCTGATGCAGCGCAAAAATCATCTAAGCATGCTTTAATAATTGCTGCTTGATCAAGAGAAGCCTCAGCAAACAATAATAGATCATCAGCAAAAAATAAATGTGAGATTTCCACCCCATGCTTCTTTAACCTGAACGGAATCCAATTCTTTACATTCACCTCCGCTTGAATAAGATGGGCCAATTTTTCCATAACTAGTACAAACAGGTAAGGAGAAATTGGGTCACCTTGCCGAACACCACGGGACGGATTGAAAGTTGGTCCCGGCTTGCCATTCCACATAACCTGCATTTCGGGGGTAGTAAGGCAGGCAGAAATTAAATCTATAATTTGAGACGGGAATTGTAATTCATGTAATCGTGCCACCACAAACTCCCAACGCACACGGTCATACGCTTTCTCAAGATCAATTTTCAAAGCCATAAATCCCTGTTTCTTCTTTATCGTCTTCATCGAGTGCACAATTTCCTGAGCGAGGATAATATTATCAGAACTCTGTCTCCCAGGCACAAAACTACACTGATTTGGTGAAATAATCTGTGGCATAATCCGCTTCATCCTGGTCGCTAAGATTTTTGTAACCGCCTTATGAATAACGTTACACAAGCTAATAGGTCGAAAATCCCGAATGGTCTGTGGGATCTCAATTTTGGGGATCAAAACAATGTAAGTCCCATTAACCCTCCTAACCTCATTAGGTCTACAAAAGATATCTTGCACCATCTTCACCACCATCCCCTTTACGACATTCCATTGGTTCTGAAAAAACAACGGATTCAAGCCATCTGGGCCAGGGGCTTTAAGAGGACCCATGCTAAATATTGCTTGCTGCACTTCCTGTTCCGTAACCATTGCCCCCATCATTTGTAACAAACTCTCTGAGACCAACGGATATGTGCCACCAAAATTAACTTCTCCATTCTGATTATGCTCCTCCGTATATAGATTCTGAAAAAAATCCGTTCCTTCCCGTTTAAGGTCTTCCTCACTGTAAATCCATACCCCATCATCCTTCTTAAGCGCTTCCACTTGCTTCCTCCTTTGACGACTATTCGTAACTGTATGGAAATACTTTGTATTTTTATCCCCATGTGTATACCAGTTACATCGGGACCGCTGCAACCACATTAATTCCTCCTGAACCAAACACTGTTCTAGCTCCTCCCACACCAACTTCCGTTCATTATCCCCTTCTAGTCTTTCATTTAAATCTTCCAATGTATGAATCAATCGAGCTTTCCTGTGATTAATATTCCCAAAATTCTTCTGATTCCATTCTATTACTTCTGCCTTGAACCCTGCAATATTTTCCTCCCAAGACCTAGTTAACCTCCACGTATTCTCCACCACAGAAGAGAAAGAATCATCTGTAATCCATGGCGCGAAAAACCGGAATGGCTTCCGTTGCCTATCTCTAGGTCCTCTCACCCATCTCAATAAAAGCGGGCAATGATCAGACTTATATTGTGGAAGGTGCAACAAAGATACGTTTGGAAACATATCAAACCATTGCTTCGTTGCTATAACCCTATCAATTCTGCTAGCCGATCCATTCCTCCTCCATGTAAACTTTGGTCCTTGAAACACCATTTCTTCCATCCCACTTTCCCTCAACCATTGAGCAAATAAATTATCATGGCGACTTAGTACTCGTGATACCGACCTTCTATCCTCATCCCGTAGAGTCGCATTGAAATCACCACCCACACACCATTTCGTCACGCCACTCACCCTGATTAAATTAAGCTGCCGCCATAGTTCTCGACGTTTTAAATAATTCGGATGTCCATACACCACCGATAAATCCCAGCTCGAATCCTTACCGGCATTAAAGACCCCATGCAGAACCTGTGATTCTTTAAAAGTAACCTTGAAATTAACATTCTTATTCCAAAAACACCATATTCCACCACTAAACCCGTTTGCCTCGACTACCTCCACATTCTCCATTCCCAAGCGTCTGCCAAGTACTCGTGCCTTCTCTCCCTTCTGTCTTGGTTCAAGAATAGCTAAAAAATCAAATCTGTAAATCCTTTTTAACTCAGAGATCAATCCTGCAAATAATTTGCTCCCAGTACCACGAGAATTCCAAATTAAAATATTGTAATCCATAAAAAACATTATTTAAGAATTTAATCCCCACTACTGCTCCTGATCACCAGACTTCACTGCATCACTCATCTCTGTATCACCCAACTCATGTAAAATAGAAGTCTGACTTACACTGAATTTAGCTTTACTGCCTTCTCCAGGATCCCATTGATTAGTAGCCCCCATATTATCATCATTCTTCCCTTTTTGTATATTTAATTTCTCTTGCTCCTTTTCTCGTTTGTTCATCGTAAAGTCACCTACTGATAGCGCCTTGCTATTCGACGTACTCAGTTTGGCGGACACAGGCCGAGACTTGGCATTTCCATCGGTCTTGACCCCACCATTCAACTCCAAATTATTGCTCTTCACCAACCCCAATCTTGCTTTAGCCTCCATAATAAGACCCATTCCAGCTGGCCCCTCCACTTTATTAATCATCTTCAATGGCGCATTCGGTGCTGAGTCCGCAATATCCAGCTTGGTCCCACCACAACTTTGACTTTGCCTTTCTTTGCTAGGATCCGATGCTTCCTTCTTTTTTTCCACAATTCTCGCCTTCCTTTCCTCCTTCTTTGCACTTTGATTTGTTACCTCTTTTAACGGCTCTCTCTCCCCCAAAGTCTTTGTTGTCCGAAAATCACTCACCCTATCTTCCTTCATCAGCGCATCAAAGCGAGACCCACGTCTTTCCGTCACAGAGGAACTCCGTTCACCTGAAGCAGAGTGTTTTCGTTCGTCCCTCTGTCCAGCTAACCCAGCCATAGCATTATACCGATACTGTCTTCTTGGTCTCTGTACTAAAGTCCAGCTATCAAAACCCACCCCTTCCATGTCCTTAGTCCCGCTACTCTCTCCATTCCCAGTTGCACTCCTACTTCCAACCCTGACCTCCGACTGATGCCGTTCTTCATTTTTATCAGCATTCTCACTCGACTTACTACCCACAACAGGCTCATTTGGATATTGATCGGTCTCTTTGTGCAGACACTGTTGAACGTCATGCCCATATCGACCGCATTTAAAACAAATACAATGTATACCTTCATACTGAACACGGGTGACTCTACCGTTAATCAAAATGAAAGGCCTCAAAGGTGCAGCGAGATTCAATTCCACGCATATCCAAGCAAACCTTCCTTTCTTTCTTTTTAGCGTGGCCACATCAACCTTGATCACTTTTCCAATCTGTGAGCCTAAAACAAACAGCGCTCCTTTATCATAATGATCTAACGGAAGTTTAGCAAACCGAATCCACGCAGCAATCTTGGTCACCTCCGCTTCATCTGGATCAAAGTCTTGTTTCCATGGTTGCACCGACACATAGTGATCAAATAATAGCCATGGACCACCGGTGAGTGCAAGATCATAATCTCTTCTATCTTTAAATTGCACCACGAAGAAACCAGCACCCACATCAATTGATTCAACTTCCCCATTCTTGGCCCAGAACTGTTGAATTTTTTTTGCAAAATAAACTGGATCAACCATGCGCCCCAGAAGCTTTACTATCAGTGCACTATGCCATTGCTTAGCCAACCTGTCCCTTTCTTCCAGTGAAAAAATCACATTCGGACCCAATGCAGTCATCTCTACCTTAATACGGTCCTTCCACCCATCTCCATTCCACCAGTCATCTTCCTCTTCTGTAACACACCGCTCCTGTAATACTGCTTCTTTAAAAGACCTCCATTTGGTCTCTGCATGAGTCTCTGTTACCTCCCCAGCTCTATCGGTGTTGATCTTGCCAATAACATGGTCTTCCTTCTCCGCGTCATGCATCCATTCTTCATCCCTAGACACCAGTTGATATCCTCCTGTGAAGCCACCATCACCCGGGTTAATCTTTTTCCTGCTACGATTCAAAGCATCACGCTCCTCCGTCGTCGGCGCCGGAGGACCTCGTTCTCGACTCCTCTCTCTCTCTCGCTCACTCATTCTTTCTTGTAGTACCATTTTCAAACAGACATATTAAGAACCATATAAAATGCATGTTTGGAGATATTTTAAAGGGTTAGTATAATGTATGGTTCTTATAATTTGCAGGCCAAAAAAATAAAGTTCTTATAATTTAAGATCATTTTTATTTTTGGCTCTGAAGTTTCTAATAATAGGTTTTGGTTCCTCAGGATAAAATCCTACAAGTTTTTATTAAAAATATAGGAACTAATGTTTATACCAAAATAAATTTAAAAGATAAAAATCTATTGTTTGAAATTATATAGACTAAATCCAAAACGAGGGTAAAATGTAAGGATCAAGTATAGACTCTTATATAAAGTTAGTTCAATTATTATGAATAAAGAGATTCATCTGGTATTTAAAAAAAAAAAAGGTGTTCAGTTGTCTTCTTAAAGCAAGTCTGAAGAGATTTCATTTATGTGTTCATTTATTGTCTTCGTCCCTTGATTTTTACTTATTCAAAATTGATGATGTCATTTTTGCTCCATATTGATCTATTTAATTAACATTTGATCTGCACAGCATCTGGCAAAAAATTGCATAGCATCGGTCTTTTTAATCTCTTCGAATAATATTATTTATCCTTTTTAATTATATTGTTAAGACCTTTATAATATTTTAATGGAACCCTTATTGTTATGCATTCAAAATTAACAGAAATTAATTTAAAATAAGCCAAAAGCATGTTTTGACAAGTGTTTCTGCCATAACATAACATGCTTCCCTTTCGTCCCTGTGTGGCAGATATGACTGAAGTTGTCCAACCCGTAATTTTACTCTTTAAGTTTGTAGCTTTTATGTTTTTATCTTAAAAAATCGTGTCAGGTTACTTTAAAACTTATAATAATTGTAAATTCAGTTAAACTTATAAGCTCACACATCAAATTTATTGTTTTTATAATTATAACTTACAAAATTATATTATTTCACTCATAAACTCGTGCTAATTTTTTTAATCTGATCATACTTAGTGGTTTACATATAAATTTTATAAAAGAAATTGAGTATGATAAATTATAAATATTGATGGATTTAATTTTAATTATTTGAATTTAAAATGTATTTAAATCAAATTATTATCATTTTTATATTTTAATTATTTACTATTAATACCTAATTATTGATAAAAATAAACTATTATGAGTTTATAATTCAAGCCTACCATACAATTTTACCTTTTTGTCACAAATTTATTTAAACTTGTTAGTTAGACAACTTATACATGACAGTGAAATTTACACGGTGAGCAGTAGATTTTCAAGCACTACATATCAAACTATTAATATTTAGTGATTTGTCGACGTTTTTTTATGGTGGGTTGGTTAAATTTTTATTTAAAAAAATCAAGTGCTCTTTGTTGATTTTTTTTTTTTTTTGGATTGAAAGTGCTGTTTGTAGATTGATTGAGCTACTTACGTGTGGATTTCAAAATTCATCAGCATATAAGATCCTTTAAAAACCTTTTCATTTTTTTAATATTTCAAGATAAGGAGATGTATTTTTTAAGAAAAAAAATAAATAAATACCATTTGAACTTCAAAATTTTAAATTAGTGATTTCCCGAATATTTGAATTATCAATTGATATACTCTTATTGTCAACAAAACCAATTTAGAATTTTAAAGTTTAAGTGATATTTTTCTGTTTTTTTCCTATTTTTTATAAGATAATGTTCTTATAAATCAAGAATTTATATGAAGAGTTGTGTATGTAGTTATAATATTAATGGTCACCAAGATCATATGTCTTTTACTCCTAAAGACGCATGTGAAATGTTATAATCAAATATGTGGTAATCACTTTAATGAAATGTTGTGTTGTTTAATGGAAGAAGTGTTCTTATATGAAACACCACTTTATGACATCACTTCATAATATATAAATATTTATCACCATTAGTCCATTGAGAACACATATCACACCAAACGAGGGATTAACAGATCAACTTTTAGGGGTACAACCCATACTCAATGGCTCCAACTTGTACCCAATTAATTTAGGAATCCGTTATCCATGTATGAAAAATGGTTCCCGATTAATTTTTTTGTAACAAGGATGATTTCTAACTTGACATCACAATGCACTTGAGAGGCAGTCCTTATGATTATAAATATAAAATAGAGTTGATTTTTTTGATTGAAGAGATTAAAGAAATTAAATAAGTTACTTAATCATATCGTATGTTGTATATCTTTAAATTATATATTAGTAGCTAAAGTATATTTTTAACCCTTTAAGTTTACATGAGGTATCATTTTAATCCTTTAAGTTTATAAATTTCATTTTTAGTCCTTAAAACTTAATACTGTTAATGCTACTAACAGAAATTACTGACTAAGCAGAATTAAGCGGTGACAATACAATGCTGACGAAACAAGTTGCACTGGCACCACAACATGTTATTTAATTTTAATCCTACATTACTTAATTTACATTATTTTATTTTATAAATATAAATATAATTTAAATTAGTTGTTTTAATCAATTTCTTAATCCATGTCTTTCTTCTTTTTTCATCGAAAAACCCTAGTCTTTTGCCGCAAGACCCTTCTTCATCTTTCATCCCCATACTTCCTTTGGATCCTCGCACCACCAGACCTGATGGTGGTTGCTTCTCTCCAAGCATAAAATCATCAACTCTCCTGATTGTTCTCTTGGTTTAACCATTAATTTAATTAGTATTAATCTAAATACATGGCAGGAATTGACCAAAGGGAGATTTAGGAGCGTGAGGCACAAAGGGGTGACAAATTGTAGCAAATTGAACATCTTTAAGTTGAGTATGTATATTGCACCACTCAAGTCGATAAATATTCTCTACAAATTATATTCAAAGCATCAAGAAATATAAAGAACAAGATAAGCGTACGGGAAAAATTTTTGTCTACTTCTAAAATTTTACAGAGAGTATTGTTGGGTTGATCGGATTCACCTAGCCCTTGTCTTCACCTTGGTAGGAAATGTTTGATTTTTTTTTATTGACCGACTCGCAATTTCCTCTTTCCTTCCTAACAGCAAAGGAATTGATGACGGGCTCAATCCAACAATGTTTTTTAGCAGAGTTGTAACCTGGACATTAAAACAAGAAAATTTCATTGATGAACGATGAAGAGGATGAAGAAGAAGAAGGGTGTTATAACCGGCGAAGGCTAGGGTTCCCCAACAAAGAAATAAGAGAGAAATGGATTAAAAAATTGATTAAAATAGTTTATCTAAATTATATTTTTATTTAAAAATAGAATAATGTAAATTAAGTAATTGCTTTGCGGGATTAAAATTAAATGACATGTTGTGGTGAAAGCCCAACTTGCTTCTTCAACATTGTACTGTCACCACTTAATTTTGTTGAGTTAGCATTTTCCGTTAGTAATTTTAACGGTGTTAAGTTTTATGGACTAAAAATGCACTTTATAAACTTAAAGGACTAAAATGATGCCTTATATAAACTTAAAAGATCAAAAGTATATTTTAGCCTATATTAGTTTATAAGTTAGTTAAAATAGATTGGAGAAAACATGATAAGTATAAATATTTTAAAGTAATATAATTAACTTTCTTAATCCCTCTAAAAAAATCAACTTTATCTTATATTTAGAAGAGGAGGGAGCAGCATTTTTGTTTGAGCAATTGAGGACAAGTCAGCTAAAATGCACCAAGCATGATCTTACATTCAGCTATGAATGCCAAGTCAGCTCTCTCAAGCTTTGTTCAACCTTCTGTATTGGCAATCCCCATCAGTTGGTATATATTCTAGCTACTTTAGGCTCATATGGATTGTCATAGAAAATAGGTTGGGTTGAGTCAATCTATTTTTATATGGGCTGGGAAACAACCAACAAGCCTATTATTGGATTCTATGGGTCAATCCACAAACTCATATATCTTTCTTAAAAAATTTTAAAACCTGAATTTTATTTTAGTTGGTCCGTTTTTCCACTATATTGTAAATTATATTTTGTCTTTGTATTTATTTATAATGCTAATGATATTTTAGTGTTTTTTAATTTTAATTAGAATAAACTACATCTAAAACTTAAATGACAACTTTGATTGATTTAACCTACTCACAATAAAGGGGACATTTTTTTAAAATTGCAAATGATTAATATCTTTATTTCATCCTTCATCCAATAAAACCATGCACCGCTTAAAATTCAATGAGATATAATCAGTCTCTAAATATCTCAAGAACCCAACATTAATTGAAAATTGAATAATAAATACAATATAAAAATTATAGGGATACTTATTTTTTTTCAATTCTAAAATTTGATGAAGTGAATAAAAATTGAATACACAAAAAGAAAGAAAGTTACAAGATGAATAAGATAGCGAAAATACAGAAAGATTTAAAAAAAGAAAAAAAATGTTAATGGAAAGTTCCTGTTTAAAAATGTTATTGATAGGAAGGATTTTTTTTTAAAAAGAAATGATTAAGGATTTTTCCTTTTGAGGCTTAGAGTGCAGAGGGTTTTTACTTCTCGTAGCATGTGCGTTGGGATTCAAACTTGTGATCACTTATTATTTCAACAAACAACGTAATCATTATTGGTAGGAAGGATTTGATGCGTTTTTATACATAGAGCACTGGTAATATGCAACATTTTATACAAGGGAGATGCCTTGACTCTAGAGAATTAAAAAAAGGGAAAATCGATGAAAAATCCCCGACTGAAAATTTTATTAGTAGGAAGGACCTGATATATTTTTATACACAAAAAATACCGGTACTTTGCAATATTTTATACATAGAAGATGGTTGTACTAGAAATAATTTTTTTTAAAAAAAGGAAAATCGATGAAATATCCTTATTTGAAAATTTTATAAGCAAGAAGGACTTGATATTTTTTTTTATACACCGAAAATACTGGTACTTTGCAAGATTTCATACAAGGAAGGTACCTGTACTCAAAAGAATTAAAAAAAGGAGAAATCGATGAAAATCCTCATTTGAAAATTTTATTGGCAGAAAGGACATGATAAGCTTTATATACAAAAAATGCCGATACTTTGCAATATTTTATACACAGAAGATGCTCATACTTGAAAGAATTAAAAAAGGAGAAAATCAGTGAAAAGTCCTTGGTTGAAAACTTTATTGGCAAAAAGGATCTGATGTGTTTTCACACATCAAAAGTATCAGTATTTTGCAAGACTTTATACATAAAAAATGCCCATATTCAAATTTAGGTCTTCCTAGTCAAAAAAATGTGGGGGAAAAGTCATCATCAAGTCCATATCCTTAAAACTAATGAACAAGAGGTGCCTTCCTGATTCCAACAAGACTAGTATGAGATATGCGACAACTTTGTTGTCTCATATCCTTTTTTAAGACGGAACGTGGAACATGTATGTCTCATCTTGTCTCGTGAATAGATCTACCTAATATGTTTGTATATGTAGAAAATATTGAGACTTTGCAAAGATTTTATGCAAGGAAAATATCTATACTTGTATTTAGGTCCCTCTGATAAATAAAATTTACAAAACCTAGGCTTTTTATTAATTTTCCTCACAAAATTTATACGAGGCTCAAGAGAGGTTGGATAACTGGTATTACTTATAACTTGTATTCTTCTACACTGACTATCTTGTGCTAACATGCCATATCAGAACAACTTTGTTTAATGGGTAAATCCCTTAAAAAGAACTCCAAAAGTGTAAAAAGACAAATAGGTATTCTGAATATGGATAATCCTAAAGAGGTGCTATTGCCTGAACAGTCTTTTATAAAAAAGAATAGAAAGAGAGGCATTATATTAGGGCGCCCTTGCTAACAGTTGCCATTTTCTCTGAGTTGCTGATTATTGAGGTCGAAAAGAGTGGCGGTGAGCAATGTGGTTGGCTGCAGTGAAAGAGGAGAGTGGGTCCAAAGTTCCTTTCATCTATTTTGAGGAGGAGGGAGGGCGTTGACAAGGCTTGGGATTTTACCCTATTTTGGGTCGGAACAGAGAATCTTTCGACTTTTCCGGTAGGAAAAAAGAAACAGAGAAGAAGAACTTATATCAGGCCTCCCTTCGCTAACACTAATCATGCCATTTAAGTAGCCTGTTATTGGGTTCAAAAATAGCTGTTGTGACTTCTTACTGGGGGGGAAGTGTCAAGGGGGCATTTTTTTTCCTTATTATGTAAACACTTGTTATGTTTATGGGTATTCTGATGTTGGAGGTGACAATCTTTTTTTCTCATTGTTAGATTTATGCAAGCTTGTAGTTGTAAATATTGGTGACGTGTGATAATGTAAAATGTGTCACACCCTCATCTTATTTTCACTTATTTCAAAGTATTTGCGGAAAAAGATATGCATTCAGTGTGCAACACATGAATAGCATAAATATATTGATATTATGTATACGATTACGGAAATTCCCTATAGGGGTTCGTACTTGATAATTACAATTAATGTAGCCTCACAGCGCTACGTAGGTGTCTATACCCGTCCTGGTGAAACGGAAACATCTTCCAGTCTTCATTCCACCACTGCAATCCCCTTATACGGTTCTCTTTTTTATTCTCAGCATTCGTTCTGTCTTCTCCTGTCTGAATTGTTGGTAGGGAAGGGTGAGATTTTGGGAAATCTCAGTAGGAAAACAATACCAATATGCATGCAGGATAAGTGTTTAATGCACGACATGTTTTCATTATATAACTCATACTCACACAATGACATATCTGCGTGCTCAATGTTTCAATCAACATACGTATGGCCATAACATAAACAGAAACAGAGCTTTAATTATTCATATATGTTTCACATAATCAAGCAAAGCAATAACATGCATCAATACAAATATCAAATACATGCAGAAGAGGTAAGTTCCCTACCTTAATCGCCATTCCCTAATCCTCAAATAACGTGTCTTGATTTGTGTGCCAATCCATCGGGCTCTCTACTCAGTCCTAAAATGTCAAACGTACAATTTAGACACTTCTATAGTGTTTCTGGTGGTTATATTAGTTTATGGTGAAATTTTATTAAAATGCCCCCGGGACCCCGACTCGGCCCGATGGCACGTTTTCTCAAAATTTTGACTAGAGATATTCTGACATATTTTCACTTAAGGAATCCATTTCCAAGCTTAAAATCACCAAATTCACTGTCAAATTACAAAAATACCCTTGATAGCCCCGGTTTAGGGATTTCAGGGGCGTTTTTGTAATTATACTTTTTTGGCCTTTACCGAAAAAGTGACCAACTGTAACCCCCACCTATTTTTGCCCACTGGATCCAATGGGACCATATAAATTCAGCTCCAATTAAATATTTACCCCTGGCAGCCCCTATGTGAGGGTTTTAAGGTTATTTTTGTCATTTCACTTTTTAGGGCTTTTCTCACTTTGCACCCAACATGAACCCTACACAATTTTCTATTCTAAACACAATGGAGTTATCAAAAACATCAAAATCTAGTCCCAACACTGTCCAAAACAGATCTGGATGAAATTCTTTAATAATTGGAGAAAATGAAATTTTATGATTTCAATTTATAAAACACCTTCTTATGACCTTTAATCACTTGTTTAACCACTTAATCATATTCTAAACATGATTAGACTAAATTTGGACAGCACCTCCCCTTAGGGTTAGGACTTTCCAAATTTACAAACCTAACAAAAATCACCAAAACCAAACACAAACTTCAACAACAACACCATACTAGTTTAGATCTAAGGTTTGTGAGGCTACCTCTTAAAATTTTGAATATTCTCTCTCTAGACATTTCCTCTCTCTCTCTTCTTGAGCTAAGAATGGTGTCTTCAAGATCATTGATGCATGAAGAATCACGATTTAGAGAAGGCTCTAAGACAAAAATCACAAGAAACCTTAAGAGTTTAGCTTCTTATCTTAAGATTTATTCTTCCTCTACTCTCTAGCTCTCAAAGTCTCAAAGGCACTTCCTCTCTCTCTCTCTCTTGTGGCTTGGACGAAATGAATGAAGGGAAGGGAAGAGAAAAGCTTCATAAAAATACTCCTTTTATCCTACACCATTGATCTCATCAAGGTTTAAGATTGCACCACCTATCATGCATCATTCCTCCTCCCATACCTCCAACCACACCCTCTCACTTTATGCCATACTCCTTCATCATGCGTTTTGCTTTATGCCATACTCCTTCATCATTTAGCTTCAATTGGATTTGAACTAGATTCCCGTCTAGTTACACCAACCATCCCCCCTTATCTTTACTCTAACCAAACCCATTTCTTCTCCCTTATTTTCGTGTGTTGGCCGAAATTTAGGGAGAAAAGAAATAATACATATTTCATTAATTTCATTATTCATTTAAGTGAATTATGTTTAATTCCCTCTAATTTCATAATTCTTGATTTATTCTATCAAGAATAATCCAATTATACATTTTCCTTGATTAATTGAAATTAACTTCAATTAATTAGAAAAATAATTAATCTTGGGCTAAATTAGAAAAATTATTATTTTGCTATCACCTTTGTAATTCAATTCATTTCTTGAGTTAATTTGCCCATTTCCTTATGAATACAAATATTTCAAAATTCACAAGATCTAAATTCATGAATATTCACCATTTTATTGAATTTCTCAATTAATTATAATATATTTTTAATGAATATAAAATTTGGGGTGTTACAAAATACGTTTCCCAAGTTATGATAACCATTTGTCAAGTAAGGATTTGGTTTTCACAAGTCGTGACAAAAATTTCGCATGTTCCCTCAATAATTTCTCAACTTGCACTAGAAATTTCCCAAACACGGTCATGGTTTTTCCAAAATCACATAAGCCTTTGTCAACATAGAATAAGCTTTTTGCAAGTTCGGATAAGAGTTGCATAGGTGGATTCACATTTTTCTCAACTTGCAATACAAATTCCCTAGAGACTTACATGGTTTTCCCAAATTCAAATAAGCGTTTATTAACATAGCATGAGGTTTTTGCAATGTCAGATAAGAGTCTTACATGTGGCTTCACTTTTTTCTCAACTTGCACTATAAATTGCCCAGACACGAACATGGTTTTCCCAAAATTAGATTACCTTTTTGTCAACATATAATAAGCTTTTCACAAGTTCAGATAAGTGTTTCATAGACAAATTCCTCATAAACTTACATGGTTTTCCCAAATTCAAATAAGCATTTGTCAGCATAGCATAAGGTTTCGCAATGTCATATAAGAGTTTCACATGTGGCTTCATATTTTCTCAACTTGCACTACAATTCCCCAGACACGAACATACTTTTCCTTTCCCAAAATCAAATAACCCTTTCTCAACATATAGCAAGCTTTTTGCAAGTTCAGAGACGCATTTCACAGGTGGCTTTACATTTTTCTAAACTTGCAATTCAAATTCCCTAAAGACTTACATGATTTTCCCAAATTCAGATAAGCATTTGTTAGGTTAGCATAAGGTTTCACAATGTCAAAATAAGAGTTTCGCAGGTTGCTTCACTGCTTTCGCAACTTTCTTTAATAAATAGTAGCATGCCATGACATTGTAATTGTATTATCATATTCAATCAAAAGTGGACAATGTCATTGTTCTTTCGCCCCATACATTACTTACAAAATAATGGTGTGACTGTACCCAAAAACTATGACATACTGACACTAAGGCCTCTTAATGAGGTATGAGCTTACATACAAAATAATAGGGCATTAAATTGCAAACTACCACTAAAGCCATGACATTACCCAAAAACCAACAACTAGAAAGATTGGAAATGCATTTTCAAATTTTCTCCCTGTATGACTTGACCCAATATTTCCATCCATTTTGTTAAGTGCCCTGCAACAAATAAATCAGCATAGTATCAGTTAACCAACATTTCTATTCCATCAGTTTAGAAACACAAAACTAATTGACAACTGAATTTTTTCACACATTGGCATCAGGGTTTCTCAACCTCAGCTAACTGATTTTCTACAAAATCCATCCCCTTTTCTTTCTTCACCCTCAAACCTCGAACTCAACTTATATACCATCGCAACCTCCTCCCACCTTCACCCATCATCAACATTCACCTCCCTCCAACCCAAATACCCAGGTGCAAAAGACCGTCTCCCACCCAACTGAAGATGAAAAAAATCATCCTTTGGGATTGACCTGGGAAGGGAAGAACATTGTGGAGTAAAAAATTACATAACTCACTTTCTTTAGATGCCTCTGACTTTTCCTCTCTTGCTGCCCTATTTTGCACCACCCTCATCTTTCTCACTTTCTTCTGTTCATTTAACATTATAGGCCCAAATTTGTAATTTTCTTTTAAATTTCAAAATGACCCATCAGACACTAATACCCCTTTGGGATTATTCATATTAAGAACATCTATTTATCTTTTTACATTTTTTGAGGGATTTTTCCTTATTTAATTTCCTTTTTTTTAATTAAAAAAATTGAAAAATTGAAAAAAAAAATTATACTGTGAGTTTTCTCTCTCGACAATTATAGTGCGGGCTTGTTTTGTGAATAAAACAAAACAGGCCTACTCATTAAATTACAGATGTCCTGAAGTTTGAAACAAATTTTGCTATTCAAAATTTAAAAATAACAAGATTTTAGGGGGACGGCGTCTCAATTGAATGTATCTACTGTTAGATAAATTTTTAATGGTTGAGATTTAATAATATTATAATAAAAATCTATCATGATAAATCTCAATCATTGAAAATTGATCTAATGATAGATACATTCAATAAAAAATAAAAAAAAAAAAAATTAATGAAGACACCCTGCTCTACGTATTCATATTCATAGCAGCAATGTTAATATTAAAATTTGATACCCTAGATATACCGCTCAATCCCCTCTTATATTCTATATTAATTATTTTTTTTCTATTTTGTCTCTGTTTAATTAAAAAAAAAAATTCTCTGAGCATCAAATCCATGTCGACTGATACGGAACAGTAAATTACCCCAGACCTCAAATTCCCAACCATTTATTCGTTGACTTTATGGCTTTGTGCTCCAACTTTCTCCTTCGTTATTAAGTACTTTTACCCCTACTCTCTCCCTCATACCCCTCTGTCCTCCCCTCATATCCCTCATGCCTAATGCTCCATCCCTTCTTATTGTCACATCACATGCTCTTTTTTGCGTTGCCTCAAATATTACACACCAAAATATTGTATAATATAAATAAAATCAACGTTTGTGTGAAATTAATATAAATATTTCAACATTAATATTTCTGCCCAAAAAAATAATTTTTTAAATGAATATTTTCTTTTTCTTCCTACACTCAAACAAGCCTGTATCACTGTCAACGAACCCCCCCCCAGTATTTTCTCCGCGTCTTTTTCGTGCGGGGGAATTATTCTTTCCTTACTTTTAGTATGTTATCTTTTAACAAGAAACGTTCCGTAATGTTTAAAAATTATATTGTTTTTATGTTGGCAAAAAAAATTATATTTTTTTATGTATTTAAAAAAATATATGTTTTCAAAGAGTCAAAAACTGTAGTACTAGTATTTAATATATTCTTAGTGTCCACAGTTATACATCATTTAAAATCAATAAATGAGTTATAGAAACATTTAATCGAAACACATTTTGAACATACATAGAATTATGACTCAGTCTTGTTAGTATGGATGTTTATTCTGTTTTGAGATGTGATAGAGTATGATTTTGTAATGATACCGGGTATCCAGATTTTATTTATTTTTTAAACAGTTTATTATATTAATTATTTATTAAATAAAAATTAATAAAAGCACATGGACGAAAAGGGGCATACTTTATAACAAAAAAAACGAAGGGCCGTAACGCTGACGTGGAAAGTAACAAGGCGACCTTAAAGTTAAACCACAGTGTCGTGGAATTACGAATATGAATGATCATTGGGCTGTGATGGCCCCACAGGTGACGTGGAGATTCTTTTGCAGTCAAGCTGTTTGCGGACAGAACCCTAGTTTAATGAAGAACAGGAGGGTGTTTATGTAATTACGCACCGTGATCCGGCTATCATATCGTGGCTGTTTGATTTCCGACCCCGTTGGGGTTCTCCCTCCCTCTGATATATACTCTGCGATTTCCTCTATTTTTTCGGTCGCAACTCGCAGCAGCGGTTTTAGGAGAGAGAGGGTAAGAGAGAGAGAGACGCACATCCGAGTACTACTCAAACTCATTGCGCTACCTCTCATTCTTATGTCTAAAAACCCTACTGTAATCTTCCTTTCCTCTTTGTCCCTTAACCCAATTCTTGTCTTCCACTCTGTCTCTTACAACATTCTTTGAACGATGCGTCCTTCAAAGTCACGTCAAGTTCATCCCGCCCCGGTTCAGGGTTCCCGTCTCGCCCCTAATATCTGGCAAGCATGCGCCGGTGGATCCTTTCGAATCCCTCCTCTTCATTCTAGGGTTTATTACTTCCCTCAGGGCCATATTGAGCATGCCTCGTCCGCTCCTCTATACCTTAACCCTCTAATCTTCTACAGGCCCCTCATTCTCTGTCGCGTCTCCGCCATTGAATTTCTTGCTGACCCTGTCACTGATGAGGTATTTGCCAAGCTTTCGCTCCTTCCTTTGAGTGATCACAGCTCTGATCACTTTCCCGCCTCCTTGGAAGCGCCGGACGATGGCAAGATTGTGTCGTTTGCGAAGGTTCTGACGCCTTCTGACGCGAACAATGGCGGTGGATTCTCTGTTCCTAGGTACTGTGCTGAGACCATCTTTCCGCCTCTGAACTTCAAGGTCGAACGACCCAACCAGGTATTACACGTGACGGATGTTCACGGTAATGTCTGGGACTTTCGCCACATTTATCGGGGCACACCGAGGCGGCACTTGCTCACTACTGGTTGGAGTAAGTATGTCAATAGCAAGAAGTTAGTTGCTGGTGATTCGGTGGTTCTCATGAAGGATTCCAGCGAAAAAATGTTCATCGGGGTTCGCAGAGCTATGCGATCTGCTAAATTAACTGCCGTCGATTGCTCCATATGGTCTTCCCAGCCTGGTGGGGTGGGAAATAATCCTGAGGGGGCGCAGCAGCAAGAGAGCGATGTAGGTTCCGGAGGGAAAGAAGGGGGGTTTTCAAGGAACGGAAAGGGGAAATTATCGGCTAAGGAAGTTGCTGATGCTGCAGAATTGGCAGCGCAAAACATGCCATTTGAGGTTGTGTATTATCCAAGGGCGGGCTGGTCGGACTTTGTGGTGAAGGCGGAAGATGTGGAGAAAGCTTGGAATGTCGCATGGACTCCCGGAATGAGAGTTAAAATGGCAGTGGAGACAGAGGATTCGTCCCGGATCACATGGTTTCAGGGGACAGTATCTTCTGCTTCTTTTCCTGATAATAGACTTTGGCAGAGTTCTCCATGGCGTATGCTTCAGGTATGCCTGCACAGTTCTTTTGCTGCTTTTTTGTTCTTGAAAGTTAAGTAACGAGTGGAGTTTTTCCAAATTAGATACTCTGAGAAGCTGATACTTGTGAATGATAGATTACACACTGTTTTTCTTTGGTTAGTTCTATCAGGAAAGAAAGAATTGCAGACATGAAGCTCTGGAGTTTTAAGTCAACTACTAAGATTTAACTAGCTTAAGCTCAATCTCTGGATTTGCTTGTGGCATGTTTTGGCACAGGAAGTCTATATTGCTTGTCTGTTATGGAATGTCAATATTCATCTTGTCATCATAAACTTGTGCTCATTCATTAGCATCTGTTATTTATGAAACATTAAATGTGTATTGCTTCTGGATGGAGTCTGTTTTCGATATTGGAATGAAATTTGAAGCTGTGCTTAATGTTGCTTTCAAAATGATATCGTGTGAGAGTTACAGAAAAATTAAGGTGAAATATGAGAAAAGGATTTAATCTTTTGTTTTTGCTTTTTTTATTTTTTAAATCAGCGTCCAGTCAGGGTGAAAGGCGTAAGGTAAATCCGTCTATTGCCCATTTCTCGTCACTAATCTTCCATATATAGAAACTTAGCAGTTTTATTCTGTAGAACTTGTTTTGCATATATTGCTTGGAGAGTTCAAGTATGTAATTACATTGGATTCAGAGAGCACTGGTTGCGTTACTAGATATCTAGAATTTGATTGAGAAAGGGAATGATGGTTGGCGGCACAGATCACTACCCCCAATTAAATTTAAAAGCCGCTAAAATTGTATTTCTGTTCTGTTTGTGTTTTGAAGTCACTGGAGATTACTACTTGTGAAGTAAGGTCAACTTGTAGTTCATATGCCATTACAACGGGCTTAAAACTTTTGGCAATTATGGCTATAGTTTACTCTTTTTAGATATATCCTTGCAAAATCAGGTTGAAATTATTAGAGTTATTTATACTGTGCCATTTGGGTAGTCTGTGGAAGATCTCTCATGGGTGAATCTGTGAGAGAAAGACACTGTCATTTATTTGGATGTGTTCATGATAAGAAGAGAAAGGAGAAAATATCTCTAATTTTTACCTTGTTGGCACTTAACCTAGTGGTGCCAAAATTTTCTTCCTCTAAATTCGGAAATTACCTAACATGCATGAGAGCTTTGCTGCTCCTTTTCTTCTTCACCTGGATTAGGATCCTGTTAAAAAAAGTTGGATAATTTCTCTACAATTTAGAGCTCTGTGACTCCGGCTTTGATTTATGCTTCTCAATTCTCACAATTGCAACATGTTGAATTCTCATTGATATTGGAAATCCCTCTCTATGCCTGTGTGCATTCTTTGTTAGCAGTTATAGAGGGCAGACTTTTATGATTGGGAGGACTGTGTTCTTATTTAGTTTCATAATTCAATCACGGGATTATATTTGTTGTGATATGAAATTCTTTGCCACAAAAGATGTTGTAGAAATTATCTATCTCATACATATTATTGGCATGCTCTTATACAGTTCCTGATTTCTATATTACAGGTTATGTGGGATGAACCTGAAGTCTTGCAGAATGCAAAGCGAGTGAGCCCCTGGGAGGTTGAACCTGTTTCCTCTGCACTTCCCCCTAATACAGTATTCCCTCCTGCAAAAAGGTTTAGAGCTGATCAGTATTGTGGGGTGGCAACTGATAGAGAGGGAGACCCCTTCTTTTCTATTACAGGTTTGACTAATTCAACAATGGGGCACTTAAACCAATCATTGCTGAATTTCAATACTGTTCCTGCTGGCATGCAGGGAGCCAGGCAAGATCTATCATCTGTACCAAGTCTCTCCAACTTTGGAATTGGTAATTCTCATCTGTATATTGGTAGGACATTTGGGAACATGGTACCCATGATGAGAACTTCTATGTCAACAGAGCCAAATACTGACAGTTCTCAGTCTAATAGCTTGTCGCTAGAAAGCCAGAGTAGTTTGCAGGGCTCTGGCACAGAACTTGCTGGGACACGAGGTTCAATTCAATTATTCGGTAGGCTCATTCAGTCGGGACAGCCTGTTGAAAGTGGTTCCCATGCTCTTGGGGGCACGACAGATGAGGGTAGTAATGGCCGCAACGAGACTGAAGAAGGCGTTGACCACTGAGTATTCAAGGCAGTAGAGGCACGTTAACTGGTAGTTGTTCCCTGTTCGGCACATGATAAGGTTTAGTTATGTTTTAGTGTGTTGAACTTGTCAATAGTACACTTTGGGTCTTATAGTGTGTGAAAATATTGGAAGGTACCTCTCAAAGTTTCAATTCATGAATTCTGATAATGCTTATGAGGTTCGTTTATTTTGTTTAACCCGAGTCTTTGTTCTTCTACTTTTCACTTGTCTTGGAGGCATGACTTCGCGCATTTTATATTTTAAGGGATCCAAACTCTTAATTAGAAATTAAACGTTTGTATAGTCAACTGTTTTTCTTTACTGTCATATCCTATAGCCTCTAGGAATGATATTTTTTCTTAATTCTCTGACATCTGTTGAGCGGATCTAAGATGAATCTGACCGTGTCCACCGTGTCCACTCTCGGGTACGGATAATTGGAGCCAAATTCAAGGCAATAAGGGCCCGTTTGGTTTGGTACGAGGAAAATTTGAGAAGGGAAAGGAACTTAGGGTGTGTTTGGTTTGAGGAGAGGGTAGGGGCGGGGGAAATTACCTTTTTGGGTTGAAGGTATTTAAATTTTGGGCGGGAACCAAAAATTTAAAAAAATGAGAGGGTAAATTTTGGGCAGAAATTCAAAATTTAAAAAAATGAGAGGGTAAATTTTGAATTTCTTTTGTCTAAAATTGTAATTTACCTACCTTCCTCTCCCCTTCCTCCCCTACACTCCCCTCAAACCAAACACACCCTTAGTGAAGGGAAGGAAAGGGAAGATTGTCAGGGGTGATGGAAGATGGATTGAGGGAAAATGAATTATTTGATATAAAGAAAATTAAGGGGTGGAACTTGGGAAAAAAAAAGGAAAATATTCATTTTACCTTCAAAATAAATTAATAATTATCTATTAATCAAATTTATATTTCAATTTATATATTAAATAATTAGTAGTGCAGTAATTTAAAAATTAACTAAAATGAATAAAATATAAATTATAATTTAAATAAATAAAAAATTATTTTATTTATTAATGAAATTGAAAAAAAAAAAATTCTATAGAATGAAGTTCAAATTTATTAAAAAAATTCAAATTTGTTGATTATATTCGAATGTGATAAGAAAATTATGTTTGACCTTTTTTTACAAGTTGTAAAACAGAGCAAGCTCTCATCATCAATTATCTTGCTGTTACAGCTGTAACTCCTTTGTTTCTCTCCATTCTTCCTCCTTGCAACGGTGTGTGATATTCTCAAATTTAGTTTTGATATTTTAAAATCAAGAGATTATTCCTTTAAATTTGTTTCATACAAAAAAAATGCTTCAGTTGGTTTAGTGTGGGAGAAGAAGGAAAAGCATAGTGGAATACGAAAAAAAATCAGATGCACAAGAAAAACATGATGAGAAATTTTCAGGATTTCCGTCTTTTAATTTAAATTTTTTAAGGGCATATTTGTCTTTCGGATCTTCCTTTTTGCAAAAGAACTTGGATTTCCACCAATTTTGATGAAATCTCATCTTCCCACTCTTAAAGGAACATTGATTGGCTTGAGAACTTGAGTTCCCAACAGATTGAACCAAAATTGTATTCCAAACAAAAGAACTTGCTTATGTTTCCTTCCCTTCACACATCTTCTACTTACGCCCTAAGATTACTAGTTTATATTCAGGTTAAAAAAAGATTACTAGTTTATATGAAGTTAAACAACATATACTATTATTGGTTTCAAAGTGGTCAGATTCTAGTCAAAAGGAATCATTTTCTATACCTATCCTTTGGTAGGGGGCACTCAGCTCATCCAGACGTTCATATCAGATTTTTTTTTTTTACTTTTAATCTTTTCAAAAAAAATGTTTTAATGGGTAGAGAATAAAAAATAAAGATTAATTTTTAACTAATATGTTTTTAAAAAATGATCTTAAGCGGGCTGGACGATCTAGATGCGCAGGTGGAGTCCAAATGAGATGAGCTCCACCTGCCAATCCTGGTTGGCAAAAAAAAAAAAAAAAAAGCAATCAGATTACTTTAGTTTGGTTTACAACAGTTGATTTACTATATATATCAGGTGCTTCTCTTCCATCCTTTCATGCAACAAATTTAGTTATTTTGTACATTTATAAAAATTACTTACTTACATGGTCAAATTTATCTGTTTTTTCCCTTTTTGGTCAACAACATTATCAAATTTACCAACATAAAAAATGTTCAGCGCCCAGGGTGATATATATAATATTAATTTTATATAAATTATTATTTTTTGGATTGGCAAGCAGTACTGTGCTTGCTGACAGGGATCGAACCCTGATTAGGGCCATGTTATGATGGCCACCATGCCACTGCACCACCAAAATAATTTATATAAACTAACAAAATACTTACATATTAATATTTTATATGAAGGCTACAAAAAGAATTCTGGGATAAATTTTAAATAGTATTTTTCAAATAATACCAAAAAAAAAAATTAAATGCTTTATTGGGGTGGATTTTTTTTTTATCCATAAATGAGGAAATAACGATTGATTTACATATAAAATCAGACATTTTATTTCTTTGTTGGTAGAAAAATAAAAAAAATGTCTACCATAAAAATATTAACGAAGTTCGGGTCCTCCACCTCAGCTCATACGCCCCTTCTCTCCCGAGTGTGTCCAGGTCTCTGCCTGTTTGGTTTAAAGGGAGGGGATGTAAAGGGAGGAGATGGAAGGGGAAGATAGCGAGTCACCTTGTTTGATTTGGTTAGAGGAGGAGGAAAGGGAAAGTTTTTTTAATGATCCTTTATTTGGTTCAAGAGGGGATGGGAGGGGAGATAATAACTAATTTATTATTTTACCCTTATATATTTGCTTATTTTTTTTTGTACTTATATAACTAATTTAAATTATTTTTTAAAAATAAAAATTATTTAAATTAGTTTACACCTCAATATAAATTAAATAAATAATAAAAATTTGAATAGTGCAACTCATTTCGAATAATTCAAAAAATAAGTAAAAAAAAAAATCAACGTATAACACTATAACCTATTCATAAATATTGACAAATGGCAACTCTCCCCAAAAAAAAAAAACAACTAAAGAAAGCTAAGGCAGATGCTTGTAGAATCTTAAAATTTGTTCTTGTGCTTTATAGAATCTTAATATTAGTCTTGAGCATGGGTAATGACAACGCCACACAGAGCCAAGCAAGACGACGCCACAGAGCCGAGCAAGATGATCGAGGAAGAGACCATGAGAACTGAGACGCGAGGTCCGAACACGGAAGACTCTAGATAAAGAAGGTGTGTTTTTATTTTCCACATAGGGGTATAAATGGAAATGTGAAAAAGCAATGAGAGCAAAATAGTATCAATATTTTGCTTCTCTTCAAAACCCCCAATTTAAAGGAAACAAAAATGAGGAGAGGGGAGGGATTAAGAGTGTGTTTGGAACAGCGATAGGAAAAATGGAGTTTCTCAATTTAGCTTTTGGTAATTTTATTTTTGGTAAAAGCTCGATTGTGTAAATGACTTTTGCAAAAGTAAAATTTGTTTGGATTGACTTAAGTACAAGTGACTTTTATGATAATAGTAAGAGAGAGTGGGTGAAAAAATATTTTAAAGGGTTAAAAATACCAAAAAATAGTTTAAAATAATTTTTGGAACTGAAAAAGTATATTAAAGATAAACTTGCAATCAACCTGATAACATACTGGGTATAATTGAAAAAATATTTTAAGGGTTAAAAGCACCAAATAATAGTTGAAATTAATTTTTGTAGCAAAAAAAGTACATTAAGGGTAAAATTGCAAAAAGTATGATATTACACTGGACACAACTGAAAAAATATTTTAACCATTCTCACTCTCTCCAAAAGATAAATCAGTAAAAGCTGAGAAATGGAGCTTATAGCAAGCGCTATTAAGATAGAATTAAGCTCGATTGCTCATTTTAGGAAACAAACACTCAAATTTTTTTTTCAAATTGTCCATTGAGCTTATAAGCTCAATTTAGAGTTTGGGGGGTTTAAACGCTCCCCCCAAACACACACTAAAAGTCCTTCTTTTAACTCCCTTCCCCCCTAATTTTTCACATCAAACAGAAGGTGATGCTCATTTTTCATTTTCTCCCATTCTCTCCCATCCAACCAAACAGGCCCAAAAGTTCTGCCGAAAGCCCTTCCACTCCACAGAAAAGGAGCGTTGCACTCACTAGTAAGAAGTGAGAATTAAATAAGAAGAAAGATAGCAAATCCATTTTCCTTTATCCAATTAAAGGTTTTGTTTCTGTATCAAAAAAAGTTCTCTCTCTCGCTTCCCACAGTTATAGCACTATAGCCTTTTCGATGGCTGCCTTTGTTGCGAATCAATCTCTCTTGGCTTCCCGTCCTTGTTCTGCATCCTTGTTTTCAAAGCCCTTGAAAACCCCAGAACCCAACATCAGACTTCCATCTCTTTCCTATATATCCCTTCGACACCCCGTTCATGGGGGCAAGCCTATGTTAGGTTTTTCAAGCAAGCATTTCTCATTTTCCCATGTTAGTCGTGGAAATATCGTCAAGTTTTACCTCGCCGCTGAAGATTCTAGTCCAAATGTACGTTTTCTTTGAAAACTAATCCACCCAACCACTAATTTTGTGTCTTTGCGCAAGTTGAAATTTGGTGTATAATTCTTTTGTTGATAAATTCATTGAACTAGTTGCATGTAAATCGATATTGCGATTGGATAATTGATCTAGGTAAAAGTTGTCTCTGATGGTTTCTGGTGACGAAAGCAGCCCTCTGGTTTCAATTTCTGAAATTGGGAATTGTAATTTAATCATCTGATGTTGGTCTAGACCTCTGGGAAGAAGGTGTGCTCATAAAAGAGTGAAAGAAAAATATGCTGTTAGGCGGAATTTCACTTTGTAGAAGTTGAGTCCAAAACAGGATGACATGAAAGCTCCTAATAGACGTGCTCAGCGTTAAGAACTGTTTGGTACCAAAAGCTTGAACTGCTTTGAGAAAGGCTTAGGGATAGTTATTTCTAATCGGGGTTGTGTAGTGTAGACTGTATCTTGTGCCGAAATTTAGTTTCTTAGAAGAATGAGGGCAGTAAGAATTGAATTCTTGACAGCTTCAAGATGATCCTCTTGCTCTGGTAAGATCATTTTCATCCCAAAAGCTTTTAGGAGAAGTCTAGTAAATGGTATTTATAATTATCTCTAATGCTGATTTATATTAGCAAGAAGTGGTTAAGTTCTTTAGGGCCGGCCTCACTTTCCTATCAAGAGTGGAAGGTGACAGTGTAACAGAGAGTTCTAACATGCAACTGTGAGTTATATATGATGAAGATGGGGTTGTTACTGGCAAGTAAGCAGATTGGGACTCTTGAGAAAATTATGAGTGTTTGGATTTTTCTCTCGTTAACTTGCAAGCAAATAATGTCACTTGCCACTTGACATTCTAAGTCCCATTTTCTAACTGATAGCAGAGCCTTTGAAGCAGTGGGGAAGTTTCCAGACTTTTGGATTATAGCTGATTAGGTAACATTTATTGGTGATTGTGAACTGAGGGTTTTGACTCTTAACTGTAACATTACCTTTTCTGGATATCCGTTTTCTTCCTGGTATGTGTGTGTGTCAATGAAACTGAAGTTTATAATCATGAATATTATCTTCAGTTTATATAGGTTCTAGACTTCTAGGCATATGGAAAATTCCAAACCTGTATCCTGTCACCCTGATCCTATTGTATGAGTCATGGGCTGCCACGTAGCAGGGATTGATAGTGTGCTTAATTTGGCCAAATAATTAAGCATTTTTTGTATCATTTGGTATGTAAGTTAGCAAACTGATACGGTTATATTTTCTATTTTTTTTATTTACCTCCAATTTATATTAATAATGATCTATTGCCTTCTATTTTTTTTTTTTTGTAAAACCCCTTTACTTTCTTGCACCTGTCCAATTGGCTTCATAATATCATTAATAAGATATCATTGAAGAAGACATTTTTTCCCAGTGAATTTTTCATTGCTTTTTCTCTTGGTTTCCCTTAATTAAACTAATATAGCCTGTGTTTGTCTTAGAATTATTAGTTCTCATTATTGACTTCGAATTTCCATAGATTGGTTTTGTACCAGTAATTGATCCCGCCATAAATCCCAAGCTAAATCATCCGTTTTTGTCTGGTCTCCTCAGACAGATGAAGAAAATGAGGACACTCAGAATGATGTGAAATTGACAGATGATGAAGAAGATAAAGTATTCCCATCCAGCTATTTGGCTCTAATTGAAGCATACAAGGAAGCAAGCCTTGATGGAGATGAAAAAACTGCATCTCATATTGAAAAGAGGATAACATTAATGGCAAATCAAAAGAATGAACTGATTCAAAGAGTGTCGACTTTATCAGCTGAGAAAGTTGCTTCAAAAGAGAAATATCTTCGTTTACAAGCAGACTTTGATAATTTTAGGAAAAGATTTGAGAAAGAAAAGCATAACATACAGTCCAATGCCCAAGTAGAAGTGATTGAAAAAATTTTGCTGATGGTGGACAATTTTGATAGAACCAAACAACTAATTAAACCAGCAACAGATAAAGAGAAAAAGATTGATGCTAGTTATCAAGGTATATACAAGCAATTCGTTGAGATTTTGAGGAGTCATCATGTGACTGTGGTAGCAACAGTGGGCAAGCGTTTTGATCCTTTGGT
The DNA here is from genome assembly GCA_963242795.1 of Inga leiocalycina. Classification (NCBI taxonomy): domain Eukaryota; kingdom Viridiplantae; phylum Streptophyta; class Magnoliopsida; order Fabales; family Fabaceae; genus Inga; species Inga leiocalycina. Next base: position 3,526,266 of record OY725326.1, read on the forward strand.
AAGTGAAGTTTGAAAAAGTTTATATGTGAATTGACTTCATTTCTTCCTGCTGTTTAAATAATTTCACTCATTCTACAGTGTGGACAGACTTCTATGCGATTTCATTTCTTCCTGCTGTTTAAATAATTTCACTCATTCTACAGTGTGGACAGACTTTTATGTGATTTCTTGCAATCTTGCTGCGTTTTGCATCGGACAACTCCTGCAATCCTTGAAAAATTTAATATATGAAAAAGAAATGAAGAGAATTTTACATCCAAATACAAGAATCCCCCCATTTATTGAATTTTGATTTTATTGAATTGTGTGTTTCTGTAGGTTCAATGTCAAATTAACATTTAAAGTGAAAGCATGAAAGCAATGCATTGCTTGTTTTTAGCTGCAAGCCTGCAACTATGATACATTTACAATTGGCTTACCAGACTGGTTTGGTTTGCTATATTTAAATGTATTGTCAGCTACTTTTGGTGATTAGGTTGGAAGGCTGATAACAGCAGGAATGAAAAATGAATCTTTATTACATAAACACTACTAGGAAGGGTTGAGCAAGGATCTCACTTTTACAATTCTAATAGCCTAGGAGAATCTCCTAATCACAATGGACAGGAAGTAAATTTTTTTTTTTTGCTATCAAAAGTAATCCTAAAGTAGCTATTCATAGGAATGAGAAATAACACTAACCAAATGATAAAATAATCATAATCAGCAAAGTGGATAGAGTCTTGACAGTGGAGCTTCCCTTAATATGGTGTGGTACCTAACCCCAGTCACCCATTATCTCCCCCTTCCATGTCAATCACATTTTCCATATTCTGATCACTAACTCCATCCTCTAGTCACCTGAGTCCTATGCATTGTGTAATAAGATGCTTCTCATCAAACGCACACCATGAACAGAACTGATATGACTTTGCAACTATTGCCGATTCAATCAATTGAGAACCAAAAGAAATCCGTTAGATGTCACAGTGTGTTTGAAATTGATGTGGATTTTAGATTTTGAAGAGAACCTTTTTTGCTAGAATTGATTTGGGATGCATTGATTATATGTTTGAGAATGGTATCTTAAATGTGACTAAAGTTATCAGGTATTGAGGGGGAAAGGACTTTTCAATATTAAATGTCCATTAAGATCCCTAAAAAGATATTTGAATAAATGACTTGTAAGATAATCTTGTTATTGTGCAGAAGAATAAGATCATTTATGTAATTTTACTTTCAAAAGGAAGGTAATGCAGGTATGGACCTATGCAAGAGCAGCTCCATTCTTCTGCTGCTTCTGCATTGAGGCAGGAACCCATGGTTGCCAATTGGTAGATGAAGTTTCAATTTTCCTCTGAACAACGTGTTCACTTGGGCAAAAGTAGTTTTGGACCTTCCTACCAGATTTGCCAAATCCCAACAACCTCTCTCCGTGCTTTACTTGCCTCTCTTAAATGGCATTCATCATGAGCTCATGTTATGAAGCTATTGCGTAACATTTTTTTTCCTGCACGAGGAAAGCATAATTGATGAGAAGCAAATGAACTTGAAAAAAAAGTTGCATGCATGGCAGTTTAATTTTCTCTGATTGATTCTTTTTGTTGTAGGTACATGAAGCCATAGCACGTGAGGAGTCCCAAGAGTACAAAGAGGGAATCATCATTCAAGAATCCAGACGTGGTTTTTTACTTAGAGATCGGCTTCTCAGGCCAGCACTGGTCAAGGTTTCATCAGGGCCTGGCAACAAGAAAGCTACAGTGACTCCTGACAACTCCAAGGAACAGCCAGCAGCAACGGCTGGAATAGATGATAGATAATTCCTTCAACATGATCCCTCCTTTTTGTAGTAAATTACTTAATTCTGCCAACCTCATACTCATTAATGTCAATCGTGTCAACAGGGAATGCTTCAGTCATTTTGTATTCTTTTATGTAACACCTGGTTGATGTAATGTTCTTTACAAGTGCTCTGCAATATATATTTCATTTCTCAGATGATACTTGAAAGATTCTTGTGATAACTGATAATACACATACCACAAGTTCATGACACTGTTGTGCAATACATTTTGACCAGAGCCAGAATCGGTTCTCTCTTTGAATTTTTTCAATTAAAATTATTATAGACATCTGTCTTCCCTCTCTTCAGCGCATCATGCTTTTTCAGCCTTTGAATAACTAAGAGGCCCTTGGACTAAGTAAATAAAACTATAATATTTTACTTTCTTCTTTGAATGTAGACCTGTCTGTTAAATACACGGAATTACAGTTACGAACTCTTTTTGGTTAATTAGAATGAGTTCTGTACATCTGCATGTGGTTCAAATTGAGCTGTACTATTTATAACTTCAAAGAGGTATGATTTTCTATACTTCTATTTGATTTTAAATTTACGTGTTTTTAATTGGAGCCTCGAATGACTGGATCCATTTTCCTGTAGAATTATGAGGCACTTGATCCCTATCTTATGAAAGCCATCCGACGTTGAACTATACTGAGCATAGTAATAGAAGAATTACAAACTTTTGCCCCTTTTTGAATTCAAGTTACATTTATGATACTATTTTCGATCCTAAATATAAGATGACGTTGAATTTTTTAAAGATATTAAGAAAGCTAATTAAATTACTTTAAAATATTTATATTTATCATTTTTTTTCAAAACTATTTTGCCTAACACATAAACTAATATATAATTTAATAATACATAATATACGATATGATTAAATAAATTATTGAATTTCTTTAATCTCTCTCAAAAAAAAAATTAACTTTGTCTTATATTTAAAATAGGAGGGAGTAATACATTTTTGGGCAAGGCAGTCCCTTGCGTGAATGTACATATTCCATCATCTAGAATCATGCTTTGGTCTCCCTTCTCATTTTCATTGTATGTTTATCCGTCATGCCTCGCAGGTAATAAGTTATTAAATCAGATTTCAGTCCCTCAGTTTCCGTTAATCCAATTTCCATTGCTTTCTCCTCATCAGCATAAGCTTCAGTCATCTCCATGCGAAGGTGTTTTTGTTTTCGGCCTCACTGAATAATTTCTTGAGATTTTGAATACATGTGCTAATCAATGATCCTCCCACATGGTAAATGCTACCAGGCTCGTGTTTGAGGGCATATCCATGAAATGCTCTGCCTGGATCTTTCAATCCCACACAAGTAGGAAGGATGCTAGCAATTGTAAAATCAAAGGCATCTTCGAACCCTTTTTCATGCATATCCTCCAATGACTCTAGAGCTAACGCAGTCTCTCCGCTTCGTGCAAATTCAAATGTTAGTTTACTCCAAAAGACCGCATCAGTCTCGACTCCATTTAACAGCATGGAGTTGAAAATCTCTTTTGCTTCATCCAGAAGACCTTGTCAACAATTGAATCGAAGAACAACATTTGAGAATGGTAGAATACCTGAAGAGAAATAGGAAAACTGAATTGATTGTATAAAACTGAGAGGATTTACATGGTATTTATAGGAAAAAATATAGACAAAGTAAGAGTGATTAGTGGGAACAAATCAAAGAGTAGTTGAGGAATAGTCAACAAAATGCACCACCGACTTGCTTCTTCAACTATCTCATGCCATTGTATCAATTTGTGTTCACAACACTCCCCCTCAAGTTGAACTGTAGATATCAATCAAGTTCAACTTGCTAATCAAATAATCAAACCTGTCCTTTGGGCAGTCCTTTAGTGAGGATGTCTGCGGTCTGTTCTCTAGAAGGAATATACCTTAGATCAACAATTCCCTCATCAACTTTTTCCCTTATAAAATGTCTGTCTATCTCGACATGTTTAGTTCTGTCATGTTGAACTGGATTATGAGCAATGTTGATTGCAGCCATGTTATCGCAATAGACCTTGATTGGTAGATTTATAAACTTCCTCAAGTCTTCAAAAACATGCTTTATCCATATGCCTTCACAGATTCCCAGTGCTACGGCCCTGTATTCAGCTTCAGCACTGCTTCTCGCAACTACACTTTGCTTTTTACTTCTCCATGTGACCAGGTTACCCCACACATACGTACAATATCCAGATGTGGATTTCCTGTCATCTTGATCACCTGCCCAATCAACATCTGTAAATAACTCTACAATCCGTTTGTCAGTTTTCTTAAATAACAAGCCATGTCCTGGAGATCCCTTCAAGTAACGAAGGATCCTGTAGACTTCATTCAAATGTTTCTGTTTAGGATCATGAGAATGCTGGCTGACCACACCTACTGCAAATGCAATGTCTGGTCTAGTATGAGACAGGTATATTAGTTTGCCTACCATCCGTTGATAATTCCCTAAGTCCACTGCTTTACTGAGATCTGCATCTTCATCTATTTTATTTACCTGTATAGGTGTGTCACTTGGCCTGCAACCTATCATCCCTGTTTCCTTTAGAAGGTCGAGTACATACTTCCTTTGGGAGATATAAATGGGCAACTTCCATTCCAAGAAAGTACTTCATTTCTCCAAGATTTTTAATCTAGAATTCTCGTGCCAGGGCTGTCCTGATTTGATTGATTTCCACCTCGTCATCTCTTGTAAGAATTATATCATCAACGTATACAGCCAGAACAACCATCTTACCCTTATGATGTTTGACAAACAAAGTATGGTCACTCTGCCCTTGAGTATACCCATGTCTCTTTAGAACCTGAGTAAATCTGTCAAACCAAGCACGCGAAGATTGCTTTAACCCATATAACGACTTCTTTAACTTGCAGACTTGGTCACCTTTTTTTCCTGCGAACCCTGGAGGTAACTTCATGTACACTTCTTTCTTGAGTTCTCCGTTGAGGAAGGAATTTTTTACATCGAGTTGGTGTAGATTCCAATCTAAATTCATTGCAATAGATAATAGAATCCTGATGGTATTCATCTTGGCTACTGGAGCAAAAGTTTCTGTGTAATCTTCCCCATATTTTTGTGTAAAACCTTGTGCAACCAGTCTAGCTTTATATTTCTCGAGTGTTCCATCTGCTCTATACTTAGGAGTGAATACCCATTTGCATCCAACAACCTTTTTTCCTTGAGGTAAATTTACTACATCCCATATCTTATTTCGCTTGAGAGCCTCCATCTCTTCTAAAACAGCTTGTCTCCACTCAGGTATAGCCATAACCTCATCAATCATGTCTGGTATCCTGATTCTATCAAGATGAGAGACAAATGTACTGTACTTAGATGACAGCGCCTTATAAGAGACAAATTTCTCTATAGGATATCTGGTACTTGATCTGGGTTGTCTAGGTTGTTTTCATATTGCAATAGGAAGATTAAGATCAGAACCTTCTATTTCTCTTGGATCTGCCTCTGGTACTGACTCCTGGTGAGTGCTAATAGGCTGTGGTTCATTACCTCTTTTGTATCGTCGCATGTAGGTATTACCCCACATATTTGTGTCTCCTCCTGGAATTGGCACATTATCAGAGGTATCAAGGTTATCAAGAATCTCAAAGTTGTTATCAGGTGTATCAGAGGTATCAGGAGTAGGTTCTGTGTGGGTAGGTATATAAATTGTGAATGTCTGGTCATCCTTTGGTGTTTCATTTGCCTGGAATTCACCAGTTCTCTCCCCCTGAATTGCAAACAAGGCATAAAAAGGTGTATTTTCAAGGAAGGTGACATCACAGGTGACAAATAAATGTTTGGAGACTGGATCATAACACTTGTATCCTTTTTTAGAATGAGAATAGCCAAGGAAGACACACCTAAGAGCTCTAGGGTCAAGTTTGTTGGTGTGATGGAGATGAACGTATGATGTACAGCCAAACACCCGGAGTGGCAGAGTGTTTTCAAGGTATGGGAGATTATAGTATTGGTGGAAAAGTTGAAGTGGTGTTTTGTAAGATAGTGGTCGGCTTGGCATTCGGTTAATGAGAAATGTGGCAGTTAGGACAGCATCATCCCAATGATATTTAGGAACAGTACTACTAAACATAATAGCTCTGGCAGTCTCAAGAATATAGCGATTTTTTCGTTCAACAATACCATTTTGCTGAGGTGTATTGGGACAAGTACTTTTGTAAACAATGCCATTTTCAGCCAGGAAGGTAGAGAGGGTCTGATTGAAGTATTCAGTCCCATTATCGGTGTGCAGGATCTGGATTTGGGTTTGGAATTGAGTTTGTATCATGTAGTGGAAGTTAATGAACGTTTGATACACCTCTGTTTTATCTTTCAACAAGTAGACCCAACTGACACGTGTATGGTCATCAATGAATGTGATGAACCATTTTATTTTTGATCGGTTTGGTGTGCGGGATGGTCCCCATAAGCAAGGTTCTGAAACTCGGACCGGTCACTGAACCAGTCAGGGTACTGGGTCAAGGGTCAGTGGGTCAGACCGGAGTCAAACTGGGTTTAGACCGGTGAGGTATAAAAAATTAAAAAATAATTTCAACCAATAGAGCAATACTTGCAGCAAGAATCCCGACCAAATGACAATGACAGAAAGTAAAACTAAGGATATCTATTAATCAACTACTGTATTATAGTAAGAGAAACAACTAAAATTTGCCAGATTTGTCAATGAAAAACCAAGAAACAGATTTTAAATTCCGAATATCTGGAAACTATGAAAGAAAGCAACAACCTATTTTCAATTCTTAGAGTGAGAAGTGAGAAATTGAGAATTGAATTGAGAAAGCGAAGATCTCAGTTTAGCCATTTAGGTTTTTTTTTTAAAAAAAGTCGATTGGTTCAGCATTCAGAAAAAAAAAAGTGACCCGGGTTGACTCGGTCTGACCGGTTCAGTGGCAAACCGGATCGGTTTTCCGGCCGGTTCGGCGGTTTTCGGTCCGAACCAGCCGGTCCGGTCCGGATTTGCAAACCATGCCCATAAGTCACTGTGAATTGTGGAAAAAGGTTTTGAGGCTTAGTATGGGATTTTTGGGAATGAAGTACGATGATGCTTAGCCTTTTCATATGACTCAATGAAAATCAGAGGTGCTTTTATTAGAAACGAGGGATGGAAACATTTGAGACATATAATTTAGATTAGGATGACCTAAACGTTTGTGCCATAACTCCAGGTTACTAATGTTAGGGAGAGACACTTTATTACAAGATTTAATTTGAGAACGATCACTTTCATTAAGGTAATAAAGACCATCAAGCTCTTTAGCACTCCCAATCGTCGTCCCCGTCAGCAGATCCTGAAAAATACAGTAAGTAGCGAAGAAGTTAGCTTGACAATGTTCATTATTAGCCAATTTGCTTACGGATAGTAAATTGCACTTCAACTTTGGAACATGTAATACGGAGTGAAGAGTAAGTGCAGCTGAGATTTTGATGGAACCAATTCCAGTAACAATAGGTTCAGAATCATCAGCAATTCGTACAGTTACACCCTTGGTGATAAGAGTATAGGATGAGAAGAGAGCCTTATTGTCAGTCATATAATCTGAGGCACCTGAGTCAACAATCCAACAATTTCCTGTACATTGTTCTTTTATCACAGCCAAAGCTTGAAAGAAATTACCTCTCTTGACCACTGTGGCAGTAGGCTTGGTCGTAGTCTGTAGTGTGGCTAGCATTTCCATGATTTTGTGTAGAGGATCACTTTAGGATGATTCCTTGGAAGTTTCAGCCACGTAACCTCTTCCTTTCCCTTTCTTTGGCTTCCAGTCAGCAGGTTTACCATGGAGGTTCCAACAAGTGTCTTTAGTATGCCCCTGTTTCTTACAATGATCACAGAATGGGCAACCTTTAGAACCTTTTGGTTCTATAGATCGAACAATAAGTGCTGAGGCCTCAGAAGTAGCAGCAGAATTATTCGAATTTTGAAGCATTGATTTTCGTCTATCCTCTTCATTTCGTAAGAAAGTATATACTTCACGTACAGATGGTAAATGTTCTTGACTAAGAATTCTAGCTCGAACATCATCATAAATCACATTAAGACCAGCAAGCAACTCATATACTCTCTCTGCTTCTTTTACTTTGCGATGTTCTTGAGCATCTGCCCCACAATGATAAGTTTGATTCTGTAGGGCATCAAGCTCTTGCCAAAGTGAGGATTTTTCTAGATAATAATCACCGAGTGGTATGTGTTCCTGTTTTAGCTGCCATATCTTTTTCTTGACATCAAATATGCGGGACCTATTTCCCACAGGACTGTATGTTTCACAAAGAGCTTCCCAAATTTCTTGAGCTGAGGGAAGGTACATAAAACTCTTCTTAATTGAGGATGACATCGCATTAATTAACCAAGAGGATACCAATGCATTTTCAGACTTCCATTTGCGAAATTCCTTGGTTTCCGAGGTTAGAGGTCTTTTTACCTCACCAGTTATGTATTCAAGTTTGTCCCTTCCATCGAGAGTGAGAATCATGGATTGAGACCATTCTCGATAATTGTCGCTGGTAAGTTTTTCAGAAACAATAAGGATAGTGGAGATGTCATTTGAGCCAGATCGAGGCACAGAGAAAGAGGCATATGAAACTGTAGACATAATGACGGAAAAAAAATGACAGAGTGGTTTTTCAAATTTCAGAAATACCAGTTTGGTCTGTAGAATTTTCAAAATGACACGTTGGTCCTCCGAATTTGGAAAATGATAGTTTGATCCTCTGAATTTGCAAAATGACAGTTTGATCCTCTGAATTTGAAAAATGACAATTTGGTCTTCAACTCAATTAAATAATTGAGCAACACTGGTCAAACTCATTTGCTGCCGTTAGTTCCCTGAGACGAGAGAGCACAGGAGGGGCTGGAGGACGGGATCGCAAGATCGGGTCGCGTCAGCGTCTCTCGTCGGCGACTTAACACAGGAGGGCCTCGTCTTCGCATGCAGGTCCAGATTCGTGTAGGCGTGATGGCGTCGCGTCTCGTCATCTCTAGTCTCAGCTTCCAAACTCCGACAGGCGACGGCGACTAGTGAGTCTAAGAGATTGATATGTAGAGTCGGCTGAGTGCCGAGTCACAGTTGCAAAGCGGGCAAGCAGCAGAGAAAGCACCGGAGTTTGGCAGAGGTGAACCGGAGAATGGCCTTCTATTCTGATCTGGTGTGGCTGCGAGAATGGCGGAGAGGCTGAGAGGAAAATATGCGACTGTTAGCAGGATGGCAACAGAGTGTCAGCGATGTGTGAGCTTCTCCGGACAGAACTTCTCTGCACTAGTCGGAGTTGCAGAGAAATTGAGAATGATGACACACTTAGTTGGCCGTCAAATGTTGGACGCCGCCGATACTGATTCTGACAAAGATGAGAACTCAGAGGGCGCGTTGAAGAAATCTGGTATGAATTAGAATTCCTATTTTCTCCTATATCTCTGATACCATGAAGAGAAATAGGAAAACTGAATTGATTGTATAAAACTGAGAGGATTTACATGGTATTTATAGGAAAAAAATATAGACAAAGTAAGAGTGATTAGTGGGAACAAATCAAAGAGTAGTTGAGGAATAGTGAACAAAATGCACCACTGACTTGCTTCTTCAACTATCTCATGCCACTGTATCAATCTGTGTTCACAATAATACCCTCATCAATCATTGAACCAAACACCGCAAACAGTTCATCCAGCATCTCCAGTTGGCAATGCGACCCAATCAGAGCCGCAGAGCTAGGTAAAGTTCGGTTCAGAGCATGTTCAAACACCTTGTGGTCATTATTGAAGGACTCTCTATTCTTGAAGCAACGGTAGGCGTGCCGGCGATCAATCCATCTATCATCAAAGCATTCAATTTCAGAGCTTCAGCTTGCATCTGGCAAAGGTTGGGAAGGGTGCAGCCACGGTGACGAACGTCGAAGTCATCTTCTGAATTCAAAAGAAGACATGGTGGGCCAGGTGGTTGCCGCCTCGGTCGCTGACTGGACTTCGGATGACATGGCAGGCCATGTGGATGATGACTGGTTTGCTTTCTAGACTGTGGATGATGTGGCTGCCAGTTTGCTGATAACTCAGCCTCTTACTAGACTATGGGATGACGTGGCTTCCAGGTGGTTGTTGACTCAACTACTGATTGTGAAGTGTGGTATGACGAGGGCTGCCAAGTGTGCAATGACTTGGACAATGTTAGTCCTGCCCAAAGATGCCAAAATTATTTTTGGGTTGGATAGGAAAATTTTTGACTGAGCTCGGGTGGTTTGAGGGGAGGGTAAGGGAAATTATAAATTTAGATAAAAAAAACCCAAAATTTACCCTATTATTTTTTAAAATTTTAAGTTCCCACTTAAAATTTACATTCTCATTCTTTTTAAATTTTGAATTCCCACCCAAAATTTAAATTCATTCAACCTAAAAAAATAATTTACCCACCCTCCCATTCCCTCATACCCCTACACACTCTTAGATTAGGGCCACCTGATTTCCCGACCAACGAAGCAACAAGGATGGTCGCCACTGAACCTAACCGTCATCACGTCCAAGTTCGCCTTCCTCATAGTATTTCATCACTTTATTTCGATTCCATGGTTTTATTTTTTTTAATTTCTATTTCTATTCCATTGTTTCGCGCTTCCTCGCTCGCGTTCTGCATATCTCCGACGCTACCAGCTACCATCCATTGAAAGCATTTTCCCTACTCCCATATACCATCCAGGTTCATTCTCTTTTATCTCCCTCCCTCGCTTAGGCTATCCCTCAGTTTCGACACGAAAACCTACTTCTTTATTCTCTTTCTTTCGGTTTTCCCGTTGTCCTATGGAAACAGCTCATCCGTCGTCTAGCCCACGCCGATCTCCCTTCCGCTACTTTCAGTGTTCCTGTTTCAGACGGTGTTGTCGTTGTTTCTGCTGTTTCTACTCCTACCCCTAAGCTAGTTTTACTAACAAAAAGCTCTCGCTCTCATTTCTTGAGGACGTGTTGCAAGTTAGGAAATATGGATTTGTCGGGTGCTCAGTCTGGCCTATCTCTTGACTTAAACGGACAGATTTCGTCACCGGCTTTGGCAGGCTATGTTGATGATAATCTAGCTTCCTTTCGACAGAATTCGAGCTTTGGTAGTTCCTCCAGTACAACTCCTTTTGTTCCGTTGCAACTGCTCGAGGAAAAAGACGACATGTTTAGGATCAAACCCGGTGAAGAAACAGAGGAGGAGGAGGAGGAGGAAGAGGAAGGAGCAGTGGAAGATGAAGCGATTGACTTTATGGGTCGGCCTGTATGTGCGAAGAGGAAATTAGAAGGACATCCGAATTTCTCTTCGAATCCTCCTAAGCGTCTTGCTGTCGATTGGGAGCTTGACGCGAGGCGAGTTTCAGTGCAGGCTTTGGCGAATCAGCCAATGGAGGTGGCCGACCCCGAGATTCATGAAATAATTGGGAAGGAAAAGCGGAGACAGTTCTCAGGAATAGAATTGATTGCTTCTGAGAATTTTGTATGCAGAGCTGTCATGGAAGCTTTGGGAAGTCATTTGACGAACAAGTACTCTGAGGGAATGCCTGGAGCCAAATACTACACAGGGAATCAGTTTATTGATCAGATGGAATTGCTTTGCTGTAAGCGTGCTCTGGCTGCCTTCGATCTCAATCCAAGCAAGTGGGGCGTGAACGTTCAACCTTACTCATGTACTTCTGCTAACTTTGCCGTGTACACTGGTATTTTGCATCCAGGGGATCGAATCATGGGTCTGGATCTGCTATCCGGTGGGCATCTGAGTCATGGATATTATGCCCACAGTGGAAAGAAGATTTCTGCGGCATCCATATTCTTTGAAACTCTTCCCTACAAAGTCAATTCTCTAACAGGCTACTTAGACTATGACAAGCTTGAAGAAAAAGCCTGCGATTATCGACCTAAACTGCTCATATGCGGAGGCAGTTCGTATCCTAGAGAATGGGATTATGCAAGGTTTAGGAAGATTGCTGATAAGTGTGGGGCTGTTTTGATGTGTGACATGGCTCTTATTAGCGGCCTTGTGGCAGCTAAGGTCTGTGTTGAGTTATTTCCTTTCCAGAATTGGCATTTTTTTTCTAGTAACTGATCGCACTTATGTGATAACACCGACACAATAATTTAATTTATTTTCATTTGGAAGTTACAGGCAGTTCGGTCTGTGTGCTTAAAAAATCTAAGAGATAGTTCATATATTCTTTCTGGGAAATAGGACAATTGAACTGAATTAACATATTCTGACTTGGCTTCTGTCTCACTGGTTTCTTATGCCATCTTCTTAATGCAGTAGTATTATAGCAGAGCCAAGTATATGATTCTTGACCAATTTCTTCTTATAGCAGGAATAAAACATAACAAAACAAAATGGCCTCTTCTTTCTTGATTATTCTTTTTTACCCTAATTAGATGTATGGGTCTTGCATAAAGTCCCTAGAGTATACAGGAGCCACACTATTCATGACTGGTTATGAACAGTCTAGTTTCCACTAGCTTATCTATATATGTATATTGATATTGATGATTGAATATAGCTCCCGCCAACTTTTATATGCATTGATGATTGATGATATTGATATTATCCCATTCATGTTTCACAGAAATTTCTACTATAAATTAAAAAGCACTTGATTTTGAGAGCAATTGGCCAATTGTCAACCATTTCACTAAATCACCTTCATGAAGATAACTAATGGTGGATGGATCTGCTAACCTATTTACATTTATCCAGTGAGAGTCAAATTGCGTATTCTGATCAAGAAGTATGCATTGGTTATATATGTATTTCCGATAGTAGTTTTAGGCTTATGTTGCATAATATTGTCGATTGATGAAATGTAAAACGTATTTGTATTATGTTGAAAGTTTGGAATACCTTTATATTTATTTATTAGTTTCTTTCCTGTTGAGCTATTTGAATTTTGCAGTCCACTGTTGAATGTGTTTATAACTATATTGACGTTGGATTTCCCAGGAAGTTGCTAGCCCATTTGATTACTGTGATGTTGTTACTTCAACCACCCACAAAAGTCTCCGAGGTCCAAGGGGAGGTATCATCTTTTATAGGAAAGGTTCAAAACCCAGGAAGCAAGGCCTGGCTCTTAATCATGGGGATGATGGTAATTATGACTTGGAGGAAAAGATAAACTTCGCTTTATATCCATCCTTACAAGGAGGCCCGCACAATAATCACATTGCTGCTCTTGCCATAGCCTTAAAACAAGTTGCAACTCCAGAGTACAAAGTATATATGCAACAGGTGAGGAAAAATGCACAGGCGTTAGCATCTGCTTTGCTGAAAAGAAAGTGCAGACTGGTAACTGATGGCACCGACAATCACTTGTTGCTCTGGGACCTTACTGCACTCGGCTTACTTGGTATTTTTCTTAATTCTAACGTGTCTTTAATTTTGTTTCAACATTTATAATAAAAAATTATACTATAAATGCACTTAAAATGAATGTGCTGAATTTTACATGGGCCACCTTCAGATTTAGAGCAGTGCCACTTGATGAGCTTTCTCTCTCAAATTTCTGATCTACTGTGTCTTGGTTGATTTTCACTTTCTCTAGTGGTAAAGTGAATGAGTCAGACTATTGGCATTATTTCCCCCCTCCTTATAGTCATGTGTGATAATACATTCATTTGTGACCAGTCCAACACGATCAATGCTAGTTATTTAGTTATCCTAGTGCAGTCAATAGCTGTTCTGAAAGGCCAGATATTGTTTTTAGGTTTCACTAACATCTTCCCTTCTGATTTGCTAACATTGTTCTTTCTCTTTATAAACTATGCCATGGTTGAACTTTTATAAGCATGCTTGCTGATTTTTTTTACTATGTATTGCAGATAGAAACTATGAGAAGGTCTGTGAGGCTTGTAATATCACACTCAACAAATGTGCCATTTATGGTTCTATTTCACCTGGAGGAGTGAGAATTGGTGAGCTGCCCTGCCACAGTACAATCTGAAATTATGGATTATTCTTTGGGTAAATTGCCCAAGAAGTTTTTACCGAGGGGCAGTTTTGCCCTGACCGTTATCTCAGTTAATTTTGATCATTAGTTGACCAAATTTGCTGAACCGCAGTCCACATGTCATCCACGTCATTGTTGTTAAGGTGTGAATTTGTCCTAGGAGTTGTAAATCTAACTTTAAAAAAAAGTGAAGTAAATGGCACATGGACTTCCAGAGCAAATTTACATATTAAAAAAAATGACGTGGATGACATATAGATTGTCAACTCAGTATATTCAGTCAACTAACGGTCAAAGTTAATTGAGATAACGGTCAGGGCGAAATTGGTCCCTTTTTAAAACCTTCTGGGCAAAATTGCCCCTTAATCCTTATTCTTTTCGCTGCCTGGCTTTTATGGTTAGATACCTTAATAATGTTGTGGCAGTAGTTATATTAGGTTTATATCATTTGTATATTAATTAACTTATGCTTTGCCTATAACTCTTGGTTCGTAATATTTTCAACTGTAACCAATTATTGTAGATCCAATTTCCGTATATTTTGAACAAGGTTCCTAATTTTTTACAGGAATTAATTGTTAGCAAATAGGAAAACATCTATAATGCTTGCCTCGAGCTATTGTTCCAGAAGCACGGATAATGACCTTTTATTACAAATTCAAATTTTTTTCTTGGAGTTCTTAGGGCACTATATGGTTATATATTTTTACTGTTTAATCCAACCAAGATTGGATTTTCCTAATGTTCTTGTATTTCACTGGTGCTCATGTCCCTTATTTCATGGATGTTCAGGTACTCCTGCAATGACAACAAGAGGTTGCTTAGAGGATGATTTTGGGATCATAGCTGATTTTCTTCTAAAGGCAGCACAGATTACCAGCAATATACAGAAGGAATATGGAAAATCTTGTAGAGATTTCCTCAAAGGTCTTCAAAATAATAAAGATATCGTTGAGCTCAGAAATCAGGTTGAGGCATTTGCTTCCGAGCTTCCAATGCCAGCATTTGATATTTGATTCAAACCAGTAAAGTAGGCAGCCTCCACATTTTGCATGGTATCCAAACGACTTGGTTTTGCTCTTGTGCTTGCTCTATCCTTTGCCAAGGAAGCTCCTTTGGATCATACACAGATTAGATTGCCACGGCTTACATCACTACTTTAGTTACAATTTACCAGGGCTTATATACTGTACAAAATATTCCATCACCACTAATTCTATCGATACCCGTTGCTTGTTTATGGAAGAAACGTCTGTAATTAAAGGAACTCATTCAGGAGAGGTCTTTTGAGTGCACATTGTTCTAGGGACTACAAACTGTTGAACTCTCGTCTTGATGTCATACAAACGATTCTTGGGATTACACGTTGTTCTTGGTTTCTTTAATCTAAAGAAACAGTTATAGTTAAGTTAAAACGTGTGAGATTGAGAATATTTTGCAATTCTAGTTTTTTGTGCTTTGTGGGAGATCGGAAGAGGCTCTTAAATGCCACTCACTGCTTTATGGCGACTGGCCACCATTTGTGCCATTGAAGCACTCGGCATGCTGGCCTAAAGCTAAAATAGAAGTAATCTGTTTGGGCTCTTTCATAAGTATTTTTATTGTTTCTTCTTTTTAGGCAGCACTCTTATGAAACCCTTATAAGGAGGCAAGGCAAGAATTTCTGGCAAGGGACAAAAGGCATGAGATACTGAGAAAGTGACCCTTCAAGTTTTGCAGCATGTTATGCCATCCCCAAAGCCACCAAAAAAGTGAAAAAGATTGAAGAATATTTGAAACAGAATAAAATCCTGAGAGAGAGAGACTTGGCAGGTTCGTAAGGCGATACCGTGGCAAGTTCCTTATCATGATTTGCGTTGCTTTCAAAGAGAACCGAACTGGACAAAAGCTTTACATGAGCATAAAGAAGCTGCTTCTGACATTAAAGATAGTTCAGGAATCTCACAATTGCGCCTTGCCTAGCATCCCTTAGGCCCGCCCCTTTTCCATTTCACTTTCAGTACTAAATCATTAATCATTTACTATTAAACTAACTGCCTCTTTTAATGCTTTCGTCTCCAGAGCACCACGCAACGCAAATGACCATGAATTTAATTAATCACTGTTTACCTTAACATTCCCTGCCTACAACAATGACAGTGTGATTTTTTATATTTTTGTTTTTGTTTTGACATTTGGTTTTGGTCAATTCTTCCTCTAATTTGCTTTTTGTTTATATAATATTATAATACAAGGGGTCAAGGGGAATAGAAGTTTGGCATACAATTTAAGTAATTTGTTTATCCTGCAAGATAATTAATCTACTGCCTGTATCTTCTCAGACTCACAGCCGCATTTAATTTTGAGAATCCTTTTCGCCTCCGGCGGGAAACACTTGGCACCAACCAAAGTCTCAACTACGGTAAACAGTAATTCAAAAGGTGGTTAAAAAAGAAAAAGAAAAGAAAATAAATGAAAAGGGAAGATACGGCAACCCCAGCAACTGATTCCTCTACATAGTTGCTTTCCTCCTTTTAAGTTCTTCAATTTCAACTTTGTTTTTTTGGGTTCCCTCATCGGCTCGCTTACTCTTCACCTATGGCTACATATGTCCAAAAGTTTCTTCCTTCCTTCAACAATCTCGTCAAAGAAATCGTCGAGCTGTCCGATGATGTTCTCTGCTCCAGATCTCATCATCCCCAGATACCCTCTCAGATTCTCCACTCTCTCTCTTATCCCCACCTCTGTTTCCCACTCAACCACCATTCCCTGCGATCCCCTGCGCTCCAATTCTCCCCCGAGTTCCTCCATCGTCACTTTTGATCTTCTGAATTCGTACAACAAAACGCCCGGCGCCCCATTGCACTGGCCGATCTCCGCCGCCATTCTCTGCTGTAACCTCGCGGCCGACATCATGAACGCCGATCCCAGGAACAACCGTCCCTCGTATTCGCCTCCTAGGATGAAATCCGAGGAATCAGGCCAGCAATACACCAAGCCGTTTAGCAGAATCATGAGTAACAGCGAGCTGACATTTCTCATTGCATACAGAACTCCCCTGAACCCACTGAATCCGTTTAGCTTCGATTCGATCGAGAGCTTCTCCTCGAAACGAAGGGACAGAGGTTGAATTCTTGTTTCGATCAAAGTTCTGTTCTCTTCTCCTAATCCCATAGCTTCTCTGCGACACCCCGAGATTGCTCGAATAACCTGCTTCAGGAACAAGAAAAAGCCTGTTAATTCACGACCCAAACTTCAATTGCTGAATGAAAAGAAACAGGGAGAAAGAAAAACAAAAAACGAAGATTGTGATCGACCTGACCTGGCGAGATAGTTGTGGAGTGAGATGAGGATGAGAATCGAGGGAGGAGGTGATGTTTAGACCAGCAGAGTAATAATTTTCCATTCCAGAAATGCCAGACTTGAGGACATGACAGGCTTCCCAAAGCTTGGAGCTTTCATCCATGTACTCGTCGAGCCACTTGTCTCCTGAAGGAAGATGGAGCTTCTGGACAAGAAGGGTCAATTGGGTGTGGAAGGATCGAAGAAGTGAGAGCACCCTTTGAAGGAATTGGATTGACATGAAGTTATTTGAGAGATAGACTCGTTCAAGATCGTCAATACCTCTGGTGAGAAAAGAGTAGAAGCCATTGACGGAGTTGGTGGAAGAAGGATCCATCACAAAGATTTTTATGGAATCAAAACGAAAAAGAAAAGAAGAAGAAGAAGAAAGGAGAAGAGAGGGAAGAGGAAGAGAGTGGGGCAAAAAAGGTTGGGAAGAGGGAGTTATTTAAATTGAGAGAGAGTGAGAAGAAGAACAAGAGGAAGAGAAAAAAAAAAGTGAAAAGAATGGAAGAATGGAAGGGAGGGATTGGGAATATCTTAGAAACTCAGATTTCTAAGGTCGAAATGGATTGTTGGGGGCAATGATGGGTGTTTCCTACAGAGGGGAAAGGATGATTGGTAATATGCCATTTTCATTGTGCTATGGGCAGAAAGCAAGAGAGGTAAAAATTGAACATGAAAATACACGCACACAGAAAATTAAAACAAGAAACAAGACAATTATGACGAGCGAGGGTAAAGATATATCGGCATAATATAAAGTGAAGAGGCAGGGGGCTAGTAACGTAATGTCAATATCACAAGATCATCTTTATAGCCACCTTTTTTACAAGTTTTTTCCTTCTTCCTTGTTATGTGTTCCAGTCTTTAAACCAAGAATCCTCTGGTAATTTGATTAAATTATTCATGATGATGCAAAAGAAGCCGAGGAAGGTGGCGAGAGGAAGTGAAAGTTGGAAGCTTTAAATATATTAAAGAAAGTTTGAAACATGCCTCTTGTCATGCAAGGATTGGCCTAACTTTTTTGTTCATGATTCGATCGGCACACAAGTAAGTCGCCCATCTTTTGATTAGAGAGCCTCTTTGGCTTCTTCTTTCCTCAATTTCTTCCTCGAGCTACTGAACTTGCTCCTCTTCTTCCCACCCTTCTCTATTGAAGTTTGCGGTTTTTGTCTTCCCCATATATCTCGTTGTTCTCTTTGATTTTCCCAAAGGAAGAATTATAATCATGAGCTTTCCTCTTACTGCTAACTTGTGTTGTGTGTTTCCTAATCTTCTTCAGTTTCTCTCTCCTGCACTGGAAATTGACGATTCAGCCCTGAAAGAAAATATTATTATATTCATTAATTAATTAAATGAATAAACCTTGCTACATGGACAGATATTGATGAGGGAAAAAGAAAGGATTTTGGAGCTGCTTCTGCTTAATGATTGTTCAGTATTGTGAGTGGGTCCATAATTTGTGCATCTTATCGAATAGTTTTTTAATTGGTTGATCGTTTTCAGTCACTAATGGGAGGCCACAAAATGTCAAGTTTAAAGATACCACAAAGCATTTTTTCTTGTATTTTATTAATTGAATTTGTGCCATGTAGTAGTATCTAGAATTATCTGCTGGTATTAATTATTTTTTCAAAAAAAAAATAAAAATTGTGGGAGTGAGGCTTGGGTTGAGTTACATGCTCATTAAAATCGGGGTTAGAGGGTGCTCGTGGGATTTTGGAGAATGGGACACATGTTGGGAAGGATGTTGGTCGTCTATACTCTATCTATTCAAGATTTCATCAAAAAGTGAATAATAAGGATAATTAAACAAACATTTTTCTATATGCTTCCTGTGATGTTAAATATAAAACTTACTCAAAAGATTTGTTTTTTCTTTAGGCCTTAGTCTTCCTTGCCTCTCTCATTTGATAAACTTATCCACACTAATTTCATAGTTTTTCTTACCCTCTTTGTTTCTTAAATTTAATGCTCTCTCATCAGGGATATTTAAACAAAAAAAAAACGTGTATTCTAAATAATAATAATAGAAAATAACAAACTCGACTAATTAAAAGAGCATTTTATTTTAAAGCGGATAGACTACTTTTTTGTATGGCCACCCGTACACCTACTTATGTGCCAACAACCCCCCGCGTCCTTTCTATTTACATGCACCACTCAAGAAAATATGCCTTATTCTTTGTTTCCACCTTTTATAGGTTGTTTGAAATAATTTATTTTTAGGTAATACATGTTTATTATATTAATTGACATAAAATTTTTTTTACATATTTACTTTGTATACCGTAAATTATAATTTATAAATATTTTTAAGTTACAAATAAGCTTTCCTATTTGTTCCGCTTGTCTAAAAGCCAAATTGAGGAAAGAGTTATATAAATCTAATTATGTTTTCGTATAAAATTATTAAAATAAAATAACACAATGGACAAGCTACGGTTAAAACAAAAAGCTTACTTGGGTACCATTTTTGTTAAATTAAACTGTTATCAGTGTCTCTTCACAAACGAATTCTTTTTTTAAACAATTCTAAACCTGCACATCAATGATAAATTTGAAGCACTTATCCCGCTGCTCACCCCGCGTGTGTGTGTGTGTGTTAACCTTTTTAAAACAACAAACAAGAGTACGTAGATTTAGGATGCGACAGTGGACATGAATTTGTTTGTTCATCTATAATAAAAGTGTTATTCCCTTGAGAAGATACGAGCCATATGAGAATAAAAAGATGCATGTGAAAAATAATCAGAAAAAGAACAATGGGCAATGGGGTCTCACCAGAAGAATGGAAGAGTCAGTGAGGCACTCTCTCGGATCCTTGATACTTACTCTGATTCAAAATATAAGAGCTAAATAATTGTTTTACAGGATCTTTACGAAGGAAGTTAAACTCTTGTAATGCTTGTCTTGTAATTGCAATGATATCCGGTATTTATTCAAGAATAATTGTTTTATAATTATTAAGTAATTAGTTAAAAGTAGTAAATATGTAAAATATCTATTTTTTTCTAAACATATTCTTATTTATCAAGGGAATAAGTAAGAGAGATAACAAATTAAAAAATGAAGATAAAGAATGTAGGGGAAATGATGAGAGAAAGTGTGGCAAATTTAGGAAAAAAACATTAAATGCAGAGACAAAAGCAAAATGAATCTTATAAAAAGAGAGAGGAAAAAGGTAAGAAAATCCCATTAGAACTTTAAAATCACAAATTAATTATTTCCTACTAAAATAAGTTTTTTTTTTTGCTAGCAATATTAAAATGAGTTGTTTAGGGGTGTTCGGGATCAGGAGATCTCATTTCCAATCCCAAAAGTTTCCCTTTCCGTCTGGACCAGAAATTTTCAGGATCGGGATTGGGAATTTCCCAATCCCGGATTTTTGTTTCTTTTATAAAAAAATTCTATATTGAATTTTTTATTGTATTTCTTTTAGTCTAGTACAAATATATAATTTATCTAATATCATATTGTATCAAATTAGTCCAATACAAATATATAATTAGTATAATATATACTTAAAATTGTTGATTCAGCTACAACAAGCACAAAGATGAGAACAAAAAATTAAAATTATTTAATAAATAATAAATAAAATTAACTAAATAAACTAAAAGAATATATATTACCTTGAGGGTGTTAGGGATTTTCACATTTTATTTTACATTTTATCTTGCTTTCTTAAATATTTTTTTAAAAATGTACATATATAGATATATATATATTCGGGATCGGGAAGTCTCATTCCTGATTCCAATCCAGATCCAGAAATATTTTTCCCGATCTCGAATTTTTCCTGTCTTGAAATTTTAGGGATGGGAAAATCTCGTCCCAAATTGCTTGGGATCGAGACGGGAAAATGTTACATACCCCTAGAGTTGTTTTTTTTACTATACTTTTGTAGTTAATACCTATACTCTTATAGATAAAATGAATTATTTGGGATTTTGAAATTAAAGTGATATTTTATTGTCTTTTTCTCTAAAAAAAAACCACCTTCCCTATAAATCTGGTTTTTATATTTTGAACTAGAGGAAGTATAAGACATATTTGGGGAATTGATGTTAATTCTAAATATAAAACATATTTTTCATATTTGTCAATTTTTTTTAATCAGTCCATAAAGATGCTTCATCAACAATAATTAAGGAGGAAAGGAAAGAAGAGAATTAAGAAAAATGATTAGAGTGTTTTAAAAAATACATATGACATTAACTAATTTAATTACCTTTTTAAATTTATTTAAATTAAATAAATATATCTTAAATTAAGATGCAAAAGAGTACTGTTATTACAGTTTTGTGCATGGATTGCAAAACGGGGGCAATGTACATGGTCGTTTAAGGTGAAGTGGCTCACGGATAAAACGGTAAGGGATTGAGTTAGGAGGAGGGCAGATCTCTTTCGTCCAGGTCATGATCCTACACCTATAAAAGTCCCTACAGAAGAAGAATATTTCATTTTCCTGTTAGATGGATACAACTGGATGGTCTGCGCCTTCTAACACAGGAAAGCGATACCAAGGAATGATTGCTTACATGGAAATTTGAATTTAATTCAATTGAGTCAGTGGACAAACTTCAACAGAAAAAATTTCAATCAGAGAGAGAGAGAGAGAGAGCAAATAACAAATATAGCCAGCGATGGGGCTGTGGGGAGGATGGGGCTTCATAAGTCTAATCTTCACAACTTGCTTATCATATTAATTAATTGCGTTTCAAGGGGACCACTCACACTTGTTTCATTCCTCTTAGTCTTCAGATCATAAGAATCTCAGATAATAACATCCTTTTTAATTTTTTTGGTTTAAAAAAAAGAATGATTAATCAAAAAATATGATTTTGTGTTTGTGAGATTAAGATGTTAATTTTCTCTTCTCCCACTAACTTGTCACAAGCACCACAAACAAGTCCGTTTGGGACACAAAGAAGTAGAGAAGAAAGGCAAAGTGAAAGTGTAATAGGAAAGAAGTGAGATCAATAGCATTTTGTGGCACCCACAAAAAAACCTAAAACAAGCAGAGGATCACAATTATGTCCTCAACCTTCTAAAGTGACCAGTTTTTTTTCTGTCTGGGCCATATAGTTTATGACTTTTTATTATCAAAAACTTCACTTAACATGCGCGCGCGCGCATATATATATATATTTCATTCCTGAATGAATCACTTTGATTAATAGAACCAAAACCAATATTCTGCGGCCAATCATGCAGGGCAATTATTTTAGGGGTACCCTGCTTTCACACATATAAAGGAATTCACCAAGGCCCATAAAAAAAAAAGTCAGATTCTTGGTTGATATACCATCGATAAATTCATATTTTTACCATATATGATATAGTGACAATAGTTAGCTAAGTTAACACGAAAGCCTTGTTTGTGCAGATAGAGAGATAAGAATAGGCATAATTAAAATTTGCCAAAAGCACTTGTGGGTTCAGAGCATTATGAGGGGTTTTGAGTTGTGAAGGGCCCTTGGCGTGTGAGACGACATTGGAGAGAAAAGAAAAGAAAAGAAAAGAAGGCAATAAGTGAAAAAATGGACCCGTGAGGGGTCAACCAACGAGCACATATATTTATATGAATGATAATAGCACTCAATTCGTAAAACAAGTAAACGACTTTGAAATGATTGCTTTTGCAAATATGGAAAACAAAGAAAAAGAAGCCAAACCCAATTATCAAAATCTTAAGTGCGTCTACCCTCTAGTTTGAGACTAGTATGATTTAACTGTTGCCACTTTTGACTTGCATTGATGCTTAAACACACTCTCCATTTTCAAAAGGAGCTCTTTTTCTCTCCAACTTTTCCCACTTTTTAATTGTTAAAGATCATATATATGGATGAACGGAGCTTTAAAGTTAAAAAAAAAAAAAGAACCATGGATTATAAGAGTTTCTGGTAATATAAAAGTGAAACATAGGAAGGGTAATGGAGGTAGGCTTTTTGGTTTTATAGAAATGAGGCATCTTAGAACAGAACTACCTTTCTTTCATGATTGTGATGTTGATGTGAATTTACCCTGTTCTTATAAAAGTATGTTGAAAGAAGCCTTATCTCGTAAGACACTCAGCTGCCACGTGTCGCCAGCACAGATGGTTAAACTCCTGAATGGTGCATGAATCTTGAGGATGTGCCTACTATACTTGGCAGTGTAAATTTTTCTTCTTTTTGATGGATGACCCTCCATTTGATCCCAATCTCCGGAGGGACCCACCAACAGTAGGAAATCCCACCTCACATTTTATTTTTATATATATATGCATATATAATCCCACTTTCTTGCATTTCACATCCGGCCTTTTTTGTCTGTGTGAAGCCCCTTAAGCCTTAAATATCTCTCAAGGTCAGGTCCATCAAACATGTTTTAGGGGTCTTCGACTCCACACGTTCCTTTGGGGGATCACTTGACATGGACAAGCTACCAGTTTGTTACAGCACATGAAAGCTACATTACAAAAAGAAATCTTTCAAGTACAAATGATTTCATAGAAAAAAAGGAACACAGGCATGATTACTTTCCAGTTGAAATATTCTATATATTATTCGCATAACCTATTTCAAAAATTGAACAGGTTAGGACAACAGGACAAAAAACAGGGCATGCTTGAATTAATTAGAGAGATCCCATAAAAGGCACAGTTCAAGTATAGAGAGAACACACACATGCAAGGTTACAACTTACAAGCGAAGAAGTCATTAATGGCTTTTTGGCTGGATGAGCCTGGAGGGTACAGTGGTCCAGGGTGTGATTTGTTAGCCGACAGTGGGAAGGACCAATTAAAGAGTCTGGAAAATGTAGTGAGAGCCGAAATTTGATAATTAAAGTGGAGCCCCTAGGGCCTTATTATTTGGAGTTTGAAACAGAGTAAAGAAGCACGCTTTTTTTTTTTTTTTGCTTTGGCTGCCCTGTATCTGGTGTCAAGTCGTGTGTCCGTTTGAGTTGGACTCATATACTTTGGTTGGTTCGGCAATGAGTAGTAAGATGTACAAAGGTAATATAGACTGGTGAATTCAGTTAATGGGGGTACGTAGGGGTGAGGGCTATGGATTGTCCAAGTCTTTGGAGGAATCATTTTGGCTGGAAAATGGAGGATGGGCCTTCATCTGTAAAGGCGGCGGCTGTATACTCAACTACTCACAGCCACATATCATTATTAGTTACTGCAAAAAAAAGAAAAGAAAAAGAAAAAAGCTCAGAGGACTAGAGGAGTCAAAGCAAGGAGGAGCCGGATTTCTGAACCAAAGTGCCTTAAAAGAGAGATTCCTAATCATATCACACACTCACTCCAAGTTCAAAAAAAGAGGTAACCAATTCAGCTTTCCAATATTCTGTTCCCAGTCCATTTCTGTTTCATTTTTTTTCCGGAAAAGAAGAAAACAGAGGATGTGAGGAGGGGAGACAGTGCCCTTAGCAGGTAACACAAATTATGTTTGTCTAAATCGAGATTAAGAGCTTGTTTTGGACTATATTTGAAAACGTGATTTATCTCTCGCATCTTTTTGAACCATGTTTTGACCAAATCTTCCAAAACACAGAGACTTGTTAGGAGAGGAAGATATGAAATTAATTGTTTGTCCAACCCCCACTTACTGAAACGAAAAGATGCCTCCGTCTTTCTTACAAGTACTCGAGTGATTTTGTTTGCTGACGCTTACACAACATCCAAATGTAAGCGCACATAACACATAACATCCAAATGGAAGTGCCACTAACCTTAACATCAAATCGGCTCCGTTGAGACTCTAAAGTAGTGAGCTCTCGTTTCTCAACATTTAATAATATGACAGGATGGTAAACACCGTAACAAGTAGCCTATCAAGCAAATCAGAGTGCTCAAGCCCTGTTATTTAGTCTCGCTGTGCACATTAAATCTACGAAATTACCAACAAAAAAAAAGATATTTGGAGTGAAATATGAAAAATCCAGTCTGAGATACCAACTTCAAATTCCACTAATATTTTCCTTCGGCTTCATAACTTAAAACATCATCAAGGGGTGCTATATTTTCGGACTTTTCACTAATTTTGCGCCACAAGTTACAAGATATGTACAGATTTCTTTTGTGTAGACTGTAGGAATTGAAAGCAAGTATTGTATTTGGGCCGGAAGACATTATAGTATTAAATCATAAATGATCCTGGAAGGTAAAAACCGAGCCCCATATCCGCTACAGTGCCTCATCACTATCTGAATCAAGCTCAAGACCCTCATCAGCCAACAGCCGAGTGATAGCCTTCTTCTTTTCTTCCTCAGCCTTTTTTCGCATTAAATCTCTTTTCTTTAATACAAGTGTATGCCTCTTAAAGGTATTGTTGAAATTTTCAGCAAAAGCTTTCTTTTCTCTTGCCAGGATTTTCCTTTCTTCTTGTGGATCAATCTGAGATTTCACAATATATTTCCGATCAGACTCTGGAATATTGACTATGATCTGTTTGCATTAGCAAACAAGAGCTCTGTAACATTCACACTAAATGGAAGTTTATTTTTCGCTTATGAGTAACAAATTTTCAGCAGCCAATCCAGGGTGAAAACTGAAAAGTGATGACAAGCATGAAGATCAAGTCATGTATTCTTTAATATTCACTCAACCGCAGAAACTGAAAACTAGATGATTAGGGTTGCTAGAATTAAAAATGACAGTAAGTTGGCTTCTTTTCTAGGTGCATGATAATACCTTTGAACGAGATAGACTACGAGCACGGATATTTAACTCACGCTGTTGCTGCTCTGCCCAAGCAGCAATAGCCATATCACCTCGCTGGTAAAAAGCCTTTCGCTTTTTCATAAGCCACTCCATCCATGCCTCAGATGCCTGAAGGATACAGAACACCACACCAATAATCAAACCAATCCTCAGTAATCAGGCCAAAAAGTATTGTAGACAGAATACATCCGATTTAAAAACAAGGCAATTCTTGTCACCACACCGTATAGAATTGGTGTTCTGAACCATCCCTATCCATTTTTGCAGCAGTTTGACCAAGTCCCATCAAGTCACTATTCTTCCCCCAAATTTTTAGAAATATCATAAAAATGATCTCTTTAAAAATTTCATGCAAGTCACTGTAGAATTATATTTTGCCCTTAAATTTTTTTCCCCCACACGAATCCATACAAATATTTTTTGTTGGAAAAAGCATACAGGAATAGGCCTAGCCAAACTACCCAACATACTTGACCTATTGTCCAACTTGACCCAGACAACTCAATTTTGTCGGGCCAGCTCCTCCTGACCAGTAATAAACCAATGAGAGGATGGCTAAGCCAGGGTAGCACTAGTGCAGCCCTATCAATTGATATGTTGACAAGTTACAAGTTAAAACTTTACCTTCATTGGGTTCACTCGGTTATCCATATCATACTGCCGCCGCCTCTCGTCATCTATCAGTAATTCATAAGCAGCTTGAATCTTTATGAACCTTGCTTCTGCTGTTTCACCTTCCTCAAGGGTTCCTCTGCCATCATATACTTAAAGGAAAAAAATGGGAGATAACTCAGGACATCTTTGAAGAACAATACAGGAACAACTGTATCACAATCATAGCTATTAATCTTGTGGCGCAAAGGGCTGAAAAATGTTATAGTTTTTTTTTTTTTTTTCCAATTGAAAAATGTTATAGTAAATAGCATACAATGTTGGCTATATGAAATTGAGGCATATACATTAAAAAAAACCACAACATAGTCTATACTACTAACATATATGAAAGTCAAACACATATGTAAAATAGCCAAAACAAGATAATGATTATTTGTAAATCACAACACTGAGTACTTGAATAACCCAAGACATCAATGTTTTACAGCTTGAATCTTTACGTAAGGGTCACAATGCACGATGCAAGCCAATGCAGAGGCTAAGCTTCACCTTAAATGAAGATATAAATACACAGTCGCTAAAAATGGGATAGGGGATAAAACAATCTGTGTCAACCAATGCAGAGGCTAAGCTTCACCTTCAATGTAATCCCAATTTGTTGTTGGTTGATATGTGCAAATAGAGTATGCAGGGACCCTTATCAAACAAGGCCTACAAAAGTTCTGACAAGGCCTACAATAAATGAGCAGTGAAACTACAAATTTATGGAACGATTAAGCGATGCAAACTTCTCAACCCTGGAGTCTCAACTAACATAAAACTGTCATCTGATGGACAAGAGGATCATGCCAGCAATAAGCAAAACAAATTCACGTTTACAGTTTGTATGACACTTAAGTAAAGAAGTCGAAGAGATGAAGTTACATACCATCTGGGTGATAAAATTTGGCCAAGCGTCTATAAGCATTCTTTATCTGTTCATCATCGGCATCTCTTTCTAATTCTGGGGTATCATCAGAAAAAAAGTTGACAAAGAAGCGTTAAAATAGTTATGCATAGGAAAAGCCTTCTATTCAAGCAATAAAGGCTAACTTATTCCCTAGCCATCACAGCTACGTTTCCCCGCAATTATATGAGGCATCATTTGACAGACCAAAATATAGCAGTATCGCTCTTCCATAAACATAAAATGCACTGCAAGATAGGTTAGTGGTGACTGGTGATGGCATAATTGGATGTATTAATAACTACACTTGAGATATGTCAAGTCTTCTCCCCAATTTCGGAAAGGACTGTATTATCAGTTCCACTGCAACCTGCATCAAACTAATCCTTTTAGCTGCCAAAATTCTGTATGGCTGAAATATCTTGCCCATACATCCATTTTCTCAATTACAAAAAACGTCCTGGAGTAGCTAGGCCAAAAGAAATAAATTTGAAAATAATTACCAAGAGTTTTATATGGGGATTTTTGTTCAGTCCAATTCGATGCCTTCACCACGGTTCTCCTCTGGCTGCCGCGAAACCCAAACTCAATTCTGCTCGAACCCGGAGGATCCAACCATGTAGAATATATCGACGGCGATGGTGAACGAGGCTTGCAATTAGGGCTTCGAAATGAAGCCCTAGATCGAAACAGTTGTCTGCAACTGATGAAGGAGAACAGTGGTTGCGGTCTACACAGCGTTTTCAGGCTGCTCATAGTTCTCCGATGTGAAGCTCACCGAGACCAATCGAACGACACAAAGCTAGAAGTGTTCAACACTATCGAAGCTTTTTTTTTTTTTTTGACCTTGAGATCGAAGCCTTAAACCATTCTATATTATGTGTTTCCTTCTCTTTAACACAATTTATTATCTTTTTCCTGTGACGAAACGCAACTTGGCTGAAGTCGTGAAGAAAGGGAAGAGGTTTCAACGTCCACCATTAATCTGCCTCGATTTTTCAATTTTTGTTTTTTTCTTTTCTTTTCTTCCTGTTCTTGTTTATTGATAAGAACCGGGAATTTTATTTTAATTTATTTTCTGAGAAAAGCCGGGGAAACTTGTGGACGGTTTGGCTCCCGCGCGCCATATCATGACAGTTACAGGCCAGTATTACCGTTATGCCCGTGTCTACATCCCACAATGACGAAGTACCACTACAACGCAAACACACAGCATATTTTTTCCGTGTTTCCAGTTTATAGCATGTTACTTGTCTGTTTTTCTTTGTTTTTCCTTATTTCTAATCACATTGAATTTGTCTTTTTTTTCCCGTTCTTTTGGTTTGAAATATAGTCGTAAATTAGGCCTGAACTAGTTTAGAATTGAGAGCATTTCTCTCTTCTCTATTTCAATATTAATAAACACATTCATTATCAATACAAGTAGAAGATAATGATAAAGTCTATGTACAAGGATGAGCATCTCAAGAGCAACGCGTTACCTAAAATTTTGCTTCAAGCTAGGCACTAAGAGGTACACACAACAAAACTCAAGCTACCATATTTATATGGCCACTAATCCAACAGCTATAGAGCTGTTGATTGAGGCAGTGCGAGCGGATCACTCTGCTTCAGAAAAGCATCTCAAGCTTGGAATGCAGGATCGCTTGGACGAGCTGACCAAAGAGAACTAAGAGCACGAAGACGCTGCAAGTATTCGCCTAAAACCAGCAAGCCTTGAGCTGCTTGCTGGACCGATAGGATCCGAGACATGTGCTGCAAGGTTTGTTGTCGAAGGTGGTCTGCCTGTGGACAGTTATATTCATTCAGATTGTGTAACTTAGGACCCTACGAAATCTTAGGTGCAAAAAAATTCAGAATGGCTACATTTGATGTTCAAGGTTACCTGGCTTACAAAACCTTCTAGTGCTTCAATTTTCTCCATGAGAGAAGTCATCTGAAACCCGAAGCTTCCTATATCTGATGCGTCGGCTGCTGTGTTGAGGACCAGATTCTGCTGTAGTTTATCCAGTCCTTGTGAAAGAGCATCTTCAGCTTGCTGAGAAGATTGCCGGAGTTTGGTGCAACTCGCTATCTGTTGGTCCGTCAAACCCTCCACTTGTGGCACGATGATCTGAAGCAACAGTTTCTCCAACTTTTATTCATCATGTCAATCATCAAAATATAAGTCGAAGTGCTTTATGATATGAGCAGCAGTTTGCAACTACATTTACTGTATCGCTTCATCATCATATAGATAAGATTTTTTTTATCAGAAGCAATGAGATTGCATCATATTGAAACTACGCTGAATGGTTCTTTGTGAACAAAACCACTACTATGTGATGGAAATGATGAAGGATACTGTTAGGTGAAGCTTTCATTGCATTATGACATTCCTAAAATGAGGCTGATGAAGATATTCAGGATCAGAAAATAGTACATACATTAAGAAGCTGAGATGGGCGGGATCCACCGATCCAGAGGAAGAGGCGTTCCACGGATGCCTTCCAAACGCCAGAGATTAAGTAGAAGACATCAGCCTTTGCAGCTTCAGCTTTCATCCTGGAAAGATTTGAGTAATGATTGAGGCCACTCTCAACCAGTAGATGGAGCTGCACATCAGATGACTGAGTTTGCAATGCGTTTCTCAGTTCTGCATTTTGTCTGTGTTGCTCTTCAACCCATTGACTGTATTGCATCTCAAAAGTTGCAATCCCTGCCTCATAGAAGGAACAATACTTTGAACAATACTGCTATCCATAATCACAATGCTTCAATACTAGTAACTGAAATCTTTCATATCTGGAATTGAAACAACGGAAGCTTATAATAGCAGTACAAGAAAGTTGCAAACAATGTATTGCATATTTTGTAACTATCATAACCCAATTGGTACGACATGAACTGAATGATGAAGGGGTTGTAGTTGACACATTCTTTACCTTTAGCCAAACATATTGGTTATGTTAAATGCAGAGAGTACACAAAAGGGCTTATAGTCAAAGAATATCAATGATTTATTTTGCATTGCTGCAATGAGAAGTGCAAACCAAACCAAAAAACTACAGGAATTTATTGACTAACTGATTTACTCACTGAGACATGTCTTCTGCTAAGTCAATGTAATATTTGATACAGTAAAGAGAATGTATGATGCATCCTAGAATGCCTGATAGATGAATAAAAAAAGAAAAAGGGGTTAATATAACTTTTGGTCCCTAAAGTTTGATCCAATTTTGGTTTTGGTCCCTGAAGTTTGAAATATGTGGTTTTGGTCCCTGAAGTTTCACTCGATTTTGGTTTTGGTCCTTGAAGTTTGAAATCGGTGATTTTGGTCCCTGAAGTTTCACTCGATTTTGGTTTTGGTCCCTCAAACTTGAAAAGGACTTGGCGACTCAATTAAAAAACCCGACCTGACCCGGAAAAAAAAACAAGTCTTTTTCAAACTTGAGGGACTAAAACCAAAATCGGGTGAAACTTCAGGGACCAAAACCACTAATTTCAAACTTCAGGGACCAAAACCAAAATCGAGTGAAACTTCAGGGACCAAAACCACCGATTTCAAACTTCAAGGACCAAAACCAAAATTGGATCAAATTTCAGGGACCAAAAGTTATATTAACCCAAAGAAAAATGTTTGTAAAACAATATACTCGTGTATAAACTACATCCTAGGAATAAACAAAAAGGAAAGGATCCGTATTTCTTGTTCTGAAAATTCTTAAAAGAGGTAAGCATATTAAGTATATGATGGGGAAGAGTAAAATTAATGTTCAGAATAGCAAACCTGGGTTTATTGTTGCAGGTGATCCTATAAAAGTAGCATCTAATGCCCCGCCCGTATACAGACTCTGGACTCGTACAATGTAGTAAATGCACAAACATGAGACAAAGGAAATATATACACAAGTGAAAAAAGCATATGATATATATTTGTTAAAAAATTGAGCTCACCTGCTTTTTTGCTTTCTCAATCTCTAGCTCCAATTGCATGAGCTTCAAACGGCTAGTTTCTAATTGTTGGACATAAGCCTATAAAATTTATATGAAAAGAAAATTTAAAAAAGGGAATAAGCAGAAATCAGGTTATAAACACTGAGCTGCCTGCCTGAAGTTCATTTTTCTGTTACCTTTTTCCTTTGACGACTTTTTCGAGCTGCCTCACGATTCTGTGCTAAGCGTCTTAGCACCTACAAGTATAAATTTAGCAATTATAAGGTCATAAATCGAGCATTCAAGTTCATTTCTTCAAAATCACTAATGGTCATTGTGCATTCAGGTTTGCTCTCTGGTCTTGGCTTTTATAAAAGTCCAAAGAAACCAAGACACTCATACAAAAATGCTCAATAAAATACTGGTAAACTTTAGGAAAATGATACAGAAATAGTTCAGTACTCAGTAGTAATACCGATGGCATTTTATTACCTTGCTAACAGCAGTGTTGGTCTCTTGATCATCTCCTGAATGCCCAGTTGATTCATGAGGAATATATTCAGCCTGGAGAATTCACATTCAAGAAGTTATTATAAATCTGAACTTGAGATGAAAAGAAGTTAACCATCAAAGAAAACAGAAATTCAAGCTTTTTGCTAACCCTAGGCTCTGTGGTGGGGTTCACCATGAATATCTGGGAAGGACCTGAATTTAGGGTATTTTCAACTTTAAAGTTGTCCGCCCACATGCTGACTTGCTGGAATGGCTCATATATGCCCATCCTTTTTGTGATGGCAAGTTGAGTTGATGGAGAACTCATAGACTGGAGATATTAGGAGGGAAACAAAAATTAACATCATTCTCACATATAAAATAAAGATTGGCTCTCCTAAATACAAAAAACATAGATAAAAGGAAGAGTTAATTAAGAAAGCTAGAAGTTGGATTTCTGAGTTCTGGTCATCAAAACTAACACAAGAAGGAGCATTGTTGAAAAGTCTGCACATGGCTTAGTTTTGATCATAGTTAATACTTCTAGATTAACTGAGATTCTATGATGATGATCACCATATGTCATGGAAATCAGAATTCGTAGAGGGGCAAGTCCCATATTTATGATTTCGCAAGTCATCAAAATGGCTAACAGATGAGATGGTCTGGTGACCCAAAAAACAGCGATGTTTAAGATTAAAAAAATCATCTTAGACAGAGAGAAGGAGAAAGAGATTTTGGTGGACAATTTAAGCTTGCTCGTGAATTGCTATTGCTTTGCAGATTGTATTTTAAATGCTTCAGAAGTGAAAAATGAACTTGATGAAACAAGAAACTGACTTCTTAAACGAGAAATTAACGGTGCCAAAATCCAGCAAGCAAACAAAATTCCGAATGAAGCCAGAATCAGAGCAGAGGAACTGTTCTAGTTCTAGAACAAAGAAGACAAAATAACAAGAAAACACGAAAAAAGACAAACAGGCTTCAGCCTCAAACAACGAAAATCCCCCAAACCAAAACAGGAACCAAACCTACTGCAAAAGCCAAGAAAACCAACCTTAGCTTGAAAGAATAATCAGCAGGCTTCAAATTTATTTCATCAAAGACCCAATTGATCCTCGGAATATATTTGACAAACTGCCAGCTCAGTCCTTGTAAATAAACCAATACCATTATTTTCTCGCATGCAAACAAGCATCAAAAGCAACGCAATGACTTAAGAAAACAAATCAAACTTCAAAGGGTGTATATATATATATCTAGAAAGTAACTCATAATTCTTCAAGAGAACAAAACCTTTTCCTTTAAAAACCTCAACTTGTGAACGTCGTGACCCTCCCACTACGATTGAGAGAGAAACTGTTCAAAACGCAATTAAAAATATATCAGGACAGCTCTGCATTAAAAAAGAAGAAGAATGAGTGCAAACTTTTTTGCAAAAAAGAAAAATTGGAAGAAACTCACCGTCCCTTGTTACCTCACTGCTTTTTTAATTTTTCTTGCTAGTGATCGTGATTCCTCACTGGTCTCTATCCGATGTGAGAGCGTGAGCGTGAGCGTGAGTGTGAGTGAGAGTTTGAGTGTGTGAGTGAAGATGCCCCTTCCACGACTACACCTCAATATTTATTTATATATACTGGTGACTGGCCCCACAAATGATTCCACGTCATCAAACGGGTCCCACTTCAGAATCCGGCAAATTCCTTACAGACGTCCGATCTGTCTCCTCCCAATTTGATGGAGGGCCATAAATTTGTAGTTTAGTGCCACTAATTCTGTACGGACAGTGCAAAACATACGCGACGGTGCATGTGACGTTGCTTGTGCTACATGTAATCAAAATGGTATATACCACGTAGTATTTAACTATTTATATACACACACACAGATACGATAATAATTGATGAAGAAATTTACGTACAGAATAAAGGAAAGAAAGCTGTAAAAAGGAATGTGTGATTTTATATAATACCATAAACAACGGTAGCTAACGTAGATACTTTTTTGAAGTTTTTCAATTGATCCTTAAAGCATACGTTCAGCATCCAATCACTGAATAATATTATTGATGATTATGAATGATGGGCAATATTTTTTTTCCCTTTATCCTGCGGCCAGAGAAATAAAACAAAGGAGCTTATCTTGTTTAGGCCTGGAAAAGCAAAGTTTTTGATTAAGCAAACTAATTATTTAATTAAAGTTATATATACTCCTCAACTTTGTCATGAAAGATTAATGGATTGGCTAGTTGATTTATTATTTATGCCCCCAACTAATCAATTCGTCCCTTCCCACCTCAGAGGTAAATGTGTCTGGGCACCAGAAACGACACCAACACATATGCTTTTTTCAAAGGTAGAGATAAAAGTTTTTCGATAAAGGGACAAGTTTCCTTTTATATTTTTTCCCCTTCTTTTAATTTTCTTTTTCTTTTCTTTATCATCACCCAAAAAGCGAACGTTGTCAGCTCAACTTTATTCAATAATGGTGGTATCAAGCTCGCATCTCTTGTGCATTTCATGTGGATTTAGCTCTCTTTATTAAACCATCGTTAATTCTGCCACCTATGGGTCATGCAAAGTTATTTTAATAAATTAAAGTTTGATTCATATAACATGAATCATTCCACGCTAATCATCAACCTTTACTCATCCTACTGCATGGCTGATTTAAAACTAACAATAATTAAAGTAAAGAGAGTTTTTTAAACTAATTCTTTGCAGGAAATTCTATTACTAACACATTATTTAAACGGTTAAATATGTGTAAAGCTATAAAAGATTATAACATAACCCCCTCAGATTCCTAAGAACCTTGTGAAAAACGATCCCTGCCACTCATATGCCTTGTATAAAAAAAAAAGTGGATACCATGCCGGCTAGCTTGTGGAATAAGTATTCTAATTAAAGTACTCTGGATTTTCAAATGAAAGATCTATTATTGATTCATGTTTGAGTTTTAAATTAATTTGTGTAACACAACTACGTAGTGGCATATATAATATGTGCATTATAGGCTCTGGGTGACACAAGAAGGGAAAGGATTACATGAAACCTGCTTTAAAGATATAAAGAAAGAGAGATGAAAAGTTAAAGGTGTGTGCGCAACTGATCAATATGCATGGCCCAGTGGTACAACGTGGGAGTCGATGCCTGATCTGCTGGTCATTGCTAATTAATTCCAATTCAGCTTTTTACCGCTCATCCGTTTGGACGTTATCTGCCTCTTGTGGGTCAGACAAGTTAATTAAAATCTGAGTAAATAATTTATTCCTTAGCGCTGCCAACTAAGGATAAAACCACCAAGAGTCAAGTGTCTAGATTGATTGGATGTGACCTCATTTGTTCTAATGTATCTAGTGGTCTTGTGTTCGAGCTTTAAGTATAAAATTGTGATAAGTACTCTCATAGCAAGATTGGTGTAGGTCTATATTCCTATAAACCGATTAGTCAATTGCTAGTAACCATCCAACGGAGAAATTAAAAGGAAAAAAATAATAATAAGAGTAAATCATGGAAACCAGTGTCTGACAAACTTCATGCTGTTGACACGTCATTTTTGTACAGAAAGCTCCTATATCGATCATCTTACAAATGGAAAGGATCTATCTTGAGAGATTTATAAATGGAGATCGACCACAAAAATTAGGTCATCCACCATAACTTTTAAGCATTTTTCTCTCTACGGACCAAAAGCTATCTTCTTTTTCTTTTTCTTCCATTAGCTGATGTGTATATCCATTACCCAAGCCGGGGCCAGGGGGCAAAAAAATCGATCTTGGGATAACTTATAAAATAAGTAAATGTATCTCACAGTGGAGGGGTTCGGTTAAAAAAGACAACTTTGTTTGGCTAAATTTGGCTGTCTCACTAGATCTTTGTATGCTTTTTATCTTTCGAACATGCATGCCAGATCTATCGGAAGTAACTTTACACGTACGGCACATAAGTAGTGGCCAGTGGGAGTTACAAACGATGGTAAATCTTATGTTAAAAGCCCCAAAGGAACTCATTAAGGTTACCTGGTAACAACCATAAAGCATATTCTGAAGGAATATAAGGAAAAATGATGTGCCTTAATTAGTCAAGAACCCAGAGCGACCTTTTTTTCCCATCCAGTAGTTCAAAAGAGTGGCGTAGATTCCTCCTAAACATCCTGAAAAATCAATTTTTTAATATATTCCTTTACGCCTTCACGAGCTTATATTCTTTCACCACATCTATAGGTCGCTAATTGTTTGGAATAAATGGAACAGTGGCGTTCTGTAGCTTCATAAATCTTGAGGCTTTTGCTTTTAGTTAGTTAGGTGATTAAGGAGACACGTACCTTCTTATCTTTTTATTTACGTTAACGATGACTTGTCGGGAATTCTCCCTGCTTGTTGTGGTTCTGGACATGGGAAAATTACAAAACGTTATCCTTCTCAGAGTTCCATTTTCAGATCATGTCTATCTGACTTGTCTTCGATTATGAACCGCGTCTTTTAGCTCTGATCAATCATGCAGTGGGACAAATAATAGAAGCTTAATTGCTGAGAGAGAGAACAAACATACACAGTAACATCAATCTGGGATTTCTCCGAATTCCCTTTTTATAACGGTCCAGTTTGAAGAGGCTGCTTGAATGAGCTATTTTAAGACTTATTTATTTTAGCTTTTTAGAAGTATTTTTATTAGTTAAAAGGTAATTATGAAAAATTTTGTACCGACTTACGAGAAAAATCTTATAAAACCATGGTTTGGGGTTTAAACAGGCAATTTGGATGTCAATTTGAGCCTATAAATCAAACCCAGACAATGAAATGAGAATAGATTGCCGAATAACTAATAAAAGGCCTAACAACATAAATGACCATAGCCTTCCAGATTACGATCTACGTTGAGGTTACCAAAAAAAGCAACAAAAAAAAGAGTTGAATTATTTCAATTTTTTTTAGCATTAACAATATATTTATATTTTTTTTGTCTTTTTATTTTATTTCATAGTTTATTTGAAAGACTATTAGCAAGTGTAGAACAACAACAACAACGTCTTATCTTACTAAGTGAAATCAACTATATGAATCAAACAACACATTGAGTTGCTCTCTTTGATTTTCTTTTGTCCTCTTAACTGGACTCCAAACAACTTATCTACCCTCTTCAGTGGTATATCTAATGGCTTTCTCTATACTTATCCAAACCACCTTAAATGATTTTCTATCATTTTTTCTTTAATAAGTGTCACTTCAACCTTTCTCATATAAGTTCATCATGAATCTAATCTTCTCTATAAATGTAGGATAGCAATAACACAGGAATTTATGCGATATAGGATCAATACTCTTGCAAAGTATTGTACCTAAGAAGTGCTTCCCACTATATCAAAGTCCACTATAACAACGGATCAAAATAAAAAGTCAACAAGCTGGTCCAAAAATAAAATGTCAACCCCAACAAACAGTTCCCTCAAACTTGTCCACACCGTAATTAGGTGTCCCGTCATTGGACAAAATTCAAACAAGCCCACATTAACCTTCAAAATCTTCTCACAAGATAGGCAGCCTTCCAAAAAAACCAATAATTTCTCACAAGAGAGGTGACTGTTGGTTTTTATTGTTGGTGTCGAAGAGTGTGTTTATCAAGTCTGCAAAGTGCAAATGCAAACCGTCGGATATCATGTCAGGTTCAATCTTGAGAAATTAGATTGAACCCGCATTATACATGAACAATCAATCGCAAAACACGGGGATTTCAATATAT
Source organism: Inga leiocalycina (assembly GCA_963242795.1). Taxonomy (NCBI): domain Eukaryota; kingdom Viridiplantae; phylum Streptophyta; class Magnoliopsida; order Fabales; family Fabaceae; genus Inga; species Inga leiocalycina. Next base: position 3,563,809 of record OY725326.1, read on the forward strand.
AATCAAGGAATTGGATTAGCATATAGCTCCCGAAATTATCTTCACATAGTAAACCGTCTCATTTTGTAGGGTTTAAATGTCGTTAAAGCAGAGGAAGTAGTGAGCTTGCTGAGCTCATGACAACACTTGATCATGTTCAGAGTTCCAATACTAGAATATAGTATCATAGGGCTGAAAAGGAAAAGAAAAGGGTAACTTTGACTTTGATGATCAACAGCAGCATGTTTGTTATGACTAACGCACTGAAGACATCTATCAACATGACCAAGCGTGTGTTTGTTTCCACGATTTAGCTCGGACTTGAATAGTGGTCAATTAAACTTAAACAGTGTTTTGATAAAAAAATGAGTGTATTTCAGTAATTGGATTTAAGGTAAAAAAAGTTATAAGTTGGAAAAAATCATAAGCCTCAAAATGGAGCTTATTGGAGCTTATGTGCCTGTGTGTGTATAAAAAAATATTGATAAGAGTATTTTCATATTTTTGGGGATCAACGAAGTACTCAAAATCACTTCTAATCATAAAAATTCTTTTATAAAAAATGTTCTAAATAATTTTCTCTTTCTTTAGATAGTAATCTTCTGCTAATTAGATAATATTTTAGTATAAGAGTTTAGACAAGTTTTGAGCTTTGTTAATATATGAATATAAAAATGTAGAGAATAATTAATTTTAATCAGTTTAGATTTATTATTTAGTTGTTTTATGATTTTATAATCAATTTTTTTAATAAACATGTCATAAATTAGTTTCTATATAATGTTTTTACCCATTAAATTTAGTTTAAATAATTTATTTGGATTATTGGAGGTATTATTGAAATTTTAATTGGTTTATTTTGTTAGATTTTGAGCTATGTGAAAATATAAGTTAGGATTTAATATTTAAATTAGAAATTGATATAATTTATAAAATTTAAACTTGAGGTACACTGTATAAAAGACTTTTGGAGTGTACCAATTTAAATTAGAGTTTGATATAATTTTATTAAAATTGTACCATTACCAAATTTTCAAAGTTAATTTTTGAGAAAATTATGAAAAAATCCCTCCGTATATAGATATCTTTCCAGGTTCCATTGACAATTAAGTTGCCAATGAAGAATTTTTTTTACAATTATCCCTTCATTTTTTCATTTTTCATAATTTTTTCAATTTTTTTCTCTTAATTAATACAAAAGTTACTTATACAAAAATCAAACCAAACATCCTAACTTTTACATAAGTTACTTTAAGTTACTTATCCAATCGCCAACACAAACACAAAATATTTACAGTCCCAATTCCGATAACTTACTAGATGCTATATGTACAGAGAAGCAAAAGGCGGAAAAAGAGGCTGCCAGAAAATTTGCAGCGCATATCCATGAATCCTGCTATCTTGGGTCAGCTTTCTCATCGGTGAACCTGACAACCGAAACACCTCAATATATGAGTCGGTGAAGGTTATAATTGCAAGCCTGAAATAACGACAAAAGGCACGATGCAGAATCGTAAGTTTATTAAGGCTCAATGTCTTGGTTGTCCAGGTTAACTTCAAAAAGTTTTGAAGTATACTCAAAAAATTATGCTGCTTCCGATTTTAGTTCAAAATTTTGAATTGATGAGTCAGATTCAAGTGCAGCTCAAACCCCAGCCAAAATCAAGCTTTTCAAAATCTACCAGCCTTGAACTTTTCAATGTAAAATTTAGCTCAGCCTTGAATGAACCCAGCAGCCCAACCTTCATACATTATCCCCTTTTTAGAGTACTAGTCCAGTTGTTCATGAGTCACTTTGAAACGATTCTAAAATATTTAAACTAAATGAAAAGGCACATACGGAGAGAGTAACCATCTGTTGCTGATAAGGATCATTTCCTTTTAGCATCTATGAACATGGCTCGAGTCCAGTGCTCAACATCCTCACTTTGTGACGGGGGAGGAGGAAAAGTTGGACGCTCCACAAGATCCCATCCTTCAATTAGGCACTCACTCTTTCCATCAGATAAATCTGTGGCATAAAGATAACTAGCAGCAGAACTTGGCAGGCAATTTTCAATTCTCTGCAAAAGAGGAGTCGTCCAATAAATTAAAAAATGTTGAATCACCATACAAATGGAAAGGCCATTGTGGGATGGATGATGAGGTATCAAATATAGCTATTGTGAACACCCGAGTACAAATAAAAACTATAAACTAAGCCTTGTTGTGAGTTATAACTGTTTTGTACCCGGATGAGAAATGACACAACAAAGCATATCAGCGTATAATCCCCAGATCAGCTTGGCTTCCCAATGAGGGCTTGAAAAAGCAATAAAGAGACAAAGAAAGGGAAACTTCAGAGGCAAGTAAAAGAATATTAGCCAAGTAAGCCATGGCATACACCAAACTACAGCCTGACCAGGGTTAACCGTTTCATGTTCCTAAACATTAGAAAAGATATGTAAATCTATCAGAAAATTTTCTATTCTTTTAAATGAAATTCCTAGAAATCCATAAAGGCCCTGCTCTATTTTATTGTGCAATTTATGAACTAAAGGCACTGAAACATTAAAAAAAAAACTCCTCAAGCATTCTCTTCCAAAAACAAAAAACAATGATAAGTAGACATTTACCGTTGTTGCCACAGAATGTGAATTTTCCAGCAAAGTGGTTGATGAAATAGCAGAATTTACACTCCACACAGATTTGTTCAACTGCTGAACTTGCTTGCATGGCCTAATCGAGAAGACCCAAACAAAGGCAGTTGTTAAAATAATTATTTCACTTCAAACTCCAAAACCTAATAATGAGAGAAACTAAGCATCAGCAACCCTCAAACATGCTCTGATTGAAGACAACCATATATCTTTTAATGACTGGTTTCAATTATGGAAGAAGCTAGATAAATAAATCTAGTAAGAAAAACAAATTAGCTATACAGCAAACACCTGAATAAGTTGTAATATAATCTCCAATGGAGTGACATGTAAGAAAGCATTACTAACAGCTATGTTGCTGCCTGCATCAGTCCATGACTCCAGGAACATCATAAATTTCTGTTATTCAATATGATGTCTGTTCTAGAAGTCAAAACATAAGTTTTAGAATATTTCGGGCATTAATAGTTGAGCCAGGCAAAAAATGAGTAATTAAAAGTTGTAACAAAATTCTACTCTGATCTCCCAAAACTATAGACCTTTTATCTAGGATACACCAGTACAGAATGGTAAAAGATTTTATTAAGAATTGGCACTTGGTCATAAATATAGTAAGGTTGCAAATTCACAATTTTGTTTCAACGAGTGCCATACAGTTGTCATGAAACAGTGTGTAAAGATTCATACAAGGGTCAACATGAAATGTACCTGGAACGAGCCATCTTTGAGGATAAAACAGATCGAACTTCCTTGGATGATGAGAGTATAGCCAATAACTTTGCAAATGCTTCAAAAGTAGATGCCTCAGAAGGAACATCCAAACCTAGAGAGTTGTAACAGTAAGCCGTGATGCATGCGACACTTTTTTTCAGAAGTGAAATCCCTTTCTGCAAATCTTTATGCGTTTGTACAGAATGTAAAGAAGCTGAAGCATAATTAAAGCTATTACTCCCAGAGGAATCCAGGCGAGGCTTCCTTTCAGATTCCATAGAAGCAACACCAAAATTACTTGAGCTTCTATCAGACCATGAATTTTCCCCACTAGCACAGCAGTAATTTTGGCGGGGTATGAAAAGGGGGTATTCATTGCTGACAATTAAAAAGTATTTTGGATCAGAGAAACCAGTAATTCCAAATAAATCATGCTAAATACATTTTCACCCAAAATACCTCCTTGACGAGGGGCATGCATCCCAATAAGAATCTCGTTGCCAAATTCGAGAGCAAGAACCCTGGGGTAAAAGTAAACTATGCATTACATATTTACATGAAGTATCCTTCTGGATAAAACCCTCAGCATTGGAGCCAACATGGAAAATTGGTAATAATCCATGATGAATAATAAACCCTACAATGAACATTCTAATTGGAGGAAAAAACATTTATGGGGTAAATAAGCTCTGTTTGGGTCCAATGACGGAATTAGGAACAAAATATGGGGAGCAATATTAAAATGTGTGCGTGTGTGTGACAACAAGTTTATATGTCTGTGTTTGGGTCCAGCCATGTTAGGCCATGCCAATAGCTAGGCCACAATATTTGAACAAGTTTGAAACATGAGGTTGAAGGAAATATTGAGTCAATACAAGAATACTGGATCAGTGCTTACCGCGAAACCTGGGTTATGAAGTGCTGGGGCAGCCAAGTTGTGAGCAACAAGATTTAGAAGTTGCACCATGTACCTGTTTTTCAAACGTGATGATAACTGGTAAATAAATATGTAGCAAAAAATTCAAATTTCAAATTAGGATATAGAATTCTCAACTGCTAAAAGAGTATATTTGAAGTGGTCTATAATTACCCCAAAGACACAGAAAGCTCTTCTGATGGAACAGAGTGGGGATCAAGTGCTCTTGGCAAGCGTGCATTGCATATTTGATCATACTGACCGCTAGAGCCATCACTTTTCTCTCCCTCTACGGCCACCTGAGACATTAAAGTTATGAACAAGGCTTAGGTTATATGATTACATCAGTAATAAACCACGCCCAAAATAGTGATGAGACCATAACCACATCTAAGAAGTGCCCTTAAAAAGCCCTGGGCTGAACAACAAACAGAGACCAAAAGGACAAATATATTCCCAAACCGATCAAGGGAAACCACGTTATCCCAAAAATGGGCATTTTTAACTTGATAAATCACAATTCACTGAGACACATCAACAGAGTACTGATAAACAGATATAACTTTACCCGTCTTTGAGGAAACAGCTTGCATATCTGTTTTATGACCACAGACTGTTTATGAAGATGTTCAGCAGTAATTGCCCGCTGCAGTGTTAAAAAACAAAGCTGAACATAAATTGTGCAGTTCGTAGAAAATGAATCATGTTTCACAAAAGCATTATACTATATGAAAAAGGTATGATAGGAACATAAACTTTCAGCTAAAACTTGAGATTGAACAATAAAGCAAGACTCGTCAGTTACACACACGGCAATCCCACGAATGTGTGTAGTTCACAAAACAGTTCCTGATTAATGGAGGTTAATAATAACAATAGTACTCACATGCCCTAGAATCTGGGTGCATATGAGATTAGGATAGAACTTCTCCAGTTGTTCAACTCGATTTTTTTCCAACTGCAGAAGGAAAAATAATTGTATCAAGAATTTTCATACCCATGCACATTAAACTTGACAACATTCATGACAGTATGGTTTCAGTGTCCATAGCAATAACATTTACAGAAAAAGTAAAGAAAAACAACCATACCGTAGAAAAGGCTGATTCAAGCATACCGAACTTGAGTTTCAGATTAGCAGATTTACTCTCTATCTTAGACCTTCCTGTAAGGTTACTGATTATTCTAGGCCCGGAGTATAAGATGTCATCTCACTTCAATCATTCTTACCCGGGAGGGGGAGGGGGGTTTTCTAACCTTGCACTAGTTGTTCTTTACTAAGACGGAGCTTCTCCCTCAACCTTGTAAGCTTTTCATGTTGAATAACTCTCCAATTCTTTTGATCATCTGCCTTTCCCTTCTGAACATCATAAACAAAGATGTTAATGAAAATGAATGAAGATAAGGCAGGGTTCCTAAAAAATATTGAATCAGAAAGTTGGAAACTTTTCCTTGCAAAGTTACAAAATGTACAAGTAGATTAGAAATTAACAATGTAAGTACAAAAGGAATATAGGCTGGTACTGAGAAATAGCAATGAAGATATTGGTGTTAAATGTAAACATGCAAAGAAAAAGGGAAAAATTGTGTTCTCGACATACAAGCAGATTGGCATGTCAGAACTTTCATAAGAGGGTTAAGCAGGGACGGGGCTTTATTCCGTGTTCTGGAAAATATTTTTAGAATTAAAAAATGTTCAAGTCCATTCTAAAAAATTAAATAGCCCAATCATGCTTATTTCAGATTTAAAAGCCAGGCACTAGAGAAATAAATGGAAGTAGAAGGTGTTCATAATTCATCAATATTGTTCAGACCTTAGCTACAAGAATCTCACTTAATGCTGCGTACAAGGATTCCCGATGAGCTTTCAAAGGTTTTAAGGAGTGATAGTACTCATTCAATCTGCCAAGAAAAACATCACTTATAAATTTTTTAATAGAATAAGCAAAAGATACCGGTATGCACAGGTTCACCATCCAGAAGTAGAACAACTAGAATTGCGTGTAAACGAAATAATATAAGCCTGCAAATAACAAGCTCGATGGGATGTTTATTAGTAAATAAGCAACACTTAAGAATAAGCAACATAAAAAAAAAGTAGCGTGCTACTGCTTGGATGACAACATTTTAAATCGTAACGTAGCTGAACATCAAATAAGCTTTTTCCCTCGTCGAAAATTAACTATACAAAAGAATATATGAAGAAATAATTAAATAAAATAATATACCTGTAGTTAACACAAATGGTGCATATCGAAGCTAGATTCGAGTTTTCACATAACGGGCAAACACTGGTTCTTCTCGTCATCTCCAACTTCGCATCAATAACTCCAAGCCGAAAAAGTTGAGAAATTATCCTCGAGAGTTAGATTTAATCTAAATTGATGGCCTAGACACGCTAAGCGTAGTTTAAACTGGAGCTGCCATTGATTAAACAGCAAAAAGAAGAATATAACTCACCGAAACGTACAACAAGTTCGGCTCAGAATCTAATAGGCAGCGATCAAATGTCGCCCGTGGTTGCGTCCTCGCCAGAATTAAGAACCTAATAACCTAGCTAGACTCCTGTCGTATAATTATTGAATTCCGGTTACGCCAATATTTGAATCTTTCGATAGATTTATATAACGTGCGACTCTAGCCCTGCAGAAATCTGCTCATAACCTCCGATCCCGCTCTTGTCGCGATTTATATAAAGGCAAATTTATGCAGAAATTAATGGTATTATGTGGGGGGTTGAGGGGAGGATTCCGGCGCCTTGATTGTGAAAAATCTATTTAAATTGTACTGACTTTAATAAAATTAAAAATACAATAAAAATTAAAATATACTAGACTTATTAAATGCTTCTCTTTTCTTCCTTAACAATCATCACCTATGTGCGTTAAAAAACAAAAAAAAAAACATTCATCACTCATGGCAAGTTAATAAGTTATGGGATAGCAAAAAAAAAATGTTAATAAGTTATGGATAAGAAATGGAACTTTTTTTTTCCAACAGAAAGGGAACTTTAGAGCTGAGAAGAAGAGCAAGGCAATATGACTCATTTATTTGTTATTCATTATTTAATATAAGATATATTTATTTAATTTGATTAAATTAATAAAATTAATTGAGTTGATTGATATTATATGTATTTTTTAAAATACCTTAGTCAGTTTTTTTAATTCTCTCCTTCACTCTTCTCCTTAATTATTTTTAAGAAAGTATCAATAAAGATAAATTAATAAAAGATTAACAAATATGTAAACTATATCAATATATCTTATATTCAGGATAAACATCAACCTTCTAAATATGTCTTATATTGATAAATATTTTGTTTAAGGTTTGAGCTTCAATAACCATCTTTGCATAAAATCTTTAGGCTTGGGCCCATAAAGCTTAATCTGGAATCATAGCCTTTAAATTCTTCTCTGTGGTGTGGCCTTCGATATTTCATTTCCATTTTCGGCGTTGAGCCATTTCCAGGAGTTTCCTCCCAAACGAAGAAAACGTGTTCTCTCTAGAGACGAGGGAGGCATAGTGCATATTAGAGAAACACCTAAATCTGGATTTCAGAAACTCTTTTTTATAAGTTGGGACTAAATTTTTCTCACGTGTTTAAGTTATAAATAGTAAAAACTATTCTAAAAAATTAATTCAAACATGCGCATAATGGTAAGAGGCTCAATTACAAAACTGCCTCCACCACTATTCAATTGACTCTAATTTTTATAGTGAAATTTGTAAGAAGACTAGGTGTGTGTTTGGATGCACACAAAAAAAGTGTTTTTATAGTTAAATCATGGCTAAACCATGATTTTGAGATAAAGCCTTTTTTTTTTTTTGGTACGATTGAACACTAGTGGGGCAATATAAATTGTCTCTCTCCTCTCCCTTTCATCCAAATCAATAATTTATTTTCTCTCTCCTTTGCCTGTATAATTACTGTCTTTTTCTCCCTCCTCTACCCTGGAATTCGACCAAATGATTTTTTATTATACAATTTATTAATATATGTATACCACTTAGGGGTGGAAATAAGTCAGGCAACCTATGACCTAACCTGTTTTCGACCTGCTTAAGTTTGACCTGTTAGAATAAAAGGCCAGGTCTAGGCCTATTTGAAGGTTTGTTTTTCAAAACAAGCCAAATCTATGCCTATTAGTAGGCCTTTTAGGCTTATCAGGCCAGCCTGTTAATATTAAGAAAAAGAAAGAAATTGGGCCGCCCCCAAATTGCCTTACTCTAAGGGTCTGTTCGGTTTAACGGAGGGGAAGGAATGTGAGGGATTTTAATGTTACCTCAGCTGGATTAATCAAAAGGGAGGGGAGGAATTTTAATGTTACCTTATTTGGTTTAGAAGATGAAGGGAGGGAAAATATTTTTATCTGGACAACTTTACCTTCATTTAATCTTACATTTTTATACATAGTAGAATATTTATTAACTCAGAGAGGGGAAAATGCTCACCATCAACTAAAATTTGAATAGCTTGGCTGGATAGTCTTCCCTATAAATGGTGATGAAAAGAAATAAAATAATCCAAAAGACGAGCATACATAGACCACCATTTAACATTGCTATATAATTTCTCTACAAGAGTATGGATGTTATCAGATGAAAATCATGAAATGAAGAAAAGACAACACACGGCAACGACAATGAGGGCGTGGTGGGAATGCTCATGCGGGTAAGGATAAGTGCGGGTTAGAATAGTCCTAACACTATCCATTTTAATTGTGTCAATAAATCCAGCAGACTGCTTATCAGAGCCCATTCTGATTTCAAAATCAGATTAATCTGATAGCGTTAAGAGAGTGTTGAAACAAGTTCGCTTCAAGAACCAGCACCAGGATCCTGTACAAGACGATGACGGGGACAGTATAAAAGGGCACGAAAAACACCGTCAACGAGAAAATTCTCGAATCAAACAGCATTCACGCAAACAACTATAAGAGACGAGATCAAGAAAGAAATGGGAAAGCGTGAATGTGGGAGCTCACCGAAAGGAAATATCAGGTTGCGAGGAAGAGAGACGAGGGGGGACAATTTGGGAATAATAGAAATAAGCATGGAGATAATAGTTAGAGCCAGGAATTCGGGCAAAGCCCATCGGGTTAGCCCGTTTATACCCAAGTCCGTCAAGGGCCGAGCCTATGATTTAGAAGCTGAAAATGGAAGCGGGCCTAAAAGAGCTGGCTCTGTAAGGCTAACCTTTTTAGGCCCGTTTAACTTTTCTTTTTTAAATGGGCAACAAGCATTGGTCAGAAGGTAGAGTTAACCTAACCTAACCCTCATATCAGAAATGCTCTCACACTGACTAAGACATCATTTGAAGCTTCTCTTCTTTGATTTTCTTTTTTTGCATGTGTACGCCAAAATCCAAATAAATTGTTCTATTATTACTGACATTTGAAGCTTGTAGACTTGTTTAATTGTGGTTATGAACTTATTTGATTGGTTATGAACATTAATTATGGTTTAGACTTAAGTCTTGGTGTTTGTGTTCCATTAAACTTAGATAATATTTATGTTTTAAATTAGTGTTGATGATATTTATGTTTTAAATTAGATATTTTAGTCTTTAGGAAAATAAGAAACAAAAAAGGCATGGCAAAAAAAAAACTCAAACAGGCCTAAAGCCCACGGCCCGGCCTGCGGCCTTACCTTAAATGGGCCGAGCAGTTATAAAAGGGTACGATTTTGAACTCTGGCCCGTTTTCCCAGCTATAATAATAGTCTTCACATGACAAAATATTACCCTTCCCCTCTAAATCCCCCCAATTTGAAGGGGGAGGGTTTTAAGGAGAGGGAAGGGAAATTTTCAAAAAATTTCCCCCTCCCCCTCCTTTATTTTCTATACTGCCAATCAAGGGGAGGGGAGCAAAATCCCTCCCCACCCTCCCCTTCCCTTCTTTATTTTCTATACTGCCAATTAAAGGGAGGGGAGCAAAATCCCTCCCTACCCTCCCTTTCCCCTCCCCTCCCTTCCCCTCAAACCAAACAAATCCTAAATCTCTAACCCAAACCCAATATTCCAATAAGACAACACCTCTCTTTTGGACTCTAACTCTCTCAGACTCTTATTCTGCAAAGTCTCACTCTTACACTCTCGTTCAATAACTCCTGACACTTGACTACACCCATTATCCGTCTCTTACAGTTACTCCGTCTCTCTCGATTCTCAGTCTCAGACCTTAGCCGGCACTTGCAAGTCAACATTCCGCCCTCTTCATTTCTTCATCTTCACCTTGAGCCGTTGATTCTTGAACCATCAAACCTGAGCCCTAACCAGTCTCCCATGAGTGACCGTTGATTCCTCCTATAGTGACCATCGCCTACTCTCTCCGTGGTTGTCCTTCCTCCGACTTGAAGTCTCTCTTCCTTGGTGGTCGGTTGAGAGTAGCCCAAATCTGAAAAATTAGTTACTCCACTCTTCTCTTTTGATTGTCTATTTCTTCTCTTCTTTCTTCAGATCTTGTGTTGATGATAAAAATTAGGAGTCATGGATGATAAAATTGGATGTCATACTGAAAAGCATTAGGATTTAGGAAAAATTGGTGAACTTGTAATGAAATTAAGTTGTTGTATTTTATTTCATATTTTATGATGTATGTAAGTATGTTGGATGACATGGCTGATGTAAGGAACCTTTGCAGGTGCTAGAGTTGATTGTTATGGCGTCCTTTATCAAAAAAAAATTATTATGTAACTGGCCCTATTTTTTGCCTGTTTGCATTGGCTAGTTTAAGATGTCGGCCTGTTAGCTTGTTTAAAATCTTTTACAAATCCAGGCCTCCTAACAGGCTTCGGGCCAGGCCAAGTTTAGGCCTAATAAAAAGTCTCTAACAGGCCACAAGCCAGACTTAAGCCATCCTGTCACAGGACATGCTTAGCTTCTGTTAAGGCGCAAGCCTGGTCTAGCTTGGCCTACTTCCACCTCTAATATCACTCTGTTCCTATTTATAAGTTCATTTTAACTAAATCTCACATACCAAAGATATGTAGTTAACTCAATGATTATTGGGTAAATTTCTGACTATGCCCTTATTAATAAATGGTTACTTTTCAAAATTTTGTTATTTATCTTTAAACTATTTTTTCATTGCTACAATAAACAAGGGTAAAATTGTCACAATCTTATTTACTACAATAAAATTGAACTTATAAATAGAACCAAATTTTTTTGTCAAAAAGACTTATAAATAAGACCAGAGTGGTGCATGTTTGATCTATTTTTTTATGTTACATAATTGATTAATGTTATAATTTTAAATTTTTTTGACAAATTATTTCATTTTTGGTATTTATTATGAAATTTAATGTTAAATCATTCATAAAATATAATCTTATTCTTACCCTTTATATATAGTTATTACAAAAGTTAATGTCCTTTTTAGTAATTTGACCATGAAAAAAAGTGTTTCTGACACAGTATCTAAACACTATCATTTTATTAAAATCATTTTTTCCCATGATCCATTTTGCTCACAATCCATTTTCTAAAATCATTTTTATCACTTTTTCTTCAAAAGCTATTTTTCAAAAGTTAATTTAAGTACACTCTAAATTTCAGAGTTTTCACAAAATTGAAAGTAGGTACAAACCTAATTCATTTTTAAGTAGAGAAGGGCACTTTGATCTTTTAAAAACATTTAGAAATATATAATTAAGCCTTTTGGCCTGATTAGAAATTTGTTTAAAGTGAAGGCTTGAATTTGAATTTCAGCATTTCAGCTGAATTTAATTGAGATATTCCCTTAATTTTTCAAACAAATATTAAAATTCATTATATATAATTCAGCTGAATTTAATTGAGATATTCCCTTAAATTTTCAAACAAATATTAAGGGAATCTCAATTAAATTCAGCTTATATATATATATATATATATATATTTAGGGTAATTTTGTTATTTAAGTTTGCCGTTTTTTGAAAAATATAAGCTTATTTATTTTATGCAATTACATATTTAACATTTCAATATTAAATTTATAAACGCAGATAAATATGTTTAACTATTATATATTACTCTAGACATTAAACTTAAATACTTGATAACATTATTGAGTCATTTACTCCTGCTTAAAAAATAATTTAATATTCCGATAATATATTACTAAAATATCAAATTTGAATGGTGGAGTTGAACGGTCGAGCAAAGAATTCATGTCCGGTTTGGTATGTTGGAATTAGAGGCATGAATTTGAAAATGGAATTGAATTCCATGTACTCAACTTTTATCATCAAAGCTGATGGATTTAAATTTCATCACATAACCCATGAAATTTTTAAAAATTCCATGGAATTCCATTATTGCCTTTCCCTCATCTTTCATCTCAAACTCATCTCCATCCAATCATCACTGACCACCAACCTCAACCTGACAGCGACCTCCAGCAACAGGCGACGGTGACCTTCGGTAACTTGTGACGTCGACCTCCAACAACCAACAACGGCGCCTTGACGTCAACCTCCAGCGATTTCCACGACGGCAACTCCGGAGAAGATGAAGATCTCCAGCAACTTGGACGAGATCCACACCAGAGAAGATGAAGTGATCTCCACGACGACGACTCCGGCTTGTCATCATAACTGGTGGCAAGATCGACCTCCAAGATTGATAGATCTTCAATCTCTAGTCCATGGTGTCTTCGATGAATCTGCAATTTCTGTAATGCTGTGTTTGGTCGATTTTTTTTTTGACAAGATGAAGATAATTAAAAGGGCATTTAAGTCTCTTTACATAAAAATCAGGTCTTATTTCCATGGCATACAAAACATATTTATAAACCTCATCTCCATATCAATTTTTAAACCTAGGTTTAGGAAGTTCTGAAACCTAGGTTTTAAACTTAGGTCTACGTAATACAAGACAAAACTTCTCTCATACGTAAAAGCTATTCTCAAAAGCTAATCCAAACACAATATATCCATCAAAATCAATTGGGGGGGGTGGAAGAGTAGTGAGTGAATGAATAAGTGGAGCGAATCTTAATTAAGCTAATCCAAACACATTATATCCATCAAAATCAATTGGGGGCGGGGGGTTGGAAGAGTAGTGAGGGAATAAATAAGTGGAGCGAATCTTAATTCTTAAATGCCGCTATTTTCATTTTATTAAAAAATCTTTTCATCTCTTGCCCACGGACTTCCCGCCTACTCATCTGGAAACTAGTCAAAGCCCCGTTTACATCACTGCGGTTTCGACTTTGAATTCTTGAATTTAACCTTCAACGTTTCTGCTTTCTGCTCGAACCTTTCTCAATAAATCCATTATCGTAATCAAGTTTTCTTCGTAGTTTATGTTCAATTCAGCACCTCCAGTCAGATCTGTAAGTTACCCGATCTCAGTTTCAGTGGTTCCCCTAAGATTTCTCAGCTTGTTCTGCTAAATTGCTGGTATTTTAATTGATTTCTTTGAATACGGTTGATGTTTCTGATTTTGCCTACGAGTTTTTTGAGAGATTATCTTGGCCGGCATTCTGCTTCATTTGCCAAGTAAATACCAAAAGTTAGAAGTTGGCATTTCTGATCTGTTTGATTGACAAGAAACCCAATTTAATCGACCAAGAAAATATTGTCAGGCTTTTAAAATAGTTCATTAAGGAGTAACCTACTTAGACAATTTTTCCCCTCTACCGTTTCGTTCGGTAATCTGATTTCTTGCATCGTTTCCTGGCAACACTTGCTGCCGTGCCAGCCTTCTTGAAACTCCCCCACCCAAAAACACACGTACGAGGAGGTTAGCTTCTGATTTCTTAAGTGAAGGCCGATACCCAACTCCTGGTCACAGTAATGATCATAAGAACGTATTGTGACTACTGTTGATAGGTAAGGCGTTGTTTTTCAGAAGTTTTGGGCTTCTGTCATATACTTGAAATCCACGCTTCGTAGGAATAATCAAGGGAGGGTTTTCCTTTACAATTCCTGGCCCTTTCCCCAGCTATATAAATCTGTCATGATCAATTGGAACTTTGTGACCCTTGCAGAAGGCATATTAAACTTGCTACCAACAACACTTTAACTCCATGTTAGACATCTTTTTCCCCGTATTGAATGAAGTGTGAGAAAATCAGAACATGATTCATGAATTGTGCAGTATGCTATAGAATTTATTTGATATATCGATATTGGCATAGATGATACTCCCTCCGGTCCTAATTATAGGACAACATTTAAGAGTTGATCTTGGTCCTAATTATAGGACAAAGTTCTAATTTTTATCAATTTCTTCCCAAAATACCCCCTATTGATACTTTCTCAATAATAATTAAACACAATAATAATTTAATAAGAGTAGATCAGAAGTTGTTGAGGGAGATTAACGATGCCGGATTGTGTGAGAACTTAGAGAAGTCGTGTGTGAGGTAGGAGATGTACAAAAAAAATAGAAAATCAATGTGATTGGATGTCATTTTAAATTTTAAATAAGGGTATTTTAGGAAAATAAATATGATTAACTAATTTAATCACTATCCTTAATTTCTCCAAAGTTAGGTAAATATATCCTATAATTAGGACCGGAGGGAGTATATTGATTCCTGTCTACAGCTTAAACTAGGGGGGAACTGTTTATCGTCTACTACTCTAGTAGCACTAAAGTTAAAGCTTGATATAATGTCACTGGGCGGATTCGCTTCTTATTAATTAAGACTTAAAACAATATGTGTTCTTAATGTCTTATTAATCCAAATCTCACGCGTATTTCATGCAGGATCGATAATTATTAATTACACGTTAGTATATATGGTCAGTGCAACATATGTCTACATGAAATACCACACAAGCTCTGGCTTTCTTCCAACATGGAAAAGAAAGAGTTAGTGGAGACAATCGAATCAAATTCTCAGGCCGTTCAAAAGCTGGAAGATGTTCCCACTGTCCACAATGAAAAGGCCAAATCGCCAGAAGACGTAAAAAGTCAAAATATTGGCAGTGATGATCTCGCGTCAGACAATAGACAAGATGAAATATCTGACAAGACAAATAAGATGGCCGATGAGCTTGAGAGTAATGTCATGAAGACAGAAACTGAAGATGAATCCTTCAATAACGTTGGACAAAATTCCTCCGATGCTAATGTCGATGGCAGCAAAGTGTCTGAGTTTTACAGTCAAGGAGGAATTGTAGATATGATTTCTGGACAAAATGACTTGGCCAAAGAGATGAACGAGGGTGGGAACGTGGAATCCACACTAATGAATCAGAAGATAGATGAAATTCCAAGTGAGGACAATAATCTAGAGCCCGTGTTTGACGGAACAGAGATTCCTGGTATGGAAGCCAGCAGAAGCACGGAGAACTGTGATAGAAACCCACGTTCACCACTCCGGACCTACTCAAGACGAGCCAAACGTGCACGAGTGACTGAAGAAGCATTACATTAATTCATGCTTTATTTAATTTTCCTTTTAATTATTTCCCTAGGAATTTCTAGTCATTCCCGTAAGTATAGGTCAGTTGCATAATAAGTGGAGCATCATTATCTCCACGTTCTAGTAGTGTTCGTTAGTTGTTTTATCCATTATGAGAAAAACCCAAAAATATAGCTCTGCTAATTCTGTATAAATAGGCCATTGGCCCTGATTAATGAGAACAGATATTACAGAGTGAAATACTTTTTCTAAGGAGATTCTCCTGGCTATTCGAAGGACTGAAACAAGATACTTGTGGAGGTTTTTCCTATAGAATTCTAATTTCCCAATCTTATTCAAACAGCCACTGACCTGGGTGCTAACAAATTGGCCTCAGAGCTATGGTTGTTACTCGTTCTTCTCACGCCACCCAGGACCACGCGGATAATCCGTTTGGGGCAGATCCGCTAGCCACCATCGCTTCACGCCTGGAATCCATAGATCTGTTGAGTGAAAAGGTTGCTGCGCTGGAGGCACGTTACCACCGAGCGAAAGGAGTACATAAGCATCGTGCAGGGGAGAGTGATGACGAATCCGATAACCATGTCAGGAATGCACGAATATCTTACACGAAGATTGAGTTTCCTAAATTCAGTGGAGGAGACCCACGTGGATGGATACTCAAAGCTGAGAAATACTTCCGCTATTACGAAACTCCAGAGGATGATAAGGTTGACATCGCTTCGATGTATCTCGAAGGTGAAGCTCTCGACCTGTTCTCCTGGATTATGGGGCAGAGAACTGTGGTTTTTTGGGAAGAACTTGTCCAAGCTCTTCAGGAGCAATACGGACCGCCGGAATACCAGAACCCGGATGAATACTTGTGCAGCATCAGACAGACGGGATCGGTGCATGAGTATCGGTCGGAATTCGCAAAACGGCAGGCACATGTGCGGAATTGGCCAGACCATTGCCTCTTAGGAGTGTTCATCAATGGCCTCAAAGAAGAGCTTAAATCTGATGTTCGGATTCATAAACCGCGGTCAGTCTTTCGAGCTACGAGTTTAGCACTGGAATATGAGACAAAACTCAAGGTTGCATCTAAGCCCAAGCCCATCTCTTCGTTCACAGCCCAAACCCGATCCAATTATTCAGCACGTGACTCCAAAGGCAATATGTACACATCTTCAAACGCCTTAGCATCATCCTCCGGCACCAAACCAGTGACTGCTGCCTCGTCACCCTCCGACTATCAGTACAGGCGAGACAAGGGCCTTTGTTTCCGTTGCGGCCAAACGTTCAGGCCGGGCCACCGTTGTGCCAGTTCCCTCAGCCTCATGGAGCTCATAGATGAAAGCGAGGAAGTAGTCGCTCCATCGGGTGGGCATGACAGTGCCGAAGAAGAAGAAGAAGCTACTGCCGAGATTTCTTTTAACGCTATAATGGGGAAAGCATCGGCATCCACGATGAAGCTCCTGGGGAAATTACACGATCATTCCGTCCTTATATTGATCGATAGTGGGTCAACCCACAACTTCATATCAGAGAAGTTAGTCGCCGAACTTCGATTACCAGAACAGAGGGTCGCCACTTTTGGGGTACAGATTGGAGATGGAAGATCGGTGAAGTGCCATCGGGTTTGCTTAAATGTCGAAGTACAGATTTCTGCACATCATACCCTTTAGATTTAGGGAGGCCCGTCACAAAATCAATGGAGATATCTTCCCAAATTCGTGTCGGAATTGGGAGAGGCTGTAACAATCCTGCCGGTGAGAGGGTTTGATATTTATTCTGCTGGCACGTTAAGCAACGTTGTACAAACTGTTTAACATCTCTTTTCATCCCTGTCCAATGTAAATGGGAGGAAACTCGTTTGAGGGTCTTTAAATACCCTCCATGTCCTCCGATGGGTGTGGAATGCGCCTCTTCTAATAACTTAATGCGTAAATCTGCATTATTTGGAATCACTAGGCGACCTTTGAAGTACAATCTGCCATTGATCACGTTGTGGTTAGGTATCGAACTGGGATCTTGCTGTAAGCTTTCCAATTTCTGGTGAGTGTCCGGGTCCTCCCGTAACAATTGGGGCAAGTGCTCAACATCCACGGCTAGGGGCATTACTAATTGGAAGAATTCTGCTGGTTGTGGCCTTCTAGAAAGGGAGTCTGCTGCTGTATTATCTTTTCCTGCCTTGTAACTTATGGTGAAGTCGAATGGTAACAACTTTACCATAAGGCGTTGTTGAGAATTGGTCACTATCCGTTGATCTAGAAGGTACCGCAAGCTGCAATGGTCAGTTTGGACATAGAAGTGACGTCCCAATAAATAGTGGCGCCATTTTTGAAGGGCTAGTACTAATGCCAATAATTCTCGATCATATGCTGATTTGAGTCTATTGGTGGGCGAAAATCCTTTGCTAAAGTAGGAGATGGGGTGTCCGTGTTGCATTAGGACTGCCCCTACCCCGTCCATAGAAGCGTCACACTCAACCACAAAAGGTTGCTGGAAGTCGGGAAGCTGCAAGACTGGAGTGGTGGTTAATGCCTTTTTGAGGTCTTCAAAGGCTCTTTGAGTTGTAGCTGACCATTGAAACGCACCTCGTTTGGTGAGGTCTGTTAACGGGCGGGCTAATACCCCATAATTCCTTACAAAACGCCGGTAATAACCGGTGAGCCCCAAAAATCCACGTAGCTCTTTCACGGTAGTTGGAGGTGGCCAATTGATAACAGCTGTGATTTTTTCTGGGATTACTGCTACCCCGTGTGCGGATACAATATGCCCTAAATAATCAATACGGGTCTGCCCAAGTGCACATTTTTTAGAGTTGGCATAAAAGGAATGCTGCCGTAAAATCATAAAAACCACTCGCAGGTGCTCTAAATGTTGATGGGCATTAGTGCTATATATCAATATATCATCAAAAAAGACTAGCACAAATTTCCTCAGGTAGGGTCGAAATAAGTCATTCATAACTGATTGAAATGTTGCTGGAGCGTTGGTAAGGCCAAATGGCATTACCACAAATTCGTAGTGACCTGAGTGTGTGCGAAATGCAGTTTTGTGCACATCAGAAGGTTATAACTTTCAATTTTTAATATATAACTGAATACATAACAGAAATAAGAAGAGTAACAAATTATGTTATAATACAGTTGTCACCCCCCCACAAGCTGGAGCATGGATATTGGTCATGCCCAGCTTGGATATCAGCTCATGAAAACGTTTTGGATGTAAAGGCTTAGTGAAGACATCAGCCAGCTGGTCCGAACTTCGAACAGGAAGAAGATGAATGAGTTTGGACTGAAGCTTCTCACGGACAATATGGCAATCCAATTCGATGTGCTTTGTTCTCTCATGGAAAGTGGGGTTTGCAGCAATATGAATAGCAGATTGGTTGTCACAATATAATAAGGCTGGATTAATGTGAGAAACATGAAAATCAGTAAGAAGATAAACAAGCCATTGAACTTCGCAAGTAGTGGAGGCAAGAGCTCGATACTCAGCCTCAGAAGAAGATTTAGAAGCAGTGGCTTGTTTCTTGGCTTTCCAAGAAATTAAAGAAGAACCCAGAAACACAGCAAATCCAGTGACAGAGCGACGTGTATCAACGCAACTAGCCCAATCTGAGTCACTAAAGCATCTCAGCCTCAAATCAGAAGTAGAGGAAAAGAAAATACCAGCACCAGGGGATGATTTGAGATATCGTAACACACGGTGGGCAGCTTGCAAATGTAAATCTGTTGGGGCAGACATGTATTGACTGAGCTGCTGTGTTGCATAGCTTAAATCTGGCCTTGTGGTTGTCAAATATTGGAGACGACCAATTAGCTTTCGATAGGATAAAGGATCAGCAAGAGGAGTACCCTTATCCTTGGAAAGCTTTAAATGAGGGTCCATAGGGCAATCAGCAGGACGACAAGCTAAGTAACCTGCATCTTCAAGTAATTCCAAGGCAAACTTGCGTTGAGAAAGAAAAATACCTTCCTTAGATGACGGAACAGCAGTAGATGTGAGGGCACAATGGTAGTGTTGCAGATATGATGGTGGGTGATGTGGCCTAGCAGAACGCCGAGGAGGAGGCAAAACAGTAGGCTGAACAGAGGAGAGGGCAGTAGGGCTAGTGGGAGGCACAAGGTCATCAAGGTATGGAGGAAAAGACTGAACAGAGGGTTCAACAGAAGAAGCAGAAGTAATCTTGTCAACTTTGAAAGGAAAAACAAGTTCATGAAAAATTACATCTCTAGAGAGGAAAATTTGATTTGTATGCAAGTCTAGTAATGTGTAGGCCTTTGATCCAACAGGAATACCCAAGAAAACACACTTTCTTGATCGAGAATCAAATTTAGAACGTGCAGAAGCTAAAGTTGAGGCAAAACATAATGAACCAAAGACTCTAAAATCAGAATAGGAAGGAGAAACATTATACAATCGCTCAAAAGGTGTAAAATTGTGGATTGTGGGAGAGGGGAGCCGATTGATAATGTAAATAGCATGTAAAACAGTGAATGACCAATAACAGATGGGAATATTAGATTGAAACAGCAATGCACGAGCGACATTTAAAATGTGCTGATGTTTTCTTTCGACTAAGCCATTTTGTTGAGGAGTTTCCACACAAGACTTTTGATGCAAAATGCCTTTAGATGCATAAAAGTCAGGCATGGAAAATTCAATGCCATTATCAGTCCGTAAAGTTTTAATAGAAGTAGAAAATTGAGTTTCAACTAAAGTGAAAAAATTCTTGAGATGCAGTCTGGTTTCAGATTTAGTGTGCATGAGAAATAGCCAAGTATATCTAGAGTAGTCATCAACAATGGTTAAAAAATATTTATGCCCTTGAATAGAGGGAGGTGAGAAAGGCCCCCAAATATCAGCATGAATCAAATCAAAAGTTTTATTACTAGAACTTGCACTTACAGGAAAAGTAAGACGTTTTTGCTTAGCAAAGTGACAAGTATCACAAAGAAGGGAATGAGGAATACAAGAAATGTCTGAAACTTGCTTTTGTAAAACAGTAAAGGTGGAGTCAGACAAGTGACCCAACCGATGATGCCAAAGGGTATACAAAGAATCAGTGTTTGAAGCTAAATTGATCTGTGAAGGAGGTGTACCAATCATATCTGCATGCAAAAGATAGAGCCCCTCAAAAAGTTTAGCTGTACCAATCATCAGAGAAGGTTGGGTTAAGTGTATCTGGCACATTTGAGATGAAAAGGTTAGAGAGCAATCTAAGGACATGGTTAATTTGGAAACAGAGATAATATTGAGGGAAAAACTAGGAAGATAAAGAACATTGGTCAAAACCAAAGCAGGAGATAAAGTCACAGTGCCAGAAACAGAAGCAATAGCATGAGAACCTGTTGGTAAACTAACAGATAATGGAGAAATGGAATGAAAAGAAGAAAATAAATCCAAAGAACAACAAACATGGTCTGTTGCTCCAGAGTCAACAATCCAGGTCTTGGCAGAAGAGACAGATTTAAGGGAATTACAAATACCTGCTACTGGAGGAGAAGCAGATGATGAAATGTGATGAACTGAAGGAACGGAGGTCTTTGTGGAATTGAGCAGATCAAGAAGACGACTATATTGATCAGCAGAGAGTGGAGGGAGAATGGAGGATGGAGTTGCACTGGCTGGAGCATGATTGATAACTTGAGGAGAATCTGTAGATGGAACGGAGACTTGATTAACCATGGCAGAAGAACCAGAGTTGCGAAACTTGAATCCAGGAGGGAAACCATGTTTCCTATAGCACGTTTCTTCAGTGTGGCGGGGCTTGCCACAAAAGGTACATTGCTTTTGAGTAGTGGAATTGGTTTTTGAACCAGAAAAAGAACCAGAAGATCGGGCACCCTTAACAAACAAGATTTGTGGTTCAGAGGGTACTGGATTGTCACGCTCATGCTGGAGAACCAGAGAAAAGACGCGAGTAATAGGAGGTAGAGGATCAAGAAGTAGAATCTGAGTCTTAACAGAGGCAAATTGGTCATTCAGGCCTTTCAAGAATCGAATAACCTGATCCTCATCCCGATGATGCAGAGCACTGCTAATGGAACCACATGTGCATGCTTTGAGAGGACGGATGTTAGACAATTCATCCCACAAGATTTTTAGTTTAGTATAATAATCGCTGACAGTAGAACTACCTTGCCGGAGACTATAAATTTCTTCTTGAATCTCGGCAATACGGAATATATCAGATTGACAAAAGCGAGAGCGTAAATCATTCCAGATTTCAGAGGCTAAATCAAACCACAAAACACTCTTAGCAATAGAAGGAGTTACCGATTTGATGAGCCAGCCCTGAACCAAGTTATTACAACGTTCCCACGCCGGAAAAAGCGAATCAGAGGAGAGCGGCGGTGGAATCGTCCCGTCGACGAAGTGGAGCTTGTTCTTGGAGAGAAGAGCGCTGCGCATCGAACGAGCCCAGGTGTGATAGTTCGAGCCATCGAGCGGCGGCGCGACTAGAACCAAGGCCGGATTCTCATTCGGATGAATGAAATAGGGACTCGCCGGATCGGAAGGAGCAGCGGTGGTGGAAGCCATGAGAGACGAGGAGCAGCGGATCTAAATGTCGAAGAGGGAACGAAGGAAAAAGGCCTTCGAAGAAGAAAGGATCTGAAAGTGTATCGGGGAAGGGAAAAGAAAAGTGGAGAAGAGAGAGAAAAATTTGGGAAAAAAAAAAAAAAAAAATATTATGTGGCTCTGGATTTTTAGGGCATATTTTTCAAAAATTGATTATGAATGACTTGCGTTTGTTATAACTTATGGTGAATTGGATAAATGGCTGTTTGCACCACGCTCTAGATTAACATTACATGGTTGTGGCTGTTTGAATTGTAAGGTAACACCCAGGTCAAAATCCAGAAGGGTTGTAGAACCTACTTCTATATCGCTATAGAAGGCTTTCCCAATATTACATGGTGCAGCATATTTTTCAAAAATTGACTTGCGCTCTGGTTACCATCAAATTCGGGTGTTACCTTCTGATGTGCACAAAACTGCATTTCGCACACACTCAGGTCACTACGAATTTGTGGTAATGCCATTTGGCCTTACCAACGCTCCAGCAACATTTCAATCAGTTATGAATGACTTATTTCGACCCTACCTGAGGAAATTTGTGCTAGTCTTTTTTGATGATATATTGATATATAGCACTAATGCCCATCAACATTTAGAGCACCTGCGAGTGGTTTTTATGATTTTACGGCAGCATTCCTTTTATGCCAACTCTAAAAAATGTGCACTTGGGCAGACCCGTATTGATTATTTAGGGCATATTGTATCCGCACACGGGGTAGCAGTAATCCCAGAAAAAATCACAGCTGTTATCAATTGGCCACCTCCAACTACCGTGAAAGAGCTACGTGGATTTTTGGGGCTCACCGGTTATTACCGGCGTTTTGTAAGGAATTATGGGGTATTAGCCCGCCCGTTAACAGACCTCACCAAACGAGGTGCGTTTCAATGGTCAGCTACAACTCAAAGAGCCTTTGAAGACCTCAAAAAGGCATTAACCACCACTCCAGTCTTGCAGCTTCCCGACTTCCAGCAACCTTTTGTGGTTGAGTGTGACGCTTCTATGGACGGGGTAGGGGCAGTCCTAATGCAACACGGACACCCCATCTCCTACTTTAGCAAAGGATTTTCGCCCACCAATAGACTCAAATCAGCATATGATCGAGAATTATTGGCATTAGTACTAGCCCTTCAAAAATGGCGCCACTATTTATTGGGACGTCACTTCTATGTCCAAACTGACCATTGCAGCTTGCGGTACCTTCTAGATCAACGGATAGTGACCAATTCTCAACAACGCCTTATGGTAAAGTTGTTACCATTCGACTTCACCATAAGTTACAAGGCAGGAAAAGATAATACAGCAGCAGACTCCCTTTCTAGAAGGCCACAACCAGCAGAATTCTTCCAATTAGTAATGCCCCTAGCCGTGGATGTTGAGCACTTGCCCCAATTGTTACGGGAGGACCCGGACACTCACCAGAAATTGGAAAGCTTACAGCAAGATCCCAGTTCGATACCTAACCACAACGTGATCAATGGCAGATTGTACTTCAAAGGTCGCCTAGTGATTCCAAATAATGCAGATTTACGCATTAAGTTATTAGAAGAGGCGCATTCCACACCCATCGGAGGACATGGAGGGTATTTAAAGACCCTCAAACGAGTTTCCTCCCATTTACATTGGACAGGGATGAAAAGAGATGTTAAACAGTTTGTACAACGTTGCTTAACGTGCCAGCAGAATAAATATCAAACCCTCTCACCGGCAGGATTGTTACAGCCTCTCCCAATTCCGACACGAATTTGGGAAGATATCTCCATTGATTTTGTGACGGGCCTCCCTAAATCTAAAGGGTATGATGTGATATTAGTGGTGGTTGATCGGCTAAGCAAATATAGTCATTTTATTGCTTTAGCTCATCCTTATTCTGCTAAATCTGTGGCACAACTGTTTTGTCAGGAAGTAGTCAGGTTGCATGGCATGCCTCGCTCCATAATATCTGACAGGGATTCTGTTTTTCTTAGTGCATTTTGGCAGGAACTTTTCAGATTAAGCCAAACTAGGCTAAATATGAGCACAGCCTACCACCCACAAACCGATGGCCAAACCGAGGTGGTAAATCGCTGTTTGGAAACATATCTCAGGTGTTTTGCCCAAGAACAGCCGCGGTTGTGGAGTAAGTTTTTATGTTGGGCTGAATTCTCATTTAATACGAGCTTTCATGTGTCAACCCATAATACTCCCTTCAAGTTGGTCTATGGGAGAGAGCCGCCCCCTCTCTTTCCCTATGTTAAAGGAGAAACTAAAGTGGCTGAATTAGAAGAACAACTTGAGGAACGAGATGATATGCTGAGGCTCCTTCGGGAAAACCTACTCAAAGCTCAAAATAGGGCAAAAACCCAAGCAGATCGCCACCGTCGTGATCTGGAATTTTCCCCAGGTGATCTTGTCTGGCTGCGCCTTCAACCTTACAGGCAGAAGTCATTAGCTAAAAGAAGGAATGAAAAATTATCCCCCTGGTTTTTTGGCCCCTACAAGGTTGTGAAGAAAATTGGGAAAGTCGCATATGAGCTAGAATTGCCCCTGGGTGCTCACATTCACCCTGTCTTTCATGTTTCAAGACTACGTCCAACCTATGGGTCCCACATTACCCAGCAGCCCACAACCTTACCCCTATCCTCAGACATGGAGCTGCTACTCACTCCCTCTGCGGTTCTGGATCACAGATGGACAGCCAATGATGAGTTAGAGCTCCTAATTCAATGGGACAATCGTTCAAGAGAGGATTCTACTTGGGAAGATTACGACTTACTCGCTGCCCAATTTCCAGAGTTTCGCCTTGAGGACAAGGCGAGTTTTCAGGGGGGGAGAATTGATAGAAACCCACGTTCACCACTCCGGACCTACTCAAGACGAGCCAAACGTGCACGAGTGACTGAAGAAGCATTACATTAATTCATGCTTTATTTAATTTTCCTTTTAATTATTTCCCTAGGAATTTCTAGTCATTCCCGTAAGTATAGGTCAGTTGCATAATAAGTGGAGCATCATTATCTCCACGTTCTAGTAGTGTTCGTTAGTTGTTTTATCCATTATGAGAAAAACCCAAAAATATAGCTCTGCTAATTCTGTATAAATAGGCCATTGGCCCTGATTAATGAGAACAGATATTACAGAGTGAAATACTTTTTCTAAGGAGATTCTCCTGGCTATTCGAAGGACTGAAACAAGATACTTGTGGAGGTTTTTCCTATAGAATTCTAATTTCCCAATCTTATTCAAACAGCCACTGACCTGGGTGCTAACAAACTGTTCTTTGGACTTGAATGCTGATCATGATACTCATGGTGTAGTTGAGAAGGCTGTGGCACTTAAAAATTTTGTTAGGGAAAGAAGTGCTGTAGCAGTCTCTACCGTGCTACGTCGCCTTTCTGGAAAAGGTGACGAAGGTTCCATGAGCAATTCTGATGATGAAAGTAAGAATGCTTCTGAATCCTCAAATGTGGATTCTACTGAGAAAAAATCTTGGAACCCCCTAAATTATATTAGGAGGTCATTCGATGCTGAGTCGGAAGGCAAAAATGAATGTAGGGAACCAATAACCGGAGGTCCTCAATATCCCATAGCCATGAAAGGAAGGATTATACTGTACACAAGACTAGGGTGCCAGGAATCTAAATTAGTAAGGCTATATTTGTATATGAAACGGCTTAGGTACGTTGAAATCAATATTGACGTGTACCCCAGTAGAAAGCAGGAGCTTGAAAAGATTTCTGGATCAACTTCTGTTCCCAAGGTGTTTTTCAATGAAATACTTATTGGTGGTCTGAATGAGCTAAAGGCCCTGGACGAATCTGGTAAGCTCGATGAGAAGATTGAATTTCTCATTACTGAAGCGCCGTCAATTGAAGCTCCGTTGCCGCCTCTTTCTGAAGAGGATGATGAGTCTAGTAGTGGTGCTCTCGATGAAATGGCTTTAATTGTCAGCAAAATGAAAGAATCTATTTTTGTGAAAGACCGATTTTACAAAATGCGAAGGTTCACTAAGTGTTTTCTTGGCTCCGAAGCTGTGGACTTCTTATCAGAAGATCAATACTTGGAAAGACAGGAGGTAAGCTTCGTTTTTTCGGTCTTGAGCATGGATCGTACTCTAAAACCCTTATGCAAACGGTGCATGAATCTCTAGAAGTAATGATCACATAGAATTTGATTGTTCATAACGATGTCAATATATGTATTAGAACTTGTCACATGGCTTCCATCTAAGTCTTACAACGCATCACCTAGCACTGGGTAGCTGTTTTTTCTAAATTACATCAAATAATAGTTTTATTCTGGTTGGATATCATTCGGTCTGTTACTTTTCCATGTTTTTAGCTCATGGTGGTTTCAGTTATTTTTACAAGCAAAAGAAAACTTCATTGCAAGCTTTCCTCTCTTTTTTGTTGCCTTGTCAGAAGGGCGTATGAGGCATGATTTGATGGTATTGACTTTCCTGGTTTTTTATTTATAAAGTTTGCTTTGTTTGTCTAGTTGTCATAACACACATGTTGATTCTGTTCTTATTTATAGTTCTTTTGTTTAGGCGTGTTTTTTCTTTTTCTTTTCAAGTTGCAGCGATGGCCCTGAACATTACTTTCTGAAGCGGTGATTTTAAAGCTTATATCAAACAGTTTGTCAGCTCCTCGATTTAAGTTGACCTCCAAAATTAGTCCAGATCTTGAATTTTTCTCATGTCCCTTGTTTGCATGCTTTGTTATATTATTTTCATAGCCACCACATTGTGACTAGATGGTCCACAAAGTTTTTGACATCCTGCAATTGCGTTGTATTATCCCATATAGCTGGCATTTTTTAGTGGGACAAGGCTGCTTGTTGTTTTTGCATATGTTCATTGCCATTGGTGACGATGTTTTGTGTTGAAAATTTAATGAGAAACTGGATCTCTTTATGACATTGGCATTTTATGTGCACGTTCAGCCTACGGTAATGATTGAACAAACATCAACCACCTATAAGGAGTGAGTGTAATGACGTTTCTGGAAAGCTTAACGTCCTCGTAATAACTGTTACTTGGTCAGCTTGTCCACATTATGCAAATTAGAGATCCTAATAAGATAAAGCTTTAGTCAATTTATTTTATTCTCACTCTGGCATCTATGCCTTAAAAGCTTTTTTTCTGATACATTTGCCTGTTTTTGATAGTTCTGGTCTTGCTATATTTTCATTCACATTGTGAAGCAAACCATCCACTGAGTATCTAACTTAGCCTCATTTTGTCCACGATATCCATCCATTTGAATTCCTTTCTGGTTGCATAGGCTGTTGAGTTTGCACGAAATCTTGCTAGCAAATTCTTCTTCCAACATGTTCTTGAGTAAGTATTCTGTGTTAGTTGTTTCCATTGTTTTAAATGTGTTTAATTGCATAACTGAAAAATCCTTCTCTATTTCCAATGATTGATCCTGCTGTAGTGAGAATCTATTTGAGGATGGCAACCACTTGTATCGTTTTTTGGATGATGACCCGGTTGTGGCTTCTAAATGTCACAATATTCCGAGGGGCATAACCACTGTGCAGCCGAAGCCTATAATAGAAATTGCATCAAGGCTAAGGTTTTTGTCTCATGCAACATTTGAAGCCTATGTTTCTGAAGATGGACATCATGTTAATTACAGAAGTCTCCATGGAAGCGAGGAGTTTGCAAGGTTTCTTTATATTTCGCCCTTATCTCGAAATTTAAAAGTACATTATCTTGGCAATGAATCTAGTTATGCCAATATATATCTCTAGCATTTTTTTTCCTGATGTCATTAATATTTTCCACCATTTAAGGTATCTGAGAATAGCAGAGGAGCTCCAAAGAGTGGAAATAAGGGATATATCTAGAGAAGAGAAGCTAGCTTTCTTCATCAATCTCTATAATATGATGGCCATTCATGCAATCTTAGAATGGGGTCATCCAGCTGGAGAACTGGAAAGGAGAAAATTGTTTGGAGACTTTAAATATGTGATTGGTGGGTTCACTTACTCACTTTCAGCCATTCAAAATGGCATTTTAAGGGGGAACCAGCGGCCACCATACAACCTTAGGAAGCCATTTGGTGCAAAAGATAAACGTGCGAGTGTAAGTTAATTCATATTCTTAATATATTAAATCTTGAAAGTGATGAAGATCATACTGCCAAATGACCTTGGCCTGTGATGGCTTTTAAGATGCCTTTTGACAGTGAAAGGCCTGACTGCAGAACAGGGAGTCTGAACCTTTTATGGATTTCCCCCGTAGTTTTGTGTTTCTGTAATGTGAGCATTTGCTTTTTCACATTTGCTTCTCTCTTGATAAATTCATGTTGAAGTAGGATTAATTACTTTGAGTGATTTTATTAGCTTTTAGCATTGGATTAACAATGGCTTCGTGAGTGTATATGGGGGATTTCTACTTGGTTGTTTCATAATCTGCACATGCTTCCACCATGTAGTAAGTTGATTGGCTTTTTAACGTATTTGATGCTCATTTTTATGTTTCCCCCCCGTGCCAGGTGGCTCTTCCTTACCCTGAGCCTCTTGTTCATTTTGCTTTAGTATGCGGTACCAGATCTGGGCCTGCACTTAGATGCTACTCCCCTCGAGATATTGACAAAGAATTAGTGGACTCTGCTCGCAATTTCTTGAGAAGTGGTGGACTTCTCATTGATTTGAATACGAAGGTAGCGCGTGCTAGTAGGATCCTTAAGTGGTGAGTTCTTCTATGGTAGATGCTTTGCATTTTGTTGACATGCTTTTTGGTATGAGTCATCGTATGATTATGACAGAAAATCCATTTCAATATAATGAAGTGAAAAACACGAGAACACGTAAATGCGTCACTATTGAGTGAGTATTGTCATGGATTGCCTAGGTCTAGGCTAGTTTATCGATTAAATATAACTTCCTGGGTCTATACTCCCTACGGAGTATTATGAGGTAAGGCTCATTGTTCATGACTTTATAGTGTATTTTGACACCTGATGATAATTCCCCCTCCTTAACCTTATTGATACTCAGGTTTAGTATAGATTTTGGCAAGAGCGATGCAGAGGTACTGAGGCATGTGTCAAATTACTTAGCCCCAGCCGACGCAGAAGTGTTGTTGGATCTGCTTGCCAGTTCTGAAGTGAAGGTGATCCATACCCCTTATGACTGGGCTTTAAACGACTAATATGCTGTGAACCTAGCGGAATAAGACTGTCTCATATACGACTCATCTGTATTAAAACTATCAGACGAATTTGTATATGAAGTAATCAATGTTATGTACTAGCAGTGTTACATGCTTCAAATATGATACATCTACTCCCTCCGGTCCTTAATATATTAAGTGTAATTTTGGGAGTATATTAAAACTAAAGGAAAAATTAATCATTTAATTATGTAATTTTGACTTTACTATAATTCGATTTATAAAGTTTAATTTGATGTAATTCAACTTCTTAAATTTTAGTCATTTAATCTGTTGGCTTAAATTCCATGATTCAGTTTTAACTTATAACATGTTTGGTTTAATTTATTTTTTAAAAATAAGCACTTATTATATCAGTTGAGATAAAACGCCTCTCAGATAGTACTCGTTTGAGATAGTTTATTTTTTACTTATAAGTGCTTATAATTTGTGATTTACGGTATACGAGGTAAGTATGTGAGAGGAGTTTTGTCTTGATTTACGTAATAAGTGTTTATTTCCCAAAAATAAATTATTCGAAATACTTACTATACTTACCTTGTATATCATAAATCACGATTTAAAAATACTTATAAATAAAAAATAAGCTATCCTAAATACACACTTAGGCTATTAAAAGTCAATGGTTGAAACTTGAAACTTGGAGGCGGTGAATTAAATTTCAGAGGTTGGGCTATAATCAAATCAAAATTACAAGTTTTTTTTTTTTCAGAACTAAAGGCACACAATGAAGTTGAAGGTTTTTTCTTTCCTTTTTTTTGGGGGGGGGGTCATTCTAAGGAGCATAATTTTGGGCACCTGACGACCCCTCAGCGCCTTAAGTATTACATTTACTCGTTCTCCCGTCTAATATTTGTCCCGCCCTGTCGATACTTTTTCCTCACATAAATGTAATGATATGTACTCCTGGTCCTAATTATAAGATAAAGTTGATTTTTTTGGAGAAATTAAGGAAGCTAATTAAATCACTTTAGAGTATTTATATTTTTAATATCTTTATATTATTTATCAGTTTTTTAGTCAAATTAATTAGTTTGAAAAAAAAACCATAAATATAAATATTCTAAAGTGATTTAATTGGCTTCCTTAATTTCTCCAAAAAAGTCAACTTCATCTTATAATTAAGACCGGAGGGAGTAACATTTATATTTGTTAGAGATTGAGCTATGATCAAGTGCAAATTATAAGAATTAAATAATTATTTTTTAAAAGCAAGAAATCCACACAATGAGTTGGAGGATTTTTTATTTGCCAATCCCCTTTTTGTTAAGAATCCATATGCCAAATAGAATAGCCAAAAGCAGAGCGAAAGTCTCTATGATCCTCTGTGGACCTCGTAGGTATAAACAAATAGCGAGGCATAAAATTCTTGATTATTTTATTTTGGTCAACCTTAAAATCCATGATGATTGGACTAATGTAAATGTGCTTCTTTCATAATTGAAATCAGCGTAACTAATACCCCTCAATGAGTAAAACTTGCAAGTTATCGCTCCTTCGGTATGCTGCAGCAACTAGCAAATCCCCTTCCAATGCCAAAACTACAGGCCCTTAGTGTCAAACTACGATACAAATTTGAATAATCTCACTCTCACAAAGTCGAACTGATACAAGTGATCAGCTGAACAACTGATTATCAATTACCTTGCACAGATATGAAAAACGAAGAGCTCCAAATTGCAGCTGAAGATGCAAAATGTGACCATTCTTCAATTTTTGCTTCTCTTTATCTGCCCTAATGCTATTGACATATCAGCAAGATTTCTTTCTCGATCATCATGTCTTCTCAAGGATGATACACCAGTTGGATTTGTCAAAAAACTGTTCAACAACTTTAGCATTGTTTATTCCAGATATTAACCTGCAAAAAGTAATGTAATATAAGCTAAAACTCGGAACTTAAGCAACCTGTATGTTGAACCATTTGAATCAGTCCTGTTTTTTGTGGTTTTCTTTTTTTTTTGATAAAGCAATAAATAATTAAGAGAAAAAGAAACGCAAAGAAGCAGAATCATGAATCCCTCCTTAGCAAAAGCCATAAAAGAAGAGCCAGCATTAGCCCAAACCAGCAGAGTGATTTTATCAGACAAAGGAACTTTCTTAAAATTATCACGAGCTCGAACACAAGAAGAGGCAAACAAAACAATCATGTCCTACAAAAGATGTGAAGAAATGAGCTTTTGTGCTAGGATTGTGCATTTTGCTCCATCTTAAATGCACCAAATAACAGTCTGAACCCTGAGTGGGTTTAGCTGAATCCAAGTTTTGATCTCATCCCAGATTGTTTATTCAAACCCTTTCTAGATTCAAATGAACATAATGCTCGCAAGAGAAGAGGCACCCTAAACATAAAGCTAGAATTGGTGTAAAATTAGGTTCAACAAGCTTCGTTATAGGTAACAAAAAGATTAAAAGAAATCCTTCTAACCAAATACAGAGAAACAATTATGGAGAAAGGAGAATTTTGATCTTGAATACTTAGCTGACTAGCCCACAAACAATGATTGACAAAACAATGAATAGATTGCATTCATTTACCTTTCAAGCTCCCCTTCTCTAAAAACGTGATAATATCTGTTATACACTACAGCGCCCTTTTTGTCATCTTTTGTCGCCAGACCAGTAGCAAGAGCATGAGCAGATGCACCACTGATCTCAGCACGATGATAAGGTAAATGCCAAGGAACAAAGTATTCCTGTTTGTTCTTTATATTCTTTTCATCCTTGACGTCCAATACATTTTGATTTTGCTTAGTCAGATCTGGAGTTTCCTGGATGTCCTCGGTTGAATGCTCCTGGATACATTCTAATGTTATGGATGAAGGGGCCCGAGCACGAGGACTTCCTGGTCCTATCCATTCCTCAACATACCTCTCTGCAAGAGGAGCCCATTTGCTAATCAATGATTTATCCTCTTGTTCTACAGCCCAGACCGTTATCAGGACAAAGCCACCCCTTTTGACAACCCGTACTAATTCTTCTATTGCTTTTCTCCGTCTATTTTCAGTACTTAAATGATGCAACACAGCTATAGACATCGCTGCATCACCAAAATCAGTTCTGTATGGAAGATTCACAGCATCTGCAACAAGAACTTCATGCCCTCTATCTCCACATATTTTAATCAAGGGAGGACTTATATCACATCCTATAAAAAAGCAATCATGATTTAAACCTAGGTATTTCCCATTGCCACAGCCTGCATCGAGGATCAGAGATCCTGATGGCAAAGATGACAAAAATGAGGCAACCTTTGGCCACTTGGCAAACCG
Organism: Inga leiocalycina; assembly: GCA_963242795.1. Lineage (NCBI taxonomy): Eukaryota > Viridiplantae > Streptophyta > Magnoliopsida > Fabales > Fabaceae > Inga > Inga leiocalycina. The sequence continues at coordinate 3,596,419 of OY725326.1, forward strand.
GGTGGAACTGAAGTGGGGGGCAATAGCATCATAAACATTGTGCACATACTTCTTTTCAATTTCGGGGGTGGATTTAATGCTCACGGATGAAGTGTTAGAATTTTCGCTTCCTGATACAGAATCTATGCTGCCAGGTTCAGCATTGGAGGCAAAAGTATACAAACTAGATGCGACTTCAGCATTCATGTTTTTCATTGAGTCAAATTTTGAATCACAGATGCAAAGGCTATGGGAAATAGGCAAACCAAGGGCCTTTTTAGATTGATTGAGGAATCTACTTGATTTAAGAAAATTATGAACCATCAGCCTGCCAGTGTACCAGACATCACCTGCATGAAGAAGACGCAAATATACCCAATGAGTTTATTGTATTCTCTAAAAATTTATGAACAATACACACACACTGGTTAAATATCAATAATTTCTTTTATGTAGGAAGGTGAGTAGATAACAATAAGCTCAAAGAGTTAAGCAGAGACTAAATCCTATCTAAAGTCAAATCAAAAGCCAAGCCACTTTGGGGGAAACTGAGGTGCCATTTCGGAGAATAAAATCTGTCAAAATAAATAGCACAGGATTACCTGAAGGAGAACTAAAAATCAATAACAGCGTAGATTCAATGATACCTAACGTCTTCTACCAATTTACTCGGTTCCGCACTCTCAATTACTGCACGAATTTCAATAGTTAGAACTAAATCCAACTGGCTGGCTTTCTTCAACCACTTATGCATGGCTTCCTCTCCACACTATAAGAAAAATGCAAAGGCATATCTAAAGGTGACCCCAGTTCGCCTTAAATCTTAAAAATCTTTCGCTTTGTGTTGAATGATTGCTCCTCCAGTCTTCACCAAGAATAATCATGGAGTATAAGGGAGTTTTTTTTTTTTTTTTGCAGATGAATATAAGGGAGTTTTGTTCGAATGGTTTGAGACATCTTTAAGTTTTAACTTCCAATCATGAATATACACTAAACATGTGATATAAAAATTTGATCTCATAATTTGGTGGCTAGAATCTCTTTGTAACTAAAAGCAGCGGGAATTCCATAACAGTATCTTCAAACTTTGCTCATAAATTCAGAAATGCTATTTACTGGAGAAACAGACCATCTAACTAACCAACCTTATCATACTCGTCTTCATGAGAAAGAGTTGAGAGCAGCAATAGCATCCCCCAGGCTGGAGGTTTTGAATACGATCTATACAGGACAAGCCTGAGACGACGGAGATGAATAATTGGCCGCCGCCCCGCCGCGCCTTTTCCCTTTTTCCCACTCTCTCTGCTTCGGCCCCCGAGTGGGCTATGGGCCTAAAGATGGGCTACTTCTATAGGCATTCAACGGGCCTTCTTCTGCCTTACAAAATTGGTTGCGTAACTGCCTTTTTTTTTCCCATGCGCTTTCAATTTTGATAGGTAAGTGGAGCCCAAGGGCCCGTTTGGTATAAGTAACGTATGACAAAAGAAAGGAAAAGAAATGAAAGCAAAGGAAGTGAATGGAAAAGAAGGGAATATTGGAAGAAACTTTGAAAGATATCTTTGTTTGATAGATATGGAAAAATAACTTAAGTTTAAGGAAAATAAGACGTTTGATAGAAGAAAAATAGAGTGACGAAAGTGGAAAGAATACGTGAAATCCATTACACCCTTATAATAAAGTAATGAAAAAATGGATTAAATCAATTTACCACTTTTATAAATCGATTTACCAAAGTGGTAAATCTATTTACCAAAGTTGTAATCCAATTTACAACTTTTGTAAATCCATTTACAACTTTGGAAAATCGACTTACCAAAGTGGTAAATTGATTTACCACTTTTATAAATTGATTTAGTTCACATTTTAAAATTTGGCGACTTTCGACCAGATTTAGTAAATCGATTTTATCTCATTTTTAAAGGGTAAACTTATCCTAAATTTTTTGTGTCCTATGAAGGAATTTGAGACGAATCCACTTTTGGTGGAATCTCAATTTCCCACGTTTAAGGTAAGATTGCTGCTAGTGGGAATTTAAGTTGCCACGACTTTTGGCATCAAATAATTTTCCTGCATGGGAACCCTCATTTTCTTTGTACCAAACGGCCCTAATAGAGATGAAGAATGGGCTTCTTTAAAGGTCTGATTGGTATGAGGGATTATGTGAGGAGGGGACGAGAAATTTTAATGAGTAGAAATTTTAAAAAATGAAGAAATTGGGTTACAAAATTTTATCTGTAAGATAAAAGATATAGAAAAAATTTATTAAAATATTTTAACTACATTTTTCTAATTTTTTAAATTCAACTCAATTTTTTTCCTATACTTTCTTTACCTCCCCTCACGCCAAAGTCCAAACAGCCCTAAGAAGATGCGGCGCAGGTTTAGGTTGGAAGTAAAAACTAAAAAGGAAGGGTGTTCTCATTAATTAAAAAAAGATCTCAAATGCATTTTTTTTCTACAGCTGAATAGTATTATATCATCCTTCAGCACGATCAGATTGAAGATGGAGCAAAAACCAAAAATTAAAACTAAGATTCCATCACACAACAATTTCATTGGATCAGATTTCAATTCCCTTACACCAAGTACCAAAGATTTAGCAAAATATAACACAATCCCAAAAGCAAAGAGAAAACTAGATGAATAAACATAAATCAAGGAGTAAACAAAAAATCCAGATGAATAAGTGAAAATCCAGTTGTAAAGAAGATGTGACGTCAAAAAGAGAGGGGGAATCAGCGGCGACTAAACGCACCTGAGAATGGCAGTGCTATAAAAGAGAAGGCGAGAAGGACGGGAACCATAGTGGCTGTCATATGTGTGTTTGAAACAGCGATAGAAATGCTTAAAAATAGTTTTTTAATCATGATTTATGGTATATAAGGTAAATATGTGAGAGAAATCTTATCTCAAATTATGTAAAAATAGCTTATAAACTATCGTGACGTCAATTCAAACATGCATGAGGTTACCACCTAACTCTTCCACATCTCTTGATACGAAGGGTGAATGGAGTCTCAACCATTTTAGCCTTTATTGATTCAATCAAAAAATTAATCTCACAATCCCCTATGCTTAAAAGAATGGAGACTCAAAATATGTTTAAACTTTGAGGTAGCATGCGAATCCAACCCATCAAGATGATGGGTTTACTGTTTTGTTGACAAATCCAGCAGATTTTATCTTACTGGAAAACTACGCTAATATCAATTGGCGTGAGACTTCAAAAGTATGAACCTCCCCATAAATCTCTGGCCATCATTGCCTTTTCTTTTGGTTTTTTTGGGACTCATTGCCACCATTGCCTTTATACGAGGGGAAATCAAACTTCTACTCAATAATTGTCATTTGAATCGATTTCAAAATTCTCTGAAGTCTATCATGTGCTAAGTAGTCGGGACCATCTCAAGAGATATGGAAGAGTTAAGGGCAAAGCGTGTTTAGGTCGAGATGCAACGAGAACTAGGGTTTTCTAATGATAAAAATGACATTTCAAAATGTTAAAATGATATAATTACTAAAAAACACTATTAGCTTACATTGGATGTCACATAGGATGTTATGTGTCTTTCTTAGTGTGTGTTTGTGTCAGCGTTTTGAATAGTCAAAACGCACTTATTACGCAAGCCGAGAAAAAACTCATCTCACATACTTACCTTGTATACCGTGAATCACGAATTATAAGCACGTTTTGGACAAAAATAAGCCATTCCAAACGCACACTTAATATAACATAATAATTTCCGTTAAAAAGATAACAGATAGTTAACAGCAAGGGGTCTATCGTAAAAAAATAAAATATCAGAGAGCTTAAATTTAAACTTTGAAATATTAGGGGAGTTATATGCCGTTGCCTCAAAGTTCAAGGAGGTTTCATACAATGTAGCCTAATTAAAATGAAATAAATTTTTGTAAATAAAAAGACAATAATACCCCTTACTTTATTTTCTTTTTTAAAAAAGGTTTGATCATTGCCGGGGATCCAGCGATCGGTCATCGGCTGCTGCCAGGCCGAAGCGGCCCCCGTCGAATAGCCCTCAAAGTTGTTCATTGTTTAGCTTACCGCAAACGCATGGGTCGTAAGTAATAATTTAGTGAGAAACAAGTGTCGATCCATAAAGACTATGATGATCCATAAAGACTATGATGACGGTGAATTAATTATTGTAACCGTGTTCTTAATTAGGTTGAATGAAATCATTTGAAATTGAGTATGTCAATTAAGGAATTTTGCTGAAAACAATAAGGTGAGATAAGGGTAATTGTAAAATTGATTATACTTCAAGACTTAAAGGTTTAGGATTACTTCTTCCCATTGTATTTCATGAAACTATGCAATTTATTCACTTATGCTAGTTGTATGTGTCTATATGCTAGTCAAAAATTCTGAGATAATCAATCAAGCTCTCTCAAGTCAAGATTAATTTTTAATCTTCATTAACAATATTCAATCTCTTGTCTATAATTGATAAAAACCATATTTCCCAAAATGATTATTCATTAGATCATGCTAGGTTGTTAGATATTTTCTATTCTATCAATAAATCATCCATTTAATTCATAAATTTCAAGCCTAATATGATTTTTCTCAAGTTCTACAACTAAAATAGCTCTCTCAAACATCATTTAATTGAACTAAACTAATCATGTGGTGATCAAGCACAAAATAGTAATTAAGTATAAAGAAAAATCAGCATATATTCTCAATAGCTAATAGAAGCAAAAAAATATAGTAGTTTCAATCCATACAAATGAGTAGAAGTAATTCTAAATGAGAGTTTTAGCTACTTATGATCAATATAAACTAAAAACTGAACTTGAAAGTCATATCCATATCAGCAAAATGGGAATAAGAGAGGGAAAAACCAGAAAAGGTAAATAAACTATTGAATTTCTCCAAAACTCTATTCTAATAAGCACCAAAATCTTCAAAAGCTCTCTCCCAAGTAGCCTCCTCTTGTTCTAAGCCTCTTCTAAGTGCATAATGACCATATTTCGGCTCCCTTCTTAGGTGAAAAGACTCCCAAAATTGCCACTTTTTCAAAACGCACAATATTAATATCGCAACTTGCTTTTGCTTCGTTATAGTGAACTCACAATGAACGAGGACAGAAAAGCATATTTTTGAGGTTTTTTCGTTTTTGCTTCGCTGTGGTGTAGCAATGGCGAACATGGTCAGAAAGGGCCTATTTTAGGAGTGTTTTTGCTTTTGCGCTGCTGTGGCGAAGGAAAAGCAACTGGGAGTACTTTTAAGCTACTTCTTTGATCTTCCTTTTTGACTTTTATTCTTTTTTTTTTTTGCACTTCCAATAATCCATGTAAGTTTTTACTTCTTGTCCTCATCCTTCTATAAAAAGTAGGATTTTATGTGCTTTTTAATTTCTTCATTTTAATCAAATCTTCTATAAACTTAGCTCAAAGTTCAAAAACTTCCAAAGTATTTTCATCACATCACATTTTTCTTTATATGTATAAATTTTATGCATAATATGAGTTCAAAACTAATAAATATATAAGAAAAATGTAATAAAATACAATAACTTATAAAGAATAACAGAAGTTTTGGGGCCGAACAGTCGGAGTTCCGACCACTGAAAATTAATGTGATGTTCATATAAGGATTCCCTTTTTTCATAAGACTATAATCATGAACAAGTGTGCAACTTTTCATGAATAGGCGAGATCCTCATATGAACAACACATTAGTTTTTGGTGGTCAGAGCTCTGGCCAATTGGAATCAGACTTTGACGATCGACCGGAGGTGGCCGACGATCGATCATCGGAGCTCCGGCGACAATTAAACCTGTTTTTTAAGTAAGGGGTATTATTGTCTTTTTACCTAACAAATTTATTTTCATTTTGATTTTTGGTCCTGTAGTAAAATTTCAGAATATTTTGATCATTAACTAAAATAAATTTGGTCCTGTGGTGTTGTAATGAAATTCTCCCATAAGTAAATTGCACATGATTTTTTAGGAAAAATATGGGTTTAAACGAGATTTAAGTTAACTTATGAAATATGAGCGCTGGTGGTAAATATCGTACGATTTTCTTAAAAAATTTCATGTCACGTATTTAAATGTTAAAAATGTCGTGTATAATTTAGCAGGTTTGTGTAGTTATTAAATCATTGACGTTATGGGTAGCTATTAAATTGCTGACTTTCCAACGTCTATTGCATTGTATGGCAAGGAGGATGCCAAACCAAACAACTTCTATTTACGCACATATATGTTAAGAGATACAACGAGACAATAAAAACGTGTCCCTTTGATATGATCCAAGACTCATAATTTTGTGAATGGAAAGATCAAGAACGATCCTGGTGGCTATAGCAAAAATCATTTGTAAAACCAAACCCAATCCGCATCAAAATCTGAATAAAAAACTTGCTTGATTATTCAGGTCAAAACATAAAACACAATGGATCATGACAATCAAACAAGTCTGGGAAGCACAAAAATTTTTTTTTAAATACTTTCGTAAAAAAAGTTAAAACAAATAACTGCCAAAGGGCAATTCATCACAAATTACATGACTATAGTTAGGGGCCGCGAAGGAGGTGGATCTTGGACGACACGGGAAGCAATGGGTACGTCCAATCCCATTTCAATGCAACGGTCAATGGAGACGCTAAATGGGCTTTTCTCATTCTCCAACTCATCGTCACAACAAGTCACATCCCTTCCTTCTTCACCATCCTCTTCTGAGACGACGAGCGCAATTACGAGTCTACCATTTTCTCTCTCGACTTCAAAATGTTGGTGACGCTTTGCTCTCTCTACTTTAGCTACAAGCCTCCCGTTGCAATACTCTCTCTTCAAAACCCATGGATTTCGATTCATGGCCGGTGGGTACTGCCTATTCACTGTACTGCTCTTAGATCGAACCCTAGTGCGGTTGTTCAGAGGCTTGGCTTCATCGGCCTCCTCCAAATCAGACGTCGTCATGGAAGCGCCACTCTCTGTTCCGATCAGATCGTCTATGACAGAGCACACCAACATCGCTCTCTCCATGATTTGTGACGGCGCGTGGGAACGAAACGCACGATCAGATCAGGAACATGCTTTGATTGTGGGTGAGTATTGGGATCATTTCGAGGTCTGTTAGGATTCAGGAGATCGTGTTTTTTGAGAGGGTGGAGTCTGGTTTGAAGTTTTATTGAGTGATATTGGTTGCTAAAAAATGTACGCGTCTCAAGGGAAATAGTTATCCACATGCAAATATTATCTTGTGGGAAATTAAGGGAAATCGGATATATGCATATGGTGTTTAATTGGCAAGCTGGAAGTAATCAAAATTATTTATTATAGCAAATTTGGATACGGTGCAAATTGATCCGATAAATGTACGAAACATGGTAAGGAGTTATAGCGGATTACATGAATTTTGTGCCCATTTTAAGAAACAACGTACTATTGGTTTTGTATTTAGCGATTATTTTAATATTTCATTAAATTACTAACAAAATATTAAATCGTTAAACATAAATAAACGCAAGGTGCTCAATTATAGTCACGATAATTTAAGACCTCAATAAAAATATTAAAAAAATAAATTTATAGAATATTAAATTTTGAGGCTTAATTTTGAATCCATACTGCTTTACGTGGACATATATATATTATCTGCAACTTCTATAATTTTTTCTTCAGATCTGGCTCATATATTGTTCGGAAAATGTAAATTAAATATCATTTGAAACTACAAAATCCTAAAAAATTTATTAACATTTTAAAAAGACTTTAAGGTATCAAATACCAAATTAGGTTTTTCAAGTTTTAACATATTTACCATTTTCCCCCTCAATTTTTTTTTAAAAAATAATAGTGGTGCCCCTGCCGAAACACCACAACTCCGACCAAAGGAAGCTTTTTTGATAGGGAAGAGATTTTTTTTTTAAGAAAAATTAGTTAAAAAATGGCAAAGGGTGGGATCGAACCCATCCCACCCCTTTAGAAAAGGAGGGTCACCATGCTCCTTTGAGATATATATATATATATATATATATGTATCATTAAATATGTATAATATAATTAAAGGCGTGGTAACTTTGACAAAGTCAATAATGACTTTAATAAATTCAGTAATGGAAATAACAAAATTCATTAACTAAACCGTTTGCTGATGAAACTTTAACTTGCTTGTTTTCATTAGCATTTTTGCACAAAACGCTTTTGTCAAAACCATTACAATTCTTGTCAAAATCATTACTAAACTTGTCAATCTCATTACTGAATTTATTAAAATCCATTTATTTATATTATGAATGTTTTCATAATGGAATCTCATAATAAGATTGTCAAAACCATTATTATTGACCTTGTCAATCCCATAACTGAATTTGTTAAAATCATTTTATTTATATTATGAATATTTTCATAATGGAATCTCATAATAAGATTGTCAAAACCATTATTATTGACCTTGTCAATCCCATAACTGAATTTGTTAAAATCATTTTATTTATATTATGAATATTTTCATAATAGAATCTTATAATGGGATTGTCAAAATCATTACAATTATTGTTAAAATTAGTACTAAACTTGCCATTTCCATTACTGATTTTGTTAAATAAAAGGATTTTAACAAATTCAGTTATAAGATTGACAAGTTTAATAATGAGTTTGACAATCCTATTATGAGATTCCACTATGAAAATATTTCATAATATAAATAAAAGGATTTTAACAAATTCAGTAATGAGAATAATAAGTTTAGTAATAATTTTGATAATAATTGTAATGATTTTGACAATCGCATTATGAGATTCCATTATGAAAACATTTATAATATAAATAAAATGATTTTAACAAATTCAGTTATGGGATTAACAAGTTTAGTAATAATTTTGACAATCCTATTATAAGACTCTATTATGAAAACATTCATAATATAAATAAAAAGATTTTAACAAATTCAGTAATGTGATTGATAAGTTTATTAATGATTTTGACAATTCCATTATGAAAACATTCATAATATAAATAAAAGGATTTTAACAAATTCAGTAATGTGATTGACAAGTTTAGTAATAATTTTAACAAGAATTGTAATAGTTTTGACAAAAGCGTTTTGTGCAAAAATGCTGATGAAAACATGCAAGTCAAGGTTCATAAGTGAACGGTTTAGTCAATACCATAACGAAATTTTATTATTTCAATTATTGAATTTGTCAAAGTCATTACTAACTTTATCAAAACTACTACACCTTTAATTATATTATATGTATTTAATAATGCATATATATATCAAAAGAGCTTTGGTGGCCCAATGGCCACCATGCTCCTTTGTTAAAGGGGTGGGATGGATTTGATCCCACCCCTTGCCATTTTTCAACTAATTTTTTTTTTTAAAAAAAAACTTCCCCACCTAAAAAAGCTTCCGTCGGTCGGCCACCTGATCGGCGGCGGCCGGCTGGCTATGGTGCTCTAGTAGAGGAACCACTATTATTTTAAAAAAATTAAGGGGTAAAATAGTAAATATGTCAAAATTTAAAAAACCTAATTTGGTATTTGATATCTTTAAGCCTTTTTAAATGTTAATTGACTTTTTAGGACTTTGCAATTTCAAATGGTATTTAATTGATATTTTCCTTATATTATTTTCGCAATATGTGATTAACATTCTGGGATATATGAAAGAGTTACACTTGCAAGGATTTTCAAAACATACATGCAAGCATGATACGTGCATGAATAAGATATATATGGGGTCTGTGGACCAGTCATTGTGTTGTGGTTTTGTAACTAATTCTTGTCTTGAAAGTTAAACCAAATTGATAATCAGTAATATAGGTATGACAGCACAGAAATTTATCAAAAGGAGAAAATATTGAAATAAATGATTTCTCTTTAAGGATTATTTCAATATTTTCATCTGACATGGATCAAAAATCTTGAAATAATCGCAATTGATTTCTTTTGGACCAAAAAATAGTCGCAAATGATTGGCGGCTAAGCATGGGTGAATTGGGCCTCAGGCCCATTAATGAAACTCAACCTACAAATAAGTTAAAGCTGAATCACTTTTCACTCTTTCTTATTAAAAAAGCCCATCAAGCTCTAAGTCAAGGCCACAAATAAATCTTAATACAAAATAAAATTGTTAAAAAAACTATACATTAAGTAAAACAATTGAATTTTATTAAGTAAATATATTTAGCACACTTATAATCCAACCAATTTCATCAGCGCAATTTTTGTTGATAACATCGCAGCAGTGCAATTTACTATCCAATGCCTGTCATTTTTTATAACATGCAATCTAATCTGGCATATTGCTTTATTCGCCTTTTCATTTATAAAAATAAAAAAATTATGAGCCGATGTGTTGCGTAAAATTGAAGGCGAATTGGTTGGCAAAAATAAAAATTGAAGGCGAATTGCAATGCTAGGGATCATGAAATTGATGGCTTGGGCACAAAGAACATTTACGAGTTTCCATTTCGTGTGATGCGCGTAGTTCTTGCTTTTTGGTATGAGGAATCGAAATTCAAAAAGGTGGGGACTTACACCGCTTTTTACGCCTTTAAAAAAAAAAAGAAGAAGAAGAATCCCAACAACTACATCACGTCACTCTCTGAGAAAGACACGTGGCATCATCAATTACGTGTTTTCTGGTGGCTCCCTCCCTCCCTCTCCCTCGTTTACGCCTCTTCAACCTTATGGCTATAATAATCTTATTACACCACCTTTTCAAATTTTGGATTTTTCTTTCACTTTTTGGACCACCCTTCTCTCTCTCTCTCTCTCGTCTTCGTTTTTCTCAATTTTATATTCCGATTCCGACTCACTTCTCTATACACATATGACCTCCCTCCACTCTCCCGACGCCACATTCACGACAGACATTATTGGAAAGCTCGAAGGTGCGCATTGCGCACCCCAACCCCGCTCTCAACTCGATCATGTCATTTCTTAACTTGCCCCCTTAACTTTTTCCTGTCATAAGAGGAAAGCTTCACGCTTTCTTCCCAACTTGGCCGGTCCTTCCTCAAATTTCACTGCCCATTTTCACGCCTCTGTCTCGCCCCCAATTTGATTTTCAGATCCAGTTATTTTTACTGCAATTTCGACTTTTAGCTTAGCTGACACTCCTGGAATTAGAGCTATTTCCTCTGTTCAGTTCATTCTCATGGCTTTTCGCTTTGTGCTGTGTTTGTTACTGGCGAAAGGTCTGGTGGAGGGTACGATTGCGCTCACATTCTCGTCTAAGCTGTTACATGTATATTCCGACGAGGCCAAGGCCGTGTGGACTTCTAGAAGTAAGAATCTTTCGGCTGAATCGTGGCCCAAGAGGAATAGTTCCGAGTATTTCAGGTTGCTTCTGGGCAGCGATTTGACGAGGCAGAGGATGAAGCTGGGTTCGCAGTATGACCTTTTGTATCCTTCTGAGGGAAGCCAGACATTGTTCTTAGGCGATGATCTAGCTTGGTGAGTTGTTCGGCCTCTGCTTGGTTTCTAAGAAAATGCTGGAAAGCAAAGCCAAATAATGCTCGAATCTTGATATTTATATTATATATTATTCAAACGGATAGCATGTCCTCGACTGAATTGAGCCAGTTATTAAGCTGCCCTGATTAAAAAAGTTTCCTTTCCCTTTTTCTCTGTCTATACAGAATCTTTTCTAATTCTTACTATGGCTAAATTGTCCCTCCCGGGAAAAAAAAATCAGTCTCATTGCAGCTAGCTTTCATACCCTTCGGCACCTTTTTCTTAATGCTATATTTTGTTTTGGTGTGAATGTTCGTGGTTTCACATTCAACTATAACTTAACCAGCAGAGTTGCAATATGCAATAGCGTTAAGAAAACATAAGTATGGTAGTGGCTTATCTATTGTGAAAACTCCACTGCAGTTATGACTAATCGACATGCTAATATATTTCTGGACATTCGGTGTTTTTTATTTGCTTAAATAGTCAAATCACTGCTGGTGTAAGGTGTTTTATGATTTTCTGAAGCACGGAATATTGCAATTTTTCTAACAGACTTGGAGTCCTGTATTTTAACCCAGCATTTAAGGGAATGCTCAAGGGACACGCTAAGAATCACATACATTGTTTGACTTTTTATTTATGGTTTTGGATTTTCAGGCTGCATTACATATGGATTGATATAGGGACTCCGAATGTTTCTTTCCTTGTTGCATTGGATGCTGGAAGCGATCTGCTTTGGGTCCCATGTGATTGCATAGAATGTGCTCCCTTGTCGGCTAATTATTATAATGGGCTGGTAGGTCTATGATACAAACTCCTTATTTTCTCTTCCTTTCTAATTTTAATTTTTGCCCTTCTCAATTTAATTTGCTGTTTATTATGATGTCGCTACTGTTATGAACATCATCATGGCTCTAATGACCTAAAAGTCCTTTTCTTTTATAGTAGACCATCTGTTATGGAAATCATCTTTACGCCTTGATTCAGATTAATGACTGGCACAAGTAATAGTAGTAACTTTTACATACACGTCCCTATTAGTTTTATCAGCTGAATTTATACTCCCTCTGATCCTTTTTATAAGATGCGTTCTAGAACCTTTCTTTGGTTCAGAATATGAGGAGTTTTGTCATATTTTCTTGTGTTTGGACAATTTTTATCCCTCAGCCCTTAGAAGTTGTAAAATGAGTAATTATGCTTTGGAATTGAGTATATGCAATACTAATTGCTTCTAATAAACTAGGGGCAAAAGTGGAACATTACCATCTTAACCATCTAACTAACTTTTACTGGTCTGCGCAATTTAGTAGAAGATACCCTAGGATTGGAGGGAGTAATTTTCTTTGAAAGTAATTTTGTTGGTAGGATCAACCTAGGAATTTGTTAGACTCACTATGGTCAAGAGGGGAAATGTACACTAGATTTGCAAAGAATTTCTCATCTTAATTTAAATCTCCTATATATTTATGGGATTTTGGTAAATGGTTGTATAACGACTGCATCTGTTGTTGATACTCCTTTGTAAGTTGTAGACTCAGAATTCCTAAGAGATAAATATACTTTGCTTGTTCTTATTTGGACTTAAATAGTTCAGCTGAGAGTGATTGATTGGCAGATGATCCCTTGTATTTGGGGCCATCTCTGATGCAGGACAGAGATCTGAGCGAGTATAGCCCGTCACTGTCAAACACCAGCAGACATCTGCCTTGCAGTCATCAGTTATGTAATCCAGCTTCCAAATGCAAAAGTCCTAAGGAGCCCTGCTCTTATAATTCTCAGTACTACTCTGTAAATACCTCAAGTTCTGGACTCCTGATTGAAGACAAATTGCATTTGAAATCATATGGAAAACATACTGCACAATCTTCTGTGGAAGCCTCAATCATCTTAGGGTATGCTTTTACTGTATAAATCTGCTGCTGTTTTGGTGCTTTGGGCACAAAATGCTGAGCAAGACTTTGAGCTTATGATTCTATTCATACCAGTGCTCAAGATAATTGATTTTTTCATATGCAGTTGTGGTAGGAGACAAAGTGGTGACTATTTAAAAGGAGCTGCTCCTGATGGTGTCATGGGGCTGGGACCCGGCGGCATTTCAGTTCCAAGTTTGCTAGCAAAGGGAGGACTTATTAAGGATTCTTTCTCAATTTGCCTTAATGAGAATGATTCTGGCAGAATTCTTTTTGGTGATCAAGGGCATACTTCCCAACAATATACTCCATTCTTGCCAATTGATGGGGACTTGTATGTACTGTATAACGTTCTACGAAATGCTTGTTGAATTTAGAATATGTCTAATTTACTTTGCTCCTAAAAATGTTCCTAGTCTAGTTGGCATGCTAAGGATTTGAATTGCTTCAGTTTTGCTTATGTTGTTGCGGTGGAGAGCCTTTGTATTGGGAGTTCCTGTCTCAAGAATATGGGATTTCAGGCACTCATTGACACCGGCACTTCTTTCACATATCTTCCTGATGAAATTTATAAATTAGTTGTTTCAGAGGTAATATATTTTGTTCTTAATTTATGGCGTTAATATACTAATCATGCATGTTCTGGGCTAAAAGTGTTCTTCACTGAATGCAGTTTGGCAAACAAGTAAGCGCACCCAGGATTAAACTCCAAGAATATCCATGGGACTACTGCTATAATGTCAGCTCACATGAGTTGGATAACATCTCAACATTCAAACTCACTTTTTCTAAGAATCAAACTTTTCGAATTCATAATCCAATGTTCACTTCCCCTTCCAACCAGGTAAGCTGACCTCTCAAACTTTATGACTTGTTTTTAAGTTTACAAAAACTAGTGATATAACCTTGCTAAAGAATGTAGTTAAAAAATTAATTCTTGGCTTGTAACTAGGGTTATGTCTGGTTATAATTGATATATAGTTGCTGTCACATCGGCATATTTTCTAGTACTTCCCTTGGCTGCAAAAAGTCCTTGGTTGGGAGAAGATTTAGCTTTAGTTTTTCCAACGTAAAGCTATTTTCATTCTATATTTTGATCTTCTGCCCTGACATTGTAACTTGTGTGCATAACATTAGTATTCTCTGGAAATTGACAAGGATTCTGATAAGTAAAATTTACCCTTTTCAGCAATAATTTTCTGATTCAGTAATTGATTAACATGCTCAGAAATGTCGAGTGCTTTTCTTGATACTGGCTGTTCTTGATCGTACTTCACTGATATTGATTTTGCAATTCTGCGCTGAAACAAGCTTCTGGCTTCTCTTTTCACTTTGACTTTTTTAACAGAAAACTGTTTTTAGACATGATGTCACTAACTGTCTATTGGCCACACAGCAACTCTCCTTTGAACTGCTGGGATATCTCTTTGTTCTAAGTTTACAAGTGCTTCTTGTAGAATCTTTTTATTCATCTTCCCAGACCCACTTTGGTTATCGTGACAAACTGTTTTTAGACATGATGTCACTAACTGTCTATTGGCCGCACAGAAACTCTCCTTTGAACTGCTGGGATATCCCTTTGTTCTAAGTTTACAAGTGCTTCTTTTAGAATCTTTTTATTCATCTCCCCAGATCCAATTTGGTTATCTTGACAAATGATTGTTTATGATTTAAATAAAATGCCAACTTTCTGGTGCAGGAATATACTATCGCTTGCTTGACTATAATGCAGACCGATGATAATTATGCTACTATTGGACGTGAGTACTCTGTAATTTTTTTTTATTTGTTCTTCTTGGTTCTTTCTCCCATCCCTTTATCTCTAACAAACATGCACCTGTTAGTGAAATCTACATTGAAGTGCACAAACACATGCACATACACTCTTGTTCTAACAAATGATGATTGATTGCGTTGGATTGAACTTTTTGTGGCAGAGAACTTCTTAAAGGGTTATCACATGATTTTTGATAGGGAGAATGTGCGGTTTGGTTGGTCAAGTTCCAATTGTAAGTAGCAACCTCTCTTACTTAAAACATTTATAGCTCCGAAGAAGTAATACAAGGAAAGAAGATAGTTTATTAAGCTTATCTTCTTCAGCAAGCTTGACTGTGCCATGTTCACATGTTCTATTTTCTGGAGTCTGTGTACATGTTTATTTGAGAATAACCTTAGAATGTGCAGGTGAAGATAACAAGGGAGATAAAGCAAATTTGACTGCACCATGGAATGGTGGATCACCAAATCCTTTACCAGCCAATCAGCAGCAGAGTGTCCCTAATACGCATTCTGTAGCCCCGGCTTTTGCTGGACCAGCTTTGCATAAACCCGCCGGAGCCCCTCCCAGAGGCATGACGGCAAGCCATTTTTTAAGTTTAGTGTCACTTCTATGTTCCCTTTTGTTCTGGGTATCCCATTAAGTCTTCTGTATCCACCTGCAAAATTGTGTTGTCTAGGTGCTGCATTTAGTAGGATGTGTTGTTGTATCTATTGGGGGACGTTGATGAGAAACATTTTGTGTATTCTTCCAGTTCTATGCCTCTGTAAAAAATGTTCAATTCAATATATTATGTTATTCTATTGGTGCAAACTTTTACATTGAGGGCCTGTTTGGTTGTTGGAATCAAGGCCTAAGGATTGAGAATAACGTCTCCATTTCAACAATTCAACATGATTTGTTGCACATTTATCTAGGCGCCATGCTTCAAATGAAAAATGTGGGAATCAACACAAAATTCGTACAATTCATGAATCATGGCTCCTGACCTTAAAAATTCTTGAACTAAATTACCCCGTTTTCTTATGAACATTACTGACCCATTTCTCTTTTGCATTGTCATTGTATTTTTTATTTTTCTTTCCCATCAATTCTGCTGAATGGAGCCGAGTTCCAAGCTTGCAGCAACAGCTCCCCGTGGGCATAAAAAGCTAAAATTAGTACAAATAACAAAAGTTCTCACAAACATTTACAAGTCAGCCTAGTTATAGAACTTTGCTCTCTGTGAAATAAACAAGATCATTCCATTGCATATTACCAAGAATCAGTACAGTGGATTAGAAATGTACTCGTTTGGAATAGTTTATTTTTGGGTAATAAGTGCTTATAAATCGTGATTCACAGTATACGAGGTAAGTATATGAGAGGAGTTTTATCTCGGTTTACGTAATAAAGATTTATTTTTTAAGAAATCATGATCCCAAACATGTCTAATGACCACTTGTTTTGCTTACAAGAGGAAATAAAATGGTGCCAGCGTTTTGAGGGTCAACACCTGCTCTGGCCCGTTTTCATATTTTTGTCTCGCAGTAAGTAACGTATAATGACCAAATACTTCTGGTTGAGTTTTAAACTTTTAATGCTATATATCAATTTCGTATGGTCAAATCAAATCCCACCCATTATCAATGCTTGTTATATAAAAGACAGTGCAGACTAAAATTTTAAAAAGAAATGTTAAGTCGGCCAATCGTATCAATTCCGTATGGTTAAAGATATGTTGCGTGTACATAGGGACACGCGCTTATCGGATCTCTTAGCCACTCTCTGCATGACACAGTAATCCACTCTCTGTCGAGAATCTAAGTATCCCAGGATCAGGGTAGTTGATCTTTGTGCCTATATTCACTCCCAAACATCATTAATTAATGAGTTCATACCCCACCATTAATTTATACCAGTACCTATTTATTATATAGGATAACGAGTAACTAAATGTCGGTGGTCGAACTTTGAGGTCAAGGTTAGTAACAGAAGCACCTGGATCTCAGAAAAGGATGTCAAGTGTATCTGAAAGTTCCTCACTTTCTGTCTCATGTTTATTGGGGATGGACCCAGAACCTTCTTGCTGTATTAAATTACTTAAAACACTTAAAATGACGTACTCCTAATTTGATTAAGATTCAGTTGCCTCCTTTGATAGCGCTCTAGATTACAATTCTCAATTCTGTGATGATGCCTTTTCCGTCAATAACAGATTTGCCTTATCTTGTCTTAAGATTACGAAGAGATTAAATAAATTGAAATTTCATGTTAGACAAAGAAATAAAGGGGACAACTACACTTTCATGGATATTAATGAATTTGGCTCTTTAAATTAAAATGCCCAAAGATAATGCTTTTCGTTGCTTACCGAACCCACTGATGAGTTTGCTCATGTTCTTATCATTTCCCCCCTTACAGTTCCACCGACCATGCACGACTAGCCATCCTAATCATCCAAGCATCATTTGACAAGTGGTCAAAATTTACAGGCTTAGTTTAAATTTACAATTCTTATAGTAATACTCCTATGATTATTTTCTACATTGATATTTCAGGCGTCTGCCCCCTTTACTTTGAGATTTCGTGCTCTTGAAGTACTGAACTCCCCTTAGCTCGCTGGTTGCTTATAAAATTGAGTTATTGTTAAATTCATTGTTTTTACTGGCAAAAAAATCTCGACCCGTGGGCGTAAATGATAATTTGGACATTTGAATTCAATTTACATCTCATCCCTTAATTTCGTAAGGTTTTACGTTTATAAAAACGCATCAATCCATTATCACTATCTATTAAATTTGTTTGGGATTACTTTTGGACACTCTAAAAGTTCTTATTCATACAAACCAAGATAAATCTTCTCTTTTTTATTTATCCCATATACTACAAATCACAATTAAAAAATTATTTTTAAAGGTTTCAATCATTATCACAAAAGAATACAATATAGATCCTCAATACTCTTCTTTTACCTAATCCTCAAACCTCAATTCCTTTTTTATAAGGGAAAATTCTAAAAAACTACACTCAAAATATAAAAAGGATAAATTAGTATATTGAAATTCAGAAAAAACGAATCAAGCGGGTGTCAGAAAAAGGAGGAATCTGGCATTTTGAAATTTCGGCCAAATTACGAAAATGCCCTTCAGCACTTCAGGCCCACTTCAGAATAACAACATGATCATCGGAATTAACACCTCCGGATTCGTTATTAACAACTTCAATTCTTCTTTTATAATTCACAAGTTTCAAGCCTAATAACACCACCGATCTCGCCATTAACAACTCTGGATTCGATATTGTGTGTGTTTGGGATAGCGGTAGGAAAAATGACTTATTATGATTCTGACTTATTAAAAATGACTTAAAAAAAAAGTCAATTTTTGATTCATGATTTATGTTTGGATGAGCGATTGAATAAGTGATTTTTCATAAGTCAAAACATGTTTGGATGAGCGGTTGAATAAGTGATTTTTCATAAGTCAAAACGTGTTTGGATTAGCGATTGTATAAGTGCGTTTTTAAAAATAAAAATTTGAAGGGTATTTGTATATTCTTTAAATTTTAGATAGATCATATATGCAATATTCAATATGTGTGTATATAATATATATAAATATATATATTATATTATTATATTGGCAGAGAGATGGAAATCGTTGATAAGAGCTGATGCGAAATTCAAATACAGAAGAAAATTCGTGGGTCCCACTTATCTCTTTATATATTATATTATTATATGCGAAATTCAAATGCAAAAGAAAATTCGTGGGTTCCACTTGGCAGAAGAAAAACGCACAGCAAAAAGCTACACATTTGAGCTTATTAAAATGGAGCTTCATTCGGGCTCTATTTTTTTTTTTCAAAAACGCTGAACCAAACATGATGAAAACGTGTTACATTTAAATTTGGGCTTTTTGTTAATAAAACGGGCTTATTTGCTCAAAAAAGTGGTCCCAAACACTCTTATTAACAACTCCATTTTCTTTTTTCGCACTTAACAAATATCAGGGCCAATAACACCATCGATCTCGCCATTAACAACTCCGGATTCGCCATTAACAACTTCTATGTTGTTATTCCGACTGAGGGCTGAAGGGCATTTTCGTCATTTGGCCGAAATTTCAAAATACCAGATTCCTCTGCCCGTCTGACACAGCCTGATCTGTACTTTTGTAATTTCAATGTACTGAATTGTCCTTTTGCTATTTCCAATGTAGTTTTTTAGAATTTTCCCTTTTTATAACTTATAAGACGGACAAAACATTTTCATGCACGCCAATCTGACTACCTAACTGAATAATTAAATCAGTCAATCAGAGTATAAATAAGTGGCCCCACTTTGTCGCACTTAATATATATAAAAAATCTTAAAAATATCTCATTTAAATTTTGAAATCCTAAATTTATTTTGTTAACAATAAGAATAATAAAATTGATAATTTAAGTTATTATCAAATCATTAATTTAAGATTTTGAGGTTTAAAAACCTTTTTTTAGAATTTTCTCAATATATCTGTATTAAAAAGGAGAAAAGAAAATATTTGGATTTCAAGGCAAAACCATGCTAAGATGGAGGATTTCTGTGGGACCCACCAATAAATCAGAGTCTCCGACACACTGCCTATAAAAGCGGACCGTTTATTGGAGGAGATATGGCAGGGGTGTGAGAACAGTTAAAGGAAGCCCAGCCTTGTACGTCCTTAGGGCAGCATCGTGAGCGAATATTCATCGTACGACCTAGATCTGTACTTAAACTCAGGTCAGGTCTTAGAAAAGCTAGGAGCCAGACTAGGACGGCCTAGATACAGCATAATAACCTGCATGTTGATAAGCAAAAATCGCAGAGCATGGGAGGAGTTATTATATGGTAAATGAAGTACACCTTCTCAGTTCTCACTTGTCACCGTGCCTGTTCTTTCTTTCGCGTGTTACGTTACTTACTATCGTTCACTTTCTACTGCCGTTTGAAACGAAAAACCAGTCATGTAGACCATTACTAGGCAGCCGCCTGTTTATATAAAGATTGCTTCTGGCTTCCTCTGATTTGTGAATCGAGAGAGAGAGACACGCAGAAAATGGGTGTCGAAGGCACTTTAGAGTACTTGTCGGATTTACTCAGCAGCGTCAAGAAGAAGAAAAAGAAGCCAACTCAGACGGTAGCTCTCAAAATCAGAATGGACTGTGAAGGCTGTGCACGTAAGGTGAAGCATGTCCTCTCCGGCGTCAAAGGTTTGATCTTTTTTTACCTCAGTTTCATAGACACAAATACAGTCATGTTCATAGTACGTATGTTATCTTTAATTTGCACCGTGCTTGGCATATTAATTATATGCAAGTACTGCAGGAGCGAAGTCAGTGGACGTAGACTTGAAGCAGCAGAAAGCGACGGTGACGGGATATGTGGAGGCAAAGAAAGTGCTGAAGGCAGCAGCATCGACGAAGAAGAAGGTGGAGTTATGGCCTTATGTTCCATACAATCTGGTGGCTCATCCCTATGTGGCTCAGGCCTACGATAAGAAGGCGCCTCCTAATATGGTCAGGAGTGTTCCTAATACTGCCACCATATCTGAGACCACCATGGACGACCGATACACCCTCTTGTTCAGCGACGACAACCCTAATGCTTGCTCCATCATGTAACATAATAAACTGCATGGGCCCTTCATCTCACGCAAATATTACTATATATTTGTACCTTCATGTAAAACGATACTTCATTCTAAGCGACATTCTTCAAAGTTTTCCTGCCGTATTTCTTTGTATTAAATTTGACTGATGCTTAGATTTGTATTAATATTGTGAATAGATTTGTTTCTGTGCTCTTTGTTCATATACTGGCTAGCATGATTTTTGGATTTCTCTACGTTCAAATCAAGCCGAATGTATTAGTTGATCTCAAGAATGTGAAGGTTCTCACAGATTAAGATTGGCTCAGTAGATGCCAAAGCGTCACCCGTATGTGGCTGTGTGTGTGTGTGGTCTTTATTAACTGAATTATTAGAAATCAAATTTTATATAAATTGAGCATTAACAGGAGAATAGATATATTTTGAGTTATTTAATTTACAAATAACATCAATCGAGAAGGGGAAAACAATTTTTTTCCTAGACACAGTCTCTCGCAATTCTGTTCGGAGGACTATTGAGGTAACCTTAAAAACAAAAATTTTTAGTGTGGCTTATTGAAGTTACCCATTGTGGCCCTGATCTGTAGTCTTCAAGAACTTATGAAGGAATGGCCCAGCACTTGGGAGGAGGGTCCGGTTAAGTAAGACGCGGTGATTACAGTTGCATTTTTCCAGATCGTATTTTGAGCCCAAAAACATTTGATATTTTATGGATAATAACAAATTACTTCTCCATCTCCGGGGGAGCATTAGGGATTAGGCGGTCTCATCCATCCATTGGCGTCCAGCGATTTCAATCATCCAGTTCTCTCTGAAAAGATTAGATTATTCTTGTTAACTTTCCCTTTTAGCCAAAGCTTCAGCATCAGAAAATTTATTCAATGGAAGTTTCATCGTTCATGTATAGACTAGATTTGAACTTCTGGTTATTTGGGAAATCAAGTATTTAATAGCTCCAGATCGTATTTTGAGCCAAAAATCATTTGATATTTTATGTATGACAAATTACTTCTCCATCTCTGGGGGAGCATAAGGATTAGGCGGTCTCGTGTTCGTTTAGAATAGCGATTGGAATGCTTAAAAACAGTTTTTCAATCATAATTTACGATATACGAGGTAAGTATGTGAGAGGAGTTTTGTTTCGATTTATATGAAAAATAGCTTATAAGCAATCTCAACGTCAATTATGTCATAACAAACATGCACCCTAAGCCATCCATTGTCATCCAGCAATTTCAATCATCCAGTTCTTTCTGAAAAGATTAGATTATTCTTGTTTACTTTCCCTTTTAGCCAAAGCTTCAGCATCAGAAATTTATTCAATGGAAGTTCATCATTCACGTATAGACTAGATTTGAACTTCTGGTTATTGGGAAATCAAGTATTTAATAGCTCCTGATCACAAGGCTGTTTTGGTAGTGCAATTTAACGAAAATATAATCCTTACATTATAATCAATAACTATTTCAATAGAGTATTCAAGACAAGATATTAACAAATGGATTATTCATAGTATAATCCATGCATATAAAGCTAGACACAACAATAATTGCAAGATTTTAATTAGGAACAAATGAGAGTGCAAGTCAGGTTTGATGTCCATATCCCTATTCCATTCGACTTTCAAAAAAGTAGTGAAATTTCCTTGACAAAATGAAAATTCACAGGAATATTAATAATATCACAACCACTCAACCAAAAAAAATCAAGATTTTAAACTGAAATACTTCTGCCAAGGCCATATCCACAAGGCACAAGCACTTTTCCCTTCTAGGGCGGCCCAACCTTTTCCTATTCCGAACTTAGTAGATTTTGAGCATAAAGGGTCATATGGAACCCAACATCAATAAAGTGAGTTATCAAACACCCATGGTTCATGCTGAAACAGCTCCCGGCCATTCATTTGGACTATTCCTGCTGCAATATCCTCTGCACGTTTCCTGGATGCTTCAGCTTTTCTGGCTGATGCAGCAGCATCCTGCGAGAGCCGATAGGTGTGTATCAACAATAAGGCAAGAAGTTCCTCACAAAACTGTGGGCATAAGTTGCTTTGCTATGTTACTCTCATTAACATGAATCCTTGGTCCAGGCAGTCCAATAATCCATAGTAGTTCGCAACAGAAAGAATCTCAAGTTATAAATCACGAGGTAAAGTATCTGTTAACAAATCAATTCAAGCCTCGACGATAAGGAAATTGGTAACGAAGTTTCAAACCAAACACTTCGAATTTAAGATCATCCGCCCATTCGCGAATTAAGCTTTAACCTCAGAAATTTGTTCCAGCCAATACTTTAAATATATATTTTTATCTCATGAATCAAACATGTAAGAAATCCAGAATCTAAACAAATTAAAATTAGAATTAATCAGCGACCTAGATGATAGAAAGAAAATGACGTGTTTACTAGAAACCCTCAACTTTCAGGCAAGAGGGAAAAAAGGCACAATCGTTAACGCCGCAACAGTAGAAGAAATTAAAACCCTAATCGATTATGGGGAAAGTGACCGGGAGGGAGGGAGAGATTATTAAAAAGACCTTCTGGTTCTTCCAGGAGAGGAACTGGGACTCTGTGATGGGGCCGGCCCTAGGCCTCTCAATTTCATCATCACGCTTTCCCTGTTCTCCAGATTCAGCTCCCATCGTTCCGTTCACTCCCACCAAATTGTCGTAGACGAACCGCCGCAGGAGAAGACAACGTCGTCGAGGAGATGAATGAGAGTATTAATTATGGGTACACGACGACGTCGTTTCAAAGGAACCTCTCCATTCTTTCCGAGTCATCATCACCCTTCATTTTATCCAAGGCTAAAAACATCTAGCTCGCCGCAGCGACGTCGTTGCGAAGGAGCCTGTGTTTATAACTTTATATCCGCCTCCGGGATAGCGCATGAAGCTACTGATAAGCATAATAAATATAATGGCACCGGTTCCTTCCTAAGTACTTGCTTAGAGAATTAATCAGATTTAAATCGTTACATTTAATCTGGACAGTTTAGTTTAAAGTTTTTAAAATTTATATTTTTTTAAAAAAATGATTATACTGGATATATAATCTAAAATAGAGATAATGTCTTAATTATTTTTTGTTTAAAATAATTTTTTACTTAAAAAAATTCAAATCTCGACTGGACCGTGAATATCTAATTAGTTTTTCCTACAAAGCAAATTGTTTAGCGGGAAATCGGCTTCCAACACAATAGTACTGTTGCTCGTGTGAACGGGGATTGTGGTGTCTCACCAACACTTGTAAACGTTGTCTTTTTTTTTTTTTTTTTTTTTGCCAGTAAACGTTGTCTTTGATGTATATAGTAGAAGCATCAGTTAACAGCTGTTTTAGAGCTGAATCATTGTATTCCTACTGATGTAGGCTGAGTCTTTAGAGTTTTCTACTTTATATATGAAAAAAGAAGAAGAAGCATTAGTTCACCCTTGCTTCAAAGTTGTTTTTTTAATGCATTAGGTGTCTCAGGGTAATCCCTTATTACGGGAAACTCACAGGATCAAACTAATATAGATTTGAGTTATTTGACAAGATCATATTTTCATGTGACGCCCTTAACACCTAATGCTATCAAACTTGAGACACTAATGCTTATTTAGGATAGTTTAATTATAGCTTATAAGTGTTTTTAAATCATAATTTATGATATACTTTCTCTGGTCCTTATTATAAGACACCAACTGAAATCTCTTCGACCAAGGAAAGGAAGTTGAGTCATTAAATTGGTGTACAATTGATAAAAATTTCCACCTTTGCCCCTACTTTAATGATGTGGATTTAAAAATATTAATTTTTAGATTTGCCATGTGTTTGCAACTTAGCATAGTCTCTGGCCGTTCCTTTCTGTCCCCCCCATATATTACAAAGTTATAACCTCTATTCCCAATACCTGATGCAATATCCGATGGATGACAAAATTTACTCAAAGGCACAATCATAATTTTTCAAAACCCATTCGTCTTTCTCTCAAAATATATACACAAAGTGGCGCCATTTTTTGTGTAAAAACTCTGCAAAAAAAAGTGGTGGGTGAAGTAATTTTTTTAAAACCCCCCTAAAACGGAATTAAACTTGGGCAGACCAAATAGAACAGAGCCTGAAATTGCCATTGTTGAGCGAAGACAGATTCAATGCTCCCATGAATAACTAAACGTAGCATCCTTCAACTTAAACCTACTGCATAGAATCAAGATGCAATGGTGTTGGGTGATTCAAACATGCTATGTTTTGGTGAAGCTGTAACAAAGAACTTGAAACCTCACTTACCTCCTGACTTGAACATAGAAGGTGTATGTGATGATGATAATGGTGATGACATTTCCTTGCCTAACTTGAACGAAATCCAAATGGCTGGCAATGATGGTTTTCCTCTATCGAACTTGAACGAAGGTCCAATGGAGTTTGAGGAGGAACAAAGCACATATGCAAAGATAATTGAATGCATAAGAGACTACTCCAACACTTCACCGAGAGGTATGACACTATCTTTCTAAGAGACATAAGCCTAAAAATGAACAAGACCCCATGCATTGCAGACTCTTATAATAAATGTCCTAATGCTAATATATAAAGTAAATTGTTGTTTGTGTGCTACAGACTGTATGAACTTGAAAGTTGAACCGTGCATAATTTAGTCTAGTTTGTGTGCTTATTGTTAGTTTCATGCGACAAAAAACAAATTGCATATATCTGTTTGCGATACTAATAGGACAGGAGAATTGAACCATTACCATGCATTTTCATGTACATGACAAAAAAAAAAGAAACTTTTCATCATTATCATGTACATGACACACAAAAAAACTGTAGAAATGAACCATTACCATGCATTTTTTTTATTTGAAACTGGAGTACAATAATCCAACTAGGGATTAATACAAGATCAACCTCCAACAGAGGCCCTACTAAGGATCTCTTATCAACTACTGCCTACTAAAGGAGCAGGTGGTGGGTGATCAAAGATGACAAAATTCTCTCTGCTACTATGAGTTGTCCTAGCTAAAAGATCTGCCTCAACATTATGCTTTCTAGAGAAGTGGCTAATCAGGACGCACCAATCTCTGGACAACCAAAACCTAGCCTCTTCGATGACCTCCTTAAAGGGATGGAGCACATCACAACCCCTCATGAGAAGATGAATGGCTTCAATACAATCAGTAAAGAGATCAATATTCTTCATATTTCTATTTCAGCAAATTTGAAGACCCTGGATGATTGCGATAATTTCAGCAACAACCGGAGGAACCTGCATAAGTTTACCCATGAATCCATAAACCCACTCTCCATCTTCCCCTCTAATGACGCCAGCGCTTGCACTTTGACTCGACTGAAGGACAGAACCGTCTGTTTAAGAGTATAAAACCCCGGCCTCCTTACTTGTTGTCCTCTCTCTCCTCTGCCAGCCTGAGTATAGAATTTGCACTGGCTACTTAAATCCATATCCCAGCTTGCATGAAAAAAGCTAGAGTAGGCATTTGTATAGTCAGCTTCTGCATCATCGCCGAACAGCTTTTCGCATCTGCTCACCCAGATATTCCAGCAGATGTATCCAAACAGAGTAGCCCATTTGATCTTCTTGGTGAACTCCCTTCCCGCTTCATGTCTAAGGTTCCATTCGATCCACTCCATTCCCTGTAAATTTATAAAATTATTCCACATTGCAGGTTTGATTATGGATACCCACCTCTCCCGGGCATTGTCACAATCCCTCAAGAGATGCATCAGGTTCTCATCCTGCTCACAAAGAAATGGGCAAGATGCAGTTTCCGATAGTCCCCTCCTTGCTCTGAGATCTGCTATATGCATCCTTCCATGTGCCACGAGCCACATGAAAGATTTAATCTTTTCTGAGATATCCCATTTCCATAGTAATCTCCAAAAGGTTGTAATAGAACTGGGAGGACCTGCAGAAAGAAATTGATAGGCAGAGTTAACTGAAAAACAACCATCAGAAGAGGGTTTCCAGAAATACTTATCTGTTCCTCTGCTATCCACAGGGGGTGAACACATGTGATTTGTTGGACTACGTGAGAGCTAAACCATCTCCCCAGTTTATCTATACCCCATTCACCTTCGGGATTAACATAATGACGGACTGTTTCATTTCTGTCTACAAAAGCCTCCCGTCCCGGAACCAGCTCGATCAAAGGTTGATTCATTTACGACCAGTTGTCATTCCAAAAGGATGTTGAGGCCCCATTGTCGACTCGAACTCCCACTCCTCTGTGGAACTTATCCCAAACCGAGCAGATACCTCTCCATGCTGCAGATATATTCCTTCGTGCCACAGGGCCATTTATCTGGTCCCACCTGTACTTCTCTCTCAGAACACGAACCCACAGTTTGTTTGTGTTATTCATCACATGCCAGCACAATTTCATAATGAAAGCCTCATTCTGTTTACACAGATCCCGAATACCCAGACCACCCTCTTTTTTATCCCTTGTAATCTGATCCCAAGCAATGAGATGGAGTTTTTCCTGGTCCTCCTGCTCATCCCATAGAACTTGTCTGCTTTTTTTCTCCATTTCTTGTAAAACTCCCTTAGGAATAAGCAAAGTTTGCATCTGATAAGAAGGCAAAGCAGAAAGAACGGATTTGATAAGAGTAATCCTGCCCGCAAAACTCAAACATCCTTTTTTCCAGCCCGAAATCTTTTTGAGAGTTCTTTCCAGAAGAGGCATGAAGGTGAACCTGGACATTCTTTTATGAATAAGAGGAATGCCAAGGTATTTCCCCAAATCCCCAGTCAAGCAAACCCCCATCTTCTGACTAAGATCATAGGCTCTAGAAAAGTGCACCTTCCTTGAAAAGCACACCCTGGTTTTGTCCTTGTTCATCTTCTAACTCGACATATTACAAAACCTCTGCAAACAATCAAGCATAACCTCCGTGTGGCTATCCGAGGCCTCTCCAAACAAAATTATATCGTCCGCAAAGAACAAATGAGAAATGTTAGGGCCATTTCTACTAAGCATAATCGGAATCCATTCTCCTGCAGCAATCGCATCTTGAATTATGTGACTCAGACGCTCCATACACAGAGTGAAGATGTAAGGAGACAAAGGGTCTCCTTGTCTTATTCCTCGGGATGATCTAAAACTTTCAGTGGCTTCCCCATTCCATAAGATTTGAAAAGATGGACTCAAAATGCAAGCCATAATAATCTAACAGATTTTACCATCCACACCCACAGATATAAGGGTATCATAAATAAAAGGCCATTCATGTATCTGTTTGTGTTACTAATGGGACAACAGAACATACAAATGGAGATTCAAGTCCACCACCATGTAGAAAAAGAAATTTTTTAACAAATGAAGAGTGGAAAGCCATAGGCCATATCTCCACGTTTTGATGAGTCTAGCACTACCAAACCCTCATATTCTCCATCAAGTTGAATCAACTCCATATTGTTTTCCATCATAAAAACCAGACGAGAAATGAGTAAAAAGGATGGGTTACAATATTTGATCTTTAGGTGAGAGAGGCTCACATTTCAACCATTGAAATAGATAAAAAGAGATGACTGAGAAATGAAATAATGAAGCAAAAGATACAGAGTTGAAACCCCTCGGGAAATAAAAACTTAATGGGGGGAGAGAGAGAAACATGCTTGCTTACTTAATGGTTTGGAAATGCAACAGTCACTAAAAACAATATGCAACATTCACAGTACAACAAATAAGAATTTACAACCTTCAAGAAGTTATTCAAAAAAAATGAAGTCCTATTAAAAATGAGGGCATAATAGAAAAAACATAATAAATGAGTTAGTTAGAGGCAGTTGGTGTCTTATAATAAGGATCAAAAGAAGTACGAGGTAAGTATGTGAGAGAAATTTTGTCTTAACTTATATGAAAAGCACTTATAGATAAAAAATAAGTTATCCCAGACATAAATTTAGTTAATTAAAGCTAGAACAACCCTGTTGATCTAAGGGGTGGTTTCCTCCAAGTCTTTTAAACCATTTATTGTCGGGGGAGAGACGCAGGACCACAGCCACCCCCTATCGGCCATCACATATCATCCTAGGTCCGCCCCACTACACATTAACCATACAATCACCATTTTCCACGTAAATATCCTTTTGCTTTTACGAGTTACCACACATTTACAGCCACGGAAAATCTTTTCATGGGTGATCGTAAGGAGGGGTATATTAAAGTTCTATGACTAACTGTATTGCCGTTTTCGGAGTTCTCTCGTGTGAAATATTCAAAAGATCCCCGGCTTCTTCTCGCATGATGATGATGGCATTAATTTTTCGTGCAAGTCACAAGCTTGTAATTATGGTGTACATAAATATGTATAGCTGCCGCTGAACTTGGACGCCAACTGAGGAAGATTCGACTCACAAGTCACAACCCGCACATTAATACATGTGCTTTTTAATTTTGGTTTTAGAGTTAACTACCGAATCACTTCACAGTTCACACCACAGAATCGGAGGTCCCCCAGCACCAGGGGACGAGATAATATGAGAATATGGACCATATCCTACTAGACCAAATTAATCATACGACTCCTACCTCCGTGTCTGTATTTATATTCTTCCATATCCCCTCCTCTTTTAAACCCGTGCTTTATTTTCTTATTCTCAGCCTGACGTCACGAATACGTCGATGCTGAGAAATCAGCCGATTTTAATTTTCACAACTGACATACCATAAAAAAAATCTCAATGCTGTTGAGTGTAGCTCAAGTGAAATAGAAATTTGTAAACATCTTTTCATCACCCGATTCTATTCATATTCCAAGTTAAATAGACGTGTATGATTTTTTCTGAAGAGATTAAAGAAGCTAAATAACTTAATTTTACATATTGATATTTATCTTTTTATACTTAATTAATTCGTCTGACTTATAAATTGATATATAGTCAAATAATATACGACATATACTAATACTATGATTAATTAACTTATTTAGCTTCTTTAATCTCTTTAAAAAAAGATTAACTATGTCTTATATTAAAAAGCTGAAGAGTAATACATGTTGGGCTTGAATAAACGACATCACTTGATCACGCGAATAAATCAATACTGCCTGAGTTACGCGTATGTTTAAACTTGATCATTTAAATTGATTCCTTTAAAAATTAGAATGACTGAAACATATGTCATCCTTTTTTCTTGAATAAATAAGTTATAAGTTCTTATAATTTACCTCAAATTTGAACTATAGGCCTCTCTTTAGTTAATTTATTTTGCATAAATGAAACCCCTATTGGTTATTATGTTATTTTTAATTCATAGACTTGATAAAATTTCATTTATAAAAATGCACCCGTATCAAAAGAGTAGTATTACATGGAATAATAAAAGTTTATAAAATCCTATAAACTAAAATGAACAGTGTTAAAATGATTTTCTAACTTAAAAATGAACGCCTACAACGAATAAAACGATAAGAATACCAAATTTATAAAAAATAATTTAAAATTCAGATAAAGTATAACAAAATTTTCCCAGCTCTCTCTCTCTTTTATCGTTATGTGCTCCTCACTTAGAAAGGATGCCGCAATAAGGTTGGCATCTCTGCATGGTGAACCTGGGCGAGAAGACTTCTATATTCACTTGGCGCCAGAATGTGACACGTGTGGGGCCTTCCGCGAAACTAAGCAAAAGAAATCTGAAATTGAAAGCATACAGCAGCGTTGTTGTTGACTTCTATAATTGATTAGCCTGTTGTTGTTGACTTTCATTTCATTTCCCATTTTGCCCCTTCATCTTCGCGGGAGTGGGGCTATGCGCCACAAACGTCGACCTTGTGTTTTAAACGGCCAGCCTGACAATTAATGTCATTCTTCCCCGGAAACTATTTAAGATGTTTACGCCCTCTTCTGTTTTTTCATTTTTAATCGTCTCATCTAAATCTCATAAGGGTTACTGAAAGAGGACAATATTGCATTTTTTTCCTTTGCTGTTTTTATTACCTTCTTGGGTGTTATTCTTCACTTGCTGGGTTTCATTGTGACGTTGCGCACACATTTCTTCGTTCCCGCTATATAACCTTCGAAGTTACACTACTATTAAGGAAACATTATTCCCAGGCCGATTCGGTGGATGTTGACTGTGATATTATAAGGTTAGGACAATTTTTAGTGAAGATTATAGATATAGATTCTTTTTAACGTGGACTAGGACTGGGTTTTCTGGTTTCTTTCACCGTTACTATCCGTTCTATTATAGGTTTTCATAATTCAGATAAATGCGGCATCTTTTCAGAAACATGAGGACCGACCAATGTGGAGAACGGAAAGCCAAGCTGTAACTATTCCTGGGTATTCATTCTTTTCCAATTTTCACATGGTCCGTTTCGCTGTTGTGGTCATTCTCAGTTTTGTTTTGATTGCTCCTGCCTCCTCCACTCACATCCCGACGAAGGACTAGTTGAAGAGAATTTTGTGAACAGGAAAAAAAAAAAGAAGCCTTTTTTCTGTGCTAGTGTAATCGCATGGCCCACTATTGATGGCTTACATCATGAGAAGCCATTAACGGGCGGGTGAGTTTCAAAATTTTTTTACTGTTTATTTTTCCAAACATTTGACCTCCAAAGGCCATTTTCGTGGTCGGCGAGGGCAGAACAAGGTTGTGGATGTCTTCTTCCGATAGGAGAATAACTGTCTGTTCTATTTTATCATGCATATAATCTCTTCAACTGATCATTAACCATATAGACTTGAAAAATTTTGCATCACACAACTCCTTATTTGTTTTTTTATTGGAGGGGTAATACTACGTACTTCTATCCTTCTTCCGACCCCACTTGGCAGCTCTTCTTAACCTATAAATTTAAATAGGCAAATTCAACCTTAAAAAAAACCGGTCATCTCAGAATATTTTTCTTCCAAAAGGAGCAAAAGAAAAAAACAAAACAGTTATTATTCATCGCCATGACAAACTTTCTGTTGCATTAAAAGTCCACAGCCACATATATATCCATGAGATTCTACTGAGGTGCTTAATCATATTCGGTAACTTTCAACTTGTTTATCTTCTCTCTCTGATTTTTCAAAGACAAAACAGTTTCTCTGACTTCAAAAGAAGGGCCCAATTTTCCACTTGCAATACAACTTCAATAGTATCTAGCTGTTGCTAACTCTTGATCACTAGTCAACACCTCATAGAATACAATTTTTTTCTCATGGAATGGTTTGTCGGAATGAAAAATTATGCTTGATTTTTCCTCATCATTCATTTTTTGTGACGTGTATGAAGCTCCATTTCACAACCTCACAGACTTTTGCTAATTTTCTACTTCAACTCGACAACTTTGACCAATTCCTTCAAGTTATATAACCCAACAGCTTCACAGCGACTTCAAGGCCTCCCAACTTGAATTAGTGATCAGCCATTACTTCCTCTGTCAGCAACCCAGCATTCTCGCCCTTTTCTTCAGGTTGGCTAATTTTTGTCAATTCTTGCCAAGTAATTACCAAATCTGCTTTATTCTGCTTCAGAAGTTGCTTGTACCTGCCTAGGCTTTGGTTTAATCAGAATAGTAAATGGTGCATATAGCATACTTGATTATTAAACGCAAGACTTGAGAAGTTTTTGTGCATTACAGGTGAGGGTTATTGTTGATGCATCCAATGGGAGATCCAGCTGATGAAACCCATAAGACAAAAGAGACAGATGCTTTGTCATCTTCACAGGGCCAGGCACCACACCGTCACAAAGTGGGAATTCCTCCGAGACAGAACTTGTTCAAGGAATTCAAATCCCTTGTCAAAGAAACATTCTTTGCTGATGATCCTCTACGCTCTTTCAAAGATCAGACTAAATTCCGGAAATTCATCCTTGGCATTGAAGCCGTATTCCCCATACTTGACTGGGGAAGAAATTATAATGCTGCCAAATTCAGAGGAGATCTTATAGCTGGTCTAACTATTGCAAGTCTCTGCATTCCCCAGGTAACTCTGCTTTAAGCTTGTTTTGTTTCTTGACATATAAACAAGAGTGATTTCTAGAACAAACAATTTCAGAAGGTTTTGGTGATCATCTATGCTTAATAAACAGGATATTGGATATGCAAAGCTTGCAAATTTGGCTCCAGAGTACGGGCTGTGTAAGACTCTTCATCTGTCAAGAGCACAATTAGCCCTATATGTTTCCTTTATTTATATATGTTGGACTGATCAAGTTTTTGTTAATGTTGTTGTGCCAATTTACAGATTCCAGCTTTGTTCCCCCGCTGGTTTATGCCATCATGGGAAGTTCTCGTGATATCGCCATAGGACCTGTGGCAGTTGTTTCTCTCTTGCTAGGAACCTTACTTCAGAATGAGATTGATCCTATTGCACATCCATCTGAATATCGAAGACTTGCTTTCACAGCTACTTTTTTTGCTGGCATTACTCAAGCAGCTCTTGGGGTCTTCAGGTTTTGAAACTTTCAGCTAATATTTTTCTTCCTCTTTTTTTTCACCATCTGCACCAACTCCTATGAAGGCTTCAGTTGTTTACATACCTTCATGAACTTATTATGGTCGAATTTGTTTTTTGGATCAGGTTAGGTTTTTTGATTGACTTCCTGTCTCATGCTGCTATTGTCGGTTTTATGGCTGGAGCTGCTATTACCATTGCCCTTCAACAGCTTAAGGGCTTCCTTGGCATTAAAAAGTTCACACGGAACACTGATGTTGTGTCTGTGTTTCATTCAGTATTCTCAGCTGCCCATGATGATGTATGTTTTCTGCTTCTCTGTCTATATCATGCACACAAATATGCAAAAACGGTAATTTTATATCAGGTCCTCTTGTGTGAGGAAGTCCCTGCACAAAGTTGCACTTGTGTTACATGCAAAAACTGATTTGTTATGTATAATCTTGCAGTGGAACTGGCAGACTATACTTCTAGGAGCAAGCTTTTTGGTTTTTCTGCTGATTGCAAGATATACCGTGAGACATCCTAACTCCATTTCACTATTTATTCCTTTTTTATAGATTATAAGCATATCATAGATTGTTTTCTCATTTCTAAATTCTAATTATAATATGGTAATCAGGGAAAAAAGAATAAGAAGTACTTCTGGGTGCCAGCTATCGCCCCATTGATATCTGTTGTTATCTCCACTTTAATTGTGTTCTTAACCCGTGCAGACAAGCAAGGTGTTGCAATTGTGAGTTAGATATGTTGCCTTTCTCATCCTAAACTTTGTAGATCACAACCACATATATTAATTTTTTGTCTATTGGCGCATGAATTAGGTAAAACACATAAAGAAGGGGATCAATCCTTCATCTGTTAAAGAGATTTATTTTAGTGGTGAATTCCTTGGGAAAGGTTTCAAGGTTGGCGTTGTGGCTGGCATGATAGCACTAACAGTGAGTTAATCTCAACACTAATAATATCTTCCAATGAAAGGCATATAATTGAACTAACTACTAATGCCTATGATTCTGAACTCTTGGTTTTTAGGAAGCCACGGCAATAGGAAGAACATTTGCTTCTATGAAGGATTATCATTTGGATGGAAATAAGGAAATGACAGCATTAGGAGCTATGAACATTGTTGGCTCAATGACTTCCTGCTATGTAGCAACAGGTGAGCTTGAAGTTTGTTGGTTGCAAGTCCGAACATGCTTAGATTGGTTTATAATAACCTAGAAAATGGATAGTTTCATAACTACCATGTGAGTGGGTGTATGGGATTGATTAACTATTTTTGCAGCCTATGATGTAAGATCTAATCTGATGTTATTGCTATGCTCAGGTTCTTTTTCGCGGTCAGCGGTAAATTACATGGCTGGCTGCCAAACTGCAGTATCTAATATTATAATGTCCACTGTTGTGTTCTTGACCCTTCTATTCATTACACCTCTCTTCAAGTATACCCCAAATGCCATTCTTTCTTCCATCATCATATCGGCTGTAATCGGCCTTGTGGACTATAAGGCAGCAATTTTAATTTGGAAGATTGATAAATTTGATTTTATTGCTTGCATGGGAGCCTTTTTTGGGGTTGTTTTTGTCTCAGTTGAGATAGGACTCTTGATTGCTGTAAGTTCTAAGACCCTTATGCCTTTTACAAACAAAGTAATTATGAGTTTTGACTAGGCCTGATTATGCTATTGCTACATGTGGGTTGGGGCAGGTCTGTATATCCTTTGCTAAAATCCTGTTACAAGTTACCAGACCACGAACAGCTATTCTGGGGAAGATTCCTGGGACAGCTGTCTATAGAAATGTCCAACAATACCCAGCGGCCACAAAGGTTCCTGGTGTGCTGGCTGTGAGAATTGATTCTGCCATATACTTTTCCAACTCCAACTATGTTAAAGAAAGGTAAGGATAATGTGATCAAGCCACTTTGCTGTTCACAAAATTGTATATAGCGGAACTGTGTGTTAAGTTTCATTTCTTTTCCTCAGAAAAACGTTTCAAATTCCCCACCATCCTTATCTTAACAAGGATTCAACTTTGAAGCTCAAATTCTATGTTGTTTGCAGGATATTGAGATGGCTGACAGATGAGGAAGAAAGAGTGAAAGGAGACTACCAAACACAAATCAAATTTTTGATAGTAGATATGTCACGTGAGTGTTCTGTTTAAGTATATGGTTTCCCCCTAGAGATTCCTTTGTTTGTTTCTAAACCCGTTGTTATATTTTCTTATCTGTTTTTTAGCGGTTACTGACATTGATACCAGTGGCATTCATGCCTTTGAGGAGCTTTACAGAAGTCTTCAAAAGAGAGATGTTCAGGTAACTAAATTAGCTCTGCTAAGCCTAAGCTCTGCTAATTGATATATGATGTGTCAACAATTATTTTACTAAGTTTGAGTTTGTTATGCTCTACAGCTTGTTCTGGCAAACCCAGGCCCAGTAGTGATAGACAAGCTTCACACCTCCAATTTTGCAAATCTGATCGGTGAGGACAAGATCTATCTCACAGTTGCAGATGCTGTTGCATACTCTTCTTCAAAGCTGACAGAAGAGCCTTGAAAATTTTGGTTATGAGATTGAGAGAAGCAGGTGAATATAGTGTTTGCATATAGGTGGGAGTTGTGAGTGAGGCATCAGCTAACTGGTCAATGATATTGGAAGGTTTGTGTTGTGCACTCCAATAAGCTTGGATTTCTTGATATCTACTGAGATGACATGTCCACGGAACTTTACTTCCCAGAATCCAAGTCTGAAGATTTTTTATTTTACGTTGAAAAGACTTTTGTAAAAGTCAGTGGCCTTCCTGTGGCTATCTGCTGATGATGCCATTGTATCTCTACGAGAGAATGTCCTTTATTAATGAAATTCTGACTTTCCCGGCCAAGCTGTAAATCCTCATGGTAGCCACCGACCTCCTTTTTTAGCTTTTGAGGCGAAAGTTTTGAATCATAGATGCATGATTGTACAGGATGGAAATGAGTTTGGACTTTCGACTTTGGTGTTGTTTTGGCTTTTGTATGAAATGCTATGCAGAAGATGTAAAAATACGCATCACATCACATTGAATTACTTTTTTGGGGAATTATATACATGTTCTGAATTTAAAAATAACTATCGTAACTCCTAAGTCCTACCCACTAATATGAGGCCTCAAGTGTGTCAGGAATAATCATCATGTTTTGTCTTATTATGACATATAATGATCATCTCGTAACTTGTTTGCTTTCGTTGCATGTCATAAGAATCTTGTATTAATATTAAGAACTAATGTGTGCATAGGAATTTGTTTTTGTCTTGATGTCGTGAGTGTCTTGAAGTGTGGTTTGTAAACTTATGCGTAAGGCGTCTTTTGTGAGTCTTATATAAACATGCATGTGTCGTGAGACCTTAAAAAACAAGTTTGTATGATAGTTTGATAGTAAAAGTTTAGATTGTTTTATCAAGTTCCTTTTAAAATATCCTCATTCCGTTGAAAATTTGAAGTGATAACTTATTTCTGGATCTAGAAATTCAATTATACTCTACACTTGCCTCTTTTAAGAATTTAGTACATTAAAAAGAATCTAACCATAATTCGTCAGATTTATAAATAACTGAAGAATCAAGTGAGTATTTAGAGATTAAGGTCCTAACATGACCTTGCATCTGAATTTAATCAGGCATCACGTGGAATAAAAGCTCCATGCATTAAACATTTTCTTAAACTTAGTCCTAATTGATTAGGCTAGGGGCAGATCTAAAAGTCCAACTAATAGAAAAAAAATAAATTATCCTAAAAGTGTAGTCTGGTGAGTCGAGCTCGTATTGCTGGCTCTAATGGGTATCCAGAATCTAAGGCCGAGAAAAGAATCTAACTATACATTGTGGGCCGAGAACAGGCTTAATGGGCCAGACAGGCTGGTTAATGTTGGGCTCTAATAAACACCAGAGTTCGGTCCCCGCACGACCATCATAACAGTAATAACAGCGGGAACTGGGGATAGAAATCCGACGGTCCGGTGCCGCGCTCAGGGGCAAAGTCGATGGCGCTGGAATACTTCCCTGCTCTCCGCCATTTCCTTCGACGTGTATGCTGGTTCTCTCAATTCCCTCCTTCACGCCCTGCCATACCCCTACGGTTAAACCTTTCTTTCTGTACTAACTGCCTTCATTCCTCTAAATCCACAAGTCCCATCTCCAAAGTTTTGAAGCCCCGTGCCACTTTTAAAGGTCTGAACCCCATTTCCCTTCCGATATTTTCAATCTTCTTTTCTTGCGCTATAGTGTTCGCGTTCTTGTTGTTTTTACTTCTCATTTGACTGATGTATGTTCAGAGAATTACATGTTATTTCTGAACAAAGATGAGCGCTTTGCGGAGCCTGTTGGTGCTGTTCATGATCTCTGTCGCGTTCAAAAATCGAGCACAATTGCTGCCATTGTCACATCCTTGGGGGGTCCCCCTGGTGCCGTGGGCATCGTCCGACTTTCGGGACCTTCTGCTGTGGATATCGCTAGTCGAGTGTTTCGACCTACCAAGACAAGGAAGAAGAGTACGTGGCAACCCATTAGCCATGTTGTGGAGTATGGCATGGTGCTTGATACAGATGGGAATGTAATTGATGAGGTATACATGCGTATCTATTCTTAGCTCGTGCTTGTCAGACTCTGTAGCTTGTGGACCTGTGTGACTGCTCTCTGTTTACAGGTTTTATTAGTACCCATGTTAGCCCCGAGGTCTTACACTCGTGAAGACGTGATTGAGCTTCAATGTCATGGAAGTGAAGTGTGTCTACGCCGTGTATTGAGAACTTGTCTGGAAGCTGGAGCAAAACTTGCTGAACCAGGTCATTTGCGCTTTTTGCCTCAGAATAGACGACCCTGCAAAACATTCTTATTTCACGACTTTTTTTTTTCGTCAAGAGAAATTGCGACCAGTTCAAAGGCTTATGGCTTCTGAACTTATTCATCTCTAATGATAGTAAGAATTTTAAAAATAGTCACCTGCACAGCACTAGCTTAAACTACTGTACAGAAACTAATATGCAAGAATTCCTTGAATGACGTTCTTTGACAGTTGACGGCCAATGCAAACAATCAAGAAGGGTAAAAAAGCAAATAAACCATCTGAAATTTATATATAAAATTTATAAACTTGTGAAAAATTCAGGGTTTGATCATATGCCAAGTACATTACACTATTGTACATGATCAGTGATCTTATTATTGTGATCCAAGGCTTTTGTGTAATGGAAGTGGCTTAATGTTGAAGTGTAGTAGAAGCCATGGAGTTTATCATCAATCTGTAGTTGGCTCCTAGGTTTTTATTCTTTATCCGAGGAGGGAAAGGGAAGATAAAATGAGACCAAGGTATTCACGTATCTGAACATATTCCACTTTGCATAAAGTTACCAAGGACGGATGATGATGTTATTCTTGTTCGATGAAGTTTATTTTGGAGATTAATTAAAAGTAAATGATTTTCCTGCTAGTCAACTCCCTTGCAAAATTCTGTAACACCATAATGGTCACAAAAAATGCACGCTCAATATGTTCATGCAGAATGAACTAGAATTGAATGATCCAGAATATTAATTGGTCTTTTCTTCTTTCAGGAGAATTTACTCTGCGTGCTTTTCTAAATGGTCGGTTAGATCTATCCCAAGCGGAAAATGTTGAAAGACTAATAACAGCCAAATCTGTTGCTGCTGCTGATGCAGCACTGGCAGGAATCCAGGCATGTCTATTTCATAACTCTACTTCATTTTGATATTTAACTGCAGGAGTGATGTGTTTCTTGAACTTAGGGGAATCTGATTTTTGAATAATGTCATCTTATATTTATCTGGATAAGCAGAACTAAAATGCATTATTTCTTGGACAGGGTGGTTTCTCTTCTCTTGTCAGGTCACTCAGAATACAGTGCATTGAGCTGCTTACTGAGATTGAAGCTCGTTTAGATTTTGACGATGAGATGCCACCTCTAGATTTAAATTTATTAATGGATAAAATACATACTATGTCACAAGAAGTACAGGAAGCACTGGAGACAGCTAATTATGACAAACTTCTTCAATCTGGATTACAGGCATGATCTGGAAGACATCTTTGTAACTAATGTTTGCTTGGGGCTTCTGTTCTCCCATTCAGTTCCATATAATACAATGTGTCATATTATTGATATTATAAAATTCCTGCAGATAGCAATTGTTGGTCGTCCAAATGTTGGCAAGTCAAGCCTTCTTAATGCATGGAGCAAAGTATGTTGCAAAGTCCTAACCTTTCCAGAAAAATAAATTTAACTTGCTATTTAGTTGGTGAATTTATGTTGTGATATCAATTTTGGTATAAGGAGATTTATATTATTGTGCTCTTCTCTTGCACTTCGAATTTTCTGCTAATGCATTTCTGATTAGTGCTTTGTGATCTTCACACTATATTTAACTCTATTCGTTGCTGAATGACCCTCACTCTCGACCTAAAAAGAAAACCAAAGAATGAGAAAACAGAGAAAATAGGTTATGATTTTATGATTTATGAGTGATACGCAGCTTGCTGTGCTTCAATTTACATTACTAACAAAGGAGAGTGATGACTTATTTAGTGCGATGTTGTTGTAGCACACAGAGTGAGAGGGCTATAGTTACTGAAATTGCTGGAACCACCCGGGATGTGATTGAAGCAAGTGTCACCATCAATGGTATTCCTATAACCTTGCTTGATACTGCAGGATTCAGGGATACTGATGACATTGTAGAAAAGATTGGTAATCCTTTCTCTTTCCTCTTTTTATTTAAAGGCATAAGTTTTTGGTTGCCCAATCTTTCACTTCTTATGATTAATTATGATCTATAGCATCTACAGTTGAAGTCAAATGATTAGTTATGATCTGGTTGTCCAAACATATTCTGTGTCTTTTGCAATTACATTTTAAAGGTAAATTTTAATAGTTTGCATGGATTATCTAGGATGTTTATTATGATCAGTTAGCTAATGATGGGTACTCAAATGGGATGAGAGCCTACTCAAAAGCTAGCTATTAATTTGGGCGAACCAACCTACTTAAGCACCCGCACCCCAAAGAGCACCCTATACTACTCAACGTGGGACTTAGACATCCCACATTACATTTGGTCTCCATCAATTGGCCCTTTGGAGAGTTAATGTTGTGGCAGTTGCATTCTGCTTCACTTCATTTGGTGATCTGCATCTGACTTCCTGCCTAGTCAAAACCCTCCCACTATTTTGAACTCATTGTTCAAAACCTAGCTATTAATGTGTGCGAACCAACCTAACACAATTGCTCGATTCTTTTATCTCATTGGTCAAAGTTCAATGCTCAGCGTGTTTTGAGATTTGAACTTTTGTTCTCTTGCTAGGCGTAGAGAGATCTGAAGCAGTCGCTATGGGAGCTGATTTGATTATCATGACTGTCAGTGCTGTTGAAGGGTGGACTTTGGAAGACACCAAACTTCTAGAAAGGATTCGATCTAATAAGGTATCACATCATGGTAACTTGATCCATTTTTCTTTCTCTCATCTTCTTTAATTTTAGTATGATCTAAATTTATTTGATGGACATGGATGATGAATCTGAAGAACTAATGTCAGTTTAACAAAGGGTGGTAGAGGTGGCATTGAACAAGAATACCATCAATAAAATATCTCCTTATACATGTAATATCAGGTTATAAATTGGGACATAAACACCAGCCCGCTTAAAATCTGATAATTTAGACTCATTATTCAGCTTGATAGTTGGTACTGAGAAATAATTCTTGTATTTTTATGCTCTACTATGCTTTTGGAAAAGCAAAGGCATTAATTTCCGCTGCTGTCAAATCTTCCCCTAATAACAGAGATCATTGGGATCTTCCACCCCTGCAATTCTTGTGGTCAACAAGATAGATTGTGCTCCTGGTACTGAAATTGGATGGGCCAAAGTGTGTTCCAATTTTTTCAGCAAACATGTGTTTACATGTGCTGTCACTGGTGAAGGACTACAGGAGTTAGAGAGGGTTGTGTTAGAGATAGTAGGTCTGAACAGCATTCCCACTGGGGGACGTAAATGGACGGTTAATCAGGTAATCTATCACTTGGCTTTGTCTCTTTATCTCCTTCGCCCCACATCATGTCATTGCTTCAAAACTATTGTACTTCTGAAAGGGAATTGCAAAGTTTTAGATTTTTAGGCTACTAGGATCATTCTTATATATACTTCCTCTACTTCTAAATATAGGAACTATATAACTAATTTAGGGAAATTAGTTAGGTTAATAAATTGTAAAAAAGTATGTATTAATTTCCTTAAAATATAGAGGGTGAGTCTTAGCACAACAGTAAGGTTGCTGCCATGTGATTTTGAGGTCATAGTTCAAATCCTGAAAACAGTCTATCTGATTATAGGGGTAAGGCTGCACACATCAATCCCTCTCCAAACCCAATCCGGTGGAAGCTTTGTGCATTGGGCCGCCATTTTTTCCTTAAAATATTCCTTCTTTTAACCATTTACATAAGAAATTACCCTATTAATTGCACATGTTGTGTGCAACCAAGAGAGGTAGTTTGGGGGGAAAATAATAAATATGGGACATAAAATAGATTGAGATATTATATTTAGGATAAAACAAACTACATTTAGGATCAGAGGGTGTATATGACTACATTATATGCGTAAAACAGAACTAGAATTGAGGGTGTTATGTCAGTCATTTCTATGCTTTGGTTCTGTGTCTTGGGAACCTAGTATGCTTCCAGCTGAAGAGGAGGGAATCCAACTTACGCCTGTCGCCACTAGTAGGGATCATGTAACCATTGGGCCAAAATACTTTTACTTGGTGCTAGTCTTTATTGACTTCTGGTAATGAAATGACTGGGGAAAACAGAAAGAAAAGAAAGTTTTGTTTTTGATTGTGAAAATGTAGTTATGTATTTTCAGAGACAATGTGCACAACTTGTTCGGACCAAGGAAGCTTTGGAAAGACTAAAAGCATCGATAGAGGAGAAACTACCTCTGGATTTTTGGACAATTGATTTAAGGGATGCAGCATTGGCGCTTGGGCAGATCAGTGGAGAAGATATGTCAGAAGAGGTTTTATCTAATATATTTGGCAAGTTCTGTATTGGTAAATAGAAGTCTGAGAATATGTGATCGATTATGCCCGTTAGATGTTCGGGTTTATATTTTGGATCATATACAAACTTCATCCAGGTCACTATACCAAAGGATTTACTTTGACGGCCAGTGGCCTATTGTCACAATGGCGCATGAACCTCCATAGAAAAGGGGAGTTGCAAGTTCTGTTGGTGGGTGCACCACTTGCAAGTTATGTTGCTCCTTAAAAAATAATTAATTCAATCTGAGATATAATTCCGGGGTATGATTATTTGAATCCTTCGGCATTAAAGCAGCTCTATTATTGAATTAAAACTTGAACCGAAAATCGATGGGAACAATTTGATTGTTAGTCACAGCGGGTTTGAGTTAAGGGCCAATTTCTTTCTTGCTTTACCCTATGTCATTTGAAACCGTGTCAGGTGGTGAGAAAACTGTTTCTCTCAACTAACATGACAACTGAACATTGATAAGGTCCAATTTCTTTCACTATTCTATTTCACACCTTAAAGAAAAAGCTTGATCCATTCGAACAGTCCACATAAACTCGAGCTCATACTTATCATGTTTACATTTTATAATACAGTGATCATATGGCGTTATGCTGACTTGTTATATATGTATGTATATATACATAATATTATTTTATTTATGTTGCCGATCTAACCATTGGTCTAACCAATTACGTTTACAATGTTTTATTTCATTATAAATTTTGTATAAAAATATAAAGTTTGTTTATTACATTTATAACAAGGTGACATGGATTCAAAACCTATGTAGTATAGTAGTAGTGTAGTACTCTCATTTAAATATTATATATAGTTATGAATACTAGACTTTGGGTCAACCGGCCCTGAATTTGGATAGCCGAACCTGAAAAACCATCTAGGCAAAACCGCTGCGTAAATAATCCTCAGTGGATGGTCAAAATTTTGGATGCTTAAATAATCAAGTATGTTACAAATTATAACATTTATTCAGATACAGGAAAAGAATCGTACAGTCAGCATATAAGGAAACGGAACTTGCCGATGCTGGCTGTGATCCTGTCAATGCAGAAAATTTTACATCTATCTAACATGAACATGATTTACACTCTAGAAGGCGAAGATCACTTTGGCCCAATAATAGGTGAGATTCACGACTGGACTTAACCATTACAGAAACAGGAAAACTAATGAACAAGTAACGAGCATTTATTGTATTGTGTACACTTGTGAAGCACCGGCCTTCTATCCAAGTACCTTCCGGAGCTCATCAATCAATTTCGCTCGGTTTGATGGTTCCAACTGCATGAGATTTAGGCACTCACTTTTAGGATGCAATACACAAAGCAAGGTAGCATATGACTTGGGGGGCTAAAGAAAAAGACATGACATGAAGAGATAATATTTACCTTGCTTAAAAGAGCAGCAAGACCTTGAGGTAAAGCTTCCAAATCCAAAACTGAATCGCCAATATTTGTTAGTTGAAGCAGCACCTTTTGGGCACGCAATTCCTTTAATTTATCCTCGTAATTCTGCTGGTCATTCTTCCATGCGAAGAAAGCCTCATCATCCAACCAAGCATCACCTCTCCCTTTGGCAATATCAGAATTCAAATACCAATTTTTGATCAACTCTATTGCAGATATACTAGACATATGGTCACCAGCAGCATCTCTGACACTGTTTATCAGTGAATGTTCACCAATTCTCCTGCGCAATCTCCGGTACAGGAAAGAGCGGGAGTTACACCAGTCCAGAACTTCTCTTATTACACCCTTTGCGGCCATTCTTAGGGAGGTATCATGTAATTCAGCAAATTTGATAGCTATCTGCGTATACACAGGCAAAAGCTGTTTCTCCCGGGATTTAATCTGCTGCTGCAGGGAATCAATGGTCCCAATAGCCCTATTATTCTTGGCTTCCTGTAATTTTGCTTTCAGGTTTATCAGCTGCTG
This sequence comes from Inga leiocalycina, assembly GCA_963242795.1. Taxonomy (NCBI): domain Eukaryota; kingdom Viridiplantae; phylum Streptophyta; class Magnoliopsida; order Fabales; family Fabaceae; genus Inga; species Inga leiocalycina. Next base: position 3,640,567 of record OY725326.1, read on the forward strand.
GTCAAGTCTACCCATGCACTCCAATAATTCCTTTGTCCTAAATTTGATCTCTATCATCCCTTCTGGCTCGAGGACATTCCCTTTAGCTGTGCGATCAGCATACATTTCAATGTGGTCTGAATTAATTCGGCTGTCTACAACAACCCATGCCCCACCACGGAGTTCCCCCATCATTGGGATATATACAAATACAGGCTGCTTGTATGTTCGAAGGTTCTCCACAATGGTTGATCCAGCTTGAAGAATTCCTTCAAAAAGGTCCCTCTGCCCACCTGAAAAACCTCTCCAATTTGCAAGAATGAAAAGTGGGAGCTCTTCTCTGTTGAAATCTAGTATTGACTGGGCTGTCTTAGTTGCAGAATCAGGAAACCAGACCTGCCCTGCCTGAGGAACCACCCTTTCATGAGAATCAAGCTGACCTGGATCAGCTGGTATAACTTGCATCACAGTCTGCGTCTCAACAGCAACAATTCCCACAGGGATTCCTCCAAGCTTTGCCCTTCCTGTAACAACTGTCCTGGCCCATCCATCTAGCGTCTCCACAAAGCTTTCCTTGTCAAAAATTCCACCCAGCCATTTTCCATTACTATCCACAGAACCACATATGGCAGCACGAGGGTCACATGAGTTCTCTGGGAAATACTCCACTGGTCTTTCTGGAGGATCATGGGGTTGTACAATTGGAAGTGTACCACCTACATGAGAAGGAATGTAGCTGAGCCACCTCAATATAGCAGAAACACCTTCAAGATCATCTGAAACAGTAAGATGAACAACTCCATTTGTTGCCATGATCTTAGGCCCACCAAGTTGCATGTGAGAACTGTATACCTCCCGACCAAGGAGTTTGTTCAATGCAGAAAAACCAGTAAGAATAATGGGCTGATCAAGCCTCTGTATGCACCTCATTCCCAGCCTAGCAAGATAAGCCCCTATTCCCACTGTTCTTCCGGTCACGTATGTCAAGGTGAAAGTTTCCTTATATGCCCTTGAATAGGCACTAGCAATAGCTCCACTGCCACTTAGGTTTTCAACCCCTAGACCATCCTCTTTCCCAACAATGCTATCAATTATCCATCTGGTTTCTCCACTTTCCAGCTTCAACTCGTGCGCTATCACAGATGATCCAATCCTACCATAATCCTCAGGTGTTAAGTATACATACTGCAAACCATGCTCAGGGTTAGATTCATTAGACCAACCAACTCTGAAACAAGCTTTGACTTCCTCAGCTACACCTAAACGGGCACCAGAATTTGCTGCTAGGTAAATCAATGGCGATCTTTTCTTACACGCAAGGTCAGTTACTGCATGAAAGAAGGCATCCTCCCTTGGACCGAAAGAACCAGCCTTAAAAGTCACGTCATTTGCTACAACTAAGATTGTCCTTCCATTTGGGAACTCAGGAGTACACATTTCCATTAACCAGGCTACCATGCCTACGTCATTGAGTCCAAGGGGACGCTCCACAGGAACAAGAGGAGTACCCCAATTGCCCTCCTTGTCAGCAAACTTTAGCTCTGTTACTTTTAGAACTTTATCTTTAGCCTTTTGAAATCCTGGGTATTGGTTTGTCCATGATTGCTCCAACGCTGTTTCAAATGCCTGCAAGTAACACATCTCCTCAGGAAAATTGTCTGGTTTGTCTCCAAGAAATGGTCATTGACAAGAAGGGGAAATCCCACACAAATGCAGAAGAAAGTCAAATTTGGAGTCACAAGGTGACTCACCAGTGGAAAATCATAGCAGTATGTGGTGTTGTTCTTCCTTGCTACAAGACGTTTTCGGTCAATGGCTCCCAAAGGTCGATAGTTTTCATTCACTGGTACACCATGCAGAGGGCCCTTCACAGTGACTGAACTGTATATCACTTTGTGTGTGCTGGTATCCTCCAGTTCTCGGTATATCTGCAAATGTATTAATCCACAATCAAATCATGATTCCTGAACCATTTTCATCAATAATTCTTCCAATACCGAAACTCACTTTCTATAGTTGACCAAGAAAAATAGTTGTCCTTGGCTCCTCACCTATTTTTTAATTTTAGTGCCGAAGTATTTCATAGCTGTCTTTTATACACTTGAATTCTCAACTATTTTCAATTGATAAAAGGAGAAAACAAAATTCGAGTTGTTCATCATCATCATTATCATTACTTTCATTTAAAAAAATCTGAAGAGTTTTTCTCTCATAAAGCCTCATCAACCAAAACCTCACCCCACTGAAGAAACTTAAATAGAGGAACAGCTTTCAAGCTTGTGTTGTTTACATCCAGGATGAAACATATCAAGGACTATTTGAGAGTAGGACTAAATGCTAATTAGTAGAATTCCTCCAAATGTACATAAAAATGCTCCTTATTGATTATTAAATGACCAGTGTCCATGCGCATGAGTGTCTAATGGGTTTAAAACTGAATGCAGATTTGTTGATATGATATGGAGGCTAAAAACTAGTCTTTTTTGGAAAGCATCCTTTAACTAGCTGTCAGTCAAAAAGTTGCCACGTGTGAAGTTTTTGTCAAACTTTTAAATGAATAAAAACTTACATGTACAGTGCATGTATGGCCAGTCACATTAGTTACAATAATCCTCCAAGCACCATTTGCTGGTCCAGAAGATGCCATCCAGAGTTTGACTTCCCACTCAGCAACACCTAATCTATGCATTCTTACACCAACAAAAGAATGGATTTTGCATGACAGTTCTTCCAAAATTGCCTCAACTGCTGTTTCTTCTAGGTCAGCATTTATGTCAATTCTCCTGACAATAACATCCCAAATTTCAGACACTGATCAAAGGTTAGAAGACAACTGTATCTACAAGTTTCCAATGATTACTTTGTGTAGGGCAAAAGATCACTAATTTGTTGCTCGCGTATGATATAGAGGTACATATGAGCATGTTCAGGTCTGACAGTGGCATTGTGTGCATTAAGTTCCAACTCCTCCATTGCGGTCAGCAAGGACCTCAAAATGCTTCTTGAAGTGAAAGGCATAGTCAATTGGGCACGAGATATTTCTGCATCTAGCCCTTCATATGAAGAGAATCCATCACTTGTAACCGGTTGCCTTACAAGTGTTCGGAGAAACATTCTTTGAATCGGTTGAGGCTTATGATCTAGAACTGTGTACAAGTGCCACTGACGATCTCGGGATGGAGTATACCGTATATTATCATAGCCTTTAAGTTTGTCCTGTATCCAGAAGGATTTCAATAGAGTCTAAGACCGAGCACACAAGACAGTTTGTTTCTCTCAACTCAATTAAAACATTACAGGCAATGAAAGTCATAAGATAACTGACCAATTCAAGATAAATGGATAGGGGAGGTTCTAGATGACGCAACAAGGGCTCCTCCTCATAATAGAGCTTTTCTGCTGACCAGTAAAAGGAGTGCCTCATGGGGGCTCGACCTTCATCCCTCTGTATGATACAATTAATTACTCCTACACCTGCAGCATGTATAGTAGAGCCTACGTCCTTTTCCTTGAGTATTTTGGCTAACTTATTGATCCTTTCTTGAGCCTGATCCTCATCACCACTACAAATCACCCAAAAAATAAAAGGTATTAGCAAGAGATTGGAGGTCCCAATCACTTGATCAATGAAAAGAAAATTAGTGCACTTGTGATTCAAGAGGGAAATTAAATCTAACCATTTAGTAAATTTCAATAATGACTTTAAGAGCAAGTACTGGAATATTAGTCTAAAACAAGTTGTTAGCTGCATTATAATTGACAAGGCAACAATTTAGATTGAACGTCAATTAGATGATATGAATCTAGTACCTGTCTTGCAGTAAACTCATCTGATTGTTGATGCCTGCCAATGCAATATGCATCATATTGCCATAGTCAACCAGTTCAGCAGAACTATTTGGAAGTGCTCCATGAAAGTTATGGGTTGCTTCCCTTATTGCAGCACTGATTATTGCAGGCAACAATTGAAGAGATTTAATTATAGCCATCACTCCCCATTTTCTCTTGCTATGTTTCTCCAACGATGCTTTATCAGACATTTGGTCTTCAGTTCCACTCTTCCTTTCGACATACTCTTCTAAGAACTCCCATGAAGCAATAAGACCAGATCTGTGCCACTGCATCCTAACACTCCCTTTGACAAGATATGGCTGATAGAAGATATTAAAAATTAGACAATTAGATAATCATCAGAAGAAAATGTATCCATTAATAATGATAAAAGATATACCTGGTACAGCCTGCGAATATAAGTTTCCACAACCCTCCTTAGAAGAGTATGATCACTGTGGTCAAACAAACCTACAAGGGCATCTTCAACTGCCAAGGGGGCACTCACAATGTCCTCCATTCGATCATTAATGGCACTCTTCCTCCTGGGAGTGTCAATATTTTCACCATCCTCGGTGAACATCTCTAGTTCAGAAAGACTTCTAGCGATGCTAGAACGAAGTTCACTCAATTTAGTTTGCTCCAGCAATTGACTTGCCTTAAGAGCCAACTGCATCAAGACAATGTGAGTGTCAAGACTCTCATCAAAATGCTCAAGAAAAATTTGTTGCGAAGATAAAATAACAGTATAGTCAGCAACATGGAAAGGATACACACTAAGGATATATATTTATAATATCACCTCTCAAAAGTAGAGATATTAAGCTCCTAAAAATTAAATACACACAAAACTATGCACTACAGGAAAATCCAACCTCAGAATAATTTGTATGGTTGAGTGCAGAGAAACGGATCAGTTGATCCCTGTAGGCAGCAGGGTTTGGGTAAACCAGTTGTTCCATTAGTCGCAGTATGAGTTTATTTTTACTTTTGACACCCTGAAACCAAAGAATTGTAGCCAATTATAGTAGCAGAATAATGATTTTAAGACCAAAACACATTAAGGAAGCTAATCACTCAAGCTTTGCGTCTGAAACATGTTATACCTGGTGAGAGAGCACAATATCCACAATCTTCAGTAGATCTTTCTTGTATTGGAGACGGAGGGGTTCAATTACATCAGCCTGGATATAAAGGGAAAAGAGTCTGAGTATTTTGAAAACTAAATAATAAAAGAAACATCATTTAATAAGTTCTTGATTTAGATTTAGAAGTATGATAACCCATTGCTATCAACATGAAAGGGATTAATGAAAATTGCTCAAAAGTGAAAGTATTGATTAATTAATTCACAGCACTTACAAGACATTGCAAGAGAAACATCTTCAGATTTAAAACGGTCAACTTCTTTCTTTCAAAAACTTGGAGAAGTAATAAGGCGGAAACAACCACTCATCACATATTATACCATTTACCCAGGAAAACCAGCAAAGAGAGTCAGAATAATCAAACTAACCTGTATGTTATCACTAAATAGTTCTTCAACAGAAAGATACTCCTCAAAAAGGGATTGAACAATAATACGAGCATGGCTCTCTCGTCCCCCCTCATACGACTTCACCAGACTCATCAGAGGTTCAACAAGCCTTTCTTGGGCTCCTTTTTCTTTGTCAGGACAGGAGGAAAGATGAGCCTGCAGCATAAGACACCCATGAGTTTGCTCGCATTGGAGGAGGAAAATCAGAATATATATTAAAAAATAATAATATATTTAAAAAAGAAAAGAAAAAAGAGGAGCTCACATCAAGGATTCCCTTCAATAACTTGGCGGGGAAGTCAACATTTTGGGAGTTTGAAATCCTCTCAAACTCTTTGTATTTTGATTCCAACTGAGAAATAAAACAGTCAAGGCCAGGTTAAATCACTCTTCAGATGTTAAGCCAGATGGCAAAGCCAGAAGGGGTAACCTTACCTCATTTTTGAGATCTTTGGGAAGACGAGTCGCCAAAACAGCCAGGCACTCTTGCCATTGAAGGAAAGGCAATTCAGGACTATCAAGGCAATAGAGTAAACTTCGCATAACCTGTATACAGCCGTCAAATTTAATAATTAAGCAAGCATGTCAAAGACAGATTAATGTTACATGCAAGAAGTTATAAAGCCACGACAGATCACTTATGTGAAGCTAAAAAAATGCATTAGTCAAAATTCATTATTAAGACATCAAGGTCAAGAAGACACTCACTTCCTCAATATTATGCTCATAGCCAGCCAGAATCATGCGTGCTGCATTTAAGCTTGCAGCACATTTCTGATGAACTTTGCCGGAAATTGCAGTAGGAGGACCCAAAACTGGTAAGCTCCCATGAAACGGTTCTGCTTTTCTTACAGCTGAAGGATCGTCTAAATCAAGCCTTGCTATAAGTTCACCGGCCTAAAAAAGAAAATGCTTTCTTAAACTTCATAGTAGTTCGAACAAATATTTTTGTTGTGGGACTGGTAAATACCTGCATTGCTTGACCTTCAGTCATTTTAAAATGAACAACTCCAGAAGCAGGTGAGAGAAGAGGCATACACATCTTCATGACCTCAACCTCTGCATATGGTGAGTCTGCATCAATATGACTATCATCTGTAACCAAATATCTCAGAAGCTTGCATGGTGTCTCCGCAATTAGTTTCGATGGATCATGATCATTCTGCAAGTAAATAAGGTTTTGAGGTCAACCTCAGCCCAAACAAATTGCAGACCTTTGGGTAGAAATGAACTCATGTAACCTGAAGCAAGCAAGTTCTTCCATCTATTAGAAGACGAGTTCCAGCTGCCTCTTCCTCTGCATATATCACATGACTGTTTCCATCCAACTGCAATAAGTGAAACGATGATCAAGAAATTGAATATCAGATTAAAAATCAAGGAACAGTTTTACAGTGCCGCCATGCAGGAGGGATCCAAGTTTTCCATATGTCATGGTAGTGTTTTGAAATTTGGAGACTTCAAGATAGAGGAAAATAACATGTCCACGAAAAACTCAAAGTAAATCTAATTCTACATCCAACTACACAATTATTGGGAGTTTTAGCACTGACATTCATGCCCACATAATAATAATAGTAATAATAAAAGGATTACATTTAAGGAAATGTAAAAAGGTTTACAAAGGATTAAATAATCCAAGTCTCAATGTTAATAGTACAGTGATGGGGTTAAACTAAAAGGACAAAGGTACAAGCACATGCAAATAATAGTTTAGAGAAACAACACTTGCCTGCAATAGCAAACCTCCATCCCGTAAAGTATGTATCTCTGCTTCTATTTCTGATTCATTCATCCTCAATCTATAACTTCCTGGTCCTCCTCTTACCATGTCAATCTGTAAATCATTTTATGAGATTTTGATTGCACAACTGATCAACATGTGCAGTAGCAATGCTAGCATGACACTCCAACAAATTAGGAAACTCGTCAAATGGAGTTCCATAAAACTGATCCCAATAACAATGGTTACCGTATATTTGCTTCCTTCAATGTTCAAAGACACTTGAGAGTGGACAAGAGATATGTGCTGGAATAGTTATTCACAAAAATCAGTACCATTTGGAAATAATGGAGTTAAAGATACAGGTGCTTAGTAGATTGTTCTCCCAATTAGATACTATACCTTTGGAGGGATTTGTCCCTTTTCAAGATAGCCAACATAGTCTGAAACCAAAGCTGCACTGCTAGCAGAGGCTTTCTGCATTAATTAGAAGCATGGGTCATATATTTCACAATGTCAATAATAAAAACTGAAAAGGACAAAAAGAGGGGGGTTTTGCTTACATAGAGTGCCCCTCCAACGACAGAAAGATACCAAGGTGGCCTTTCTGCTCTAACCCTCATTGCAATTCTACTGTCCAACCATCCCGTGTGGATTTTGTTGTCTCTGTAGTCTGAGGCCTGAGACCAATTGTCATAACAATGAATATTATTTCTACATTATCAAAAACTTCATACGGAATAAGTAATCAGCATGTGAGAATATTACATTTAAAAGATCTATAGTATAGTCAACATTGGTACGAATTTCTCCCCGAATTTGAACCTCCTTCAGCCCAAGAACCATATTTGCAATTGCTAAAGCCCTAGACTCTCCAAATGCAAAAACATGCCCTGAGTTACAAGAAAAAGGGATTAGAAACTTGTGGAAATTAAGTTACAAAAAGAGACTTGCATACATCCATGAACGTACCAACAAGAAGCAGCACAAGTTTCATAGTTAAAGAAAGAGAATTTTGTAAAATATCATTATAAATAACAATGCAGTAGCTTTAAAAGTTGAGGCTCATGAGGCAAGATTAAGAATGTGTTTGCAATGAAGAGAGATTGAGTACTTCAATACAACTGTCTAATTTTAGTTAGTATACAATGAAACAGCAACGTAATAAAATTTTTAGTATTCCAACCAACCCACCCACCCATAAATCCAGCTTAACTCCCTCACTGTTGCTCTACAACTAAGGCCATGCGTGCCAGTATTAACCATATTTATCATATCATGCTAAGTTCCTTCTCAAAATAAATCATCATAGATTCATATATTTTCATGACAGCCTAAAGTCCGCACTTGCTTAAAGCTCACAATGATGTCTTGAACAATTAGAAATAAGAGTAGCTATTTCATTACCCTTTCTGCCCCTTTAATTCTGTAAACAAAAGTTGATACTTACCAAACTGAGAATCTGAGAATTCATGAATTCCTCCTCCGGACTGCATATGTACATCACCAACAACTTTTAGCCCTTACACATAGAAGCTACATCCATATATTAAGAAACAGAATCACCTACCTTAACAGAGAAGTATGCCCACACATTTGGCTTACTTTTAAAGCTCAGCTCCTGCCAAAATATTGCAGACCAATATAAGAAATGAGATGGGGAACATGCATAAAGAAACATGGAATTTCTGCTGGACTTAGTAACTAACCAGCACTTTCCCACTTGTAGGCTTAAAACCATCATCAGGGTCCTCACTTGTCACCCGTACAGCCACACAATGGCCTTTTGGCCTTGTAGATTCAGCTTTGTCAAAATCAAAAGGAGTGGCTAAAGCTGCTGTTTTCCTCCAAGCATCATAACCCCCACCATGTTCCACCCCATAGAAACGCCTCATCTCTTTTTAACAAGAGAAATATAAGGTAATGTAGTACATCAAGTCAGTGGGCAAACAACAATAAAGCAACGAACTAATAAATTTTATCTGCCATTATACCAGGAATTTGCCAGAGAGGGATGCCCATCCCAACAGCAACCTGTGCTGCCGGCAGATTTATCTCTGCTATCCACTCAGTAACAGGATGTTCAACCTATGAAGAAATCAATTGAAGAATCAGTCAGACTGATGAAAATATAGTTAAAAGAAAGGAAAAATGGAAACAAAAAACAATATAGTTATCAAAAAATTAAGGCTACGAATGGTTTGGAGAAGAGAATGAACTATGCTTATATAGCCATTTTTCAAGTAGATATAAACTAACATAGTAATGAATACCAATGGGAAAAACAAAATCAACAAGACAATTGTACAAATCGTAAGAAACTAAAAATTGTGCTGCAGGCCAAAATTAAGATTATATTACCTGTAATCGTGGGTTCAGCTCCAAAAAGTAGTACTCGCCAGTCTCCATGCTGAATAGATACTCAACTGTAGCTGCACCAATGTAGTTTACGCTTTTAGCCAATCTTCTAGCTGCCTGTTCCAGTTTTTTCACTGTATCCAGAGGAGCTACCGTAATGGGTCCCTCTTCAATGATCTGTTTATAAATAACTGGTTAGACCTTTCAGCAAATTCATTTTATTATGATAATCTGGAGCAGCAACAGGATATATTATCATACTTTTTGGTGCCTCCTTTGAACACTGCAATCACGACTATGCAAAGCAGCAACATTTCCATACTGATCACAAAGTAACTGGACTTCCAAATGTCGGCTCTGATTGGGGCGGGGGTATTATCAAAATATGATCAAGACTCCAAGCATCATGGTTGTTCACATCAAAGTTCAGTTCAGGATCATACCTGGGATGCTACCTTCATTATGAATATAGGAGAACCTGGAACTTCCCCTTGAACTTGCTTGAACAATGCCCTGACCTCATCATCATTATGAACCTACAATATTCAAGTGCCCTTTAACTTCTAAACTTCATTGAATAAATAACAAGTACAAGAAAGGGTGGACACAAATTATCCCAGCACTATAAGTATACATCTAGTTCTCTGTTTGAAAGTAACTTACATAGATGGAAGACAAAATTGGTTTGCAAATTCAACTGCACAAATATGAATATTATAAACAAACCTTTCTTATGCCTTTACCACCACCACCCCAAGATGCCTTAATCATTGCAGGGTAACCTACAACTTGACAACTAGCAATCGCTTCCTCTGGTGTATAAACACATGCTTGTCGGTAAATATCATCAGGAATAGTAATTAAACAATTCTCAGGGGGAATTTTCACCTGTAAGAAGAAATTTCAAGTCCTAAGTTATGATGTCAGTTAAAAAAGGAAGGCTCTGTTACAGGAAATTGAAACTTACATGAGAACCACTCCATGGAAGGGTTGGCACATCTGCTGCTTGAGCAATCAATGACGAACCAATTTTATCTCCTAGTGCTGCCATAGATACAGAAGGGGGTCCAAGAAAGACAATTCCTTTAGCATTTAAAGCATCTGGCAGTTCAGGATTCTCTGATGCATGACCCCAACCAGGCCACACTGCGTCAACATGAGTTATCTCAGCCACCTGAGAATAACAAACAGCTTAGATGTTGTACCAGGTTACAGGAATTTATTATTAAATAAACGACTGAATCAATAAGAAGACTGTAACAGGCTGCAGCAAGTTACAGGTAATATTAAAGGTTAATAGCTAACAGGGTCAAATTATGCAAAAGCAGCAGCAAATTTTTATCAAATGTATTGTGATAAAAAGCAGTACCCAGTTGTCCACTTGATAGAAACTTCAAATTCAATGGAAGATTACTCTTTGAATGTAGAAACAATATAAATAAACTCCAAGTATAAAATGTTTGTTGCACTTTTCTGTTCACTGCTTATCACAACTAACTGTTCTTTGCAAATTACAATACCAAGAGAAGTTTTAAATTGAAGAATCTCATTTAAAATACTGCACATACCTCAACAACAAGTTGTACGTTGGCATAGTTATTGTTATTGGTCCCACCAGGAACTTCAACAAATTGATCGGCCATTCTGATGTGTTCTGCATTGATTCTCATATCCTCAGGAGTAGCCATGGCAACCAACAAGATGGCCTTCTCCGTGCCAAATGTCTCATAGGCCCAGGTCCTAACACTACGTATAAACTTGACTGCTGCCATTCCATTGTTTGCAATTAGTATGCTATGAATTGGCCTCTTTCCCCCAAGGGCGTGGCAGAAGTCGTCTACTACAGAGATTGTAGCAGAATGCCTATTTGGTAGTATACCATTTATGAATCCATTCCCTTGCCCGGTGCCCGCCATATTTCTTCTTCTGCACAGCTTAAAACAGATTACAAGCAGCTCGGCACATCAAAATTCAATCAGAAATAGGGATTTTATTTTTTTTATTCAGCAGTTATGTTATTTGTTGAACAACTGAGTTCTGCGAACCATTTAAAGAGCGCTATTCTACTTCTTGACCGGACCCTTCGTAGTGTGTTTAAAATATACAAAACTACAGATAGACGTAATCAGTAAAGTTGCGCTCAACCTTCACGGCCAAGATTTTTTTTTTTTTGGACCAATTGCCGCCAGGATTGAAACGAAGAAAAATGACGAGGGCAATAAATAAATGAATATAACTGTCCGTCGTTAGATGAACTCGTATAGGCAAAACGTTTTCTTAATAGGTGAACCTAAGTACTAACTAAGAACATGTAATAAGTCCATTCATCCAGTAACTGCAACTTTTACTTCTACAACTAAACAAGACATTGTCGTTCAGTCTCTCTCATATGCGGTATTGTGGAAACGTCGATTGCCAAAAGAAAAAGGGAGGGGGTGGGGAGAATTCAAATGATAACTTCCAGCTTTTCAATCTAAAAAATCATCCGCACTCGAGACTGTCTTTTATCTAGAAAAGGCAAATCCATCTCACAAAAAGAAAAACTTGGGAGGTCCCGAACCCAATTCCAGACAATAGGAGGCAAAGATTTTTCTGTCTTCAAGACTAAAACTAAAAAATTACACTCCAAAGGCATATAAATACAGAAATCACGGAAAAAGATCGAAACTCAAGCACCGAATAGAGAATATCATGGAAGGACGAAGAAGAATGGATGGATCACGGACCTTGGGGCAGAGGCAACAGAAGCTGGAAACTCAGAAGATGAAATCAATCAATTTGGTTGATAACTGTGCAATATTCCGAGCCTAGAAGGGGAAGCAATAAAATAAAATAAAATAGCACCACAGAATGTTAAGGGATTGGTTCAGTGCATGTATGGTGGTCATGCACAAGCCAGAGAGTGAGAATAATAGTTAAAGAAGTTGCAGAGAGGTAGGTTGGGTTTAGGTTGGATGGGTGGGTCGCTTGAGTTATAACGGCTTTTATGAAAGGTGCACGTGGAATCTGCCACTGCCATCCCACCCTTAAGAACAAGTAGTAGAAGAAGTAAGTTCCCAGCTACCCGCCTCTCATGTCTCAACACTTAAATCCTTTTCCCTTCTCTCTACAACTAAACTCCCCACTTTTTTAGTGCGTTCAATTAGTTAATAATAAAGGTGCAGATATACAAATAAAACGGGAAAAAATAATTGGAGTAAAATAAAAAAAAAAAAAATAGGGGTAGGAACGCACATTACAGATTGAATGAATGATGGTCCTTGGTTGACTTTTGGGTTGGGTGGTGCAGTCCACCAACCCTTCTACTTGTCATTGGATGAGTCAGATGTGAGAGCCATCTACCCCTTCCTAGGTTAAATTAAATATAAGGTAAAATTGATTTTTTTTTAGAGATTAAGAGAGTTAATTAAATTATTTTAGATTATTTTTATTATTATTTTTTCAAACTAATTAATTTGACTGATAAACTAATATATGATATAAGAATACACAACATATCATATAATTAAGTAACTTATTTAGCTTCCTTAATTTCTCTAAAAAAAATCAACAATGTCTTATATTTAGAATCAAAGTAAATATCATATTTAACTAATACTATCGTCCCCTTCCTACACTCTCTCTCTCTCTCTCTCTTGCATGTTTGTTTAGGATTTACATCAAAATCCCAATGGGGAAGGGGTGTGATTGGAATTGATGATGATAGATCACAGGCGACAGTTTCAATTAATTATATGGGTGTTGTTGTCATTTGTGTTGATGGGGGGCGGTTTGTGGTTAGGAGTTAGGCGTCGTAAGCAATATTACTACTCCGGTCTTTATTAAATATACATATTTTGAACACTAAATAACGTATATCAATATTTAATGAGAAATATAAGGGAAAATAATGATAGAAAATTAATGATTTACCTTATAATCAGGACAATAAAATTTCTTAATCACCCCCCTTAGTTATGAATTCTGATGAGAGATGACTGAAGCTGCCTTATAATGGGTTAGAGGGAGTATATGAAAAACGTTTGATTTCGCTATCTTGGGAACTTACCGTATCCACTATCCAACTGGCTAAAGAACTCCAAGTTGCGAGTGTGATAGCGGCTGCATTTAGTGAAGTGCCAAACGGGTCCTTAAAAAATGGCCGAACAAGTCAGTAATGAAAATGATTGTTTCCATCTTGAGATGCTAGTCAAGTGGGCTTTTTCAATCCACATATGCAAATATTTTCTGTTATAAAGTCTTGACAGGCATGATGGAAGAACCAACTATCTCAGACCCGTAAGTCATAATCTTCCCTTTTATTTTTGGTTAAAGTTTATCCACCGCGAAGTATTTTTTTTTTTATATTCAACGTTTTAAAATATTTGTGATCTAATTTTATTTTTAAAGTATTTTATTTAGAATGATTTTAACCTTTTTGTCAACTCGAAAAAAATCTATTGAGTGAAGATGTGGCTAGCACCCCAAAAAAAACTTTTTGCAACCCCCAACATCCTAAAATAATTGTTTGTTGGAAATTATTAAGGATTTAGGTTGGAAGCATAAAAAAATAAGTCTAAAGATATGTAAGATGACTATTGAAAATGTTAGAGATGAATGCTGAAAATACAGAATATGAGCATTGAAAATATAAAAGATAAATGATAAAAAAAATTTAACTCAAAAAATGTTTTAACTGCAAAATTGCACTAGATAATTAATTTAGGACATTGAATACTAATTAAAAAAATACATTAGTGTGGTGGATCACATTACTTAACATGTTTTTTGAGAATTAATGGTAAGATTAAATTATTTGTCAGAAAATATATTTTAAAAGCAAAATTACATGTAAAAAATACTTTGAGTAAAATTGCCCATAAAAAATACTTTATAAAAAAAATTACCACAAAACATTTAAAAGTATTTGATGCATATAAAAAAATCTTTCAAGGTGCGTATAAAAAAATGCTTTAGAATGATAGATACGCTAAACCTTTTATTTTGTTCACCCGCAGTTGGAAATGAGAGAATTTGTGTTAAGATTTGAGTGTGAGGTTAGGTTTGAGATTATAGGCAAATAAGAAATTTTGCCGAGATATGTCGTGCAAATTTTTGTTGTAAAAGTCAAAATGCGTTACTTGTAAGTATTTATGCATAATTTTATAGCTAAAAATCTAAAATGACAAGAACTTAAGGAAAGAAAGGACTTGTTAGAGTCCTTTTTTTTTAATACATGACTTAGAGTCTATATTTAAACCAACCTTTACGGAACCAAAATGAAGGAAATGAAAGGTTTTGCCGAGACGTGCCGTGCAAATTAAAGTCAAGGCAAGCACAGGCACAGCCCGCTATATGTACGGATGCTATAAAGCCAACAAAACCACACAAGTTATCTTCTTCTGCTGGTGTCCCAAAATTCATATGCAGTTTTTTTTTTTTTTTTGAGAATCTTTTAAAAATAATTTAAAAGTTAGAAAATGACAAATAAGGTATTTTTTTAAAAAATTTCGGAATTATTTATCAAATTTCGATATTTTCTAATCAACTTTTGATAAAAATACCTGATTTATCATTTTCCAATTTTTAAGTTCTTTTTTGGGATTCTCCCTTCTTTTTTCATTCTCACGCTTTATATTCAAATTCTTTTTTTTTTTGGTAAAATGCGGGGCTCACGCCCTATTCATTAATCAAAAACTAAACGAGGATATGCCACCCCACAGAGTCCCTATACATATACTGTCTAATTTGCAAAGGTGGATCATCATACATCTCTACCAAATTTTCCTGTCCTATGCTTATGTTTGCTAGAAGGTCAGCACACGTATTTCCCTCCCTATACACATGTTGGACTCTAAAAGATGAAAATACAATTAACTGACTCTTTACAAGCTTTAACAAATTGTTGTCAAACTCTGCACCATGCAGCACCTGCTCAACCATACATACAAGTGCAAAAGAATCACTTTCTAAAATCAGTTTCTTTACCTTTAAATCACCTGCCATTTTCAAACCTGTAATTGCACCCCATATCTCTGCTTTTACCGCTGAGCAATTACCAAGGCTTCTGGAAAATCCCTTTATCCATCTACCATCACTTCCCTGAAGTAGACCCCCACATCCAGCTCTACCAGAATTTGCTTTATACGCACCATCCACGTTCAATTTCACCCAGCCCTCATCCGGAGCATCCCAGCATATATTCTGCATACTCCTCCTGTGCCCATTACCTCCACACCATAGATTCTAAGTTTGAAGAACACAAACATATCTCATGATTGGTGTCTTTAAATCTGTTGGAGCTTGATAATTCTCCACAAATAGAGACATATTCCTGACAGACCAAAGCTTCCAACATGTAACTCCAAATATTATCTTCCATTCGTCATCCCTACTACTTAAGTTTCCCTTCATCCATTCTCTTCCCTAAAGCTTGTAGAATTCATCCTCTTCATCCCTTATTCCTAGTGCAATCCACACCATCCGAGCAGTTGTACAGTCTCTCAACACATGTGTGCGTGTTTCTAGTTCCCCATCATTTTTGAAACACAGACCAAAACACCCAAATCAGTGCTCTCTTCATTCCCCTGTAAGCAGTCTATTATGCACTGCAAGCCAAAGAAAAACTTGAATTCTACGAGGTCCTTTCCATTTTCAAACCAGCCTCCAGATCTCATCCTTTGAACCCCTTTCCTCTCTCAACTTCTTATACATCTCTGAAACAATATAATTGTTTTTTAAATTGGACCCCCATTTTATTTTGTCAGCCCCAAACTCATTACAAGGTGGTGGTACAACTCTTATTAAATCACATCCCTCTTGTGAAACAAGTTCTTGTAATTTTTAGTGATTCCAATCACCATTGTGGTTGACCAATTCTCTCACCGTGCACATCTTATTCTCTTCCTTCAAAGAACCTATACAATGATTAATCATTTTACTCCCATCATCAACCCACTTATCCAACCAAAAACTAACCCTTCTTCCATTCCCCACTTCCTAATGTACATTATCAATCAGATTTGACCACAATTTTCCCACATCTTTCTAAATCTCTGAATCTGCATTTTTAATAATACATTCCTTACTCTCATCCATTCCTCTCCCATATTTCCCTTTCAAAACCAAAGAATAAAGGCTTTTAGGCTTAGCAATCAAATTCCACCCAATTCTTCCCAAAAGCACATCATTCATGGTCCCTAGTTCCTTCAGTCCATATCATCCTCTTTCCTTGGGTGAACATAAAACCTCCCAACTCACAGCTGGTATCTTCCACTTTCCTTCCTCCATCCCCCATACAAACTGCCTCTGTAATTTAATCATCTGCTGTCTAACACCATTAGGAATATGTGAGTGTTGCATATAATAAACAGCCATCTAATTTGTGACTGATTCTACTAGAGTAAGTCTACCAACTAAAGAAAGTGTTTGCTTCTTCCAGCCACTTAGTTTATTCTCCATTTTATCCAACATAAACTGAAACTTCCCTCTCGTACTCCTTCCTCTAGTTACATATACGCCTAGATATCTTCCTAGATCCTCCATCCTCCTAAATCTTGAAATATCACATACCTCCTTCTGCATGACTCTATTCGTATTTTTTGAGAAAAAAATACATGTCTTCTGTATATTAATTTTCTGCCCAAATATCCTCCCAAACTCCTCTAATACTTCCATTACTGTGCTGATTTGCTCTTTTTTGCTTCACAAAATAATAAAAGATCATCAGCAAATAACAAATGAGAAATTGCTATACCCCTTCTACCCATTCTCAATGGAATCCATTTCTTCATATTTACACAATCAGCAATCATGTGGGATAGCTTCTCCATCCCCAAAACAAACAAATATGGAGACAAAGGGTCTCCTTGCCTCAGCCCTCTTCCTGAAAAAAAAACTCATCATTTTTAGTTCCATTCTACATCACACTCATTATTGTTGTACTAATGCAGCTCATAATCACCTTTCTCACATGGTCCTCCAAACCAATTTCTAACAAAATCTTATCTATAAAATTCCATGACATTCTATCTTAGGCTTTTTCTAAATCGATCTTAATAGTCTTATACCCTTTTTCCCCTGCATTCTATTCATGGAGTGAACCATTTCCTTTGCAATTATGATATTATCATGAATGTTGCACTGTGGAACAAAGCTAGTTTGAAATGGTGAGATTAACTTGTCCATCAAACCTTTCAATCTATTAACTACTAATTTAGACAATCATTTATAAAGGACATTACATAGAGCAATAGGGCGAAATTCACTCACCTTTTCTGGCTTCTCTATCTTTGGAATGAGCACCAATAGAATCTTGTTCACTTCTCTAATCAATTCTGGCTCCTTCCACATCTTTTGGACATACTCACTAACAAAGCTTCCTACTACTTGCCAATTCTCATGATAGAACACTGCTGGAAAGCCATCTTCCCCAGGGGCTTTGAACCCACCAATTTGGAAAAACGCCTTTCGCACCTCATTTCGTGATACATCTCTATTCAAGCCCCTCAATATCTCTTGGTCCACCTTCCCCCACCTCTGGTTGGTGTTAATCCACCCTTTATCAACAACATCTTCTGCAAATAATTGATTATAGAATGTCTGGAATAAACTAACAATATCCTTCTCATTCTCAATCCATTCTCCCACATTATTCTTCAGCATTTTAATCTTGTTCCTTCGTCTTCGTATTACCGTTTTTGTATGATAATACTTAGTATTTTTGTCCCCCTCTTCAATCCACTTCCCTCTTGACTTTTGGAACCATAAAAGTTCTTCTTGATTCAAAGTATCCAGTAAATCTGCCTCAAGCTCCTGTTCAAGCTCTATAAGGAAAGGATTTGAGTACCTTTCCAAAGACTTTTGTACTCCATCCAGCCTATTTAACAACCTCTTCTTCCTCTGCTCAATCTTCCCAAACACCTCCTTATTCCATGTTTCTAAATTCTGTCTTAATCTGCACAGATTTTCTCTCGCCTCCTCCTTACTCTTCCAACTATTCCTCAACAAATCATCAAACTTCTCATGTAATTGCCACGCAGCCAAGTATCTAAAAATTCTCTTGCCTCCATTATAATTTTCTAGGTGCAATTCAATGACTAAAAGATGATGGTCTGAACATATTCTTGGAACAACTTTTACTACAGCATCTTCAAAACATTGCTACCATAAAGTATTGCTCAGACATTTATCCAGCCTCTTGTACACTCACTCCAACCCCTCCCATTTTGGCCCCTTCCATGTGAATAAAGGCCCTTTAGCATCAATATCAACTAAATCACAGAAATTAATCCAGTCATTAAATTTATTGCATCTAGCTGCATTTATCTGTCCCTCTCCTTTTTGCTCCAGTGGTGTCTTGATTTCATTAAAATCCCCTCCTATCAGCCATGGTTCCTGCACATTCTCACCCAATTCTTTAATCCTTCCCCACAGCTAATTCCTTACTTGTTCGTTTGGACTTGCATACACAACAGTAAACAACATTTTATCATTCCCAATCTGCACTCTACAATGCACAAATTGTGTTTCTTTAGTCAACAGCTCTACTTTAACATCTTCCAAATCCCAAAGTAACAAAATCCCTCCTGAGAACCCCTCTGCTTCCATCCTAATAGAGTGTTTAAATCCCCATTTTTTGATTATCCTACTAGCAATAGTCCCGCTGACTCGTGGTTCTAATATAGCCACAAATTCGACTCTATACCTCCTATTCAAATTCATTTTTAATTGTTCATGGCTTTCAAATAAATATCTGTTCTTGAGGATACGAGAGATAGATAAAAACTTGAATATTTACCGAAGATTATTGTATTATTTTTTTTAGCATTTGAATCCTGTTGAGACGTGAACAAATTGGAGGAATGAAAAAATGTACAAAACCCCATAAAACATGTTAAAAATATGGTAGAAATTAAAATAAAATTGCAGTGACCCTGAGAAATTGGATTGATCATTATTTATAAGTAGTGAGACTCCCTATAAAATTTTTCGTTATTCGTTTATTTATGTCATTACATCATCCAGTTCTCGACACAAGATCTATTATCCGTATTATTCTATAAAACATATATGACTTAAACGTCTTTTTTTTTTTTTGAAGCACACAAGCGTATCTCCGATACTAAATATAATATCTAGTTGATTTTTTAAGAAATATTAAATAAACGAAATAAGTTATTTAATTATATCATATATTGTGTATGATAAATTATGTATTAATTTATAAGTTAAATAAATTAGTTAAGAAAATATATATATATATATATATATATAACTAATTTAATCAGTTCCCCAATTTTTTTTTAAAAAAAAGTCACTCAGAATTTATATTTTAAAGAATACATCCCATAACCCCCCCCCCCCCACCAAAACGCCACGTCCCACCCCCCAAATATGAACAATTGATCCTAAGGAACATGAAATTGGAACAAGAGTCGGGGAGTCTTTTTTTTTAATCTTAAATTATTATCGTAGGAACATTAGAGTATCACAGACTATCAAATGATCCAACATTACATCCCTGGACATAAAAAGATGTTCCAACTTGAAATTACGCTCCCACCCCAAATATGAACAATTGATCCTGTGGAATATGAAATTGGAACAACAGTCAAGGAGTCGTTTTTTTTTAATCTTAAATTATTCTCGTAGGAACATTAGAGTATCATAAACTATCAAATGATCCAACATTACATCCTTGGACATAAAAAGATGTTGCAACATGCAATTACGCTCCCACCGCTGATAAGGAATGAGCGTCTATTTGATGTAAGATCTATTTGAGGTTTGTTTGGACTAACGGTGGCAGAAGTTTTTTTTTTAATATGACTTTTGTAAACTTAATATATAAGATAAAGATTATATTATAAATATGATTTATGTTTAGATTGACGGTAGTAGAAATGATTTTTTTTTTTTTTCAAATTAAAACTTGTTTGGATGCTTATCTGAAAAGTAAGTTTAGATATAAAATTACTGAAAATGGCATGAATCTTTTTAAATAACACATATTATATATATATAGTGATAATTTTAAGAAAAAAGTTGTAATTATAACTATAAAAAATAAATATAGTTAATTATTATTGGGAAAAACTTGAAACTACTAAAATACTTAATTATAATAAGTATGAAAACAATTAACATATTGGGAAAAATTTGAAAATACCTTGATATATATATTTAATATGTATATCTATTATTTAAAAAGTAAGTTTAGATAGAAAATGACTGAAAAAAACTTGAATTTTGTTAAGTAATAGACATTTATATTACAGGTATATAATGGAATAATTTTAAGAGAGGTATTAAAATTAAATGAAATGCATTGCATTTTCTATTGTTTTAATCTTGTTGTAAGGTTTAGTGTTTGTTTGGGATGACTTATTTTTTACTTATAAGTACTTATAATTCGTGATTTACGGTATACGAGATAAGTAAGTGAGAGGAGTTTTGTCTCGATTTACGTAATAAGTGCTTGTTTCCCAAAAATAAGCTATTCCAAACCTAGCATATTGAGTTGAGCCTTTGCCTTCCAGATTTCTATTCAAAAAAAAAAACACCCATAAAAAATTCACACATTAAAGGGAGAGGAGAGAGGGCTTGCTGGTAGATAAAAATAAAAAAGAGTAGCTCAACTTGCTGCACCCCATAAGCCACAACAAGTGGCTTTTGTTCTAGTAGGGATGTACATGGGCAGGGCTGGGCAGGGCAGGGCATGGACCATGCCCGATGCCCAGCCCGGAAAAAGAACAGGCGGCATTTTGCAGCCCGTTGCCCGGCCCTGCCCAATGAAAGCCCTAGTAATTTCGGGCTGGACTGGGCAAGGTGGGCTTGTGTGCCCAAAAATCTCTCAAAAATTGAAAAATAATGAAGTATTAAATAATGATAATACAAAAAAAATATAGTTTGGTATTTCAAAAACTTATTTTATACCATCGTTCTTTTAAGATTTTATTACTTAGATTCGATTCATGGGCCAATAAAATAAATTAATTCAATAGAAATTATTTTCTTATTATTTGAAAATAATTTACTTTTCAAAAACTCAATTTATCCACTTTTAATTAAATATGTGTATGAAAAAATATGCCTAGTAAAGACAAAATATGTTTGTTCATTAAATTCTAATTGAATGGTAAGTAAATACTTGTTTAATTATATATACAATATATATATATTTTTAAATACAATTATACACACATATTGGGCAGGGCCAAATGGATAGAGCATCACACCTTACCCGGTGCCCAGCCCTGCCCAATGTTTGGCCCTGACCAAAAATGCCCAAATGATTTATGGGCGTATTTTTTAGGGTCGGGCTAGTCATTTTTTTATCGGGCTCGGGCGGGCATTACAGGCATTTAGGCCTCATGAACACCCCTATGTTCCACTATAAGTTAGGAGGCAAAGTGACTTATGATCTGCCGTTATCCCAAACAAAAGGTTGGAGCTTTAGTGCATGTTTGGGAAAGCGTTTTGTACAGGAAAAACGCACTTATTACGCAAGCCGAGAAAAAACTCCTCTCACATACTTGCCTCGTATACCGTGAATCACGAATTATAAGCACGTTTTGGACAAAAATAAGCCATTCCAAACGCACACTTAGTTTTTTTTACTGTTGAACGTGACTTTTTCTTCAATCAGCCCTTTCTCAAACACACCCTTACACATCTTATGTTTTAACAGACGCTTGTTCCCTTTTGATGTCACAACTCACGAGTGACATTACAATTTTGTCAAAGGTTTGATAGTAATGTGGTACATATCAATTAATAGTTTATGACACCAATTTTGTTGTAATACTCAATAGATTAATCCAAGAGCAAAAACTCCTTGAACAAAGAACAACAAGAGTTTGAAGAAATGACTCAGAAAACTCTGTACCCGCTGAAGAAATAAATTCTGACATCTCCAACTTCAACAGGGACAAGCAAGACACTTGGAGGAACATCCCCTAAAGCTGCTTAGTACGCAGCTACGCCTTTCACAGCAATCCGAATTCCGATCAAAACAAGAATGGCTTCCTTTCCATATAACTGAGGTGGTTCATGAGCGGCAAAATCCATGGTCTATTATTACTCTACCTCACCAAGAAGATGCGTTTCTGATTCCTTCTCAATATGAATTTATTTTCATACTTTGTTGAGTGATAAATATAAGATAGTGTTGACTTTTTTTTATATGTTAAAAAAATTAATTAAATTACTTTAAAATATTTATCTTTATCATTTTTTCTCTACAAATATTTTTCTTAATTTATATACTGATATATAATATAAAAATACATAACATATGATATGATTAAGTAATTTATTCACCTTCCTTAATATTTCTCAAATATCAGTGAATGCCCGCGCTTTAGCTGGGCAAATCAAATGGAAATGACTTTGAGCCCACTGGCCAAAAAAACAGAGAATTTGAGCCCATTACCCATCTTGGTGATCTCCATTTAAATATAAGAAGCCCGATCATTTATTTTTGTTTCCGGTCTCAACTCACGGCATATATGGAGATAATTTTTTTTTTAATTGTAATGACAAGAGAGAAATCTCTGGGGGCCATATAAGGCCATTACATCATAGAAGAAAATGCAATATAAAACAACCAAATTTTAATCTAAGTCCGCTAATATTTGGAACGAACAAAAAATAGGAAGTTGTTGCAACAACATTTGATCATTGTTTGAATCTAAAGCTAATTTAGCCAAAAAAATCAGCACATTTTAGTGTTTTCCTGTGTGCATGATGAATCTCTAAATCTCAATCAAGATGAATTAAGTTTCTAACATCCTCAAGTTCCGAGTTGAGAGGATGATCTGGTCCATTTGGTTGGAATAACAATTGAATAGTTTCCAATAAATTAGTGTATAGTCTAACATTTGTAAACTTCAATGAATGGCATATTTGGAGCCCGGTCTTTATAGCATGAATCTTGGTAGTTATTGAGCCCACCGTGAATCCTATATTGTGTTGAAACCCACAGATCCACGAACCATGGCTATCCCAAACTATTCCACCTACTACTGACTGTCTTTGACTGTCCCTTGCTGCATCCATGTCCACTCAAATGAATCCCTCTAGAGGTGCCATCCATATGTCCGATGCTTTTTCAGGAAATCTGAAAACTTTATTCTTGAATCGTCTGTCTTCGATTGCTTCTTGTAAGAAATGGAAACTTTTATACAGTAATCTTTGGGGCAGGTCACAGGTTCCTTCCATTGCCTTCTTGCATCTGTTCTTCCAAATAAGCCAGCAAAGCGAACCAAATGCCTTCTGCCAAGGCCAATGTCCAAATTTCCTACCGCGCAGGCGAGTGCTGCATATTTCATTTGAGTCATTCTTGCAAATAACCAAAGAAAAAAATAGAGTAATATATTGGGTTAATATAAGAGAGCCAAACATCACTCGTAAATTCACAATCTCTCAGTGTATGAATAGTTGTTTCCTCGCAATTACACTTAAAAGGATACTCGATATTGTTGCTCACACCCCTATATGGAGATAATTTTGCATTGGGCTCCGAGGCAAATCATATTCTTGCTGGGTGGAAAAAATAATGATTTTTTATGGAATATCAGTTCTAGTGAATTACTTGACAACTGGGCTCAATGGGCCTGATTTGGGCCACAGGCTACAATATGAATTACCAGTAGAAATGTCACCTGACGGGTGATCATAAGAAATTACAGGAGCTAAAACGTGGCAAGGGGTATATGTAGTTATTTACCAAAAGATGAGGAAATAATAAATACAACTATATCAAGATCAAACTCATATTAAAATGTAACGCTTATTTCGTTTCATCTTCTTTTATCTCCGGGCAGATACAAAGATGGAGGCTGCTTATACTCATATTCAGAGAGTTCAGACTAACGGAATTCACACTCAGAATAAAGAACGTCATCGCGGTTGTCTATTAAGTACGTTATTTCCCGTGTTTCTCCTTTAGCAACCATTAAAATATCCTACACACATTTGAATTAATTAAAACCATTAAAATAAGCAGTGATCAAATATTTAAGTATATAATTCCTCACTGAGTTATTTTCTCGGACTGATTTTCGTAGTATTACTATGATGGTAGCCTTAGAATAAATAAATAAATAAGCGTACGACTTCTGCAAGTGCTAAGTCAATGACAATAATGCATGATGTAAATGTGTAAAAAGGAAGGGGGGTCATAATCAGGCGTCGAGTGCCGGGGTTAGTTAATTAGACTTGGGGGCGAAGGTCACGAGACATGACTCGTTGCGCAATTTCCAAATACTTGATTTGGACGTTGGGTTCACACGAATTGGGAGCCAATCTCTATCAAAATGCAATGTTAAAATATTGCATTACTAATACTAATTTATAAATAAATATGATTTATTTATTTCATATATGGTAATAGACGTTGATGACTAATTGGGCAGTTAAGATCCCACGGAGCATACAGCTTGGTGTACCCTTGATCAAGTTTGAAAAAAGAACCAGAAGGTGGGCTTTGTGGGGTGGGAGGGACAAGAGAGAAGGGGAGTGATGTTGAGAGGAAGGTTAGGAAGAAGAGTGAAATGAACTGACTGAAGGGTGGGCGTTGGCCAATGTGTTCCCAGTCACACGAGTGGTCCCCAACCCCTTCCCAAAGGACCCCTACACCGCCGCATACTTCCCACCCTCACGGTCTACCTTAAATTTCCTCCATTCTTTTCACTCCCCTCTTTTTTCAAGTTTTTAAAAACATTTTTTCAATCTTGATTTATAAAATATAAAATAAGTATATGAGAATAATGTTATCTCGACTTATATATCCAAACAAGTTTAATAACTCCACCGTCCCTCCTACTCCTGCCCATTTTGTGCAGCCCCATTTCTTCAAATATAGCACATTCATAGTCTCCTTGATCTCTTCAGCTTCTCCAATCACTCTCCACCCCACCGACTCCCACAATTATAAATGTATTCCAACAGTGTGAATGATCATTTGACTATTCTTGTACAGCTTATGTACGAGGCTAACACCTCTTCCGTTCAACGATATGATCAATATATTAGCCCTCTCTTTTTTCAAGGTAAAAAAAATAGCCCTCTTTTTAACCCCTTTCACAGTCAAAAACACTATTTCTCGAACCTTGGAATGGATTCTCACAAAAAATGGCCTAAATTAGAAAATTTTGTAATACTAAAGGCTTCAAGACCAAGGAAAAGGTTCTGCACATACAAGTTCTTCAACTCGACTCATTTTCCATTTACTGTTTTCACTTTCTATAGCACCCCCGACCACACATATACCGTAAAGGGAGAATTAAATGCCCGAAAAAAATGACAGCAATTTTCTTCAAATGGGGACAAGAAACGTAAGAAGATATCAAAATCCCAGGGATACTGCAAAGTACGTCCAAAAATACTTGCCCAGTTGCCCCACTACAAGCTGGTAAGGTGGCCAATTCTCATCCTCCATTAAACAAAGCCAAAAAACAGAAGGTGAAATTTACAAAACAAGAGGGAAAAGGGAAAGAGCGATGGAGGGGAGGGGAGGGAGAAGAGTGGGGAGAGTGCATATAAACATATTTCACCGAGATTCTTATCAGCTTAGGCGCATCGCTAGCTAGAAACTACATCTTCGGACTGGGTCGCGCGAGTCTGCGATATTACAAGGCAGCCACGCTTTCGCCTTTGGTGGTGGCGACCTGAGATTCAGAAGGCTGAGCAACTACTTGTTTTTTGGATACAATACAACGCTTCTCCTTCCTCTCATCCTGAATCATCTGTTGTTGACGGCATTCTAGGCTGCAGAAAGCACTATCACCCCTGCAAATTATATATATTCAATATTCTCAACGCACTACTTTATAACCGTCAATCGATTTCAATTAGCCGATTTCCACATGAAATTTAAGAAAATGAAGTCCTCAAAACATTCAAGAAGACAAGAACAATACACCGACCACTAATTAGAACTGATTCATGCTAAATCCGGGGGCATCTCTACCTGTTCCCGAAGAAAGAGGGAAATAATCTACAACCCCCAGTCCCAGTGTAGTGAAGTTATCACTTGGAAAAGTGTAAAGACAAGAGTAGGAGAGGGAGAGAAATAGAGACGTAGAGATGTACCTGTACATGTAGATGTCACGGCCGGGTACCAAGCTACGTTTGCAGAGAAAGCAAGCACGAAGGAACTCAGCCGTCTCAACGAAATCGACGGAATGCCTTCTATGGTTTGTGGGCGACACGCTCTGATCCGACCAACTGGAGCCACCAGGCTGCCGGCGTATTACATCATACGATGGCTGGGCGTTAGGGTTATGGCTAGGTTCGTTTTGCGGCGAGTCGGGGGCGACGTTCAGATCGAAGGGAATCTCCGACAAGCTGGTGGTTCTCTTCATCGGAGCACGAGGTCTCTTGCCCAGCAACATGGTGCTTCTGGTTTCTGGACTAGTGAGTGGTGTTGTTGATTCCGCAGGTTGGGCCCTGTGAGGGCTTGAAGATTGGTGTTAGAGGAAGGAGGAAGAAAGGTTGGGGATTGGAAAAAGGAGAGAGGGGGAGGGAGATAAAAATAAGAGCCAAAAAGCGAGGAGTGAAGGTGCGCCGTTGGATTTGTGGGGAGGAGGGGAGTGAGGTCATCATAAATGAGAAATGAAATGCTACGTCAACACTTAATCAGCTATATAATGGCATTAATTAGGAGTGGTAATTATCATTTTGGGAATTAAACAAATTTACAGAACTACAAATGGTGGGGAGCTTTGGATGCTTTTTCAAGACTCCGAAGCAGCAGTCACTCGGAGGAATTGCGATTGGATCTGCCGTAGGAGGAATTGAATCTACCGCATTTGGTGAATCGAAGACTTTCAATTTGCGATTGACTTGTTTCCCGAAATGCCAGGGATTGTGGCTCCCTCTATCTCTCACGATTGCTCTTCTTAGTGGCCCAATTATTGTGATTACCAGTTTACCTTTTTTTTTATACGAATCCAATTATTATTACTACTACATATAGTAGTATTTTCTTTTTATAATTTCTCTCATTGACTTCACGGTTTGGGAGGAGAATGTCTCCATTAATTATTTTTTTCATTTTCTCTCTGTTTAGGGTATCCATCATTAAATTAAGTTTTAATGATTCAGATTTATTTTATTTATCACGGTAGATTTATATTATATTTAATTTATAATAATAGTTTTATATAATATTAAATATCAATCATTAAAATTTGATTTAATGATGTATACACTGAATAGAGAAGAAATAGAAAGAATGATTAATTGAGACACCCATTTCCCTTACGACCTAGCCCTCAAATTTATGAGAGAGGGGCTTCTCCATTTTCTTTACCATTCATTTCTCTTCACTTATTTATTCTTATCGTTAGATTAATTTTGAACAGTTGAGATTCAATATCCTATAACAAATAAAAAATATATAGAATATTTTAATTAAAGTATAAAGATATGGACCAATTATATCAAATTTTAATGGTTTACATTTAATTATATACATTTTTTGTTATTTAATATTATAATAATTTTTTTATAAGATTTTGAATATCGACCATTCAGAATTAATATAACTTATGATTATCTAAGGATATAATTATCATAGTGAACATGCTAATAATATGATAAAAAAAATGGAAAAATTCATTAAATAATAATTTTTAAAGTATAATGATTGTCCCCTAAAGCATAATTTCCAACAGGCTAGGCTTAATAGTATACAAATTTCCATATGACCTAGTTGTGTCTACGCCTACGGGTGTTAGAATTGTCACAGTTGAAGTATGTCTAAATTGCATAATAAATGTTGAGGGGTATAAATCAGCAGTGGATTTGATTTGTTTACCACTGTAAGGTTTAGAAATTATTCTGGGTATTGAATGGTTGACAACAAATAATCTATTGCTAGATTGTGGAAATAAAAGGGTCATTTACCCTAATCCACAACCACAAGTCAATACAGAAATCAACCTTCACTTTATTTCAGCAACTGAGGCTAAGAGATGGTTACATAAAGGTTGTTACGTGAACATGGTATTATTTTCCATGCAATCAAAAGCTGAAATAGCAATTGAAAGTATTCCTGTGGTAAATGTGTTTCCTAAGGTGTTTTTGGAAGACATCAGTAGATTATCTCCGGATAGGGAAGTAGAATTTGTGATTGACCTTAGGCCTAGAGCAAAACCAATATCGAAAGCCCAATATAGAATAGCACTAAATGAAATAACAGAATTGAAAAGGAAAATGAATTGGTAGAAAAAGGGTTATTAAACCTAGTGTTTTGCCATAGGGATGATGTTGATATTGACGTGCCATACATGAGTATTAGTATTAAACATAAAATCTAATTGATTATTCATAAAAGTTAAAAATTAATTATCTAGTACTCCCTCTAGTCCATTTTATAAACAATTTTTTTTTGAGATGGTCCTTAATATAAACAACTTTTTTCTTGTATCTTAAAATTTAAAGCAGTTTTTCTTTTCTCACCTCTATTAAATAATAAAATACATATCTTTATATTAATTACCCTTCACTCATCATTAATTCTCTTTCATTTAATTATTTATTACTCATTCTCTATCATATTTTATACTTATTATCTCCCCTATGTTCTTGTCATAAATATGGGCATTTTTTGAAGAAATATGACATTTTTTACATGTTTATTATTGTTAACTAATAATAACCATCGGTTCGTTGTGCATAATTAAAAAATTATTTAAAAAAAAACGGAGGGAGTATTATTATATAAATTGTGTTTCAAATTCCAATCAATGCATGGGAAACATGTTAAGTGTGTGTGTGTGTCTCAAAACAAAATTTTACTTTATATTTATGAAGAGAGTTTTAATAAAAGGTATTTTTAGCAAAGTATTTCAAAAAAAAGGTTGAAAATTGAAGTTTATACTAGTATATGTTTTTTTTTTTAAATCCATGGGGTGCTACCAGCAGGCTAGGCCGCTCATCACCGCTCCCTCGTAGGATATGTTTTGGATTACATGAAAAGTCATGCAGTTTTAATAAAAATAAAGTAGTTAAAACAAATAAACAAAATTAGTTTTATATTATCGCATGACGTCATTTCGGATAAAATTGTATCGCAACTTTCAAAATATTATTACTTTCATAGCAATTTAAAAAAACAAGAGAAAAAAAAATAAATGCCAGTACCCAATGAGTCGTGACTTTATTTTTTTAATGTATATGACTTAGAGAGTGTTTGGTAATTTATCAAACATAGGTTTGCGTAACCCGAGACAAAATTCCTTTCACACGTTTACCTCATAAATCATAAAAGCTATTCTCAACAGCTAATCCAAACACACACCTAGTGCTTGTTTGATATCATTAAATGCCTGTTTGGATTAGCGGTGAAGGAAGAGTTTTTTTTGCAGCTGGGCTTTTGAAAAAATTAGATAGAAAAAAAAGTCAGATTGTAAATGTAATTTGTGTTTGGACTGACGGTAGCATAAGTGATTTTTTTTCTAAAGAAGCTGGCATTTCGAGCTTCTGCCCAGAAGCCACTTTTGGGTTAAAATCCCAATGACTTCTAACGTGAACCCAAACACCACCTTAAGCCAGAAGCAACTTCTTAAGTTGGAAAAGTGACTTTTTTTTCTTCCCACCGTGATCCAAACAGGGCTTTGGATGAGCTTTTAAAAAGTTTATAAGTGTTTATACACGTAAGTTAAGATAACACTCCTCTCACATGCATACTTATCTTGTATACCGTAAATCATGATTGAAAAGCTGCTTTTGAAGACTCTAATCGTTATTCCAAATAAACACGACGTTTGGGACCTCAACAATATTTATTCACTTAAATTAAGATAAAACTTCTCTTACATGTTAAAATTCACGATTAAAAAATCATTTTTAGAGACCTCAGCTGCTATTACAAACAAACACTCAATGAGCACGATGGTCTGTGCTTCAGCTGGTAAAACTTTAGTTGTCAGTGTCACGGTTGAGGAAAAAGGCACTGCTTCGGCCAAAAACCTTTGGTTCCACTCGACTCTAACCACTTTGTAATTTTTTAAAAGAGAAACAGTACACGCATTATATAGTGGGACAAAATAACATGTCTTGCGTGTCTCAAATCATGATGTAATACGTCGTTATTATAGAATGGGTAAAAAAGAAAGAGAAAGTGGAAAGAGGAGATAAATTATTGATAAATATTCGAAGGGGGAAGTTGCAGAATAGAATGATGAATTCGTAAGGGGGGACTAGATCCATTGTATGTTCCAAACACACGTTAATGGAATGATGGAAGACATGAATTACAGAATTGAGTATAAACATTAATCCAAGTTAAAGTGGTAATAATGTCAGTGTAGATGGTATTGGTGGGGGTAAGCTAGTGGTTGTGGCCACAATGGAACAAGAATGAAGGGAATGTGGTGGTACATGAACGATAGGTGGCAGCCCTGCACCTAGTCTATTATATATGGTCCCTGCCATTTTCCACGTTCTTTTAAAATAATATTCATTCATGATGCTTGATGTTTGTGAGAAGGGGACAGATTATTGAATCTATATATATTCAATATTCGTATATAAAAATATGAAATCCCACTGTTTATATAATCAGTCAATTATAAATATTTGTAAAGTCATGAGCAAGACAGGGACTGTGAATGGTAGTAATACGTTACTTGTTTGTATTACTTTTTTAAGTATTATTCGCTCCTTTGATAATTATAATTGGTTATGAACAACACAGAACACACTCATTCAATGTACATGCATCGTGACATTCTAGTTATTTAGTATTCCTATGCATCCATATTGAGATTGTCACTCGATAATGGATATCGACACACAGTGTGATTTCTATCCAGTGACTTGAATGTCAAAGTATATATATCCATATTTAAGACGTAAATTGATAAGAAACTATATATGTTATTTACAGGAACAATGTAATTTCCTATGTGACACTCCGTGAGATGCACATACCCCGTCTTCTAATTAACATAACGGTGAAATACTGAAATGTAGAATTCACGCAATTATATTTTTTTGCGACTCTAGTAACGAATAAAAATTAATGAACTGGTATATAACTATGAGATTGAAAGTTCATGTGTAGCTATACTGTATTTTTATACAACACCGCTCTATTTTCAAATTTAGAAATATAAGGACAGCCTTGGATTGTCGCATAATTGCAGTAATGCACCAATGGCCTATACTCATAACAAAATGCCACAAATTTTTTGTCTGATAATTACTCAAAAACCATCCAATCCTATATTCCGTTGAGGCTCACGACTTGAGTAGTCGTCCATCCTTCCATCACAGGGTATTGTGTAAAAACAAGGTTATGAAATCCGGATCAGTCGCAGGACCAGTCAGGGTTCTAGGTTAAGAGTCAATAGATCAGGCCGGAGTCAAACCGAAGTTAACTTAGGGTTAAACTGGTGAAAAATTAAATATTTTAAGCTTGTTAATATAAAATTCTAAAGGAAAATTTTAAAAATAGATTTTTTAAAAAAATAAAAAATTACTGAACTAGTTCAATTCACAAACCGGACCGGTTCTATGTCTGGTTCGCCAATTCCTGGGACAGACTAGCCGATCCAATCCGGGTTTCAAAACATTGATAAAAAAGGAAACGTGGATGTACTTGCTTATAGGGTACTTATTAGATCCAGTTTTTCAATAGGATTGTATGTAAACTTTTATTAACAATAAATAAAAATTCGCACTGATAAAATATTAAAATTTTTGTTGAGTCATTATTGAGTAAAATAAAGAAATACACTTTAATTTGAGAATAGCAATACACTTTAATAGGTTTTGTCCATATTAAAACAAATAGTAATATTTTTATTTATTATTTTTGTTGTTATTATTTATCACATACAGCGCATAGATACGGTTATGTGTGTTTTTAGATTAGCTTTTAGAAAATTGTTTTATGATTTATAGATAAATATGTGAGAGAAGTTTTATCTCGATTTATAGAAAAACAACTCTTAAAACCATAGTTTCAGGATTATCCATACAATCACAATACCAAAATCATCTATGGGCATCCATAACGAATTAGTTGTCCTTAGCACAGGCACACACAATCACAAAGGGAGACTTCTCAAACTAGTCACCATTTAATACCCAAAATACTAATTAATCTGTGACGTAACTTAGAATCAAGTAGTCTTTCTTTTGTCCTTTTAGCTTATTCTTTTGCTGGTTCCGGTAAAAAAAAAAAAAACTATTCTTTTGCTGGAAATCAATCATCTTTTATAATCTTCTCGCACATCCACGTTCAAAATATTTTAAAAAGTAAGTTGGTCATGTATTTCCCTTTTTGTGCATTTTAAACTCAACATTTCTACTTTAAATTTATTAAAAGGTTAATATGCAAATTTATTTCAAAAATTTAACTTAGGAGTAATGTTATTTGAAAATATTTAAATGAAGCAATATTTACCCAAACCATTCAAAACAGTAATGGCAAACATTAACTCTTTTAATGGAGTGGGTAATATTGTTACGTTTTGAAATTTTCAGGGTGTCATTAAGTGCAAAAAAAAAAAAAAAATCACGGTAATAGTATTCTTTATTAGAATCTACAAGACAAATTTATACCGTAGCACTTTATTAAAATGGGTTATCAACAAAGCTCGGTCATTCCTCATATTTTTTAAAATATTGTTTGCACACAGGGTGAATAAGATATTGAAAATATAATTTTCCTTAGATTTTTGTTACCAATTAGATTTGGACAAATAATAAAGAAATCTATAGACGCATTAAGTTTTTCCATCTCTTTATTGTTAATACATTCATAAACCTGCAAAATGGGGAATTGAGGTATGATGAATTGTATCAGAAAAGTAATTAGGGCGGGCAGGCAACACTGGCTATTGACATGGCAAAAACAAAAACAAAGAGAGAGAGAGAGAGGCCCAAGGGGCATGGCTTAGATGGTCAGAAAGGGGTTGGTAAGACACCTTCCCGCTATTTACCTAAAAGGGCTCGAACTCAATTCTTGAGAAATCCCCTTAATTCTAGGGGTTGATTTCGGACTAGTCATTTCTCAAAGAGGTCAGACACTAAAGGCTTTTAAGCAAAAAAAGAAAGAGAGACCCTGGCTCTTAACCAAAAATTTACACACAAAAAAAAAAAAGGAGTTTTGCGACCCAACCCCACACATTACTGGTGGTGTTGTAAGGAGAAGATAATATTCGATGTCGTGTGAAATTTAGCGCTTCCACATACGTGGCTAATTAATTAGAGCATGCGCCAATGAATGCATATCTTCCGTAGAACAAAGTGCTCATGTGGTGCAGAAGCAGAATGCGTCTCGTTTAGAAGCATTCAGTTTCTTCAAGTGGTACCTCTAGTGCCCCTATTCCTATTTCCTAGTTTCATTTTTCTTGGGATCCTAGTTTTCTCACTGCTTGTCTCCCAGAGTCACTGTTATAGAATGTGAACATAGAATAATTAAAACAGCAAGGCTTCTTGTTATATCTCATTCAGACAATGCCTCCCGCTTATATTTAGAACTGAAGTTAGTATAATACTATAGTCATGAGATAATATGAAGGATTAGTGCTTGTTTGAAAAGCACAAAAAAATGTTTCTTTTTAATTTTTTCAGTAGTATTTCACAAATTCAAATGAAAATTTTCTCACATATTTATTCCGAATACAGCAAAATCACTTCAAATAATTAAAACAACCAAACAACTTATTATGCAACTTACAAGTGAGGCGTATGTACAGCATAAGGGGTCAACTTGGCAATGAGCATGTTTGTTTTAATTATCAGATGGTTTATAAGCTGTTTTTTATATAAATCGAGAAACAATTTTTCTCATATGCTTATCTCGTATATTATAAATTGTGATTGAAAAATTATTTTTAAATATTCCAATCACTAATCCAAACAAACATAATGATTAGTTTGGAGTGGCAACTACCTCTGTTTCTGTTTCTCTTTCTCCAACCTTTTTAATGCGGTGGACCACTCTCTCCCCTGACTTTTCAAACCCAACATCGTCCGTATACTATATAGTATATACATGTCCACACGGCCACACCTCCCTAGAACATGGCCATAGTATTATGGTCCTGCTCAAATCATTATGCAAATAATCCAACCTGTTTAATTTCTCCTCTACTGTTTCAAAAAGTGTAGGTGATTTTTATTGCTTAGCACTTACGGAGATCCCCAACTTCACCATCCATCCTCTTACTGTTATACATATTCCCATATGTCCAGTCAGAATCACTACATACACCTTAACATTTCATGTGTAAAAGCAAACAAAAACCATACAGTACTGCCGTATTTGTTTTATGGATCTCTAAGTTATTAAAGGTGGTTGAAAACTATGGGCGTGGATTTGAGTTTTCCGGAAGAGGGATTAATGGTAAAGAGTGTGGTCTTGTGTGGTTTGTCCATAATCTTCACTGCAGGAAATTGAGTGTGTGTTTGGGATAGCGGTACGAAAAATGACTTATTATGATTCTGACTTATTAAAAATAACTTAATAGGAAAGTCAATTTTTGTAATGTGGTTTATGTTTAGATGAGTGGTTTATTTATAGCCTGTGTTTGGAAACACGTTTTGTGAGCAAATAAGTCCTTATTACGCAAGCTGAGATAAAACTCATCTCACATACTTACCTCGTATACCGTAAATCACGATTTATAAGCACTTATTGCCCAAAAATAAGCTATTCCAAACGAGCACTTATAAATCATGATTTACGATATACGAAGTAAGTATGTGAGAGGAGTTTTATCTCGACTTACGTAATAAGTAACTTAATAGAAAAGCTGTACTGAACTAAATTCCTTCAAATGAGTATGTTTGTTATTATGCAAGTCGAGATAAAAATTCTCTCATATATTTGCCTCGTATACCATGAATCACAATTTATAAGCACTTATTATCCAAAAATAAGCTATTCCAAACGAGTACTAAAAATAACTTATTTAATAAGTAGCTTATTCTACCTGTGATACAATTACAATAAACTGAATAAAATATTATAAAAACGCAACACGTTCTTATTTAAGCTTATTTCCCAAAAATAAACTTATTTCTACCTAATAAACTTAACCAACCACACCCTGATTCCTTTCGAATTTTTTGAGTGAGGGTGTATCCTTTATTCACCAAACAATTCGAAAAGGGAGCAGGGGCCAAAAAAGGAAGAGTGAGAATCTCACAATAATGATGTCCTCCACCAACATGGTGACGGACAAAGCCTTTTCTAAAAATCATGTCTTCGTAAAAGGCCACAACAGTCACTTCCCTCGTGCCCATCCACGCCACTCCACTAAGCTTTTTCTTTTCTCGAATCTCGTTTTGTGCCTGTGAATTGGAGGAGTACACGATTAACTCATTCCCTTTGCCACTAATTATATGCTCTAATTAAACCCTTTTTTCCCCTTTTATCATTCTGATTCTCTCCACTGATTCAGTATCATCACCTTCATTATCGTTTTCGTCCCTATTTTTCATTTTAATTTAAGTTCCACCCTGTAAAATTAATGAAGGACAGATATTTTAGCGCTGTCGCTGGCTGCCCAAAGGAGACCGCCTTTTCTGCAAAGTCAATGTTTGCGCTAAATTTTGGTAGTCCACCATCATTATCAGAGAGTAGGGTTGTTAATCAATTTCCCGTCCTGACCTTTCCGTCTCGATCCCTAGTAAATCGGGACGGGAAAATCTCGTTCTGAAAATTTTGGGATCGGGAATGGGATTTCCCAATCCTAACTTTTTCCCGATCCGAAAAATATATATATACACATGTATATTTTTTAAAAATATTTAAGAAGACAAGACCAAATGTAAAATAAAATGTGAAAATCTCTAACACTCTTAAGATAATATATATTCTTTTAGTTTATTTAGTTAATTTTATTTATTATTTATTAAATAATTCTAATTTTTTATTCTTGTCTTTATTCTTTTTACAGTTGAATTGACATCTTTAAGCATGTATTAGACTAATTATATATTTATATTAGATTTATTTGGTACAATATGATATTAAAAAAATTATATATTTATACTAAACTAAAGGAAACACAACAAAATATTCAATATAGAGATTTTTTTTAAAAAAAAGTAAATCCGGGATTGGAAAATTCTCGATCCCAATACCGAAATTTCCCAATATTCAGGATTAAAAAATTTTCGGAATCAGGATCGGGATAGGGAATAAAAATCATTCCCGAACCCTTTTCGGGATCGAAAATGGCATTTCCCGATCCCGAACACCTCTATAAGAGGGCATTAGCGCAATGACTTTTCTATTTAGGCGTGTCGTCCACATCCATGAATTTATTAAACTTTTAATTTAATTTGATTCATACTTTAATTTTGTGCTACAACTTGTAATTGTGAATCACGCTAGTTTGGATTTCTGCTCAGTGCGTGTTTGGAATAGCTTATTTTTGGGCAATAAGTGCTTATAATTCGTGATTCACGGTATACGAGGTAAGTATGTGAGAGGAGTTTTTTCTCGACTTGCGTAATAAGGGCTTATTTCCTGTACAAAAAGCTCAACCAAACATGCACTCAGTCCATCGACACTAGAGACTCGACAGCATGTGGGATCAGTGTTCGTATTAAGGACCCGCTCGAAAAGGTCAAGGTGAGCCAAAATAGACAGTTAACTGATGCATTAATTAAAAGAGCAGACGGAATACAAAGTTGGGCAACAACTAAATTAAAGGACCAAACGACGTATATTTGGTTCATCGACCTTAAATCTATCTCATTTATTTGATTTAAAACACACTTTCTTGATGAGTTGGTACGAGCCAGCTTATTATGCAAAGCAGAATCTAAAAAAAATCTATTTTTTTCCCAAGTAATAAAGGTTGCGAACGACCTGAGCCTATTGATTTTGACAGGGGATGCGAAGCTTGACCAAAGTACAGTACAGAAGGTCTATTGGGAGATTGGAGCCGGCCTAAAAAGAAGACCTAGAGCTTGATATAACCATTGTTGATCATCCACTCGAGACTCCAATGGGTGTTGACGTTTTTAAGAGTCCAATAAGCCCAACCAAATGTTGCTCGCCCAAACACGGCTAATTGGGCCTCCGAGAATCTCTGGTAATCCTCTTTTGCAGCGTTCTTCACTTGCCATTCAGAAACCCACTCTCCTGCAATTAGTAATAGCAGATCAGCCACCCCATGAATAAATCATCGGTAATAAGAAAACAGGGTCATCTCATCTCATAACTCATAGGAAGAACATTGTGCATTACCCACAAAAGTAAGAGGTCCATTTGAGGTGGTAATATGAGTTAGCGACGAAGATTGGTTGACTCGGACATAGTCAATGTTCTGTTGGACACTCATGTTGTCGAAAACATCGGAAAAGAGGTTATAGTAATGGACATCAATCACAGATCCCATGAGGCCACTGGCTAGAGGGAAAAGCTCTCGAGGCTGAGAAGGTCCTAGCCTATTGGAAAGCACCACGTAGGCCGTTGGAGAGTGCCTGCGTACAGCTTGATAACCAGCCTTGTAATACTCGCATAGGCTCTCCAGTGTAACACCTGGGGCCCGAGGCTCGTTTATTAGCTCCACCGCATATAGGCTCGGGCTTTTCGCATACCTGCCAGCACATACATTGTCCTGGATTAGTCATCAACGTTAATAATAATCTAAAGTACTGAGAAAAAGTGCGTGTACGAATATACAAACCTTGCAGTTAGGAATTCAATGACACGAACCGTTTGTAGAATGTTGTCGTCTGTTTTCCCCCATTCTTGGGAGCCGTCTCTGGAAGAGCTGTGCTCAAAGCCATTTTGAGAGCCTGGTGCTGCGTGAAGATCTATTATAATTTTCACGCCATATTTCCTGCGGGCAGATCATTCATCATTCCCAATATTAATAATATAGGTATCAAGTTGAGTAAGCTAGCCAGTATTGGGGAAAATCATTACATACTGTGCCCATGAGAAGGCTTTGTCCAGTGCCTGCAAAGAGCCTCCAACATAGGGGGGAGGTGGAGCTGGATCGCTTGCTATCCACCAACCCACAGGTATTCTAACTGCGTTCAATTTACTCTTCACTATGAACTCAAAGTCATCTTCCACAATGAAGGTGCTCCAGTGTTCCTGAAACTCAAATGCATTCCTTCAAATTGAATATAACTAAACCAGTCTAAACTGAATTTAGTTTGATTTGGTCAATGAAATTGATTCTATATACTTTGACAATCGAGTAGTTTGTGGTCAAATATGTTGTGCTAGCGTTACCTTCATAACTTGGGGAGCTTTGTGGGGGCCATAGCCATTCGTGATTTGGAATTCCCCTTGCATCCTCTTAGCGATTGTCAACACAAAAACGGTGGGGTCATCATCTCCCCAACCCTTGACCTCCGAAACATCGGCTGTCGCCAGCTCCTCTGTCTTCGCCTGCAAGTTCATCGTACCAAACGATAAGACGAAGAGGAATACAATGACTATCGTTAATGATGTGACCATCACCCAACAGTTGCATAACGTAGAAATCTCCGATAACGAATGTCGTGACAAGTTTGTGAAAGCATCGGTTTCGTGAGCAATGGGACACGAGTTTTTACCGAAAGAACAGTAACGTAAAAAGCAGAGGATAGATCACCTGTAAGAAGAATCCATTGGATGATTTGATTCGGACGCGGTCGGAATCGTTGCTTTTCCTGATAATGTGAAACGTCTCAGAATCAGTGGAAGTGTTGACCACGGCAACCACCTTAATCCCATCTAATCCCACGAATTGTTTGTTGAATACCCTGAATCGAAAAGTGGTCTCGTTTATCCTCCACAGCTACAAAACGCACACACAACATATCGTTTAACATCATGTTTGCAACAAATCCACGCACACACGCTCAGAGGAAGCTCACCGGAAATGTTTCCCAGCCAGAAGCGGCAGTCCGATTTGCTACTATGATTGTTCCTCCCCCAGACTCAGCACAAAGATATTTCTGAGTTGTCACAGACTTGAACTGAAGACCAGTTCCGTCCTATCAAAAAGGGAAAGCAATAGGTGTTTAGAGTGGGAATGGCTGTAGCATATGATAATTGTGAATGCAATCATGTATTAATAATTGGTTGACACTACTAACCAAGAAGTCCTTATTGGGAATGGCGTCGAAGAGAGAAGGCTTGATCCAACCCTCCGTAACGAGCCAACCGCCGAGATTAACCGCTCTAACTCGGAAATTGGAACGCAGCGTATTTGCATGAGCAAAAGGAAGAATAGCGCCAAAGAGAAGAAGATGGAGAAGGCATGTGAGGTTGATGCAGGTCGCCATTGGATGCCTCTGATCGTTCTCTCTACCTCCATATGATACATTTTCTTAGTTATATAGGCATGGGAGTCTGCATCTAGAGGGATTCTAACTAATTTCGTGATGCCGATTTTTCTGTTGTTTCATTTTTGAACTTCTTAATGCCAACTCAACCAATTGAAACCAGCACCGTCTTTGACACAGATGACGAATAACCATTAAATTAAACGATGCCCAGGATCCGAAGGATACAGCATCACAAAATTAATTAGAGACAGCAATCTATATCTGTAGTTTAAATTATATTTTATTTCCACTTTTTTGGGTTCTTGATTTATTCCTTGCGAATATTTTTTTTGTTACTTTTATCAAAAGTAAAAGCGGTGACGCTACGAGCACAAGTGTTAGTGGGCTAGTGGGAGTAGAGTGCGGGGAACACCCTATCTCATGAAGGAGTGCGTTAGGCCTAAGCTTCTTCACATGTTTAGTGGTAAAAATGGTTCATATCTATCAGATAATGGGTGGAGATGATCCAGATGCAGTGGGGATAAACCCCATTAGAGGGAGAAAAGAAAATAATTTGGATTGGCCTGTTGCAAGTTACAAATCATAACAAATGAGCAGGGGTCCAGAGATCTTAGTGAGGACTGAGGAGGTATACTGGTCCTTACTGTTGGGAGCAAGCAGCGTTCTCACGATGCCTATTATCGATTCCCTGGGCAAAAACGGTCCAATCAAACTGAAAAAGAAGAGAAGACAGATTTTACTAATTCAGCACGTGAAGGCAGCAGTTGGGATGAAATTGTGTTTAAACCAAAAAACAGGATCATAGATTGGAGGGCTTATC
The DNA here is from genome assembly GCA_963242795.1 of Inga leiocalycina. Classification (NCBI taxonomy): domain Eukaryota; kingdom Viridiplantae; phylum Streptophyta; class Magnoliopsida; order Fabales; family Fabaceae; genus Inga; species Inga leiocalycina. Next base: position 3,681,067 of record OY725326.1, read on the forward strand.
AGACACTAGCAAGGTGATGGAATCGGTTGTTTGGAACCGTTTATTCCTGTGAGGCAGGCCATGAGAGAACACGGTGGTGATGGCTAGGCATAATGCCAGTGGCTTCATGTAAATGTTGACCATGACCTCATTGAGTGTTTGGGATCAAAAGCCCTTTTTCCATATCAGAGCAGAACTCCTTTCATATATTTCTCTCATAAATTATAAAAGATATTTTTTAAAAACTAATTCAAACACACACGTAATAGCGGATGCCTGTAAAAGGAACTAATATGGTAGTGAGGATAGCGTTGCAAGTTGCATACAATCTTATTTAATGTCTGTTTGGATTAGCGGTGGAAACTATTTTTCCTACATGATTTACAATGTATAATGTAAGTATGTGAAAGGAGTTTTATTCTAACTTTTAAAACAAGTCCTTAATAAATGACTTGCCACAGGCATAGTATAGGGCCAAGGCATCATGCTTGGACTGGGCTAAAATGTCATTGCATGATTGATTACAAGTATATTTGGATTAACTTATTTCTTAAGAATAAGCATTTATCATGTAAATTAAGATAAAATTCTTATCATATATTTATCCTATATACTATAAATCATAATTAAAAATCACTTATAAATAAAAAATAAATTATATCAAACACGTAATATTTGATTCCATAAAACATGTTGGACGCGTAAATAGAAATCTGCCAGTCTTTTTTTTTTTTTTTTAATATGGAAAAGAGAGAATGAGTGAGGTGATGGGACTCATGATGGCCGATTACTTATTCATTATTGCTGCTTTTTGTAAAGAAAACAAAACGAAATCATATGACCAGGCTTTGATTCAGGTTTACTCAACAAAAAACATACTAATGTGCTTGGAAGTAGGGGTGAGCAAATTAGAACCAAAACCGAAAACCGAACCGAACCGAACTCAATTCGGTTTTTTCGGTTCGGTTAATTCGGTTTTCGGTAAAATTTCGGTTTTTATTATTTGGTTAATTCGGTTTTCGGTTTTCGGTTCGGTTATTAGAAAAAAATTTCGGTTAAAACCGAAAAACCGAAATATATGTAATATATTTATATTTAATATATATTATTTGATAAATACATGTTTTTATAATTAAATAGGTGTAAATTTTCAATAATATTAGTTAAAATCTATATATATTTTAAATCTAGTTAATTTATTTTATATATTTTACCCCTAAATGTAATCTTAAGGATAAAAAATAATCTTTTTTAAAAATTTAATTATATATATTTTATTTTATAGATAATAAATAAAAAAATCGGTTAATTCGGTTATTAACCGAACCGAATCTAAATAGTTCAGTTACTTCGGTTCGGTTAATTCGGTTAATCGGTTTTCGGTTCGGTTATTAAATTTAGCTTAATTCAGTTTTTCGGTTATTTCGGTTTTTATGGAAAACCGAACCGAAAAACTGAATAGTCACCCCTGCTTGGAAGTGGGAAGAGGTAAAAATCATTGATCAAATAAAGAAGGGCATCACTGGCTTGACGGGTAAAAAGATGATGGAATCAGTTTCCGGCGACCACCGCGGCTTTTCATTCAAAGTGTTGGTGGAGCCGAGACCCCACGTGTTCCAGCCCATAGCCATAGGCCTGACTTTCCCCTCCTGCCAACAGTTTTTTTTTTTTAATACTACTAAAAAGATACATATACTGATTTACCTATAAAAAACAATGTTACATTTTATCCGCCCTCTGGCAATTTAAATACTTTTCCCACTTAATTAATATAAATATTACAATTTATGATTTGATTCTGCATACTAATTTGTATTTACTGTAATTATATTTTATGCACAAAATATAAAATCATTACAGTTGATTATTTGATTGTGTGTGCTAATTTGTATTTATCCGAGTTTTCTAATCCTTTGCACATGTTATTGCTCATGTTTTTTCTTTATTTGATAAGAAAACCTAAATTGAGAAAATAATGCTGCTCAATATTTTTTATATTTTTAAAACAGAAAACATCTTTTTTAGTCGTGACATCAACCTAAAACGTTAAGAGTATATATCTATTCTAAAAGAATCCCATGTGGAATCAATGGGTGCATGCACTCGTGATGTGTTGAACGATATAACCAAATATAACCTAAATATTATCTCTTAACCTTCTCCACCAAACTCAAACCATTTACAAAGAAAACCAATATCAAATTCAGTAAATTAATATTTTTTCTAACTTAATTATTAGCAGTCCAACATATGTTCAAGATAATTCATTTTCACAATTTAATATCACATAACTGAATATTAAAATAATTTAAATATTATAATTGAATTTCATTAAAAAAATTAATAAGAAAAGCAGTAAAATAAACACTCGACGTAATTCCACTCAATCTTCACTCAAAAATCAAATGCCTTATGACGTGGCACGATGCCAATCGCGGGATCACCATCCATACTGTGCGCCGTATTCAAGTGACCAGACCCTACACCAAGTCGTTCTTTTCTTTTTCTTTTTCGGGGCAACCGACACAAGTCCAAATCCTTTAAAATCCGTCGCCTCTTTATTTCCGTCACAGTGAATTTGGATTCTACTAATCACTATTAGCCTCGCCTTTTTATTGTACCCCCAAACTCTCCGGTCCCGATATCACCTCCTTCTCCTCTCTGCTAAACCTGTGGGCTGAGCTATGGCTGCCAGAGTTTCCTTCATACTGCTTCTGTGTGCGCTGCCGGCATTGGTTGCCGCCATCCGCCCGGAGAGAAACCCATTCACGGTGCAGGGTCGGGTCTACTGTGACACTTGCCGTGCTGGTTTTGAGACCTCAGCCACCACTTACATTGCTGGTACCCTTTTTCTTCTCAATCATATTTCTCTTGTTTCTTTTTCTGCGGGCTTCTTTCTTTCTTTTTTTCATTTGCCTCTATTTTTTTCCAATAGCATTTCCCTGAAAATTTACCCAAAATTAAGAAAGCTTCACCTGGAAATGCCCTGCATCGTGCATATAACGCCAGATCTGAAATCTGTAGGGCAATGTCATTCTCACAACTCAATCTTACGAGGAATGTTGTGGCCTAAACTTGCTGTATTAGGCGGTCCAAACTCTTGCTAGTTCTGGTGGGATTTATTGTCCAAAAAGATTTTTTTAAAAAAAAAAAATAGGTAGAGTGAAAATTGGTGCTTGCGATGACTGCCAAAACGTGGACGATCCGTAAGATCTATTTTTTTTTTGTTGGAAAATTGATCTCCATATCCTTGATTTTATCTTTAAAATATGTCATCTTGGAATGGCGGTGCTTCGGCCTTCGGTTTGCACGGACATAATTGGAGAAAAATTGGCTAACCAGTCTTGCCAAATGCCAATCTCAGTAGTAGAGATGCGTTAGTAGTAATTCGGATCCAAGTACAGATGGATGCAATCCTTATCAATCAAATTTCAGTTTAGATTTGGCTTATCCTTTAATGCAAATCACTCACACACAAGTATTACTAGGCTAGAGGCTAGATGGGCATATATAATTTTGTGATGCATTTTTTCTGTCTCACTCAAGGTGTGGATTGTGAGAATACAGTATTCACTATGCAGGGCCTAATTATAAAACACCAGCATTCAACTGCGTTTTTAGTTAGTTTTCTGTTCAGTGTGAAGTATGAACTATCAAATACGAAGAAGACTTTTATCTCAGATTTTATATGATTGAACAAAAAAGGTAAGCTGAAAACAGTGAGGCGATGAAGCGGGTGTTTGGGTGGGTTGTTTTTAACTGAGTTTTGTAAATGGTGGTGCACAGGTGCTGAGGTAGCTGTGGAATGCAAGGAGAGGAAAACATTAGAAGTTGTGTACAGGAAGAAGGGAAGGACTGATTCAACAGGAACATACAAAATACTGGTAGATGAGGATCATGCAGATCAAATATGTAATGCCAGGGTTGTGAGCAGCCCTCAGAGTGACTGTAGCGAAGCTGCCCCAGGCCGTGAGCAAGCCCGTGTTATTCTTACCCGAAACAACGGCATCGCCTCCAATGATCGAGCTGTCAATTCCATGGGCTTCATGAAGGCCGAGGCTGCATCTGGCTGTGCTGAAATTCTAAAGCAATACCAGGAGTTCGACAATGAGAATTGATTTCTGCAAACATCTTGTATTAGCCTGCCCTCTATGTAGTTATTTTATCTTGTTGGACTCTCAGCATTTCGACTTTGTGCTTGCATGCGAGAACACCCTACTAAATTATATTACTGTTTAACTTGGAGTAGATATTGTGTTCTTTCTTCCCTGCACTGCTGCTATGAACTTCTGGTTTGTCTTTTTTTTTTTAAAGTTAGGAGGGTTGAGATCTGAGTTTGATGGCCAAGTTTTTACTCTCTGTGCACTTGCTCCAAGGTTGCCGTATGATATGAGGGAAATCTCAATTTTTGTTACAATCATCCCCCCCCCCCTATTGTGTATGTATTGTATCTTCAATCTTGAGTCGATTTCTATTTTCTTTAAACTTGTAATCCCATTCTTCAATGAGGTCCTTACCCCCCACCAGCCCACTACTCTACTTTTGCTATTGCAAGGACAAGCAGATATTTTCACGATCTACTTAATATATGAAATATAGATGAACAAAACACACAACAAAAGTAGGAGAGAGAAAAAGTGTGCATTGAAAATTTGAAATTCATGTCTTCATGTAATGAAAATAATAAAGAATAGAAGTATATAATAATCATTAAATTGTATTAGAGATTAAGGAAGAGAGGAGGCGGATGTGTGTATTGATAAGAGGTGCCGTTTGGGCTGTCACCTAAGGAACATTTTGACTTTTGCTTATGGGCCGAAATGTGGGAACTGGGAAGGGACTTATGAGAGTACGAATCCAATTTCTTGGTGGGCCTGTGAGAGCATGGGACGCTGCAATTCCAGCCAATTAGTTAATATATATCAGCCATGTGGTGCATGCTTATTAATTAATTTAACTATAGAACATCCACGCCTCTGACCCAAAACACGAGGTTGAACCCTATACTCACAGCCCAACTTAAATTGTTGAAGCCTTTCAAAGGCACGCGGATTGTCTGGAAAATTATGTTTCACTTCTCTGGTGTCATCTTAAAACTACCCTGATTTTTGTATGTGCATGGAAATTTAAACTTTTTAACTCACTTGTATGAAATAAAAACAAGTTAAGAATTGTCTCAATAAACAAAGAAGATAATGACACTCATTCATTTTTTTGATTATATACTGATATGTTGACTTTTAAATTTGAAGTAATAAAATGAACCACGAAAAATTCGATAAGACCTTCGTTATGGAAATGTCTCGCTCTAATAGGGACGTTGACTCGTTGAGCAGTCTATTTTCTTGCCAGAAAAGGAGTCATTTTTTAAATATTTAAAAAAAATATTATGCACACCGATAGCTGAAAGCAGTATTTTTACTTTTTTTAATATTCAGCTGTAAATTACCCTCGATTGGTTGGCTGCATATCCATCTAAATTACTAATACTCCCAAATGTGAACAAGGAATAGGTTTCTGTTGAGGAAATGTGTGAACTCAATCAAGCCACGAATATGTTTGGCCAAAAAAAAAAAATCAAGCCACGAATATGGGATTTGATGTGTCGATGGAGATGCACTTCTCTGGTAAGTAGAGGTAATAAAAGTTGGACAAGGTATTGAATCAGTCAGGTATTAGATTAAGAGTTAGTGAGTCAGATTGGGATCAAACTGGTGAGAAATTGAAGATTTTAGGCTTATTAGTATGAAATTCTAAAAAAAAAGTATTTTTTTTTTAAATAGCAACTCGGACCGGATTGATCTACCAATCGGTTTGTCGGTTTCTGGGTCGGACCGGCGGTGCGATCCGGGTTCAACAACTCTGCTGGTAACACAGCAACATTTGGTGATTTTGGTAATGCCTGCATCAGAATTGCAGTTTCACGTGGCAGAATTGTGTGGGAAATACAAATGGTGTGGGTTGGTGATGGTATGTATATTATATGTGTGTTAGGAATAGCGATAGAAAAAATGGAGTTTCTCAATTTAAAATTTGGTAATTTTTTTTGGGTAAAAACCCGATTATGTAATGTGATTTATATTTGGAACAACGATTGTATAAATGACTTTTGCAAAAGTAAAACTTGTTTGGATTGATTTAAATACAAATGACTTTTGTGATAATAGTAAGTGAGAGTGTGTGGAAAAATATTTTAAAGGGTTAAAAACACCAAAATATAGTTTAAAATAATTTTTAAAATTGAAAAAGTACATTAAGGATAAAATTGCAATCAGTCTAATAACACACTGGGTATAGTTGAAAAAATATTTTAAGGGTTAAAAGTACAAAAAAATAGTTGAAATTAATTTTTGTAGCCGAAAAAGAACATTAAAGGTAAAATTGCAATTATTCTGATAGCACACTGGACACAACTAAAAAATATTTTAATTACTCTTACTCTCCCCAAACGCTAAATCAGTAAAAACTTCAATGTTGAGCTTATGACATAAACTATTTTGGCAATCACAAGCTCAATTGGTAATTGGGGACTCCAAACACTCTTTTTTCCCCCCAATTGCCAATTGGCATTTTCCTTGCAATTGAGTGTTTGGGCCCCAAACACAGTGCCTGTTTGGATTAACGGCAGAGAAGGAGTTTTTTTTACAGATGAGCTTTTGAAAAAGTCATATAGAAAAAAGTCAGATTATAGATATGATTTATGTTTGGATTGGCAGTGGCAGAAGTGACTTTTTTTGATCTTCATCTAAGTAAAAGCAGCTTTGATCTCCATATGATAAAAACTCTATTTTCTGCAGAAACACAGCCATCGTCAACGCTCTCTCAAATACACTAAATAAACTTTTGGGACTTTTAATCCTCAAATGAGTTTTTTTAACCTCCAAACGTATTCTCAAACAGACCCACATTCTATGTATGGCGAAGGAGTCATACAGCTCCTAGGAGTGAGCGATGGCAATTTTGAATAAGAGGGCATATTCTCAAAAGCACCACCTTCACGTGAAAAGAATATTCTCTTCTTCAACCCGAATATACTATATGTATGTTTGGGATAAATTATTTTTAGGATATAAGTGTTTTTTCACATAAGTTGAGACAAAACTCGTCTCACATATTTATCCCATATACTGTAAATCACGATTTAAAAATATTTATAAGTACAAAAAATAAGCTATCCAAACAAACATATATTATACAAAATCTTGCATTTTGCATTGTTGTGATTGTTACTGAAAATGATCGTATAATATTTTAATGGTATTTTCATAATTTTTTAAATTATTTCACGACATTATAAACCTAGCTACCGGCGGCGTAAACGTTGAAAATTAGGGGCTAAGGTATGGCAAAAAAAGAAAATTAGGGGCTAAGGACAAAATTAAAATGAGGAATTAGCGAAGGGGTTAGGTGAGAGAGAGTGCGGGGGGTCGGTCGCACGTGCCGTTCATACATGTGTCAAACCCACCAAAGAAGAAGCAGTTGCCAAGTTAGGTGTTTTCTTCCTCTTTCGGAACAACCCCAACATTGCGGCCAACACACCAACACGAAGCACGTGACATGATTCATGAAAAATGATAGTTGGACACGCGAAGGGTTAGGAGTTAGGGGCTGGGGAGGAAACATGGTTTTGTCCCTAAGCTTTCCCAAGGGTTGGTCTCAACATGAGCCATTTACTTCCCCAGACATGCCAATCTTTTAATTTATCCAACTAAACTAAACGTTCCTTTTACTGAATATATATATTTTTTATTTGATCAAGCGGATAATCCCTCTGAGGAGTTGTGTTTTTCTTCTTAAGACGTTTATCATCTCAATCAACAACTTCAAAATAATTGTGTGCCCGTATATTTATAGGTATGCTGCTGATTGCTGAATCCACCGTTAATTAATAACGTAATTTCAAGTTTGACTTATATAGACAGTAACACGCATATAAAACAGTCATGATGTTTATTTAGGGCTTGTTTGTTTAAGCGTTTTATACAGTAAAAACGCACTTATTACGCAAGCCGAGAAAAAACTCCTCTCACATACTTACCTCGTATACCGTGAATCACGAATTATAAATACGTTTTGGACAAAAATAAGTCATTCCAAACGCACACTTAATGTTGCTTGTCTTGAGAAAAATACTCTCCTCATTCTTGAACACAAGAATTAGATAAAATCTTACACTTAAAATTAAAACATTTTTCAATTAGACACGGAAGAAAGTATATATACGGGGGTGGAATCAACTTTAAAGAAAAAGCCATGAATTAGAGTTAGGTGTTGACAAATAGCGCAGTCCAACTAAGAAGTTGGAAGCATACTGTTTGTTTCTTTTCTGGGTCGTCGATTTTTTGTGTGGCATATAAATTATCGGAAGCCTAATTGGAATTAGGACTCGACTAAACTAAGGGCGACTTCTCCTAAAGCGGCTTCTTGTCCCAGTAAAAAATAACTCGCTTTCCCTCTCCTCATTTTCCCTCTCTGTTGTTCGTTGCAGTGAATGCTTGGTGCTGTAACTCTCTCATCTTCTTCTTCGAACTTCCTCGTAATAAACTCTACACACTTCTACATCACCTCCTCGTTTTCATCGCCACCTCTATATAAGCAGGTAACTGTCATTTCTATTTTCTCCATTCCATACTTGCTCACATTTTGCTTTTGGTCTTCGCTCTGTTTTTTTAACACCTTAGGGGTACGTTGTTGCCTGTCATATTGATTATTTTCGACTTAAGACGTGATGAAAGAGCGAGCATTTGTTGTTTCTTGTTTCATTTATTTATACATCCTCCGTCTTGGTTCATCTTGATTTGGCTTGTTCATTCATATGGATCTGCGGTTTCTTTCCTTCCTCTAAATTTAGTGAGTAATTTCGAGTTATGTAAATCGCGGTCAGGTTTTAATATGCCAACAATCATTCACTAGTGATGCATGATAGGAGATTATTCGCACTGCGATTCTTTTTTGGGCATTTAAATGGTTTTCTAAGGACGCATGTGTTTGTCGCGTTATTCCATGCGTGATTTGAACTTTAAGGATATATCTGGAGACTCCTAATAAATAAAATCTAGCATGACACATGAATAGCCTTCATCATAATTCAGGCGCTAACTGGCATTGCCTTGTTTTTCCAATCTTCAGAGAATGGCTGCTCAAGTCTGTCATCAGGCTATTGGGACTTTTCAGCCTGAGTCGCTTCTTAAAAATTCAAAAAATCACCAAAATCTTCGGAAGAACTCAATAAGATTGATAGCAAAGGATTTTAGCAGCTGCAATAGCTTTTCAAGGAGAGCTGATCAGAGGAATTGTCGTATAATTCGATCCTCAGCTTCTCAAACATCGGTGGTTGATCCAGTGCTATCCCCTTCAAGAAGCAGCACCAGTGACAGTTCCAAGAAATCAAGTAATTGAAAATCTACTATCAATTGACATTTATTACTTAAAGAGTTGGCTGTATATGTCTAATTTTTTCATCTGTCTTTATGAAAACATTCGTGTTGATTGGACTATGATGTCGGATTGACTTAAAGTCTTACTTGATTGCAATAGCCAAGGAGTTAAAAGTTATCTTGGATCTTTTAACTTATGTTCAATTTGTTTCATGTCAGATGAAGCAGCGTTGATCCTTATTCGGCACGGTGAATCACTATGGAATGAAAAGAATTTATTCACAGGCTGCGTAGATGTCCCACTAAGCAAGAAGGGCATAGATGAGGCGATTGAAGCTGGCAAAAGGATCAGTAGCATTCCTGTCGATGTCATATTTACATCTGCTCTGATTCGTGCACAAATGACGGCCATGCTTGCCATGACCCAGCACCGTCGAAGGAAGGTAACAGGGATGATAACCTTCTTCAGGTTTTGAAAGTGATAATCTGCCGCACTAATTTTAGCGTAGAAATCTTAGTGTTTGTTAGGAAGCATGTCAGGCTCCCGAATCTTAGCTTTTGAATTGGTCTCGTTAATTAATACCGGAGTAACTTGGGACTGGGCGGTTTATACTGCCTCCACAATCCAGAAAACTCGGGAATAAGAAATTGCCAGGTTATGCTATAATATAATTGTAGCTCATGATGTTAATAGCAATATAATGATATCTAGTTTACACCATCTGGAGAATCGTACCCCTCGCTGTATTATACTATTCAATGTCTTTTTCTCACCTTATTGAACCATCAACCTTTATGCAGGTGCCTATCATCATACACAGTGAGAGTGAACAAGCAAGAGCATGGAGCCAAATTTTTAGTGAAGATACGAAAAAGCAATCCATTCCGGTCATAGCAGCTTGGCAACTAAATGAAAGAATGTAGCAATCTTTTCTCCAGTTCTCGGTTTTGCGATCCTGCTTTATGATCTCATGAATGATATGTGATTGATTTTGCAATTATTTGCCCTTTCAGGTATGGAGAGCTACAGGGTCTTAATAAGCAGGAAACAGCTGACAGATATGGAAAAGAACAAGTCCATGAATGGCGCCGAAGTTATGATACACCTCCTCCAAATGGTGAAAGTTTGGAAATGTGTGCTGAAAGGGCAGTTGCTTATTTTAGAGAGCAGGTTTTCTTTTTCTTTTCGCTTTCATATACATGATTTTATTGAGATTATCATAAGTAAAAGTATGTTCTCCCTATTTTGTTTTCTCATCTAATGCTCACTATGATGTTTTACATATTATATCATCATAATAAGGAAGTTGTATATACGTTTGAAATTAATATGGAGATTCCATATGAGTTTTGTGAATATTTAAAATGGATGATCAATCTCAAAGTTCTCTAATCTTCAATTTTTATGCTCAATGTTTGATGAGACACACGGCCCTAAGCTTGCATTGTGCTGGAGATAAAAATATGTATGCTGTTTGTTGAAAAGACCAAATTTCTGGTATTGACTTGGTAGTAGTGTAAAATATGAGATCTGAGGTTGAAGTAATCATATAACATTCATGTGGAGCTAATCCTGTTGAATTACGATGCAGATTGAACCCCAGCTTTCATCCGGAAAAAATGTTATGATTTCTGCTCATGGGAATTCATTGAGATCCATTATCATGTATCTTGACAAACTAACTTCCCAAGAGGTGATTGGAGTGTTCAAAAATCAAAACTATCACTCCCCTTGCATTCACATTCAACACGTAAAATAGTATTGACTTTTTTTTCACTGTATGACAGGTCATTAGTTTGGAATTATCTACTGGAATTCCCATGCTTTATATTTTCAAAGAAGGAAGATTCATTAGGAGGGGGAGTCCCATAGGACCATCTGAAGCAGGAGTTTATGCCTATACTAGGGTATGCATCGTATATTCCTTATATATCTCCTCCCTTCTCGGCTCAGATGATGATTCTGTTGGCATTGAATAAGTTTTCATGAAAGATGGATATCTTTTGTCTAGAAAACTGTAATGGAACTTGCAATCCGCTTGAATTAGATTGAAATAATAGACCAAAAATAATCTGGTGTGAAAATTATTGGTCTAGTTTGACCCAAAGAGAAAAATACTGTCCTTGTTTTGACTTCACTATGCTCTGGATTGACAATAACATACGTGTATGCAGATGAAAGGTCACATTTTGTGGGGCCGCTTATTTATTAGTCATTAACCCTCTGCTACTTAAGGCCTTTTTTTTTGGGAAAACCATTTTTCTGTTATTTTTGATTTATTATGCCTGGAATACGCTGACAGCTTTGATACGTGTTCACAGCGTTTGGCTCTTTACAGACAAAAATTGGATGACATGTACTAGAAATACAGTAATGGTAACACCCACTGACTCATTCCTTCTGCTTATGCTTCTCTCACAATGTAATGCGTTTATTTAACATAAAACCTTTTAAATTGTGACAGGGGCTGCGTTCTGCATCATCTGCAACATCACCGTAATCAAAAGGGGAGATGAAAGAAATATAAGTAATCAATGTTGCCATTTTTTGATTGATTTGAAGCTAGATTTTTGGACGTTTTAGTACAGTTTTGCACCAGTGGTTTGGAAGGCCAGTTTCAACTGTTTTGGTATTCATCACTCGTGGACTGTGGTGGCTGAGGAAGCCTGTTGTAGAAGCAAAAGGCAGATGCGAGAATCTTAATACCTTCAGCCGCCCACTATCATATTATAATTGTAAATGACTGGCAATGTGAATTTTATGGCTGTTTTAAATGTATTATGAAACAAACTTATTTTAGACTGTTTTTCTCCTCCATATACGATGAGGATTTCACGTTATCGTCTTTTCTTGATCTGAGGTGTGATAATCAGCGCAAGTGGGAGCAATCGCTTGCTTCCAATTACCTCGTACTGCTTTTCTAAGATGAGAAGATAAGATATACACAAACACACATAAAGTCAGAGAATAAACTCTTCAAGTTGCTGTTGCTCATATATGAGTTCAAACCACAAGAATCTATGAACGGTCAAGTATGATTTATCTTTTGAGTTCAAAAAAAGTCAAATAAGAAAATGAAGCTGCAAAAGAAAAAGGGTACAATAACAACAAATTCTTATCTCACTAAGTGGGGTCAACTATATAGATCATACAACACTTTTGAGCTCGATCAATCCATGTTGTTCATAAAGATTCAACAAGGTTTTACGTTGGCTGTCAATGGCCTAACACAACCCTTCTCTTTTATCCGGGCTGGAGACCAACTATAGATCATTAATTTATTTCTGGGCCTAAAAGACAAATTTAACGGAAGTCTAGGTCCGAAACTCGAATACAACATCTTCCTACATTGCAGTTGCCTGAGCGGAGCTGGAAAAAGCTGCGGCATGAGATTTTTTAATCTAACGCAATTCTGTTGTGGTATTTAAACCTCCTTGATGAGCCAAGAGATCCCTATCTGGTTTGGTATTCCCTAATTCGATCTCATGACCAAGGGTAGAGTCTCTTTCGTCACTGTCAGAAGAACCAGAATCTGAGTCTAGCTTGATAGAATCTAAAGGAGGAGCATCATATGGGACTGACGGGGGAATGTTGGCCCTTGTCCAAAAAGAGGGCATCTTCCTGTCATCCTCTCTCATCCTCTCAGCATATATATTGATGTCAAATTCAGAGTTGTTATTCCCACCAAACGAAGACTCTAGACGGTCCATATCAAACAGATCTTCCACAATCTTCTTGGTGTTCTGATCATCTGAGTAAACGAACTTGATTTTATTGCAAGTCTCTGGCTCTAGCAGGGGCTTTACCATCTGTAGCAATACATTCCTTGACATCAGAAAATGATGCAAGATATATTATCTAAGTTATCAGCAACTACAATCAAAATCAAAATATAGAGATCAATGAATGATGTGCTAGCAAGAAATATATCTACCACAATTACAAAATAATGCCTCGATTAGTAGAGATGATCACAAACATTCTAACATTGCTAGGCTATTCTACAGACCACACAGTAGATTCCTGCCTCCATGGACTAAAAAAAATAGTCGCCAAAAGAAACTCGACTTTTCTTCACAGCCCGTGTGTATGTCTGAGTCAATGGTTTTTAGCCTGTGCTAGAAGCAAAGTCGAATAAATTGAAGTATCATTTTGGCCTCTCACTACATCTCACTACATGCCAAATGGACGTGTTTAACCATGAAATGAATAGCAAAAACGCAAGATGAAAACTTGGATCCAATCCATCCCAGAAGACAACTCGAATCTTGTGCCTAAATTTGAGATCAAGTGGCTGAACTATTTGCAAGTATTATTTCTCACAGCAACACAACTAACGTACAAGAAGCTGCAAAAACTTGAAAGTGTAGAATTTAAATTGGCTAAAATTGTAAATGAAACACCAAATTTTTGTGCGAGTGAAATCCACTTTTGATATCATTCTGATATAGGATCTAAAATTGTCAGCATATTTTCATCCACTTATGCTGCATCTAGAGCTTCAAAAACTCAACACAGATAAATCATAGTCATAGATTTACCTTGAAGAATGGTTCAAAGAACTTGGGTGGATTGTACAGTATTGCCAAACCCAATCGTTCTGGATATTGATCTTGTAAGACATGGGCAGTTTCACGCGTCACCTTCACTGATATATGTGACAAATTGAAACCCTGGAAATCAATTAGCCAGACCATCTGTTCCTGTTCTGCTGGAAGATTTAAGATAGCATTCTCCATGCAGTATACCAGATACTTGACCTGTCCTTTTATTGATTTTGAGTTCTGCACCCAACAAAAAAAAAAAAAAACGGAAAGAAAATGGAAACTCAACAAATATGCATAAAGCTCCTCTTAATATTGGCGAAAAATCAAACTTAGACCAGGTTCAGATTGCATGCATTCACCATTAACCAAACTTGCTAATCTAACAAGCATTTGATGTAATTTTCAAAGATTGATGTAAAAGGGGGCGAGCTTTGGTTTACTTGGTTGGACATAATTTATTTCTAAATATGGCCCTCTCTCTCATGCCTTTCACTTTCGCTCCTACCATGCACATTGTAAGAATATGAACATTATATCATTAGGCCATCATCGACACTAGAGGTTAGAAGTGATCAGAAGAAACCTGTCGATTAGGTCTCATGACAAGGACTGGTCTCCCATGCTTGTCAGTAAAATTTGATCTATAAATCTTTCCTGTCTCTGCTTCGTTGGCAATATCTTCCTACATGAAGAATATCACAAACCGATTAAAAGTTGATATCACAAAATGTCACAAAAGTTCCAGTTAAATGAGTGGATAGGCCAACTTCATTTTGTCATAAGCTCTATTAAGGAGAACATTGTTTGTTCAGGTAGAATTTTGATCAGATAAAGAAGTATAGCCAAAGCACGGCAAGAGGATCAGTTTGAGCACTTGTAAAGTTTACTCAACCCTGCCCTTGTTTTCTGAATATGGAAAGAGATGGGTTCAAGGGAACAGAAGTAGAACATATGAAACAACAAGACACAAAAAGGGAGGACATACCCGAATCAGCTACCCATACAATATGTCTATGATAAGCATGTTGGACTTCAACATCTGAATTCGGCAACATTTTTGTTTGATTCATTTTGAAACACTTTGTAATCTACTGTCACATTTCAAAACGTGCTAAAATAATTTAAAATCTTATTGGAGATCTCAATTAATGAAAGAAGTTAAAGATTGATACTTAATTTGAACTGAAGAGTTCCATTTCAACTTGTTTTATGCTTCTACTTGTAGTTTGTTATAGATATCTTATTTCACATTTGAAATATTTGTTTAAAGACACAGTTTTTTCATCGTGCTGTTTACTTTTTCATCGCAGGCATGAACTATATTTAAAAAAAAAATGTAAGAGGTAAAGTGAGGAGAAGCATTGACTCACCCAGCGGATCTCTTCTGGTTTGTATTCTGCTCTCCATTTTAAGGTTTGTTTCAACATTTTAGCTGCCTTCTTGACATTCCAATTTCTGGCTCTTAAATGCCTTGAGATGGATTCATCAGAACAATAAATCAAGGCCTTAGCAGACAATGGCCCTATCAGCTTTCTCACCTCATTGATCTGGAAGGAAGCAAATCATCATAGGCTCGAGCTACTCTAATCAGAACATTACAGTGAAATAGCTTCGAAGCCCAAGTATCAAGGTGAGGTGAGAAATGTGCTTCCTGATATAACTATGGACATACCTTTGCCTGTTGCTCTTGTGATTTTAACATATTCCCGCACCCATTAGTGGCAGGACCGTTTGGATCCCCGCTCATGGTGTTCGAATAAAATCCTACAAGTCATTTATGATTGCAACAATAATCAATACCAATTTTTCCATCATTTTTTCATCTTCATTCTGAATAATTACAGCATGACAGTGGGCAAGAGTGAACATTGCTATAATTGTATGCAACAGCTCAATACGCCGACAGGCTGTAAGTCTTATATAATAACTAACCACTTATCAACCCAAAAAGAAAAAAGAAAGGATAACCAACTTTAGAATCTGCATCAACAAAATCGCAAATCATTCAGGGTTAAGATGCGGTCAACTTTTTAAATGCAACTAACTGAACAATTACTCTGTGGTATGTTCTTACGAAGATTAAATGCAGAGTTCTGATCCCAAGTGCCATCAATTGACTGTTTGGCAAAACATAGAAATGATAAATTTTATCCAATTTTATAGATACTGGTGATGGTCGGAAAGTTATCAGTAAGACGCCCTTCTAAAACTTCTTTGTCCATATAATAACAGCTGGTCCTTAGTTCGATCGATCGAGCAGGCATTTGAAAGATGAGGACTAAAAATTAACTGATCACTACAATCTCTTCAGCAAATTTTGTTGTAGACTGCCAGTCACCTATTTTCTAGTCAAACGATGACCTGTACCTAGGAATAATCGCCGGCGGTCACCATCTTCTAATTTCTAATATCCTGACTAATCTGAGATATTGTCGAAAGTAAAGTTAGAAGTAAACACATCAACTCACATGCAGGTGGCAAAATTTACCAGGCGAAAAGATGTGAGATAGCAATCTAGAAGATGACCTTAGAGATCATCGCTGCACGTCTCATTATTTCTTATTCAATTATTAACCAGTCTAATAATCATAGGATGCTTTACGTCCAAGACTATAAAAAATTATAAGCGAAACGGTATTCAGTCACAAATTCAAGTGAATTCATGAGTTGCCAAGTAATTGACACATGGAAAAAAACGGAGCTTAGAGATGCAAATGGAGCAGCCAAAAAGCAGGGAGTCAAGACGGGACAGATTGAATAGGGAGAAAGGACAGAGAATCGGGAAATAACCTGAGAAAGTTGAAGATATTCCTATCTGGCGACCAGAATAGCAGAGAAGGTACGATTATTTCGGAGAGGAGAGGAGAGGAGATTGGTCGGCCTTCTCCACGAAAACAAGGAGAATGCCTTCGTTCCCTTTTGTATACAACAAAGTTTAAATTTCCAGAATTTTAAAATTTGGTGCCATCGCAAATTCGCAAAACGACGCCTCAATCACGTTCCCATGTTCACCCAAAACACTGAAAACTAAATAAATAAACGAACAGAGACCAATGTGCAGCTACATCTACTTGTTTGTTTACAATGTCATCCGTAGTACAGTACTCCCTCCGATCATAATTAATTAATTATACAAGCCTAATAAACTAATTACGTGATTTAAAATAGTGATTAAAATTAGTTAAAAATAAAAAATAACAGATATAAAATAATTTTTTTAAAAATATACCCTTATTTATGAAGAAGCAAATAAAAAAAAGAAATAGAGTAAATATAAGTATTACTAATTTTTAATTAATACAACATATATAATTAATGAAAGATTAAAAAAACTCATTGAATATTTAGATAAGGCAATTCAAATTTTAAGATTTTATAAAAACTAATAATTTGACTCCTTTTTTTAATTTTTGAATTACCAACTAGTTCCTGAAACATCATTGGGCTCGTTAAATAAGTCAGATTAAATTTTCTTTAAATGCAAACTGTTTCTCACCAAAAAGACTAAAAGTGAGGCTTTTATTTAAGAAAAACAAAGCATTAAACACCGGAATGAAATCGCCGTAACTATTTGACTTTTTTTTTATTAATTAATAATCATGTCTTCTTCCCACTTAAAATTTGGGAGATAATCACATTTTCCCCATTCACAATTTGAGAGAAGGGCCTCTCCATTTCTCTTATCGTCCACTTCCCTCCATTTCTTTATTCTCACTGTCAGATTAACTCTGAATGGTTGAAATTTAATATTCTATAAAAATATCATTATAATATTTAATAACACAAATGTATATAAATAAATTTAAATCATTAAAATTTGATATAACTGTTTATATCTTTATATTTTTGTTAAATTATTCTATGTATAATTTTTAATTTGTATAGGATATTGAATCTCAACCATTTAGAATTAATCTAATGGTGAGAATAAAGAAGTGGAGGGAAATGGACGGTAAGGGAAATGGAGAGGCCCCTCTCCCTCATAATTTCTGGTGGGGTTAGATCGGTGGACCCGCTTGAACATATCATTGATGTTGGGCCCGGGCACTCAAGAGACTTCAAATCAGTGTTCTGGAAACCGGACCGGACTGGCCGGTCCGGCCCGGTAACCGGCGAACCGGCCGGTTGGCCGGTCCGGTTTCCATTTTTAAAAAAATTTTTTTTTTTTACTTTTTCCTTTAGAATTTCATACTATAAGTCTAAAATTTTCAATTTCTCACCGGTTTGGTCCCGGTTTAGCTCCGGTTTGGTCCCGGTCTGACCCACTGACCCTTAACCTAGTACCCCGACCGGTTCACTACCCGGTCCGGGTTTTAATACCTTGCTTCAAATTATAATCCTAACGAAATATTTAAAAAAATGAGTTAAATCAAAAAATATTAAAATTCTACCGTTATTCTTAATCTGCCCCTAAAAGAAGAATATTTATGCTTAGTAAAAACAAAAAAAATAAAATCTGCAGCTACCACAATTTTTTCATAAATTTCTATTCATCATAACATCACATTAAATTATTCCCTTCGTTGAGCAGTCAAAAAAAAAAAAAGGATACCTCACTATAGTTGCACTTTTTTCAACCTTCATTATACTTGCACGTTGACCATTCTCATTCCTGGAGTTGTTATCATAAAATTGTTGTCACGTTCTCAGATCTCAATACCATCAATTAAATTCATTTACAAGTTTATTGTAACAATAAGATAACACGTGGATGTTGATGCGTATCGCAATTTATGATATAAAATATACAGTTCCAGATTAAATATATTTCAAATGTTCTCTAATTGAGAAAGAGATATTTAATCTGGCATACTAAAAGAGAATGAGATATTTAATAGAGTGTATTCACAGCAAGAGCAAGGTGTCACCCCACAATGAGCATATAATACATTTCATATACTCGGAAGTCGGCATAGAGTAAGGATTCAATTTCATAATGAGATCCCTCATAAATTAATTAGCCTTCGGCTTCAGGCTTATTGAAGAATCAAATCAGCAGCATCAGAAAATGACGTCAATTCGATACTCTTCATCCCCCACAATCAACAGGTGGGACCCTTCTTCAATGACTTTGGACCCACCCTCGCTTGCTCTGCTAAGATGCTCACAAGGCCTTATCTCAAATCCAACTTCGGCCCTTTCCCCTGCACCTAACATCACACTCTCAAACCCCACCAACTGTTTGATCGGATTCCCACTTCTCTGTTTTGCGTGCCTTGTAAATAACAAGACCGAATGCTTCCCCTCCATACTTCCGTGGTTTTTTACTCCCACCGTCACCGACACTGACATGCTTTCGCACAATCTTGCACCCATCTCTGCTACTGATTTGATGCGAATTGTCTCCGAATTCTCAACTATCAAATAAGGCCACGATTGATTCAAGTGAAGTTTGTTTTGCGTGACAGAGACGAACTCATGCGAATATCTAGAGTAGCTTAGGCCATACCCGAACTCATACACCTTTGGACCCGTGTAAAACCGGTAAGTCCGTCCCGGATACCCAGAAGATGGATCCGCTCGCATCCTCATGTCTGTCATTGGCACTTTTATGAAATCTTTTGGGTACCAAGTCACTGGTAATCTTCCTCCTGCACGCACAACATCAAGCACACCATTCAATTTTTCTTCCCTAATGGACTAATTAATCAAGAAGATATATGCATTAAAAGATATAACTGACCTGGGTTGTGATCGCCAAAGATAATCTGAGCAAGTGCGACTCCTCCAGCTTCTCCGGGATAACCGGCCCAGAGGATTCCTCCAACTTTGTTGTTATACTTGGCCGGAGAAATATCAAGAGGGCCACCGGAAAAGATCACCAAAATGACAGGCCTCTGGGAAGCTTTAGCAACGCTGTGTATGAGTTCCAGCTGCTTGCCAGGTAAGTCCAGGTGAACCCGATCACGATCTTCCCTCTCCTGACTCTGATCCAAACCCATCATCAGCACCACGTAATCCACCTTCGAGGCGATTTCCACGGCCTTGCCAATTTGAGCCGAAGAGCACTTGACGCCATCATCACAACCGGGGTGATAAATGGTGTTCTTAACGTAGTGCTGAAAGGCCTGCAATGGCGTCACAAGTTTACAGGGAGGGCCTGCATAGTTTCCTAGGAGAGTCAAAGGGGAAGCATTGGCGTTAGGACCTATGAGTGCAAGGGAAACTGTTTTAGGGAGTGGGAGAAGTCTGGCAGAGTTCTTCAAAAGGACAATGCCATTTCTGGCAGCTTCAAGGGCTAAATACAGGTGATCTTTTGAACACACTTGATTAGGACCGATCGTGCCGAATAAGAGTTTGGCCGGATTCCCGTCGAATAGACCCAGCCTTATTCTTGTTGAGAACAGGTTGTGAAGTGCACGATCTACTTGAGTTAATGGTAGTTTTTTCTGCACCACTGCTGATTTAGCATACTTCGTCAAGTAAGCACCGCACTCTAAATCCATTCCTGCACATAGTTGCTTCCCATTAATTAAGTTCAAACATCCTATTCATCGATAAATTTATCTAATATACAACTCAATTAAAAGTTTAAAACTCAGCTGAATAACAATACTAGTCCGAATTTGCTTCATCTCTTAACATCGGAAAAAAATGTGCCCATTTGAATTTTGGGAGCCCAAGTTATGACTAAAGTGTCGCATTCAATTGGACCCATCCCTCTGAACAATAGAACCCAATAATAGACCCGCGCCACTTTCGCATTTATAATAAACAAGTTGATTGGATGGAGCACAGTAACCGTTTAAAAAGAATATCTCACCAATGGACAATGGTAGGTTGGATCCACAGAGACGTGGGTGAGATATGTAAGTTACAATGGCCTACATAAAGTTCCACTGGATGTGTGGGGGCCAAAGCATGGATCACATGAGTAGGCTCTGGGATAATATTCACAGCTAAGTAAACCGACAAAACACTGTTACAATCATCCTCCCCTAGTTCATTCTCTATAAATGATTATTCCCCCAACCCAAGTGTGAAAAGTTGCCAAGGTGATCGATCACAAATTCCAAAAAGGCAGCCCTACGTAACGAAAGGCCATAGGATGAAATTCTAAACATGATCACTATTGTTTTACTTATAAATCTTTTTTAATTAAATCTCATAGATTAAATAGAAGTAATTAACCCAATAATTATAGAATTAATTTTTAATTGTACCCTTATTTATAAATAAGTACTTTTTAACTCTTTCTTCTCTATCTTTTTTAAATTATTTCTTTATTAGTACAATAAATATGGGCAAAATTATCACAATCTCATTTACTATGCTAAAACTGGATTTATAAATAGGATTAATTTTTTTTAATAAAAAAAACTTATAAATAAAATCAGAATAATAATTATCAGTTGCTTTCGTAGTAACCATAATATGATCATACAGCAAAGAGGGCAGGGAGTGTACCAGCCCGGAGAACATCGGCCACAGCATCCTCCGCCGATTTCGCATATCCTTGATTATGATGAAGGAGTGAGACTGCGCCACAATCGGAGGTGATGTACCTGATAGTTCCCCCATCATAACGGTCGAATTAAAAATATAGTATAAGACACTTGTCGGTGTCACTTTCCTAACATTTACGGGGCATTATATTTTCTTAAAAAGAACCAAAACTTGAAGAAAAGGCAGATGATTACCCATGAAAACCCCATTGTTTTCTGGCGGTTTTAGTTAAGAGATTGAAATCTGCGCAGTTTGGAACCCCATTCACTCGGTTATAAGCGCACATTATCCCACTTGCTCGTCCTTGCTCAATGCAACTCTGAAATGGAGGCTGATATGTGTCCGCTAAATCTTGCAAAGTGACCTGAAATGTTAAGGTTCAAGAGCATTCTAATTCTGAAAAATGGTAAAGAGACTGGAAAAGGACTTAGGAGTTAAGACACTAAAACTAGCATCGGATCCAGAATTTGTCTCTCTACTTTATCTTCATGTTTAAACGTTCTGCTCAGTTCATTTCTACTCTATCTTCGCATATTGAAACGAAATTAAAGTTGGAATGGAGCATACTACAGAGGAACGATCTTAAGTGACTGCAATGCTTAGTGAGTAGTCCAATCATAAAATGCAAAACCTGACATTCCAACCTCCAAGGATTTATTGCGAGGACGAAACAAAGAAAGTAAAGTAAGGCAGGAAGCTAAGCAGCCAAGTCAAAGACGGTAAATACATTCAGTTCAAAAAAAAACAGAGAGAGAGACGGTAAATACATACGCGAGCATCGAAGACGAAGCGATTCACACCCTTCCAGTTGTCCAAATCGTAGGCGGTGAAATGCTTGCAACAAGCAGAAGCTTGAAGATGACCGGTGAGTTTGCCTCCCTGGAAGGAATCGCCTTGTACCCCTCTCACATACGACACGGCGTACTTGGAACTAACCTGCGGGTCTTCGCCGGCCGTCTCTTGCCCTCTCCCCCATCTCGGATCCCTAAAGATGTTAATGTTTGGAGCCCAAAATGTCATCCCCGTGGCTTGCCCTGCATTATAGATTGCCCTCGCTTCCGCTCCAATGGCCTTGATCCACACACACCCATTCAAAATACGCCCAAAATCACAGTGACTGAGAGTGATAGAGAAACTAACTGACCTGACCGATTCTGTACCAGAGGTGGGAGTCGAAGGTGGCGGCGGAGAGGATGACTTGAGGGAAGCTAGTAGCAGAAGTAATGGTAGCATTGAATCGGATTCCACGTCCGGCGTTGGAGACTCCGTGTAAGGCCTCATTCCACCATTGGTAAGCGGGGATACCGAGGCGAGGAATGGGAGGAGCGTCGTTCACTAGTTGAGCGAGCTTCTCGTCCAATGAGAGGCGGGAAACAAGGTCTTGGGCTCTTTGAGACACGCTAAGCTTGGAGTTGCAGAATGGGTAGGATGTGGTGGCTGGATTGGACGAGTCACAGGCAAAAGGCGGCGGTGACTGAGTGAACTCGGCAGGGGCCACCGCTTCAGAGAGCAGAAGCAAGGACGCGAGGAAAATGGCTGACAGCTGCATTGTGTCAAATGGCTATTTGATGCCAACGACAATTACGTACCAGTGTCGGCGCCCTTTATAAAGACTTGCCCCTTTCCCTGTTAATCATCAACGGTGATAATTAATGGGGTAACATGATGTTAACTGCTCACTTATCTCAATCAAGTTTTAGAAAGTGGGAATAAGTTTGGCAGACCGTTTAACCCATCAATTAATGGTTGGTTACTTGGTGGGTTTAAACTCGGGAGAATGTGACAGAAGAATATGGAATGTTTTATTTAAAAAAACAAATAAGTACAGTAGCATGAAACAATACGAAATTTATGGCAAAAAAGAAAAAAGAAAGAAAGAAACAATCCGAGATTACAAGATTTTAAAAACATTTAAAGTTTTAACAAATAAATCGATAAAAATATACACTTATTATGTTGGCATAGGGTTGAATTGTAAATTTTATAAGCTCTGTTGTGGACATCAGAAGTTAGTAACAAAAACAAGATAATTAGTTGTAAACTATAACAGTTTTGTATAATTGTTCACTCAGTTGTAAAAAGTTTACAAAATAATTACAAATTAAGAAAATTTTGTAAATTTTAAAAGTATAGTATAAAAAGGCCATAACATAAGTTATAGTTGAAAAAAAATTGTTATAAACAATTAAAGAGTAGAAGACACAGGTTAAATATTAGTAAACTGTTGATTAAAGTGGTAAATAACCTCACTTATAAGAATAAGAGCATAGGCTCAAACCCGAGCAATGAGAAGTGCTCTTATTGAAGTGGACCCTTTAAACTCTAAGTATAGGCAGTGAATGAAGAACTTCCAATTGATTTTTAAAATATACATATAATATATAATAACAGCTTATTTTCCCATACTTACTTCTAAATTAATGGAGAACGTATAATGGAGCTTTGGTGGTTTACAATTAAACTATGCGATGTGTATTTTTCATTTGTTTACAATTGAGAGTGAGCCATTAATTTAATTCCCAATATGCCGTGGGCTTGCTATTTGTTGTAGCCCGCTTCATCCATTTTCCCGATTTGCAAACAAAACCAAACATTACTTCGACTTGGGGAGTGTTTGTTACAGCGTTTTTGAGCCAATAAGCCCGTAATTATTCCTTTTTTGCACATTTAGCATCTCACTACTATTCATGCAATTTGATGATGGCATAATGGGACGGAACTATGACTCGACCTTCCCTTTATAACAAATATTCGGTCCTTCTCGAAATTGAACCTCCCCTAGATCATATCTACAAACCATAAAAGGAGAAAGGTTCATTAAATTTAATTTGACTTACTTCTAGGAAGATGAGGTTTATGCATGTTTTTAATTTTAATTGTTTAAACTGTGCACATTGTATTCATGTGTGACTGCGAATGCAGATAAACTGATAAACAGAGCATTGCTAAGTAAATATACCCGTGTTGAATGACTCCCATGCATCACCCGTTTCCAAAAACAGACCATGAAAAGCGACATATAAAAGACGGTAAAAACAAAAGAAAGGGCCAGTAGAAAAACAAGGACACGACAGATCGACAGGAAAGGGAGAACACCAATAAATGATCTCCGATCCCCAAAAAGAGCGATACGTACTAGGTTTTATTTTTTAACTGGATAAGATCGTAAAGAGGAGAAGGCTTGAGAGAGTGTTTGTAATTCAACGGGTAGGAACGGTTATTATTTAGTGTGTTTGCATTAGTTTTTTTTTTTAAGGGATTTTATGGTGTAAAAGATAAAAATATGAAAAGAGTTTTGTTTTAATATTCACCAGGGAGTTCTTTATAAAGGGAAATTTTTAGAAACATATAATTAAAAATGGAAAAAGATAAATAAATGTTGCGAATTTATCAAATTCCAAATTTGAGCTTTGAATATGAGATTTTCAATTATGATCAAATGACCAAAATACCTTTAGTTTAATTCATAAGTTTTAGGGATCAATAATAATATCTGTATCCATATTAACAATATCAGATTTTATATTAACGACTTTACTTTTATATTTTACAATTTCATATGCCAAAAATTAGAGATGATTTTGAGGGTACAAGTTTCAGAGGTTAATAATAACATCTGTATTTATATTAACAATATCATATTCTACATGAACGACATCAGATTTTACATTAATGACTTTACTTTTATATTTTACAACTTCATATCCCAAAAACTATAGATAATTTTGAGGGGACAAGTTTCAGAGGTCGGTAATAACATCTATATCTATATTAACAACATCATATTCTACATTAACGACTTTACTTTCATGTTTCACAGCTTCATATCCCAAAATCAAAGGATAGT
Organism: Inga leiocalycina; assembly: GCA_963242795.1. Lineage (NCBI taxonomy): Eukaryota > Viridiplantae > Streptophyta > Magnoliopsida > Fabales > Fabaceae > Inga > Inga leiocalycina. The sequence continues at coordinate 3,706,264 of OY725326.1, forward strand.
TTTGAAAGCATAAGTTTCAGGGATCAATAATAATATATGTACCTATATTAACAACGTCTGATTTTATATTAATAATTTCACTTTCATTTTTCACAACTAAACTAAGAGAATTTGGTCAGAATTGAAAATTTCATATTCTTATTTCAATTTTAACTTGGAATATTATAAATTTACCGCATCCATTTATCTTTTAACATTTTTTAATGTATTTTTCAAAAATTTTCCGTTTTTAAAAGGCTAATTCAACCTGGGGTTGACGGTATGATATAATTTTTGTTCTCCAACTCTGACGGTCTGATATTAAGAGGAGAAAATAATGAAAAACAGATTCAGGAAGACGCCGCTTATACTTATATCACGGTATGCTCATTTTGAATAACTTTATTTTAGATAATAAATGCTTATAAATCGTGATTTACGTTATACGAGATAAATATATGAAATAAATTTTATCTCAGTTTGTGTAATAAACACTTATATTCAAAAAATAAATGTTTCTAAACATGCACGATATTTACATAAAGTTTAGGAGGTTATGTAGGAGTTTGACTTATCAATACATATATATATATACTCCCTCCGGTCCTAATTATAAGATAAAGTTGACTTTTTTGAAGAAATTAAGGAAGTCAATTAAATTACTTTAGAATATTTATATTTTTAGTATCTTTGGATTATATATTATTTTATTAATCAAATTACTTAGTTTGAAGAAAAAAATATAAATATAAATATTTTAAAGTGATTTAATTGGTTTCCTTAATTTCTTCAAAAAAATCAATTTTATGTTATAATTAAGCTCGGAGGGAGTATATATAAAGAAAATAGATTATTAACAGCTGGCAAATTCCATTTTGAAGCCCCAAAAGGCGGAAAGGCAAAGAAAAAGAATGGGCTGCCAACCCAAATGTTAATGGCAACGGAGGCCCGTATGGAGTCATGGGCCAATAAGCAAACTGAACCATAATCATTCTCCCTTCGCCCTGGGCACCTGCTGATCATGATGTTGGACTAATTGATGTTAACTTGTATAATTGAACAAAACCGCAGCTAAATTGACCAGACAGACTATTAGTTAGAATGTTTCATCAAACAAACGGTCATAGCTCCACCTCCAAGGCAGCTAACATCTTCAAAATTCAAAACTACTCACCTCGTTGTCATTAATATTTAAGTATCTTCTCAACAACGTAACCCGTGTCTGAAGGGAGAGGTTAATGTTGCATCCAAATAGAATGGCCTTATCCAATTGCCTGTACCCTGTCTTTTCATAATTTTCAAATCGTTAGTTGGGAATACCTGTATGTCGGTTACTAAAAAATGTGGTGTTTAATCCCAGCAAGTAACGGTTTTTAATTAGTCATACTGAATAAATAAATCTATCCATCCAACACTGCTCTCAATCCCAGCCAATCTGTTATGTGGATCTGTAAGTAAAGTATGAGCTTTGAGTGAGACTCGTGGCATCCACACAGTACGTAGAAAGGGAAAAGAAAAGGCACGTGTGATTTGATCCTTCCAAGCGGCCACACCCCCATGAATTTCAAAGATTATTCGTTGCTCTGAAGGAAGCAGGTGGAGGAAGCATGTCGTGAATACGTGCACTGGATATATTAAGACAGAATCACACGATTTTTCTTGCTTAGTTTGAATTACTATATACTCCCTCCGGTCCTAATTATAAGACAAAGTTGACTTTTTTGGAGAAATTAAGGAAGCCAATTAAGTTACTTTAGAGTATTTTTATTTTTATTTTTTTCTCCAAACTAATTAATTAGACTAATAAACTAATAAATAATCTAAAGATACTAAAAATATAAACACTCTAAAGTAATTTAATTGGCTTCCTTAATTTCTCCAAAAAAGTCAACTCTGTCTTATAATTAGGACCGGAGGGAGTACTACTATATTAAAATTTGAATTCAGCCCTTTTTAAATTTGAAGTCGTCACCATGATCAAGGCATGTGAGAAGGCTGTTTTAAGTGAGTATTACATCTACCTTTACTAAATTGTATTGAGTCAAAATTTAAAACTTGTGCTTCAACACTGTGAAGACCGATTGTTGCACTGGTCAAGTTAAAGTTTAATGACAGAGTTTTAATTGAGCCAAAATTATAAGAACAAAATAAAGGATTATTTTTTCTTAGGTTAAATTCTTATAACTTAAAGTAAAACATATTAGAAAATTCTACAGTGTAAAATTACATTTTAAAATTTAAAAAGAATCTAATGACAGAATATAATTGAGCCAATTTAATAATAATGGATTCAAATTTTGTGCCTCTCATTTTTCATTCTCCTATAAATCTATATCCACTCCTAGGGGTGTGCATTCTTTTCCCGTCCCGACCTTCCCGTCCCGATCCCGAACAAATCGGGACGGGATTTTCCCGTCCCGAAAATTTCGGGACGGGAAAAAATCGGGATCGGGAAATTTCAGTTCGGGATCGGGATCGGGATCAGTATTTCCCGATCCCGAATATTTCCCGATCCCGAAACTTTTTTTTTTTTGAAGCATCTATTCCTAACTCACTCACACCAGACACCACACGTCCACACTACACTCAATCTCAGGCTTATCGAACTCGACACAGACCCATCTCATCTCATCTGAACACCGAAGCTTCTGCGATTCGTCTGCCTTCTGGTTCGAAGTTTCGAGCCCTAATAATTCCTTTCCCACTTCTGTCGGCGTCGGCGACGGTAGATCTGCCCAAGGACGCCTGATCTAGGTCTCTCGTCCCCTCCCTGTGCGACGGATGACGCGATCTCTCGGCGTCGGTGACGGACTGACGGTGACTCCGCCTGAGGACCCTAATCTCGGTCTCTCATCCCCTCCCTGTGCGACAGACGACCCATCCGACTGTGTTCCTGGCACGCATCCCTCTCCGAATTTATTCTCCAAATCACCAATCTCCATATTGGAAGATCTGCAACTCCGCAAGTGGTAATTGGCTAATTGTTCGTTTGAATTCGCTTTTTCTTCTTTGGTCTTCCTACTTGTAGTTGTAGATTTTATATGTCAGAATTCTTTTGTCCAGATTTTATATGTGAATTTGATCTTCTGCAGAATTAATACAGAATTCTTTTGTCCAGATTTTTGAAACGAACAATTAGTTTAATCCTTGAGCTTGTAATGCCCTTATTCAGTTATTCTATTAACATAATGATTGTGTGATCATAGTTTAATCCACTGTCTGGTTTCCATAGTCACACTGAATTTTCTTTCCCTTCATGTTTTCATAGATTAATGAGTGAATAGATCATTAGTGGACCAAAAAAAGAGTCTTAAATCTTAACACTGAATTCACTAATAAGCAAGGGCAGATAATGTTCAAAATACAAATCATAAACATCAAAGACATGCCTAGTCCTCCTATGCTATGTTAAATCTGAACGAATTATTGCTCTGGTTCAGTGATTTTTTTTCCTTCTAATTTTTTATAGATTATCCTTTTAAACATGTTGAATCAATACTTGTTAATAGTTGTCTGAAAATTAGGAAAATGGAATATGGCATTTTGCCTATCTCTGGTTGCTGGAATTTCTTGCCTATCGAGTATCGACAGTTTTGTTTATGGTTCTTCCTCTGCATTTCTTGGCAGTTGCCAGTTGCTACTTGCTGGTTTTGTTGTATTTTCTGCTACACTCATGCAAAAGAAGCTTTGGATAAATATAATTATATAATTGATTTCTATGGCTTTGTGGATGCTGAATTGAGTTAATTGTATTGTTAGAGGTTCAGTATATTGATTTTCTTGCTATTTGGGATAAATTAGTGAATATGACAACAGCAATATGGATTAAAGAAAATATTTTGGATTTTTAGTAGTATGATATAAAAATCTACAATAACAACAAAAACTTTATGCTTCAAACTTTGGTAGTTCGTATGCAAGTCATCTTTGGTCACTGATTTTTATTGACTATCCAGTATTGAAAGAGAAGTTAATTTGCAGAGGAAAAACAGAACAAAGAAAGGTCAAGTTCAAGAACTTTCAACTTGATATGGGGAATTGCACGGAGAGATCTAGTGATGAGATTCATTGGCAAGAACAAGGACAAGAAAAAGAAGAGGTGAAGCAGAAGCAGGCAGAGGAGGAAGAAGAAGAAGAATAGAAGATGGTGAAGAACTAGTCATCTACACTTGCTAGCCAGATATTCCCTCTTTTTATGTTTTCTTGAACTAGTCATATATTTATTTGGTTAAACTGATGATTAGATGATTTGATGTCCAGAGAATATATTTGGTGATATTTGTTTTTATATCTATTATTAGTTAGCACTTAACAGCAAGCAATAGATGTAGTTTGCTATTGTTGATTGTTGAACATCAAGAATGTAATCCAAAGGCATTAGATCAACTCAAACTTTCTGATTCTATTTTGGTTCACTAAAGACACGTAAGATTTCTGATTCTATTTGTCTTTTTTCCTTTTAGTAGAAAGACACTTCATGTAGTCCGTTTGGATCAATACACCATTATGTAAAGCAGTAGGTGTGAAGCATTTTCCATTTTTCCCGAAGCATTTCCACCTCGGGAAATTCCCAATCCCGATTTCGGAATTTCCCGTCCCGTCGGGACCGGAAATTCTCGGGATCGGGATCGGGATCGGGAATGAAATCCCTTCCCGATCACTTTTCGGGATCGGGATCGGGAATGGGATTTCCCGATCCCGATCCCGAACAGCCCTATCCACTCCAGCCGCTACAAAATTGCTCACCCTATCATAAAGAGCTACCGCTCACAAGGTTATCGGTATCGGGCTGCCCGAATTGGTGTAGGAAATTCTTCTATATTCCATAAGTGACGTCACTTACGGAGAACAATCATCATCATCTCCAATTTCCATCAATACTTTATTTCATCCCTTTGTCTCCATTTACCACATAAATGATCCCAAGTTCATTCAATCAACATCTCCCATTCATCATTCACAAAATGGCCGCGACTTGCTGTTTCAAGCGTGAGGAGAATGTTTCCATGGCAGCTTAATTTGGGAGGCAATTTGGGAGGGGCATGGAAAGGTTTAGATCTTAGATCTTATACTTAAAAGACTATAAGGGAATTTTTTTTTTTTATCAATTTGTTTCAAGAGTTATGATTATTTAGTTTTAAATGGCTTTGAGTTATATTAATTGAGAACAATCTAGTTTTAGATTGCAGACATATTCTTTTTTGATTGAATTGATGTTTTGATTAATTTTGTGCTAAGGCAATAGCTGGAACTTTTGTTTGCAAAACTTTAAATTGTCGATTCAATTTTTATTATTAATTTAATTGTCAATTTGCTTTATCCTCTTGAGTCTTGATTGTTTAATTAGGTTAGTTAATTGTCTAGTTATTTAATTATATAGTTGTAAACAAGATTTTCAAAATTATTTTGAAATTAATTGTGATTGATTTTTAATAGATTTAATTAGCTCGCACCTATTTCATTATGAGTTTTCTAGGAGATTAAGTATTATTAAACTTAAGAGTTTCCTATGTTTCAATTAGGTGATTAATCTATTAATTCCTCTCTTTTACCAATCTCCCGTTGGTCTAATTAATTAATTTGAAATAAGAAAGTTAACTCTATGTGAATCATAATTTGTTCTCTTTACTGTACTTGAAGTAAACCTTCATTATCTTTTCTTATTTAATTTTCTTAGCTTTTAGTTTATTTCTTTTGCTTATGATTTTAATTTCTCCCCCATAAATGCCCCTAAAAATTGTATTTGCATTTGTTTAGATTAATTTCATTCTCATATAGGTTTTAGAGTCATTTGCATTTTGTAGTTAGACAGTAGTGTCTTGTATTCTAGTTTATGTTCATTCCATTGCATTTTTTATCACCTAAATTTAATTATAAAGCAAAACTCACAGATTGCTCCTTGGGATAATAACTTAGGTTGCCGCTATATTGCATTATTAGTTGGTCTTAGTTCAATTCATTGCTTTAGCGACAAAAACACACATAAATTTTTGTGTCATTGTTGGGGAGCAGTGGTTAGTTTTTAGGTTTGATTTTCTAGGTGATTTCTTATGTAATTGTTTATTGCATGACTTAATCCTCTCTTGAAAACTGTTTGAACTCGATCCTTCCTATAATGGCTTGGAATTCTTCAATTTATGAAAATAATTCTTATACTTCTATACCTTATCATTATGACTATAATGTTGGACATATTTATGATACATCCTCGAACATATATAATTTTGGATGGCACGATCAATCAAATTTTGGATATGTCAATTAAGTTGTATCCATTCAAGAAGAAGATTCAAAGCTCGGGAATAAGCTTGAAACTATGATGAATCTTTTTATGAATAGGCTAGACAGGAGAAATAGAGATGAGGAAGAAAGGGAATTGTAATATAGACAAGATCTTCAGGCTCTACATACTCAAATTAAGGAGTTGTTAAATGCAAATTAGCAATCTACAGAGTAAAAAATTATAAGTTTATATTGAATTTCCATGTGGTAATATACTTTTACCTTCTAATTATTCATGTTTTTTCCCTTCTACTACTTCAAATGATAGCATGATTAGTACATTAGTTGAATATACATGCACTAATGTTGTTTTTGAATTGACTAATTATATTGATTTAAATCATGTTTAATCTTGTAATTCGTGTACTAATGCTTTTTCCCATGCCTCTAGTCCTATGAATTCTATTGATTTTGACGATAAAGTTAATGAAGAAATTATTGTTGAATCCTCTGACGTTATTGAATTTAAAGATACCCTGCTTAACACTGACAGAGATGATACATTACTTGATGAGAGTAATGTTTCTTTTAATTATGTTGACACTAATGCTCTTGACTTAAACGTCGTTAATGGGGATATTATTGAGGATACTTGTGGGGAAACCTTGATTTTGATATTCATTTAGAGGATAATAAGAACATATATGTTGCATGACAAGGTTTCCCACATAGAGTTTCTTTTGTGTGATGATGAGAGCAAGCATGACGAGACCATTTTGAGTGATTTTGAGTGATCACCTGGTTTATTCTTTTAAGAACTTGACTCTTACTAAGGAGAGTCATATTAATTTTGTGGGTTGTTCAAGGATCTTGGAAGTTCCAATACCTAATGTTCATTAATTTATTTTGGGATCTTCTTGGATTGTTGATAAGCCTATTGAGTTTATTGATGTTATTGTGGGACGAGATACTTCTTAGTGCTATGATTTTGCACAGGTACATAGATTGATTCTTCCAGTTCAAAGACCTTCTATACTTGAGTTAAGGTGTTATCTGTGGATCTTAAAGAGGAAGATGTTTATTGAATATTGGAAGTGGATACCAACAGTGCTTTAATGTGACTTACAATCATGTAATGGAGAGAGGCCAATTATGCTACTTCATTTGGGTCTCCAAGCTTTTAATAGTCTAATTGTATTCCTCCCTCACTCTTTCACTTGCATTGCTTGTTATTATTGGCTAGATCTATGTTTTGCATTGAGGATAATGCATGATTTAGGTGTGGCGGATGGCTTCGGTTCTTACTTTCGGTTTTCGTTCTTTGTTTTTAAAATAAGAAAAAGAAAAAGATTTTGATTTTTGTTCCTTGTTTTCAAGAAAAGAAAGACATATTTAAAAAAAAATTGCAAGTTTTGAGTGACTTTAATATAATACATTCTTGATTTGAATAGTGATTGATCATGTTTTGAATAATAGACTAAGTGGCAATGAATTTGACTTTGGTGGATTTAGGCTAGGAATATCATATACCTAGTAAGAATTTTGAGCCTAATGTATTTTTCAGTATGTACCTTTTCAATATGTATCCCCTACTTCTTTACTTGATCTAGAATTTGACTTGAATCTTATTTGAGGTCACATTTTATGCATATGTATTCATAAAGATGATAAAGACATGTATTTTATTTTAGCCAAATAATCCAAAACATTCACCCTTTTCATTCATATATCATTTGCTTAGCCACTTTGAACCTATATTTTTTTCATTTTATCTACACCCATAGATGTGAAAATAGATCCCTATCCTTTTAAATGTCTTGAGAGATGAAGAGCACTTCATGATATCTATTTTGAATGGAAGAACATGTATAAAATTAGGAATTGAGTCATTATGAAAAGTATGTAAGGTTCCCTTGAAAAGGGACAAAATATATGCAATAAGATTCCGCTTCGTTGATTTACGTTGTGCTTGGTAACCGGGGATCTTCATCACCAATGTTGATCTTTGCGTCAAACGGCTAGTAAAACATATGAGCGTGCTAGTAACATCTTGGTGCTATTGAGTTATAAATATTTGAGTAACCAGATATTTGTATCACCAATATAAAAGGTCGCGTCAAAAAAGTATATATATAACAACCCAAGAAAGTTGAAAAAAAAATGAAAAAAAAAGAGTTGTGGCCCAATTCAAGTTTAGTTTTGTTTCTTTCATCCTATATTCTCTGTTGCATAGCCTCTTCATCTCCTAATATATTCAACTTTGCTTCTCAAACGTTACATCCTTTTTTTCTTAACCTTAGCCCCTTTAAAACCTAATAAAAGTCCTTTTGTTCTTGCCATGCTTTATTAGTGATAAAAAACTTAGATTCTTGTCAAGTTTATGAAAAAATGATTGGATAGGATGGTTTTGAGTGTAAACACAAACTTATATACTTTTGAGTGATAAGTAACACACACATTATCCTTAGTGAGGAATTCATAGCTTAAGTTCCCCTTTATCAAGTAAATTGCCATGATGTTTGTTTTTTTCTTTGAAAAGATCACTTGAATAAAAAGAGGTGTGGAAATGCTTTTATCCATTTTTTACTTGTAATTTGAACATTCACTTTCGCAATTTTTGTTATGTTTTCTCTTGATCAACTCTGATCTTGACTTGCTTTGCCTAAGAATGCAAATAATAAGTGTGCGTAGTCTAATGAAAGGATGACAAAATACCAAGCGCTGTATTTGAAAATATATGTATATATTCTCTTTTCCTGTGGACGAGTAACAGGGACACCAATCCATTTAGTGTTTGATCTTATCAAGTGTTGTTTCATATAGACAGCAACTAATTTCAGGCATCAACTTGCTTAAAATAATGGGGATAAGGAAGGCACATAATTTCAAATTAAGTGAAGGGTCATGTCGATCCGTCGTCGTAGGGAAAAAGATACCAATAGAAACGCATTTAGGTGGGGCGCAACCTTGATTTTTTTGTCGTTGAGTAAACGTGGGATCTCGATATTTATATGCGGTGGGTCCCTGGCGGGCACCATTTTCCATTTATAGTATACTCTTTATTTTGTCAGGTTGTGTTTAAGTTGAAATTGAAGGAAGCCCTCGAGGTAAGCATTTTATTAGCCCAATCAAAAGGGCAGTGACGGGTAATTAGAAGTAGAAGGGGTACATGTGTAATTCCACGTCTTTTGTTTTGTAGGTGCTTTCGGACAAGCAACCCAAGTCCAATGCCTTTGTTGTTAAGACCAATGTTTTAAAAGTCGAACCGAACATCGAATTAGAGAGACTATCAAGTTATGGATTATATGGTCGAATTGGTCGAGCCAGCGGTCGGACTGATAACATAATAATTAAATAAAAATAATATTATATGTATATATAATTATATAAATATAAAAAAAATATATGAAATTTTAACATTACATAAAAATAAATATATACAAAAGTTTATATGTATGATCTTTCCTAAATTCCAAGTTCTAATATATTGAGATCATTAAAAGTATCACAATAATATGTCAATAAGACCAATAAATGGTTCCCAATTCAACCCCGGTTTCCGGCCCAACAGCCGGTCTAAAGCGGCTTGAGACAGTCTAAATAGTGAAACGGTTGAATCATACTAAATAAGCTGAAAACCCTCCCGAACACCGGTCCAACTGATCCGACCGTTCGGTCCAATCCGATTTCCACAACATTGCTTAAGACGTATGCTATTTCACTTACAGTTCCGTTAATATTCACCTACTCCACCTTGCAATCACGTCTCATCATCTGTTGTAACTCAAATATTAAGTTTCTTTTGTTTTTTTTTTATGGGACAAATATTCAGTTTCTGTTCTCATGCATCTCCAATTTTTCAGCTTTACTTAGTATTACCGCCTCACTCGAGTCACAATATAACCTCACGCAGCAAAAACCCCCATCTGTTGCTTGACAGAGTCTCCATATACACCCCTATATCTCTGCAACCAAGCAACAAGCTCCTTCAACTTGGTACAATAACGATTCTGCAATGAATCTGTATGGGATTTTTAAGAATGCCAGCACAATAATTTATGGACATTTTGATCCCTTCACTTTCAGGCCTTTTGAAGTTTTATATTTAAGTTATATTTTAATCATCGATTATGTGATTAGTTTGGGTTATTGGTTCTCCTTTTTTTAACCCAGATCATCGTTAATCCTGTTGTGACATATTATTCTTGTTTGCCCACCAGTTGATAATAATGTCTCACAACATATATGGGATATTTTCACTTTTTTACCTAAAATATTAACGTCTTGATTTAATTGATGACGTAATCTTCTTTTGGATATAACCACCTAATTCATTCGCATATAGTTAATATTATTGTGGCGTACTATAATTTATAGCAGATATGCAGGCCTGTTATTATTCGAGATTTTTTTCTCTTAATATAATTGAAATCGTGAACATTTATTCACATCCCATGTTCCCATTTCATTATTGTTGTTTATTCAAGCTTTAATTGAATTATATCGCGAATTATGTCCCCCACCCGAACCCCAAACAAAACAAAGGATTACCCACATTTCATATCAAGTTCTGCTCCTTTGGGTCCCCTTGGACTGTTTTGATTAACATATGTTGGGCAGAACTCTCGAGAAAGGCATGATTAAAAAATATACTTTTCTTTGGGGACCCCGCAATTTAATTAAAAGTCACAGAGACATTTCACGACCAAATATATTATATCTGGTGGTTAGTTAGTTTAATTGCACAGTCACGCATTTCTTTAATTCATATCATATTCGAGGGTCGAGACAGTGACCCGATCATCCAAAGATCAAAAGAATATTCAGTAATAAGTCACAAGGCAAATGGAGAGATTTTTATGAACTGCGTACCAATACTAAATGCAAGTTATTCATAATTTATAATACTTGTATGCTATGATATTTCTAGGATATTATTATAATGCTAATGGCTTTGTAGTGTGAAAGCTTCCAATTAAATGAAAGGCTACTCTAGTGCTGCCCCGTAAAGTTTTTTCAAAAATATTATTTTGATTAGTTGCATTATCTTCTACATTCAAGACAGACGGAGCAGATGATGTAATCAAGTATTATTTTCATTTTCACAGCCATAACAAAAGGCCGAAGGTCTGATTGAGCGGAGTCCAATGCAAAGGGGAAAAATTGGGAGGAGTGGTGGATAAAAGAGGGGCCAAAATCAGGTCAACAAAATAAAATGGTCAAGGGACAAAAATATTTTTAGTTTTTTTTAAATACATCCATCACCATAAATTTTTTTAGGGGTAAAAGTAACAATGAACTTTTAAAAAGAGGTAAAAGTGACACTTCAATTAAAACTAGCTAACGGCTGTTAACTCCAGTACAAAAGTACTAAAGGCATGTTTGAAAGAGCTTATTTTGAGAAAATAAGCCTAATTTACGTAAGCCGAGAAAAAACTCCTCTCACATACTTACCTCGTATACCGTGAATCACGAATTATAAGCACTTATTGCCCAAAAATAAACTCTTCTAAACGAGCACTAAAATACCTCTATCTAAAAAAAGTTATGGTGGTGGACATATTTTTGAAAAAAAAAAAATTATAGGTATTTTTACACTTTTGAAAAAATTTTATGGATATTTTTGCCTCATAACCTTTTTTTAGATAAGGTTATTTTGAAACTTTTATATTAGAGTTAACGGCTGTTAGTTAGTTTTAACGGAAGTCTCATTTTTATTCCCATTTTAAAAATTCATAGTTATTTTTATATAAAAAAAATTAAAATGATGGATACATTTTAAAAAAAAATTTATAAATATTTTTAAGGCCATGACCCAAAATAAAAAGGAGGCGAAAGGCGAATACCAGAGGTATGATGAAAGGGGAGCAGCAAACCTGCCATAGTTAAGCAAACGGGGAGATAGCGGTGTTAAACATCGGGAAAATTCGGGAGGAAAGGGAGATTCGATTCCATTGGCCCAACAAGCCACGTGGTGCTCCCCCACCAGCTGTACCCCCTTTATTTTTAACTTTTAAGAGATGGAGGGGTGTTTTTATTAATTTTCCTCTTTATTTATTTTTTTATTGAGGGTATCTACTACTCCCTCATCCTAATTATATGACATATTTATCTAATTTTAGAGAAATTAAGGATAATGGTTAAATTAGTTAATTATATTTATTTTCTTAAAATAACCTTATTTAAAATTTAAAATGACATCCAATTACGTTGATTCTCGATTTTTTCTTGTACCTCTCCTGTCTCAAAACGACTTTTCCAAACTCTCACACAATCCAGCGTTGTCAATCTCCCTCAACAACTTCTGATCTACTCTTATTAAACTATTATTGTGTTTGATTATTATTGAGGAAATATTAATAGGGGTATTTTGGAAAGAAATTGACAAAAATTAGAATTTTGCCCTATAATTAGGACCAAGATCAACTCTTAAATGTTGTCCTATAATTAAGATCGAAAGGAGTATTAGATCAAATTTCAATAATTGAGATTTAATAATTTATAAAAAATATTATTATAATAAAAATCTGTCATAATAAATTTTAACCACTGAAAATTGATCCAATGATAGATATTTTTAATAAAAAATAAATAAAAAAAATCAATAAAGACACCGTCTCCTTGTTGCCACGTGCCCTTGCGATCCACTCATTTTTCCTTCTCCTCTCTGCCACCTGTCTCCACAGTCCCCACAATCCCATACTCTCATCAACTTATTTCTTCCCCTTTTGCCCCCCAAAAAAAAATCAAACCATCAATTTCTCTTTTGGGCCATTAACAATCAGTTTCTTAATCTCTGCCTAATTACATCTTCAGTCTTGATTAGCTCCGCGATGTGCTGCTCCAGCATTAACTCCGTCCTCATCGAATTTTCTGTTATAGTCCTTCCTTTTTCTCATATATATTTTTAAGACAGATTCTTATATACCCTCAAGCTGCCCGTTCATATGTCCTCTTTCCAATCACACCACACCTTTGGCCAAAAAAAAAAAAACCACACCACACCATATCGCTTAATTTTAATTTTAGCCGTCATCTAATTTTAATTCCTTCCGCCTTACTTAATTCAAATTATTTTAAGGAGAAAATTTAGGTTCAGTAATATATTGAACATCCAGTTCACCAATAAATAAATGACATCTATCCTTTTTAACACATCATCATAACCCCGTTTCTTCTTCTCTTCCCTAGTCACGATTTTCTATTAAACAACAAAACCCTTAACCCTATTTGCCGCTAAGGACTTGCGGTGGGGGACCGACGAAGTTGATGAAGGCTACGGAGAAGTTGCAGAGTGGTTAAAGGAGTTATGGCAGTGATCATCCAGAGAGGACAACAAAGAGGATTGGCGACCAAGGACAGTGGCTCGAACTGACGGCAATGTGATCGGCGAAGGATTGGTGGCTGATAGTGACTCGAACTAACACATGCATGATCAGGGCTAGAGATTCCTTTTCACCCTTAATCCAATCATATGATTTGCTTGAAGTGAAATGTTACTGTGTTGCTTCTGTGATGTGGATTTTCCTTGTCCTGGTTGTAGAAGATGACCATTTACTTGAAGACAAAAATTAGATTATGGTTGAGTTAAGGCGATTTTCATTGTTCTGCTTTCCAAATGCTTTATCTGCTGCAATTCTTTAATCCATAGCATTCTTTCTCTCTCCTCATTTGATACTTGCAGAGAAGATGCTCGTTATACAAAGATGGCTTTTTGAATCATTCAATTTGATATATATATATATATTGATAGTTAAAAAATTATATGAGCATTAGCATTACTCTAAGGCTAAGGAGCAGTCTGCAATGCAAATGGAAGACCATGGATGAAGAAGGTCAGAAGAAGAGACGCCGTTAATAATATTAATGACGATGTGTTTAAAAAAGACAGGTGGTATTCCCTCCTGTCCTAATTATAAGATAACATTTAGGAGTTGATCTTGGTCTTAATTATAGGACAAAATTTTAATTTTTATCAATTTTTTCCCAAAATACCCCGATTGATACTTTCTCAATAATAATAAAACACAATAATAATTTTATAATACACCTATGTATTCTATAAAGTGAGTAATACTTGCAACTCATTAATGTCATATACACATCAATTCTACTGTTTCTTTTATTTTTGGAAAGCAAGTGATACGGGATCATGGTAGACTCATGTAGTATTCCTAAACCACCTTATTAAATAAGGGCATTTTGGGAAAATAAATAAGATTAACTAATTTAACTACTATTCTTAATTTCTCCAAAGTTAGGTAAATATATCCTATAATTAGGACCGGAGGGAGTATTGATTTATTGGTGAACTGGATGTTCAATATATCAAGTATTGGACCTAAATTTTCTCCTTATTTTAATATACTCCTATGATCTTATTTATAAGGTACTTCCAACATTTTTTACATAGTTGAAAAAAAAACCCTTATATCTCACTAATTCTATCATAAAATTTAACAACTTTCTAACTTTACTCTTATTTAATATAAATAATACTAAATAAAAATAAAATCAACACAATAATATATAAATAGATAAATTATCCATTTATCTCAAAATTTTAACAAAGTGGCCAGGAAAAAACTTCTCTGTACCCTATATGAGTAGTATTTAATAGTTTATTTCCTAAAAATTGCCTTGCATCCCTAAAGCCCTTGATGAACCTAGAAACAAGGTTGAGAAGTCAAGGTCAAGACAAAAAATACTGTCAGTAGTCAGTACGCAATTTAAAAACTTAATGCTCATTGTGGATAAAGAACGATAACTAAGTAATCAATAAGGAAATGATGTTTTGTAATAAATTGATAAAAATTGACCTGGGGATCAAGTAAGACTGTAAGAGAAGAGGGGCGGTGGAGTGGATCCCACAGGCCACAGCTTCGCACACGGATTTTTCATTTCTATTTATTATTGTTGGCGGGGCCCATCTCCTAATTTCCCTCCATTCCCAACTTCGCCCCAAAACCTCCGTCGACTCACTGTCACTGGGCCGTTTGTCTATATAATTATCGCCTCTTCCGCCGCTTTGTTAGTCCTTCCTTCACTAAGCACTCTCTTCTTCACAACCATTTAGCTTCACTACTGTTCTCCCAGTATTCTGAGTCCGCTTCCGTCTCTTCATCCCTCTCCCTTTTGTGCTTTTGCCCTCTTTGTCACAAATCTTGCGGCCCATTCACGCTCTCTGTTCAACTCCTCTGTTGTTCCTTCCCCCTTTTCAATCGCATCCTTATGGAGCTTTTTAACAACGACGATCTTAACTTCGTTGATGACGACTATTACGACGTCCCTGATTTTGAGGACGATGACCCTTTCGCCGACAATCGCTCTCACAGCAGCACTGTCTTTCATTCTCCGGACTCCGACTATGAAGATGATTTTGAAATGGTATAAATGCTGTTTAATTATCGTCTTTAACTCAGACATCGTGCGTTTCATCCATATATTTTGTTGTAATGGGTCTGGTAATGTAACAGAGTCAATCGAAGACTGATACTTCTGCTCTGGAAGCCCGGAATGGGAAAGATATTCAGGGAATTCCCTGGGAGAGGCTTAATTATACCAGGGACAAATACCGTGAGACTCGACTAAAGCAATACAAGAACTATGAGAATCTCTCTCACTCTCGGGATGATCTTGACAAGGTTAGTTTTTACGTTCCTTATTACTTAAACAATCTCTTTTCACCGGGCGACAGGAATATAAGAAATTCCTGGGAATCCGGCGGATCAATTTTTCTCTTTACTGTCAGTGCCTTTGCCTTAACTGGCACATATCTAAACCTTTTTTGCTTATCAGGAGTGCCTTGAAGTGAGGAAAGGAAATTCCTTCTATGACTTCCAGTTCAATACAAGGATAGTCAAATCAACAATAGTGCATTTTCAGGTAGACTTTCTTCGCCTCTACAAACCATGTGACGAGTGTTTTCTTTTGTCCATCTTCTTTCTTCCCGCATTGGGGTATCGAGCTGATTTGCATTTTCAAGTCATGTCATTGTAAACTCATATTCCAACTTATTCTTTCTTTTATTACAACGTGACGGGACGGGGTTCGAACCCCGGAGGGGAGGGGGCAGTAAGTGTTCAAGAGCACTTCAGTGACCACTGCGCCTAGTGGCGCTGGTCATATTCCAACTTATTCTGATGCTGCTATTGTGATACTCTTACTGCTGTTATTTTATTTCAAGGTTCTATTTCTTTTTTAAGAACTTTTAATCCAATGATTTGATCATTTGTTTCACTAAAGCGAAAGATTTCATTCTACAGCCTAATGTTTCTTGACAGGGCTATATCTTGCGTACTTAATGAATTTTTGTTTTCCAGCCGCGAATCTGGCCAAATATGGTGTCAGACCGTGACAATTTGGTTATGCAGAATAAATCTGGTCTTATATTTTTTGCAGGACCCAGTCTTCGGCGTCACTTCTATTTGAAAAAAATCTTCTCTTTTAAGAGAATCTAAATCAAATGGCTCTGGAATTTTACAATTTGAAAATTCCGTCCAAATAAAGTTTGTTAACTAAGAGTCTAGTTTACTTTCTCCCGAGGCCACTACAAAACCTTGTTCTTACAATATAAAAGAGATTTTTCTAGTCTTGTTCTGAATTTTTCATAGTTCACTCCTGCTTTCGAGTTTACATCAACAGCACCCAGAATATCAAGAAAAAAAAAGATTCTATGTAAATTTTTGGGTTTGATTCCCGAGCAAGGGCGATTTTTCATATTTCTGGCTCTCAGCTGAATTTAAGTCGCCTAACTGTCTTCTGAAAATCTCTCAGATGACAAGGAGGCTTACTTTTGAGTTGCACGCGCTTTCTGCGTTCTGTTCATTATTAATTTTCTAAAAAAATTTCATCTCTCTTTCAAAAGTATTATTCCAATACATGCCAGATGCTTTTTTGAACCGACAAGATGGTTTCAATTCAATTTAAGGATATGGCTTCGTCAAAGGGTATCGCTTGGCGTTTGTAAGATCAGGGACCTATTGTGAGAGAGAGGGAGGGAGAGAGAGAGAGAGAGAGAGTTTTGCATCTATACGGCATGCTTGTATGAAATATATTGATGCACAAACAACCAACTGGCCACATCTCTTTGGACCTGAAGCTTTTTAGCTGCAAACCATCCAGTCTTTTAACTTGATCGCCGATGAAAATAAGTACCTACTTAGTTTCTAACCAGAATCTTAGCAGTTTCCTGCTGTATTAACAGTTGACATACCCAACTCTTGTAATATTGGTTTTAAATATAAGACAAAGAGTTGATTTTTTTAGAGATATTAAAAAGCTAATTAAATTATTTTAAATATTTCATATTTGTTCTTTTTTCTTTAAATTATTTTACTTAACTTATAAACTGATATATAATCTAAGGATATAAAATATATGATGTGATTAAATAACTTATTTAATTTTTTTAATCTCTTCAAAAAAATCAACGTGGTTTTATATTTAGGACCCGAGGGAGTTTTACTTAACATATTGGTTCTTCCATCAGGAGATAAATGTTGATTGTTTGATTCTCTGTTCACGTCTGAAGAAGAGCTCGTGTTTTTTTTTAAACTTCCGTGTACACATGTAGTCGATAAATTTAAGCTCTGGTGTCCTTATTGAATACTGCTTACTGCACTGTATAATTTTGGATTTCATGGATGCTTCCCATCACCATATCTGTAATTTTATGCATCGTAATGGACTTATTCATTTTTTGTTTCACTTTTGTGATTAATTTATATTTGGGCACGTTGTTTTTGCATTTAAGCTATAACTGTATTTGTGTTTGTAACATAATTATGTGATTTAACCTCTTTGTGCATTTAGGCTTGCTATTACTCTCTTTATGTCAGCTTTTAAAGCAGGTGGAAAGTGAGCGGCTTGGCAGGACCTTTTTTTTATGGTATGATAGGATAACATCTGACCACATTTAAGAGGGCTGTAACAATATCTGTAATTAATATCAATTTATCCTAATCAACTGGGTCTCATCCCTTCATGGTGAACTGCGCACTTACAGAATCTTTCGGTCCATCAGTACGACTTTTACTGACATTCAGTTTGCGTTATTTTAAGTTCATTTCATTCTCTAGTTATCTGTTGCTTGGTTACCATTATAAATTATTTCTGTTTGCATTCATATATATATGGTGATCAGTTCTATTCCAATTTTTTTTGTCTGCCGATCTCATTATTTTGATATAGTTCTTTATTATGCTTGAAAAATTGCCAAAGAATGGTTATAGTCGTTGGTCATTTGGCGCTATTATAGCATTATTTGTTGAATAAAGTTGGGATGCAAACTTTGGGTTTTCTTCAATGCTTCTGTATTTACAACCAGCCAACCTTCGTTTCGCAGATTTCAAACTCTCCATTTATTGGTGATCGTCGATTTATATGATGCTGTATGACTCTATTTGAATCAACATCCAAGTGTCTTTACTTTCTTACGTTGCCATTCGCTTTTCTGTTTGTCTTTCCCTTTCTCCTCTCTTTACAAATGAAGGTCAATATTCTGGATCAGCAACCACTCAACGTTTTCTACATCTTTGTTTAAGATTTCAATTTGCTTGAATTCTTACCTCTTTTAAAATAAATAAAGGACAAAGAAAAGGTTCCCTGTCATTTTAATTCCACCAACTACCTACACTGGTGTAGAATTTACTGGTTTTCTAGTAACAGTTGTTGCTCGAATGTGTGCTTACCGTTATTATTATTTTAGTTGAAGGTTTTTTTTATCTTTATAAAATGTTTTTTATGCCAACTGGGCGTTGATATTAATGTTATCAAAATGTTTGTTCCCTGTTGCAGCTGAGGAATTTGTTATGGGCAACATCGAAGCATGATGTATACCTTATGCAAAACTACTCTGTGATGCATTGGTCGTCTTTACTTCGGAAGAGTAAAGAAATACTTAATGTGGTTAAACCCATTGTTCCAACTGTTGTACGTATCCAGATAGTTGCCCAGACCTTGTATAGTTTAGAACTTTTTTTGATCCTACTGTTTTTAATTTCTCTGTTCATTTTGCAGAAGCACCCTGGATTTTTGGCTCAACCTATTTCCAGACTACGAATAAGCACCATGGCTGTTAAGGAAAATCTAATGATAGCGGGTGGTTTCCAGGGTGAGCTTATTTGCAAGGTAGGAAATCATCGATGATTTCAATCAACAAATGACTAGTTATCTTAAGACCTTCCGTTTTGACGGGTTTGAAATCTTTGTGAACAGAATCTGAATCAACCTGGAGTTGCTTTCTGTAGTAAAATAACGACCGATGATAATGGTATAACCAATGCTGTGGATGTTTACCGTAATCCCAGGTCAGTAACTTGTATAACAAAAAAGAAAAAAGAAAACTTTGCTTGAAATTCTTTGGCTTCGTTTGGCTCATAACTAATTCTTGTCTCTGCAGTGGTTCTTTGAGGGTCATGACAGCAAATAATGACACCCAGGTTCGGGTTTTCGATGCTGATAATTTTGCTTCTCTTGGTTGCTTCAAATATGACTGGTCTGTTAACGTGAGTGTCGTCCACTAAAAACGGTTTTTACTCTGGGGATCTTGGCCACTCTCTCAAATAACCATAACAATTGTGTCTGCTTTTTGGACCTTGCAGAATATTTCCGTTAGTCCCGAAGGGAAGTTATTAGCTGTTCTTGGGGATAGTACCGAGGGTTTGATAACTGATGCTAACACCGGAAAGGCATGTTCATAGTTGTATTAGTTTGTAAATGAGCGGCCCTTGCTTATGTCACGATCTCTGATTTTTCACGTGGCATCATTCAGGTTACTGGGAGGCTGAAAGGACACTTGGACTATTGTTTTGCCTCAGCGTGGCACCCAGATGGGCGAATATTGGCTACTGGGAATCAGGACACAACATGTAGGTTGTGGGACATTAGAAATCTTTCACGCTCCCTTGCTGTACTCAAGGGAAGAATGGGAGCACTAAGAGCCCTAAGGTTCACTTCTGATGGACGGTTTCTGGCTATGGCTGAGGCAGCAGATTTCGTCCATATTTTTGACTCTCACAGTGCTTATGAACAAGGACAAGAAATTGATTTATTTGGTGAGATCGCTGGTATTTCCTTCAGCCCGGACACGGAGGCTCTGTTTGTTGGGATAGCTGATCGTACTTATGGAAGCTTGTTAGAGTTCAACAGGAAACGTTGTAATCAATATCTACACTCCATGTTTTAGAGGAGGTTCTCTCAGCCTGTACAGCAAGCATAAAAGGGCCTCAACACTGATTAAAGGGCCTCATACTATCTATTAGCGTGGATAAGGGCCTCAACACTGATTTTTGAAGTTTGTTTTCTCCGGAGCTCCTTTTTCGTTTTTCTGCTGAATTTTGTGGTTAAGCAAGTTGCAAATTTCGTTCTTAGTGAGCTGTTTCTATTGAGGCGTCCTGACTCCTAACTTTTCAAAAGCTGGAATAAATTATCTCTCTTTTTGTTTTTTGGTGGATGGAATGGATTGTTAATTGTGTCTGTACAAATCTTCACCGTCGTTCACGTTGTTGTGTCATAAATTTTGAAGATTTGTATGACTCCAGACGAAATTTTGTGTTTCTATCATTCTATTAAATGGGGAATATTTCAGTTCTTTAAAAATCATGGGTGTGCTGGGCTAACCCGGAGTACGGCCTGACTACTATTAACACGCTCCGGGGCTAGATTCACAGGTTGGGCCTGCTAAAACATGTTAAGGATAAGTAAGGCAGGGCAGAGATGCCGATATTAGAGAAAACACCTTCAGAACTGAGTAAACCTTCCCAAAAAATAAAACCCAGGTTGTAAGTTCTAACTCCAGAAGTATCATATAGTAGTAGAAGAAAACACCTTCAGAACTTTGAGTAAAACATCTCAAAAAATAAAACTTAATTGATCCTATTTATAACTCTCTTTTAACTAAATCTTACATTATAAGGGGAGATAATTAACTCAATGATTATAGGGTAAATTCCTAACTATGCCCTCATTTATGAATAGATATTTTTGAACTTTTTTTTCTCTATCTATCTTTAAATTATTTCTTCATTTGTATAATAAATAGGGATAAAATTATTACAATCTCATTTACTACACTGAAATTGGATTTATAAATAATACCAAATTTTTTAATAAAAAGGAACTTATATATAGGATCAGAGTGGTATGTTGTGACTCCAGAAGTATCATATAGTAGTACAACGTTTTTAAAAAACCAAAGAAGATGACTGTAATCCGCAACCTTATTTTCCACCGTCCTCTTTCTCTGCTTTCTTCTTTTGTACCTTTTTTTTTTAAAGAAAACTTCTTTTCTACTTGGAATCAGTGTGAGGAGGAGACAATTGAGCCGAAAAAGAAAAACGCACGATGTCAGTTAAACAATGAATCGCGTAAGAAATAAGGAAAATAGATCATAGGGACTAAAAATGGCGAGGTTAATGCTGGAAAGGATATTGTCAAATACAATGCAGATGTTAGAAGTTATGCGCAGATGACGAAAACATGTAAAAAGAACTCAACTGTCCGTTTTGCTGAGGAAATTGCCAGTCTCTACAACGACTTCTTTTGTAACTCTTGTATAATATAGCTCAACTTGATCTCAGAGATTAATTCCGGATGGTGGTGTTTGTCGCCTGACCAGTCAATGAAAATGTTTTTAAGAACACTATAAGTTGGACTCTGTAAGTTTGACGGAGTTTTTTTCAATAAGCGAATCATCATAATATTTTAACAGTAGTAGAAATATTCCCACGATATAACAGCTGACATTGTATATAAAATCAGCATTCTTACGAGAATCAGTAAAGATTACATAGTAGCCACCATAGTAACACGCAAACAAAGTTCTTGACATCTTGGGTTCAATCAAAATCTGACGGGAATTTTCCAAGAGACGACTATAAACCAACATTTGATACCCAAGCTACAGCTGGGCGATCGAAGCGAGGACATAGTCATAGAAAATACCCCTCATTATTATATTCTTTTAATTTGGAATAAAAAGTTTGACATGCTTCATGAAATCATGCATCGGGGCCTTAAGAGCAGTCTTTCCTATTACAATCACTTCTTATTTTTCTTTTCCTATGCTATCGAAATACTTCCAACGAATCAAACGGGGCCTCAAAGTCAGAATATTCCATTATCGATGATGCAGCTTCAAGCAGCAAGTTTGGGTCATGCTCATTTAAACTGCATTCTATTGTCATGTGATTTGTACCCCCCAAGTGATCTGGATTTTGCAAGAAGAATGAACAGCTTCCATGACACTCTCACCACACTTCAACGAACATCATAAACAAGAAATCGTGCTCATATGTGTTGTTTTAATTTGAGCTAGTCCTTTTCTTTGTTGCACTTTTACTAGCGCGATTCCCCTTATTTGGGGGCGAGGAATAATGCACTTTTGCAAGTTTTTTTTTTTATGAACTAGAGGGTATACACCAATGGTTTAAGGCTACAATCCATGGCCTCTCCCTCACAAGTGAGAATCCATAATTCCATATCACTGTTCTACAAACCATGATGTAAATAGGGTTCAAAAAAAGATGGCTGAATCTTGAGAGTGGACTGAGGCAGGGTTCAAAAAAGAAGTGGTTGTCGTTAATTGGGCCTACCAGGTGTTGGACTTTGAAGCGGCTGAGCCCGCAATATGTCACCTCAACTGCCTCAACATTTGAATGCCGCAAAAGATGACCCCTGATGAGCTGATAAATGTGTAGTTGCGACCTTTGTTTGTTTGATTTCCTTGGTCTAACTATTTCAGTGTTGACCCTTAATTTCATTCACTCATTTCTTCATGTGTTTCATTACCCTCATCAATTGGGGAACCAACTTTTCTCCTTTATAAATGGGTGTTTTACAGAATCTAGATCGTTAGATCAGATCTCAACGGTCCATATTTAATATATTATAAAAATATTATTATTATAAAATTAATTTTATAATAATAATATTTTTATAATATATTAAATCTGTACCGTTGATATCTGATACAATGATCTAGAATCTACAAAAATAAAAAAATCCTCCTTTTCTTTAAAGCTAGGTCCATCAATTGGGCTGACAAAAACACGAATTTGACATGTTTCACATGTTCCCATCACGTGGCTTTTCATCCCTTGCGCCCAGACTTGTTCATTCCAACGTCATTCTCCCTCACTGCTAAATCCATCATTTCAACGCCTCAAAACTAATGAACAGCCCTCGATTGCGTCGTAGAGGTATCAAAACTAATCACCCACTTTCTTACCCTTCTTCGCAATAATCTCAATGTATAAATTATGCTTTGTTTACTGCGTTTTTATTGTTGTTTTCATTTGATCACTTTTTATACTTCAAATTCTATTCATCAAACAACCTACAGATATAGTGGTAAAAAAAAAAAACAACCAACAGATACTTGAAATTATAAGGAGATAATATTATGGAGAATCAACGATCATGCACTGCTCAAATAATCAAGTCTTTCAAAGGTAATAATAGGTATGTTTGGGATCACGATTTTTTAAAAAATAAGTCTTTATTATGCAAGCCGAGATAAAACTCCTCTCATGTACTTACCTCGTATACTGTAAATCACGATTTATAAACACTTATTTATCAAAAATAAGCTATTCTAAATGAACACAATATATCGCTCATTAAAGGGTGATGATCACGACATTACAAATTAAGAAACATTGGGATGATCATGACAATTAAATAAATTGATTGATTTGCATCCATGATTCATGAACAGAGTCACTGCACATAACCGTGCAATGAATACGAGGGCATTTATTGGTATTGGGTCAAATATCAATCAATACCTACAAATCAAACTCTGTGGTGGATAGGGAAACCGAAGGCAGAAAAAATTGAACCCAATTTAATATATATTAGAGATAAAATTGTATCTTTAAATATTTTAGAATATTAATTACACCTCTAAAATTAGTTCGGGTGCTAAATGTATCTTTACCTAAAAATAAATAAGGAAATCAGTGAAATTCATGAAAGAAATCAGATTTTGTAAACTGCTCATCAAATCATTTTCATAAGTAACTTTTATTAATGAACTAATAATTAAGATTTGTTAAAAACAGTAAATATGTTAAAAATGTCACGTTTCTTCTAAATATTCCCCTATTTATGAAATATGTATGGGAGAGAGAATGAGTAACAAATATCAAAGAGTATGTCTATAAAATATGTGAGAGAATGTGTAATAAGTAATTAAATGAAAGAGAATTAGTGGTGAGTGAGAGATAATTAATATAAAGATATATATTTAATAGGGTAGAAAACAAAAAAATAATTTAAATTTTGAGATTAAAAAAAATTGCTTATAAAAAAACCAACCCCAAGAGAGATAAATTTGATTATAAAGAAGACTGGAATAATAAATAATGGTTTGTTGGACATAGAAGGGCTCGTTCTACCAATGAAAGTTATGGTTGGTGGTAAAAATGAAGCCACAACTCACACCAAAACCTTTTTTTAAAAATAAAGTCTTTAAAGATGGAATAATATCCCCATGGTGGCGAAATAGAGGGAAAAGAAAATGCATTTCCACGACTCAGTTTGCTTGTGGCATGGATCATGAGATTGTTGACAATTGGCCACGTGACTGGGGATTCCGATGGCCAATTATAATCGTGAGACATAATAAACAAATCAAAATTATTGGCCAAAACAAGGCACTTAATTATACATAATTGTTACTTTTTTGTTTAGATGATATGCTCCGCCATCAAGTCTTTTTCTAAAAGATATTTTAAATTTGATGACTTTTCAAAAGTTTAAGCGTAAAGTGAAGTGAATAAGAACAAATAGAGTGATTGAGAGAGGAAGGTCAGCGGAGTGGATTAGGAAGAAAGGAATGGGACTGATATGGTGCGATATGTCCAAATTCGTTGAAGCCAATGGGAATTGAAGCTGTGGCTTCAAGCAACCAAAACCGCCACTTCGCATATTGGGCCGCCAAACTTATTCCCTCTTCCTCATTCCTCCTCCCTACAACCTTACCTTATTCCAAATTCCCATCATTAGACCCATTTTAACAATCTTATGACGATGAATATAGAATAAATTATAAAATACAAACATATCATAAATTATAATTTATATGGTGATGTAGAAGTTAATCTTCATATTTTTAATACGCGCCAGGCAACATATTTTAAAATAATTCATGAGAAAATAAAATAAAATAATTTTTATTTATATTTTTAATATCAACGGGGTATATAAAAATTATGTTCTCAACATAGGCAGTGCTGAGAAACTTTAAAATAAAATAAGTTAACACTATCATATCTTTTTTTGGATTTTCGTATTTCTGTTTTATCTGCACTAAAACACCCTGCATCGCATTGGGGCATAAAAATAGTTTCCATATAATGATTGTTGCTCATAATGAAAGCAGACGCATGAAAAAAAGAACAGACAACGTGAAGGATGATGGAGGGAATATAAGAAAGAATACTTGATAAGAAAAATAGTGTAGAATTTTTTTTTTATATAAAAATAGGAAAATCGAGAATGTGGAGCTGGGTGTGAGGGAGTATTTTGACTTTTGAGGGAGAAAGCAAGAGTGGAGGCGTGCCCGGATTCATGCATTGTTGTTGTATACAAAGTATTTTGATCCAACGGCTGATGTTTGGTCAGCTCTCATGCGGCATCGTCACTCTCGCACTCTGGTTACGGCGTAACCATGGTCAACTCCCAAACCCAGTCATGGTTAAACCCCTATGCTTTGTACCATGTAGAATTAGAATACTTGTTCTCAGATCTCAGCCGTCACCAGTCTACACTCTGCTTAGTCATCACGGCTCAACCCAGTCCTATCCCACAGTTTGATTACTTTCATTTAGGCCTGCTCGTTTATTTTTCTTTCCAAATCACAATCCTTCACGTACCTTGTTTAGTTTGCTTCGTTATATATGCTTCAAGCAAAGGATGGCGATGGCAAGTTTTCAGCAAGAGAAATAGCCTCCATACCTAAAACCCCGGAAATTCCAATCAAATGGACCTGACTTCACACAAATACTGAAAATAGCCATGTTCATTTTTCTTCAGGATTATTACTACATGTAGATTGAGTAGTTGCTATAACATTCATTTTTTTTTATAATTTAATAAACATGTCACATTATTCGATCCGCCAAATCACAAATATTGAGACATAATAGTTAAGAATTAATTCTAGACACTACTAGTGTTGTTTGGATTAGTCCTTAAATAATAATTTTTATGATTTACGAAGTAAAAATGTGAGAAAAATTTTGTCTTAATTTATAAAAAGAGAATTTTGAAACTACAGTTTAGTTCTTACCTAAACACACACCTAGACTAATATAGATTAATATTTATATTTTTAAAAAAACTCTCAACAATTACCAAATTGTTGAGGATATTACATGGCCTTAATCTCTGCTGGTCTAAGGGCTACAAGAAGTATCTTTATCCTCCAACTTCAATTTAACATGGCCGCTAGGATGTAACAGACTAGTCACCTTTTAAAGACATAGCTGATGACACTAGAAAATTTGTATCAGGCTCTCATGGAAGATCTCTCCCTAGCTAACTATTTAGCAAAATTAACTCATAGAAGCAACGGTGGTTTTTGCATCCTCAGTCATCCTCCCCCTCTTGATCATGAGGTGGATAATGATGAGTGCAGCTAACTAAGATCTTGTAACAGGGCATGAATTAATGGAATTTCGTGTTTATTAAGGGTTTGTTTGAGTTGATGTTCAAAAAATATATTTATGTAAGTCAAGATAAAATCTTTCTCACATATTTATCTTATACATCATGAATTATGTTATAAAAATAGTTTCTACTGCTACCCTAAACAAATATTAAAAAAGAAATTAAAAGAGACAAGGACGCGAGCGCCCAAATGCAGAGGCATGTCTATTGGCGGATCAGAGGGGTTGGGGCCATGAGGTAAGGGGGCACAACTTTGACTCCAATTTTATTTTATTCGGTAATTCGTAGTAATTGTGGACCTTACTATGATAAAATAAAGAAAAAGAAAAATTGTGGGGCTATGCACAGTGGGGAAGAAGGTTGAGTTACATTACATCACGTGAAGTAAGGGTTGAGTAGTACAGTCGGAATGCAAAGGAGAGCGAGTAGCGGTTGGAGTAATGAACGCGCATTGGCCTTTTAGTCAACCCGACTCATTCAAGAATATGACAGCCACAATCCCACTGACAGCCACGTGTCCCTCTCCCTCACGCGCTTATTCCTCAATGACGTCAGACGTAATCACGCTAATTTCGTGATTAGAAGTGATCATTATGGGTTAAGGCCCAAAACACCCCCTCCTAATAAAGCTGGCGGCCCCCTATATAAAGGAGTGAGACTGCTCCCCCACAATCCAAGAGCGGCTGTGAGATCCTCTCAATATTTAAACAACACTGCTTCTTCTTCTCTTTGTGCGCTCCGGACGGCGATTCTCCCCCCTCCTCTCTTACCTTCATACCCCCCCCCTCTGTAACCCCCCGCTTCTCTGAATCCCTTTCTGTTAACCATCTGTCTTTCAGGTTATGATTTTTGGGTTTGTCATCAATTTTATGAAAAAACAAACTTAGAAGTATTTCTCGAAAGCCGGTTGTTTTCAGAATCGAGATCAGTTTTTTCTTTTCCTTTCAAATTCTGGGTAAATTTTCAATCTCTTTTTTTTAATTTTATTTTAGCTCTTTCTCTTCTTTGAATCGGCCAAGAGGGTTGTTTTTGATCCCTCAAAGCTCTCTGCTTTCGATTTCTGGGGCTAGGGGTTGCGTATTTTAGACCTCTGCCCTCATTTATTGTTTAAAGTTTTACCTTTCTTAACTGTGAGACGCAGGTTGAATTTTATCTAAGATCTGTGAATCTCGTAGATATGATGTCAGCTAACAGTAATCTTCAATTTCAGCCGGATCCCTGCAACGGTGAGCTCATGGAAGCACTTGAGCCTTTTATGAAAAGTGCTTCCACAACATCCTCACCCTCTCCGTACACCCTATCATCTTCTTCTTCGAATTTATTTCTGCCTCCTCAACCTCCCTCTTCCAACTTCTTCCATTCCACTCCTTCAGTCCCTACACAGCCCAATTGGTTTGCAGATGGATACTCGCCATCGATGACCCATGTATCTTCCGACGGGTTATTCAGAAACCAAAACTTGATTGGTTTCGAGCAGCCAACTCTTCCTTTTGGGCTCGTCAACCAGACCCTGTCTCAGACTGACCAGTTTCAACCTCAGATCCTTCTCCAGAATCACCAAGACATGACCTTGCATCCAAATACCCTCAGCTTCTTGAGCCTCAAGCCTGTTCCCATGAAGCAGGTGGCTGCGCCTTCTAAGCCCACCAAGCTGTACAGAGGTGTCAGGCAGCGGCATTGGGGAAAATGGGTGGCCGAGATCCGTCTTCCCAAGAACCGGACCCGCCTCTGGCTCGGCACCTTCGACACTGCCGAAGAAGCTGCCCTCGCCTACGACAAGGCCGCTTACAAGCTCAGAGGTGACTTTGCCAGGCTTAACTTCCCCAACCTCCGTCACCAAGGTTCCAGTGTTGAGGGAGAATTCGGGGAGTACAAGCCTCTACATTCCTCTGTAGCTGCAAAGCTTCAAGCAATTTGCGAAAGTATGGCTGAAATGCAGAAACAGGGGAAGTCGGAGAAGCCAAAGAGGTCTTCAAGGCGGTCCAAGTCAGGTTCCAAGGCTGCTCAGCCGCAGACTGTAACGTTCTCGAACGAGCAGGCGGTGACCGGTGAAACTGATCTGAAGGCAGCGGAGAACTCTTACAACAAGGTGGATACCTCCTCGTCTCCGGTGATGACTGATAGTGGCGAGTCTGATGATTCATCTTCTCTGTTAGATTTGACATTCGGCGATGTCGGTGAGGCTCAGTGGGAAAGTATGGCAGAAACTTTTAATCTGCAGAAGTACCCTTCTGAGATCGACTGGGCATCATTATTATGAAAGGATTTGCTAGTATGTTCGTAGGGTTAACTGGTTCTCTAAAGAGGAGTCTTCAAGCATTAGATATAGTATATTAGTAGGCTTTAGTGATTCAGTTAGCTGCTGCAATTGAGTTTTTTTGTAATTGCAGGGCTAGTCCATGGATTTGTTTATTGGATTTATGCTTTTCCCCTTTTGTTTAGGTGATTGTTGATATCCTGTAAATCTCTGCCTTGGTCGGCTTGTTTTTGTCTTGCTCGGCCTCGGAGGATATTAATTGAATTATGTTTCAGTCACTTATTTGCCTAAGTAATACTGCTGAAATGAGTGTCTTTCGTACAAGTACACTATATAGTACATAGCACGAGGAAAATCAGACTATTCTATTCCGTTTTCAATTTCCACTTTTCCTCAGGGGAGATGTTATTCACACTGCGTATCATCCACTTTCGGTAGTTGAATAGGGGCGGTGGACTCTGGTCATATTCATGCTGAGGCCACCTTAAATTTGACAAACTTGTATGCATTGATTGCTGAATCATTTGATACGCTTGTGCCTTGCTTCCACGTATCTAATTGTGTCGTGTAATGCACTATGTGAGATTCCTGGTTGGTTGAGCAGTTTTGGGTCAGTTGAACCAAACGTTTCACTGTAATCAAACATGCGATGCTATCTCAACCATCGCAATAGATTTAACTTCTGCCTAGAGAGTAGTTTGTCAGATATTCAGGATGGTTACATTTTTTGTATAAACATGCGGCTGATGTGTTTCATACTCGTACATATTTTTTTCCTCCTTGTTTTGCTCACAGGCATGCAAAAAGTTGGCACTAACGATCAAAGGTTGGATTGAAATTTGAGTTGAAGAGAGTTGAGTGGAGGAGCATTACTGACTGGCTACTTCTGGCCGACAGAAACACCCGCTGAACATATTCAAAAGAAGACGAGATTATAAGATGAAAGTAATGTAACGCACAACCCAACGCGTTAGATGTAAAACTTTTTGATTTTGGCATAAACATGTCTCGAAAAACTCGGGTGTTTCCTTTGGGCATAAGTCGACAAAAAAAAAAGAGCGAATCCGAGTACTGTTATAGTTGGCAGTCGGCACTCATCGAGATTAGCATCGATCTCGTCTCCCAAGCTATTCCATTCAATGTATCTCTCGCAACAACTTCTCTCGTTTCCATAATCATGTGCCAAATTCTAGTCCAAAAAAAAAAAGTCATGTGCCAAATTATAATCATCGGACCCAGGTATTTGTTTGGGCGAATCAAATGAACAGATTTTGAAGTTGTTGCCAGGGGACATCGTTCGTCACTTCCAAGCTACGATGCTTTTAATCACGAGCTAACTCTTGATCCGTGAGATCCCTTCAATAAAAAGTATGGCCAAGAATCCAAGATGAACGTGTTGACGTTATTCGTTTATTTAATTATGATTACTTTATGGGCCCTGCCTGACAAATCTTTTTATTTGGATTGCTCCGGCTTATTTGAAATTAAATGTAGAAGGTTTGGCTGGTGAAGATAAAATGAGCGAATGAGGTGAGAATGGGGGTCACGGAGAAACTGTTTCTACTGCTTGATTGTTACATTGCCTATCGTTTGTTTGGTTACGTGCCGAAAAAGAAAAGGGCAAGAAGTAAATGAGATTTATAAAAAGCAGAGGTCATAAAAGGGGAAGAATAAATAAATATAGGGATGATGATGAAGGTAGGGGTGGATCAAATTGTTGGTGGGAGTGAAGTGAGTGAGTGAGGCCTAAAAGCAAATGTCTCAATTCGGCTCTTTATTCTTATTCATCCCGCTAATAAAGTAATAACTGCAAAGCCAATTTCACATTCACGTTGGTCAACGGAAGGTTCCAAGAAACCAGCCCCCTCCCGTAGATACTTTCTTCTTTAAAAAAAAAAAAATCAAATGAAACTTAAAAGAGTGATAACCAATAAATTGTTAGTTGAGGTGGTAAGGGGCTTCACCCAAAAAAAAAATAAAAATATAAATTCAAATATCAAAAAACACGGGAGAAGTAAAAAAAAAAAACCCTTATCCTATGTGTCTTGAAAAGAAAAATCAAAATAAAAGAGCGATGAAAATTGAAAACCCATGCTCTCTGCGGTGCAGGCATTCTAACGAAAAGCCCGGAAAAGGTAATCAATATCCAATACAAAAATAAGGGCTTTACTGGAAAAACCTGTTTAAGTGGGAAAATAGAAACCAGAGCTAGCTTAAGTGTGATGGCGATTTAGAAGGTCCTATTTTGTGTTTCTTACTATCCTGGGCCTCGTTTGCGATATCCTCTCAACTCAATGGGTTGTGCCCAGTTTTTTGTTGAAGCCCGCTTTTTGTTTATTTAATTTCCATAAAAATGCAAGAAAACTTAGCCCATCGTTTCTAACACCTTCAATCTTCCCTACAAAATTCTGGATAATTAGTTCAAACATAATTGCAACTGTAAACTCTCGTTTATCATCAATGCTTACTAACATATTATTCATGAAAGAGAAAAGACATAAAATGACTTGTTTCTTAAAATGGGTGTTCTATTTATTAAAAAAGTGGATTGGGCATATGGATCAAATTAACAGTGAAATATTTTCAAGTGGTGCACATAAGTTTTTTTTTAAATTCATAATATGGCCAAGCTAGCTTGGAGAGTACATACACTAAAACAATCTAAACATCAAAAGCATGTAATGCATCCTCCCTCATGATAGGAATACATCCAGGGTGAGGAACAGGTAGAACAACTAAATGCTGTACTAAGTGATGGACATCCTTCGCCAAAAAATCAGCACACCGGATTATATCTCTCGGTGCATATCGGACTTCAATGTCCCAATCAGAATAAATTAAATCCCTAACGGCATTAATTTCCAACCTAAGTGGGTGGTATAGACCACTATCCTGCATAAGCAAGTGGTATGTCTCAAGTGAATCTGTGTAGGCCACTACCTTCTGGAACCCATATTGTCTACATAATTGGAGGCCTTGGTGTAAAGCCATAAGCTCAGCAGTAGTTGGCGGGAGAAAGCCAAGCCGACGCTGAAAGCCAAGAACCCACTGTCCTCTATGATCCCGAATAAGGCCCCCACAATGGTGCACATAAGTTTGAACATTGCAAGTAATCACAATGTGAGACCATGTAAGCTAGGCATGTCACAAAGAGATTTTGTGTTGTTCCCACTACTACAGAATAAAGATACTACTATCCTAAAGGATGTTCCTTTTTAAAATAGGAAAGTAAACAATAAAGATAGTGACATTTTTGTAAATATTGGAACACAGTGGAAACTTTAGACATCCCAAATTTAAATTGGGATGCCTAAAGTTCATCTTTGGCGCCAAAAATAAAAATTCCAAATATTTGAGTGTACTTTAGGCGTCCCAAATAATTTTGGAATGCCTAAAGGTCATAGTTTAGACATCACAGAAATATTTGGGACGCCTAAAGTAGGGTTTAGGCTTCCCAAATATTTTTGAGATGCCTAAACTAAGACCTTTAGGCATGCCAAAAGTATTTGGGACGCCCAAAGTGGATTTGGGACGCCTAAACTTACCTTTAGGCGTCCCAAATTCAAGTTTAGGATCGGATGCCTAGAGGCGGTCCCATGCACATGTCAAACAAGTGTCTGACATGCCTTCCCTTTCTTCCTTCTTTTTGATTCACTCACTCGCCCACCCACTCACCATCGTTGTCACTCCTTTCTTTTTTTCTCTTCACTCACCATCGTCTTCTTTCCTCCTCTTTCCATTGTTGGCATACACCTCTATCGTCTTCTTTCTTTCCTCCACTATCCATCCCTCCACCTTAGGCACACCAACACGGTCGACCTCCTTCCACCTTGGGCACACCAACACCGTTGGCTTCCTTCCTATCTTCACCGTCGTCCTCCTTTCATCCTCACCGTGGGTCTAGTTTTCTTTAGCACACCAACAGTACACCATCGGCCCTCTCCCTCCTTTCAGGTTGGTTATTTTTTATTTTAAATATAATGCCTTGTATTAATTTATAACTTGTGAAAATATAATGCTTTGTATTAATTTATTTTTTATGATTCTAGTTACGTTTCTGGAGTGTTTTTCCCTCTTTCATTGGTTTTTCTTTGCCAGAATCACTTACTCGTAATCTACTAATTAGGTACTAGTATGGGTGTGTCGGCCAACTAACATGTAAGTTTCCATAAAATACAAAATAAAAAAAGTAGTATGATGAAATTTATTATTATCAATATAAATATAAGAAATTTTATAATTCTCTTATTGCGTCCATATATAATATGCAATGTGGTTATTTTTTTTAGATTATATTAGTATGATTATTAGTGTAGTTTCCTCAATATATAAAAAAAAGTAGTATGATTATTAGTATAGTTTCCCAGCTCTTTCAAATAAACAAATTATGAGTATAAAAACCAATATATAGTATCTCTAATTGAGGAAACTATAAGGACCCAAAAAAAAAACAAGAAAAAAGTGTTTTGTTAGCTAATTTTAAATATTAGCTTGCTTTATTAGCCACAAGAAGATGAGGACAAGCTTGTGCAATAGAGACAGAGTTTATTGAATTTTTAAAATTTATTATAAGTTTAAAATTTTTTAACTTGTACTAATTTAATCCTCTCAATTTAAAACTCGTGGATAATTATTTTTTATTTAGGAATTATTTGTAACTCTCTTTCTTTAAGAAAAATGATGCAGTCATGATAGAAATTATCGTTCTTGGTGAGAAAGTAAATAAAACAAAATTAAATTCATGCTCTAACTCTTAATGTGTTCATTTATTATAAATTGTTGATATTATTTTGAATTGCCTCAATTAGTTTGTTTTATTTGAATTAAGCTAAAATGGTTTATTATTGAAATTTTGGGATCTCTTACTTTTAAGGGGAAATGCTGTCGAATTTTTTTTTGAAAAAGGTGAAAAAAAGCAATATCATCGTTGACAATTGTTCTAAACTTAAGTGTTATCGGGAATGGCTTAAGTGGTAACAAAATTGATCATAATTGGATGAATGCTTTAAGAACTAGTGAAAAGTATGATAATGGTGTATAAGAGTTTATTGAATTCGCTAGAAAGAATCCTCCAGTAAAAAATAGGAAGTATTTTTGTCTTTGTGTGAATTGTTTAAATGAAGGTCGACGGGATGTTGATGTCATAAAGGATCACTTACTTTGTGATGGAATAAATCTTCGATACACAAGGTGGATATGACATGGTAAGGAAGTAACTGACTGTCCGTTGCACAAGAAGGAAGATGTGGATGTCATAGATGAAGATAGAATGGAGAAAATGATTCACGATGTTGAGGTAGAATCCTTTGCGCAATCGCATGAGTATAATAGCCTACGAAGTGATGCAGAGACACTATTGTACCTTGGGAGTAAGTACACACGGTTGATAGGAATATTGTATTTGGTTAACTTAAAGGCAACTTATGGGTAGACTGATAGCAGTTTCACATTGCTGCTTGAATTATTGTGTGATATATTTCCAAGCGATAATGTACTTCTAAATAGTATGTATGAGGCCAAGAAAATCTTGTCTATGATGGGTATGGAGTATAAAAAGATACATACTTGTCTTAATGACCGCGTACTGTACAGAAATAAGTATGAAGGTCTTAGTGAGTATCCTAAGTGTAAAACTGCACGATATAAGGTGAAGAAAGATGGTGGTTGTGGTAATGAGACAACTAACAGGCAACATTTAAAGGTTTTGTGGCATCTTCCAATAATATCACGTTTTAAGCGTTTGTTTCGTGACTGTAAAAAAAGCAAAGAAGTTGAAATGACATTCTGATGAGAGAATATTTGATGAAAAATATCTTTGGCATTCAGCTAACTCTCTACAATGGAAGAAAAGAGATGAAATATTCCCTTAATTTGGCAGCGAGTCGAGAAACCTTCAGTTTAGGCTTTGTACAGATAACATCAATCCGTATAGAACTTTTACTAGCACACATAGTGCGTGGCCGGTTCTTCTTGTAATATATAACTTGCCTCCTTGGTTATGTATAAAACACAAGTATGTGATTTTTCTATGATGATTTGTGGACCAAAACAGTCAGGGAACAATATTGATGTCTACTTGGCGCCTTTGATTGAGGACTTGAAGAAGTTGTAGGAGGAAGGCGTATATATGTTTGATGCATATAAGAAGGAGTCCTTTAACCTATGTGCAATGATTTTCACCATGATAAACGACTTCCCTGCATAACGAAACTTGTCAGGGTACAGTGTAAGGGGCATAAAGCATGTTCAATCTGTGGAGCAAACACACACTTCCATCAATTTAAATGTGGAAGAAAAATGGTCTACCTTGGTCACAGGAGGTTTCTTCATTGATTCCACCCTATCGTAGGTTAAGAAAGCGTTTTAACGGCTTACCGAAGCATAGAATAGCTCCAAAGACATTAACCAGAGATAAAGTTTATAGTTGGGTGGAACGTATCAATGTCACATTCGGTAAGAATCAGAGGACTTTGGGTGAGAAGAACATATGGAAGAAGAAATCAATTTTCTTTAATCTTCCATATTGGCGTAGTCTTTATGTGAGACAAATTATTGATGTTATGCAGGTGGAGAAAAATATTTGTGATCGTCTTGCCAGAATGCTTTTGCATATACCAAGGAAGACTAAGGATGAAATTAGTGTGAGACTAGACCTTGTTCATATGGGAATAAGAGAATAGTTATATCCATAACTAAGAGATGATGGTAGGAGGGCATACATAGAGCTAGCAGCGCATACACTATCAAAAGCAGAGAAAAGAAATTTGTGTAGGTGTTTGCATGAAATTAAGGAGCTACAAGGGTATTCTTCTAAAGTAAAAATGTCTGTTTCAATGGACGATTTGAAGTTAGTGGGAATGAAGTTCCATGATTATCATGTGTTGATGCAAAAACTCTTATCAGTAGCTATTATAGGCATTATGAAAGATGAAGTGTGAACCACTGTAACAAGATTGTGTGTTTTCTTTAATGCTATATGTAACAAAGTCATTGACACTAAAAAGTTGGATGAACTGAAAAATGAGGGTTATATTATTTTGTCCTAACTAGATATGCATTTTCCTCCTTTATTTTTGGATATAATGGTGCATTTGATAGTTCATTTAGTAAGGGAGGTAAGGCTTTGTGGTTTAGTTTACTTGAGGTACATGTACCCTTTCGAGCAATACATGAAGATCTTAAAAGAGTATTCTAAAAATCCTTATCGACCTAAAGCCTTAATAGTTGAAAGATATGTAGTCAAAGAGGCTATAAAGTTTTACAAAGATTATCTATCAGGGAAGAAAGAACAATCTCGGCATGAAGAGGGGAGAAGCAAGGGAACACGAGGACAGAAAGTGAAGAGTATGCCTCGTGAACAGGTGTTGCAAGCAAACTTGTATATCCTGAATAATATGGAAGAAGTTCAACCGTACATAGATGAACACATAAAAAGTTTGAAGAATATGAATCCAAGGAAGAATGACATGCAGATTGCTATTGAACAAAATAAGACATTCATAGAGTGGTTTGAGAAAAAGGTTTAACATGAGATCGGTGTGTCTGAGACAATCAAGTGGCTAGCTTAGAGGCCTTCGTTTCAAATCATTACTTAGATCGGTTATGATATAAACATGTATTCTTTCTACACAAAAGTCCAAGATGACAGAAGCACCATGCAAAATAATAGGGTGATGGTAGAAGCTGAAGTCATGCACTTTTTTAGTTCAAAAGACAAAACCCCCATATTAGCATTCATAGCCTATTATGAAGTTATAGAAGAAATATGAGAGATTACCTACAACAAGTTCAAAGTTGCTTTATTCAAATGTAAGTAAATTAGTAATAATGCTGTGGTAATAGATCAATAATTTGGATTTGTCTCAATTAATCTTTGAAGAATTGGTTATAGGGATGAGCCCTTCATTCTAGTAAGTTAGATGAAACAAGTGTTTTATGTCACATATCCTGCAAATAAAAAATGTCCATTGTACTTTAAAGTAAAGAATAGAAGTATGGTGATCCGACCTTCAACATTGATGACACACTACCTTTCACAATAAATCCACCAGAAAAAGTGAAGTAGAATTGGTAGATGATGAAAAATATGTTGTAAGAAATTATCATGGTGGAGGAATATAGGAAATAATTTAAAGTAAGACCTTAACTTAGAAAATAGCACTATGTGCTTTTTGTTTTAATCCTAGTTATTTGTTCATTTAATTGCAATTTATTTATCTATCTGACAATGATTTTTGTGCTTACAGAAATATGGATAATTATAGTGACTCATAAAGTGATAGGGACGATGAAATGGATAGACGTGAACTAGTTGTGAGAAGGGTTAGAGGCAGCACAAAGATGGGAACATTGGTTGCACATCATTAACATCAACATAAGAGGTTGCATGTAGACTTCAATGCCAATATGAATCCAGTTGATCCTAAGGAAGACAATTTTATTAGCTATTTAGGCTATTTGGGTCGAAGCACATTCGCATTATCTATGATAATTGAAAGTTGGTTCCTCCAAAAATGAAAGACATGATTTGACAACAACTTTTGGTATATAAGTTTTGATACATCTGTATTTATAGCTTTATTCTTATTACTTCAAATATAATTATCTTATGTTTTATCTTGTAGCAAACATATGATGTCCCTGACACCGAGGGGATGTACAAGTACTGGATGAGGGAGGTTCGTTTATGATGGAAAGCTTTTAAGAACAAGCTTACAACAAAGTACATTTGAGGGGAACTGAGGGGTCATGATCCATGTCAACATTATTCGTATTTGTCTCCAGAGGACTAGAGGTTGTTTGTGGCATTACGAGAAGATCCTTACTTTTTGGTAAAATGTCTTTCATTATAGTATAGATCTTTTTATTTGAATATACTTGACATCATTGATTCGGTTTTGTTGTTTTCCTTTCACAGGAAGTAAGTGCAGTAAATGCACAGAGGCAAGCAGCAAATAAGTATCAACATTACATGTCTCGTGGTGTTTATCGGAAGCTTGAGAGGAGGATAATGGAAGAAAAGTTGGAGAAAATGAAGGAAGCAGCTAAATCAGATACTAGCGTTGTTGTCCAGGCCCTCGCTCTTCTTCCACGTCACAAAAAATGGAAAGCAGGGAGGATTAAGGGTGGGAAATTCATAAATCCGGCTGTTACTGAGGTTTCTGTGAGAATTGTAAGTAGTTAAAGCATAAGTACATAAATTTTTTCATATTGGGAGTGCTTGATTTTCATTTACGATAAATTGTATGCTACATGATAAACTAGAAGATCATAATAGCCAAGGTTTGTTCACTTTAAATGGATGGATGGATATCTTGTCAATGGCGATTGGGAAGGCAAATGACCCTAGTTGTGTTTGAGGGGAGCTAACGGGAGTTAGTATCAAGAAGTATTTTAAACGACCCTCACCTTATTATTCGTCACAAGCTAAGACAAGTAGGGAACTTGTGGCCAATATTCGCCAAGAAGTCGAACAAGAACTCAAGGCCAAACTTCAGACAAGCTCTAACAAGAGTTGTTGCCAAAGCTAAGTCTTGAAATGACAAAGATGTTTGAATCGAAGATGACAAATGAAGAGCATAGAACCCAGGAATCCCTAATCTTCCCAGCACCAAAGGAAGTTACAACCCGCTGGAGGAACCACTTGGCGACCTTTCTCCTACTCCAGCTCCGGGAGAACTCTCCATCCTCTATTTGGATTGCCCACTGCTGTGTGTTGTTGCCGATGCTCTTGTTCACATAAAAGCTACCACCCACCATTATAAGAAAATTCCACAACATTTATGTAGGGTGACTGTGACATGTGTTCGAGAGGGGGAAGAAGGTGCAACCATCCCTATTCCTGATGAAGAGATTACCACGATAGGTTAGGCGATTGAATCTTTCATCCTTTGGCCTCAAAATCTTATTGGCTTAGCCACAACACTTTCAATTATAGGAATTACCTTACTTTTACTTAAGATCTGTTGGCATCCTACTAACAATATGTTTTTTTTATGTTCTCAAAGGATGAGCAAGATGCGGGAAAATGGCCTTTCTTGGCATGACTGCAACAGCTTTACAAAGACATTCGTCAGATTGACTTGCACATGCTCCAGGGATTGTGGGCGTCACATTGGAGCATCCCTTTATGATTGACAGGAAAGATCTCAAGGAGTTTATCAAGTTGGAGGAGATAGATATAGGATGGGTTAAATTTTCAATCCTGTAAGTTTTTTCCCCATTTTATCCTTCAATTAATGCAGTGGTGTTTTGGTTTCATACATTCACTAATTTATTCATTATTTTAATTCTATTATACCTCCTTCCGCTGCATATGCATCGATATGATTTGTAGGGATTCTTATGTCCTGTAAATACAACAAGGGATACTACTACTTTGGAAGCAAGGACGAGCTATGCCGGCTATACAATAGGACAGACCAAATTTCATTGTTATCTAGCACCAATTGTTCAAGAGTACGTATTTTAATTTTGTCTATTTAAAATGTTTAATAAATAATTGCCTTGTCATCTAACTTCATTTTAATCTGTGTTTGTTGTTATAGTTACCATTGGAGTTTGTGTGTTTTATTGGTTGATCCCTTACGTAAAAGGCCAAACAAAGAAACAAAATCTACCTTCAACACATGAGTTATTTTGTTTGCATTTCTTTGATTATTGACTTAAATAAATCGTTCTAATTTCTGTTGATTTTCATTTTAATGATAGTGCAACCCAAACATATAGAATCCTTGGCGGGTCACGCGAGGATAAAGTTATTAGAGACCCGAAATGGTTTTATCCAAAGGTAAGTAGTTTCAATTTAAGTTCTTTTATTGACGATCGTTTTATATATGCCTTTATTGATTTTAACCATTTGCTTTTGATTTATAGTGCCCTAGACAATCTAGCAGCACTGAATACAGATACTATGTTTTACTTTATATGTATAATATCATTCAAAGTGGAATTACAAGCGAATTTGAACAAGTAATCGCTTCTTCATTCTCATATGATAATATTCTCTTGTAATTGAATTGCTAATTAATTTATTCACTTGATTCATTTCTTTGAAACTTATTTTCTAATTTGTAGATTTTTGACAATGAAGAAGCCTACTTATATGAAGACATTAATTTGATCAGAGACCTTTTAGCTGGGTATCTTCTTCAACATATAGATTAGTAAAGTTTTTATTTATAGTAGTTAATTAGTAGTTGTGTAATAGACAGTTTTTTGACACTTTATGCTGGTTATTGTACGTAGAATTAGTTAGTAGGAGTAGTTGTTGTACATATAGTATTAGGTTATAGGAATTAACAATTTAATTAGATGGTGTTGGATGTTTTCTTACCCCATGTAGGGGACATTCTGATTTATGAATAATTCTTCAATCCTGTTTTTATAGTTTTAATTTGTTGGGCAATGAAGAATATAATTAGTCATTTTTGAAAAAAAAATAAAACCTTTTGACATCCCTATTTTAAAAAAGGGACGTCTAAAGTGACTACACTGACACTTTAGATGTCCTTTTTAAAATAAAATAGGGACGTCTAAAGTTTATACTTTAGGCGTCCTTTTATTTATGAACGTTATTATTATTATTTATTATGTCGTTCACATAAATGTCTTTTTGTTTTCAGACATTAAAAGGGTTAAAAAAGGAATGTTAAAAGTATTTTTTGTAACCATTCCAGCGCTCGCTGTGGTTTGTGGCTAGCTAGTGAACTAGTAGTGACAAAACTCTGGGATATTCGATCTGAGTATATATAAAAGCTTCACCTGTAAATACTAAATACTGAATCGCTACCAGCTAGCTCCTTCAGTATGATTTATGCTTTCTCGACTGATCTCAATTCTCAATATTCCATTTTCTGTTGAGAATCAAAGGGCTGCTTGTACAAATTAAACTGTTATCTCTCATAACGCGAAAAATATGGAAACGGAGTCGCAAGGCATCAAAGGAAGGTCTATCGCTTCACCGACTGCTATTTTGACTTAAAAGCTACGTACGTACCCTCAATGGTTTCTAAAACCTCGTTTTTCACACACACACACGTAGGTATGTATGTATGTAGAGCACCAATCCATAAGGAAATGAATGAGGTCTCAATTAAATTCTATTGTTGAGCACGTCAACCTAAAATAATAATATCCATGACTATCAACAATACTCATTTTAAACTTATGTGCTTAATTAGTTTCATGATGATGTGACTAAATGATATTATAAAAGAAAATACATGATAAGCTGCTTTCTCCTAGAGTTTTAATTTAAGGGAAAATTCCTAAAAAATGTGCTCGAAATAGGCAAATCCCGTTTCAGTACAACGAATTTCAAAATGCCGAATCAGTCATGTGTCAGTACGGAATGAACAGTGCAGGGGTGCTAAAAAACGATTTTGCCCTTCAGCCCTCATTCTCATCACTTTCAGAATAACAACACGAGCCTCTTAATTAACAACTTTGTCTTCTTAATTAACAACTCCAATTTCATCTTTTTACTTTCACAATAACAATACCGGTCTTGAAATTGGAGTTGTTAATCAAAAAGACAAAGTTGTTAATTAAGAGGCTCGTGTTGTTATTCTGAAAGTGATGAGAATGAGGGCTGAAGGGCAAAATCGTCTTTTAGCACCCCTACACTGTTCATTCCGTACTGACACACGACTGATTCGGTATTTTGGAATTCGTTGTACTGAAATGGAATTTGCCTATTTCGAGCGCATTTTTTAGGGATTTTCCCTTAATTTAATGTTAATTTGCGTCTGCTTTTTGAGACTGTTAATTAAAAACTAATTTTGCCGGGGGGCACATATTATTAATGTATCCTCTCTCTTTTTGTTTTAAAAAATGTGAAAGTGCTGTAACCTTTAGTCTGTCCGGAGACATTTACTTTTGTGGTTCCTTTATGACACGGTTTGAACTCCTTCGTTGGAGCACATAATGCATATTTAAAAAATAATTAAAAAATTGAGTCGTGGGGATGTAAATTACCTAACACTCCCAACAACCACTGCTTGGGCTGTTAACATAATCATGACAGTGGCTAAACAAGAGATTTCGTATAATATCCCATCTTTTCTTGGTCAGGAGGTAATATCCTAACTTTACTATTAGCTATTTGTTAATTGGAGTTTAGTATTAAATAGATAATCCTGTGAATCAGTTTGTCATAAGCAGCCAATCAATGTTGTTAATTAAATTGTGGAAACATTAATGTGATAACGATGTGAGGGCACTCAAAATTCGTTGATAGTATAGAAAGATGCATAAAATTAACTATAAAATTTCACTTTAACGCTGCCAGCTGGGTGCAGCAAGAATACTAGTTTAGGTGTAAAAGAGCAAAATGTAGGTCTCTTTTTCCTCAACCAAAACACTAAAAGACGACAAATCAAAGGACATAGTCTAGCATAAATCCAAATGTAGTGTCCCCCCGGCCTCTCTCTATAGTCTCATCACACACACAAAGTTTATTTTTTACAGTATTTTTGTTTTTTAAATGCCCTCACGTACACAAAAAAACCACATCAAATGTGAATACATTGTATAATTGGGAGTTTCACCATTATATATATTTTTCTTTAAAATCAAGACTCTCCGCTTTCTCATAGTTACATAAGTTTAGGTTTATTGAAGAAGACATAAACGAAAGATATGTAATGAATACAGATGATGAAATGTGTTGGTAGATGAGTATAAAAGCAAGAAAAGGTGAAAGTAGCAGGTAAAGGTCTAAAGGGGATTAGGTGCCGCCAGCCCATAGATGCAACTTAATTTGTTTGGGAGTGTAGTGCAGTCACCAAAGCGAACTGCATATATTCTTGCCCATTATGGCAACATATGTCCCATTCCAAGCACTGAAAGGCTTCTGATGCGTGATATATAAACCTAATTCAATAATTGCCCAACAATCACCTGTCCCATTCCCATATTGCTTCCTTCCCTCTTTGTAATGTGTGCTTGGATGATGCTCAAAACCATACAAAACCATGGTTTTGAGCAACTATGGTTTTGAGAAGAACAGTCCAAATTCTCTCTTTTTCTCTATAATCTATTTCTGGCAATGAAATCATGGTTTGAGGTGAAAAATCATAATTTTCCCATGAGCTCTTTTTTTCCTACCTTTTCAAAAGCTATTCTTTACAATCTTTTTTTTAAAATCATTTTTTTCACTTTTTCTTCCGAACTATTTTCTAAAAGCTAATCCAAACACACCCCTAATCACTTTCTCATTAATTAATTTTATCCAAATCCGTCTCCTCTCACCACTAATATGTATATATGGATGGATCACTATATATAGCTGCAAGCATTTACCTTTTCAGGTAATAAACTCATAAACAGCCACTGATTTGGTCCCTCCAACAGCAGCAAATGGTCGTAATTAAGCAGCCTTTAATTTAACTCCAAATTATTCATAATTGCCAGCCATTCATCTCACCATTCACGAGGTTTTCGATATGACACAGCCAGTACACCAATGCTCGACCCTCTATGCTGGGACCAATGCCAAGTCTCTCTCTCTCTCTCTCTGAGTATTTGGAGATCCATTATTGAGTATCTCCATATGTCATTTCCACATTAAATACACAACCATTTGCATATTCGGGGTTACTAGCTGAAAGCTGATTCGGTTAAAGAATAAGGCCATTGTTTCTAAACAATAGTAATTTAATACAACAAAACACCAGCCAGTTGTTATGGACAGGAGTGTGTCGCCGAGAAAGCCTTAAATATATCCGACATTATGGTATGGGGTTTGGTCAGTCAAAAACTTAATCTGAGTGCACAGTCTCTCAAGGGAAGTGTCATTTTTTTAAAATCTCAGGTGCGGTCTCTCGGGAGCATATATACAAGGGCATATCTATGGATATTGGATATAATGGCTTTGATATTGGCAACGAATATATATGTAGCTAGATAGCTAGCCCGATCATCAGCCTCATTTTTCTCACCCCAATACAATTAATATCAGTCATGAAAGAAAGCTGCTCAACTTTAGCAATAATAATAATGCGAGGGAAACTGAGGAGGATGTATTTTGGCGGCAAGTGAATGTTTCTTTAACCAATAAGTTGAGGGTATCATTTTATTTGAACTGCTATGAAGGCCTTGCCAATGAT
This sequence comes from Inga leiocalycina, assembly GCA_963242795.1. Taxonomy (NCBI): domain Eukaryota; kingdom Viridiplantae; phylum Streptophyta; class Magnoliopsida; order Fabales; family Fabaceae; genus Inga; species Inga leiocalycina. The sequence goes on from OY725326.1 coordinate 3,750,508, forward strand.
GGAAAGTGAATCTAGTGGCAAAAATATTGGCTTTACACGTATGGAGACAAAAACATGTATGGGTTTTTTTTAGAAGGACTGGGAAGCATGCTGGATGTCCCATTATGAAATCCCTAATACGTCTTCTTCAAATCAGGGCACTTTGAGTGGATTCCAACTCCTCCTCAACCATATGCATCAGATTCACTAAGGTAGTGCGTTTCCCTTTCACACACCTAATCCCTTTGAAAATATAACCCATTTTCCATCTCCATTTTCTCTGATATTTGATTGAAGTGGCCCTGTATCAAATCTGGGTGCCCAATTATTTATAACTAAATCTCTCTGTGTGAACATCTAAAAGTCTGTCTAGGTGTCATATCCTAAACATAGGTGGGACTTTCCCTTGTTATTTAATTACAAGGCATGTTAGGATGAATCTTCTGGCGCGATGAGTGCTTCTTTAGTTTATTATCCCAGATCTTAGCTTTACCTTTAAGTTGGCAACTGTCTTAAATTCTCAATTATAAATATGATTCAGATTTGGAGTTCTGGGCACCCTAATATGGTGCCATCCCCTACTTTCCTCACACACCTCTCAGTTATATATTAATTATTTAAATTTAGCCCTTGTAGTCATGTCTCTTTCTATCTCTTTGTCTGACAATAGGGTGATGTTTTATGCCCTGCGTACAAGTTAGGAGGGACAAATACCGACTAGTTTATGTTCTCATATTGTTTTGGCTCTATTTTTCACAATCAATATTAGCCAGCTGGTTTATTAGGTACTTTATTAGTAATTATTAGCCTCTTTACAAGGGAAGTGTGGAGTCACTAATATATCAAAACAGAAACATAAAGTTAATTTATTATGAAGGAGCCAAAAGCCATCACGGTTCTAGATTTAATTTGATGCCATTTCTAAAGATGTTCATCAAAATCTGAAACAGGTTAGCCTTGAGTACTATTAAATTTCCACAGCCATTGATCAGAAAAACCGAAACCGGGATTTATAATGTGTACCATTTGAAATATATAACTAATGTACATTTTCTTGTCATCACATTTTGATTTATTTGGCTCTATGTGCCCACATGCATGAGTCGTGATGATGAAGATATGCATGTGAATGAATCTAATTTTGTTCGTTCTCTTTTCGCGAATTTCGTGATGCTAACCCCAACCATACTAGGGTTAAGGGAAAAGAAAGTAAAGCTATTGATTAAGATCAGACTTTCTCTTATATATATATATATATATATATTTTCTTAATATAAAACATATTTTAGGAGTTTATCTTGATTCTAAATATAAGATATAGTTTTCGTATTTGTAAATATTTTCCTAATTTACTACTATTGATTTGATGCCCCTCAATAATAATTAAGGAAGAGATAGAATTAAAAAATTAAGGAAGATGATTTGGGTACTTTTGAAAATACATTTGATATTAACCAACTCAACTAGCTTCTTTAATCTAACTAAATTAGGTAAATATGTCTTATATTAAGGATAGTAGAGAGTCGGTTTCAGGTATAATTAGGGGCAGAGAGGGAAGAATTTGTAAAAGCTAAATTCGCTCGGAAAATGGATATCGATTAGTCATGGCATTTTCAACCACTGTCATATATATGTTTCACCTTCGTTCCAATATATTTAGTGTGTGTGTGTGTGTGCTTGTGTTAGATCTATCATATAAATGTGAATAGCTCACATTAATAGATTTTTTATAATTAATATAATGTGACAAACTGTGTTCATAAATGAGATATATTTTAAAAATTTTGAAGTTTATATAGTTCAATTTTTTTTTTATTAAGGTGAGCCGGAGGAGTAATAATTTTCATTGAATGAAGTGACGATAAAAAATCTATTATACGTATTAACTATACTTAGTTTCCATATCCAACTAACTTTTAGAGAATAAAATTTTTAGTAAATTAAGAGGCGTTTAGGGGCAGTTTTGCCTCCAGAAGATTTTACAGAGGTGCAAATTTATCCAGAAATTTTTTTTGAGGTGCAATTTTATCCCGGAAGTGTCAAACAGGGAGTAGTTTTGCTCTGAATGTTATCCTAGTTAATTTTGATAGTTAGTTGACCAAATATACTGAGCTGGCAGTCCACATGTCATTCATGTCATTTTTGTTAAAGTACAAATTTGCGCCGAAAATTCATGTATGACTTAATCTTTTTTCAAAGCCAGATTTAAAACTTTTGGGATAAATTTGTACTTTAACAAAAATAACATGGAAGACATATGGACGGTTAACTCAGCATATTTGGTCAATTAGCAGTCAAAATTAACCGGGATAATGGTTAGAGGAAAATGACCCTATTTTTTACACTTCTAGGACAAAATTGTCCTCCAAAAAACTTTTGAGACAAAATTACTTCTTAGTGAAAACTTTCGGAGCAACAATGTACCTTAACCCAATTAAGAATCAAATATGCATACTAGATTTGAGTGTTATTTATAAGTATCAACCTTTGCTTCTTGAATAAAACAAGTCAGTGCATTATAATAATGTCTCAACACGCGTGCAGTTTTAGGTGATGACTTGGGATATTGGTATATGGACAACTGAACATATCTAGAGGTGAGGCCTTTTTTAAGATCAATAAATTATTAATAATATGGCGTTGTTATGAAAATGAGGATTTGAGGCTGCAGCTTCAAGTCAATCCACATGGTTTTCACATTTATTTTCTCTACTTTCACTTGATTGGATGACAGACGAGCTTATTATTTACTATAATTGATCGAGCAACCCGAGGACCCTGCTTCCCACACATATGAGTTGAATGTGATTGGACAAAGACATCCATATCTACAAACTCTGTTCAGGCTCAATATTATAAAGAATTTAATATATAACATTCCATAAATTACTTTTAATTATCTCATATCATAATAATATGGAAAGTTATTTTTCTCATTATAACAATAGTAATAAAAATATCGTCGAAGTTTCCATATATACTAATGCCCCTGTGTCCTTTTTATAAGTCTTAAATAACTGAATTACATAAAATAAGAAGAGAGTTACAATTGATTCAAAACAATAATTGTTTAAGAAATGTATTTTTCCCCCCTTAACATAGATAAGGTGGGTTGGGCGAATAAAATTTCGAAGGGAGTCTATGGGAGTATGTAAAGACATGCATCCATATATTATGACCAGCATATGCGTTCATATTGTTTTAGCCATTCCCCTATTTGAGTTCGCTTCGCTTGAATAATATTTTTTGACTGTACCGAGGTTTTGTATTTTTTGTTTTTTTGTTTTTGGAATGCATGGTGATATTATGGACATCACAAAGGGAAGTAACGATTAATTATGCGATTTCACTTACCGTTACAGCCTACAAGGAGAATACGTCTTTTGTTCAACGGTGGATATATATATATGGTCTATAAGGTATGATTAAATCTTAATCATTAAAAATTGATCTAATGGTTGAGATATTTAGAAAAAGGTCAATGGAGACACCCATTTTTCTCATACTGTATGCCTTTGTTACAGCTGGTTATTTTCCAAAGTAGAAATAGAGCTTATACTTATTATTGTCAGCTTGCATTGCGTACGTATCACGTACGAATACGATATATATATATATATATATACGTATCTAAGAATTAACATTTATGAGGACTGAGGAAGAAGGGGTGACATGCAGGCACTTGCAACGGTAGCATAATATAATAAAACATGTGGCTTTCCCTATCCAAACATACATGTGGATGGTGAGCAACTACAAAAATTAATTATGAAGTAAATTAAAGACAATCTACTACTCCAACTCTGTTCCTCAAGCTTACGGGAACTTCACTATACCACCCTACTCTCTCTGCCACACAATCGATTCCCAGGCCACTTCTTTAATTTGACCAAACAAAATTTTGATATTGATCCATGAGGTTCTCTCTCTTAATCCATTATATCCCTGCCAACAACTCATTTACAATATCTACTTACTACTAAACTCTCATTACCCCCCCTTTTCCAGTCTACCAAACGCCGCAAAAATTGCTCAACCTGTAATTAACCACGACAGAAAGCAAGCAATTAATAACGTGCCTCTTAATTATTCTGCCTCATTGTTAATATCAGACACACATTAATCAGACTTGCCTCTGATGGGTCCTGTAAAGTGTAGGAAGCTTCTGTTTCTTTGGCAACTTTAGACACAAGAATTCCCGCCCCCTGGCCTCTCCTACGTAACACCTGACTTATGGGATCCAAGTTAGTGGAATATATATATATATATATATATATATATATATGACGACATTATATACAACCAAGAACCATAGCTCTTACAGCGTTTGTTTACCTTAAAAGCATCCTCGTCAGTTCGGTCATCCCCGATGTAGATGGGAAACACATCCTTGGAATTGGCGAATCCTGGAAATTATATGATGAACTATTAATTATAGCTGTGAAAGAAAGTGATATATAGAAATATATTTTGCATGAAAACTGAGAACTCACCAAGCGAACGTAACAAAAACTCAAGAGCTTTGCCTTTGTCCCATTTAATGGTTGGTCGGATCTCAAGCACTTTTCTGCCTTCCGTCAGCTTCAGTTTTGGGTACTGATTCAGCACGAGTCGCACTTGCTCCGCCAGGGCACCCCAGCTCTGAGAAACATTAACAGAGTCAGTGCTTATTCTCTGTTTGTAATAGGTTACTTAGCAATTCAATATATATATATATATTGACTGATACCTTTTCGTCAACGCAACGGAAGTGCACGGACAAGCAAAACTTGTTATTCTCAACCTTAGCCCCTTCCACACACTTTGTTTTCTCCAACAAGATCTTGTAAACCTGGAAATGAGAACATGACAATGACACTTGTTAGTAATTTGACTTGAATGCGATCTTAATTGGAGGATTGAAAAATTGAGACCAACCTCATTGATCATGGGCAAGAACTGGCTTGCGGGTTGGAACGGGGCTGCCTGATTACCCTGAAACAACAGTAAAAATTTAGAAACTAAGCCCAATTCTTACATAAATGTGTAATAGCCATCTCCCTAAGTTGAGTAAACTATCTCACTTTCTTAGATCCTTGGCTTTTTGTCGGTCCTTTGATATCCATGCCATGGCTGCCTGCATAGTACAGCTCTGCTAATCTCACAAAGTTGTAAACCTGAAAGAAAAATTAAAGGAAAAGGTCTATTAATTATCCCGTAACAAGTTTTATCATAACAGATCATCGCTTCAACATTTTTCACTTTCAAGAAAATGCACCTTGTCTCTACGTCTTCCGCTCACGATAGCTGTGGGGAAGTGTTTTGCTATATCCTTTACTGTTGCTCTCATCTGATTCACGAAAACCATAACAACTAATAAATATTATGAACAATTTCTATCAAGAAAATCAATAGCAGAGTTGAAAAGAGGAGCCAGAAAAACACCTTCTTAGTCATGAATGCTTTGTCAGGGTCTGCAACAATTGGGGAGAGTGTTCCATCGTAGTCGAGGAAGATTACTATTTGCTTATGTTTTGACTTATTGATTATCTGATCAAACATGTTGATCGCTGAAGGATGATGAAGCTATGCATTTAAACATAACAGAGTCTAGTCAGTACACCCATGGATATAGCCTCACAATAGAGGAAAAATCAGATAAAAGTTGTGATAAAGCCAGAGATCCTTACAGCCCAAGAACTCAAGTGTTGGTCTTGAGAAACAGGAAGGGACGATTTGGTTCGTGTGGGAGAGGAAGCTCTCATTGAATCAATCCAGGCATTGACTTTGGCTCCACTTTTTCCTCCTCCATCGTCAAGCCTCTTCATTATCTTTTTTCCAAAAATCCAACCAAGCACGACCAGCGATTCTGGTACTGCCGGGCCGGCCAGAATAGGTGAGTTCGAAATGGACACGGCCACAATAATGGGTTTAATACGAGATTTTACATCAGGAACCACCAGGTTCGGTTTCGTCATCTTCACAACACTAACTATATATATATACCCCTCAGAGCAGGTAGCTTTCGGAAACAGGTAGCTAAAGAATTGTAATATTGGAAAGAAACTATTGGGAGAGTGAGAAGAGAAAAGAAAAGAAAGGGCAAGAGAAGTAGAAAAACAGAGCAGAACAGAGGTGTGTATGCAAACTGTGTGGCGATGGAGGGGGCTTTAAAGGAAAAAAAAAACAGAGAGAGTAGCCTCCACTCGTTGGCTCAAGTGACGAACAAGGCGGGTGCTTGTGGTCAATTTATAAACATAGGTTTCACACAAACCGACGAAACAACCCCTTCTTTTTCCTGGCACTTGTACTTACCAGTAACCATACTACATTAGAAATTGGAGGGACCACTATAGGTGTACAATTATTCAATTAATCAATTATATTGCACCTTTCCAATATCATGGCCACAGTTCATTTTTTTAACCTCACCCCTATATAGCTTTATCCCACCCTTGGAATAAGTATACACTTGAATGTTTTTTTGTTATGAATATTTCACCACTCAGCATTTTAGGAATGAGAGGAGGAAAGGGAGGTTTTGGAGTAAATGGAGGAACATGCTGGTTTTTTACTGGAGAACGAAAAGGTTGTGGTGAAACAGAGAGGTTTTGTTTTATTATACGCATATGAAGTAAAGAAACAAAAACAAGGCCTAGTGTGGAAGCAGTGGCACTATCTCGGTGCATCAACTTAAGGAAAGAATTTGGAGGACCACTCTAATCTATGAAACCCCCTCAGCTCTAATTATTTTTGTTTGTCTTGGGCTTCATTGGGGGTCCGAAGCACATAAGTGCCAAATAATACTAGTTTTCCTTAAAAAGTTTTCCTAATCATAACGTGCATAACTCATGCGGGCTGGTAATATTTTTTTTCTTTTAATTGTGTGTGTGTGTGTGTGTGTATATACGCAGCACCGCAGGAGTTTTTTTTAAAGATGATGATGATGATATTAATAATAAAAAAAATGCTCTACTACCTGATTTCAACAAAATAAAAACGGTCATTTGCACAACTGAGGAATAGAGACAACGCTAGAAAATAAATTTATAAACAGTTTAGCATTTGCGCTGCATTTATTTGACATTGGCATTCGTCAACTTCCTGCCTGGCGTTTCTACGAAGGCGTTTAAACTTTCAAAATGTGCATACTTCTCAACTTTCTTTTTTCCAAAAATTTTTTTAAAAATTTTTTTTTTAAAATTATGGGCACGTAACTTTAATTTGTTGCGTAGACTAAAGATTGTGGAACTGGAAAATAGAGGTTAAATTGCATTCCCCATGGACGAAACATAAATAAGGAAAAAAAAAACCCAAATAAGCCTTTGTATAAATCAGAGGGAAACACGCCGTTTCAACCCCAGTGGTACAAATTATTTGGGGCACTCAAAACCAGGGGCATATCATTTACTTTTCGTCCTTCATGCAGAAGCATTTAATTTTGAACGTTGAATTATTGACGGTGACTGACTTTAAATATATACGGTTCCTCTCAAAGTTCTGGCAACTTCTATCGCCTTTCTCGGTAATCATCTGGACTAACAACATTGATCTTAATTTCCATTCGCCAGCATCAAATCTAATAAAGTTTTTTAATCGTATTAAAAAAACTTGCTACAAGGCAATCTACACGTATAAGGAGCCTGATCTTTTTTTTTTTAAATTTTCGCAACCACGCGTTAATTTACGAAGACGTAATTTATTCCATTTGTTGAATAAAATATATACTAGAAATTGAGAGAAAGTCGAGGACACAGGTATAAAAGAAGCGGTGCCTGGGAGGAAGCATATGTGTACAATTATTGTAGTAGTATATATATATGTGGGTTACATTTAAAAACTAGCTAGTGAGTAAAAGAGAATGGCGTATGGAAGAAGGGGAGAAGAAATGTCATGAAATGTGTCGGCGTAGGGGGAGTGAATGCGTAAACGACTGAGAAACTTCATTCGCTTGCTTTGAAAAACACATACAGCCTTTATTGCTCAGTGCACATATAATAGAACCAGTTCTGGGTGGTTCAAAGGAATTGTTTTTAGGCCAATAATAGGGGTAACTTCGTTCATAATGCCTGCCACCTCCACCTAACTTACCTAACCCCATGCCTCTGCTCTTAGTCAAAAGCTCACCTTCTTTGGAGTGAGCCTAACCTTTTTTCACTGTACAAGACTTGCACCTAGCTATGTCCAAATATATTCTTCTCTGCCTCATAATGCATCGTCAAAGCTTTCCTTTTGTTTTCCCCTTTGTTACTGCCTAAAGTCAGTTTTTAATTAATTAGTCATTTTCTATCTAAGCTGGGATGATTCTATGTAATTGTCCCCATTAGTAATTTTGTATCCTTCCTTGCAATTTCATAAAAGCAATGCCATTAATGTATATTGTTCACTGAAATTATGAGGATCCTCACGTTATTCTTTGCTTTACTAGTTCTCTCTTGCTGTGTCATATATTTCAACCGGCCTATGTCTACAGTCAATATTGGAGGCCGGCATATGCTTCCAATCTTATTATTATTTCAAACTATACGAGTTATGCTTTTGCGTTTTGAAAATGTATTATTATTATTATTATTATTATTATAAAATTATATATGCACGCACGGGATTGTCAAAAAGGGTTAGGCATAGCAAAGTCGAATTGTAGATCCCAATGAGAAAGGAAAAAAATATGCATGGGAATAGATTTGGAGAGAAGGCAGAATTTGATCGATAGAAGTAATTATTTTTTAAGGAATAATATTTTGATGAATAATGGAGGAATATTTATTATAGGAATGGTATAGAGAGGCTTGCAGATCCAACATGTGTTGGGTGGGGGCATTGAATTGAATGAGAAAATAAAGAAGAAGAAGACTTGAAGTTAACCGATGAGTGGGCATATGTAAAAGCGCTGATGATATAGCGATGACGGTGGGCAGTTGAAGAAGGCCAATGTTTTGAAACCCGCATTGGACTGGCCAGTCCAACCTAGGAACTGGTGAACCAGGCATGGAACTGGTTTGGTTCAATAATTTAAAAAAATAAATCGATTTTTTTAAATTTTTTTTAGAATTTTATATTGTTTAATAAGTCTAAAATATTCAATTTCTCACTGATTTAATTCCGGGTTGACTTCAATATAATCCACTGACTCTTGATTTAATACCTTAACTGATTATGTGACCAATCTAGGTTTCAGAATCTTAAAGAAGACCTGAATAATGGTCGCTGCTATTGACGTATCCTAATAAAGTGAAATGGCTAGTCACTTTGACTGGGCAAACTTTCTTTCTATTTTATTTCTTATTAATTTATTTATTTGTTTGTTTGGGGGTAAAGAATAAAGTTTCGATGATGTTTCCACGGGGGAATGAAAAGACAAGTGGGAAAAAGGAATTGGAGCAACTTGTTTACTTTTCCATGCGCGGATGACTCCTTCCTTACGTGTAAATTTCCCAGCTGTCCCCCTCTCCTTCCTGTTGCATTTTCAAACACAACTGTATGTTCAAAAAAACTACCCGTAGATTTAGGTGGTTATTAGTTATTTAGTTGACTTAGTTGGCTGATGGCCCTAACGTACTGTATTAGTTTAAGTGATCCCACCAATATAAAAGGGAAAGGGTAATTTGGATCTCTTCCTAAACGGAGGAGTCTTTCTCCAGTATTTCCATAATTAGGGTTGGTTCATCCCCTCAAGTGAGAGATGATTGGGATAAAGTAAACCCAAGTGGGCTACTGTGGTTGTTTGAGCATGTTGATCAATAGATAATACAAATAATTCTTCATTTTTTCCCATAATATTTCTTTATCTCTTTGCTTAATAGTTGTTTCCTACATCCGATCCCTATAAATAAGAGCATTTTAACCTAATTATGATTTTCTAAAAAATAATTAAATGTAAGAATTATGTAGGAAATTTAATTTCCCCCCCTAAAATTCTCCTATTTATGAATGGGGGAGAAAGAGTAATAATGAGAAAAGAATGAAAGCGAATTGAATATATATGATATAATAATTAACTGAGGGTAAAATGAAAAAAGTGCATTTATTATTAAAATAAACTTAAAAGGGATCTCACATTTAGGAGCAAACCCATTTAAAAAAAGCTTTTATGTATAAGGATGGAGGGAGTATAATATTAATAATAATAAATAATATTTTATAATTAAATTGATATATATTAGAACAGTAATAAATACGTTAGAAATATATATATTTATATATGCAATTATTTATAATAGGGCAAGTGAAAGAGGGAAATAGCAAAAAAAATATGAAAAAGAAGGCATGATAAGAAGATAATGAGAGGGAATATAATTAATTAAACATAAAATTGGTAAAAGAACATTTAATGTTGAAAATTTTGGATCTTATAAAAATGACTGGAGATGAAACGCCCCAAATTGAGTTGGCATTTGAAAAGTATGTCTACGCAAATTGAGACAAAACTCCTCTCACATACTTACCTAACTCGTATACCGTAAATCATATTGTAAAAATAACTTCTAGTACTAACTCAAACGGATACTAAGTAGTGAGTAAAAGGCATATAACTAGGGGTGTTGTTGGAGCTAGGGAAAGGTAAGTGACTTTTTCCCCCTCCCCGGGGGGACCATGGATGCAATGGGGCTCCTACCCTTATTCCATTCGGGGAGTAAGCAAACTTCAACTTTCACAATACTGTGCATCTCCACTCCTTTGTTATTATATTCCCCTCTCCTTTTTTACCACCAAAAACTCATAAAAAACCTCTAAACGTATATCCGCCTCTATATAAGCCTCAAATCTTAGGCTAATCACATTAATTTATATTCTCCAATCTTATAAATTTTTGTATTCAAATTCAAATACCTCCTCGCACGTCAACCAAAACATATAATTCCTTCCCATTATTTTTGCCACATGCATGCGTGTAATCCTTAACCTCGCAATTAAGCACCCCCACCTAGCTTCACATGAATGTACAGAAGTTATCACGTCATTTCAAAATTGGCCATTACAATTTTAATTCATTTGTCAGTCTTATTTAATTTATGCATGATGTAGGTGCTCCATCCGAAAATAACTTACGGTAAAACTACACTCATTGTCTTGGAATGTTTTCCAATTTTATCCTTATACGTGCATACATTTATGGCTCGGGCGAAGATCGAATAATAATAAGCGAAGGATTTATTAATTTTGATTTTAAAAAGGTAGAAATCTCAAAAACATATGCGCGCGTGTGCGCTCTCTATTAAAAATATAGGGAAAAAGGAGGAGTTTTGTATAGTGGTCAGCATTAACAGAAAATTAAGGTTTATTGGTTAATCTCCAATTTAACTTGTCCACTATAGAAAGTCACCGAATAATTCTCGACTAATCCCAACACTGAAGGTTAGCGTGCAGAGCACAGGCGACGCCAAAAGGTGGTCTGAGCCGTGGCATGGTGCTTGAACCCTACACCAATCAAAACTGGGGATGAAAAATAAAAATGCATCTATGAATTTTTATTATAATGATAGAATCGCAGTCAAAGCAGATTTGGAGAATATTATGTGAGAAATGAAGGGAAGGAGTCCGTTAGGCGAAGAGGAGGCTCCAAATCCAATTGGTTAGAAGGAAATGGGGGGAATCCAACAAGATTATTTATCCCAAAATGGAAAGCACAAAGCAACTGAAATAACGGCCAGGGCCGCCGGCGGGGGATAGAAGATCATGGGGAGGGCCCCACCGGAGGGGGCTAACCAGTCGCTGCATTCAGCGGGGCCCACACGGGGGGTGTTGTGGCTTTTGCATGATGTGACCTCCACACGCGACAATGGCCTGAGCCCCATCAAATGAAATGATTCATCATCGCTTAGTGGAAAGGAAAGCCACTTGCTCCTTCCCGCCACCCTCCACTCAACCCCCACTTTCTCCATCTCTAACTCTTCTTTTACACATTGCCTCTTTGCCATTTCACTGTGATGTTTCTTTCCCCCCCTCAAGCTAAAATGATAGATACAAAACCACACCCAGCTTGAAGGTAATTTAATTTGTGTATCAATCATAGTGCTTTTGAACATAATTTTTATTATACTGATCCATCGCTTTTATTATTATGCTCAGCTCATTTTCAATCCACTACGACCCGCCTTTCTCTCTTGCTTTTCCTATTGTATATATTATGGATTCCTGTTGATTGTACTTGGCGAAATAAAGCGGCACCAACATTCTAAGAACACCATTATTGTCTTGATGATCTGACCTATCCCATGAATTTATTCTGAGATAATACGCCTCATCTGAATCTCTTTCAATATCTTCTAAAGTTACATTCTGTTGTTTGTTTTTTCATTAGTGCCGGGGCCACTAATTGCAATGGTCCTTCCTATCGTTGATTGTTCTGCTGTACTCCCCTCACAAACATATATATCTCATCTTCTCATGCGCCCATCAGCTAGCTGTTTGTTTTTCAATTTTATATCTGTTCAACCTACTAGATGGCCCTGTTAAAAAATTCACATCATGCCAATTGACGTGTATACATAGGTTTGGAATTGATTTATCAGCATTACGGCTTTTGTTCGGGACCTGCGCATGAAATAACAAGTTAAGACCGAGTTCACGCTGTGTGTGGTTTAATTTAATTACATCTCTGAATTTGAATACAATGGGGAGCTCCTTATCTCTTACCTTATGTTATGTTTGTTTGGATGGAGGGAAAAATATATGAGAGGAAAATAGGGGAGAGAATCTTAAAGAGGAGAGCTTCCCAAAATAGTAAAAAAAATTGTTATTTTTTAGAGCACTTTCTTTAATTATTGTCTGCCATTCTGCCTAATTTTTCTTCTAATCTGAACATAGGGTTAGATTTATAATTTTGGGACTGTCTTTATATAGAAATTGCGGCAAAAAATTATACCTAGAAAGCTGTAGTAGACATATTCTACATAAATTCGTATATGTTTTTGCTACGAGCTAGTTATTAAGTTTTGTATCAGAAGGGTGTCTTTGAAAGAGGGACCTTATAAAATCTTGGGTTCCCCAATGAATTTGGCTAACTTTTAAGGTGTGAGGTGTGATTTTCACAAATACTATTACATGTTATATAGTACTCCCTCCGGTCCTAAATATAGGACATAGTTTGTAGTGCAAATTGCATTACAAAATATGTCCTATATTTAAGACCGGAGGTAGTAGTATTTTCATTAAAAGATGACCAACCGGGAGAGGACCACAGGAGATGTGGTTCTCTCCCACAGGAGATGTGGTTCTCCAAATTAAATGACCTGTTATCTTTTGACCTGCTGGTAAAAAAGAAAAAGGAAGAGAGCTTCTTGTTAGCTAGTGTAAAATCCATTCCGAGGATGAGATTGAATGGAAAGTAATTAAATCAAATTAAATTTAAATGAATTTGTTTTGTCTTCCATTAATTTTGTAATTATGGATAGCAATTTACTGTTTAAAAAATTTAGGCACACACCCATCCAGCCTCTCTCGGTATATTTTAATTATCAAAAAGCAAAATTGGGCTAGGTTTAGAAGACGACCGTTCGAGGCAGTAAAGGTCATCACACAAACACACGAAGCCTTGACGAAGTTATGAGGAAGCACACCCCAATATTCCTTGAGTCACGCCTGCAGATTCGCAAATTAAATCGAAGAAATGCATAGTCTTTGCAAAAATCAAAGTTTAAAAAGCAGAAATACCGTCCCACCGTCTCCCACCGAAAATATAAAGGACAATAAAAGGCAAGATTAGGGAGCATGCGTTTCTTACTTCTTTGGTATAATATATGCAAGTCAAATTTATACGTATCTAGTTAAGCGAAGGAACTCAACTAGAGGCATGTTGGATGATCGATGGTTGTCTAGTGGACCAAATTGTAGGCCATGATATCCTTTCATTTCGTAGACTGTTTTCATATTTGGATACCTTATTCCCTCAAAAGGCGTCACTTGCTTTGTTCTCTCAGATTATACCCCATAGAACGAGATTTGGTTTCATATCTCAACAGCACAACTAATTAATTAATAATTAACAAGACCCCATACATCTCTATCAACAATCACCTAGTTTATGCATGATCTAATGCAGTATTCTTATTCTATTCCCTACGCATTTCGAGCGGTTTCTAGATTTTCATGATCGACGCGGTTTAATATATAGAAGAGCAAACAGATTTAGAAGGAATCTAAATCTAAATCTAAATCTAAATCTTTCAGATATGGTGGTGCATATTCTCCTCTCGGAAAAGAAACTGTTATCTTTAATATTTCTGTTGATATCTTTTTTATTTAATTTAACGAAACTGACGTCCGCCTGTGTCAGGCGAATTCTTGTGTGTGCGTGTGTGGCGAAGTTGGTCGGTGCAAATTAATCAGCTAGAAAATTCATAAGGTTACTACCAGCTGGCTTCTATTAATTATCATAAGGTTAGAAATTATAACGAATGGAGCCAACCGGGGAGCTAATCACATCAAAATACAATTTTATCGTTGATTTTCATTGATTTCCCGCACTTAATAAAACAAAAATATTCACATTATAGCGAAATATAACCTATACATTTATTAAAGAATAAATAGGAGAAATCTGGAGTGAGTGATGTCTTTAATCTTTAAATCAATCTTAAAAAAGTAAAAGGAGGAAGCTTCCCTGCAATTGTTTGTCCTAGCGTACGATGCGGGCGTAATATGGGCACGCGGAGTCCATTCACATTCACGTCAACATTATGTGGGAACTGGAATTATAAAGGAAAAAAAAATCGAGGAAAACAATATTGAACGCGCAAGACAGAGCTTAAATATAAAGAACAACCAAATACCCTCTTCTGAATATATAATAATCAATCAAATGAAACAAACAATATATGTGGCGCTAATTAATCACATGTCATGGGATTCTTCCAATTAATCAAGGTGCATATATAATCTTGTGTTATATGAGATGTTAATCATATCACGTCAGTGTGCATATATATTTACGTGAGTATCGCCACTTCCATCGATGGGTTTCGGTTTTTTGTTTTCATAGTCAAGTCCCGACAAGTGCGTGCAAGTATTGCCTCGTGCTTGAAACATCTTGGGTGAGGGTAGTGGTGTTTGACACTTGATCCCTATGGTTTTCACGTTTTGACGCCATTACAACAGTTAACGTAGTACACACATGCATGCTTTTCCGTTCACAACTACTCAGATGATGTGACAGACACGAAACAACAGCTGATTCAAAAGTTTTTTGTTTTTATTCCAAGGACGTGAAATCATGGCGCCCTCACAACTCTTCTTTACCTTTCTGAGCTCTATGGGGTTGTTGTTGTGTGCCATTTTCCCCAGTTTTGACGTGCATGCACCTTATAATAAAGAGCATGTGAACAAGAGCCCACATGTACAGCACAAGCAAAGAAAAAGAGAAAGTGAACATGTACTAATTAAAGAGCTGATCTTTTCCACCTTATATTCATTTCAATACGTAGGTAGTACGTACGTATGTATATGTGTGTGTGTAACAAATCTTGGATTCTCATAGCCATGTGTATAGTGGGTCACTGGCCATTTGATGAAATGTGTTCAGGCGTAGGGCACTGAGAGTCTGTGCAGAGGCTTCACGTGAAGTGTACTGGTCTTTAAAAGGCTAAACCAAAACCGATCGAGCTAGATCCACTGGAAATCGGTGATGCACCCAGATGAAGTCATTCTCTTGGTAACACCAGCGTTTCGTTTTGAATTTTACTGCCTTGTTTCAGTAATGAATACACACACACTTTTACCGCATATCATCGTATCCCTGAAAGAGAAATTTGTAAAGAAATTTGATGCCTGACCAATCATGTAAACTCAGTTAGATATTGGAACATCAGAATGTGTAAATCGTACGTAAGTATATTTTTCTTTGGGGCGAGTAAATTGTACATACAATTATTGATGGCATGCTGTGAATAATAATTGGATGTTGGGCCCCAAGTTGTCAATGGAATCATGCACACAAGCAAGCAGATAGTGGAAATGGGCATGTCCAAGAACACCGAATTCGTGATGCAAGGGACAAATAAGTCCTCGTAGATACTGTTGATATAATACTTACGCATTGACCCAGGCTCTCCACAAATTAAGCAAATTGCTTCTATGGTAACAACAAAACTGAATTCAACTTATCGATAAGGCCCGTATAGTTGTTCCTTACAAAAGTCTTTCTTATGGAAGAGTTCGCTATCCGATTATAATTCCTGTCTTCTCTATATCGTCCAAAACGAATTATTTCTTCTATGGATATCCCAAGCTTTTCTTTCTACATCTTGTGTTTTGAATGATTCTTGATAGCTGGGTGCAATCCAGAGCCATATCAAACCTTCACCCATGCAACCTAAAATCATTCACTCTCACTCAAACAATCAATTTAAAAGTGTACCATCTTATATCGGTTCGTTATTATCTATTATCTTTCAGAGAAATATGATGTTTTGTGATGACTTAATTTTAACGTATAATGCAACCTTAGCGACTCGCAATTCTTATTCATTAACCTATAATGCAACCGTATACTTCATTTATTGATTGTAACTTTCTATTTATTAACATCTTCACTGGAGGTACATCGTGAAATAATGCAACGATTATCGTTTGCAGTTGGGCTAAATCAAGTTAATATATCATATATAATCTCCACAACTTTTTTGGCCCTCTATATAATCTAACAAAATGCACTACTCTCTAGTTTTTACAAATTACAAGTCGTGAACAATAAAACCACGCACCCCAAATTATATGGAAAACTTTATTCTGACAAATTGCATAACTAATACTAGCTCCGGTCCTAAATATAAGACAAAGTTTGTAGTGTAAATTGCACTACAAATTTTATCTTATATTTAGGACCGGAGGGAGTACTATTTTGTGGGAATTTTTAAAACTACACACCCCAAAAAAGGGTATGATATTTCGCTTAAGATGATACAAAAATAAGGAAATGGTTTTTTTCCACTAAACATAAGTATTTTCCTATTGTAGACAGTGTCGAGCAATAAACATGGGCACCTCTCCTAATGGAGATTCGAACCTTGATTCTTTATATTATGAGGGATTAACTCCTTTCGTTAGACCCAACCCCCACTCATAATAGAATAAGGAAAGGATGAATTTGTTTTTTTTCCCCTACAAAGGAAAGGATGAATTTCACATCCATTCTTTTCTCTACCCTTTTTTGACTGGGGAGTGATGATTGATGCTTCAAAAAAAATCTGGGCTCATAAAGAATTTTATGGGCCTCAGGCCATATCAAATGTGTTGTCGCCCAACAAAATCTATTCAGGCCTTCATCATTCCCTTCTTCCGGCGGATGAACACTTCACCACCTTAAGAGCTTCGCGAAAGTGAGGGGGTTTCTGATGAACTGAGGCAGGGAGTGTAAGAAACGCTCTTCCCCAACGACAATGGCTGTGTTGTTGCTAGTATGCCAGAACGATCTCAGACAGTGGTCAAGCCTAAAGGCGGTGATCCTGCTCTTTATAAACTATTACAAAATCTAGAATAGTATATATTATGTTATATAACATAAGTAGTGTCATTTTATAAACTATTGCATTAATACTGTATGATATTAAAATTTTGCCAGGTATTATTCTATTATATTGTTAAGTCATATATAATATATATGCTGATCCTCAGTGAATAATCATTTTCTCGTTCGGCCTCTGGACGCATGTAAATAATAAGAACTAGTAGAGACAGGCAGGCGATCGAATTGGTTTATTTTGTGAGAGGTTGATCAAAGTTATGACCTAAGTTCTGTTCAAGCGGATATAATCAGCAATATAAGGCGTAAGGAGTATCAGATGATCTATAAAATTCTCAAGACGACAGATTGAAGAGATGTACATCAATTATTTGAGGATATACGAAGATCAGAGGAGCGGTGGAAGTGGGTTTTGTTTGGTTTAATTCAGTTGAAATGAAAGCGGGTAAATATCAGATTGACATTCTGAAAATGAAAGCAAATCTTTGATTGTGAGGTGCAGGAATGGGGCAGTTTACTTGAGTTGAGATCATAATGATGATGATGAACAATAATGATAAAGATGTGAGAAGAGGGAATAATTAATGAGGCGACCCAGGAAAAAGCCTAGAATCGCAGATGGGTTCAGTGCCATGAAGCCCTCAACCATTGGTCGTAGCGTGCATATTGATTGGGATGGGCAACTAAATAATGAAAAGAAGATGTGAGAGGCATCATTATCTCTTAAAACCTCAGCAACAGTAGCGACGTTTATGGTTTTTAATTAGTTGGAGTAAAGCTTTCTCGTCACTCCCACGCGGCGCTTTCATTTATTAATGTCATGTCCACCATCATAATATCATCAACACTTAAACCGGCTACTTTTTCGTCGTTCTTCAATTCCCTCACGCAAACCTAACAAAGTTGTGTGGGGGCCAGGTTAAAAGGGAGACCAAAAGCACATAAAAGTATAAAACATAGATTACAGAGCAGTAAGCATTTAATATTGGAGTGAAGGGAAGAGAAGCTGTATATACGGGGCACTCACTCCAAAAACCATACACAAGCATGAGGAAGGGAAGAGAAGCCAAAGCAGGTCCTTCTGCTGATCTGTTGCTATGTTTCCCTTCTCGACCTCATTGGACTACTCTCATGCCCAAACCCATTTGCAGCCCCTGCAGGGCTTCCGAATCCAACAACTGCCGCCGCCACCTCACCAAATCAACCACCGCTCTGCTTTGGGCCAAAGCCAAGTCAGCCGCCTCCGTCGACACTGCTGAACCTTCTTCCCCGAGAGTTACATGTGCCGGACAGATCAAGGTTAGACAAAGGACCACCGCCTGCAGCAACTGGCATTCCATGATGGATGAGATGGACAAGATTCACGATGAGGGGAAACTACGGAAACGACCCAGCTGGGCCCAGTCTCTCGGTCTCAAAAGGGAAATCATGCAATTCCTCACTTGTTTACGAACCTTACGATTCGATTTTCGCTGCTTTGGATCATTCCCTGCTGAGGATAACACCACCGAAGATGATAACTACGAGGAGGAAGGGTATCGGGGAGATTACGTGGGTATGGAAGAAACCAGCGATGACGCTACGAGTGCTATATTTTCCAAGTGGTTTATGATGCTGCAGGAGAATCAAAACAGTGTGTTTGACGGAGAAGACGCGAGCAACGAAGAGAATATAAGCGATGATAGATTCATTGCTGAATCGGGTGTTCCTCCACCAAATGCATTATTGCTCATGCGCTGCAGGTCTGCTCCGGCGAAAAGTTGGTTCCAAGAGAACCAAGAACGAGAAAAGGAAGACAGGGCCTGCGCAGATGAAGGTAATAAAGGAAAAGTTGATCAAATAACAAATGCGAAGTTGCTGGTGGAGAAGGATGAGACGAAAAAAGAGAATATGGTGGTGCTGAGATATGACTCCGATTTTGACAAGATGTCTCTGGATATTGCCAAAGAATCGTGGATTGTTGGGCGTCTGAGAGATACATTATCAAAGAGTCGAAGTTGGAAAAGATAAACACCCACAGCTTGCGGCTTTCTCACTAATATAAGCATGAATATATTTATACACGCGCGCACACACACACACATGTATGTATAAGTATAGCGCATAACATTTGGAAGCTAGTATTTGCAGTTTGTGTGGTTTCTCCCAAAATTACTTTGGTGTGACATTTGGGGAAAGTAACCGTGACCGAATATCCCCAGATTTGGCCTACTTCAATCATCAGTAATGGCGTATATGTACATCTGATCCTATTTATAAGTCATTTTTAATTAATTCTCGTATACTAATAAGAGTTAGTTAACTCATTAATTATGGACTAAATTTTCAATTTCGTCCTTATCTATGATTGGTTCCAAAGTCAACATGAATAGATTCTTTTTGTTTATCGCAATTAATAGGGATAAAAAAATACAAAATGTATTTACTACCCTGGGAAAGACTTGTGCCGGCACGCACATGCATGGTCATGGAATTGCCAAAGATGTTATTCCCTCCTGTCCTAATTATAAGATAAAGTTGATTTTTTTGGAGAAATTAAGGAAGCCAATTAAATTACTTTAGAGTGTTTATATTTTTAGTATCCTTAGATTATATATTAGTTTATTAGTCAAATTAATTAGTTTGGAGAAAAAAATAAAAATATAAATCCTCTAAAGTAATTTAATTGGCTTCTTTAATTTCTTCAAAAAATTCAAATTTATCTTATAATTAAGACCGGAGGGAGTAATAGATAATTTCATAATTATCTATTTGAGTGTTTTTTTTTTTTTTTTGATACTGTATTTGAGTATATTTTGAGGGGCTTTCAATTCTCTCCAAGTGGTTAAGGCGATGACGGTTTTTAGCTCTAGCGGTAGTGAGGCCCATTAATTTGGGCCCACGAACGATATTTGGACCTCTTTCTCACTAACGTCATCTCTAGTTGTTTCGGCTAAAAAACAGGTGTTGGTCGAGGACTTCCAACTGCTAGAGAAGCCACTCCTTCCCCCCTTAATGCCATTATTTTGTTAATGATTATTTATTGTGTGCCTTGTTATAATCTTTACATTTTATACTATTTGAATAATCCAAGAACAATCAACGCCATAATATTTGAATAACCTGGGTAATGGGTATCAGTGCACAGGCGGGTGGAGCCTTGTTGATTTGATTAATTATATTAGATCTTTTTATTACAAATCCCAGCTAAATTTTATTCAATAATTCAGGATATTAAGTATAATGAAGGTCCACATAGATTCTGTACTTTGATTCCTTACACTTCAACAACAGTGACTCTAGCCTCTAGGTGAGGGAAAAATGCTGGGCACAGAATATTTGGCTTTTCAGAACGTAAAATCATGTCATTTGTGCTGCTAAATTCTATACACTATTGCACCAACGAGGGATGCCACAGATATTTAGATATTATTGCCGTTACCCTAATCACGCTACTACCATAAATCAAATCCAACAGATTTTAACAGCCCACCGGCAAAATCTGTGTCATTAATCTTTCACCCATATCTTTTCCTTCTCGCCTACCTCTCCACCTTTCATAATTTGAGATTCCAGGTTTCTGTTTCCACTTTCGAACAAAATAAGAAATATACATATATTTTACCACCTTTTTTTTTCCTTCGATTTTCATTTGAATATGATACTCCCTCCGTTTAAAAATATAAAGCAATCTTTTTCCTGAAGTACTGTGCTCCAAGATATTTGTCTTTTAAGTTGTCATTAATAAATACAGCATTTTTTAAAAAGCCTATTAATTAGGGGTGTAACTAATAATTTTTTAACCGAGACACTACAAGGATAGATTATATAATTTTAAAGGCCGCTAGCTAATTTGTTGAAAATGTAAAATAATAAAAAATGTAGCATAATTTTAAAGCACAAAATACGTGTTCATTTAATTACACGAGCAACTTTTAACGAGTGATCATCCTTAGCTTATCGGCTACGTTTGTGTATAATTTTCCAAGAATTTCCCCAGGCAGTCTTTTATGAAAGGAAAATCTGGATATATTCCTACGAGTATGATGAATTCAAACAAAAATGAGTTAGAACTTCAAGGTAGGAGGTCGATACAAGAGAATTTCGTGCCTTGGAGCTTGGAAAAGCTGAGAGTTTGTGACCAACCCCCGGGGGGTTAGAAAAGCAAAATATATCACGAGTGGAAAGCACTGTTTAGAGAACCGGATCGGACCGGGCGGTCAGACCGGTTGAACCGTCGACCGGTCATTGAAGTGGGCCGGATTTATGCATTGAGCCGTTTTTTTTAAGGAGCCGTTTTGAACCGTCGTTTAGCCGGTTTTGAGCCGTCAACCGTTATTGAGCCGGAAACCGGACCGGTTTTTCAAAAACCGTCCTGTCCAATAAAAAAGCAGGAAATTTTTTTTTCTGCAATTTTTTTTATATTTGATGCTAGAAAAAAATTTAAAAAATGGCATGTAAATTTTAGACATGTTATTTTATTTTATTAATATTATATGTTACTATTTTTTTTGCCAAGTATATTATATGTTACTAATTTTAATAATTTGGTTTGTTATAAACTATTTTATAAAAATGCTTTTGAAGAAAAAGGCAATAATGTTTATCCTCAAGCTAAGTGGTATGGTCTAATATCTTTCAAAAAACTCATGCTTGGATCAATCAAGAACCATCAATATTTGGAAAGTCATGAAATTATTATTGTTAATACATTTTGTTAGGTTGACGATTGATTTAATGGTCTTCCTTAAATGATATTTTATTACTTTATTAACTTCATATGAAATTGGACTGAAGATTAATTGTAATATATAATATATATTATTTTTAAATTTAATTATTACGTCACCGGTCCTACCAAACGATTCAACCGTTCCAACCGGTTGAACCATGACCCATTGACCTTTCCGGCTCGACTTCCGGTCCGGCTTTTAAAACATTGGTGGAAAGTTGGAAACTACTAGTACTATTTTTCTTTAATAAATCATTTTCTCAAACACGGAAGAAAACAGAGCAAGAATTTACAATCTACAGATATTTCCCAAATATTATCTAACTACAACAAAGTCAGAACAGAACCACTTTTATCAAACAAATGAAAAGAGAGAGAGGACACTCGTCAAAGGAAATATCAACAAAAGAAAAAATGGGGTTTGCCAAACCAACAATAAAATCCCAAGTCTGCTCAAACCAAAGCTAAAAGAATCGACTGCTAACACAAAAGAATTACTTTTTCTATCAATAAATATTGTCCGCTCCAAATAGCGATTCTATCCTTCCCGTGCTGCAAGCGAGGTTAAGAAGCTGATGCAATTAGACTCATTCACTTTCAACCTTCTGCTGTACTTCATGCAGTGTTCTCAGCTGCTGTACAATTTAACCGATCTTTCTAACAACTCACAATTGTTGCCTGGAATTTCCTTAACCTTTGATCCATTCTTGTATATTTTGAATGCTGGCACAGAACTCACGCCTTCTGATTTTACTAAGTAGGGGTGGTCTTCAATTTCTACCTAATTTTGCAAATAAATCTTTGTAAGAAGCAAATCAACATAAAAGACGCACATAAAGTTAGAATCTAAGATCTCATGTTCCAATTTTTAAGACCAACAATTTAAGTGAAAGTACCTTGAGGAAATTAACAGATGGAAATCTCTTGCAGGTTTGCTCCAACACTAGCAATACTTGCTTGTGGGTTGCCTTGTTGCAAAATAGCACCACAGATATACCTATTCAACAATGCACAAGCGGGTTAGCGTTTTTTTCTTTTTTTGGTTGGAATGCTCTAAGTCCACCTGTGCAAGAAACGCAATCGAATTTTGACTCACCAGGTGACGTCACATAATGTCGAAACCGATCATTGCTCGATACAAAAACCAAATTACACCCAAATTTGAAGTCCTTAACATCTTCCCCACGCAACATCTTGAGCTGAAGCTGAGCCTCAAACAGATCCCTACCCACCTCCTCATCCCCTGGCTTCTCTCTCAATAGCATTTCATAGTCTTGAATTGCAGCTTCCCATCTTTCCAACTACAAGCACAAAATGGTTATAAAGGGGTTCACAGAGAAACCGAGTGGACAATAGAAGATAGGACTATTAAAGAAGCAATCAACTCACCTTGGCATTGCAATATGCCCTCCTTAACCGTGCCTTGCTATAACTAGGCTGAACTGCAAGGGCTGCATTACAATCTTCAATGGCTTTCTC
Organism: Inga leiocalycina; assembly: GCA_963242795.1. Classification (NCBI taxonomy): domain Eukaryota; kingdom Viridiplantae; phylum Streptophyta; class Magnoliopsida; order Fabales; family Fabaceae; genus Inga; species Inga leiocalycina. The sequence continues at coordinate 3,774,114 of OY725326.1, forward strand.
AAAGTGGCCCAGCTTAGAACGACTTGCTGCTCTGTTGCATAGCAGGACTGAGTTGTATGGATCGTGCTCTAGTCCTTCGTTGTATACAGCACATGCTTCCGTGTACTTGGTTGCCTTGAACAGTAAGTTTCCACTCATTCTGGCTGATGATATTGCTCTGGCCCTCTTTACCACTGTACTCACCTCTTTGTCACTTGGATCAAGTTTAGCTGCTTGATCAGCTGCCGTCACTGCATCCTCGAACCTGTGCACTCTCAACAATCAAAATCAACTTGGAATCATACCAAATAGAAAGCCCTAGAAGACTAAACCCATCTGTGAGCTATTAATCAGTAATGTTAGTTTCTGGAAAATTTCATGAGGTTTTGAGGAAAGGAAAAGAAAAGCATTAGATTTAATTTGGGTTTCATATCCTCTAAGATGAAGTTCAGAGAATACAGTTAGTCTATAAACACTTGAACATGTAAACAAAAGACTTTAACCAACCTGCCAACAGTCAAGTAAGCCTGCGCGCCTATCATAAACAGATAAGCACTTCGAGCCAGACCAAACAACTTGGTGCACCAATTAATAGCAAATTTGGGCATTTTCTCATAGGTAGCATATGCCTCCTGATGTCTGAAGAGCTTAAGTAAGGCTTCTGTTTGCAACGCATAAACCTGGAGTGCATAAAAAAATCATTTTAATCATGATAAGGCGCAAGAAGCTGATAAAGCCATCAACCATGCATGGCATAGGTATGAGAGAATTCTGTTGAGACCAATGAGGCTAACCTGAGGACTTGAATCAGCACCTAATGATATGGCAGATTGCGTTTCCTTCAGTATAGCATCCCAATCATTGATTTTCCTTGCTTCAATGCATTTTTGAAGTTGGTTGCGAAGAGACTGAGCTTGGAAGGCGAGTGCAGAATCAGAATATGGGGTTGCGACATTGTAACTTAGTGCCTTCTCTGCTTCTCCCAATCTATATCAAGAATCTCAAATGTATTATGAAAACGAATTAAAACGCGGGTTTCAACCACATACTTTTTCTTGGCAACGGAATGGAACATTTAATTGTAAGTATTAACCAAACTAATTAAGAAATACCTGAGATATATGGTTGCCAAACGGTGATGGGGTCTGTTATAAGAAGGTTCCAGCCGGATAGCTTCCTGGCACTCAACAATTGCTTCCAGAAGACGGCCTAATCCTATCAAAGCCGCACTCTTATTGCAATGAAACGTTGCCTTATTTGAATCAATAGCAATCGCTCGCTCATATAAAGACAAAGCCTCTTCAAATCTTCCTTGCTTATATGCTTCATTTCCCATTGTCTTCAACACTTGAGGGTCTATTCTGTTCTTGGGACTCCGAAACTGCGCAAGCTCATCACTTCTCTTCCTCATAATATTCCCCGTTACACTTGTGTTAGGGTGATACTTGAGTGATGAGTTCATCACATCTTTATTCTTGGGAACACTTGCGCGAGTCCTAGTTCTAGTTCTTGGGCAGGTATTTACAACCAAATTACCAGTAAGTTTGAGGGGGGATTTATTCTCGTTTTCTCGCTGGTAATGAGTGCTTACCCTAGCAAGCTCCAACGAGTTTTCAGTAGGCTGCCTCTGTGTTCTGCTATTGTTATTCAACTTATGGTTTTGTTGAATCTTAGTTTGTAATGAATTGGCACGGGATGATGTTGAGCTTCTTGCAGCGTCCGAAGGTCTCGGATTTTTATTCTTGATGGCAGGAGGTGTTCGATGATGGGAAGGGCTCTTTCCGGGCGGTTTGTGCGAGTGAGTTGAAGTAGCCTCGGATTCAAGATTTGGCGGCTTCTTGGTTTCAGTTTTGCTCTGATCGTTCCCCTTTGTGGGTAGTGAATGAACAGATGATTTCCTGAGCATGTAGCTTGTGAGATGGAAAATCCTCCCCATGAAACCACAACCCACTTCATTCTCCATCTTGTCCTTGGCCTTTCCTGCCATGAATCTTCGAAATCAGCGTTACTGGAGACGAATGACAGGGAAGGAGAAATGTGAGGTGCCAGGAAAACACCTTGCAGAAGCAGAAAAAACAGCAGTGAAGACTGAAGAGAGTATGGAGATGGAGAAATTATGAGAGGGAAATCACGGAGTGATGGCTTGGCTGGGAAGGAGTTTTATAAGAGGACGGGGCAGGGGAAAGAGGGATACTCTCACGGTCTCCGCCTGGAGTGGCTTCCAAGAAACTGACTTTAGCTCTTTTATGTTTTTTTGGGACCTTTAGAGACAGAATGGGCAGAGTAGGATTTAACGAATGTACACATACCGATAAAAGGAAAACATATCTGATTATATTATTTCACCCATTTGTCCACGTCAATTCCATTATGATTGGATTGGGTTTCGTTCAATGTCCAAATTAATATGCAGGAATATGGACAAACCTTTTATGGGGACACGCCTTTAAATTAAATTTATCCGCGTTGCTTCTATAGAAAATAATACAGTAATTAAAGTGACTGATGAGGAAAGGAAAGAGAGAAAATCCGAGCGAGGTTTACAGCTCAGAGTGATATGATTGGAGCGAGGGATTTAGACGCCGTGGATCACTCTGGGTGAGTCGTCACATCGTCATTTGTGAAATCAATATACTGGAATGGATCGTAATGATGCACTAAGAGGTAATTATCAATATATAAACTATATAAACTGATTAGATCTAATTTAGATGGATGATATTAATTTTTTTCTGAAAAAAAATTATTTTAATGTGTGCAGAATCCTATACAAAAATAATTGTTTACTTGTTAGTTTTTCAAAAAATAATTTTTTTTATTTAAATCATCATTTGAAAATATTCAATTACTTATAAGTTACTTTTTAATAGTGATTAACGGTATACGAAGTAAGTATGTGAGAGGAGTTGTATCTCGATTTATGTAAAAAACAATTTATAAACAATCACAACGCCCAAACCAACATGCCTAAGTCATTCCAAACACTCACTAAATCCTTACAATGAATGCAAAACCCGTACGTGCGGAGTTTCCGTGCTTGGGAAGCTTTGGGTAGGATCTGATAACAGGCACGCTTGCATTTGAAGCCTGAATATACACCCATATATATTATATTAAATTATAGCGAAGCGAGCACATTATAATACTTGTTTGGAATAATTTATTTTTAGATAATAAGTGCTTATAAATCGTGATTCACAGTATATAAGGTAAGTATGTGAGAGGAATTTTATCTCGACTTGTGTAATAAGGACTTATTGTCCAAAAATAAACCCAACCAAACACACACATAGACTCAAAGTGATTTTACGAAATGGATGTGTTGAATTGTTGAAAAAATCAAAAAAGCGTACCGTTTTTTGACCGAGGATGGAGGATTAAATTGAAAAAAGAATTTGGGTAAATGAGCAGGAGTGGGTAAATGGAAGAATAATTTGGGAGGGTAGGGTAAAGAGTAAAGAGTAGCCGTGAGAAAGTGAGGGGCATAAGGTGGAAGAAGCATAGGTGAATTTGAAATTTTAATAATACCTCTCAGTTCTTAATATAAATTTTTAAAGTTTGTAGTGCAATTTATACTATAAAAATTATCCTATATTTAGGACCGGAGGGAGTAATAGAAACAAACCATATTTTATATAAAGGATTAAAGGTAGGGTGATTTTAATGGGAGAGGTAGAGGTTGCGTTGCCGCCATGCGTGTGTGTAGAAAGGTTTGGTGGTGTGGGGAACGCCCACTGTTAAAGTGTTGTTTGTTGTGGAAGACATTGGATAGAAAAAGAGGACTCCGGATATATACGACGCCTATTCGGGACCACCTGATTCATTATATAATCCATTCACCTACATGTTAGATTTTGAATAGATGGACTGAATTTAATGGATTTGGGAAAGCACTGGTGAATTTGGCACGTGGAACAGGACTGAAACTAGGCTTCGACGTGAAGGTGAAGCTGCCATGCCGACGCAAACAAAGAAGCAGCCACCGTAGAAGCGCTTCCCAATAATGTCCTTCACCCTCTCTCTCTGTTTCTAATCAAAACGCCACTAATCCTCTATTTCACTGCTTCTGCTTTAGTGTGTGTTTGGGATCACTTAAATTTAGAAAATAAGTTCTTATTACGCAAGCCGAGATAAAACTCATCTCACATACTTACCTCGTATACCGTGAATCACGATTTATAAGCACTTATTACCAAAAAATAAGCTATTCCAAACGAGCACTTAAAATCCAATTTTTCACCTGCATCCCTGATTCCCTCTCCAATAAAAGAACCATTTACATAATACTGCAATACATAAAAAGTAAAATGATATATTTATGTAAGAAATTTAATGGGGTAGGATAAAAAGTACATTCTCCCTTTCTTATAAATACGATAAATGAGTATCTTCTCTTATTGAAAAATGGAAGCAATCTGATTTGAGACATAATATTTATTTAAAATAATGATTGAAACTTTTAAAAATAATTTTTTAATTATAATTTATAATATATGAGATAAATATGTTAGACGATGCTTATTTTGATTTGCGTAAATAAGTATTATTAGATATCAAAAATGCCAAAAATGATTCCAAACATGATTGATCATACACATTTCTTGGTCAAAGCTTAGAATCCAAACTAGCCCTTCCCTCGACCCAACATCCGGTGCTTCACTACTGTTTAATATTGCAGTCAAACTTTTTACATTTGACCCACATATAGAATGTCCGCCTCCAATGTTTTTGTCTATTTTTTTGTATGTCGTGCGTGTCCCCCGATTATTAGGATTCGTGGCATTCTCTTGTTCCCTTTTTATTTAAAAACAACAACTTTCAATTCACACAATTCTCTAATTTTCTCCTGAATTGCTCCATTCTTATCCTATGAGACCTGCCCTCCAACTACCTCCATTTCTAAGTAAGTATTTCATTATCTTATCCTTAATTATATTGACCCTTTGTTCTTAAGCAGCCGTCTAAGCACTCCGCCCACCATTTTTAATTCATTAAACCAACTAAAGCGCTATAAAATATTAAAATTCATTAGTATTTCTTTTAAATTCTTAATACGGTAGTTTGTGTATTTAAATTAAATAACTGAAGCGAAAGGGAACAATTATATCACTGTGCCCGGGCTCATACAATTCGGGACTTTCATGCTGGCTTGAGAGAGTGGAGTGGAAATGAAGGGCTGACCCCCAAACAGATGACACCGACTCATTTTTTTTCCGTCTATTATTCCATACTGCACAGTGCACACTGAACAAATATAAACATACAAAATCCTACTTTCGGCTGTCTTCCTCAAAGTGGTTCCTTTTGTCTCCAGAGTCAAACTAAGAAAAGAAAGTCTGTGGGTGTGTGGCGTACGTTTCAATTGTTTCCATCATTTTAACACTATCGTAACCCCAGATTTCTTTAAACCGACAGATTCTTATTCGCGGCAAGTTTCTTATTAGTTCCCTCGTACCAACTCTGATACTCCGTATTTTAAAAATATTAATTAAATTTCGTATATAAAAACAAATACTAAATTTCGCCATCACAGGAAGACAGGCAGAAATTACTTTTATGCAGGAAAAAAAATGATTGTTTGACATTCTGTTTGCGTCGTGAAAATACAATGAACCATGAAATGTAAAAGTGCGTGGATTTTTTTGCCGCCCAACTTTTATGGGGTTTGAGTTTGTGGTAAAGAAAAACTCAGGACAATGAGGTGATGAAGTAGAGGGAATTGGAGGGAAATAATGAGTGATGGTTAGGTAAACGGAGTGGTGTGTCGTGGGAGGAATGAGGATGATTGTGATTAATTAGCCGCTTTTAGAGCAGCGAGTGACCCCACTCCGCCAACCTACTGGTATATTTATAAATCATGATTGCCAATTTGCCATTAATGCACAATTCTCAAGAAAAAGATAACTTCTGTTGGACACTCAAATTATATTCTCACTCGTTAAATTGGACATTTTTTACTAGTATTTATTAAAAGGCATATTAGCGTAATAAAGAGAGAGGTCGTTGGATTGGATAGTGTTAAAGCCAAAATTTAGGGGGAGGCCCTGCACGTAAAAGTGGTGATTTGATATTAAGATCAGTTTTATTTGGGATGGATTGGGTCTGGGTTCAAAGTTAAGTAAGTCGGCTAGTTTTACGGGTCCCCACGCGATTAAGGACTTGTTTGTCATAAAGGATTTGGAGGGAAAGGGAAGATAAGAAAATTTTTTTTAAGTTAAATTTAAAAATGTTAGAGAAGTGAGATTAAGATTTTTTTAATTAATTTTTTATATTTTTTTAATTAAAATTTTATAACCACATTTCTTAAATTTATATACATTCTTCTTATAAAATTTTTCCCCCTCCCCCCCTCATACCGAACAGCTCTTAAAAGTATTTAAAGAAATGGAAAAATTATATTAAAACTTCAATACCCTCTAAACGTAATTTTTCCAAAAAATACAAATATTTGTAGAAAATATATTTCATATTTTAGTATTATTAAAGTACTTAAGGAGCTGAGTGATTAGTGGGAGGGTTAAAAGAGAAGGGAGCGACAGGGAGTGACGTGAAGGGAGTTTTTCCCTTCCTAAATTCTAAATATAAACATCCTCTTATTGAAAATAATCATATTAAAAGCATTATAAGATATTGAATATGAACATTTCTATTAAAAAAACTCGAACTTTAACAAGAAATCGGTTTATTTTCCGCTCCACCCAACTCAACAGGTGAGGGGAATGGAGGTTTTTTTTTTGGATACAACAGGAATGGAGTTTGAATTGAGGGAAGTTGGAAGATACATGAAATTGGATCGGAGCCTGCATCCCAATTCCCAAATTCCAAATTCCAAATTGAGGCCTATAAAGCTCCACCTTGGGCCAACCCTTGAGGCCTAACTGCCTTAACGTCTCATCACTGTGGACCATTCATATTTATATTCACACGGGCCGACCGGTGATCTGTCTAAACTATGCACAAGGGCAGCTTTGTAGTAACAAAAATTAACGACCTTTATTTCATTCTACTAAAATGAGGCTTCCCCAGTTTCTTTCCAATTCCCCCTAACTCTGGAAATTATAGAAGCCCAGGAACATTTTTTGCATATACTTTTTCGTCACTATGTCTTCTTTTTTTTTTTTTTTTTTTTCTTCAACAAAGAATAGACAAGGGAACGACTGTTTCACTCTAAATTCTTCAAACCAGAAAGATTTGGGGACGATGGCATGGACAGATCTGATCACTGTCAACAACAATAATTGTAACAGACGTGTGGATTCTCTTATCCTCAATCCTAAGTGAACTGAATTCGGCTTCACAATTCCTCCAACTATTTATGTTTAGCTAATCGTTTTGTTCTTGTGTTGGAAATTCTTAGACAGATTAAATTTAATTAGTTTTGGTTATCACTGCCAGTTTTATACTCACGTTTCCCAGGTAGCTAAATATGTGGCCAAGAATTCACTGTGCTCATAAAATACGTGTTTGCGCAGGCACCGTTAAATCTAGTTGTTCAAGCAGAGCTTCGGGATCCATCACTGATATTTTTAAAACATGCTTCGTTTTTATTCCATATTTTCTCATCACAACATGTCAATCATCGTCCTTTAATCCATTACTCCCTAATTCTATTTATAAGCAATTTTCTTTTTGATTGTGTAAAAAGAACTGATAATTAAAAATAATAAATGTATCAAAAATACTATATTTTTTTTATATATGCCCCTATTTATAAAAAGAGGATAGAAAAGATAATAGATAAAAAATATGAGAGATAATAAATATACAATATGCGAGATAATGAGTATTTAATAAGAAAAAAATAGGAAAAAAAATTTATATTTTCAGACAAAAGATAAAAATTACTTATAAAATGAACCAATCCTATGAAATAACAAATTTTTTATAGATAGAACCGGAGGAGTATTTTAAACCGAAACACGACCACGCCTCGTCATTTGGAGAATCAAATAATTATATTATAATTATGCCTTTAAAGACGATATAGACATTATTGAGATACCGTAGATATTAAAATACTACTGCTATTTAATTGTGCCGGTCTATTCCTATTACATGTGTAATGATGATACCAAAATTTCTAGTCCATCACACGGCGTCCGCGTCAATTATCATAATAAACCGCTAAATATAAAACATCAGCAATTTCATTCTTTGGGCTTTGGGGGAAAAAACAATGTCTTTAGGCTCAAACTCGTAATATAGCCAGCCATTCATAAAGTTAATAAGTGGAAAAAAAGAGGGAGAATTACACTTAAGTCCCATGGAAAAGGAAAAATGAAGAAATGATCCCTATAGATTGCAAAATGAAAAAAATGGTCCTATAGAGTTGTCAATACAGGCTCATGGAGTTGTTAATGGAACCATTTTTTCATTTTGTAATGTACAGGGACCATTTCTTTATTTCTCCCCTTCCATGGGACCTAAGTGTAATTCTCCAAAAAAAAAAAGGTTAATATGGCTCTACCTTGGGCTGGTTCAACAATTATAAGTATGTTTGGATTAGTTTTTGAGAATAGCTTTTACGATTTACGAGGTAAATGTGTGATAGGACTTTTATCTCGAGTTGCGTAAACCTAGGTTTGGAGAGTTCCCAAACACTCACTAAGTGACCTGAGCAATGGATTAAGATATTTTTTTATATATAGAATAATAATATACTGAATTTAATTTTGATAATAAATATTGCGGTTGTATAAGTAATAATCACGGACTGCGATCATATATACTCCCTCTGATCCTTATTATAAGGCACCAGCTAACAATTCTCACAAATTAATAAAAACAGTTAAAATCATTAAATTCGTCCTAAAATTTAAGTAATTTTCAATATTACTCCTACTAATTCTACTAAACTCTAATAGGATATTAATTATCACTCTCATCCATTACCTTTATTAATTATGGGCATACATAAAAAAAGATATTTAATACTCTTTAGAAACAAATAAATGCCTTATAAAAAAGATCAAATACATTTATTAGGTGATACCTTTATTAGGTGATATCTTATAATAAGGACCAAACGAAGTACCAAGGTTCCTGATAGGTAACATCGACTCTTAAACCCCAATCGCCCACGATGGAATTGGAATCTTGATCGCGTACGCTATCTTCACAAATAGTAGTAATATTGAAATTTGATAGGGCAAGAAGATTTATTAATTTCATTTGGTGGCATTCTTTATGCAATTTTTTCCTACACAAGCTGCATTGATATCTCTGGAACGATGATCAATTGCTCCGAGCCAACAACCTTGCTCAAAGTTTTCTGTCACATTTAAATACTCCCCATCATCGATCTAGCTATACTATACACAAAGTATGCAGTTAGGGTAATTGATTATGACAAAAAAAAAAAACCAAGGTAATTGATTTATGTAGCTAATCTTAGGAACACTCGTATAAATTTAATTAGGATAGGTTTTTTCTCATTTGATATCTATATAGGGGGAAAATCGTGTGGTTGATTTTGTATGCATATTTTATCATTTAAAAAAGGATAGCATGTCAACCCTATAGAATAGAACAAATTAATTAATTTCTCATAAGAATATTGCATTTTGAAGTAACCAAAGAACTCCTCTGGCTATTAAATTTTGTGGCTCATTTAGAGGCCACGATAGAGTAAAATAGGCTATATAATATTAATATTAATAACACCCTGAGATATGAATTGCCACGGTCCTGAACAAAGCCAATATAATTAAAGAAAGTTATGCATGCATCCTCGTCAAATAAGTAATGAGCGTGGATATTTAATATATTGTTGCACTCACCAATTGACTCAAGAGAAAAGGAAAAGCAATATTTGGTGAAGCTAGTTTTTTTTAATCCTTTAGGTATTAAGTTGAATGAAGGACTATTGCAGGGGACAGATAATAGGGGAATTTTAAACAGTAGATGCAGGTGGTAGCACTTATAGTTGGTTTGTTCATATGCGTCGTGAAAGCTAGCTCATACGATTTGGCCAAATCCCAAACCCAAACTATCCGAGAGAAAAGGAAAAGAAAAGAATAATCAACAATGTGTTTTGCTGACTGGTAACTGGGTATGCAGCTTGTGTGTGGGTGTGTGTAAGCTATGTGCTAATGACACGCCTTTCTCACTGTCTGTCTCACATTCGTGCTAATGACACGCCTTTCTCACTGTCTGTCTCACATTCGGTCTGAGTTTGACCTGCGGCCACCCATATGGCATATGGGCTTCCTCTTTTGTCTAATTCTCTCTGCTCACATGGCGACCCCACCTCCCTTTAGCTTGCCCTCTCTAAGGATCTTCCATAGGCTTCTCTTAGCCCTCATTTCCCGAGCATAAAAGCTTTATTCACCTTTATTCTCTGAAAGTGAAACCCTAGAGTTTACCAGACTCCTCAGCCACCTACCAAGAAGATCAAGACTTGTGAGATCCCCCTCTCCCCCTACCTCCCTACACTCCTCATAATCGAGATCTATTATCTATATATGCCTATCATCTTTCAGTCTCTTCTTTTGATACCATCCCTTTTCTCCGATTGAAAGACAACCAAAAGATTTGCTTCCCTTGCAGATCAGAGATTCCCAATATACTGCTATACCTTTTTTAGAAGCTTAGCTACTTCTCCATTCCACTTCATGCCTTCTCCTCCCTCATCGTCCCCTACGTAATTTGGTTTCTCCTTTCCTAACTTTTCCTGCATATTTTAATTAGCTTAATTTGCTAGATATGGACTCAGGGAATAGTGGAAGTATCTCGTCTAGTGGGGATGAAGAATATGATTCTCGAACTGACAGGGTTCCTCCCTTCCTCAATCCCTACCCTCCATTTGGTTCCTTTCCTTTTCTTTCTTATCACCATCTTCAAACCCTCCATCGTCCTCCTCTCTTTGATCTTTCTCCAAATTACCTCCAACCTTTCTCCTCTAAAACCTACCCACTCAACTCTAGTCCCTCTCCTTTCTTGAATTTGGACATCACTGCTGATTCTCAGGACCCTTCATCTGAACCAAATTGCATTGCTCTTGCAGCTTCATGATCGTCAGCGCTCACAGCAAAGCATTCTACTGTGTTAAGCATAGACCTATCGCTGCAACTGCGCTCCCTCCACGATGATAATGCTCCAATTTTGGTGATGACGGTGACGCCCTCCAATGCAGTACAGAACCCAAAGAAGCGAATTGGAGCATCAAGATGAGCACCCACCACCGTTCTTACTACCGGCACCTCCAATTTTAGAGTCACGGTTCAAGAGTTCACCGGCATCCCTGCGCCTCCCTTCTCCGTCACCTCCTACTTTCGTCGTCTTGATCTTCTCACGTCTTTCTCCTCCTTGCGTTCTCCCGCTGGTGCTTCGTCTCACTTGGACAACCCCACCACCACGACACCTCCCTTTTACCCTTTGCATCCTTTGGTTTTATCTTCCACTTCATCATCAGCTTCTCCTTCCTTAACATTGATGTTACATAATTATGTGGCTGATGCTGTAGCTTCCACCACCACCGGTAACAACCCCCCACCTCTATTAACTACCAAACTGATGCAGGTGCACCTTATAGCCGTCGGCAAAACATGCTGACCATGCAAATCCTCCTATTCCAAACACCCATTCTTCACCCCTTGAAGAATCCTACCCTTCGTGTTGGATTTAGTGCTAAGTCTCAACCGATCGAGCCTATCTATACCTTCCTTAAAGAACCAGTTGGGCATGGGTCACGCTCATCTTGTGAGTTCTCATCCCTACGTCAGTAGTTCAGAGGTTGAGGGTATGCCACTAAGCGGCGGCGGCGACCATGATATTGGAAGGCATGCGAACAAAGATCAGTTAAGGTCCATCCATGTCATTGTTCCCCGTAAACTCAACTTTGCTGGTACTTCTTCCTCCTCCGCTGCCTTCAACCCCAACAAGAACTTGGAAAATACCTCTACAGCCAGAGGGGAAGGCAACATTGATTCCTGGATTTGTTCCTCCAATTAGCAGGATTCACATGTGATCACTAATGAGTTGTGATCAACAATATAGAAGTGAATCATTACAGCGTAGAATTGGATGTGACAATGAATTAATATCATCGTCATCATGTTGATCATAGTGCAGGTGTTGGTGCTGGTAGTTAGCATTTCTAGCAATCTTTCTCTTTCTTACTCTCTTTTCTTTTTTCTTTTTTTGTTTAAAAGCATATAACCAAGTAGTAGTATAAATTAATTATTGATACGTACTCTTGAATTTATCCGTGATCGTCAGATATATTTGTGTCTCCTTGAATGGATATGACTAATAGAATAAAAGAGGGAATCACGAAGATGCTAGTTGGCTCCATACATAAAGGCCGCACGTATGATTAGAAGAATAATACAAACCATAATACTAGCATATAATAGTATTGATATGGATTGAGTTTTACAGATATAACAGTATTGATATGGATTGAGTTTTACAGAGGTAACTATAAAACAGTGTAGAAGCCAAAGTTGAGATATATATATATATATATATTTAGAAAAAAGGAGGGAGATTGGAGGGTGAAGGATTAAAGTACAGAGACAGGGAGTAGCAAGTTGCGCCCAATTCATGGGAAGGCCACCCCTTGTCTGTTGGGTTCAAGTCTGTACCCCAAGGTCCCTAGTCTGTGCCTGATAAGTTGCTCATCACACACCTATGCCACCCTACCCAGTTATTCAGCTACATCGTATCCCTCCTTCATATATCCCTCCTACTCTCATTCTTCTTCAATTATTCCTTACTTGACTCTTCACTAGCGTCTATATCATCTTATTTCCTAATGACCGGAACTGCCTCTTTGTCCTCCCCCTTGCTTTATGCTACTTTATTTTTATCATCATATTTCCACTATTTCTTCTTTATTTGTTGGACCCGATCGAAAAGGCTTTGTGGCTTTAGTTCGTGGATAGTACGCACAACATAACTGATTTAGTGCCCATTTAAGTTCGTGTTGTAGAAATATATTTACGTAAATTAAGGTAAAAATCTTCTCACATATTTACCTTATGCATCATAAATCATGATGAAAAAACAATTTCTACTGCTAATCCAAACAGGCACTTAATAAACCTCATAGTTTAGTTGTGTCTTATATATTAGCCGTGATCTTAGAACTTGTGCTATATTAATGGTTGTTAATGTAGTAGATCACGAACAACTGGACGAACAGACAAACAACAACCTGTAAATATCGGAACAAATGATCTGAGTCCCGTCCGAGGACACTGTCCTATAGAGTTATTCTGCAACCACCGGCAGAGAGGAAGTGGCACCCCCCATGATTAAACAGACCCTTCTTGATATATCAAGGCAACAGAACTGGCGGAAGGTAATGGCAACGACAGTCAGAAAATGTTGAACAGAGGAGAGGAGATGAGATTGTGATATACTGAGCACCCCGCCTGTGTCTCTTTTATAGGCGTTCTCATGAAGAGCCATCGGTCACGAAGGAACCCGGACAATATGTCCGTTGAAACCGGAGAGGCACCACCGAACAAACAAGCCTGTGAGTTAAGAACGGGAAGGTCTCCTGACGAAGCGCCGGCAATTTCCAGTCACGGAGGGTCACGAATTTTAAACCCCAAAATATAGTGACTTTTCGGCAAGCCAAAATTAATATTATTTTTATTATCTGAAAATAATATTTCCGGTGAGCAAAAATAATTTACAAAAAGTGCCAGTACCACGTATTTATTCACGCGCAGGGGGGAAATCACCGGATTTCAACTACGTTTGCCTTCCGGTGGCCCGTTGTTGTGTGCGCGTGAGCCCACCACTCCTCTGGGCCTCTTTACAAGCCAAGTTAGTAAAGTAATATATATAGGCTTATGACTTCTTACTCCCAAGCAATGTGGGACTAGCTTCTTTGACACACCCACTCAAACACTTATATTTTACAACAATCCCCCACATGTGTCAAAGAAACCCTTTGTGTTACCCACAGGATATAACCATTGTATCTAGTGGTCCGATGGACTATGAACTAGACCTAGACCAATAACACATGATACACAGAGATGTTAGTGGTCCTATGGACTATGAACTCACATTTCTTTAGTGTATATCAGAGGCATTAAGAATCAGATTATCTCCTAACATTCCGCTGTTAACGACGGTTTTGCGCGTTATGTCGGCCATGTGCGTGCCTGGTGCGTAATGAATGCTCTAGATATTTTGTCATGATCTCATAGGAGTGGCCACACTCCACATTCATAGAGGTGATTTCATATAAGTGTACCTGCACTATGCACACTGTCTTGTTGGACTATTAAATCATTAAGAGCTTTGCTCAACCTACAATAATGCAGTCTAGCACATTCAAAATGTCATAGGAAGGGACGTAAAATATTTGTGCTAGTCAGAACTGACGAACGGCTTGTTCTTACCCAGTGAACCTTCTTTATGGGATCACCAATCACAAAGGATGGGTTGCCATCGCTGTCAATCAGTAGTCGGCTTTAGTCCCATTCTTTTTGACGTTTCAACAACCTTTTTCCTCCCAAGAGGTTTTGTTAACGGATCTGCCAAATTCATTTCTGACTTTACATAATCGATTGAGATAACACCATCCTTTAGCAGCTGCCTTATAATATTATGTCTCAATCGTATGTGTCTACTCTTACCATTGAAGGTTTTATTCTTAGCTGTGGCTATCGCTGCTTTATTGTCACAGTGTAACGACACTGATGGTGTTGGTTTGTCATCTAGTGGGATATTTGCTAAGAAGTTTTTCAACCACTTAACCTCAGTACCAGCCAACTCCATAGCAACAAACTCAGAGTCCCTAAAGGACGGTGTTATTATGTTTTGCTTGGCTAACTTCCATGTGACAGCACCACCACCAAGAATAAAGACATAGCCACTAGTGGATTTTGTCTCATCTGAATCTGAGATCCAGTTAGCATCACTGTACCCTTCTAATACATCGGGAAATCCACTATATTGTATATCATAATTCATGGTGCCTCTCAAATATCGTAATAATCTTATAAGAGCCTCCCAATACTTACTGCCTGGGCAGTGAGTATACCTGCTCAATCTACACACAGCATATGCTATGTCTGGCCTAGTGTTCGCCGTTTAACTTCCGCAAGCGCACGGGTCGCAAGTAATAAAGTGATAAGTCAAGATCGTTCCCACGAGGACTATGACAAAAGCGAGTTAACTAATTTAACCATGTTCTTAATTAGGTTGAATGGAATCATTTGAAATTGATCAAGTTAAATAAAGAAGTTTGATGAAAATAACAAAGGAAAACAGCGGAAATTGGGAAATTGGGTCTAACTTCAAGAGATATTAACTTAGGATTACTTCTTCCCCATTGTATTTCATAAAACTATGCAATTATCCACTTATGTTGATTAAATGAGTCTATATGCTAGTCGAATATCCTAAAATCATCCACCAAGCTCTCTCAAGTCAAGATCGATTTTTAATCTTCATTAAAAATATTCAATCTCTTGTTTACAATTAATGAAAATCATCTTTCTAAAGCAAGTCTTCACATGACTATGCTAGGTTGTTAGATATATCTCTATTCTAACAACAAACCATCCATTTAATCCCTAAACTTCAAGTCTAGCATGATTTTTCTTAAGTTCTACAATCAAAATAGCTCTCTCAAGCATCTTCCAATTGAACAACTCTAATCATGTGGTGATCAAGCACAAGATAGCATTAAGCTCAAAGAAAAATCAACATATAATACTCATTAACCAATAAAAGCAAGATAATCCAATAGTTTCAATCCATACAATGGGTAAAAGTAATCCTAATTAGGAGTTTTAGCTACTCATGGTCTGTACATGCCAAAATCTCAGCATACAATCATAATCCATATCAGCAAAATAGAGAAAAAGGAGAGAAGAACAAGAAAAACTCAAGAATTGAGGCTCCAAATCATTTCTTAATCCAATCCCAAGCTCCAAGCTTTCCAAAATGCCAAACCCTAGCAGCCACTATGTTCAAGAAGTCTAGCCCCCTCCTATTTTCGACCTAGCCCATGCCTTTATACTGGTTTTTCTGCTTCATTTTTCAAAACGCACAGCATCAGTTTCGCGCGTTCGCCGTGGATTCGCTACAGCGAATGCCATAGCGAATTGTCATACAGAACCAAACAGAACCAATGCTTTTTCAGGTGATTTCGCTATGACTTTGGCTACAGCAGATTCCACAGCAAGTGCAGGCTTCTCCATAATGTCCATCTTCCTCTTCCTCTTGCATTCTTCCCTTCATTTCACATCTTCCCATGATCTTTGTGAGCTCTTACAACTTGTCATCCTCCACCTACAAGGAGGAGGGATTCATGAGCTCTTTTAACTTTCACAAATAATTAAAACTGTGTATTTAACTCATGATTCAACAAAAATTTGATTTATCTTTTGTCCTATCACATTTTCTTCTACAATCTCTTTATATGCACAATTTGAACCCAAAAATAAGTGAAAAGAGAAGAAAATGTGCTAAAATACTCTTGATTTCTATAAGTTAACACATAGTATAATTCATTAAATGCAACAAACTCCCAATGATTTGTGCATATTTAGATTGAGCTATTGGATCTCCATCATGTTTTTTCAAATGTATACTACCATCATAAGGAGTACTCAAAGGCTCTTCATCAAACTGTTCAAACCTTCTCAACATAATGTTCTTGAGAAAGTTGAATACCATGTTCATTCCTTATGATTTTTACACCCAAGATTACCTTTGCTTCTCCAAGATCTTTCATATCAAAGTTTGAGGCAAGGAAACTTTTTGTTTCAAGCACTACCTTTAAACTAGTACCAAAGATAAGCATATCATCCACATATAAGCAAATAATCACACAATCATTATTCAAAGCTTTTATATAAACACATCTTTCTACTTCAATAGTAGAGAAACCACCACTTGTTAAAACTTGATCTAATTTCTCATGCCATTGTTTGGCTGCTTGTTTTAAATCATATAATGACTTATTTAACTTGCAAACTTTGTTTTCTTGCCCAGGAATAATGCATCCTTCAGGTTGAATCATATAAATTTCCTCTTCTAAATCACCATTTAAAAATGCTGTTTTGACATCCATTTGATGAATAACAAGATTATAAGTTGATGCCAAGGCAATTAAAACTCTAACAGAGGAAATCCTTGTCACAGGCGAGAAAGTATCAAAATAATCAATATTTTCCTTTTGGGTAAAACATTTGGCAACTAATATAGCTTTGTATTTGTCTATAGATCCATCAGGAAAGTGTTTTTTCCTAAACACCCACTTACAACCAATAGGCTTTGCTCCTATAGGTAAATCTACTAAAACCCAAGTTTTGTTTTGATTCAAAGAATCTATCTCAGCTTTAATAGCTTTTTTCCAAAAATTTGCATCCGAAGAGGAAACAGCTTCATAATAATTCCTAGGTTCATTTTCTACTAGATATGTATAAAAATCATCTCCAAAAGATATTTCTTTTCTTTGTCTTTTACTTCTCCGTAAATTTTCAACCAAATCATCATTTGAAATTTGTTCAGACAAATTTTCGACTCTTATAGGAATTTGCTCAATTTTTAAAGGAAAAATATTCTCAAAGAATTCTACATCTTTTGTTTCAATAATTGTATTACGCTCTAAAATATCACTTTTCAAAACTAGAAAACGATAAGCAGCACTTTGTAAAGCACAACCAATAAACATGCAATCAACAGTTTTTGAACCAATCCTTTTCCGTTTGGGATTGGGTAAAAGAACTTTTGCAAGACACCCCCACACTTTTAAATATTTCAAGTTAGGTGTATATCCTTTCTGTAACTCATAAGGTGTTTTCTTGGTTTTTTTATGAGGTATTCTATTTTGTAGAAAACAGGTAGTTAATAAGGCTTCTCCCCATAAATTATCAGGTGCACCAGAACTTACAAGTAAGGCATTCATCATTTCTTTCAAAGTTCTATTTTTCCTTTCTGCTATCCCATTAGACTCAGGTGAATATGGAGGAGTTATTTCATGAATTATGCCTTCTTTTTCACAAAAGTCATTTAATGGTAAATATTCTCCTCCTCTATCAGACCTAATTCTTTTGATTTTTTCTATCTAACTGATTTTCTACCTCTACCTTGTACAAAATAAATTTTCTAAAAGCTTCATCCTTGTTCCTTAATAGGTATACTTTAGTATATCTAGAAAATTCATCAATAAACGTTATATAATATCTTTTTCCACCTCTAGTCTCAGTTTGTTTTAAATCTCCTAAATCAGTATAAATTAGTGATAATAACTCACTATCTCCTTGTATAGGGAAATGAGTTCTTTTAGACAATTTAGTTTCTAAACAAACTTCACATTTATTAACATTGTTTATATTAATTTCAGAGACTATCCCAAGATTTTGCAATGGCTTTATATAGGATCTATGTATATGTCCTAGTCTAGCATGCCATAAATCAAAGGAATCAATCAAGTAAGCAAAAGAATATGCATTATTATTATTTTCATCAACACTCAGTACAAAAAGACTCTAATTACAATAACCCTTTCCTATCAGAACATTGTTCTTTGTCATAATGATCTTATCAGATTCAAATGACACCTTAACCCCAAATTTTCCTAATAGAGCCACAGATATTAAATTTGCTCTAAGTTCAGGCACATACAAAACATCATTCAGTGCTAATGTCTTCCCAGATGTGAGTTTCAGCACCACTTTTTCTTTTCCTTGAACTTTTACAGTTCGTGAATCAGCCAAATAAATGTGGTCTTCTCCTTCTTCAAAGGAGGCAAACATGTCCTTATTTGCACATATGTGCTTAGTGGCACCAGAGTCTACCACCCACTTCTTCACATCAGAGACCAATAAGGCTTGAGAGACTACCGCAACAATAATTTTATCATCACTGTTTTCTTCTCCTTCAACCAAATTTACTTTTGGCTTTGGAGGATTTTCGTCTCTTTTACAATTTTCAATTTTTGCCTTTTTCCTACATTGAGCGGCAAAGTGACCTGGCTTTCCACAGAAATAACAATTTCCTTTCTTCTTGAAATTGGGGTTAGGGTTAGAATTATTAGGCTTGTAATTAGAATTCTTTTTGGGCTGATGTTTAGAGCCATACCTCTTGTCGTGCGGCTTTCCTTCCACTAAGTTTGCTTTTGTAGTCATTTGTCTTCCCTTTGCTGCTTGGATTGCTTTTCTATTGGTATCTTCAATGATAATATGCGTAATCAGATCCAACAGCGACAACTGCTTCTGCTTATGCTTTAATTGTTGCTTGTAATCATTCCACGTCTCTGGCAGCTTTTCAATTAAGACTCCCGCTGCAAACTCCTCTGGCAAATTGATCTTTTCAGCCCAGAGTTCTTCAACCAATTTATGATACTCATTGATTTGTAGTTTGATGTCCTTATCCTTGACCATTTCCCATTTGTAGAAATTCCCCACAACAAACTTTTGTTTCTCGGCGCCCTCAGCAGTGTATTTCAAGATAAGTGACTCCTAAATTTTTTGTGCCTCCTTGTAGACACAATAAACATCGAACAGATCATTAGAGAGAGTACTTATAAGGGTGTGCTTGCAAACCTTATTCACGTACGTCCAAGAATCCTTCACGGCTTGGTCAGAATCTGATGAAGGTTCTGGTTGATCGAGAGCAGCAACCACCCCATGCATATCGAGAATAGAATAAACACGTTCTTGCCAGCGCCTAAAATTTTTTCCATAAAAAACATCAATCTTGGAGGTGTCGGGAAAAGGCCTCGGGAGCGGCATGGCAAAAGGCACCGTTGTTGCAGTGGAATGAGACTCGAGAACTGTTGCACCGGGATGAGTCTGAGTGTCAGGGACGTAGCTATCAGCGTTGTTCTCCATACTGGTATTAACTCTATAGATTGTAGTCGATCACGAACAACTGGACGAACAGCAACCTGTAAAGATCGGAACAGATGATCTGAGTCGCGTCCGAGGACACTGTCCTATATAGTTATTCCGCAACCACCGGCAGAGAGGAAGCGGCACCCCCCAGGTTAAACAGACCCTTCTTGATATATCAAGGCAACAGAACTGGCAGAAGGTAATGGCAACGACAGTCAGAAAACGTTGAACAGAGGAGAGGAGATGAGATTGTGATGTACTGAGCACCCTACCTGTGTCTCTTGTATAGGCGTTCTCATGAAGAGCCATCAGTCATGAAGGAACCCGGATAATATGTCCGTTGAGACCGGAGAGGCACCACCGAACACACAAGCCTGTGAGTTGTGAACGGGAAGGTCTCCTGACGAAGCGCCGGCAATTTCCAGTCACGGAGGGTCACAAATTTTAAACCCCAAAATATAGTGACTTTTCGGCAAGCCAAAATTAATATTATTTTTATTATCTGAAAATAATATTTCCGGTGAGCAAAAATAATTTACAAAAAGTGCCAGTACCACATATTTATTCACGCGCAGGGGGGGAAATCACCGGATTTCAACTACGTTTGCCTTCCGGTGGCCCGTTGTTGTGTGCGCGTAAGCCCACCACTCCTTTAGGCCTCTTTACAAGCCTGTGAGTTGCGAACGGGAAGGTCTCCTGACGAAGCGCCGGCAATTTCTAGTCACGAAGGGTCACAAATTTTAAACCCCAAAATATAGTGACTTTTTGGCAAGCCAAAATTAATATTATTTTTATTATCTGAAAATAATATTTCTGGTGAGCAAAAATAATTTGCAAAAAGTGCCAGTACCACATATTTATTCACGCGCAGGGGGGAAATCGCCGGATTTCAACTACGTTTGCCTTCCGGTGGCCCGTTGTTGTGTGCGCGTGAGCCCACCACTCCTCTAGGCCTCTTTACAAGCCCAGATTAGTAAAGTAATATATATATAGACTTGTGACCTCTTACTTCCAAGCAATGTGGGACTAGCTTCTTTGACACACCCACTCAAACACTTATATTTTACAACAGTTAATACTTAATATGGCAATGCTTGTCTTGAAGGCTGATCATTTTTTCATGAGCAGTGTAATGAGGCTTGCTTTGTGCTCTTCCCGCCGGCTTGTAGGGATTTTTTTTTTTCCCGGTAAAAACTGCTTTTCTTCTATTTCGGAACACCAAACAAAAACATCAAATGGCCAATATTCAAAATCCATTTGGTCTGAATTGAAGACTTGAATTTGGCTGTAATTATTTTATTAGAATGATTTTGAGCATAGTCAAAATGTATAATTCAAATTCAGGTAAAACCATTATATTGTTTTCTTGAAAAACATTCAAACGCATCTTATTTTGAACTCAAAATCATTGTTGTGTCGTAGGATAATAAATATTCTTATACATCTCAAAATTAATTATAAATTCAAGTCATGGTTATCACGTAAGTTATTATTATTTTTTTGTCAATTCATTTTTTTCAATTGAACTTTGATTAAAATTTATCCAAACATCCTATATATATACCTTGATTAAATTAGTTCTGCCCGAATTACGCTTAGCAATCTATTTTATTAATTCTATATCAGCTGCCATTAATCTAAATGCACTAGAAACGTGTGAGCTGCTCATAAAACATGTGATCGAGGGTCTTATGATTAATTTAAATAAAATATGGGTGGCTACTTGATGGTCTCATAATTAATTTAATCAAGATGTGGTGTCAAATTTAATTTTGAAGGATACACAAATGGGAACTTACTGTCAATGTTAACCCGGCGTTATTTACTGTCCATTCCATCATTTCGGTTTGTCTTACTTTTCCACGGCGAATGACATTTTGTTGTGGGGCAATTGGTGGCAAGATTATATTAATGGCTCTTTTAGCTACTGAAGAATTCCTGACCTCCCACTCTAAAACACACCGTATATGGAGAAAAATGATATTCTCATTAATTGAATAAAATGTACACCACACCTGGACTAAGCCTATCTGCCTAATATTTATACAGATATGTACCTGCCGTATTGAGTGATACGACATAAACTTAACCACAGACGTAAACGACAAAAAAATAAAATGTAACTGTACAACACAAAATGCACAAATGCAATTATCGTTTTATATCCTATCCTGTATTCTCTTCACTCCCCCTCAAGTTGGGGGCGAAAGATGTCAGTAGTCCCTAACTTGCACAACAGTCTCCTCTGAATATCACCACTGACTGGTTTTGTAAGCAAATCTGCCTGCTGTTCTGCAGATTTAACATGCCTCAAATCAATGTCACGATGCTGCCATTTTTCACGAACGAAGTGGCAGTCAACCTCAATGTGCTTAGTGCGCTCATGGAAGACAGGATTCGCAGCGATATGAATCGCTGCTTTGCTGTCACAATGCACTATAACAGGACCAAGATTCTGTATACCAAGATCCTTAAGTAAGCCTTGGGCCCAAGTAATTTCTGAAGTTGCCATGCTAAGAGCACGATATTCTGCCTCAGTAGAAGACTTGGAGACAGTTCCTTGCTTCTTTGTCTTCCACATGACTAACGAGCCTCCAAACTTAAGCAGGTAACCGCTGACTGATCGCCTTGAAATAGGACAGGAAGCCCAATCTGAATCACAATAACACTCCATGTGCAGATTTCCCTCTGAGCTGAGAAATACTCCTAGGCCTGGGCTCCCCTTCAAGTACCTTACAACATTCATTGCCGCAGCCATATGTGCCTTAGTTGGAGCTTGCATAAATTGGGTAAGATTCTGCACAGAAAACGATATATCAGGGCGAGTCATGATTAGGTAAAGCAATTTACCTACCAAACGACGATATTTTTCTGGATTTGGCAGCAGCTCCCCCTTACTAGTCTTGCCCTTTTGATATGGCAGTAATTTCAGAGTTTGAGGCATAGGAATAGAAAGTGGCTTACATCCACTCATTCCTGTTTCAGACAAAAGATCAAGAACATACTTACGTTGAGACAAAATAATGCCCTTTTCAGATTTGGCAACCTCAATGCCTAGAAAATATCTCATCATCCCTAAATCTTTAATCTTAAAGTTTACATGGAGTAACTCTTTAGCATAGTTAATACCATTTTGTGAACTTCCAGTGATTATAAGGTCATCCACATAGACAAGAATTAGTACCATGCCATCATCACAATTTAAAATAAACAAAGAGTAATCGTTTTTACTTTGTCTAAACCCCCCTTTTACAAGTGCTTCAGTTAATTTCAAATTCCATTGTCTAGAAGCTTGCTTAAGCCCATACAAAGATTTCTTTAATTTGCAAACCATATTCTCCCCCTTACCTTCAAATCCTTGAGGGATTCGCATATAGACCTCTTCATTAAGGTCTCCCTGTAAAAACGCATTATTTACATCCATCTGAAACAAGTCCCAATGATTTAAAGCTGCTAACTTAAGAACTAGACGAACAGTAAACATTTTTACTACAGGGGAAAAAGTTTCAGTATAGTCTATCCCCTCTCTTTGAGAGTACCCTTTAGCAACTAATCGTGCCTTATATTTATCTATATTACCAGAGGAATCGTACTTAATCTTATAGACCCACTTACAACCGATTGCTTTCTTTCCCTTTGGAATGGGCACTATCTCCCAAGTATGATTATTTTCCAAAGCTTGCATTTCAACATGCATAGCTTCTATCCATTCCTTATGCTTAATTGCCTCTAGGTATGTAGTGGGTTCATGAACTGCATCAATGGAGGATAAAAAACAAAGATAATCAGCAGAAACAGAGCTATATGAAATATAATTGTCAATGGGGTAAGCACAGGTATTTTGATAAACTGGAGAGATTTCAGACATCATAAGCGAACAGACATAGTCATTAGCCCATATTGGGGGTCTTTTATTTCTATGTGGTCGAGAAAGAACTAATTCCTCATCCCCTTGACTATTATCCATATTGCATCTGCCCTGATTATCATTTCCAGAAGGGATTTGAGAATCAAACCTGTGACTTGTTACTGTTTCTGGAGTATTATCTTGCAGAACATGTTCTGCATCATACCAGAACATCTCCTTTAATGCTGGATGTATTACCTTTTGTTGATTGGTCGGCATATCGAAGAAGGGAAACCTGTTTTCAGCAAAGCTTACATGTCTATTAACAATCAATTGGTTAGTCTTAAGGTTAAGTAAGATAAAACCCTTTTGATTGTCAGGATAGCCTAAAAATATACAAGGTGCTGCTCTTGGCTGCAACTTATCAGTAACCTTAAGGTCTGTCGCATATGCAAGGCATCCAAAAGTTTTCAAATTAGTTAAATCAGCCCTATGTCCATAAATCTTCTCATATGGTGTTTTGAAATCAAGTAACTTTGAAGGTATTCTATTAATCAAGTGAACAGCCATTTTAACACACTCTCCCCAATACTTAGTAGGAACATAAGATTGCAACATTAGGCTCCTAGTCACCTGCATAATAGTCTTATGTTTTCTTTCAACTACTCCATTTTGTTGTGGAGTATAAGGACATGTGGTCTCATGTATCATCCCCTTTTGTTTGACAAAGGATTTAAACTCAGTATTCATAAATTCCAGTCCATTATCACTTCTAACCTTCTTAATTTGTAAGTGGAATTGAGTAGAAACATATGCAACAAAATTTTTAAGATGCAGCAAAGAATCAGATTTATATCTCATCAAAAATATCCATGTTGCCCTTGAAAAATCATCAACTATCGTAAGAAAATACTGATAACCATGATGTGTGGGAGTTCTATAGGGTCCCCACACATCTACATGTATAAGCTCAAAGCAATAACGGCTTTTAATGCAACTGGAGGTAAAAGGGAACTTTGTTTGCTTAGATTGTGCACAGATGTCGCATACATGATCAGTAGAAACATTGTCATGGGAAACAATACCTAAATGCCGTATTACAGACAGAGGGGCATGTCCTAATCTCTTATGCCACAAATTCACATCATTACAATGCAATAAAGGAGAATTACTACAGGTAACATTCACATTATAACATGTCTTATTTGGCTTCAAAGTTTTCAGAATGTATAGTCCCTCTATCAAATTACCAGTCAGGTTCATCTTTCCACCCTGAAGGTCCTGCAATGAACAAGAATTAGGGGAAAAACAGACAACACATCGATGTTCCTTAGTTAACCTGGAAATTGCAATTAGGTTGAATTTGAGTCTTGGTGAGTATAAGACATCAGTGAGTTTAATTTCTGCAGAAATATTGACATCACCAATGTGTGTCACAGGGACTCGATGTCCATCTGGAATCTTAATTGTCCTAATTGGTCCACTATAATTCCTATAAGTATCTAACAGGGCCAAATCACCTACCATGTGGGTGGTGGCCCCAGAATCCAAAATCCAATTCGCATGTGAACTAGTGTGAGTATTAAGAGAATGCAAACCTGTACCCGTTAGCGCATGAACGGTGTTGTCTGCATCCTTCTGGATCAAGTCAAGGATGCGGTCATACTGTTCCTGTGTGAATGAGGGTGCCGCAGAAGACGTGGTATTAGTGTGAACTTCTGCATCCCGTGATGATTCTTGTGCAGGGGAGACTGATTCCTTATTCTGTCGAGAACCATTCCCTCTGAAGTTTGGTGGATAGCCAATCAGCTGGTAGCAATTTTCCCTCAAATGCCCTCGTTTCCGGCAATGACTACACTGAATTGAGTTATCTCCGCGGCCACGTCCTCTGCCACGCCCGCGGCCTCTTGCAATCATTGCAATTCCTTCAGTTGGGGACTGTTTTTCTGCTTCCACAATAGAGCGTTGTGTCTCTTCTTGAATGAGCATTCCATATGCTTCATTTACAGTGGGAAGAGGATTCATGAGCAATATCTGACTTCGTGCCTGGTAATACGATTCATTAAGCCCCATAAGAAACTGAAGAAGCTTATGTTCTTGGACCAATTCTGTATATGCCTTCGAAGAATGACAGGTACAAGACGGGAGTGCCACAAGCGATGATTGTTCCTCCCAGAGTTCTTTGAGCCTCGAGTAGTAAACAGAGACAGAACTCATACCTTGTCGCAGGGAGTTAATTTCTCGGTGGATAGCAAACACTCGCGTACCATTCTTTTTGTCGAAGCGTTCCTTCAGGTCAAGCCATACGCCATGTGCGCTTTGAAAGTAGATTACTCCGTTGGCTAATTCCTTCGAGATCGAATTGAACAGCCACGAAAGAACAATAGCATTACATCGTTCCCACTGAGAAATTAACGCCGGATCTTGGGAGTCTCTCTGACAGGTTCCATCTATGAAACCCAACTTGTGTTTCCCAAGAAGTGCAATCTTCATCGCTCTGCTCCAAACTGGGTAATTTTCGGATCCAGTGAGGATATGTTGGATGATTGAAGCCCCCTGCGTGTCCGAGGGATGCAAGAACAGCGGATGTGAGAACGGGAGGGACTCCAATGTTGTCTTTGTGTCAGATCCACGATTTTCTTGAGTCGCAGTGGAAGGAATATGTGACCCTCCAAGTTGTTCTGCCATTTGAAACTGGAGGTGTTTTTAGTAGAGGACGAATCGATCTCGGGGATCTCTTGATGCGCAACGGTGGAAAGTGCCAGATCTTAGGTCGCAGCGGTGGGCGACGATTGCACAGTCGGTGAATCTTGGTGGGCGACGGTGCAAGGTGCCGGATCTTAGGTTGCAGCGAGATGAAGGAAAAGAAATCGATGATGAGAAATCTTGGTGGAGCACGAACGCACAGTCCGTGAGTCTTGGTGGGCAACGGTGAAGTGGGCCTGGATCTTGGGCTCCCCCTTTCTTTTGGTGGTTGAAGCTAATCCAGCCTAAGGCTCTGGTACCATGAAGAATTCCTGACCTCCCACTCTAAAACACACCGTATATGGAGAAAAATGATATTCTCATTAATTGAATAAAATGTACACCACACCTGGACTAAGCCTATCTGCCTAATATTTATACAGATATGTACCTGCCGTATTGAGTGATACGACATAAACTTAACCACAGACGTAAACGACAAAAAAATAAAATGTAACTGTACAACACAAAATGCACAAATGCAATTATCGTTTTATATCCTATCCTGTATTCTCTTCAGCTACCATCTTCTAATTTTGTTTAATTAGTGCTGATTCATCAGAACGGACAATTTTTTTGGGGTCCAAAATCAAGACGGACAATTACATATTTGGCTGCAGAGACTGATTCCAAAGAACCATTATATGTAAATAGAGGCATGTTTGAATTTGCGGTGAAAAAATCCGTTCACATAAATTGAAATAAAACTCTTTTTATATATTTATCTTGTAGGTTATAAATTATCTTATAAAAATAATTTCTACTACAAATTCAAACTGACACTAAATCAATGAATGGTATCGTTTACCGGATTATAGAAACTCAGGAAAGACACAAAAACTCATTACTCCATGCAAACCAGTCACCCTAAAATCACCCTATATTAAATGTTCAATTAAAAAAATTGGCTCACTGTGAAACTATCATTTGATTTTCTTTTCTGGCGAATAACGAGTTAACGACCATCCGGAAAAATTCAGAACCAAACGCTCGTACTCCAGACTCCAGAGTGCTTTGCTATTTTTCCAATGGCTCTTACTTTTTTTTAAAAAAGAAATTATTACGGACCAATGAAACAGGAGATTTGATTTAAATTTCCCTTCATAATGCATTAATTAATTACTCGCGCGTGGCGGTTCTCTCTTGTCAATACAGGATTTTATGGATTTCGGCCTAATTTCTGTTTGAATTAATGTTGAAAATTGTTTTTCCGACGTGATTTAAAGTATATAAAGTAAATATGTGAGAGGATTTTTATCTTAATTCATGTTTTTTAAATGCCAACTCAAATAAACCCTTAATTGTGACACAATTTATGAATAATTAAGGACATTGCTATTGCTAATTACAAATGTGATGATTAGAGATAATTGAATGAGCCGTGGGACCCATTATTGAGTACGATCTAAGTTAAGAGTTAAATAATACAGCATTTAACAGTGTGTTCGGCTTCTTGTTCAAAATTTGGTTTGGTGCAAGAACACTCAAAATTTTTCTAAATTTAGGCTTTGATCTTAGATTTAGGTTTTGGGAAAAGTTTTTTTTTTCTTTTTCTCTTGTATGGGCCTATCCTCTCTCTTTCATTGGTCATTTTTGCCTTATGTGGGCCTCATTCTTTCTCTCATTGGTCCTTTCTTATTATATGGGTCTCACTATGAAAAAAAGTTATTATGAAAACAATAACCAAACACTCTCATTTTATCAAAATTATTTTTTTTTCATAATCTATTCTGCTTAAAATCTATTCTCTGAAAGTTATTTTCTACTTTTTCTTCAGAAATCATTCTTCAGAAGCTAGTCTGAACACACCATAATTATGGATGCCGTAAATAGAAGATCAATAAATTGTACAAAGATTCATCTATCACAAGAAACGGTTATAATTGGTCCAAATTGTCAATATATATAAATATCTCAAGCATCCCCATGGCCGCAGGAAAAGAAAGTTAGGAAAAAAGAAGGATCGAAGTCGTGATTTACACGCGGTACGTCTCTTTGCAGAAAATGATATGCCATTTTTAAAGAGACCTTGAATGGAAGCAGAGGATGGAGAATCAGCGGGTGGTAATTAAATGGTGTTTAAAATATAACAGAACTCGCCTTAAGACATGAGAATGCGTCAGCACATAACCACTCACGATAAATATTTGAAATTGATTTTAAGAACATACTTTCTTCCATTTATAAGACATTCAACCCATCATTAGAAGGACTGAAATGTGATTAATATATTAAATTTGTTCGAAAATTTTTTTTTTTTCCGAATCTTAAATTTGATAAAGAATGGTCATGGAAACATTTTAAATGAGGAGGGAGTTAAATCATAATTCGTAGTACAAGTGATGGGTGGAGGGCCAAAATAAATAGGGAAAATCACTGTCAGGTCCCATGGAAGCAAAATATTGTCAGAAAAGTCCCAGGAAAAACTGAAATATCTGAAAAGTCCCTAGGGACTTTTCTGATATTATTTTCTAAAGCCAAATTACACACATGCCCTTCTTCTATGTCTCCCTCTCTCACGTTTTCAGCTCAGTCTCTGTAACCGTTTCAGATCGCAAATCTCTTCTTAATATTTGCAGATTCGGTTTTTGCAATGGTGGAGGGTGAAGCTTTGAGGTGGTGAAAGATTTGTGGGATGAAAAGTAAGATAGAAGGAAGAAGAAGATGGAAGGAAGGTGGTGGGATTTTTTTGATCTCAAGCTTCCGCCATTTTTAAAGAAGGAAGGGATGAAGGTGATGATGATGATGAATAGTCCAACCTCATTGACAAGTGAAAACGCTGAAATGGGAAAAAATTAAGTTGTTGTTAATTTCCGCAGTAGTAGTTGTTAATATAACTCTACTAGTTGTTAATACGAAAAATGAGGTTTGGGCGCCATTTTGCTCTGTTGTTGGGAAAGAAAACAGAGGAAGTGGTGTGTTTTAAGTGGTTGGGTGCTATGAAAACGCTGATATGGAAGAAAAATAAGTTGTTGTTAATTCGCACAGTGGAGGTTGTTAATTCGCACAGTGGAGGTTGTTAATACGGAAAATGACGTTGGACGCCATGGTGCTCTGTTTTTGGGAGAGGGAACAGAGGAAGTGGTGCGTTTGAGGTGGTGGGGTGCTATGAAAATGATGATATGGAAGAAAAATAAGTTGTTGTTAATTCGCACAGTGGAGGTTGTTAATATAACAGTGGAGGTTGTTAATACGGAAAATGACGTTGGACGCCATGGTGCTCTGTTTTTGGGAGAGGAAACAGAGGAAGTGGTGCGTTTGAGGTGGTGGGGTGCTATGAAAATGATGATATGGAAGAAAAATAAGTTGTTGTTAATTCGCACAGTGGAGGTTGTTAATTCGCACAGTGGAGGTTGTTAATACGGAAAATGACGTTGGACGCCATGGTGCTCTGTTTTTGGGAGAGGAAACAGAGGAAGTGGTGCGTTTGAGGTGGTGGGGTGCTATGAAAATGATGATATGGAAGAAAAATAAGTTGTTGTTAATTCGCACAGTGGAGGTTGTTAATATGGAAAATGACGTTGGACGCCATGGTGCTTTGTTTTTGGGAGAGGAAACAGAGGAAGTGGTGTGTTTGAGGTTGTGGGGTGCTATGAAAATGATGATATGGAAGAAAAATAAGTTGTTGTTAATTTGCACAGTGGAGGTTGTTAATATAACAGTAGAGGTTGTTAATACGGAACAACTTGACGGTGTATTTACAACTCATAAAGCGTGTATTAACAACCTTTTGAGTTCGTTTCACAACGTCCCACACGTTTCTCGCTGACACTATGTTTCCTCACGTTAAGTATGACAAATTGAGCTATTTACAACTCGTAAAGCGTGTATTAACAACCTTTTGAGTTGTTTTCACAACCTCCAATGACTTTCTCTCTGACACTATATTGCCTTACATTAAATATGACCAATTGAGCAATTTACAGAGCACTTCCTCTATTATATTCAACAAAAACAGAGCACCTACTAACACTCAACGTCATTTTCCGTATTAACAACCTCCACTGTTATATTAACAACCTCCACTGTGCGAATTAACAACAACTTATTTTTCTTCCATATCATCATTTTCATAGCACCCCACCACCTCAAATGCACCACTTCCTCTGTTTCCTCTCCCAAAAACAGAGCACCATGGCGTCCAACGTCATTTTCCGTATTAACAACCTCCACTGTTATATTAACAACCTCCACTGTGCGAATTAACAACAACTTATTTTTCTTCCATATCATCATTTTCATAGCACCCCACCACCTCAAACCCACCACTTCCTCTGTTTCCTCTCCCAAAAACAGAGCACCATGGCGTCCAACGTCATTTTCCGTATTAACAACCTCCACTGTTATATTAACAACCTCCACTGTGCGAATTAACAACAACTTATTTTTCTTCCATATCATCATTTTCATAGCACCCCACCACCTCAAACGCACCACTTCCTCTGTTTCCTCTCCCAAAAACAGAGCACCATGGCGTCCAACGTCATTTTTCGTATTAACAACCTCCACTGTGCGAATTAACAACCTCCACTGTGCGAATTAACAACAACTTATTTTTCTTCCATATCAGCGTTTTCATAGCACCCAACCACTTAAAACACACCACTTCCTCTGTTTTCTTTCCCAACAACAGAGCAAAATGGCGCCCAAACCTCATTTTTCGTATTAACAACTAGTAGAGTTATATTAACAACTACTACTGCGGAAATTAACAACAACTTAATTTTTTCCCATTTCAGCGTTTTCACTTGTCAATGAGGTTGGACTATTCATCATCATCATCACCTTCATCCCTTCCTTCTTTAAAAATGGCGGAAGCTTGAGATCAAAAAAATCCCACCACCTTCCTTCCATCTTCTTCTTCCTTCTATCTTACTTTTCATCCCACAAATCTTTCACCACCTCAAAGCTTCACCCTCCACCATTGCAAAAACCGAATCTGCAAATATTAAGAAGAGATTTGCGATCTGAAACGGTTACAGAGACTGAGCTGAAAACGTGAGAGAGGGAGACATAGAAGAAGGGCATGTGTGTAATTTGGCTTTAGAAAATAATATCAGAAAAGTCCCTAGGGACTTTTCAGATATTTCAGTTTTTCCTGGGACTTTTCTGACAATATTTTGCTTCCATGGGACCTGACAGTGATTTTCCCAAATAAATAAGAGTATGATAAGGAGGTGAAGTGGGCATAATGTACGGTGGGGGTGGCCCCCACTTGGCAGAGAATATTGTGGTTTTTCTGCAATCATCGTCCCCTCTCTCTGTTCCCTGTGCGACTTCACTTCCCAGTTTTTAGTTTCGTTTGGATTGGTGTTTAAAGACATGCTACTGCATTTAATTTTTAGTCGTATATTTATTGCAATACTAGTATTACAGTCCAAACTCATCACTACTATTTATTGTAGGGTTGTAATTCTCATTTCTTTGAGAGTAGAAAATTACCACTCCTCAAATGATATAGTGTACTTCTCCGATGAATCTCTATCATGATTCTTTCCTGTCTTGACCATCGCGCGCAGTGCATGCTTTCAGTCCCTCCCGTTTTTTTTTTTTGGTAATTAAATTTTAGGAAGTGGGTCAGGCTCACCTATGATACAAGGACAAGAAAACTAACTCATGATCTATTAAGGCCTATCCTTATATGCACTGGGACATGATTCAAGAATAGGGAAACCAACTTATGATCTATTAAGGCCTACCCTTATGTGCATTGGGACATGACAAGTAAGCCCATTCTGTCTGATCCTAAAGATAGAAACTCCGAACTTTACTAAATTATGAATATGCCTTCCTCAACGCCTTGACTAACTCCAAAATCGAACCCTTTAGGAATGTCCCATACCTTTACCAATTGAACCCAAAGACGAAAGGTTCAATCCCTCCTTTTTTTTTTGTTTACCCATTTGGTGCCTTAGATTTTCTCCTTGTTTGTTTGCTTCTACCTATCACACATGTCCCAGTGTAGTAATTTGTCTGCATACGACTTAAAAAAATTTGATGAAAATTGCTATTTAAAAAAATTATTGATAAAAAGGTTAAATTAGAGTATTAATTAGCCGATTCATTCCTCCTTCCCTCTCAATTAATAATTAACGAATGAATTTTTTATTTTTCAACACATAAATCAGTAAAGGGCAAGTAAAATGCAGCTACACGTAAAAACACTGACACACCTCGCCCTGACCTGCTCACTGGAATCTCTCATCAGGGCTGGATTATTTCAAAGAGACTGGTGCCGGAAAATGGGACACCCGCCACTATCCTTTTGTGATGGATAAAAAATAATTAAAATGCATATGTTTTAATTCCAAAAAGTTTCTGGCAAAAAAAAAAAATCCAAAATGTTGGCGTACTTATTTAAATATAAATATGTTCCATATCCACCGCAGTTGTAAGGGGTTCCCTTTCCAGTTTCCTCTCAACTGACGTTTCCAGTAATTTAAAACGACTGTTGTGACCAAAAAGGACCAGCTGCAACTTTGGAAAACTGTGATTATTATAATATCTGCGGGGTGTAAAATTTAAATTATGTTGGTTGATTCTAACCTCTTCCTGGATCTTAAATAAATTCTTACACTAATAATGGGGTAATGGTCGGCCAAAAAAAAAAAAAAAGGACAATGGGATCAACGGATTTACGCAAGCGATGATCAGAAGCTGACGCAAGGTCTAGAGACAGTTACAATTCACAAGGAATATCCTGCTAACACATTTTTGCCATTGCGATGCCACAGTTATTATTTGATGTTTCAATAATTGGGAACCAACCTTGGAGATAACCTGTACATACTATATATAGATGCATAATATATGTCAATGTTTGTTTTTTATTTAATTAAGGGTATTTCCAGACTAATCTGTTTTGAGGCTTAAAACTCAGAATTTTTGCCCCTCTCACGATAAGCGTGCATTTGAAAATTTAAATTTGTGTTTTTATTTTTATGAGGTGAGATTATTTATTACCTCCATCAACTACTTGTTTAGTTTACTTTTGGTTTTAGAATGCGAAGGGCAAAAACATAACTTGGGGAAGCCCACAACTATGTGAAGAATAGGGTTTGGGTTCTCCTAGAATCTTTTTTCTCATTTTCTTTTCAGAATCTTATCTCTATCTATATATTTAAAAAAATAGATGATCTAGATTTTATGTTTTATAAAACTATTATTTTAAACATAAATAAGTAAACTTAGACTTTTAAAACATGATCTACATAGTTTATAACTACAATATAAAAAAACTAATAAAGAAATTAATTTATAAAATAATATAATTTTAATTTTAAAAAATATTAAATCTGAGCTATTTTTTTTTTTTATCAAAAGGTAATGATGAGATTTTGAGAAAGAAAAAAAAATCATGAAAGGATGCGAAGAATGATGCGGATGTTCCCATTCCCGGAAATCATGGCGTGCCCTTACAAAATTAGCGTACAGTTCTATAAAAAAAAAGTCTTTACAGCGATCCAATTTTCTCTTTTTGTTCATAAAAGGCCAAGAGACAGATACAATTGATGGGCTAAGACATCGATGGTGTTGACAGAGGGGAGTTTTTTTTGGATCTCAAGAGATTGACGGCCCTTCTCATTCCAATTTTCTCCCAAAAAGAAAAGGGCAAGCGAATAGAGTCAAGGGAGTCATGGGTGAAAATAGGGGTGCGTATGGTGTCTAATGGCCTAATGCGCCTATCCTGATCTTATAAAAAATTATTCAATCCAGTCTTAAATAAGTGATCAGAAAAATGTTGGGTAGCTTTGGGTGAGGCAGGGCCGGGCATCGAACAAAGGGTGCTGCCTTGCCCATTTGGCCTTACCTGAAAAATTATTTTTATTTATTTAAAATATTAAATTTTATATCAATTAAATATTATTTCATATATATATTTTTATTTAAAATATATATTGTCTATTGTATAATACTCTTCTGATCCTCTCTTTTTTGCCCTAGCCACTAAACATTATTTACAAGTAGCTTTCTTCCTTTCTTCTTTACTTTGTGATGTATTAAATTGTAGTTGCTTTTTATTTTTTTTTCAAATGCTTCATCATTTGATCAACTTTTGAGACATTGAATATATGCAAATTACTCTGACTTTACGGTTTTAATTACAATCGTTTTGTTTCCTTATTTATAATGGATTATGGATGTTGTTTAATTTTTAAAGTATGGATATTTGTTTAGACATATGGTAGTTTTTAAATTCCAATACTCAAATTGTAGACTTATTTTTAAATATCCCAAAATGTGGAATCATCGAATGTATTTGAAGTTTATATTACTTAGGGTGAAATTGAGACATATGGTATTGATAACTACATGAATGTTCAAGAATTTTGCACGGAATTATTTTTTTAATATGTAAACAAGATAAGGCGTTATCACTTAGACAGAGAAGTCCACCCTGAACTTGCTCAACCCAAAATGATTTGGGCTTTTAACAGGCAGGGTAGGATATTGGGTTGCAAAATACAGTTCATTCATCCTTCGAATTGAATATCAGACAGGAGTCTCACCGAACCCAACCCTACCCTACCCATACCCACCCCTAGGTGAGAAGTGAGAATTGAGAATTGAGAGAAGTCTATTTGAGTGTTTGGAATAGTTTATTTATAGGAAATAAATATTTATTACGTAATTCAAGATAAAACTCCTCTCACATATTTACCTCGTATACCATGAATCACGATTTACAAACACTTATTAGTGCTCGTTTGGAAGACTTATTTTTGGGCAATAAGTGCTTATAATTCGTGATTCACGGTATACGAGGTAAATATGAGAGAGGAGTTTTTTCTCGGCTTGCGTGATAAGGACTTATTTCTCAAATTTAAACTCTTCCAAACACACCTTTAATTAAAAATAAACTATCCCAAACCAGCTCAATAATAATAGTATAATACCGAACCGAATATCCAAAAGAAGCAACAAGAATAGACTCTGATTTACCAAACCGAATATAACATTCAAAGTCCTGTGCATTTTACGCGTGGCCTTGTGATATGCTTGGCGGTCATCGGCTTGCTTCTGAAATCAACCGCGTCGAGGTTTTTGAAACAACATGAAATGCACATACTCGCTCACCAGGATGCCGGATTCACTATTTTTCGGGACCATGAGAGGAATGTTAGATTCATAGTTTCATGAATATCTCCGTTTGTTTACCGAAATTTTTTGAATCTAGATCGGATTAGGCTGCTGGAAAAACTGTGTAGATACATCTCGGTGTGTGCATTTGAAGAAAGAGGCGATGAAAGCAGAGACGCTGACTTTGGTGCTGGTGAACCTTGCTGGGATCATGGAGAGGGCCGACGAATCATTGCTACCGGGTGTCTACAAGGAAGTGGGAGCAGCGCTTCACACCGACCCGACCGGACTGGGTTTCCTCACCCTACTCCGGTCCATTGTCCAGTCCTCTTGCTATCCCTTAGCTGCCTACCTTGCGTTGCGACACAATCGGGCACACGTAATCGCTCTCGGTGCTTTTCTATGGGCCGCTGCTACTTTCCTCGTTGCCTTCTCCTCCACTTTCTTTCAGGTGATATATCCATACCCATTTGCTATTTTTGTCTCTTCCTTTTTTGGCTTTCTTGCATTACGTTTTTGCAATCCATGATTCCGTTGATATTGGGCTATCATTAGACTGGGCGGTTATAGTCATGGAGGTCGATTCGAGCTTAAGCTGATCTTTTGAAATTGGAATCGCTGGTTGTTAATTTTAGGGTTAAGGCCGCAATTTCTTTCTCTCTTTCTACACGATAAACGACCTTACTGTTAATATCCGTGTTTTTTCTATTTCATCTTATTGTGCAATCAACGAGGAGCAATAAATAACTTCTAAATAGGATAAATTAGTATAGTATTAAAAAGTATTTTTCCCCCAACAGCGACAGGCAACTCCATTGTCGCTGTATCCCCAAGATTCAAAATAATGAGCTCCTGGCAATTGGGAGGAGAACGGCAGGATCTATACTTTACTTTGATACCCCATTAATATAAAAAGTCAACATTCATGATTTTTTTTTTGTCTGTGGCTATACAAACCTGACATTTATTTATAAAGGAGGGCCATTAACTTGTGTGTGTCTATTCGGTGAATTCCACCAAAGCAACTCAAATGTGGAGCAGGCGCTATTGATTATTTTGAACTGCCTATACTCTAGGTCTTAAAACTAAACAATTATATCACAGGTCATATTTGCTCGCTTTGGACGTATTCAGGAGTTTCTTCAAGGTTGTGGCAATAGGCTCCCGTAAGGAGGAAAATAGATTCTAAAATGTCAAATGATGGAATTTATTTGACCTTTGGACTCTGTAATAATCTGTGACTTGTTTGGTTCAGCGTTTTCTTAAAAAATAAGTCCTTATTACGCAAGCCGAGATAAAACTCCCCCTACATATTTACCTTATATACCATGAATCATGATTTACAAACACTTATTGTCCAAAAATAAGTTATTCCAAACGAGCACTAATTAGGTTACTCACAACTTGTTTTCAACCGCTAAGGACAGCATATATGTATAGTCACACAAGATGACCCTTTGGCATCTACTGAACCAATCTAAACCTGTGAGCATTCATATTCTTGAGATGCAACTGAGACATTCAACTTGATTGCACGTCAAGAAACCCAAAAATTATGAATCCTGATAATTGAACAAATTCAAATTATTAATGAAATCTAGGCATCAATCAAATTTATTAATTTAATACAAATTAATGTGGGTTTCTACTTTCTTAGTGGTAATTCAATGGTTTTCACTCTTCAAGACCCTTGTTCACCTGATTGTATTCACTTTGAAGTGATTGCCGTGCAGGTTGCTGTATCACGAGCATTAAATGGGATTGGCCTTGCACTGGTTGCACCTGCAATACAATCCCTTGTTGCTGACTCAACTGATGATTGCAATCGTGGCATGGCTTTTGGATGGCTTCAACTCACAAGCAATCTCGGTTCTATTGTTGGTGGCCTCTTCTCCGTGTTGATAGCTCCAATTACATTCATGGGTATCCCTGGTTGGAGAGTTTCCTTTCATATTGTTGGAGTAATAAGTGTTATATTGGGTATTTTAGTATACTTCTATGCCAAAGATCCACATTTCTCAGGTTATATTACAAGTGCTAGCGACCAAATTCCAAATAGAACATTATGGTCAGAAGTAAAAGAGTTAGCTCAAGAAGTCAAGTCAGTTTTGAAGATTTTGTCATTCCAGATAATTGTTGCACAGGGCATCACTGGCTCTTTCCCCTGGTCAGCATTGTCATTTGCACCAATGTGGCTTGAGCTCACTGGCTTCTCCCACAACAAAACAGCATTCCTTATAGCTTTGTTTGTGATTGGCAATTCTGTTGGAGGTTTGTTTGGGGGTAAGGTTGGGGATATCCTTTCTACACGATTTCCAAATTCTGGGAGAATAATTCTGGCACAGATAAGCTCTGCATCAGCAATCCCCCTTACAGCAATACTATTGTTGGGTTTACCGTATAATCCAACAACAGCAATGCCACATGGGTTGCTCCTCATCATTGTAGGATTCTTCATCTCTTGGAATGCTCCTGCTACCAACAAGTAAAGTCTGCCTAACTAACCTCTCCTTCCATTAAATCATTTATCCTAATAAAGAGTCATTGTCATACTATATTAATTCTGCACCCTGACCCCTGAAATTTCCTTAACATGATCCTACTTTTCTTAATGTCATTCATTCATTGAAGTTTGAACTCATAAAATGTTAATAACTTCATAATGCATTAAGATTGGAAAATGATTAGTATGAAAACAACTGCCGCCCAAGATCTCCAAAGTCCACATTATTGTGAATCTGTCAACTATGCTCTCAAAAGCATTCCGATTATCACCTAATAATTTGGTCTTTTAACATTAATCAACTCTTATTCTTCTTGCAAACAAATGTGTGTGGCTCATGGTTGAAAAATAGGATTTGATAATGGAAACAAAGCTAGTCTTTTTTGAATTCAATAGGATTGTTATTCTTAGATATGTATGGGAAAACTAATTGATAAAGTTTGTGGACAAAAGTCCAATATTTGCAGAGATTGTTCCTGAGAGAGCTCGGACAAGTGTATATGCATTGGACCGATCTTTTGAGTCATTGCTGTCATCTTTTGCTCCACCTTCAGTTGGACTTTTGGCTCAGCATGTGTATGGATATAAACCAATTCCCCAAGGGTCTACTGCATCTGAAGAGATTATGACAGATAGAAAGAATGCTGCATCATTGGCTAAGGCACTATATACTGCAATAGGTATTCCAATGGCAATCTGCTGTTTGATCTACACATTCCTTTATGAAGCCTATCCTAGGGACAGGGAAAGAGCTCGGATGGTAGCTTTAATTGAATCAGAGATGCAGCAGATGGAGTCAGAGGGTTTAGGCAATAATGGAGATTTCCTCTCAAAAGCTCACTCTTCTGAGTCTGAAGAAATGTATGTTCATGATTACGATGGGGATGCCATCGATGTTGATGATGAAGATAATATTCTGCTTTACCGTGGCATTTGACTTTCTCCAATTTAGGTGATTAGTTTTAATTCAGCACCTTTTGCAATATTGTCTGGGGAATTTTTCAGAACTGCGCTAGGTTTAAACTTTCATCATGATGGAGATCACGCACGGATTCCACACGGTGAGTCGGTGACAAATTTGTACATTATGTTGAAGAGATAACCTCATGCAGTTAACTCACCTCATGTAAACTACTCAAGCCTCTTAACAATGCTAATTACAATGTTCTAAAGATATAATTTAGCCTGGGGAGTTTTTCGGGCTGTTTTTCCTGTAGATATTTCTCTTGATCATCAATGGTACAGACCGGCAATTACCCAAGTCAGAGCTAGTCAAGCAATCAGAACAGCAAGAGACTTGGGATGGTCGAAGTTAGCAATGTCTAGTGACTGCACTGAAGCCACAATCCTGATAACAGAAGATGAGATCCGCCCTTTCAGGGATTGCATTGAAGAGGCTCAAATATCGATAGATGAGGGGTCTTAATTTCATGTTCAGGGAAAGGAACAAGTGTGCAGTGCAATAGCTAGATGCATGCATGATACAGAGTCATGTTTTGTTTTTCTAATCAGGCGCCTGACTTTCGTTTTGAGTTTTGTAGTAGAGACAGAGCTGTGGGTTGAATTACCAACGTTTCTATTGAGCTTTGTATTTTGGTTGTTTGTAATAAAAAAACGTACAGAACGACAGAAATGCACATGATGCTGGCGAAGTACATGATATTGAGCTTCACATCCCTTTTAATCACTATTACTAGTACTACGAGGTAGCGCTTTTCTTTATTTCTCCTTTTTATCCTTTTGTTTTCAATGTTTTTAAATTAGCGATGGAGTCTCATGTTTTTATTAACTAGACGCATCAAATCCCCAAACACGGTTTATTAACTTTCCAAAGAACTGCACATCAATCGTAACACTTGTTTCCGTTTCTGTTCTACAGACGAAAGTTTACTTTCCTGACTATGAAGGCCTTTTAAACAACCAAAAACGTAA
This sequence comes from Inga leiocalycina, assembly GCA_963242795.1. NCBI lineage: Eukaryota > Viridiplantae > Streptophyta > Magnoliopsida > Fabales > Fabaceae > Inga > Inga leiocalycina. The sequence goes on from OY725326.1 coordinate 3,814,015, forward strand.
TGCATTTTTTTTTCCCACTTGATTATCCACGCTTAATGCAGGTAAGGAAATGATATTTTTAAAAAATAAAAAGTTATAGTTTTAAGTTCAACTACTGTTTAATATAGTTATAGATAAGAATTCTGACAATTTTACAGCTAATTAATATTTATAATGCAATGTCGGATTGTAATGCTGTCCTGAACAGTTCTATGGGTATTAGCTAAGAATGTTTGTGCTGTTGCCTACAAGGGGGGAATCGCAGACGGAAGAAATATTACAGTTTGTGTATGTACGGTATAATTTGGCTTAACTTATTATGTTTAAAATGAAAAATAAATAGCCCGTCTAGCTCAGTCGGTAGAGCGCAAGGCTCTTAACCTTGTGGTCGTGGGTTCGAGCCCCACGGTGGGCGTCTACTGCTATTAATTTTTTGGATCACCCGGCTCTTCATGCTCCTGCCGACATCTTCCAAATTTAAAAACACTTTAATTGATTGAAATTGATGCGTTGTCATAATATAAACCCACCCTCACCAATATCGAATTATTACCCTTCTTTTTTTAATAGATTATGCCAGTGACAACAAACAATTGTATACATGTTTTCTTCTCCACCTGCCCCTGACACTGCTTACTAACCCCACTAATTTTCTGCAACTGTACGCACACAACAACATTACAGACTCACTGAAAACGACTCCCTCTATTTTCTCATTTTTCTGTGATCTGCTTCTTCATGTCATTGTAGCAGACACCCGTTATAAGATCCTTAAATAATTATTGATGCACCCACTCGATTTTGGTGCATACCTTAAAACTCTGAGGACCACTTCTGATATTCTCTTTCGTTGCTTCTAACCAGTAACAACCACTCCCTAAATAACCTGGTTGTTCACCGTCGCAATATGAATGCCCTTAAAATTTCAGGATATGAATTTATATATGGATCTCTGCCTAAATGATAGCGCACAATGGGCTCCTGACATCTCGGAGTTGTATGTTTATTTTTAAATAAAAGAAAAAAAAGAAAAGAATAAAAGGTGTCATGCTGATGAAAGTCCTCAAAACCCAACCGCCTAATTTAAAACCAAGAGCATAAATATGCTCACCAAATTGATTGGCCATTTTGTTATGATCACAAAACAAAGGGTTTAGCATTTTTGCAGTCATCATCTTAATCCATCAAGGGTCACTGGTTGATGCAGACTTAGTGGCGGGTCATTCAGTTAATTTGGATGAAAGTGGGCATCAATCAGGACGCTGTGCTGCTTTAATTCATCAGAGCAGATTATGAAAGTGGGTCACAGAACTATCCAAATCTAAAGCTACAACTTAACTAATTGATGATATGTTATGATGACAGTAACAGTTGAATAGGCGAGCTTTTAATAATAAATTAAGAGAGGTAGATGGCGAAGGAAGACCTAATAGAAGGCAAGCTAGGTGACATTATGGCCTGTTAAAGGAATCGTCTTGCAATTTGGTTTAGCCTTTTGTGGGTGTGTGCGCTTCAAGTTAGGTTGCACTACCCGGGTGGGGACACCATCTGCTATATAAATATAATATTCATTTTCAGTTTCTTCAACACTCGTCCTGTGGGTCCACTCTCTCTCCCTCTCTCTCTGGACAAAGTCCACTTTCTCTTTAGTCTGCAAATTTAAAAGGGAAAATCTCATATAAGTCTCAATGACAAAAAAAAAAGAAAATCAACATAGATTGCTCTATTAAATAAGTTTTTAGATTTCTTAATGATATGAATGGACTTGTCAATGAATATTTTATAACTTGTTATTGTTAATTATATATACTTGTCAATGAAAATTGTTTTAACTAACATATATAAGTTTGCAAATAATCATTATATGATTTGTTAATAAAGTAAACTCATATTTAAAATCAACATCACTAAATTCTTAAAGATTTTTTTTTATAGAGAAATCTAGACTGAGATTTTTTTGATATTTTCTCACATCTTTGGATTTAAGTGAAATTTTCCCAATTTAAAGCATAGTAATGATGAAGTCCATGAACATAAAGGACCTCCTCTTGTTGTTTTGAAAATACAGGGTCGTATTTTCTTGTAAAGCATGTGTCTGTTATCTTTCCGTTGTTTTGAGAAACGGCGATTGGTTGCCCTGGCCCCAATACAGCGCTGTGCTCTGTATCTGCAACATTCCTCTTCTTTTTCTTTTTAATCCCCACCCTATAAATGTTGGCTGTTCTTAGGGGCGTCTCGGTGCGAAATGGCACATTATGAAAATGATGCACCTACTACCACTGGTTGCACACTCTCTATTTTTTGTTTTCTATGACTCCGATCTTATTTATAAGTTTTTTTTTATTAAAAAATTTTATTCTATTTATAAGTCCATTTTCAGGGTAGTAAATGAATTTTATGTTTTTTTATCCCTATTAATTGCAATATAAATAAAAGGAATTTATTTATGTTAACTTTTAAAACCGATCATAGATAAGGGCAAAATTGAAAATTTAACCCATAATTAATGAGTTAACTAACTCCCTTTGATATATGAGAATTAGTTAAAAGGAATTTATAAATAGGACCAGACTGGTAGATCCAACTATATTCAGGCGATTAGGGAACATGAAACTCACACAGTTAGTTTCCTCAGCACTATCACCTATAAAGACAATATATATGCTTCACCCTCTAATTTTACACGTTTGTAGTTTGGCTTCTCAATTTTATATATTATCCTTTCAGTCCTTTAATCCTAGCATAGTCAGTCTCACATGATTATTTGTGTTCATGTTAATTATTGTTATTTTTAAAATTAAACATAATATATAATATACAAGAATACATAAGCATGTGAATTTGAGTATGAGTACGTCTGTGCATAAAATCTTTAAGAGTATAATAAGCCTGTGTATAAAAATATACTAAGCAATTTCCCCCTTAATTTGTGTGAAAAAAAATTAAAATCACATTTTTTTTTTAGCAAACCAATAAGTTTTGTGAGGTGAATGTCAAAATCTACTAGAGTCAGAACACTACTATGACTTAAAAAATATTTATAGATTATTCATCAACAAGGTCTTTTTATCAACAATAATATTTAGGGAGAATTATCCAAAAATACTTTGGAGGTAAATTAATTGCTGATTGATACTATAGAAGATCTGTTACACATAACGGAAGATATTTTGCACACAACGGAAGATTATTTGCACATTTATATGGAAGATTTTTGCACGCACGGAAGATGGTTTGCACAAAATGAAAGATTGTTTGCACGCTTGGTAGCAATCAGCAATTAATTTACCTCCAAGATATTTTTATACAATTCTCCCTAAAATTTAATATACGGCTTTGTGAGTCGTGAGTAAATTTTTTACTAACCAATCTTTATTAGCTTAAGGTGCTGCTGGTGTACTAATCCAGTCTATGTTTAAACGGATAGCTGTGTAGATATTTGAATATGTGTGTGTTTGGAACAACGATTGTAAAAATGGTTTTTCTACTTTGAATTTTTGCAATTTTATTTTTGAAAAATGTCAAATTGTGTAATGTGACTTATGTTTGACGACTGTATAAATGACTTTTGTAAAAATAAAACTTATTTGGATTGGTTTAAGTTTAAGTGGTTTTTCTGATAATAGTAAGAGAGGAATTAAACTTGAAATTAAAAAAATTATAAAATTAAAAGTTGTAAAATCTGACAATTAAAAAATATACAATTTGAAGAAATAATATTACATAACTAATTAGATCACATGTTCCATTTGGTCTCTAATTAAGTCACGAATATGATTCATTTGAAAGGAAGATCGCCTATCATAATTCGTCTCAAAAGATTGTTCATTTATACTATTATTATCTACATCAACTATATTTCCAACTTCAACTTAATCTAATTTACCTGTTTCGTTCTCAAACTACGCATTTGTAGCTTCAGTCTCGTCAATCTAAGAGAAGGGAAAATAAAATAAAAAAGTTAAGGAAAGGATGAAACTGAAGACTGACGCCTTATTCTGATGGTTAAAGTGTTCGTTTGTTTTATTGTTTGTACGTTGGTTTGGAATAATTTATTTTTGAATAATAAGTGTTTATAAATCGTGATTCATGATATATGAGGTAAGTATGTGAGAAAATTTTTATCTCGACTTACATAATAAGAACTTATTCTCTAAAATTAAGTGATCCCAAACACACACTATATCAGTTAATCGGACTTAAACAGTGTAAAAATGGATTTGAATAGTAAAAAGGTTAAAATGAGTGTTTGTTTCAATGATGGGGCTTAAGGTAAAAAAAAGTCATAAATTGGAAAAAGTAATAAGCTTCAGAATAAAGTTTATTGTAGCTTATGTGTGTGTGTATAAAATAACATTAATAGGAGTATTTTCATATCTTTGGGATCAATGAGGTACTCAAAATCACTTATAATCACAAAACTTATTTTATAAAAAAATGTTCTAAATAATTTTCTCTTTATTTAGATAGTAATCTTCTGTTAATTAGAGAATACTTTAGGATAAGAGTTTAGACAAGTTTTGAGTTTTGTCAATATATGACTGTAGAAATGTAGAGAATAATTAATTTTAATTAGTTTAGATTTATTATTTAGTTGTTTTATGATTTTATAATCAATTTCTTTTATAAACATGTCATAAATTAGTTTCTATATGGTGTTTTTACCTATTAAATTAAATTTAAATAATTTATTTGGATTATTGGATATATTATTAAGATTTTAATCGGTTTATTTTGTTAGATTTTAAGTTATGTGAAAATATGAATTAGGATTTAATATTTAAATTAGAGTTTGATATAATTTATAAAATTTAAACTTGAGGTGCACAATAGAAAAGACTTTTGGAGTATACCAATTTAAATTAGAGTTTGATATAATTTTATTTAAAATTGTACCATTACCAAATTTTCAAATTTAATTTTTGAGAAAATTGTGAAAAAATCCCTTCGTGTATAGACATCTTCCCAGGTCTCATTTGACAATTAAGTTACCAATGAGGATTTTTTTTCACAATTATCCCTTCGTTTTTTCATTTTTTATAATTTTACAATTTTTTCTCTTAAATAATACAAAAGCCACTTATGCAAATGCCAAACCAAACATCATTCACTTTTACATAAGTTACTTATCCAATCGCCAATCCAAACACTCATTATTTTACCCAATCTAACTTTTTTTCAATTTTAAGATTCTACAAGTCTAAATAAAAATAAATAATTTATCCAATCGTCAATCCAAACACACCCAAAAACTTCTAATGAACTCACGAGTTCTAAAGTCTACATCCCTACAAACTCTTGTCTGTACAAAACAGAGAAATACACTAAAGTTCGGAATTCTACAAGTCGATTCACTGAGACTCGCCAGGCCGCGTTTCAGAGACTCGATTTAGTTCCTCTCTCTTTCCCTCTTTTCCTTCTTCTTCGGATGATTTGTTGTCTTTTCGCAGTTCAGAGTTACCATCTATCAAAGCTTCGGAGCTCTCACGGTCAGCCATGGTTGGTCCTCCTTCCACAGAGAGTAAAGTAGGAATAGTTAAAGGTCCTGTTTTATACTGTATGAAACTAAAACAAACGCAAATGTGCTTGGGATTTTGCGAAGCGACAAGAGATTAGAGAGAGAGAGAGTTTGCAGTAGCTGTGGCCACCGAGAGAGGCAAGACACAGGTCGGAGAGAGCGAGCAGAGAGGAGATTCGATGAAGAAGGAAGAGAGATTAGTGATTGTGCTTTTAACGATAATAATTGCAGACTATTTTCAAAAACCGATCGCTAAAAGCTTTGATTTGTAGTTTAAGGTACAAGCTATTTAAGAAAGCAAAATCCCTCTTCTTCTATTGCCCCTCCAAACACTAAAAATACCAGAAAGTGTTTTTGGGGTCCAATCGCACGATTGGACCCCCCAATCATCCTCCAGACACTACCTATAATAACATGGTGTCGGGGAAGGAAGAGAGGATAAAGTTAAAATAAAAAAAAATGCGGGTGGAAGTCACAAGTGAAAACGCATAATCTCATTGAGACGTTGCGTGTTTGTGTTTGGCAAGCACCAAAACCATGGTTTACGCAACCCGAGACAAAACGCCTCTCACACGCTTACCTCGTAAAGTCATAAAAGCTATTAAAAAAAGCTAATCCAATCACACAATAAGATTTTCAATAAAAAAAGTCAAAATAATCGAAAGGACAGAGGTGCCCTTGTAAAAACCATAGCCACACGTAGCTATGCTCCACCAGCTACATACTCCGTCAATAGGGGTGGAAATAGGCCAGGCCAGGCCAGGCTTTTGCCTTAACAGGTCAAGCCTGTTAAGGCACAAAATGGCCTGAGCCTGGCCTGTGGCCTGTTGGAGGCCAATTTTTTGGCCTGGGCCTGGCCTGTACATAAGCCTGGCCTGGCCTGAAGTCTGTTAAGGAGGCCTACATTTTATATGAAACAAAGGCAAAAAGTAAAATGCAATAATACCAAATTCATCATTCTAATGCTCACCATTCAACAAAAGATGACTAAAGATAAATTGCATATCAAATGTTCAAAGGTTCAAGACAGGGAGGTGGGAATAACACAACAATTGAAATCAAAACTTTAAAAAAAATTCCAAGGTATCCATAATCAGACGAGAACATTAAGCACCTCCTTTTTCCATCTTCCTCTCTGAGCTTCCTCCTCAGCATTATCTTGTTCTCCCTCAGGATTTATAACTTCAACCCCTTCATATCCTAACAGCGTAGAATCAAATGACAAACATTTACATAAGCATATTAGAATATTGGATGAGAACTTCATGGAATGATGTCAATGAACCAACATATTGCCATAAGCCTTCCATTGGCGTTCTTGTGAAAGACAACAATTCACAATTTCTATTTAGCTAAAGAATGGCTATTGCTTTTCCGGTTCAAACATTTTATTAGTCATTCCCATAGTGAACACAATGTTGTAGGGTAACTGCGGGAAAGATTTGACATAGGATGTCACAACCCATTTACAGATGGGTGATTCAATCTACTATATTATCAAAACAAAGGAAGAAAAACACCAAGCAATACAAATTGTGAAGCAAAAAACATTGAGGACCAACAAACTGTGTGTATTTATGTTCAACAAACTAGATTTGAGAATCGAGAACTGTGATTTAGGAAAAACAAACCTGGTGGTGGAGCATCATGACGCATAAAGAAATCTTCACTTGCAATCATTTCAATCATTTTAAAACCACCTATCTCAGACGGAGATATTTCTAATTATTAATCATGTCGTTTTCTTGTAAATAAAGTACTTATACGGTAATATCAACTTGCCTTTATGGTAACTAAAACTGAATTATACATTTTTTTTTCCAGAAAAATTGAATGATACATTTAGACTTTAATCTACTTGGAGCTTCAATATGTTCCACGACAATTTCACTTAGATGCGCAAAGAGGAATAAAAACCGTCAATAGATAGTAATCCCAATGCAAGACAAAACACGCGAATCTGTCTTACACCTAGGTTACCCCATAACCAGCTCCAAATAATTATTAAGAGCCTAATATCAGCTCCTATTCAACATCTTCTACTCAAATTCAAAATCATTTGAACATCACACATTAACAGGTGATATCAATGGAACTTCCAGCCAAGGAAATCATCCTAATTTTTTATTTCAGAAAAGAAGATATGAAGTACCCTTTCATAGATCAGTGCACGACGGTAGACTGAGAGTGAGAGATGACCGATCTTCGACGGACGGACTAGGAGACGACGGAGAGAGGAGGGTTGTGACTTACGGGAATGACCGATCTTCGATGGCGCGCAGACTGATAGACGACAACGAGAGGAGGGCTACGACCTACGGGAAGGACTGATTATCAACTGAGAGTGAGAGAGGAAGCCTATCGGAAGTACCGACGGTCGACGGAGAGAGAAGATGCGTTTGTGAGGAGAGGAGATGACGGATCATGGATGAAACTTACGAAATCAGAACTTCAAATCTAAACGAATGAACGAATGAGTGAATGGGTTAGGGTTAGGGAATTAGGGGAGCGGTGAGTGGCAAAAGTGTAATTACGTTTAGAATTTTTTTTTAATAAAAAAAAATCTTAACAGGCTCAGGCCGACCTGACAGGCCTGTTAAGATAAACATGCTTTTCAAGTGGCCTTGGCCTGGCTTTTTAGCTTGACAGGCCAGGCCTTTAATAGGCCAGGCCGCAGGCCCCTGTCAGGCGACCTGGCCTGTTTCCACCCCTATCCGTCAATACTTAAATACGCACCTTAACTTTACATGAGATTTATAATGGATGGCTGTATCTATAAATGATAACAGTACTAACTCTAGTGATTAATATAAAAGTTAGTTGATTAATTTAGACATATAAAAAAATAGTTATGTTAGTTATTTATAATAAATATAGATTAATTTTTTTAAAATACCATTTTTCATTAGGACCACTCTTAAATAAAAACTTTCAACGTATACAGTTAATAGGAATATTTTATAAAAAATTTGAAATTTGGGAGACACAGTGAATTGAGATATTGTACTAGTATTTTTAATATCAAATTCAATCTCAAACTAGTTCTTATAATAAGCATGTGAAGTATTATCATTTATCTCATGGTTCAATGTATATTGAGGTCTTTTTAGATTCTGTTCAAGAATTGTTGGTTGAGGAATAAGAAGAGCATCTATTTTGGCCAAAGACGGAGTGTGAAAGCAGAGAAGCGAAAGCTTTTTAGGGGCATGTGGGGAAGAAGAAGATAATAATGAACCCAACGCCCATTCGCTTCACGTGAAGCTGCAACACCTTTTTCTTCTCCCTTGTGCTCCACCACTGTTTGATTCACTCCTTCCAAAAAAAAAAAAAAAAGGGAATTGGCACAATTCATTCTCCACCTCCATCCTCGCTCTTTTGGAGACACAATCTCCAATTGCTTGCTCACCCTCCCCACTCTCGTCACGTGACCCCCACGAGATCCCAATGTGCTTCTACTCATTTTTTCACATAAATTATGGGTGTGTTTAGATTAACGGTGATAAAAGTGATTTTTTAAGCTAACTTTTGTAAACATAAAATTGAGTAAAAGTCAGATTGCATAATATAATTTATGTTTGAATTTAATTTTTAAAAAAGAATATGAGACCCAGCATATTTTCTTCATAAGATATTTAATTTCTTCTCTCTTCATAATAGAAACTTCTTATCTCCTCACGGTGCAAAAAACCAAAAGTAAAAAATTTTAACTTAGGGCTTAAAACAATTTTTCCTTCAAAAGTATAATTTAAAAAAAGTTGATTCAAACATTACAAAATGCTAAAAACTGACTTTCGGCTGGTGGGATGCACGTTTGGAGTGCAAACATGATCCCAAACACACCATATATTCATGAAACCATACAAAAACACCTTAAATAATTTTTTTGAGTTTATTTTTAAAAAAATTAGAGAAGTGAGGTTAAAAATTTTTAATTATTTTTTCTTACTTTTTTATCTTATATATTCTCTTTATTAAAATTTTATTACCCCACTTCTTCAATCTTTTAAAATTCAACTCATAAAAATTTCCTTTCTCCTCTCCCTTCCCTTCTAAATCCCTCACACCAAATAGACCTTAAAGCTCTATTTGGTTTGAGGAGAGAGGAGGGGAACGGGGGAGGGGAAGGATTTTGCTCCCCTCCTCTTAATTGACACCATTAGAAATTTTGGAAGGGAGGGAAATTTTTTTGAAATTTTCCCCTTCCCCTCCTCAAAACCTCTCCCCCCAAATTGGGGGGATTTGGAAGGAATGTTGAAAATAATTTATGAATGGATTAAAATGCTCATGAAATTTTGGTATTAACCTAAAAGTAGCATTTGCCATTTTTTACTAACATATATAACTATAATTATAAAATATAATTTTAAATTTATATATATAATTATATTAAATTTTATTTATAATTCAGGATATAAAAATATTATTTATAATTAAACTTTATTGTATATCTAATAGAGTTGGAAAAACATCACTTATAACATAAGGGTAAAGTTGTCCATGTGAAAATAATGTCCCTCCCATCCTCTCCTGAACTAAGCAAGGTAACATTAAAATCCCTCCTCTCCCCTTTCTTCTAATTAGGGGTGGAAGTAGGCTAGATTAAGCTAGGCTTTACCTAAATAGGCTTGGGCCTGCAACATAAATTTAAAATATGGGCTTGGGCCTGAGCTTGTATTTAGGCATGATCTTGAGCCTTCAAAAGTCCTAATAAGCTCTGAAGTCTGTTTAAAAGTTTACTTAAAATATAAGTATTTAAATAGTCTTTAAAACCTATGCATCCAAATTCATATATAACTACCTTCACACTTATTTAAAATATTACATTATGTCTTAAAAGCTTAGCATCCATTCTCGTTATAATATAAATGCTTAGTAAGAAAGAGAAAAGAATCTCTAGTGACAACAATTGTTCGAGCAAATAGGAATAAGAAAAACTAATGTCTGCTTACTAATGAGATATATTTTCTAAAATTGACAAATGATAACAAGTAACATGTAAAATTATATTTTATCTCTTTTTCTATTCTCACATAAATTGGGACAAACTTCTCTTGCTAGTATTATAATATTTCATTTGGCATTAAAATAAACTCATATAAATTATTATGCTTTAGTTGATGGCTCAAATCAAGAGAGAGGAAATGAGTTAGCATTGCTATCTCAATCTCGGAGAGAAAAGAGGTGGTGGTTAATGATTAATGCGAAAGCAAGGGTTGAGAGTAATTACGATGAAATGTGAAACTTAGAATTAAGGTTAAGTTAGTAAATTTATACAATTATTTAGATGATTTTATATATTCTTATATTATAATATAAATTTAAAAAGTTAAATACGTTAGACCTATAGGTTTGTAGGCTAGGCCTTATAAAAATAGGCTGACTTATTTATCTAAATAGGTTCGGCAATAGGCCCGAGCCTAAGCCTAACCTATTTACTAAATAGGTTAGACTAAATTTTATGCAAGCTAGGCCGTAGGCCCCTGTCAGGGGTCTGACTTATTTCCATCTTTACTTCTAATTAATCCAAATAAGATAATATTAAAATTCCTCTTATGTCCTCCCTCTCCCCTCCGTTAAAATCCTTCCCATCCCCTCCCTTTTGTTAAACCAAACAGCTCCAAAACAAGAGGGGCAAGGATGTAATTCAGTGACGGATTCGATGCCTACCAATTCACATGTGGCGGTAAGCTGGAGGCACTTGCCGGCTGGGTCCTCTCAAAGCACTATATTTGCGCTCTCAAGTTTAAATTTAAATATGATTGATCTTGATCCTCTCCGTTGCTGACTAACAAAGTGGAAACGTCAGGCAAAACCATTAAAAAAAAAAAAAACAAAGTGGAAACGTATTTCGATTTTATGTGTGTGTTATATAAATCAGAAGCAATTTCAAAATTTGAATACACGAGAGAAACGAAAAGCACAAAAAAGGGAAACGGTTATAGGTATTAAAATGCGGAGAGAGATGAATGGGGTTGGTAGGTGACCTGGTTTTGTTATTAAAACAAAAAAGGAAGAGTAGCTTCTACTTCTACTTCTACTTCTACTTCGCTCTCTACTCTCGTCCCTTCCAATCCACTCCCTCGCGTTCAAACCAAAGCAACCCAACAAAAGCAAACTCTTCCAAAATAAAAAATAGGATAAAAGTAAAAGTAAAGCAAGAATCTTCCAGATCGGAAGGTCATCGTCGTCATTTCCTGCTACCCTCCATCCGGGCGTCCAAGTGTAGATAAACTCACTCACCCAGGAACCCGGCAACTTTCTCTTTTCCTTCTTCCTCCTATTTTTTCATTGTTCTATTTTGTTTCTATTCCCTGCAAACGTCTGAGACTTGGGCCTCCTCACTGTGAAGACTCCAGAGTGAACGGCAATCACTCATCTGCATTATTCATTTCATTTCCTGTGTTGCGACTCCGATTGTTGTTATCTTCACAGCTTTTCCCACTTTTCGCCGGTGTTTAGCGATAACAATGGAGAGGGCCACTCCGGTGAGGAAGCCTCACACTTCCACGGCAGATCTGCTTACTTGGTCCGAAACTCCACCATCCGATTCTCCGGCTCCCGCTTCCGCCGCTTCACGCTCCGCAGCTCGTTCTCACCAGGTGCCTATTTTCCTCATCTTACTCTGAAATCTGAATCTATTCTTTATTCATCCCTGCGCTCTTTTGAGCCTGTTCTTTGCTTTCCCTTTTTTTACTCATTATGGAGGGCTTTTATATTCTGGGCAATTGAGTAATTTGATTTTTTTTTTCTCTGTTTGGTGTCTGGGATGCGATGTTAGCCGTCGGATGGGATCAGTAAGGTGGTGTTTGGAGGTCAGGTGACAGATGAAGAGGTCGAGAGCTTAAATAAACGGTGATATCTGCTTCTCCTGTCTTATCTTATCTACTGTAAAATTTTGAAGATGACCGTAGTCATCTTGGAGCTGCCACGCCATTATTTTCTAACTTAGGACATCATCTAGCTTTACTCTTGGTTTTCAATCTTCTGTGTTCTGGCTATAATTTATCCCTTTTAAAAATCCGACTTCTTTTTGCAGACCGTTTGTCGAGTTGAATATTTCGTTATCGAGATACACAATTTCTTTCCCGTTTTGCCTCTATTCTATTGTTTAAAAAGCTGTCTTTCTCATTTAACGTGCGAAGGGTTCAAATGGACTGTATGCGTTGTTGGACTTCTATGGGCGGATCAAACATTAAACCATCACCCTTGTTTAGTCTTCTGGCAAGTTCATTGGAATTCTATCTTTCAGCCTTTCGCATCCTTTAAAATCATATTGCATTAATCAATGTAAATGCTACCAGATTTTACGTTTCACAAATTAAATCTTACAAATAAGATTGTTACTGCCAACTATTGCCATTTTAGAGAAGTGTAATGGCATTCACATCTGTTGTGTTGTAGTGATATGAAAAATGATTTGCTAAAGGAAGTTCAGAATATGCTCGAGAAAAATGTGGTCAAAGTCACCGCAAACTGTAATTTGATTACCAGTAGCGGTTGCTAATATGTACTACAAAATATCTAAAATAACACAAGAAGATCATGTGGGAATAAATAAATATTTACAAGTCTGGAAGAGCACTTCTTATGGCTTTTGAAGAGCACAGGAAGAAGCACTTTTCAATTTATAGAAGGCATCTTTGTAGGTTTTGCTGTTAGAATTTTTTCTAGTGCAAGCTATTAGAAAAAATGTAAACCATTGCCATAACTTTGTTTGGTATGTTTCCATGTTTATTTATTATCCTTTGGTTTCCAGTGTGATGTGCTGCATCAATATTTCCTTGATTGTAGCACATGTTATTCTAAACGATCTGTATGCAAGTGTGATATCAAGAAAGTTCAATTATAATATTATGAAAGAAATTTTATTCCTTACTATCGTTTCTATATAATTAGGCCAACTCTTTTTTGTGCCTTTTCTTGTTATGGCATCTAAAATATTTCAGCTATTGAATGTCCAGGAAACCTTGTTCCCAGTACAAAATGAAGGAGATAACAGGTAGTGGAATCTTTGCAGCCAACGGGGAAGAGGACGAATCTGAATCAGGCAGTGCCAATCCTCCACCAAATAAAACAGGGGTGCGCATGTACCAGGTATTATTTATTTATTTTACTCTAGAGTATTATATTATTGTGTGGATTTTTTTGGTGATTGTATGATTTTGTGGATTTATTTATCATTTGGTCTTGTAATCTTGATTAACTTGCGCACTAGATTTCTCTTATTCTGTTATTCTCATTGCTTACCGTTGAAAATTTGTAGCAAGCAATTGCTGGGATCAGTCACATCTCCTTTAGTGAGGAGGAGAGTATTTCTCCCAAAAAGCCCGTTACCTTGCCTGAGGTGGCCAAGCAACGTGAGCTAAGTGGAACTCTGGAAAGTGAAGACGCCCAGTTGAAGAAGCAGCTTTCTGATTCAAAGTTCAAAGAGCTCACTGGTCACGACATATTTGCTCCCCCTCCTGAAATTAAACCCCAACCGGTAACTCCTCGCATAATGGAGCTTAGAGGGAGCATAAGCATGGGTGAAGCTTCCCCGCACCAGGTATGCCTCACAATAAGTTGCTAACTTGAATTATCCATGTTATATTGTAAAGATTCTTACATATGTCAGTAATTAGCATAAATCATTAGGCAACTGTTATTTAAGTAGTAGGGGAACTGAAGTTGGCTATGGTTTTGCTACTGAAACGGTGCACGATACAACTTTGAAATCTTGTACAACTTGTTTGCGGGTGTGAAACCATAAGCTGTGTCCTCCATCCATATGGCGATGCAATATTTGTGCGTCTCAAATAACATGTTGGTTGTGATATGGGTTTTCAGGGTGAGGGAGATCAGGGCAATAGCAAGTCTAGTGAAGAACAGATGAAGACAGCAAAAAAGATTTATAACCAGAAGTTTGCGGAGCTTTCAGGGAATGACATCTTCAAGGGTGATGCAGCTCCGCAGTCTGCGGAGAAATCGTTGAGTGCTGCTAAACAGAAGGAGATGAGTGGCAGTAACATTTTTGCTGATGGGAAGGTTGAATCTAGAGACTACCTAGGAGGCGTGAGGAAGCCACCTGGCGGAGAGAGCAGCATCGCATTGGTATAACTTGTTAGGTCTAACTCTCAGTGATTTGTATACCGTCTGGTTTTGCTGAATAGTGGGGATGTGTTATTATATATATTATTTGACCTTGTATCCAGGGTTTGGGCAACTCGTGTCTTAGGTTTCTTAACGTGTTGGCCTAAAAGGGACCAGCTGCTAATTCTTGGGTGAATGTCCATAATCTTATGTTGTCCTCGGTGTCTACTTTCAATGAAGTGATTTGGGTTTTGTTCCTGATCAAGTGATAGCATCCACCCATAAGGATGAGAAGGTGATGCTGGCACAGACTGCTTTTGCTCGCCTTCACCTGTTAATTATAAACATCATGTGGGAAAACTAATCTCTTTTGCCCCTGTAATTTGCATTATTTTTTAAACTGGCCCCGTACTACTAGCAAATCCTTTGAATTCTCCAAATTACTAGCAAGTCTTAGAGGACCTGAAGTAAGAGATTCTAATTGTATAAAGACGCACTTATCCTTACACTCATTCAGTTGTCAATTCATGCTTTGCCAATTGCTTCTCACTTGCCAACCAAAACAAAATTATAAGGTCGTTATGATTCAAAATATGATATATAGTTTAGTTTAGTTTTATATAGTATATTCTAGCACATTAGTTCAAGCATAGAGAAGTGATGGACCATGAATTGACGAGGGACTAGGTAACCTATCATATAATTTAGTTTTGTTTTATATATTCTAGCACATGAGTCTTAGGATGTGTTTGGTTTGAAGGGGTGGGGTGGTGAAATTATAATTTTGGATAAAAAAAGTTTAAAATTTATTCTCTCATTTTTTTTAAAAAAATTTTGAGTTCTCGCTCAAAATTTACTCTCTTATTCCTTTTAAAATTTGGATTCCCATCCAAAATTTAAATACCTTTAATCTAAAAAGATAATTTACCCACCTTCCGTCCCCTCAAACCAAACACACCCTTAATGTGTGGAGTATCAATTGATAAGCAAGGAAAACGGTATTGACAACTGATTTTCGCAACATGTAGTTATAAAAGGGCCATGGTGGAAGCTTATTGGAATGGATCCAAGTGAAAAATCACTTGGGACTACCCGATAGCAGACCAGTTGCAAGGTCGAGGCGAGTGTGTCGTGAGCTCAAATAACCCAACGATATGCGTTGCCCTATTAAATAATTTCGGCCGATCAATTATTCTTAAATTATAAGATAAATTTGAAAATCTCTGGAGTTGAGGGACGTATAATTTATTGGAAGTTAGTAGATAAAAGATGCACAAGACCAACTCACGAATAAGGTAAGCACATTAAACAACAAGCAATTAATTATTAGAAGGGTGAGGGTGGAGGATAATTTAACAATTTTTGTGTCGTATTTTCTCCTGAAAGTTGAATTTGAACAACAATATAAATACAGAATTTTGAAAGAGCGTAACGCAAACCCTTTGTGAGAGTAAATTGACCTTCATTACATATCTGTATGTAATGTAACTTGTAAGTATTTGGAGGCAACAGCCTGGACCTGGTCTCCTGCCCAGAGCTCATCTCTGATCTCTCACTTGCCATTATATCATTCTGGTCCTTAATTTTCAGCGACTTTAATTTGTTTTTCAAATACCAAAATGAATGAAATGAAAAGCAACATGTGGCCCCCGTAAAAATAAATCCTGATCTGTTTAAAAATCACAGACTGTTATCCCCCGATCGCCGGTACTTAAGTCCTTCTCATCAACTGAACATGCCAGCCAATTCAACAGGACTGTGCATCTTTTCCCACCATGCATGTGCAGCTTCCAAGTTGCTTATTTTTTTAAATCTGCTTAATTAAGCTTCTTATGGTGTCATGTGTTTTGTTTGTCTTATCCTTCAAGCCAATATGCTGTGCAATAACACACATACTTAGCTCCCCTCAACTCATCGGATTTCAAAGCACGCAGCAAAGTCAAAAGTCCAAATCATATATTGACTCAACGATCTTTTATTGCTTAGCCGGATACTCAATTATTCAATTTTCTGCTTTGCTTACACACTAGTCTTTTGTTTGCCCTTTATATATATGCAATGAATAATCATGCATAAATTATAGTAAACAGCGGCTTCTGTCATCTACGTTCTAATTCTTTAAAATAACTATGGTTAGATAGACTAAAACAGCTACGTACCTCCTCAACTAATCAATATCACACAGGCTTGCTCTTTTGAATTGAAGGCGACAAGTCGACAACGGCCATCGGGTAGCTAAGATGGTGTATATACCTACTACGGGAAAAAAAATACTTTAATTGGCTCCAAACTTATATCTCAAGTCGTTACAGGTGGATTACCTCAGAAACTAGATAACAAACGAAATAAGTACTAAATTTCAAAGACGAATAGCTTAGAATATGCGGTGTACAACAAGTCACGTACTCCAGCACTCAGAAAACCGTGAAACTTTATTTGGCCGTCATCTATTATTCTATTTAATAAAAAAACTGGCCAGTGAGATAATGGTATGCATTCTTATATTCTGATGAGTAGTATACATAATATATAGTCAAAGTAAACGAAAAAAAAATGTGACGTGACTAATTTAACACGTAACGATCATGTGGGGTGGATAGTAGCATGCATATACTCTCTCTTTTCCTTTGCCAACGCATGCATATGCTATTATTGTGAGAAAGGAGGGTAATTAAATGCGTGAATGAACGTGTTGGAAATTTGAAGCGTGTCGCAAACATTAATTGAAGAGTTGGAAGACAGTTATAAATAAATCAGTTGGGAGAGGAGGCCGTGTGGTGGGGTTAGCGGATTCAAAATGGCGGTCGGAGGCATGACCGTTGAGGCACCTGCCTTTGACGGCAGGATAACGCTCTCCGTCGTCATTACGTGCATCGTCGCCGCCACCAGCGGACTCATATTCGGATATGACATCGGAATTTCAGGTTCAAACCTCTCCTTTCGTTCTAAGATGTTATTGAGATTAGAAGATCAACTAATAATTATTGTGCTGTTGATATTAAAACGCAGGAGGAGTGACTACAATGCCGTCGTTTCTGGAGAAATTCTTCCCCAGCATACTGAGGAAGATGATGAGTACGGACAGAAATATATATTGTGTGTACGACAGTCAGGTATTAACATTATTCACGTCGTCGCTCTACCTGGCCGGTTTAGCGTCTTCACTCACAGCCAGCCGAGTGGCGGCTGCGTTTGGTCGGAGGAACACCTTGATCTTAGGTGGCTTCACCTTTCTTGTTGGCGGTGCCCTTAATGCTGCTTCTGAAAATATTGAAATGCTCATCTTTGGTCGGATCTTCCTTGGTATCGGGGTTGGTTTCACTAATCAGGTAACTAACTAACTTTCACCTATACAAATATGCCCTCCTTTTTCTTGTCTATATATAAAGTCCAAATATACCTACCATTAATTATACTTTCGTGTCTGTAATTTCTTGGAATTTCATATTGTTAAAAGTGAACATTTTAAAATATTCATAAACAAATAATATGCTATTATAAATATTATTATATTTTATGGATGTTCACGACTTCTGGATCAATATTCAAAAAATCTAATTATGATTTTTGCTAATCATTTTATTTTCATTCATGAATTCAAATCATTAAATGCATGAATATTCATATGCATCAAGTGCATCAAGATTCTGGTAAAAAAAGGTGCATCACGGTGATTCATTAACTCTATGAATATGAATATATATCATAAAGCTGGCAGAGATGCAATATAATCCGAAGGCGTATTTTGTCCTGCCATAATATTATATTTTTCAATGGACATAAATATAATATTAGACGAAACTTATATTAATTTCCTTATATTTATTATATTAAGTTTTCCAAACATAAATGATCGTGTGTCTTATTTTTTTATGAGTTTATAGTTAAATTAAATAATAATAATAATTAAAAAATAGAACACATATTCATATATATATTTATATATTTAGACTTGACCTAAATATTATCTTATAAACAAATATTTAATAAGATGACATCAAATCATGGTGAAAAAAAATAAGACGACATCAAATTGTAAAGAAATTTATATCTCATTGAATAATATATACGGACAAGAGTTAAGAAAGGAATTTGTGATGGATGAGGGAACAGGCGGCACCAGTATATTTATCGGAGGTGGCTCCGGCGAAGTGGCGGGGGGCATTTAACTCGGGCTTCCAATTCTTTCTGAGTCTGGGGGTGTTGGTCGCCGGCTGCATTAACTATGGATCGGCCAAACACCCTTGGGGCTGGCGGCTTTCCCTCGGGCTGGCCATAGTGCCGGCCGCCATCATGGCCGCCGGCGCCCTCCTCATATCAGACTCTCCCAGCAGCTTAGTCCAACGAAACAAGATCGACCAAGCCAGAAAAGCTCTGCTCAGAGTCAGAGGCTCCGATACAGATGTCCAACCAGAACTAGAGGAACTCATCAAGTGGTCCCAAGTCTCAAAAGCCAACCAGCAAGAGCCTTTTGTATCCATTTTTCGTAGGCAGTATCGACCTCACTTAGTCATGGCCATTGCCATCCCCTTTTTCCAGCAGCTCACCGGCATCAACATCGTCGCTTTTTACTCACCCAACCTCTTCCAGTCCGTGGGTTTCGGGAACGACGCCGCTTTACTCTCCGCCATCATATTAGGAGCCGTTAACCTCGGCTCCGTCCTCGTCTCCACCACTATCGTGGATCGCTTTGGTCGGAGATTCCTGTTCATAGCAGGGGGCATTCAGATGCTTGTCTTTGAGGTAAATAAATTACAAGTAGAGGACTTTGTAACTACAACTATATCACCTAATTGTACTATTTGCTAACTAATCAGTACGAGCTTGCAAATGTTATTGTGAAGATTGCGGTGGCAATTGTGCTTGCGACGACTACGGGGACTCACGGGGCAGAGGAATTGTCGAAGGGGAGAGCTGTATTGGTGTTGGTGTTTATGTGCATGTACGCTATTGGTTTTGGCTGGTCATGGGGACCGTTGACGTGGCTGATTCCGAGTGAAATATTCCCGCTACAGATAAGAACAACTGGGCAGAGCATAAGCATAGCCGTCAACTTCTTGACCACATTTATTTTGTCACAGACGTTCTTGACCATGTTGTGCCACTTCAAGTTCGGAGTTTTCTTATTCTACGGCGGTTGGATCTTAGTGATGACCATCTTTATTATATTCTTCGTTCCCGAGACCAAAGGAATCCCTCTGGACTCTGTGTTTACTGTGTGGGAGAAACACTGGTACTGGCGCCGCTTCGTTTCAACGTCGGAAATCAAACCCTCACCATAGCTCATTGTCGTCATCTATATATACACCTCAGGCCTCGTGTTTTGATGCATTGTTAAGATAAGATTTCTCTTTTCCTGTTTTGTGGCTAAGGTAGTTAGTTGTTTGTGTAAAATTAATTTCCACCACCATATAAATATTATAAATTTGAATCAATTGTATTGATCCCTGACTATGTATGGATGTAAAATATGGATGGTAAAAAAAAAAAACGTATTGATGTAAAATGAGCGCGCAGTTTAGCATCTAATTAAATGACTTCCTGTTGGACCAGGCTGACCCACACGCAGTGTGAGAGTTGTTGTAAGATATCTAATTAAAACTGTTTACGAAATGAGCCTTGAGCGTAGCCCAATTACCGTGAATAGTTGTAACTTGGTTTAGTTACTTAAAAGAATAGTTGGTAAGTGGCTTAGACTTGTTTTTTTTTT
Source organism: Inga leiocalycina (assembly GCA_963242795.1). NCBI lineage: Eukaryota > Viridiplantae > Streptophyta > Magnoliopsida > Fabales > Fabaceae > Inga > Inga leiocalycina. Next base: position 3,834,291 of record OY725326.1, read on the forward strand.
TATACCATAAGTGGCTTAGGGCCTTGGACTTTAAATACGAGTATTACGATTGTACTCATCAGAAACGAATTATTAATTAGATCAAACGACATTGATTCAGAATCGTCTTCTTTGTCCTCTGCTTAACCCCTCTTCTTTGCACTACAGATTCCTGCTCCCTCTTTCATTTGAAATCCACGAATGAAAAATAAAATACTTACATACATATAAGTTCAGCGGGGTCCTGAGCTGAACACCAAAATGTGTAAGAAGTTGATGGTATTTATAATCCATAAATGTGAGGTAGAAAAAAACTTGTGGAAAATAAATTAGAAAAAAGTACGCTGCATCTGTCTCTTCCATCGTACAGTGGCATGAATGAACCCCAGAATTAAAAGCAGCGCAGAGGCTCCTCCTCCTCCTTCACAATAACTTCTGAAATCTACGCCACCAACCGGACTGTGAACTCATGAACCTTGCCAGGCAAGTAATTCTGCAACTAAAACAGGCGGGACCCTCCTTGCTTCTGAGCCTCTAGCCCTCCCCCTATCATGATCATGGACAGAATAGAAACCTATCCAACGTTACTTCATCAATCCTTGTACTTCTTTCCAGTCATTCAAATCTTCCTCTCGATCTTCAAAATCCTACTCCATTTTTACGTATACACTCTTACATGTCATTATAGCGTGTTCTTCGCATCACACTCCCCAGCTACTTCCCAAAAAAAAAATATATATATATATATATATATCAAACCCAACACGCTTATGTATAAAGTTGATGATATTGTGTTTTATCCAATTGAAATGTTAAACTAAAATTTGATTTCTATATAATGTATACGATACTGTTTTTAACATCACGACACACACAGCTGTTAAGAAAAAGGATAACATTCAGCGGTAAAAGACCCTTTAATTAGGCCCTGATCAGCAGCTGCCACTGATTTTCCGCTTGTCTTTCAGCCCACACTCGACCTGCTCATATTATTATCAAATATATACTATTAATTAAATCTAAATCTTGTATTTCAACAGTGGTTGGTTCTAATCAATCCACACGGTATGTTTAACTCGTAACAAACAGTGGTTAGAAACGGCAATGAGTCAATTGTGCACGTCATATTCAAAAACATTAAAATATGGAATAGTAGACAGTTAGTCATCTCTTATTAATCTTCATCAATTGATTCATGCTCTGCAGTTTTTGTTGTGCAATTCATTGCTGTTGCAAATTCCCCACGCCTTCATTCCTCACCCCATGCAGTTTTAATAAAACCACTTTTTTTTTTTTTTACAAAAAATCAACTTAGGAAATAGGAGCTTCTTATTTCCATGCACCGTGAGATTACTTCTAATATATTTCTTATTTTATCTTTTCTTTTAATTTGTACTGCATGGTTCGGATGTCATTCCAATTTCATATCTTAAGCATAGCGTGCGTGTTTTTTTTGTTTGCCAGCATATTGTGTTTTGATTTGCGTATAACAAACTGTGATTATGACCTTAACATAAAAAAGTCCCAAGTAATTTGATTTAATTTGTTCGCAATATTATTTTTTAGCACATACCTTATTAAGCGCTAACCTCCCAACGTAACATTCAATCTGTTGCAATAAAGTACTGATTTTAATTGGCCTTCAAGAATTGGTAATATCAAGTTATATATTTGTTTTTTTTGAAAAGTTTCTTATTTATTCAATGATTAATTGCAAAAATATATTATAAATATTAATTGTTTTAATTTCATATCTTAACTGTACAAGAGAATATCGTGTTTTAATTTGTCCCAGCATGATTTCCATCTAATATATTTATAATTTAAATGTCTTTATTCTCCTAAATGCGTCCTTGAGTTTTTTCAATTACTTCTGACTTCGTTTACACCTTCATTTTGGTGACGTGTATTAATTTTAAGTTAATACTAAAATATTTAAAAAGGGTTGTTGTCATTAAAAAAATATCAATTATAAACAGTAATTTAGCCTTTTAAATTATTAACAACTTCCATGTGATTGGATTTGGTATACCAATAAACTATTTATCTAACTGATTCCTACTTAAGCGATGACCTCCCATAGGATCAACATTGAATTATTTTCTTGATATTTGACTGTGTTTTAAAAGTTTTTGAGAAATTGCTAATTTATTATAAGCAAGGATTGGTGTATCCAAACAGTAGTTGGGCCAACTACTCATTCCATCTGGTGTGCGTATTCACTAATAAGACAGTATGGCGGTCATTGAACTCAGGGCCCTCCGCAAAAGGTTGGTGAAGAGAGGGAACTCAACTACGTCCCGCCTCAAGAAGAAGCTCCTTAAGCACAGATATGGCTAGGAGACCCCTGAATTCAATGATGAAGTAACGGGTATTCCTTATTAATTTATTGATTTAGATTAGTATGAGTATGAATTATTAATGATTTGAGACTGAACTTGATTAAAATGAATTAATATAGTAAAGGTCAATAGTGGACCTTTTTTTTTGGGAGATTTTGAAGCTTTTTTATAAAAATAAGAAAAGATATAAAACTCAATCTATATTCAATCTCCTAAAAAGATGGTTTTAGTTAATCTTAAATTTGGATGCTGATAACTCCTCATTTCATGGATATAAATATTTTTATTCATTATTATTTTTTGATAAAAAATATTTAAATGTATAAATTAGATAACCAATGTAGTCTATAGAAAGATATTTTAAAAATTTGATATAGAATGAATAAATTCAAAAATACATTGCATTGTTTAATGCAAGTGTAGAAAATATAACTCCGTATAACATAAAGGGTCTTTTGTCTGGTTATTTAATATTTACTGCGATTTCAGTTTATTGACAAGCCTGGGATCGCGTGCGGAAATTAAAACTGATGTCTTTTCTTCACCAAGAATAGAAAAACTGATGTCTTTATTGTTGTTGTTTCCTTAAATTAAAACTGATGGTATGTTTTAGTTTAACGATAAAGGCCCCAAATCTTGATCCGGGAAGATCATAGTACTTGTGGCTTGACGAAATATGCAATGGTGCGCCTCGCAATTAAATTCATAAAACGTGATCGGTTGTGATAATTATGATCAGATTGTTGCTCTAATTAATTTAAATTTATTGATTTGATTCGAGCAAGCTCTTTAATAATCCTAAAACGATAGGAATCTATTTCCTCTTTCTAATTTTAATAAAGAGCGCAACTTGCTTTGAACAAGGCACCGCAACAATTATAATGCCCTATCCATATATCGAAGAATTAATTATGCATGGACACACAGACAAGGACGCTGCTATATGAAATAATCATCAGAATAAGTTCATGACAAGACAATACATTCACACGGAACAATCAAGATTAATATATAGAATTAAGGATCCCTTCATACATCCTTCTTCAGAAACAACTTTAAATTATATAAATAGTATCTCTGTAGATCTATTTTGTGCAGAAGTGGTAGCCAGTACGTTGGTAAATCTATATATCTACCGCAAAGAGGCGTTAATAAATCATCCGGTGTTGAGGATTGATTGCATATATAATTAATACGATCGATGATGTTCAGATAAATCTGGGATGAAAAAAAGCTCTATGGGTCTTTAAGTGCTTGAACAGTGTAGTACATATAGTCTGCAAAGGGGTGTTAATGAAAGCCAAGGTAGAGTATTAGATATTCTGACAGTTTAATAATGTGTGGGAAGTAATTTGAGAGTGGAAGAAAGAGAGGGGAACATAAATGAAGGGAAGGAAAGGTGGGTTGGGGGCATTTAACGGGAGAAACCTACCGGTGAGAGCGACGAAGAGAAGAGAGAGCAAGGTTGTTTTTAAGTTGGTCATCGTTGAAGTGTGCATTTAAGTGAATTCAAGGTGGTTTAATGAAGGCAGGTAGACTTTACTTGAAATCCAACTCTCTATCTCTCACTCACTGCCTTTAATAGCTTGGTAGTTGGCAACCCTTCCTCTCTTGCAATTGGATTTCTTCCCTTTCAATTTTTTATAATCCATACTTTTCCTCTTTCTCTAACCTGTCTTCTCTTCTTGTCTTTCTCTCTTTCGTGGTCATTGAGTAATTCCCCTGCCGCCCTTTAATTCATTTGCCTTCCACACTCTTTGGGTAACATCTTCATTCACGATGTAAGACCGTAAGCAAGAGAAGGATTGCTATAAAATTCGCTTTCCAAGTTGCTGCCCGTTTCGCCTCCTTTATTCCATTTAGTTTTGATGGGCGACATTTGGCTAAGAATTGCAAGAACCCTGCAGGAGACATTAATTTGCTATGTTCTAAATTACAGGAATAATAATCTACATGCATCTTATAGGGTAGTTTATCTCCAAACACAATCAAATTGAATCTTCGTTGAAAAATGAATACATGCTCCGCAGAACACTAGAACTCATGCAGACAGTGCATTGATCCCATATGATGACACCCAAAGGCCTGCAAAGAGCACTTTCTAATTCGAGCTGGTGAATCTATAAATAATAGAAATGATTGCTTTATGTGTAAGGTGAGTGGATTATCATAGTTTTATATGGCTGCTCTCCAGATTGAAATAAATATCAGTGGGGAATGACTTTAAAAAGTGATATGGTATTACATATTCATATGAAACGGCTATCAGGTAATTGATGAAGGACTGTTTCGCGAGTTGAACGGTCAAGAAAGCAGAATTGATTAACACTGTGGGGGAATGAAGAAAATGCAGATGAGTGGTGTTTTAAGAGATTTAATTTAGGAGATAGAAGGAGCAATAAATATGGGCTTATGCTTTTGGTAACTCGTAGGACTTGGTGTGGATCTGATAATGATATAAACGGCTGAGGGTGTTGAGAGGCTTTAAAGCATAGTAGTTCTGGAGTGTTTAATACATGCATGTATAGGTCACCCTATGGGGGTGTTTGTTTTGTGGGTGTTGAGAGCTTTAAAGATTTTAGTTTTTTGAGTGACCCAATTGAGGAAGTTGGAGTTATTATCCACATTAAAGAACCTTTGGCATTCAAGACCTTCCTTCAACTGTATACAGAACCCAATATTAATGACCCAAGCATTCCCCTCTCCTCCTTCTCTTCCACCGCCTTTCTTAACTACCATAACTCCTCTCACCGGCTTGGCTTCGTACTACTATACACCATGCCTTGTCTACAGCAAGCCATATTAATATAGTGCCACTATTACAGACACATAATATGCTACCGATGGTTGTGCTGCTAGATTCTTTGGATTCACTATGAGGCAACTTTATATTATAGTGATTGGAAATACTACTATTTGACCAATGATCCATGTTAGATAGAAATTCACATCTAACACTTTAGGTGCAATAAGACTTTGGCCTTGGAGTTGTGTGGTTATTAATTGAAGAGGAGCCAACTTAGAAAAGCACGTCATGCATAGGTAGGCAAGCAATAACTTCTATTTCCGTCTTCAAGTTTTGCCCCCCAATTATAGACTACGAGTATTTCTCCTTTTTGCGGTTAAAACAGTGCTAGCACCTCATCCTCCCTATATAACCACCTCAACCTTGTTGGATATTTGGACGCGCCCAGTGGTGAAAACCCTTCTAGCTCATGAATTCAATGGTTTCCTTTCATACTTCTCTCCCCGACGCTCCACCTTCTGCTGAATTCGAAGCTTCTTCAAACAAGAGGAAGTGGGAAGAGCCTCCACTTGCTAAAGATTTTCTCAGGGATCAAACCAAAGCAGATCACAGGAGATCCATCTTCGGTATAGAGCTTCACCTCGAGACCCCTTTACCTTCAGATAAACGGCAACAATACCTCAGTATTCAGGTATATAAACTTTCATATATATAGCCACACACACACACACATAAGCTACATATATATGGTGGTTCGCCCAAGTGTATAATCTTGTTTGATCGTGCAGACAGGGCAGATACATAACTCAAAGATGGGTAAGAAATCAGCAGAGGATCGGAAGAGGAGCCCTGATCAGCCTGAACCGCCGTCTCCTGCGGGGCACATGAGCCTAGACCTTGGGCTTAACATAACATGTGAATCCCCAAGGAATAAACACGGAGGCAGTTATGGTGTAAATGAGAAGCAGAATCGCAGTTCCTATGGGATTTTGAATGAACACGATCTGTTTGTTGAATCGAGAAAGGAGGATAAGAAGGGTTCGGGTGGGTTAACTGGTTCTCCCTCGTGGTTGTCATCGGAGGTGGATCACAGAGAGATGGTCGCAACGGTGTGCATGCGGTGCCACATGTTGGTGATGCTCTGTAAGTCGTCCCCTGCCTGCCCTAACTGCAAATTCATGCATCCACCCGACCAAAACCCGTCAACGTTCTTGAAGAAGAGATGCACGCAGCCTCTTGTGCTAGTTCATAAGAAACGTGCAGATACTGGTTTAGATTTTTAGCTCTAGCTAGCGTCGTCTTTTATTTCTCTGGTGAATACCCAAGTTTGTGTAAGCCGCTGTAAGTTGAAATTAGTAGTGGAGATGATCAGGGTTATTCTACCTTTACCAGAATATTGGCTGTTCAAACAAGGGTCACCGGTAATATATATATATATATATATATATATCAAGCTTCTTCTAACCTTGTACTTAATGATATATGTATGATCTAGAAGCGTTTACGTTGGCGGATGATAGTAAAATTTCGGCAGTCTATTAGTGACTGACACTTAGCAACAGCACCAGTTTCCTGTATCATACTTCACTCACAATTACAGCTTGTTTCTTCCCATTATGTGAAAAAATAACCGGTTTCCTTTCTTGTGACGTTAAACACCTAGATGCCCCTTGGGAGGGCAACTTTGAAAAAACTACAGGGCAACGATTGTTGATTCTCTTTGAATCACGTTCTTGGTCGTATCAGTTATCATAGTTTTCATGTGTCAATGTTATAATATTTAAGGAAACCTAACTAAACCAGAAGAGACTGCTTATATAGTTGGCCTTTCCTGGTGGGAGTATTACTTTGATGAGAACCTCATTCATTCATGCAGCATTCAGGGAAATGCTGAGAAGATTCACTTAACTCAGAAATGGTTGGAGGGAGAGGTGAATGAGGAGTTATTTCTAGTGAATGGCAAACCAAAACTCTCAAATCAACCTTGTTAATTATAAATTGTGAGAGAAGGGATAACGCTTGCTTGTGAAATGAGCATGAGTAATAAGAGTAAGATGATCGATCGGTTCACGTCTCTCCCACCAAAATTAAAGGCGATCGAGAAGTGAGAGAACATATTGGTATATGATGACAGAAAGACCTGCACACATGCCTATCGCATTAATTAGCTTACGTTTTTGGTGTCTTTCCCCCACATTAAATGCATATTGCTTGTTAATATGTCTGCGGTCTGCCCTCGCCTTCCTCTACTCTCATTTCTCCCTTAATTCCAAGAATAACGGGAGGATATTGCAAATGATAAATCAATTAATTTTGACAAAATCCTGATCCACCTAAAAAACATGGTAATTTTGATAGAACTACTGTACTCCCTCCCATTCATTTTATAAGTAACTTTCTTGCTTTTTTAATTAATCTTTTTTATAAACAGCTTTTTTCCTTCTTATATATTAAAATTTAAACTATTTTTTTTTATACCCTTATTAAATATACATCTTTATATTAATTATCCTCCGCTCACTACTAATTTTCTTACTTTTTTTTTTGCTAACTCACAACTAATTCTCTTACATTTATTTATTTATTACATATTTTCTCTCATATTTTATATCCATACTCTCTCGTATTTTTTATTCATCCTCTCTCCTATGTCTTTTCATAAATAGGAGTATATTGAAATATGATATTTTTGACACATTTATTGTTTTTAACTAATCTTAAGCACCCATTCCTTTTGTACAATAAGAATAAAAATTATGGGTTAAGGTACTTAAATAACCATGAACTATTTTTAAAAGTGTTAAAATAATCATGAACTATTTTTTAGAGCAAAAGTAACTATGAACTATGTAAAATGGAGTAAAATCGTTAAAACCCTTAAAATAAAAAACGTTGACCATTAATTATAATATTGAAGTGTGTGTTGACCGTTAACGATTTTATTCCATTTTACATAGTTCATAATTATGTTTGTTCTAAAAAATAGTTCATGATTATTTTAACATTTTTAAAAATAATTCATAATTATTTAAGCACTTTAACCCAAAAATTATTTATCGAAAGGAAGAAAGTTCTTTCTGAATGTTGAAACGACCAAGTCAGTTTCATTTATGGAGTGCTTCGTCTACTGAGGTGCTCTGTACAATGCTAGCAAAAAATTAGTACTCGTGGTAAATATTACTGTGAAATTTCTTATTTGTTTTATTGAAACCTTCCATTTAATTTTGACTGAAATAACTTTTGTTTCAGAATAATTTATGTATTTAAAAAAAAAAGCATAGAATCAATATAAAGTCGGGAAACTAGAAATTTATATCGTTTTTACAATGTTTTTGTTTTCAGTCAATCTCCTCGTTGCAATCCATTTGCCATAAAGTAACTCCAACAGTTCTTGTATCGTGATTTCATTACCTCCCTGGACTTTTCAAAAAAACAAACAAGAAAGAAATTCTACCTGAGTTCTGAATGACCCCTATATTAATTTTGCATTACATGAAAATCTAAAATAACGGTCAAACAAAATGAAAGAGCTCACATACAAAACTTTATTCAATTTCTTTGAAATAATGTAAATATTTGTTATCGATCTAAACTATATATAAAATCTTCTAATGCACATAATTACTTTACGTATTTGGCCAAAAAATTAATTACTTCATATTTAATTTTAATATAATATAAGTCATTTTTTAAATAATGTATTTATGTTATAAAATAAAAAATTAGTATGTACTGTAAATTTTAACCAATTTTTGTGGAGTTTTTCAACAATTTCATCAAAACACTAGGCGAGTGTCTGAGAAACCACAAAACTGTGGTTTAACATTTTAGTGCGCGAAAGTGTCGTTTCCATGAGGTGCCTGGGCGGGAATGTCAGTAGGTCTTTACAAAACCGAGAAACGGCTTCCTCCCGGCAAATTGAATGAAAACGTAAAATTGGGGAAAGAAAGAAGAGAGGGCGAGATGGAAAACGAAGACAGGGATCTGAAATCGCAAATGACAATGCGCCGCTGTGCAAAAGCTGCTCTCCTCCTTTCCAACCTGAAATCACTCCCCAGCCACACCCTGGATGATAACGAGGTCCAATTTTGAAATCACTCTTCCATTTCCTTGTTTCCTTCAGATTCGCACATTTTAATTGGTCGCCTTCTTGTTTCTCTGACTCCGAGTTTTGTTTCTTAAGATGTTAAGGAGAGAAATCGAAGATCTGAAGGTTCAACTGGCAAAGCAGCGTTTGATCAACAAGAGAATCAAGCTCTGCGCCCTTTCCGAGTTAATTGTCCAACTCATCTTGATGCTGTCTCTTTTGACTTTCTTTTCGATGCTTGTCCTGAAAACTCGTTGAAGAACTCTATCAATCTGTGTTCATTTACGTGCATTTCCTGATCAGCTTGTAGTTAGACTCTCTAGTTTATTTGTGCATGCCGGATAGATGACTCGACCTTCGCCTTCTGCTGCTGATGCTGTTGTATCTTGAGCTGCCAACAAAAATTGATTACGGTTAGTTGAAATTAATAACTATAGAGAATTTTATTTCAAATATCGTTGGGGCTTGGAGCATTCGAGGAAGATAATGAGCAGCGCAATTTAGAGACGATAGTTTTACTCATTACTATTACCTTTTTTCCCCGGAATTACCTGGACCTATTACCCTTGCATTCAATGCAGTTGAAGATCAAGTTAAAAATAATCGAACGCGTTTGCCTAGTTCAACAGTGATTAATTAAGCATGTTTGGGGTGGCTTTCAAAGAGTTTATTAGTATTTTCACATAAATCGAGATAAAACTCCTCTCACATACTTACTTCGGATACCGTAAATCACAATTAAAAAGTTGTTTTTTAAGGCTCCAATCGTTATTCCAAACAATTACCAACTTAACATTGAATTTAGAATTTATATGTATGGAGTATTATGACTTTGTTCATATGCCATCTTGATTCCTCTGAAGTTATATTTCTCCTGGACACTTTCCTCCTAACAGATTACTGCTCCTCCCTCTGCTCCAAAATATAAAAAATTAATCTAATGGGAACTGAGAGAAGGCATTTAATTCATTAAATTTGTTTCAAATTGGCAAAAAAAAAAAAAGAAAATCAATTTTACTCATCATTAAATCTGTCTTACCCCTCTTCTCTTTCTCACTATTAAACGAGTAGCTCCAATAAATAAGAGTAGCATCAAAATATGGAATTAGTAACCCTCTCTAAGTACCTTATATAGTGTGCGTTTGGAATGGCTTATTTTTGTCCAAAACGTGCTTATAATTCGTGATTCACGGTATACGAGGTAAGTATACCAGAGGAGTTTTTTCTCGGCTTGCGTAATAAGTGCGTTTTGACTGTTCAAAACGCTGACACAAACACACACATAGACAACAGTATTTGTTTTTTCACAAAGGCAACCTGTATTTTGGACCAAGAAGGATTGCTCCAAATTTTAAGGTATAATTTTATGTCTTTCCAATAATAATTCTGTTAGATGGTGTTAGACTGTTAGATGGAGAGTGTTAAATGGTATTAAGATTTTAAACCGTATGAGTCTATGACATTAAATGGAGGACAAAACTTGAAAAAAAAAAAAAGCACAGTAGATAGATTTTGCCTTCCTCTATATATTTTTGCAAATAAATAGGGAAAGAGGAAGTATGATTGTAACCTTTCTTGTGAAGTTATAATGGATAAACAGTTTTCATTCAAAAAAAAAAAAAAAAAAACTCTGGCTAACTATATTTGTGGCCTGCAAATTTAAAACAAAATAAAACATTGCACATGATCTGGTATGAACAGGAATGGTACGAGAGCATCGATTTTGATTGTATGTATATATGATCATATAAATTTAGTTTCTTTTTAAAGTGAACACAAATACTTCCTCCAGTCCTTTGTACATGCCATTGATGATTCTCATGGAATGGTCCATTCCAGTGTATGATGGAATTAGCAAAATCCAAGAGGACCCATGGGATTAAAAATCCATTGCTGGTAATGTAAATACTGTGAGCAGACTGACCTTCACTGCTTCTCAAATTGTCTGAAGAGAGCCACAACCGTCTCTCCATCTTAGAAACAACCACTAAGGTAAATGGATCAGGCTGGCTCCTAATTATTTTTATATTTATATTTTAAAATTAATATATGAATATAAATTTATAATACTTTACTAATCATAATAATATATTATATTCATGATTTAAGTCAAAATTATTCATTTATTTGACAAAAAGATTTGATCATTTGAATGTACGTTTTCTTTTTCAAGTAATTTCATTCCTTGATGTGTTGAAAAATGCAAAATGAATTTTGGTTGACGAGTCCCTATCTAATATTTGTGCTGTAATGATATTTTAACCATTTAAATATGGTTTAGACATTTTAAATCTAAATTTTTAACATTTATTTTTTAAATGATAAATTTTAGTTTTTTTTTTAAAAAAGTGACCCTTACAAATTACTTTTATTTAAATATAATATTCTACTTAATAAAATAAAGTTTTAATTTAGCATATTTTGATTTGGGATGATCAACCATGTTCAGCGACTAACGAGCACGGGATAATTCCATTGGGCGGAACCAGCCAAAAGAAAAAGGAAAAGAGCTAAGGTACTGTTGCTCAACGAGCATGGGACAGTAGTTGACTAGTTGTTTCTACATTATTTGAAAGAAGGACGAGTATAACTTTATCGCGGGGGAAATCTACTATGCTCGGCGATGAGAGCAAAGTGTTATGCCCCATTATCGCCCTGCATGCTGTGACTCTCAGCTCCACACACTGCATCCTCCATTTCCATTTGTTTTCTTGAGAAATGTCTCATGCCTTTGCACTCAATAGCCCTAGAAATACCACCTCCAATAAATTCCACTGCTAGCTCTTCTTTATTCGGAAAATGCCACCGCTGGATTTATGTTTCTCACAGGAACAATCTTGCCCTCCGATTTTGTTCAAATTTAATTGCGATGCCGCCTCGTTCAATGGAGGCGGCTTGTTTCTCGAACCCACGGTTCCTGATTCGTTTACCCGTTTGATTTCGTCTAGAATCCCTCCCGGTACTGCTTCTTGTTCGGTTTCTTCTACATACCATTACCAGCAACCTGTAGTTTTTGGAGGTTTCCGGAGACCAAGGAGGACCTCGGCTACGGTTGGTGGTTGGTTTTTGTCGGCGAGCTTGAGAGGAGGTAAATTTGTTGCGTACCCCAAGGTAGATGAGGTACAAAATGGAGACGAGAGCTCCGAGAATGCTGCTTCGTGTGCCAACACAATTGCTGAGCAAGGAACGTCACAGAAGGTTAGGGTGCGGGGCGGCAGTGCTATGAACACCACCAAGCATCTATGGGCTGGTGCTATAGCTGCCATGGTTTCTAGGTATATTTTTTGCAGTGTTCTTATCTTAAAAGCGGTCATGCGCCGTACGACTACGTTTCTTTTCCCTCTAGCGTTGTTTTTAATCTGGTGATTTGCTTACAGTGATATTTTCTATGCTCTTGTTTATCACACATTGCTTCGAATTTTCTGTGGCGCAACCCTTTAGAAGGATATATCACCCTTTACAAGTGTAAAGCAGCTTTATTTTGAAGAAATTGAGATATGCATATTGATGCAGAAAATGAATAAAATGATTGGTATAGACGGACCAATTCTTGTCACTGAGGCCCTATGCTTTTAGTGACACACATGGATCAATGATCTTCACATGATATTGCATGCTCTGCCGGACTGATGTTCTGTACTTAATTAACCGATGATGTTATAACAATATCTTCCAGCATTATATATGGTTTGAGACCATCACTTTTTACTCGAATTTGGATCTAATGTAGCAACAGCGATGAAACACCTACATAATTTGTAGCAGATGCCAATCAAATATACTTTTTTTAACAAACAATAAAGTAATGAACTTTTCCCCATTGTCAATTGTAGTGAATTTCAGTTAACGCCATCAATTGCTTTACATTTTCAACATTGCATTTGTTTAACCCATTTGAATGTCTACTTTTTGCATAACTTTCTTTCCCTTTTATAACAAAGCATTTGCCTTTATCAGAACTTGTGTTGCTCCGCTTGAAAGACTTAAGCTGGAATACATTGTTCGTGGTGAACAGAGGAATATTTTTGAGCTTATTAAAACAATTGCAGCTTCTCAAGGATTGAGAGGCTTTTGGAAGGGGAACCTTATTAATATTCTCCGAACAGCTCCATTCAAAGCTGTTAATTTTTGTGCTTATGATACATACAGAAAGCAGTTACTCAGATTGTCAGGAAATGAGGAAACTACCAATTTTGAGAGGTTTATTGCAGGTGCTGCTGCTGGAATCACTGCTACCATTATTTGCCTACCACTTGATACTGTATGTGGAAATCTTAAAATATGATCTTTGTTTTTTCTTTCAATGCCTCAACCAAAGCAACACACACATATTCCATTATGCTTTAATATTGATTAATCTGGGAATTCCTTATTGATGGTTTGCTCAACCAGTTGACTTTCTACTATTGCAAATTTCTAGTGCTGATCGGTTTCTAAGGCTGAAACAGATCAGCGGCTATCAACGTGTTCAATATCCATCTGGTCTCCAGGTCTTGGTTTGAATGATTGTTGAAATAACTAAGCGATTTTAACATTTCCTGGTTAAGCAAACATGGTTACTTCATTCAAAAGATGAATGGTGCTTGTCAACTATATGTACCTTTCAGGGCTGAATGCTTCCATTAAGAGTGGTGATTTGAACATGTTTTGGCTAGTTAAACACGTTAACTTTTGTCCCAGTTCCATTTGCTTGTAGGATTCAGCTGTAGAGTAGGATAAATCACTTTGTGTCAAACACTTATTCTTTACATCGTGAATAGGAAGAATGCTTAAATCCTTAAAGTTGCTATTTGAAAATAAGAAATCTTGAAAAATTTTGTTTGTTAGAAGTTTCCTCGCAATCCCTTGATAGAGTCCTATTCACACTGTAAGCTGGGCCTTGCTTTAAAGTGGTTCTTGTAAGCTTTTATTGATTCATGAAGATATAGGGTCACCACAATAAAGAACGTGGAAGGAAATTGTTGGGAGCTTATCTGTTGTTCTGATGTTATTATTTTGAAAAAGAATAAGAAGTAAACTGTTTTTCCTGTATTGCTGGTTTGATCTTCTCTCTTCCTGTCCAGCTTACAGTGTGAATAGAACTCTATGAATGCATTGCCAGGAAACTTTTAACAAACAAACTTTTTCAAGATTTCTTATTTTCAAATAGGGAACAAGTGATAACATGAATGCATAAAATGTGTGCATTTTTTATTCTGCCATGGAAAAAATGGTGCATCATCGTTTCTCTTTGTTTGCTTCAACTTCATTGCGAGCTCCCAATGCAAGTATAATAAAGTAGGTCTTCTAGTGAATCAAATTGTATGTATTTAATTATTTTGCTCCGTAATTACTAGGAAGTCTGAACTATCTAATGTCTTTTAGATTCGAACCAAGATAGTGGCACCTGGTGGGGAAGCCTTGGGTGGTGTAATTGGAGCTTTCCGCTACATGATTCACACTGAAGGGTTCTTTTCTCTTTACAAGGGTTTAGTGCCCTCGATTATAAGTATGGCTCCTTCTGGAGCAGTTTTCTATGGAGTATATGATATACTGAAGTCTGCATATCTGCATTCGCCCGAAGGAATGAAAAGAATCCAGAACATGCATAAACAGGGGCAGGAATTGAATGCCTTAGACCAGCTTGAGTTGGGGCCAATAAGGACACTACTGTATGGGGCTATTGCTGGAGCTTGTGCTGAGGCTGCTACCTACCCGTTTGAAGTGGTAAGGAGGCAGCTTCAAATGCAAGTCCAATCCGCAAAATTAAGCTCGTTAGCAACTTGTATCAAGATTGTTGAGCGAGGAGGAATTGCAGCCCTCTATACTGGACTTATTCCCAGCTTATTACAGGCATGCATTTCTTAACTTCTGAATCTCTCTCCCTTTTTTCTTTCATTGGTCTTCGTAAATTTAGCTGTCTGGATACCTAATTAATACTTAAAAGAATTAAGATGATCGTGCACCAGGGTCCAGTTCATTCATAGAATATTATTTGTTGGACTGTAAGTTGTTCAGTTCTCTA
The DNA here is from genome assembly GCA_963242795.1 of Inga leiocalycina. Taxonomy (NCBI): domain Eukaryota; kingdom Viridiplantae; phylum Streptophyta; class Magnoliopsida; order Fabales; family Fabaceae; genus Inga; species Inga leiocalycina. The sequence continues at coordinate 3,849,449 of OY725326.1, forward strand.
TTGTGGACAATTTAGATTGTGGTACTTATATCATCATGTTTCTAATGATTCTCATTTTCTTCTTCTGCTTCTTGTTTTTTAGGTGACTTAATGATTCTCATTCTAAATTAGATCGTGTTTTGATGTAGGGATCATTGATCACAATATGGCAATGCTTCTGTCTGTCTGTCTTTCTTTTCTTTGTTTGTTTGTTTGTTTTTTTTTTTTTTTTTGCCAAAGATATGGATATATATATATATATTTTTTGTATTATAGCCTTTTAGAACTATCTTACCCTGCGGTATCCCATGAGTTGAAATGACACTTCGGTAATGGTAAGTTGTGCCATTGTAGGCTACACCCTGAAACGTCAACTTTATTGCATGTACATGTATGCATTCATTTTGATAATGCTTTCTAAACATGAGGTTTAATGAATTTCTCATTCTGATTGTCCCATTTGCAGGTACTTCCTTCAGCTTCAATAAGTTACTTTGTCTATGAGTTCATGAAGATAGTTCTCGAAGTGGAGTAGGCAACAAGTAGATCCTCAGGCATGTATCATGGGAAGATTTAGAATGAGTAGTAGTAGACGTACGCCCCAACTGATCATTCTATCCGCATGTATGGAACAACAGAAAATTTTGGACTGACTCAAACAGTGAACTTACCAACGCTTAAAGTCTGCAGTAATATTCTCCTTCGCACTCAACAGCTGATAAAGAACAACTGGGAATTGCAGATCAATTTTATTCCTCGAGAACTCAACAGTATCGCTGATGCATTGGCAAAAGAAGGCTTGAGAAAATCTTCTTTGCTTGATGAATGCCCGCCAAATCTGCGGTCTTTGCTTCAAAAAGATGTGATGGGACTTATTGTCCCCAGTATCTAGTTTTTAGTTTCTGTTGCTAGGCTAATGCCTTCACTAGTAGCCAAAAAAAAAAAAAAAGTCTGCAAATATAAATATTTAGCCTCCGCTGGAAGCTGGATTTATTTATTTTTCCTTCCATCTACTCAATTTTGTAATTATTTTGCCTTGTGTAGTGTTAATCTCTTAATTAGCTGTGTGATGAACAACTACTGCGAGTAGTTAATATTACTCTGGTTCCAGGATAATATAAAGCGTAATTTTTTCTGTGTCTTTCCACATGTAAAAAACTCAATATTATTTGATCAATGGGCTGTTGCCGGATGGACTATACACTGGTGGCGGTGGTTGTCTCCTGTTCTGTTTGTTGTGTGGCAAGGACCGACAAATGCTTATGGACAGGGAAAGGGTGGTTGCCTCTTTTTACTCCAACTTCCCTCCCACCTCATTAACTTGGTGGTTTTTTTTGGGACGAAATTGTTAGGCTTACTAATTGGTAACATGATGCGGATTTTGCTGTCTCGAAAGGTATATTATTTATTCATTCATTTGTTTTTTCAACACACGATCGGCATATTATGCACATTGCAAATAGGAGGTTGAACATCCTTCGTATAATTTAATTTGGTTTTGAAAAAAATACTTCCGTCTTCACGCATTTCTTTTTCTCTTTATGGAAACTATTATAACATTAGAATCGCCACTCAAATACATATAAACAAATTAGTATGGTTAAACCGTTTCGAATTGAATCTCTTGATATGTATTAGGTGATTCTGAAGTGTTACACCGCATGAAACATATTTTGTAAACTTGTATGTTGTGAAATTGGCGCCAAACACGTAGTGACGTGAAGTGCATCGGACCTGAGCTTGGATAGTGCTAGCCGTACAAATAGTTTCTTTATTTTTTGGAAAATCGAGACAGTTTTTTTAAAAAAACAAAGTTTAAAAGTTCGGGGCTTTCAGTAATGGTTATTATAACCTTTGACATATGGTAGTAATAAGGATCACTGTAGCCAATTTTGTCCGGAAAGTTATTATGAAGTGACAATTTTATTTCGAAAGTGTTCAATATTGAGTAAATTTGTTCTAGTTGTTATCTCAGTTAAATTTGGTAATTAATTGACTAAATATGCTAAGCTAATCGTCCATATGTTGTCCACATCATTTTTGTTAAGGTATAAATTTATCCAATTTAGAAGCTTTCAGGAAAGCATTGTTCTTAAGTAATCAAACTTATACCTTAATAAAAATAACGTGGATAATACATGAACTGTTAACTTAGTATATTTGATCAATTAAAGACCAAACTTAATTGGGATTGATAACGGTTAAGGTAAATTGCTCCAGATTTAACACGTCTAAGATAAAATTGACCTTTAACCCACTCTAAAATAAAGAAAGATTAAATAACTCTCTCTCTCTCTCGGCCAGATAAACAACTTTCTCATAGTTAACCCTACTACAATTCTGACCCCAAAAAAAACCCCTACTGCAATTAATATCCTTTGAAAAACAAACAGACCAAATGCGGTCTAGACGAATGGGGGAGTCGGGCCTCCAGTAGTCGCCACTTGGCGGGAGACCGCCATGGAATTGGTTCTGGCGTTTGTGGGACGGACCCAGGGCTTCAGCATCGTAATTATAAATTTGTAATTTCAAAAGCATTTGCCCAAACACTATCACACGGCTTCATTTACGCTACTCTATATCCGCCCACTGTTCCTCGCTCTGAAAAACTTCTCTTTCTTATGCTGCGGACCCTGCATTATCGCATTCACTTTGTGCTCGTTGTTAACTAGCGCTATGTCGCCGTCCGTCGACGGCTCCTCCGACGCTGATAATGATTCTCACAATGATGACTGTAGATCTCTTTATGTGAATTGCAAACATTGTGGAAAATCTGGTTCTTCTCCGTCTTCCTCGGGGTGTTCAGACTTTTTTAGTCATCTTACATTGAAGGAGTGGGAGAAGCTCAGGAGAATTCTTATGGCGTCGGCTAAGGGCTTCACGATTGGAGCTGGTCTCAAGGGTGGTCTTGCTCTTTTCTCGATCTTAGCTCGATTGAAACAAAGAAGGCCACTAACTTCTCTGAGGTAGTACTCATGGTATTTAAGATACTCGAATATCGGTTTGCAAAATTTAGGCGGCATGTCTATTAACCATTCCATTCTCTCATATATATCCCCACTTATGTTTCTCATTCCCTGATTTAGAAAGGAGGCTCTGAAAACAAATAGTCAAGCGATTGTTACGGCTGTAAAAGAATCATTGAGTTACGGTCTTTTTCTTGGAACCTTTGCTGGAACATTCGTGTCCATGGATGAGCTTCTTGGTGCTTTGGGTGGTCACCGCAGGCACGTTCTCTTGTGGATAATCAATTTTGTTTAGTGGGTTACTATTTACATTTTATGAGGCTTATCAAGTGGTGTGCGAGAGATTTTGATTCGTATTGTTCCTCCTAGCTCAGGACAGCAAAATGGAGAGCTTTGTTGGCAGGGGCGATTGCTGGCCCATCCATTCTTATGACTGGCTTTAAAACACAGCACACAAGCTTGGCCATTTACATATTTATGCGAGCTGCTGTCTTGGCATCTCGATGTGGGATTAAGAGCAAACGATTTGGGAGAATTTGTAAACCTCTCACATGGAAGCACGGTGACATTTTCCTTATGTGTCTCTCCTCGTCACAAATATTGTATGTGCCCCTTGTTTTTATTGGGATAAGTTTAGTATATTAGCGTGGCTGTTCATGTGTACTGTATTATTTCCTCTTTTTTCTCTCTGACGGGTAATCTTATCTTTTATTGGATGAGCTGGTAGTCGAAAGTTGATGCTTGATCACATATGTTATGCGCGATTCACTAATGTACGGTGCGGCATTCTTCATTATAAAATTACTAATATACTCCCTCCGGTCCTAAATTTGCACTACAAACTATGTCCTATATTTAGGACCGGAGGTAGTATACTTTATGGTAAAGATGAAATCAAATCCAGTCAGGTAGTTTAATGAAATGTCAAGTGACTGAGCTAGTCAGTACGTAGTTTATCACCTGGATCTTTAATCGTGGTTGTATTCCAACTTTGCATCACATAAATAATTTTCTTATATACTTTTCACGACTACAGGCACATTAAAAATGAGCTTGTGAGACAAATTTTGCTTTAATTTGGTTTAGTAGAAGTCTTAACTACCACTTATGCTCAAGTAACTAAAAAGTTTGTCCTTTAGCTGTGGTTGTGAATGTGTTTTCATCCACATGGGTGCTCACTTATTAGTTCTTTCTGGGCAAAAAACAATTGGGAAGCACTTTATTTCCCACCCTAATGCGTCTCTATTTTTGAAAGCATTTTTGTACAAAAATGATTAACAGAATCTGGCAAAAATTTTGGCAATTGGTTGTAGGTCTGCTTACATATTAAAGCAAGAGAGTTTGCCTTATTCATATAAGTCATTTCTCAATAAACATGGTGGAAAGGATCTTGTTATCCTACAAGGTGTAAAAGATATTGCAAGTGGCATGCCTTTTTCTGATTTGCAGGCAATACAAAGATACTACAAGGCCAAGGGTGTTGATGTGCAACTTGATCCAAATATGGAAGTTCCTTGCTCGGTATGGGAATGATTCTTATCCATTTCTTTATTTTTGGATTGCTGTTTGTTGGCCAGGATGTTGGGCGACAAAATGTAAAAGATTGAACATAGTTATCACATGTTCCGTGTTTAACTAATATTTACTTCAAAACTAGAAACTGGAAATCATTTGGTTCAGCATATAGATGCCAAATTTAGCTTGAAAGTTGGAAATATCAGTATTGCCTGCATTCACAGTAACTAACGTCCATCTTATATAATGAGGAAAACATCAATTGTTCATCATGATCCGGCCAACTGGAGTCAAAACTCCCATGGTATCTGTTAAGCATTTGATAAGAAATTACATATATGCTAAATGTTTTTAAGCTTGTTATTTTTTGTGAGCTCTCTTTCGTAGAAGCATATTTTATTTTACTATGATGCAGTATCGCTGTTTTACATTGACCAATGTTGTTGCAGATTATTCATGAAAATCAGTCATGTGGTGGGCATTTTCTTTCTTTTCTCCTTGAAGCTTACAAGAGAGCATTATCTGTTTATCTTCCAGTTTATCTTATCCCAGCCCTGTTAGTTCACAGACAAGGACTTACAAAGAGGTGATCAATTTATCTAATATATATCCACTTTCTCCTTTGCGAACATATTAAGAGGTGAGCCTCTGTTTTATATGGATAGAATTCCCAAGATGCATGCAGTCCTAGTGTGGAAGGATTGCATTTGTATAATGCTTTGGTCTATAATTATGGCATAGTACGTGAAATGACAATTTTTTGGCTTTATTACCCATCACCACCATTCTTATATGCAGACCTCATACAATATTAGCCAAGGGTCTTGTTGGCACCGCAAGATCAAGCTTTTTTCTGTCTGTTTATTGCTCATCTGCCTGGTCAGCATCTCTTTACTTACTCAGTATCCATTACCTTGCCCATAGCTGTCTTATTACTAATTGGCAATGGTTTTAAATTTAGTGTTCTTTATCTGTTCAAAATTTCCTACTATGCTGGTATGTTATACTGTCCACATAACATATCTTGACTAAAAGTGCAAACCAACAATTCAATCGTGTGAATTCAGGTTAAATGAAAAAATTTACTAGAATCAAGTAAAGCAGATATAAATGTCTGCAATTATTGTAATCTTTTATAGTTTCAATCTTGCATATGTAAAGATACATCATAGTCAAAAGGAAAAAACTCACATGCTGCCATCAAAATAATTATTTTGACAATTTTCAACGTGAAATCAAATGTTCATAGTTATACAATGCTGAATTATAAAAGAAACCACTTATCAATTTTTATTTAAAAATTGATTTAAAGGAGGGACTGACGCCACCAATATTTCTCTTTATCGAGAAACCGTGGCTTAAAGAGAGAAAACTTACTTTGTGAGTGAACATAAGAAATGCATGGTCCACTTTTAAGTGCTTGCTATCAACTGGCTCTATCATTGTCAATTTTATGACATGACTTCTGTTGAAACTATCATATGTATGATAAGGATGCCTTCATCGTTGAACAGGATGTGGACGTGCTTGCTTTTCAGAATCTTCAGAAGATGCAACATTCCAATGGTGTTTATGGGAACGGTAAGTTGGTTACCGCGTCTTTATTATGTTCTTATCTGTTTGGCTAGGGTATTTTAATTTGTATGATCTTCTTGAAGTACTGCTGCTGGAGTTATGTTCGCGAGATAAAAAAGCATATATCTTGCATTGTTGATTATTACAAAAAGTAACATGTTTCCGCAGTTCCCTACTGGCCTTGCATTGGGTATTGAGAAGAAAAGCAGACGAATGGAGATTTCATTATACTGCTTTGCGCGGGCAATTGAAAGCTTTTTCGCATGCTTGGATGATGTAGGATATTTGCCGCAGTCAATTAAGATCAGGAGGGCCGATATTCTGGTTTTCAGCTTGTCAACAGCCATCATAATGCACTGCTATGCACAAGAGAGGGAAGTATTTAGATCCAAATATTTGAATGTCCTTGACTGGGTGTTCGGTGTACCTCCTCCGCCATGTGAAACCCCACGTTGTAAAGGGAGATAGCAAATGCTTTCCCTGAGGGCAATTTTATCTGCCATATACTGCTGAAATTGATGTGAAAACGATGCTCAACTTCGTGACAGCGAGAATAGCATCTAACTCAGCCAACGCATCAACCCTGCGCTGAACCAGAGATAGCATTTTTACCCGAGTACTTGCTGCTTCCAGGGAAATCACGTAGGTTTTTTTTCTTATTTATTACGCAGTGAGAGAAATTTTTTTTATCTTATTTATAAGTCACGTTATTAAATTTTTCATATAAATATACAATTTTACTTATTATTTATTAGTTTGGAGATTTTAGGATATAATGTATATTAAATAGGGATAGAATTGTATTTTGAATTTTAAAGTATATACTATGGTTAATAAAGTGTATGATTTTTCTTGTTATAGTAAAATGTGTTGAAAGTGACTTATAAATAGAAGGAGAATATATAATTTTTGTGAATTCTCACGTAAACTCTAGATGACATTTAAACAAAGGCTAACAAAATAATAAAACAATAGTTTGCATAATGCATATTGTGCATCCTTGCCATTGTTTTCACGTTACATGATTGAGTGTTTTTGTAAGCCGAGAAGGTCAGCATAGAATTTATCGAAAATCACTCGAAGGTCCTAATCAAGAAAATGATATTGAAAAAGTTTCATACTTTGTCAATTCCAAGTGAAAGTGACAATATTTTCACATTGACAAGATGTGAGGCTTTATTATTTTGCTTGACTGGAATTTTTAGTGTGACTTTCCCTAAAATTTATTAGTTAGGGAGAAAGCATAAGATCAAGGAAAAATTTTAGAAAAATATAATTAAAAATAGGAAAAGATAAATTGGTGTTGTGAATTTATCAAATCTCATATAAATATTGAAGTAGAAATCTGGGATTTCCAATTTTGACCAAATAACCAAATTGCCTTAAGTTAAGTTGTGAAACATAAAAGTAAAGTCGTTAATGTAAAATATAATGTTGTTAACATAAATACAGATATTGTCATTTACCCTTGAAATTTGTGCCCTCAAAATTATCCCTGATTTTTGGGATATGAAGTTATGAAACATGAAAGTGAAACCATTAATGTAAAATCTAATATTGTTAATACAGATACAGATGTTGTTATTAACCCCCGAAACTTATGCCCTTAAAATTATCTTTGGTTTTTGGGATATGAAGTTGTGAAATATGAAAGTGAAGTCGTTAATGTAAAATCTAATGTTGTTAATACAGATACAGATGTTGTTATTGACTTCTGAAACTTTTGCCTCAAAATTATCCCTGATTTTTGAAATATAAAGTTGTAAAACATAAAAGTGAAGTCATTAATGTAAAATCTAGTGTTATTAATACAGATACAAATGTTGTTATTGACCCCTGAAACTTGTTGAGGGCAATTTGGTCATTTGTTAGAATTGGAAATCCCATATTCCTACTTTAATTCTGACTTAGGATTTGATAAATTCGTAACACCAATATATTTTTTTCCATTTTTAATTATATTTTTCTAAAATTTTCCTAAGAACATTAACTTTGAGTATCTCTTTTGATGAGTCGGTGAAACATTAATGGAATAAACTTATACTTCTACTCTCCTAAATGCGCAACCTAATTTATAATGCAAATATTGATAATGTCCTAAGAAATGAATGTACGTAGTTATAAAAAAAATCTCATAATAAGTGGGCAGTCTACAATGATTAAATCCAATCCAATGCAGAAAATAATAGTTGTGCATAATGATAAATATTAAAACTTTTCAATGACTACATTCATCTCCCTTAACATTCTTCTTCTTCTTCTTTGCCAATCATTTCCCTTAACATTCAGTCCTTAGGAAGGAGCATGTTTGAAATGCCCTTGCCGATGAAGATTGAAGGGTGATAATGGGATTTCTATTAATTAAAAGAGTAAAATAAGGGAAATTCTAGATAGAAGAGAGGCTCTCCACCCCACATCACGTCTTTAATGGACAGAAAATAAAAAGGATATATAAGAATGGGTGAAAGTATAAAAATATCTATAAATTTTGTTTAAAAATGCGTTCTATACTATATATATTTTTGAGGTACACAAATATTTATGAATATTCAAAATGAAAGAAAAAATGCTAACATCATTAAATTTGATCTAATACCATTTCTTTTTATAGTGGAACTCACACTCTTTTTACATATACATATAATGGTGTTAGGTCAAATTTAATGGTGTTGGCAATTTTACCCCCATTTTAAATGTTTATGGATATTTTTATACTTTCAAAATATATATGGTGTTGAACCCTCCTTTAGTAAAAATTAGATTTACAAACATTTTTGCCCCTTAACCCGAAAGAATTAAGCTAGATGACACGAATTCGATAAAAACAAACATCATTATGCCCCTTTTAACCCGATAATGAATGGGAAACGAACATCCAATATGGTAATTGTTGGATTTTGAGTTTAATGATAACGAAATTCTGCAGTGATAGTGTTGAAAGGAAAGGACAAGCAGAAAAGGCTGAGGCCATAGATTTAAGACCCTCTGAGACCAACTCCCTCTAATTGTATGGGCTCTTTAAATTCTCTCTGCATGAAGGCCCTCGCCGTGAGCCACGAGAATCCAATCCAAACTGGGGATCCGGAGAGTATTCAAGAGAGGGGGGCACTGGCATTTACAGAACGCGCCGTGGAGGTTGTTGGGGTGTATTAAATTTTGTGCAGTCCATGCTCGTAGTCGTACATCGACATGGATGTTGGATCAAAGATCTATGGCCATTCATCCTTGCCCTTCAATCACCATACTAAGATGAACAAATCAACATAATTAAAAACGTACGGCTAGAGATTGCCGTAACCCGGAGTCACGAGTCGTTGGAAACATAACCCCACCATTTGTAGATGGCGTACCCATAAATGGCGCTATAAGCAATCACCCTAAGCGGAGAACGGGCAAACCTGAAAGTTGAATCCAAGACAATATTTAGAGAGCAGTATTGGAGATGTATAGAGGGAGGGTATATATGGAGAGAAAGAAGGAAGAGACCTGAGGAAGGGAGATCCATGGGGGAGAAGAGAGGATCTTTCGTCGGTGGTGACAGGGTAAGGCCAGCGAGAGAAATGACGGTTGAAGTAGTCCCAATCGGGGAGGAGGACGCCGGCGATGCCCAGAACTCCGAGAAGATAGGTAACGAACATCTTGTGAGGAGAATGGGTGGAGAGGCCAACCACCACTATAACGGCAGCCAGCCACAGAAGACATGTCTTGAGGGCGGCGTCGTCGTTGCCCATTATATTCACTCTCCTTCTTTACCACTCTCACTGCTTCTGTTAGCCAAGACCAAGCTACCAAGTGTATGTATAAATAATATATATAGTTGGGTTGCCATCATAAATGAACGCCGCCACGTCCATGTGACCTTCTCCCTCACGGCTCTGGGCTACACTATTGCAGCTGTCCTTTTCCAGCTTTAAGTGCATTGCATGGCCTCTCTTCTCGACCCCCCTTTAATGCAGCTGCTGGTCTTTTCACGCCTTTTAACTTCCTCCCAACTGTATCCCATCTCTTCATGCATCTCTTGTTCCTCCTCAGTTTGATGGGATGAATAAGTTAAGCGGCAATCAGTGACAAAAAGATCACGCTTGGGTAGTGCCTCTATAATTCTCAAAAACAAAAAAATAATAATAACTAGTGTAGGTTGGGTTGCCTTGGCCCCATCTGTCAACCAAAAGAAATAAACGTAGCTTGCTAATAAAGTAGGAAAAATAAACCAAAATAAAAAAGGGTGGCATGCCAGATTTTCAATCGCCTGACTATTGGGCCACTTGAGGTCCCAAATGTCTGAGTCCACAACCGAAACGCCCATGCATTACAATTTCATTACGTCAACCAATCTCAGATTCCGTCACCGGGCCCAAGAGAAGGAATCATCTTGGGCCGAGTTTATTCACCGGACTATTCCTCATCCCGTTTTTAATTTATTTCCTTTTATTCTGGTGAACTTGAGCATTCCGGTTTTAGATGGCAACAAGAAATTTATCATACCAAGGTTCAAAACTGTCTGCAACATTAAATAAAATACGTGTAGGCTGACCCAAAAAACACAAGAATGTGACACTCATTTTTGAACAGTTCCGCGGTCTTACCACAATCAACGACAAGTATCATAAGCTTTGTATTGTGTGTGAGACAAGTGACTTGAAAACAAACAGAAAGAAGTTATGCTAATTTTTTTTCCACTTAACCATATGTATTTTATTAGCTAAATAGAAGAACTAAATTTCAGTGAGCTCCACAACAATATGATAAAACGCAAGCGCGGACCACCATTCCAGAAAAAAAAATTAATTTCATGAAATGATATAAACGTATGTCGTGTATGAATAATTAGGACACAGAAAACACAAAACCTTGAATGAATACATCAACAAGAGGTGGGAGAAGACTTATATTCACTTGTGGCATTATTAGCTTTGCATATTCTGTTTCTAATGTACAGCAGTACCACCCCCAAACTATCAAAAGTAAATTTTAGCTCTCCTTTCTAATTTACAGGGGCAGTCATGACAGAAAATATACTCACTTACTAGCAGCAAGAATCATCATCTCTGGAGATTGTTACTCAGAATAAAAAGCCTGGACTTCCCTTCGCCTCTTCCTTCGTCCATGTGTACTGTCAACCAAGTTATGTCCTGGGTCACCATTAGGTTATCAATTATTATGCCTTCTACAAGTTACTCCTCGCTCGGAAATGGCTAGCCTTTTGTTTTGACTTCTTTTAATTTCTTCGTTACTTTGCCTATTAACTGCTATGCTCCTATAGTTTCTCCCCTTAACTTATCGTACTTTATTTAATTTGTGCGTCCACGTCAATTCATTTGTCTGCCGTATATCCACATTTCTTTCTTTCTTTTCCCTCTAATGCCTTCTGCTATATGTTGCCACGATGAAGCATAACTTTCTGCAGTTGAGTCTACCTTATCGGAACAAGTTTTGTTGAAATTTGCGTCTAAATACGCTGATAAAGAGATACTTGAAGCGAGACAAGTGAGTCCTATTTGTAGGGATATCTCTTGACACATTTAAGACAGTAAGTGGGTGTATAGGTGGCCCTCCGACTCTGGTGGCTTTTAGATGTATTAGTTGGAAACCTATTATAACAAGCAAATCAGTTGTTTAGCTGACACTGAAATCAAAACATAGACACGCAGATTAATTATATATAAAGCCTTTTGTCTTATACCATCACTTCCTTTCACTCTCATTATTATAACAAACGTAGTATGATATTTTCTCCCCGACAACACAACCAACAAAGTCTTGGTACGTATGAAATGAAACCTTTACAAACAATATTCACAGTTAGATAAGGGTAATAAGGACATTAACGAAAAGCTTCGCCACACGTAATTGAACAAGAAACTCATTCGGAGTTGGTTAAAATTACATTGGTCTCTATTTAATGACTTCTTAATCTAGCTAGTTAGCTGCTCCACATATATACCGAGGTTGACACTTAATTAAGTCGATTGATATAGCCTTAGGTTTGAAAATGTGGTTTTGCTTGACTATGAAGGCACTCACGGGCACCACGTACGCTATTATTTTTGAGAATATTAAAGATTTATTTATATCCTTTTTGCATCGACAAGTCGACTAATTAACTAATACTATGGATATTTCTATGATACCTGTGTGTGTACATATATATATGACAGTCCAACCTTAAATAATATGATCTGTTAATTAATACCTTATTCTTTTCATTTTATAATTTCTGATGTGTAATTAAATAATTATCCGCCATCATTTTTAAGTCAGGTTATATTCGAGCTTATATATAAATTGTGCATCATTAATATCACATGACTTGCACTAAGCGTTAACCTTTTACTTTATGCATAATTTAAATTAACCGAGAGTAGCAATGTCAAAGAGAAAAATTGCTAAAGAACAAGATGCGTAAGGACAAGCTACTGCTAACGAATGTTATTTGAAGGTTTATCGACGACCATGCAAAGAATAATAATAACGTCACAAGGGTTACAAAAAGAATAGGTATAGATTGGATACACCAAATTCTTTTTCACGTCTTCAACTGCACCACCCTCTTTGTCAAACAGGTCACATCGATCCTTAATGTCATTTTCAGACTACGAACATGTTTCTACTATAGCTATAATCATTTGATTATCTCGATGATATGATTCTCACTGTTGATTTATATATATATGTGTGTGTGTGTGCGCGCATATATTTTCAACGACTTTGATAGATTTTTTAGTTTACCTGTTGGGTATTAGGTTATAAGGCTGTGTTACGTACGTAGCATGTATTGACGGGCCAACCATCGGTCAACATGTATATACATTAATTCACATGTGACTATCTTTATCATTATAATAGTATAGAACAAAGTGACAACATATATGAATACTGCTATTTATCTCTTAAATCATGTGTAAATAAGAGAAAATATGCTAGTAATGTAGATTTGTAGGATTGATTAGCAGTTAATAAAGCAGAATATATGGATTAATTGTAGAATTAAAATTGATGATGTTTTTTGTGTGTGGACAAGTCATTTGATGCCATGCAAACCACGACGAAATAGAGAAGATAACTTCTGCTTTGCCTTTGCGTGCATGAGAGGGGGATCTCCTTCCTCTGAGGTTCGACTAGTGTTTGTTGGCCATCTATTACGTAATGGTGATCTGATTTGATGGTTTCTTCTTTTATGCATTAATTCATTAATAAAATAATGACTACATTAAATTAATAAGAATATTTAAATACACATATAATTACATTAAATTAATAAGAATATTTAAATACACAAACCCATGGTAGCTATCTAATACATGCACTTTTCGTATGAAAAATCTTTAGCGCCTATCACTTTAAATTAAATAATATAACAATTATGTCTGCTGATTATTTGCGTGGCATCAGCCTTTCATTTTTTGTCCCGACAGTATTAAATGTGCTGGAAATAAATGCTATTGCTTTGGATCTTTTTGTAGTTGTGTGTGCTACTCCCGTATGATTTTTTTTTTTTTTGTAATGCTGATGCAATATCATTTCTAAACCTTGAACTTTTCCAGCTGGCGCCGCTTTTGCAAGCTAATTGAAAACAATAGAAATAATTCCACAACAAATATTCATAAAAAAGATCAAGATGGAATTTCTGTTTATTCTAGTGGATAAGGAAATTTGTGACTGTTAAAAATTTTCAAATTTTTCTGAAAAATGTATCAAAATTAATTTTTTATTAGTCATTGAATCAGTTTCATGTATTGAAATTTAAATTTAAGTTGAGGTACATTCTGAATTTTTCCTGCCTCGAAATATTTTATATATATATATATATATTATGCAGACCTATGAGTGAAAGTTTCATTTTATCTGTTGATATAACAGTAATTAATTAACGTAAAATGGTGCGTGCATGGCTATATTTTAATTTGCTATAATTATCTGATGGGTATACCGTATACATATATAGGCATAAGACATTTGTTTGTAGCCATATATAGTTGTTTTACCAAGGAAAGTTCAGTCCCAATAATCTAAAATTAATCATCCAATAAAGCAAATGTATTTAAAAAAAAATCTAGAGATATAATTAACAATATGCTAGCGTGAAGTTTGGATATAAATAGTAAAGGCGAGTTAATCGGGAGCCCATAGTTAGGCGCAGATCTATTATATTACAGAATGGGAAGGTCTCCATGCTGTGATGAGAATGGACTCAAGAAAGGACCCTGGACTCCCGAGGAAGACGAAAAGCTTGTCCATTTCATTCAGAAACATGGCCATGGAAGTTGGAGAGCTCTTCCCAAACTTGCTGGTCTCTTCATGTTTCCACACACACACTGTGTCAAGTCGCTCCCACTTCACCGCTTCGCTTATTTCCTTTGTTACAAATTTCTGCAGGTCTCAACAGGTGTGGAAAGAGCTGCAGACTAAGGTGGACCAACTATTTAAGACCTGATATTAAGAGGGGCAAATTTTCTCAAGAAGAGGAGCAAACTATTCTCCACCTCCATTCTATCCTTGGAAACAAGTACTTTCCCCACATTTTTTTGACCTTTCCTTGCGTTCAAACATTTAATCAATTTTTTTGGATTCTTATGTCGTACCTCGATGCATGTACGTATATATGCTTTGTTTCACAGGTGGTCTGCAATTGCATCCCATCTTCCAGGGAGGACAGATAATGAGATAAAAAACTTCTGGAATACTCATTTGAAAAAGAAGCTGATTCAGATGGGCTTTGACCCAATGACGCATCAGCCAAGAACTGACCTTGTTTCAAGCTTGCCCTATCTTCTGGCTCTGGCCAACATGACCGACCTAATGGATCATCAATCACTGGATGAACAAGCCCTCAAATTACAAGCAGGGGCAGTACAGTTGGCCAAGCTTGAATACCTTCATTATTTACTCCAATCCACAAGTTCCTTCACTAGCACCAACTCCTATGACCACAGCGCCAACATGGCTAACATGGAAGCCCTCAATTTGCTAACTTCAATGTCTAATGTCAACGAGAATAATGAAGTTATAAACTGCCCATCAGAACTGGATAACGCGTCCTTATTTTCTAATGGGGTTGCTGGCCCTCAACCACTCCACCACCCAAACATGTTATTATCTCAAATTTCAGACCCACAAGTCTCTTTCAATACTTTCCAGCCAAGTATGAATAGTGAGAAGAATCAAGCAGGTACCAATAACTTTACAATGATAAGCGATGGGGATAACATAGCCAATGATGACACTTCATGGATGATTCCGTCTATTCAGCCAACTGTGACGGCAGGGATCTCATCAAATAGCAATCCTGGAGACGCCAGCAGCCGCACGTCCAGCTATGAAGGAGGAACCTCATCTTATTGGCCCGAACTCTTTTTTGACGACCCACTTTTACATAATGCATGATCCCGCTTAATCAGTGCTATTTCATATCTGTGTGTTGTTTATGCTTTTCATTGTTTTTTCAAGCAAAAGCCTAATGCATATATATAGAGATGCTATACATATTACAATACATATTTTTGTCTCCATTTGGGACCAGTTAGTTTTATCTATTTGGCTGAATGTCACTGCCACTGCCACTTGATGATTCAACACTAGTGTATACGTTATTTACTGAATTAAAGTTGGCCTTGAAATGTTCTTTATGATTTACTGTTCAAAGGATATTTCTCTCGTTTTTTTCTCGTGCGCGTGTTTCCCCGGCCTAAGCGATATCCACGTACGTTCCTAAGGCGTATTGTACTATTTTGGTCCCTTTCAAACATCTTTGGGGGTTTCGTCCGAATGCTTACATATGTGGCCATGCTCTGTATCCACTCCCGAGCTAAGCTTATATTATCAAATTCTCTCATATTCAGCTATCAGAGCCCATTTCCTCACCCCCTATTCATTCACCAGATTCAGCAGATCAGATGATGGAAGGAACTTGTGCTTCTATGGATGGTAAATGGAAATTGCAGCGAACCGCCGATACCTCAGTCCAAGCCGATGGTGGAGATCGGAGACCACCATGGTCTGTGATTCGAAAGTTCATGTCTCTTCTGATACGCATTTAGTTTTTGGTTTTTCACGGTCACTACTCTGTTTTGTTTTGTTTGGCTTGGTCTTGCTGTTTGGAGGCAAGAGGAGATTTTAGATAATTCGATTATCGTGGTTTGGCCAATTCTCTCCCTCCAACGCTCTTCCTCTGTACTTGTGGTTTGCAGCGAATAGTTTTTCTGGATTTTACGGTGTTGAGAAATGACGTGAAAATTAGGCCTTACACAGATGATGTATTAATGTTCACAACTTGCTTAAGCTTTTCAGTTTGGAAACTAAAAGACGTTAAAGTTATTGAGATTGGCTAGCCAAAGTAGAGAGAGAGAGAGAGAGAAATTAATTAGAAGATCATAAGTGATATTGCTGCATAGTGCATACTGATGTCCAGCAAATGCTACCTGAAGCCACCAGATTTGGCCTGATCAATAATAGTGTGTCACAGAGAACTGCTCAAACTGAATCATGCCCATGATATTAACTTTCTAAACATGGAGATTATTATATCTCTACTTTTCTGTGACCTTCTAAACCAGAAGCACTAGGATTATTATTACCATCTCTCTTCATGTATATGCATGCATATCTATAGTATAGAATCAGATCGGTGCAAAACTTGTCTATGGCACTCAAAGGAGGCCCTGACTATGATGACGAACATGGAAATGAATCCCCCCCGGGGAGTGAAAAGTTTTTTTTAATTAAACAATTATTAAATAATAATTATAATATAAATCCCACAAAACAGAAATTTGAATTATATTTAGTTAAGGGCGGGCGTGTGCATGTTTGCTGTATTTTAAGAAATTTATAGGCATTTTTACACTAAAAAAAAGGTTTGTGGTCCCAGGTGCCCTTTGAGAAAAAATTTTAAGTATTTTTACACTAACTTTTTTCTAAATTTCCTAGTCTACTTCACCTTTTCTCTCCAATTTTTTTTCTTAAGAAAGTAGGCAACAATGAAAACCCAATAGTAACATCGCGAATCCCGCGAGAAATTTTCTCTGCTTCACCCTGACTGTTTTCTTTTCCTCCTTCTTTCTGTTTTTTGTATGGTGATATATAACTAGTATTTTTTTTGTTTGGGTACAGCTTTATAGTCCACGATGCAATGAAGAATACCGAAATTTTCAAGGTTGGGCCTAGTATGGGCCATGATTTCTTTGTGCTGATCTGTATGGGACTGGTAAGCATTTCTCATAACTGCATCGTGGACTAATAACGACCCTGTATTATTAAGATCCATCATCAGTATGTGATGCTATGAAGAATACTAGAATAGTAGTATTTCTATCAAACTCCTGCACAAAGTGTTCACTATTTCCATTAGAAAAAACATATGACTTTCGGAAAAAATTGTAATCTTTTGCTATTACCGTCCATGTTCCGGTAAAGTGACACGTGTAAACATGATATAATGAAGTTAGAGAAAAGTCATGATAAAAAGCGATGGCAATTGAGGCCTAAATTTGTTGCTGTTTTGATTTTTGAACAAGCAATTGGGTAAGGGAGTGTTTTTTCTGTATTTTTTTGTTCCACCCTTTTTACACACATTGTATCTTTTCTCACGGGGAAGAAAGCACACATTCGTTACATTCACACACCTCGCACCTCCATATCACTCGGTCTATAAACTCACTAACCACGATCTCCTTTTTAAATGGCCGTGGGTTGTCATTGAGCTAACATGCATTTGCCGGAGTGCTTCTTATATGATTTTGAGGCGGAGTTGATAAAATCTTTACCCAATTTGTTCAGAAAAGTTTGTTCATTTTCAAATATCTAATGCAAATTGTTCATCGTCGATCATTTTTAGGTCTGGATTTTAATTTTTGTTCACCGAAAAAGCTGTAACTTACTCGGGGCAAGCAATGGTGGGAAAGCAACACAAGGTCAACGGGACCTTGGAAGCATTTTCGTGTTGGTAAAGAGGTCCTTCTAACTTAGAAAATGACTGGGCCTCGCGAGAATGTCAACTGCACAAGGGTTCACGGAGGCGTAGTAATATTGTTCTTGAAGTATACGCAATCGAAGCGACTCGGCTTTTGGTCTTCTGGAATAATCATGGCGCAAGATAACTAGGAACAGAGGAGTCAGACCAGGAACTAGATTGGTCTAGAAAGAACATGAGAATTACAGGTGTGACTATTTGGTAAGAACCACCCATTGTTCCTAAACCCGCCCACCTTAGCCACATAAGAGACCGTCACGTGCCCCTCTACCCCAATCAAGAAAAAGGATGGTGGATTGCACTGGCCTCTCCCTTTGATATAAATGCCACCTCTCCGGGTCCACGCTGCCGGCTGCCCCCAATTTCATTTATTCCAAATACTAAGAGCCACTAGATAAGTGGATGACAGCCGCCAGTCGCACATTTTTTTACCAAAAAATTGAGGCAGTTCTAGAACAAAAATTTACACCTTGTTCTGTCTTTTGCTTCTGACTATCCTATGATACAAAACAAAAGCCAACAAGTAGAAAATTATGGCTCTGTCTCGAAGAAACAGTCTCACATAGCATATGTGACACAAGCCTTATTCTTAATTACCCTTCCAGACTATGTCCAAAAAAAAATTACCCTTCAAGACTTGGATCGTCTCTTCTGCAGCCTCTGTTTTCTACATACTTGTCAAAGATGACCAAGTGCTTTAGCTTGACAGAATCCAAAAACTGGTGTTATAGATCCACCTTCAGAAGGTCGGGGCTCCGATCATCCATCACTGACCTCAAAGACGGGACCGTCATTCATTGCTGGGTGCCTAAAACCCGAGTAGACTCTAAACCAAATCTGCTCCTAATCCACGGCTTTGGAGCCAACGCATTGTGGCAGTGGGGCGACATCATCGGCCATCTAACCCCCTTCTTCAACGTGTACGTGCCGGACCTTCTCTTCTTCGGCGGATCCTACACGACCCGCTCCGAGCGGAGCGACTCGTTCCAGGCTCAGTGCTTGAAGCGGATCATGGAGGCTAACTCGGTGCAGAGGCTGAGTCTGGTGGGGTTGAGCTACGGTGGGTTTGTGGGATACAGCATGGCGGCTCAGTATAAGGAAATGGTGGAGAGGGTGGTGCTGTGCGGCTCCGGTGTAAGCATGGAAGAAAAGGACCTGAAGGCGGGGCTTTTCCCGGTGGACTTGGAAGAAGCTCTCAACATTTTGGTGCCGCAGACGCCGGAGAGGCTCAAAGAGCTTCTCGGCTTCACTCTTTTCAGACCCTCTACGGTGGCTTGGCTGCCTTCTTGTCTCTTTATTGATTATATTGATGTAAGGAGCTACTTCTCCATCTCTCTTCCTTTCCATTCTATTAAGCTATGATACCTTCTTCCATTGAGTAGTGGTGAGGAAATTGAGAGCTGCTTCGTTGCATAAGTAGCATTTCACAACAAGTGCTGACCAAAGAACAGATAATTAGAAAAATATAAGATATCCTTAAAGGAAAAAGAAAAAAGGAAAAGAAAAGGCCATCATCCATGTGATGTTCAATAATGACAAAAGTTATTGGATTGTATTGTGGCAAAACATAGATCAAGAGTAAGAAATGGTGGGTCTGTGTAGGCAATGTGCAGGGATCATGTTGAAGAGAGGAGGGAAATGATCCGAGCAATCACCAAGGGCCGAAAACTTTCTGATCTGCCTAGGATTTCTCAGGTTCGTTCTTCATTTCCATTCCCCTATCACATTTTCAATATAATATTGGAGGGTTGTGGACATATGTTATTATTGGAGGTTTTTATATCTCTTCTTCTGAAGCAGCCTACGGTACTGGTGTGGGGAGAACGTGATCAAGTATTCGCATTGGGACTGGCTCACAGATTGAAAAAGTCAGTGACTCTCTTACCCAACTTATTATGGGATGTTTTTTTTTCCTTTCCTTTTTTTTTGGGTTTCCTTCTCAATTGGGAATCCTGAACTGATCAAACACAGGCATTTGGGGGACAACGCTGAGCTGGTAGTCATAAAGAACACGGGACACGCCCTCAATGTGGAGAAAGCCAGGGAGTTCTACAATGTCTTGAGGTCTTTCCTCGTCGATTTGAAGCCTCCTGCGGTTGCAGACGCCGCATCTCCCAAATCTCATGACAAATCATGAGTTTAAACACCAAAAGGGATCCTTCAGGCGGCAATTTTCAATTTTTTCTTCCGCTAAATTATCGTAATACTTCCGTTAATGCAAGTCATTGTACAGGAATTCTCTGCTTTCATTTTGGATTCGTTGTGAGGGGAGCTAAAGAATAAAATCTCAAAGCACAATCTCTCTCCCTCACACACATTATATTTACTCGTACTGTTCTCATTCCTTACATATTTAATAGAGTATTCTACAAGTTTTATGATTCAAAATGTAAAGGGAAGATGACATCTAATTCTTAAGCTATAGAAAAAATATTAGAAAAATTCCTTTGAAAAGTTAATGATCAGTTAAGTCTTTAAGAACTTTTCTGACATAAATTCCTAATAACTATTTACACAAATACTACCACTAAAATAACTACAAAAAAGGCACCAGAGGAGAGGAGGGAAGACGCGTTCTTGGGATTAAGAAGAAAGAGAGAAATGGATAGACAGGATGCGCGCGCATTGGAGGACTGGAGATACAACATTGAAGGGATACAATGTGGTGTTAATGTCGTTGGGAATATCTTCTTCTGCATCATCCATCTACGGGTAGCGAGGTACAGCAGCGAACTAATTTATTTATTTATTTTTTCTGTTTGAAAGTTGGTTGGATTGAGATTGAAGGGTTGGTCAAAGGTTAGAGCTTGGGCTCAATAATGAAGTAAATGATAGGTGGTAGACAAGAAATGCTAAGAATTTGCTACACATATGATCTTGACCATTGAAGTTGGAGTTTCACCTTGGGTAGGTTGAGTTTATGTTAAAGTGCTTTTTTTTTTGGGCAAGAAAATAGATGAGCTGCTGTGTTTTAAGTGAGAATGATGAATATAATTGTGGTTCTTTGCTGTGAAAATGCAGAAATGAATAAAAAAATCGTTGTAAATTTGTGCAGATGTAGTTGTTAATATGGCAGTTGTAGTTGTTAGTATAGATCCTTTGTTGTGCTCTGTTTTTAGGCAAGCAAACAGAGGTGTGATGTACATTCTCGCTGGCATGATGATAAAACAAGTGTTGTTAACGTATTGTAAATTTGTGCAGATGTAATTGTAAATATTGCCGTGGAAGTTGTTCATACGTACAGAACATGTGCTCTGTTTTTAGGGAAGCAAACAGAGGTGTAAGTATGGTTTGTGTTATTAGAAAATGTTGATATGCTGATAAAAAGAGTGTTGTTAACGTGTTGTAAATTTGTGCAGATGTAGTTGTAAATATTATTGTGGAAGTTGTTAATACGAAGTTTGTGTTGCAGATTATCATGAAAGTAATGAAATCTAAATGAAGTTCAAAGTTACCCTTGCTACATCAATATTTGTGAATTTTGTAGATGATGAAGGGGTACTAGAGAAAGCTATTAAAATGACTAATAATGTTGTGAAAGAAGCATTAAACGTTGTAAACAATGACAGAAGTGACAGCAATATAGTGTGCAACTTATTGATATGGCCCAAGTTATTGCCCTAGTGCAGCGGCAGAAATTAGTTGTAAACATAATTTAATAAGTTGTAAACATAACTAAACATGCTGTAAACATAACTGAAGATGTTGTAAATACTACACAGAGTAGTTAACTCTTCCCATCTTCAGTGTTCAGCGGATTTACATGTGGCCACACTCTTAGGCATTGTTCAAATGACTCATCCTGTTGTAAACTAAGCGTTAGCAGTTGTAATCAACGTCATCCATATAGTTAAACTTACTATGGACCAAGATCTTTTCCTAATGCAATGACAGAAATAAGTTGTAAAAATAACTTAAGTTGTTGTTAAAACTATACAAAGTAGTAGACAATCTCATTTTTTGTGTTAATCATAGTTTCATGTGAACATGTGCTTATTTGTTGGTAAAATGACTGATCATGTTGTAAAATAAGTATTTGCTGTTGTAAACAACGCAACTTGTTATGGTCATCATCATAAGAATACAGTTATTAAAATGACTTTCAGTGTTGTGAAAACATACAAATCGAGTTGTAAACCAAAAAAAAAAAGGTGGTGTGATCACCTTGGTGTGTAAAGACATTGTTTCCTTGACCTGTTAAACAACTTGTAAAAATGACTGAACATATTATAAACATACGCATAATGTGTTGTCAAAGTCCGCACTTGACAAACTTGAAAGTAAATCATCCATAATTACGTGTTGTGAAAATAACTGATTATATTGTTAAAATAACTCATGATGTTGTTAAACGTCTCATTACATGAGTACTACATGAGTGCATTTTCTACAACAAGGCATTTTTACAAAATATCAACAGATGTACACAACAACTAGCCTGTGCTACAAAATAACATCTCAAATGCTACATGTCTTTATTCCTCTTCATTTGTTGATTGCCAGCGAGAATAGACAGCACACCTTTGTTTACTTCCCAAAAAACAGAGCATTCCCTCTACTTCCCCAAAAACAGAGTAAAGGTTTTGTACGTATTAACAACTTCCAAAGAAATTTACAACTACATTTGCATAAATTTACAACACGTTAACAACACTTTTTTTATCATGATATCAGCATTTTCTAATAACACAAACCACACTCACACCTCTTTTTGCTTCCCCAAAAACAGAGCACATGTTCTGTACGTATTAACAACTTTCACAACAATATTTACAACTACATCTGTACAAATTTACAACACGTTAACAATACTTTTTTTTTTATCATAATATCAGCATTTTTTATCATCATGCTAGCGAGAATGTACATCACACCTCTGTTTGCTTGCCCAATAACAGAGCATAGCAAAGGTTTTGTATTAACAACTACAATTGTCATATTAACAACTACATCTGCACAAATTTACAACAATATTTTTGTTTTATTTCTGCGTTTTCACAGCAAAGAATCACAATTATATTCACCATTCCCACTTAAAACACAACAACTCCTCTGTTTTCTTGGCCCAAAAACAAAGCACTTTAACATAAACTCAACTCATCTAATGTAAAACCTCAACTTCAATGGTCAAGATCATATGTGTAGCAAATTCTTAGCATTTCTTGTCTACCACCTACCACTTACTCCATTATTGAGCCCAAGCTCCAACCTTTGACCAACCCCTCAATCTCAATCCAACCAACTTTCAAATAGAAAAAAAAAAATCAGTTCGCTGCTGTATCTCGCTACCTGTAGATGGACGATGCAGAAGAAGATATTCCCAACGACATTAACACCACGTTGTATCCCTTCAATGTTGCACCTCCAATGTACGTACATCCCGTCTGTTCATTTCTCTCTTTCTCCTTAATCCCAAAAACGAGTTTTCCCTCCTCTCCTCTGGTGCCTTTTTTGTAGTTATTTCAGTGGGGGTATTTGTGTAAATGGACATTGGAAATTCATGTCAGAAAAGTCCCTAGAACTTTTCTGACCGTTGACTTTTCAAATGAACTTTTCTGGTATTTTTTCTGTAGCTTGGGACCTAGGTGTCATTTTCCCAAATTAAACTATCTTGTCAGAATTTAAGGAGGATTAATTATATTATTCTAAAAGTGTCCTACTTGTATAAAAAAAAAAAAAAAAAGAGTATATGTTTTTTACACTCGTGATATTTTTTAGGCCAAAATGGGACCCCAAAATGATTTCTAGACTGTTTTATGGATTTAATTTTATTAACTTGATCAACAAAATAAATTGGAGGATGTTCTTCAATAGAAATTTTAGCATAATTGTTTTAAGGAAAAAACTTTAATCAAACTTAAAGAGAGGCTGTTATCATCCTTTTTATCTTTTTTTTGTAAAAACCAAGACTAATTTAAATGTGACTGCCGCCAAAATGACTTGATGGCTATTTGGGAAACAGGAGAATCAATTAAAATTTTCTGTTTAAAAAAATGTTTTTTGAGTCTTATACAAAATTCCTCCCTTATTTAACCCGTACAACATCAAATTATTTAAAATAAGCTAATCCTAACTGTAACTTAGGCAAATATCTTTGGCAAGGGGTGATATTATCAGAACACATGCCAGCAGATCCGGTGTTTTAAGAAAGTAAAGGCCATACAAGCCGAAGAGTCGTTTTTTCTACGACTGAGCGGACACTTCAGCTCCTCTAGTTCTTTTGTGACCAAATCCATTCTTTACACGATGTCTCCTATCCAACTATCCCGCCAAATGAATTCACTTCAGCAGTTGATCCATACAAAAAATATCTGATACAAATGTAGTTCAGCTTTAGCAAGTAGCCCAATTAACAGCTGCAATGTAGTGATGCATCACTTCCACTAGCTTTATCTTTACTCTGCTCGAGATTCATCAACTTTTGAAGGTTCATCTGCCAGTTTGAAACATGGTAATTGAAAGAATCAACACAATTTCTTTAAATTTAAAAAAGGATTCCTGAATGGAAAGGAACAAATCTAAAAATGAAAGAAATATTCTCTAATTGGTAGCAGCAAGCCAGTCCACCTGCGATCATAATGAGAATAAAAGAAATGGGGTGGAGGGGAGGGGAGAAATATGTTTCAGCACACATGACAGTTTGCATTCAATAATAATTCAAATATATGGTAATTATATTCATCGTACTTGAATCATACTAAATATAAAGTCCGGGATGGATTCAGAAAATAAAGGAGACTTTTAACATGGCAGCAAACTGTTTCTACTCTAACTACGTATTTACATAGTGTGCAACTTTAAGAATTTCAGAATTCGATTTATAAATTTAAAAAGCACGTATGGCTTCAGAATCAAATTCAAAGGGAGATGTACTGTTATGAAACATATAACGTGAAAGCATCATAAAAAAATGGCTGGCAACTTCAACCCAGAAAGCAACAACATAAATCATTACTCCAGAACAGCTACATGCTGGGATGACTCAAATTATAAGCTCAATTTCCCACACTATGAAAGCATTATGCCCTAATAGATCAGTCCCGTCATAACCATATAAGAAAAGTTTTTAATAGTAATGGCAGCCAAGAACCTCGAGCATCATACTTGTATTCGAAAAACTGACGTTCAAAGTAAGAATCATGCTGTTTTAATTGTTAAAACTTAAAAGAACTACGTAATGATAACAAATTAAAACATATGCAAAACTATAGCATCAATACACATGATCATATATGAACCTAGCTACAAGCATATGTAAAGCGTATTAAGCAGGGTTAGGAGGAAAGCTGCAATTAGTCATCAGTCAAAAACTAGGTACTATGACAATCTAATTTTGGATGTTCTTTAGGTTCACCGAAGAAAAAAGGTGCCATAAAAAATGGAAGATAAAGGGATATTCATCAAAGAAGCCCTTTAGGAAAGATGAATTGCAAAAACTCACCTCCATCATCCAGGTCTGGGGCCCATAAGGTGAGATTGTCCCTCAAAAGCTGCATAATTAGGGTACTGTCCTTGTAGGATTCTTCATTGAGATTATCAAGTTCAGCAGTAGCCTCATCAAGTGCTTTCTGGGCCAGATAGCAGGCCCTGCATGCATATATAAAGTTTATAAACATCAAATGTAAAACAGAAAGGAGGCAATTTATAAAAGCCCAAAGAAACAATTGAGTAAGAATGTAAATTTAAGCTTGGCATGTGCGTAAAACCACTCTGATACAAACACAAAATCACACAACCTAAAATACATTTAAAAATTGTTAAAAATGCAACGCCGTCCCATGAGAAAAAAAGTCTATACTTAGAACAGTTGAAGAATCGGAATAAGGAAGAGAAGAGAGAAAAGAAACCTCTTAGAAGAGCATAATATCTCATAGTAGAAAACAGAAAAGTTCAATGCCAGGCCAAGTCTGATTGGATGAGTCGGGGGCAGATCAGAGGCAGCAGTACTAGTGGCAGCCTGCATTTAGTTATCTATCAGTTTTTACCAGGTTTAAAAATGAGAGAAATCATGAAATCAAAAAAAATAAAATAAAATCCTACTAAACTCACCTCATACGCCCTGAGTGATTCGTCTGCAGCTTCTTTGCGATGACCACCTGATTTAAACTCAGCTAAATAACGGTAGTAGTCTCCTTTCCTACGTGGAGGAGAAAAAAGCTTGTGATCCCAGAAAAAACAAATGCATATGAACTTGGGCCTTCCTGATTCTTTAACATTTGATAACACCGAATGGTTTAAACTTTTGGCAGTGACATTATGTTTTAAAAAGTATAAAACCAAAGTACTTGCAGGTATTCTGAGATTTTTGAAGCTATATCTTGAATCCTAGTCAGATAATAAAAAACTTTATGTCACAAGATATCAAAACATTTAAATCTACTAAAAGAAATAGAAATTATTCAAGACTCACATCTTATAATAGAAAACAGTTGATTCCCCAGTTGTGGAAGATGGAAGGAGGTGCTTGTCTATGAGTGATAATATGTCATAGCAGCTATTTGAGATCTCATCTTCAACTCTCATTCTGTAGTCCTTTATCCTTTTCACATTCAATTCATGACCCTTGCCCTCCTCCTTGTCCTCAGTGGAAAATAGTATCCGCCACGATGCCCTTTGTGCTCCAATTGCATTTTTGTACCCAACGGAGACAAGGTTCCTCTCCTCCACTGTGAGTTCCGCACCTAATTTAGTAACGCCTTTCATAGCTTCAACCATATCTGCAACAAGAAAAACCAGAGAGATGCATAACCAAACAAAATGGAATGAAGCAATTTAAAAAAAAAAAAAGATTAATGTTAATGTTTTGGAGAAACTACTGTTTACTAAATGATCCAATTCAAATTTTCAAAATCTGGCAGATTTTAGGATGAAACTTGCCTAGCAGTCAAATATAAGCGTATCAATGAACTTTGGTTCCAGGATGAGAGATGTACAATATGCATAAATGGATTCATTACACACAAAAAAAAGTAATTCATAATTTTTTAATTGGGCATCCTAGTCATCATAAACGCTTACTCCTCTCTTTTCTCTTCGTTCCTTTTTTTTTTTGGCACAACTTTCACGTCATGTTGCAGCACCAACAGAAGCAAGTATAGTCCATGAATGTATTATCCGTTTTCTCCTCTCTCTTTTTTTATAACAACCCTATGATCTATAAATTAAGTGGCATGTAAGGTCGGAAAAGAAAATTCGGTGGCAGGCTAGTAGCAGCCGGAAAGGAAATTGCAATATAGAACAACTTCTTAAACCGGGGGCCTCAAACAAGTTATTAAAACACCTCAACCGTGCATATAGTACCACAGTCCATAAGCCACTGCCCACTAGTCATTCAGTTTAAAACTTTAAATGAACCCAAGGAGCAAAGCTGGCAAGACGCAGCTATTGATCCAGCACTTCAGGAAGCAACGAAGTACCGAAGACCTTACATGATCAGGACTTGAACAAAAGACGCAAGACGCAGCTATTAATCCAGCATTTCAGGAAGCAACAAAGTTCCGAAGACCTTACATGATCACGAATTGAATAAAAGACGGCAAGACGCAGCTATTAACCCAGCATTTCAGGAAGCAACAAAGTACCAAAGACCTTACATGATGACAAATTGAATAAAAGAGGCAGATACCGATTAAAAAACCTGTCAAGCCTCTGAACCTACAAAGAAAGAAAGAAAGCATACCGGCATATCTCTCTGCTTGTTCAGCAAGTTTCGCCAGGTATAGCAAAAGCCGCTCCCGCTCATTCTCCATGGTCTATCAGTCTCTCAGTGCGTCAGCAGTTTTGGTATTTTGCTTTACACTCTAACTGACGGAGTCCCTCCAACAATGGAATCGGGGTTTACGGTACTCTTCTCAATCTGGATTATTGGATTAAGATTTTAACGTTCAGATTTTTTTTAATATAAAAAAATATTATTATTATATAATAATCTGGATCGTTGAGATCTTAATCCAACGATCTAAATTGAGAAGATGACCGTAAGTGGATGGAAAGAAAGAGGACCGTAACTAAATCCGGTGCGTTTAAGGAAGGGAAGATTACTGGGTAGTACCAAGAAAATGATAGGTTAATCTCCGCCGTCCGTGTGAGTTCTAGAGAGGAAATGGCCGTAGGATTATAATATACGGTTAGAGGGAGGATTACTTTTAATGACCTGGATGACCACTAACGTCGCTCCGACAGAATGCTGATTCTTATGCGACGGCTTTCGGCCGGACAAATTTTCGTCTGACACTGCAGATTCCCTCACTTTGGACATGACTTCACTACTCCTAACCTAGTCTATACTCTATACCTTTCCTTTTATTGTTGTTGTTCTATAAACTGCTATTAATCATATCCTTATTCCTTAACCCATGCCATCTTATACTTGAAACATAATTTTGTTTTTGCTGTAAAACTGGAATTCATTGACGCAAATGAGCTACTCCATTATAGTTATGAATATAAGACTTAGCTGATTTTTTTTTGTAAGGGCTAAGGAAGCTAAATATGATAATTACTCACATATATTGTGTATTATTATATTCTATGAGTTTATAAATTAGACTAATTAATTTAGAGAAAAAACAATAGATATAAATATTTTAAAATAATTTATTTATCGTCATTAATTTTAAAAAAAAAATCAATTGAATTTTATATTTAAAACCGTGTTAATATTACAAGTTTGCAACGTGATCTTGAGCTAACTATCCCTCATCATCCTGTGTGTGTGAGAGGGGAGTGAATAAGGATACAAAATTGCTTTTGATCCTCTGTGAATAATACTCTACAAATTTCTGAGCTATATTTATGGCCTCCCAATAAGTATGAATAACCACAACTTGACAGTTTATATGAAGACACTACACCCTCAAAGAAAGGTCCTTGTCATAATCTTTATGCACCGTTTGGTGGGAAGGAATTGAGAGAGAGAGAGAGGAAGTAGAATTGAAAGTGGAACTTAATTTTTGAGATGTTTGATATTATTGAAGTCACTCTTTAATAGAAATCACTTCCGTCAAAAAAAGGTCCCCATCACAACCTTTAAGGGTATAATTAATTGCCTATTGACAATTAGTCAATTAGATAACAAGGTTTTAGGAAACTTCCTTTTTATCCATGAAAAATTGCATATGGTTTTCCCAGAAGAATAATTGTTTACTGTTGCTTTATGTTTCACCGAGCCTCTCTCCGAGACAGTGCCCAGATCGTTACGCCTTTCGTGCGGGTCGGAACTTACCCGACAAGGAATTTCGCTACCTTAGGACCGTTATAGTTACGGCCGCCGTTCACCGGGGCTTCGGTCGCCGGCTCCCCTGTCATCAGGTCACCAACTTCCTTGACCTTCCGGCACTGGGCAGGCGTCAGCCCCCATACATGGTCTTACGACTTTGCGGAGACCTTAAAACACAAGAATTTTTTTAAAAAAAATAAAACTTTGTAGGGAAAAGAGAGGGAGAGAGAATAATAAACTGGCAATTGCAAGAGACATTAGACAATGTCGAAGTTGTTCGTAGCTGATTCTTCCGTCCTCCAATTCCTGCACGACGCATATTCATTCCCGCATCCCTCATCTGATGCCATTTCACGTGCCTCTACTTGCTTACTTCGCAGAGATCTTAATATATGGTATATTTATCTAATTTGATTATATAAAATCTGTTAAGTAAGTTAATTAATAGGATGTTTATTTTTTAAAACACTCAAATCATCTTTTTTAATTTCGTACGTCCCTCTCTTCTTTAATTATTATTGAGAGAACGTCAATAGTAATAAATTAGAAGAAAAAATGATAAAAATAAAAAATATATTTTATATTTAAAATTAAAACCAATTTTTTAAATATAGCCTATAAAACTAGTGAGAGTAGATATGATTTTACTGCTTCGAAATTGTTCATGTAATTCACACAGTTTCTTCACTGGTCCACTGCTTGTTGCCCGATACACCTCTTTTTTTTTTTTTTAATATAAACTGGATATCAATAAATTACAACATCAATCCAGAAGAATCTGCTATCAAATGCCCTCTTTCATCATTTTCCATCTCTTGATAAATAGGTGGAGGATGATCAAAGATACAAAATTTCCCTGAGATATTGTGAGTAAGTTTTGCCAAATGATCCGTAAGGAAAAGGTCCTCTCTCGGAACATTAACAAATCTCACCTGCTATTGTCTACAAACTAGTGACCTATGGTGTGTTTGGATTCAATTAAAAAAAGCTATTTTGGGAGAAAACCTTGGTTTTAAGAAAAATCATCCAAACACCCCAAATTTTCTCAAACCAAGGTTTTGAGCTCAAACTATGGTTTTGAGAAAATCTAATTTTTTTTGCTTTTTTCCATATGTGGACCCCACCATCTCACTCTAATTGGTCCTTTTTATTAATATGGGCCCCACACCACACTCTCTCCCTTCTTAATCTTTTTTTTTTTTTGAATTTCACCGATTTTTCTTTAATCACTTTTTTTTTAAGAATTTTAAAATTTTAATACTCCCTTTTATCTTATAAGACATATTTATCTAATTTGATTATATTAGAAAAATTAGTTAATCTGCACACGAAGATCCCATTTGGCAAATAAGTTGGCAATGAGGGATTTTTTCACAATTTTCCTAAATCATTATTCTACTCATAATCTATTCTCCAGAAGCTATTCTGCTCAAAATCTATTCTTCAGAAGCTATTCTCCACGTTTTCTTCAGAATCTATTCTCCACTTTTTCTCCAAAATCTATTCTCCTCATAATCTATTCTCCAAAAGTTAATCCAAACACACTCCTAATCTCATCAACTACGTCCTTAAAAGGGTATTCAGGATCACAACCATGAACCGCTAAGTTAATCGCATCTACGCAATCTAAAAAAACAACAACCTCCTTTATATTCCAATCAACTCTGCTATCGTAGGAGGCACAACAATGAGTTTGCAAAAGAAACCACAGACCCATTGGTTATCCGGGCCCCTAACCGTACCCCCACACCCACATCCCCCCGTCATTGAGAGCTGAACCATCCACTTCCAAAGAGAAATAGCTCTGAAGCTCCTGAGGTCTAGTCCTTTGATTTGAACGTCCAATGTTGGCAAGAAAACCTGACCTCAGAAGGTCCAGATCCGCACTGGCTCTGAAGAAACTAGATGCTGACAATCGGTCGTCCTCCTGATTTGTACCTGCAAAAAGTTTGTTACACCATGCCACCCAAATGTCCCAACATACATATCTAAATAAGGTTAACCAAGGGACCTTCCTTGTATGCCCTTTGCCGGTTTCATGCGTGAGATTCCATTTAACCCAATCCTTTCCTTTAAGAGAAGCGAAAACATCCCACTTTTCCGGTGCCACCACTGCTTTCCATCTCTCCACCGCATTCGAACAGTCTCGTAATAGGTGCATGGAGTCTTTCTTTTGGTTGCAAGCAAACGGACAAGAGTCTAATTCTTGGATTCCTTTACTGGCTCTCAGATGAGCTGTGTGAGCTCTGCCATGTGTGAACAGCCACATAAAGGATTTGAGTCATATCTAAGTGCCTACTTGACAAATTAAGGAATCGACTTTTTTTAAAAAAAAAAATCTTTAAGGCGAGACAAAATTTCACTCCCATTTAATTTGCATAGCACAAAATCAATTAAAATAGCTTAATTTTTTTTTTAACAGCCTAATTCAAACACTCACTTATTTCAATTTATCACGAAGAAGTATAGAATACCTTGCTCGAGAACGTCATGCATGTGATTTAGTGCTCGTTTAGAATAACTTATTTTTTACTTTTAAGTGCTTATAAATCGTGATTTTCGATATACAAGATAAATATAAGAAGAGTTTTATCTCAACTTACACAATAAGTATTTATTTTCCAATAAAAAGCTATTCCAAACATAGCTTAAACTTACTTCAAAAATTATTTTTTTAAGGAATTCAAATATTTTCAAAAGCAATATTTTTTACATAAATGCTCTAAATGGTTTTACTAGACCTGTCTGTCACAAGAGTAGGACAATTTTGTTCAAGCATATCCGAGTAAATCAGCTATAAAAACATCAAAACTCGGCGTCCAACCAAGAGAGTCTAGTCTAATCAACTGGCATAAGATATCATTAGCAAACCAGCCGACAAATCGGATATGGGAATGCAACGTCCAAATACGAGCTATCTAATTAACACGACTAGTTTACCCTCCCTTGAGACGAGAGGCGATGATGCCATCTCCATCTTATCCGTGCCAATATGATCAAGCATTTAGTCCAACATGTAGACCAGTAAGAAGCAGAGCATTTACAAGCATTTCATACTCAACAAGAATTAATTTATGTGGTGATGGTCAACAAAGGGCCTTCATGTAAAGCCTACAGGGCAAAGAATTGAAGACTTCAGCTTGAGTTTGCTAGTTATACAATCTATTCACATAGAAGTCCCAAATTTCTATCATGCCAAATGAACAAGTATTCTAAATCATATGGCCAAATGAAGAAGGATAAATTACTTCAGTCAGGAACCTGATGACCTTCTTAAAGATCATCAGGCCACGTCACACCCATGAAGGGGTCTGAAGACAAATCCTAACATAAGTTTCACGATCTCTTGCAGCCAAGCCTTTCAAAGGGCATACACTCATCACAGAAAACCACTCCTCAGTGCAATCAGCTTACTGGTGCATCCCACGACTGGTGCTACCCTCCCCAATTGAAACTGTAGCAAGGGACTTGGAAGCCCAAACTTTAGCATTCAGTGCTCCTTCCTGCAGATTACTTCTCTTGCAAGGCACTCTCACACAGCTTATAGACAGCATTATTCGCTTCAGATATACCAGAGGATGTTCCAACAAACTCCCTAATCTAATATTTTGGATAACACTTCTCCAAACACATTGAACGCAAGCAAGCAGTACAGGAAAAATGAAATATAGTAGTCTCAGAAGCACAAAGGCAGTAGCCAGAGCTAAATATGTCTCCTGTCGCAGCAAATTTTCTGGTGATCTTGCCCAAGAAAATGGACAACTTTCTGGCTCAGTGTAACCATGTTTCTCATGAACTGATAGGCTCCCAATTTTCTCAAGAGATGGTTGATCACGTGAAAAAGTCCTAATCCCTGCATTTAAAAAAATAAAATAAACAAGAAAACACTGTCACATGAAGCTTAAATGCATTATCGCACCAAAAAGTTGTTGAGGGACTTCTCCCACACCTAACGCATTGTTTAAAAGAAAAAATGTTTAAGACGAAGAAGAAGAAGATAAATGGTAAAACCTATGGCCCTGACCGTGCCTTAACTACAACACAAAATGCAATACAGGTTAACTGGGGGTAGAGGAAAATCATGTCAATAAAAAACAAGCATCCAAGTTTTGTATTCACCAATAACAAACTAAAATGAAAATAATGAACATCTTATGGGAAAACAACACCCCACCAGATGAAACACAATTTCTACAGCATGAAGTTGGTTTTCATGTAAATTCACCCATTCCTTCTGCGTGCATATTGAAGATTACATAATAAGGAAAAATTCTCATATGGATTCTGGTGAGGCTTCATGAAGACTGTGACATTATTCTGCACATGGATTAAGTTCCCATATACTGTTAAAATGCTTCTAACTATCTTTTCATCTAAAGAGCAATGAAAACTAGCTACATCAGAAGTTTTTGTGCAGACCTAGTGAGCAGCATGAACTGTATAATATGAAGAATTCATTTAAAGAAACTTAAAAGGGAAAAGAGTGCAAGAGTGGACTTACCAGTGACATCGCTGTAGAAATCTAAGAGAGAGATGAGGGTCCGGGATCCATGATAACGAACGCGCATGGTAGAATTTAAAATGAATAGTGTAGGGAAGCCATGGACACCATATTTTGATAGTATGCTGCAAGAGATGAATAGTTATTTTCAGCAAAGAAAAAAATGTACAGCAAACGATCCATGAAGCAAGCAAAATAACACAAACCTAGGCCTGATGGTTGACTCTTCAATTGCAAAATGTGAAATGGAAGGATATAAGGAAGACATGATGGAGAAACTTGGTCTAAATATCCTAGAGAAAGGACACCAAGATGCGTAGAAGAGCACAGCCACATAATCATGATTATTCTTGTGAACTATATTTAATGCCTTTTGCAATGAAATTTCATCTCCCTGCATATTATAATATGTAGAAATTCCATAAGAAGTATATCTTCAATATTCTATCATCTTCATCAATGCCAACAAAGTTGCATACATTGTAGAACTCAAAATAAAATCAACATCAGTATGCCAAACTCATCCTCCACCTTGCAGCTGGAAGGTGCGGAATCATGATAGGCATTAGGAAGGGTATTTTGCATCCTAGGCTTGCTTAAACCTTTTGCTCTCTTTGAATTCAGAGGAAAAAATAGATGCCAAAACTCACACCAAAACTACATCCTAAGAATGTCAGTCTCATTTATGATATGGACAGATACAAGGCATAAAGATTAGAAATCACATGAAAAATTTAGAAACCAATATAGCTTCATACATCACGCACATACAACATAGTCACAGGTGAACGTGAAACAAACTACACAGCACTCCTATTAACATATTAAGATAAAAAATTATTGATGTGTCCTATATACAGACAAGTGAGACAACAAACAAAGCAATGAAACAAAGCATCATAGGTGAAGCAAGAAACCATGCGAGATCAAGGGCTTTCGTTAAGCCCAAAACAAAAATAAATGAAACGAAGCTTCGGAGATGAACATCACAGTATGATCTTCTCAGTGGCTCATTCATTTTCCTATAAGGAAACCGTGGTTTTAGGTTAAGTTATCGCAACCTTCCAAAATTCTTGAAGGTGAGAATTTGAGATTCATCGGTGTACAGAGAATATCCGCTTGTGACCCCAAAATTAGGCATATCGAAGTAGAAGACAAGTTAAATTCCGAAAGGACGCATGATTTTTGCCCTCAGACAAGGCAACCAAACTACGCCGAAACAGCTACGCAATCAAAAATAAGAACTATCAAGGAAATAAGAGATTGTATTACAGATTAGAAAACATGTGAAAATGAAAGAACAGTATTCACCTCGGTGACGCCAACAAATTCGATGGATCCAGCAGCATCGCTGGGCAAGCAGCTCCAATCACGAAACCCTAAGATCGATTCGGAAAGGGGCGCGGTAGGACAGACGCTGCTCCCGAGAGAGGCCGCAGGAGGTCGGGCGGCGCAAGCAAGGCTTCCCGAAAGCAACACGGCGAAGGCGACATGGAAGCCCCAAAGCTCCATCCCGAACGATCCCATGGAATTGGAAAGTTAGCTCAGAGCTAACCCAAAAGAGAGGGGACCCACCGAAAGCGTAAAAGGAGATACAAATTCTAAAACATGGAATTGAGAGGAAAGGGGAGAGGAGGAATAGGAAGGTTGCAGAGTGTGAGACCGGCGGGTCGTGTAAATTTCTTTTTTTTGTTGGGGGGATTTGAGAAGTGGGAGATGACGTGTAGGAAACTGAGTGGGCAGTTAAATTTCTACGAAGACGGTTGGGTCGGAGGGTGACGAGGGTTTTGGAATGGTGGGGATCAGCATTAAGCAAGAAGCAGTGGTGAGAGGGCCAACTGACGTACGCAGCCGAGTCCGCGATCTAGGGTGTGTTTGTATTGATGATTAAATAAATGATTTATTTTTATTTAAATTTATAAAATATTAAAATTGAAAAAATGTTAGATTGAGTAAAATAATGAGTGGTTAGATTGACGATTGGATAAGTAACTTATATAAAAGTGAATGATTTTTAGTTTGCCTTTTATATTATTTAAAAAAAAATTGTAAAAATTATGAAAAATGAAAAAATGAAGGGATAATTGTGAAAAAAGTCATCATTAGCAACTTAATTACCAAATGGAACTTGGGAAGATATCTACACACAGAGGGATTTTTTCACAATTTTCTCAAAAATTAACTTTGAAAATTTGACAATGGTACAATTTTAATAAAATTATATCAAACTCTAATTTAAATTGGTACACTCCAAAAGTCTTTTCTGTTGTGCACCTTAAGCTTAAATTTTATAAATTATATCAAACTCTAATTTAAATATTAAATCCTAACTCATATTTTTACATAGTTCAAAATCTAATAAAATAAACCGATTAAAACCTCAATAATACCTCCAATAATCCAAATAAATTATTTAAACTAAATTTAATAGGTAAAAACACCATATAGAAACTAATTTATGACATGTTTTTTAAAAAAACAAAATTGATTATAAAATCATAAAACAACTAAATAATAAATCTAAATTGATTAAAATTAATTATTAATTATTCTCTACATTTCTACAGTCATATATTGACAAAACTCAAAACTTGCCTAAACTCTTATCCTAAAGTATTCTCTAATTAGCAGAAGATTACTATCTAAAGAAAGAGAAAATTATTTAGAACATTTTTTATAAAAAAAGTTTTGTGATTATAAGTGATTTTGAGTACCTTATTGATCCCCAAAGATATGAAAATACTCCTATGAATATTATTTTATACACACACATAAGCTTCAATAGAGTTCATTTTAAGGCTTATTACTTTTTCCAACTTATGACTTTTTTTACCTCAAATCCCATTGCTAAACCAAATACTCATTTTAACTGTTTCACTGTTCAAATCCGTTTTTGCCACTGTTCAAATCCGATTTCACGCGCAAACGTCGAAACAAACGAGCACTTAATCAGGTGAGATTCTATCCCTCCTTCCTCTCAAATCTCAATAGTTTCCTTTATCTTTTTCAATAAATTAAAATAGTGACGCGGATGTATATACTCCCTCCGATCCTAAATATAATTAAATATAAGTTAGAATTGATTTTTTTTAAGAAATTAAAGAAACTAAATAAGTTACTTAATCATATCATATGGTGTGTATCTTTAGATTATATATCAGTTTATTAGTCAAACTAATTAGTTTAGAGAAAAAAATATAAATATAAATACTCTAAAATAATTTAATTAGCTTCCTTAATTTTTTCAAAAAAATTACTCCCTCCGGTCCTAATTATAGGACATATTTGCCTAATTTTGGAGAAATTAAGGATAGTAGTTAAATTAGTTAATCATATATATTTTCCTAAAATGCCCTTATTTAAAACTTAAAATTAAAAAAAACAGTAAAATTGAGGTGTATGTGACATTAATGAATTGCAAGTATTACTCACTTTATAGAATACATAGGTGTATTCTTAAATTATTATTGTGTTTAATTATTATTAAGAAAAATATCAATAGGGGGTATTTTGAGAAGAAATTGAAAAAAAAATTAAAACTTTGTCCTATAATTAAGACCAAGATCAACTTCTAAATATTGTCCTATAATTAGGACCGGATAGAGTAACTTTATCTTATATTTAATATCAAGAGAGTATAGAATTACAAACATGCATATGGGAGGATGAAGATAAGTATACCAATAGAGGAGCCGCCAGTCAAGAAAATACCAAATGTCACAAGGACCACGATCTGAATTGTAATGCCACATTTGGTATATTTGAATTGAAGGTAGGGAAATGGAGGTGGGAGTGGAAGTGGGATTCAAAAATTGGTTTGTTTGGTATGTTAGATTTCACTTATATGAGGAACTTACTTTCATAAAAAATGATGGAGATGGGTTCCATAGGTAGACCCATAAAACTAAAATTGGTTTTTTAGAAATGAAACTTTAGGATCACTTTACCCTCATGTTTTTTATCAACTTACTACATTTTCCCTCCCATGTTATTACCTTTGTCTCTCTCCACTCTCACCCCGCGGCCTCCCTCTTCATACCTTATAATGACGGTGAGG
Organism: Inga leiocalycina; assembly: GCA_963242795.1. Classification (NCBI taxonomy): domain Eukaryota; kingdom Viridiplantae; phylum Streptophyta; class Magnoliopsida; order Fabales; family Fabaceae; genus Inga; species Inga leiocalycina. Next base: position 3,887,228 of record OY725326.1, read on the forward strand.
CACCAGCGACGGTGAAAGACGATGAGGCACTAGCGATCTCCATATCCTTTGAACTTTGTCGATCCTCTTCCTCCAACAACAGCTCATGCGTGCAAGTCATCAATGGCAGGTCCTTCGCCACTACGGCGCAAATCTACAACGCCGAGTCATTCAAACCTTTAAGTCTCTCGGATTCAACAACAACTAGATGGCAACAAGTTCAACCTTCCCCCTCCCGGTTATTTTTCCTTTGATTTTGATTTCTATGTGGTTTACATTGTTTATATTGATGAATGAGTATGGATGAATGCTTTTCTGGTTTGTGATTGTTGCCGGCAGTGGTCAATTTCTGGTGACCGTCAGTCAATGGTGACTATATGGGTTGGAAGAGTATTTTTGTTTGGAGGGTATTTTGGTATTTTCACATTATAAATATATTTTTTAATTAAAAAATATATCTCACTTCCACCTCCACACCAACACATACTTTAAATCTTAATTTCACTTCCAATTCACTTAAAAACTCTTCCATTATATCAAACGAGTCATAAGAATATTTGAATTTATAGGGGATCTATAAACAGTTCTTTGGCATGTTTATAAAACCTGTTATCACCTGAGTTTATTTCTTTGATGACAATATCTCGTATTTTTGTCAAGTGCTTGCATTGCTGCTTAAACCGTCCTCCAGTACCAGATTTGTCTTATACCAGCAATAACGATAACGTTTAACAAAAAAAATCAATAACATGACATGGAACATGAAACACTCGCCACTTAACAATGTCAGGTGATTAGCTAAATCAGTGGCTAACTCCCAAAGATACCAATAATAAGTTAGTACTACCCCAATTCTTATTATAAAAGTCACGTTGATAAAAAATTTAAACTATAGAGTGAATCGTATATTAAGAATACCAGTGAGTGATTAATAAATTTTAGATATTGAACTTATATAAAGATAATTTGATAAAAATGACAAGATTTTATTATCTATGCTTTGCTGGGCTGATACAGGGCAAATGCCCCAGGGAATCAGAAAATTTTATATAATGATAAAATATCCAACGTCATCAATCAATCAACTTCATACTAGAAAACTTGTTATATCCACTAAATATCTTGATCAACTCAAAAACAGATTGGATAAACACACCTTCAAAAATGATGATGTGTGATTAATGGAGTTTGAATATAAGGAAGGGAGGAAGTTGAATTTGAAATTCCACGTTAAATTAGGTACCATAATTATATTATATTAATAACAATATTTATGTGTTCCATGCATAAATAAGAAATTCACTTTTCATGATTGTAAGGATCTTCATAGCTAGTATGGGTTTAATGAGATAAATTATATTAATAATTATATAGTTGTGATCCAAGCATACCCAAGAACGGAACCTTTAATGATTGGGAGGATCTTCATAAAATATATGAATAATTGATAATTTATATTGAAAACTGGGTTATTATTGCAATAACATAAGACTTTACAATTGAGGTCAACAAAGTCTTGCTCAAAATTGGGTTAGTACAATAAAATAAAACTTACCAATTTATATTTAATTTTTGTTTGAGGTACTTTATTTTCGTATTTTATCACATTAATTCTTGAATCATAAGTCAATATCACATAGCGTTTGGAAGCAATAAAAGCAGCGAATATAATGATATGATGAATACAGAATAGTTCAACCCAGGGCGAAGAATCATCATATAAATCGCAGGAGCATTATCAAGCAGCACCACTCAGTAGCATCAATTAAGGCACTAGGGTTTGAATATAAAGGAAGAAGTAAGTTGAATTTGAAGTTAAACGTTAAATTAAGAATCATAATTATATTAATAATTATACTTACGTGTTCCATGCATGAACAGGAAATTCACTTTCCATAATTGTATGATCTCCATAACTAATTTGAATTTAATGAGATAAATTGAACTTAAATTTAGACATTAAATTAGGAATCATAATTATATAATTGTGATCAAAGCATACTCAAAAACGGCAGTTTCCATGACTGAGGGGATCTCCATAAATTATATGAATAATTAATAATTTATATAAAAACCAGGTTACTACTGCAACAACATAAAACTTTACAACTGAGGAGGTCAACAAAGTCTGGTTCAAAATCAGGTTTGGGCAATAAAATAAAACTTAATAATTTATATCAATAAGTTTTATTTGGGGTACTTTATTTATGTATTTTATCACATTAATTCTTGAATCATAAGTCAATATCACATAATTAAGCATTTGGAAGCAATCAAAGCAATGAATATGATGATATGATGAATACGGAATAGCTCAACATGGGACAATAATCACTGTATACAGCGTTAGAGTATTATCCAAGCAGCACCACTTAGCAGCATCAACAAAGGGCTTGTTTAAATTAGCAGTGATTGAAAATGATTTTTTTTAATCTGATTTTTATAAAAGTCATATTGTAAATGTGGTTTGTGTTTAGATTAATAGTGACAGAAGTGGGTTTTTTTTTTTGAACAGCCAGACTTTTAGTGCTTGTTTGGAATAGCTTATTTTTGGGTAATAAGTGCTTATAAATCATGATTCACGGTATACGAGGTAAATATGTGAGAGGAGTTTTATCTCAGCTTGCGTGATAAGGACTTGTTGTCTAAATATAAGCCCAACCAAACACACACTTAAGCTTCTTCTCAAAAGCTGCTTTTGAAAGAAAAAAAAAACCCCAGTTACCAAAACGTCAATCCCAACACCCCGGATTTCAAAAAGCCAGAAGCCACTATGATTTTTAAAAAAAAAAAACCGATATGCCATCACAAACAAGCAATTACTCAAATAAGTCGATGATAACAAGGAAACTTTTTGCATTATTGTTAGGGTGCTTAAGACTATTGTTAGCATTATTTTTATCTTTAACTACATTACTTTCTTTCTATAATTATTTTTATTGGGGATGGTTACAAATATTCTTTTAATTTTATCATCAATAAATTATATTTATCTCGTCCAACACAACACGCTTGATATTTATAAAAAAGCGTACGACCCACAGAGGGAATGCCGGAATGGTTCGCAGGGCAATGGTCAAACTATTGGTATCGGCCACCCTTACCGACAATTTAAAATAATAATCGGACTGACTTAAATATAACTTTTTTTTACGTAAGTAAAGTTCAATTATAAATATCACACGGATATTAAAAAAAAAAGTCCGATGCAGTGAAATGAAAATGCTTATCCATTAAAAATATGTTTATTCTTGTGTCCTGAAAGTAGTAAATGCAAGTGCATATCGTTTACATAAAAAGAATCTCTAATAGCTTATATATAGAAGGTAACATCCCAAAGAGAGAAAAAGAAAAAAAAAAGACACCCGAGGAACGAGAACCTGCATGAATGCCAAACACCAACAAATAGGTTGAAGGCTGACCAAAATATAGGATGTTTGTTTTTTGTGAGCTTTTGTTATATTGTTAGTTATCGTCTTAATTGAATTCCAGTTTTCATTCAAAAAAAATATCCCCCAGTCTTTTTTTTTTAATTGACGCGATGTAAAAAATGGTGGTCTTGACTAAAAAGCCCATAAGCCCAGTGAAGTTCAATAGCTCTATCATTTTGGGGGTAATTGGACTTGTATTATTCAGGTTTGTGGCCCAACTAGTCTCAGGAGAGAGAGTCTGAGGGAGTGTGAGCTTCATCTTTCATGCCCTGGGTTGTCGAGTTACTAAACAAACAATTTAAGCGAACTATGAGATGAAGATGGCTTCAGCTGCTACAAGCTAGTCCCCCCAGACGAAGTATAAACAAAGATGAGTCCTCCTCGTTCTTTTTACATGCTTACTTTTTTGAACTTCTCATTTGTAGTAGTATTAAGTTCAAGCGACCATACATGAGTACTTTGAGCTCAAAATTTGTATAACCAGGAAATATAAAATATTGGCACTCCTTACCGTTGAAGATATAATTCACTTTCAATCACTTTATCAAAATTCAAGAGTAGCAAGCAACTAATTAAAATGTCATATCTTTTCTCTTTCTCGTTATATCCAATGTGTATCATGGTAAATTAAAAAATAGCACTACCTTGTAAACCATGTCCCATATTTAAAGACGTGGAGGAGGAATCAATAGATAACTTGTGTTATGAACTAATAATTTTCTCTAAAAGATTTTATTGTTTTGGTTCTAAATATAAAATTTAGTTGATTTTTTTTAGAGAGATTAAGGAGGTTAATTCAGTTATTTTAAAATATTGACATTACCGATTTGTTTAACTTATAAATTGATATATAATTTAATGATATACAACATATGATATGATTAAGTAACATTTGGTCCTATATATGGGAAAGAAGCCTCTCCATTTCCCTTACCACCCACTTCGCTCCACTTCTTTATTCTTACCATTAGATTAACTCTGAACGGTTGAGATTCAATATCTTGTAAAAATATTATCATAATAATAAATAACAAAAAATGTATATAAATAAATTTAAATCATTAAAATTTGATATAACTAGTTCATATCTTTATTCTTTTATTAAAGTATTATATACACACACACTTTTTATAAGATATTCAATCTTAACCGTTCAGAGTTAATCTAATAGTAAGAATAAAGAAGTGGAGGAGAGTGGATGATAAAGGGAATGGAGAGACCCCTCTCCTCCCCCTATATATATAAGTCATAGAGAAGATTTTTTTTGTCTATTCATAAGGCACGTTATTAAAGTTTTGATGTGAATGTATAATTTATTCTTTTATTTATTATTGTGTTGACTTTATTTTTATTTGATATTTTTTATATTAAATAGGAGTATAATTAGAAAGTTGTTAACTTTTATGGTAGAATTAATGAGATTTGATGTTTTCCTTATTCTATGTTAAAAATGTTAGAAATGCCCTGTAAATAAGATTAAAAGAGTATTTAATTTTTTTAATCTTTAAAAAAATTAACTAAATATTATATTTAGAATAACAACCACAGGAATGTTGGCGGCAGTAGCGGTCTGCAGTCCTGGAACGTGAACGAAATCCCTTTGTACCAAATACCAATCACAGTGGAGGAAAGGAAGCGAGCAGAAGTGTGCAGAGTGCAGACCGCAGAAGCAGGCGGTAATACTATAATAAATGAGCCTCATTGTAATAGATGAAGTGACAGTGTCTTCCAGCCCGAGCTTTCAATTGGCTCTTACCCTCTTAGCAAGTGTTTGGGCCGTCCTTCTTGTGCCTCCTTTAATTTTTAAACGCCTAGTTTGGATTTATCCACCAATAAAACAATAAGAATTAATGGGACTTCCATTTCCCAAAGCTGCATCCATTATCATCATACGCTGGCCTAAAGATACGTGCAGAAAAAGACAAGGACGTGAAGTTAAGGTGGGGTTGGATCCAAGTAAGCATAGAGTTTTGAAAAGACAGGGCATGCTGTGCCTGTGTGCGGGTTTGGTTATGAAGCGTGGTGTGATTGCGGTTGAGTTGTGACATACAAGGCCGGGGCCGGGGCTTTGGGATGAATACATTCCAAGTGTGATTGTACGGTGATGGGTACGACACGCAATTGGGTGAGGTGTGATACTTTTAGGGGTACGAAAGGGAATTAAAAAAAATGAATGGAGGCCGACAAAAGACGGGAGCATATCTTTTTGTTGCAAATTAGCTTCCCACCACCAATTCCTGCCGTCTCTGTCTCCCTCTTGTCCCTATTACTATTACCACTCTGATCTTTATTATAAGTCCCTTTTATTTAAATCCCACATATCAAGAAAAAGTAGTTAACCCAATGATTATAGGGTAAATTTTCAACTATATCCTCATTTATGAATGTGTACTTTTTAACTTTTTCTTCTTTATCTCTCTTTAAATTATTTCTTTATGGGTACAATAAATAGGGGTAAAATTGTCATAAGCTCATTTATGTACTGAAAGTGGACTTATAAATAGGACCAAATTTTTTGGTCAAAAATGACTTATAATAGGGACCAGAGTGGTATGTTGGTCATTCTTAATTGGATTTAAAAATTTTCATGAAACTTAAATAAAAACTCCCGCTCATAGAATGATACATATCTTATTAATTTTATATTTAACATCTGAGATTTAATGATCGGTCTGTTTTATATAAGGAATCTGAGTTGTCATAGTGTTTGTGATGTGAATGGCGGGTTTCACTTTCACACCCTATCTTGTGACTTTAATTAAATAAATAGATATTTGTTTTTTGTAAGAGCCCACAATAACTTTTAAAAAATGACTGGTCCGAAATAAGTTTAACGCAAAAATGTATGAATATAAAATAAATGCGCTGGCTCTCCGTTGGTGGCTTCCTACTAAATAGCACTTTTTTTTGCCAAACATTAGGTTTTTAATATAAAATATAATTTGTAATGAAAATTAGACTACAAATTAGATTTTATATTAAAGACTACTTGTGATGATTGAATCTTTTATTTATCATTTGTCTTTTTTTGGTTCCTCGCTGCTGGAAGTTTTATGCGTGGAAGTCCATTTCAGCCCGGCAATAACAAGCAACTTTCGCCCGGGTGAAATTTCTAAAGAGTATAGACTTATATTCGTATTATTTAGTTTGGACATTAAAATTTATTTGCTATGTTAAATATTTATTTGCAGTCTTTTAAAAATATATACAAAAATTATGCGAACTTTCAAGCCTAACCTGTATCCAGCTAATTGGAATCGATCTCCAAAAAACAACAAATTTTGAGATATGCAGACTTATGGATTTAAATGAGTATGGAGTCGGGGCTCATGAAGGCTGATCCGATATGTTTTGACAGCGCTACGAGCGTCTAATAGGACTTTTGGGTGTAAATAACATTCTCCGTGTGTAAAAGACATGTCTATATTATATAAAATTAAGTTTATTTATTTCTGTTATTTTTTTTAAAGAAAATTATTTATAACTACTCTGTTGAAAACTTATTTATCAAATAGGACCTCTGAGTGTAAACAATTTTTTCCGTGTGCAAAAAATCTTTCCTTAGGTTCAAACAATCTTCTCTATATTCTATATATCTTTTCTATGTGATCTTTCCTTATATTTGAACAGTATTATTTTGTGTGTAAAAAATATTTCCTAGATCCCATTTAATAAATAAATTTCCAATAAAATATTTATAAATAATTCTTCCGTTTTTTTTATTGAGTTACAAATAAGTTTATTCCAACCAAGAAAAAGGCCGAATCCATGAATCCATAGTCATACCTAATTTTGCCACCTCCCACAGCCATACCTTTGCTAGCCCCCACCTCGCTTTTTATGGTATTACCTCCCAGAATATGGAAAATCGGATTGGATCAGCTGGTGTGGCCCGGGAACTAGCCAACTGGTCCGACTAGTTTAATATTTGTTTTATTTTTAAAAAAATAATTTACATTGTTTTTTTATTAATTTTATTTATAATTTTATATAAATAAGTATGAAATCTTTACTTTCTCATTGGTCTAGCCTCGGATTAGCTTCGGTTTAACCTGCTGACCCTTGACTCAGTACCTCAACCGGTTCAGTTTTCAGTACCTTGTTACCTCCTCTCAATATTTAAGGTCATTTCAATTGAATTGTGAGATTCTATAAAATAGTTAAAATTAATTAACAGTGATAAATATGTAGAAAATATAATTTTTTTTTTGAAAGATGTCCTTATTTATGAATGAATAAGAGAGAAATAACAACGATGAGAAGAAGAATAAGAAGAAGAAAGTGAATGTATGGTAAATAAATGTTGTGAAAGAATAATAATAGAATAAGTAAAAGTATATTTATTATTGAGATAAAGATAAAGAAGAACTTAAAAAAAGGGACAAAGCCTTATACGTAGGGATGGATGGATTTTGTTTTCCCATCTTTTTCCTTATTCAAATCTTTCTAAGTGTTTGGTAATGGTAACATCCACAATCATTTTTAAAAACTCCTTTATATTTTATTGGATAAGACTTCCTTGTATATTTATTTTATAAGTCTAAAATAACTTAAAATAAGCTAATTCAATCACCTACAAAACATCATAAATCTTTATTAAAGCCATTCCTCAAACAAAAACCAACATTCATGCAGAAATTTTAAAATAAATAAAACGTAACAAGTAAACGCATAGATACCAAGATTCAGTTATTATTAGGATGAGACAGTTTAATATATGCAACTGCTGAGAATGAAAAGTAAATAAAAAAAAGGGAGAATTACACTCAGGTTCAAAAAAAAAAATGGTTCTGTAGACCAGAATGATAAGAAATAAGCAAACGAAATAAGCAAATCTTTCTAAGTGTTTGGTAATGGTAACATCCTCAATCATTTTTAAAAAGGGAGAATTATTTATAAGTTTTTTTTATAAAAAATTTTGATCTTATTTATAAATTCAGTTTTTATATGGTAAATGAAATTATGATAATTTTATTCTTATTTATTATACAAGTAAAAAAATAATTTAAAGATAGATAAAGAAGAAAAAGTTGAAAAACATCTATTTATAAATGAGGGTATAATTAAAAATTTATCTTATAATCATTGAGTTAACTACTTTTTTTAATATATGAGATTTAATTAAAAAAAATTTATAAATAACACCAGAGTGATAAGAAATAAGCAAACGATGAGAGATCCATACATAAATAAATCAATAAAGGTGATGTGAACTGTGAGGGGGGGCGTGGGCGTGGCTGGACCAACAGCACCGAATTGCGCATCAGGTACCACTATTCTAAGAATCACGCCGGGTTTAGAAATCAGCCAGTTATTTAACTTTAAAAATCAGTTCACCGGGGAATATTAATCAAAACCTTATTATCAACATCAGTGAACAATATATAAAGTATTGGCAGGGATCCCTGATATAAATGATAAATCCTCTTTATATAAAAGAAAAATAATATATTCCTTCATCTATTTAATATAAGACTCAATTGATTTTTTTTATAGAGATTAATGAAACTAAATAATCTAATTAATCATAACATATATTATATATTATTTAATTATATATCAATTTATAAATTAAATAAATTAATTTTGTATAAAAAATATAAATATAAATGTCATAAAGTAATTTATTTTAAAAAATTAATTAAGCCTTATACTAAATATTAGAAGTAGTACTGTATATGATGTGGAAGAAAATTTGATTTTTTTTTTTTTTTAAGTGGGGGTGTATGTTGAAGAAACAATTAAATGAATAGGCCCAGTTGATTTTTATGTATAAGGGAGTTAATTAAATTATTTATATTTATTATTTTTTCTTTAAAATAATCTGTTTGAGTTATTAATTGATATATAATTCAACCATACATAATATATAATATGATTAAGTAATTTATTTAACTTTTTTAATTTTTTTTTAAAAATCACCTATGTCTATATTTATTATTTAGAAGTCAGGGAATACTACCCCTGTTGACTCTTATCCTTTTTATTATAAAAAAAAATTCCAGCGACTTGTCTTATTTTTTTGGCCAGTAGCTACTGGTCTTTATATTTTTTATTTAAATTGATTATTATATCAACACTGGTTAGTCAAACTCCATTAGTTGTGCATGGGGGCTTAATAATTATCAGTGAAATGGTTTGCATTTCTAACATATTTATTATAACTATATTTTTTTATCAACGTCATTTAAATTTTTGTATGTGTTAGGAAAAAACAAAAGGGGGTAGAATATAATATCCGTGTGGCTATAATTGGGGCGGTGAAGTATAAAGGCGGCACCCGGAGGAAGGCACGCCGCGGGTGACAAAAGCACAGCCTTCGTGTTGATTGCGCGTAGGTTGTTGTGGTCGTTGCCGTTGATGATCTCCAAATAATACCTGCCTTTTCTAGCCCTTCTAATCCCTGAATTCCTCACTTTCTCCATTTTAGCTTTCTCTCGAAGCTCTCCGGATTCCACATCGCGCCCATTATTGTCTGATAGCTCACCGCCTTGATTTTCTTTTTTTTGGCTTCCCAAGGTAAGTTTCACCTTTTTCTTTTTCCACCACATAAAAAGCTTCCTAGTTTATGCCAGAAATTGCGCCTCAGCCTCTCCATCATGAGGCACTGGGGTCCTTTTTCTTCATATTCTTCTCTTGACTCATAAAACAAAGGTTGATGTCTGCTGTTGCTGTTTGTTTCTTGATTGTTATTCGAACCTATCTGCAACCCATAACAAGAAATCCTATTTTTAATGGGAGCTAGTGATTGCAGTTCCTATTAGATCTCTTAAAATACTGAATTTGTTTGGTTGATGGAATTAAGTTGGTCCGATAGAAATCAAAAGTGTTTTCATTTTCGTATAATGGACGCTAATGACGTGTTTGATGGGGCTTCTTAGTTTTCTTAAATGGATTTTTGCCCGTCTGACCGTTAGATCTTAAACTGTGCAGGTCTCTCTCGGAAGAGGCATATATATACATGAAGCTTTGAGGAAAAGATTTTACTGCACCTATAACTCTGGCCGACAATCTAGAGACATTTCTGCCGACCGGTGCAGGCGTTGCTTCTTCGTTTGCCGGTTTTCGATTTTTCTCGCTCTGGGTTCTGTGTCTTGTCCTGCGCCTTCCCACTGATTATGGCTAACTTTTGATTTGGGTCCAATGTGATTTCTAAACTCTCCGCCGCCCCTGTTATAGCTGAACTATGAAATGATCAAGCAGAGATGTGACTTGTGAGCGACAATATAGATTGAACTGAGTAGATTTTGTGATAATTTTAACCTCTGCAATGGCCATGTGTAAATGTTTCTCTGTTTTCATTGGGAGGAAGAATGCCAACAAGGTAAAAACTTCGAATTTTTGCATCGTATTTTGTATTGTGAGGTTGAATATACCTGAAGCATCGATTGATTTTAGCTTCCTTTGGCTTACTTATTTCAGGAGGAAGAACAGGCTTCGAAAGGGAGGCTTGAAAGTCTGCATCTCAAAATACAGCAGCTGGGAATATCATCGAAGACTGATGAGTTGAAGGCGTCAACCTTTGACGTTAAAGCACCACTTGGGATCCAGAAAAATTCACGGTGCAATGTGAGGGTTATGGATCTTGAAAGTCCTGGGAAGGATGAAGCAGAGGAAGCTTATGAAGGGGAAGATGAGCATGAAGATTCAACCTCAATCAAGAGGGAACTTTCTGACATGGATCTCCAAAGCCACGCAAATGAAGCCAATGCCAGCAAAGGAGGACTTGGTTCAAGAGATGATGAGATAAGTTTTCCCATTTTATATGGAACTGAAGCCAACAATCAATTCGAAGACAGGAATGATAAAGAGAGTCATAAGAGTATTGATATGATCCAAAGTGGACATGTCAGTGATCCTGGGGTTGGCAAGGCTGTCTTCTGGGCTTCTCCAAACCTCAAGCGCTCCTGCTCCGACCTGGAAAGAAGGGATGTGTTTAGGAACTTGACTCGCCAATTGCCTTACTCTGCCTCTCAGTCCTACGAGGATTTGCAGGGATTATCAGAAAACCAGATGGATTATCTTGAAAGCCCCAAGTCAGGAGTGACTCATTGCAGTGCCGATAAAGTTATGTTGAAAAAGCATTCATCAAGTCAAGTTCTCCCTTCCAGAAGTAGAAGACTGTGGTGGAAATTGTTCTTGTGGAGCCACAGGAATATACACAGACCTTGGTTTAGCGAATCAGCGCAATTACTTCCTCCTAATGTTGCTGCTACTTCAAACAGGCAATGTGGCTATTCTTCAGATATCCTTGAACCCAAACAAGTTAAGGCAGTGGGAAATGTGGAATCGCCTGGATCATATATCGGTGAATCTTTTGGCAAACTCTCCATTGAAGAACATACTGATAACCAAAGGTGGGGGAGACTTCACATTGGTGAATCAAACATGTGGCCTCAAAACCAGTGGGTTGCTTTCTCAACAGAATCATCGCCCTTCACAAGGGTGGACGAGTGGGTGAGAAATCTAGAAACCCAAGAACCACTTCAACTGGATGGTGATGATGACAATGAGAGAGGCATCGTGTACCCTACATCTCCTGACACTGGTAGATCAATGGCCAGAAGCACAGCTCAACATCCAGGTGCCAATCTTTCAAAGGAGATTTTGTTCGCTAATAGCATCGTCCAGTCTCTGAATCCAACCTCATCTGCAGCTCACATTACGGGTGTTGGTTTGAAGTCTATTCCTGCTATTTCACATTTCTCCAGTCTCCGCACTGTCAATTTGTCCAATAATTTCATAGGTATAAACCTCAGCAACAGAAAATAACTTTTCAAATAACAGCAATAAATAGCTGCATAACTCAGTTCAATTCATCTATTTGCAGTTCACATCACGCCAGGATTGCTCCCAAAGGGCCTTCACACTCTTAATTTGTCAAGAAACAAGATCAGTACCATTGAGGGACTCAGAGAATTAACACGTTTGCGAGTACTTGATCTCAGTTACAATCGCATCTCAAGAATTGGACAAGGTTAGTTTCTTTTTCTGCTGAGGTCTATACTCGATGGTAGTCTGTTTCTCATTTTAATTCACCTTGCAACTTATTCTCCGGTATGTTACCAGGGTTATCGAATTGTACACTCATCAAAGAGTTATACCTAGCGGGGAACAAGATAAGCGACTTTGAGGGTCTCCACAGGCTGCTGAAATTAACTGTTCTGGATATGAGCTTCAACAAGATCACAACATCAAAGTCGTTAGGCCAGCTTGTGGCAAACTTTAACTCGCTGCAGGCCCTGAATCTTCTGGGAAATCCAATTCAGAGCAATATCAGCGAGGAGCAGCTGAGGAAAGCAGTGTGTGGTCTTCTTCCAAAGCTAGTGTACCTGAACAAGCAATCCATCAAACCTCAGAGGGCACGAGAAATACTCACTGACAGTGTGGCCAAAGCTGCACTTGGGAACAGCAGTAGAAGCTCCCGCAGAAGAGCACTCAAGAGAGGTGGACAAGGAGGATCGCTCTCCTCCTCCAGAAGCAGTGCTGGCGTTGTTCAGAGAAGTAGGAACAAGTCAAGGAGCAGAACTCCAAGTATTCAGGTGCCTGCAAGAGGAACAATTCGTTAGAGTACTAAATTCTCTTAGCTTGGCTGTTTATCATGCATGTTTCCAGGTCTTGACCATAAAGTGCAGCCGCAGGCCGCAGCAATCTTCAATGTTCAAGTTAAACTTTTGGGATTGGGTTGTTTCAGTTTCTTCCAAACAGAATACTTGAGCTCTAAGCGGGCATTGAAAGTCTCCTTGTTTGTTAATAATGGATGCAATTTAGTTGGTCGCCATTCAGCTTACTCTCAAGGGTCAAGGGTTGTAAGTAATATTATAGTGATAAAAAGAGTCGTTCCACAAGGATAATCATGTTTTTAATTAGGTTGAATGAAATCATTCAAAATTAAGCAAGTCAAATAAGGAATTTTGATGAAAACAATAAAATTGAGTAATGGAAAATGAAAAATTTATTTTAACTTTAAGAGATCAAAGGTTTAGGATTATTTCTACCCCATTATATTTTATGAAACTATGTAATTGAATCACTTATACTAGTTGAATGAGTTTATATGCTAGTCAAAGATTTTAAAATCATCAATCAAATTCTCTCAAGTCAAGATTGATATTTAATCATCATTAAAAATATTCAACCTCTTATTTATAATAAATAAAAGCCATCTTTTCAAAACAATTATTCATGAAACTATGCTAGATTGTTAAATATATCTCTATTTTAGTAACAAATAATCCATTTAATCCATAAACTTCAAGTCTAATATGATTTTTTTAAAGAGTTCTACAAAATAGCTCTCTCAAGCATCATTCAATTGAACTAACCTAATCATGTGGTGATCAAACATAAGATAGCATTAAGCATAGAGAAAAATCAGTATGTATTTTCAATAACTAGCAAAAGCAAAATAATATAGTAGTTCCAATTCATACAATAGGTAAAAGTAATCCTAAATGACAAGTTTAGCTAGATATAATATGAAATAAGCTCAAACAAAACATAAAACTCATGTTCATATCAGCAAAATAAGAAGGAAAGGAAGAAGAACAAGAAAAACCAAGTAAATTTCTCAAGTCTCTCAAAAAATCCTCCTCAAAGCTTCTAATCTTCACTCAAAAGTTCTCTTCTAAGGATTTTTCTTTGTGCCAAGCGTCTTTTTAGTCTAGAATGTCCATTTCAGCACCTCCTCTTAAGTTAAAAGGCCCCAAATTCATCACATTTTTAAAACACCCAGCATCAATTTCGCAACTTCGCTTTTACTTTGCTATACAGCGAATCCGATAAAAAAAGCCTATTTTTAGGGTGCTTTTACTTTTACTTTATTATAACGAAGCAAAAGCGATTGAGAATATTTTCAAACTACTTCTTTTGTCTTCCTTTTTTAATTTTGTTTTTCTTTTCCCACTTCTGATAATCTTGTAAGCTTCTACATCTTGTCCTCATCTTCCTACAAAGAAAGGGATTTTATGAGCTTTTTAATTTCTTCAATTTAATCAAAACTTCTATACAGTTAACTCAAAATTTGATCATTATCAAAGCATTTTTATCACATCACATTTTTTCTCACATGTATAAATTTGATGCACAATTTGATTTCAAAAATGATAAATAAATGTATAAGAAAAATATGATGAAATATAATAATTTTTAGAGAATATAATTGGTCTTTCAAGTCTACAACTTTCATTGGTGGAAGTTTTTTTTTGAGATCATCCGGCTTTTTCACAAACTCTGCCAACTTTATATATTAAACAATTTTGACAGTGCCAGACAATATGATTGACCATCTCAATTTATCCTCTGTTCTGCGGCTGTCATTTTAAACCCTCTGTGAATCCCAAGTCATCGTATCAGTTTTTAGAGGCGTTAAGAATTTTGGCTGAGAAACTGCGAGTTAATACGGAGACGGCTCTTGTCTTAATGCAGCTATGCATCAAGTCACCTTTGTTGTGGCAAGTTATTACAGTCGGGTTGGGAACGCTGTTCAGTGAAATCTCAGCAGAAGAACAAAAGATGTTTTATAAGACGCAATTTTGAATTATAGCAGCAAGTCCATCTAATGATAATTGATTGATGACTTCTTAGGTATAACAGTTAAACGGATTTCCCATACAAAACCACATCATGAAACAAGAGCTACCGAAAATACATGGAGCAAAACATATATGTCGGAGAAGTACCGGATTCGAACCAGCGATCTATGGATGTCCGGGCGGCGTTTCACCTGCTTCAGTAGTAGGCAGTCATATTCCGAATCTTTTTGGCCAAGTCAGTTGCTCATGCTAACAATATCTCTTGACTCATCTTTTTTTTGAATGAACACTGGAAATACAGTAACCTATGAACAGGATACAATGAAACTTGTTCCCTAGAGGAACAACCAAAACAACAATCATCCCTGATCAACAACTGACTCATCTTTCTACCAAACTTGACGCATCATTCGCCTCACAATCAAACGCGGGCTCTGTTATAATCATTTCACCGTCGTTTTATTAATATCATTGCATTCAGTGAGTTTAAAAAATTATATTTACTGTTTGTTGGCGAAGAAAAAATTATATTTACAGTTGCATAGTCAAATGGTAAAAGACAGTGTACTTTTTTAAGAAAAAACCAAAGCATACTCGGAATGACTAATCGCGTTTTGAATGGGAGTTTTTATTTTGGATAATGCTTTGAGAGAGTATAATTATCTCTAAAATATTTCTTCGCTTTTGTTCAGGCTTCATATGAGAGGTTTCAAATTTCCTTCATTCCCATAGCAGAAAAATTATTTATTACCTTCATCAAATAATTTTTTCAGAACATGAAAATATCTTGATTATCAGAGAAATTGCCCTTCCGTTCAAGATCTATAATTTTTATGCCTACAATTAAAATGGTGATTGAAAGGGATCCATCCTCTTCCTGCAATTTTAACTTTTCCCCCCGCATAAAGATAAAGCTACTATGCTTTTGAAGCATGAATGGAAAGTTACTATGATATTCTTATTATACAAGACTTGAATTTTAAACATCACAAATTACTCAAAGCCAACACTGTCCAGACACAACACTTATTTGTGAATTAGAAGAAAGATAAATATAGATGTTGCTCAGCAAACATGTAATTGAGGTAAAACGCCACATTAGCATTATAAATGAGTACAAAATACAACTCGCTCCATTTTAGAGCAGTTGTTGAATCCGATTTTCCGCGTCAATATGTTCGGTCGGTGAGGCATTGCAAAATTGCAGTGGAATACTATAATTTCACATTATAATTTATAAACATTGACAAACTTATCGAGTACAGATTTGTCCAGCTTTTACATGAGACAGCAGATAGCCTGTAAAATGAAAGCAGGAAAAGTAAACAATATAGGGGCGATTGATTGGCTGAGAATTTTATACGCTACAGCAAACATCAATGACTTTTTCTATGACTTTCACAATCTTAATGATGTGGCTGTGTTAACTGTAATCAGACATCACGGGACAAAATAGATATACCAGTATACTTCCTCATCTCGTCTGGGACCTCGCTTGGTAATTACATGGCCCAAAACATAGGACTTGTGATTGCATAATTGACCAAGAGTCACTGTTTCCTCTATCCTGTTCTACCACTTTCTGTTCAAAATTTTCAAGCCCCACTTTCTGTGGCGGAGCTTTATGACAATAAATGAACATGATGGAAATGAATATGAATAGAATCAATTAATTAGTTTGACTGTCTTAAAGAAAGGCTTCTGACAGATTAGGAGTAGATGATCGTTGTCACTCTCAAGTTCTACAACTCTGGCATCCCACTTCAGCCGTGTTGCTAGAGCTCTAGCTGACTCTATCAAAGGAACTGTATCCCGAATAATGATCCAACCCTGCACACACAATCAAGTCAGTAAATTAAAAGCCTTCCCCGAGATGATACCCAAAAAATAGGAGCCTTCAACGAAACAACTAAAACAAATAGGCAATTAGCGGATTTTCAGTATGTGAATACAAATCGAATTCACCGGATCAAACGAACAAATCAAATTCAGCAACTCGGACAACACTGAAGGGCTGCCAGTGTATTAACATGATTCTATTTGTAAATGCATTAAAAGATACATTAGAAGACTGCTTAATGAGCAACTAAATGTTTAAAGTAATCTTAATAGTTTGGAAAACAACCTCGTAAGGATATCAAAGGAGATTTAATATATTACTGATAAAAAAGAGTCCAATTCAATTTGTTATCCTATTCACAAATTAATGCATTTCAAGTGTCACAAGTTAATAAACACAATCAGAGCCATGTTGATAGCCCTATAGTGGACTGCCAGCTATAATCATTGGTATTCCATAAAAATGGTAGAAAGCTGCACTTTTCACAAGCCACGAACAATGTAGCTCCTTTTGAGCTCTGTACAAATGTACAAGTCCACTCTGATTCAGAAATAGCACCAATGCATTGGAAAAAGGAAAATCTTAATCATCTTTAATAAATTAGGACAAAGTGTAAGCTGAACAAGTCTGATTCAAAAAACAAAGTATTCTGCTAATGGAGGTGAATTCAGACTTGTAACGCTCTTCCATAAAATTAATATGCAGCAGCTTAAAATAGTACAAGATTTTCCGCTCAAATCCAGGCCATAATGTTTAGTAATAGTACAAGATTTCATTATGGGCTTTAGGCAAATACCAGTGTAGAGATTTATTTTATTTTTTGTTTTGGGGGGAGGGGGTTATTAAGCTTACAACAAGACAAGAGGATCCTAAATTCCAAAACAAGTGTCGTGTAATTTTTGTGCTAGACAGATAAAAGAACAAATCCTGAACAATTGCTGTTCCAAGTCTTTGGGCATATCGATTTCTACATACATAAAAAGGAAAAGCTCGGAGTATTCAATTTACATACCTCTGGACGAAGTAACCTATCAATTTCAGTGAACAGATCAAGCATGGTGCATCTGCCGAGCTGAGAATTTTGAAGTGACAGAAGTCCTGCCGCATGTACCAAGTCATAGGTTCTAGGATATGTTGGAAAAACCTCACACCTAAAAGCAAAAACAGAACAGAATTGTAAGAAAACTAAAATGGACATGATATAATGATAATAGAAACGGAAGAAGGAAGTAATGGATTTGCATGTGGCAATAAATTCATATTCAACCACAAGAAATTCATTGACAGAAACTGCTATAGCATAATAAAATACAAGATAAAAAGGAGAACAGAATACCAATCATGCAAAACACCAACAAAACCCCTGTCCTGGATCAAGGGAAGGTAGTTTGGTCCACTGGTTGGGACCACATTCATGACCCACACGGACCTTCCAGCTTGCAGCAGTGCCGAATTAAAACCACCAAAATGAGCATTCATGTCTAATACATTTCTGAGCATGTTGTAAGGCGGTAAAGGATCCTCTTCACCAGGCCTCTTTGGATGATCAGAGAATATTAAAGGTGAAAGGAGAGACCAGTAATTACGGACTACTGTTCTCCAGGTTTCAGATTCCTCAGCAAATTCTTCAGGCTGCAGCCCTAACACATAAATATAAGCTTGATAAGATAACAAGTGGCCAGGAGATTCCATTCAGTGAAATCGTATCTTTTTTTTTTTTTTTGCACCAGAATTCAGTGAAACAGTTAAAAGCAAATCCTTTCATTAAAGATCTATAACTTTTGAAAAACATTAGTAAATAACAATTACCATAGGTATCAAGCTCTTTATTGTTCAAGTTAGCCCGAGAAGGCCAGGTTGCTCTCTCATCAATAGAAATCCAACGACTACTATGTGTTCCTCCTATGCAGTTTTGCAGTTCTCGATAATATGGAGACTCCACATCGTAACCCTTACCACACAAAGGAGGGCCTGCACCAGAATTTCTGAAAGTACCAGAAAAGGGATGCTAAAAATCAGAACCATTTCATAATTCTTAATACAGCATGATTGCAAATATTGGTAGAGATTCAATTTTTTAGAAATATGTTTCCTTAGAATGGACAATCTGAATGTAGTTTTCACCAATATGTCACAAGTTCACATCAGCTTTACCTTGAATTATAGCAATTCCTTTTACTAGTTTTCTTCCATATGACAGTTTCATCTTGTTGAGACAACATTTCCCAGCAAATATTTTCTGTGAAATCATGGACAAACTTCCACCGCTTCTGATTCTCTTTGCTACGAGCATTTGAAAGTGGTGATGTCCAGACAAAGTAGCCACCCGGTTTTAGAAGTCTATCAGCTTCAATCAAGAGAGTACCATCTATGAAAGTTAATAAGAATGTAAGATTAGAAATACTGATTGAAGTCCAATAATCACGCTAACAGTTATAAGGAATAAGGCTATGATTGGCTGTTAGAAAGTAGCATTCACACACAGTTCAGAGGAAGACTTTGAAAAGGTACATACGGTTTGGTAGATGTAATAAACTATATTAACCTCAGTAATTTTCACAAGATGAACACCTGGCTACTCAGAACACAGAAAAATAGAAACTAAAATTTTTCAATATTTAGCTTCTCATTGGTAGCAACAGCATTACCAAACTAATCGAAATTCAAAGTCTGCTGGAAAGACAGAATTTATTAACTTTGGGAAACTTCCTGTAATTAAGAACTAAATTTGGAGATTTTCTCAAAGGCATAAGTCATATCATTTTTTTTAAAAAAAAAAATCTGTATTTGAGGATGTAGATTACACCAGAAACAAATGAGGGATTCATGATGTCACTGCATCATAAATGATTATCCCTGATAAAGGAAGTATTGTACAAATGATATAGCCTATATTGACCAAAGGAAAATGGTTGGAATAACACTTTTAATTAAACTCAGAAAGGTCCAGGCATTGGAAAAAAGACAGCACGACCAGAGCTGTCAGTACTTTTCCTTGGTCCCAGAACTCTGTTTAAAGGTCTAAGCTCAACCATTAAAAAATACAGCAGCATGATCAGAGAGATAGACAGCCCCCAATTCAGCAAACAAGGTAAATGGGTATCAAGTATAGATAAGTATCCCTAAAAAACTAAGAATTGACATTTGCAATAATTAATATTTCAGTTTTCATGTTATGACAACTAATTTCTCTTTCACTGACACTTGTAACATAAGACCCACATTACAACAAAATACTCCCCCTGGTCCTTATTATATTATAAGTCACAATTTAGAAGGTTTCTATGCTCCTAAATTAAAGTAATTTATAATAGAGACCCGAGGGAGTATAAGGTTTTGCTGAATAAATGCAAAATACCATCCACACATGCTGACTCTACAAAATTTAGCATGAGATTGAATTCTGAAAGGCACCTTTCTGGTCCCAATCAATCCCACATCTTGCACAATGCAGCATATCGAATGAGAGAGATGGATATGGCAACTGTTTTGAAGTGAAAGAAGCAATCATAGCTGGCAGACCCCTCTCAAGCGTGAGCTGAACTTGGCTGCCAGAAGGCTCATAGTCAGCAATGCACATAGTCAAGAGATGACTGTTAAAGAGGTGTGCTCCAAAGCTACCATAGCCACAACCTATGTCTAGTATGGTTCGAACCTGTGAATTTCAGAATGCCATGTTCAATTAAAGTTGAACTGTAAGGACTCAATTAAGTTTCAGAGCTTCCAATTATGCAATACATTACAAATCCATCCAAGTTGAAGTTACATGAAAATTCAGGCACAAAAAAATCACCAATAAGATGTTTGACAGTAAAAAAACTTGGGTAATCATGTGCAACAGACCAACAGATTCTAAACAACCCAATGGTATAAAAAACTAATTCGCTAATTCAATGGGATTGTCTGGCTGCTTTGCAATTTATCCACCACTTTGAAACAATTTACTTTAGAACAATCTACATGTCTGGAATAGTTCATAGGTATACAAGCCAATACATGCCCGTAATCATTTGGCACCATTCATATATAATTTGCTGAAATCACAAATTAGATAATTAATATCTATTTTTTGATACCTGTACCAAATAAGGAAACCTTAAGCTCACCCACACACTTTGACAGAATATAAAAGTAAGTAACATGCACTAAATTTGTAAAATAAGCATAATGGATGAGGAGACCACAGGAAATACAACAACAACAACAACAAGCCTTTATTCTACTAGTTGAAGACCACAAGAAATGAGGCCAAAAAAAAAATTATATGCGATTTTTTTAGAAAATATATATTTACCCCAGCTTGTATGAAGTTAGACTCGTTTCTGAGACCAATCATTTCTGCAATTTGATGTGAATAGTCTTCAACACCATCAAACATTAGAGAGGCTGAACGAAATGAAATTTGTTCTTCATCCAGCATCATCATTCTATAACCATGTGAAAGAAAAGACAACAATAAATAAAAAGATGACTGAAATGAAAATAATTAGTAAGGAGACATGTCTAACTTACCTCTTGGTCAAGCTTCCAGAAGAAAGAACCTCCTGGGCAGTGATTTTGACATTTGCAACCCAGATAACATCTCTTCCAGTTGGCCACCGAAGAGGAATTTTGTACTTTGCAGGAGGAAGTATCAAGCAGTTTTGCTTGAGCTCATGCTCACATTGCCTATCAAGCTCATTGCCGTCAGAATAACCCAAAGGTAGATTCTTAGAAACATTAAAACAGGGAACATGGTTTTGAAATTCTTGAGAACAAAATTCTATTTCATTAAATTTTGAGGTGCCGCTGGAAAACTCCCCAATATCCAACAGGTCTAATAAAAGTTTCTCTTGGAGTCTTTTATAACCATGGTATATGTGACCTCTTGATGAACTCGAAATCAAGATCGTCCACCAAAAAGATCCAGTAAGAGCAAGAACAACGATAAATAGCAGGCTAGATTTCAAGAGAAGCATTGTCAATTTAAATCGACTTCTTGGAGTGCCAGCAATGAAGCTATCCGCGAAACAATTCTCAGAGTCACCATATTTTGATTGAGAATTATCTGCTAAAAATAACCTTAAAGGCAACCTCAGGCCTAAAGGGCTGTGAATATGATCTGATGAAGCTCTTCTATCCGAATCTTCCTTTTCTGCTTTATCTTTGGATTGAGAATCCCGCATCTCATGACTGCTGTCAGGGATCCGAATACCAGATACACCTCGATGCAGAGGCCTGGACATTCTACGTCCTGGAATGTTATAGTTGCACGAAGAAGTTGATGTGTAACTGCGAGTAGTTTATGAATATACTGAGAAACCAATAAAGGTTTGTTATTTCAACGCCATCCGGATTTGAGGGGGTAAGTCATTGGGAGACATCTCCTCCAGTTAAGCAATTGGGAACCTATGCACATAAAGATACCCTGTAAAACTATCAGACTTCGCACCAAAACAAATTCAATTCCTAAGAGACATTCAAATAAAAGTATAAGTGAAGAGAAGCAAGTTTAAAGACAAAGAATAGGCAAAAGCGATGGTGCGGCCATAGCACCAACTACATGGGAATGATGAATACTTAGAGCATGAATTCAGCGCATCAGATCCATCCCAATCCCAATCTTGAAATGGATACAATGAAGTAAAGTAGATTGATTGGTAGGCAGCATAGCGGTAAAATTCCTCTGACTTTAAAGAGAGTTAGAAAGCGCGTTCCATTCAATACGAAAACGTCATGAAAACCGAAAAGAAAGAAGAAAAAAACAGCATTTAGATCAACCCACCAACTGACACAAGATAATAAAACATTATTTGAAGACATCAGATCAAATCCAGTGAATAAAAGAAGCAGAGACGGAGCAGCAGAAGAGGCAAAGACTAGTACCTTCTCCCCTTCCTTACAGGAGGCGCTTAAAGAAGCAGAAGACTGAAACCAATGCCAAAGGGTTTAGCAGGAATTAACAAGTGAATTGGCAATGCTCGCTGGAGCATGGTCACACTAAGGATTATAAACACGTTCCAACATTCCTTAGCTCGGTTTGGTTTATATTCTCCTCCCTCTCTTGACCACTCTCTTCCTCTCTCGGCACACCCTCGCACCGTCGGATGGTTGCTGCTTCGAAAAGAAAAATGGAGAGAGATGCCACTGCCTCGAGGAGCACTATGAGATTTTGTGCTGATCCGATCGAGAGAGAGCGGGTAGCACTCCTCAGAATCCAGATGCCCAAAAATATTAATTTAGGGGTGTTAAAAAAGAAGAAAAAGAAAACCCGGGGGAGTGGGGACGGAGCTCATGAAACGAATTTGCATTAATCTAACAAGGGCAGGACAATTAATAAGGAAAATAGTCAAAATACTACTACTCGTACTATTTAAACATTCGCATAAATTGTTAGAAATATACTAAACACTTAAAACTGAAATTCTTATAATAATGATGCTAAAACCATAAACTTCAAATATTTCTGAAATGAAAAAATTAAATTATATTTCAAGGAGGAGTAATAATGATTTTAAATATTTAAGCACTAACTTGGTGGCTTACATGAATTTTATTTTTAATGCTTCAAATATCATTGATTTGTTTTGCAGGTTTTTAAACCCATTTTTTAAATTAATGAAAGCCTTCGTAAAATCAGTAAATTAATGAGATTAGTATTATAAAAAGGATCTGGCGGGAGGAAGGAGCAGGGTATACTATAATAATAAGAGTAAAAGCGCTTAACTCCACTGACAGTTCGAACCCCACTGTAATTAATTAATATGATCACTTCCCCCCATTATATTAATTCCGCCCTCACTGTGGCAAATGAACGCGCTTAGGAAGCTCCCTAAGAAGCACACAGTCACAGCATCCCACAAACGACAATTCAATTCATCCTCACACAGGCAAAAGTTGCTCCCTGATCATCATATCACATCCTTTCGAAGAAGGCTGGTCCCAACGAAAAAACGTCACTTGACCCATGATATTTGAGTGGCTCTCTTTATTTCCTTCTCTATGAAGCGTCAAGTTTAAGGCTCCAGCTTGGCCAAATCAAAAGAATTTAAGGTGCATTCAAAAATGTCTCGAGAAAAATCATAGTGGAAAGTTGGGGGGGAAATCAAAAAATGGTAGATCCAACGAAAGAACATCGAGATGCTTAAAAAAATTAGCCGACTCCTTCTCTTTGGTTTTAATTATTTTTTCTCGAGAGAGCATTTCACTGAAGTTTAAGAAAGGAAATGACAGTTCCGTTGTTTCCTTGATTGTGTTGCAAATCTGAGTTGAAGCTGTAATGGCGGAAACTGACCCATATCATATTTTATTAATGGTTCGTGCCGTGTCGGCCTGAATTTGCTTTCCACATACATAACTGGGATTCTGTTTCTGGATAAACAAAAATAAAGAAGCTGCCTCAAGACGAACGTGATCAGGCGAGGCAAGAGCTTTCCGGCGTGATTTCAGCCCTATGCATGTGGGTAAATTTGATTTTAAGTTTATTATTAAAAAAAAGGTAAAATTGTATTATCAATATATCATATATTACTCTTCCTCCAAGCCATACAGCTTCACGGCTTATCCTTCGGCTTCAGGCACAAAACACTGTTCATAAGCCGTCACCCCTGTTTTTTGGGCTCCGTGACTGCAAATCTTCATCTTCAATGTCAGTGACGTTTGGCTACAAACTAAACCCATGTTGCCATGTCCCATTTGAAATTCAAAAGTTTTGAATTTTCCCGCTAATTCGAACTCCCTTCATAAGCCCTTCTACCTTTGCCATTTGGTTATATTCTACTCCTCACACCAGTCGAGCAAAAAAAGTCGACTCCCTGCCCTGATCGTTTCCGCAAAGCCACTGAGGTACTTTTATCCTTCTGTTTACATAGATACATACTCATGCATTCCGATTATGACCACCATGCCTGCCACAGACGAGGTTGCTTCCTGGGTCATTTCGTGTATGTCCAGACGCAAGTCATGTTTGGATTTCTAACGTCTTCTGTTCTGCTAACCTTTACCTTTGTTCCTTCATATTCCCATGTTTCTGAGATTAATGTCACCCTATCATTTGATTTTGCAGCGTTTGAGCCCTTCTACCATTGCCGTTTGCCTCTCTTTTCATGTCGTGTATGTTCAGTGGCAAGTCATATCATCTTCCTAAGGTCCTCTGTTAAGATATCACTTTACCTCAGTTTCATGATTTTTGCACAATCTTTATTTGGATTAGCTTTACCTCTGTTTCTTCATATTCCCAACTTTCTTAGCTTCTTGTCCCTCTATCATTCGTTTTTTCAGTGTTTGAGGTGTTGCCTGCAAACTTTACTGAGTGGGCATACGTGGGACCGTAAGACGAAGTGATAAGTCATCCCATTAACCATCTTGGTGTTACGTCTTTCCATTCCTGCCTATTTTCTTTGGTCTTTCTCCTGTCATATATGTCCTGTTTAAGTCTTCAAATCATAAACTTTTCTAATCGAACCAAAAAAACGTTGCTGTTATTTAATGTTTCTCTTTCATTTGATCTTGCAGTGTTGGAGGCGTGGCCTGAAAACAGAGTTCTTCGCTGCAAACGTGACCTGCTTCATATGCACGAGCAACGCCAAGCAATAATCAAGCCCATGAACCCACTGGGTTTTAGGAGTTTTCTTTTTTCCCTTCCGCCTTGGTCTTTCCCGTTACATATATGCCATTGTTAATGCTTTAAATCATACATGTCTCTGCTTGGCCAAATAAATAATCCCTTACATCATTATGTACCTAGCCGTGGTACCTGTTTACTTCCCTCTGGAAATGTCATCTTCCTTTCTTCTTCATGGTGTATTTCAATATCTTTTGTTTTTCCCTTTACTGCAACCAGTGGGTGTACAAAGATTAATGGCCAACGTTTCTACAATTTCAAATCACTTTTAATCTGTACCAGTTGTTTATATTCACCGTCATACTGATCCAAACATATATTAATTATAATCGACTATATTCAACAGTGATGGCATCATTATGTACCTGGCCGTGTTACCTGTTTACTTCGCTCTGGAAATGCCATCTTCCTTTCTTCTTCATTGTGTATATAAATATCTTTTGTTTTTCCTTTTACTGCAACCAGTGGATGTACAAATATTAATTGCCAACGTTTTTACAATTTCAAATCACTTTTAATCTTAACCAGTTGTTCATATTCAGCGTCATACTGATCCAAACATAGTTTAAATATAATTACGCACATTGAACAGTGATGGCATCATTAAGTACCTAGCGTTACCTGTTTACTTCAATCTGGAAATATCATCTTCCTTTCTTTTTCGTGGTGTGTTTCAATATCTTTTGTTTTTCTCTTTACTGCAACCAGTGGGTGTACAAAGAGTAATGGCCAACGTTTCTACAATTTCGAATCAATGTTAATCTGTACCAGTTGTTCATATTCAGCGTCATACTGATCCAAACATAGTTTAATTATAATCGTTTACGTTGAACAGTGATGTTGACTAAAATCAATTAATATCCACCTATTAATAAACATGACTCATCACAGCTGTAACTAAAATTGTTCAGTGCAAATTGGAAATTACCATTAGGCTGCCCATTTAGCTAATTAGTACAATATTAAAGGGATAATATTGTTTTTTGGTTTCCTCTTCTCTCCGTGGTTTCTCCTCCAGTTTTTCTCTCTCCTAAATGCAGGGCGAAGTTCACAAGTTACAACTCACAACCATGAGTATGAAATAAATTTATAGAACAATTAATTACGTTCTTTTTTATGTATAAAAAAAAAGGTTCAGAGGTTGACGGATGATGTTTCAATTTGAGAAGGGAAGTCACGTGAAGGCCACTTGCCTTTTATTATTATTTTTGTTTTTGTTAGTTTAACATGTAGCGATGGAAGGCAATTGAAGAATTCGATTCCTTCTTCAAAGGCCGCCTACATTCTCCCATGTCTTCTTCTTCACATCCTTTAGTCAGACTTAATCCCTTCCCTGGTTGTCTCTGTAGCTTGCAGAATTATCCATTACTCCCCACTTTGCCCAGCGATATTATAAAAGAGCCTTCCACACATGGTCTTAATGGGAAGACCTTGGGTACTCATTAGCTTCGATGGTGCGAGACAAGATTTTTCTTCAAAAAAAAAAAAGTTACAAGTTATATTATTAAATTTTAAATACAAACATATAATTTTATCCTTTATTTATATTCTGAAAACAATCTTTATTTATTTGTATTGTATAGATTTTGTACTATTGGGATTTGGGATAATGAATATATGCATTAAATAAAAGTAAGTTTAAAAGTGTTATTAAATTTTAAGACATAATTAATAGATATAAGATTTTTTCCATGAAATATAGAGACATAATTATAAGATATAAGATTTTTTCCCATGAAATATAGAGAAATATAGAGATAATTGTTCTATAAATTTATTTCATACTCATGGTTGTGAGTTGTAACTTGTGAACTTCGCCCTGCATTTAGGAGAGAGAAAAACTGGAGGAGAAACCACGGAGAGAAGAGAAAACCAAAAAACATGCCTTGACCTGTCGGAATCATGCTGTGGATACTCGGGCCAAGTCAACTCCGCATTTAATGCTGTTTTTGTCCTCTTCTATCACTTTCCCTCCTACTAAGCACTTTTACTATCCAATCTGTGCAGTTTCTTCATTTGTTGAATGTGTACATGATGTTACTTAGGTCCAACTAGCATTACCAGCTGAAGCAACGTAGTCGTCTGGCCGACTGTAGGTATCTTTTCATCATTGCTCATTGAAGTTCATTTGAAAACTGTACAATGTTTTTAATGGAAGCTAAGTTGTAGACTACAAAAGCAAATGCTTGAATGCAGAAATGTATCAAAGTTATGAGCAAACCGTTCTAAGGTGGCATACTCATATTACAAAGATATATGAATAAGTTTATCGGATATGCATATTCAATGGCAGCACTTCCGCCAATCCAGGTTGCTTCAACTTGAACCACATTCCATGCGGCATCAGATACAAACCAAAACGGCAACTCTGTTAAAGAAAATATGCCTACTCATCAACAGACCACCCCCGCCGTCGAGTCCCTCAACCACACACAACCAGCTTCAGTTTTAAGTGACTTCTCTCCAAGCGGGTTTAATGATCGGACAAGACAAAAAAAGTCATCAGCTTTGCAAAATATCACCAACGTCCAATCTAATCTGTCAGAACGTCTTCAAGGTTTTCACTTTTTCCTTTGACTTTATTAAATCTGTGTAACTAATACTGTCAATGTGTTCCACATATCATAACTAATGGTGCACCATTAATCTCAATGTAGCTTATCCGACCAACAGGGTTGTCCCTCATGTCTCCAAACGAAAGAGTGATCTTTGCTTCATGTGGGATTATATCTTTCAAAACCAGTTTTCACACATGGTCAACTTTATGTTGCATTGTCAAGAGTACGCAGTATTGATGGCTTGAAGATTGTGTTGGACGGACACGCATCTGGAAGCAAACCAACAACGAAAAATGTTGTCTACAAGGAGGTCTTCTCCAATGTTGATCGACTTCATTAGGAAGTATATAGTGTGATGCGTTTGAGTTTGTTTACCTTAATGAACACTAATATCTTTGGTTTGTATGCACGGTCTACGATTGTATGTGGTCCTACATTTATGTACGAGCATTTAATGTCTTTTTACATTGGACTGTGATATCTATTTAGTAAGTTGAAGTACAAGTTAAAGTTGGACGTGAGTCCATTTCGTTTCATTAACTCATTCAATACTTGGAAGGATTACTTCCTTTTTTCATTGCATGAACTTTGTAAAATTTTTTTGGCACATCCCGTAGTTTATTCTCCCGTGCAACGCACGGGGAACACATGCTCGTTCCCATAAATAAATAGGCACACCCCTAATATGGCAGTAACTCCTTGGATGGTATCAGAAACATCTCCGAATCTGAGTTTTAATTTTGCTGATGGCCATGCAAGGAAATATCAAGTACCAAACCGTTCAAGGTTAGAATGATGGGGTTAATTCAACAATAAAGAAGATTAAATGTACCGGAAATAAGGAGGAGAACGTCTTGTACGATGAAATTAATTGAGGAGATTGTTCAGGTACTGTCGATCCATTTTGTTTGCGTTTTTTGTTCTAAGTGTGTATTTGGATTAGTTTTTTAGAGTAGTTTTTACGATTTATGAAATAAAATAAATATGTGAGATGAATTTTATCTCATGTTGCATAAATCTCGATTTGAAACCTAAGTTTAAAAACTTCCCCAACACCCACCATGTCTTATACACATGGAAGTAGCTGGAGTGATGTCATCCGCTTCCCTCCTTTCCCCAATACAAAAGGAGGCTCGTTATACGTTAAAACGTTAAAAAGGCGGGAGCGGGGGACATCAGATAGAATATTATTACTATTATTATTGATTACATGCAATTTATAATGAGATGTACTGTACTGAATATAGAAAATATCAAAATATATTTATCATTTATGATACCTTATTGTAGTTGTATTTATTCCTACTTTCCTAATACATTAATTAAGATTAAAATTGATAGAAATTTCACGCACCGAAATGCCGTATTCCCCTTCCGTTTCGTAAAAGGGATTGTGCATTGGCACTGCAACTTTGATGACCAGTCTGGCCAAGAAAAAACTCACGCCATCAGGAAACAAATTGAGGAAAAAAATTATTCATCGTTTTTCCGTGGGCCCCACCGTAGCGTTTTGCTGTGTCGGTGGACCAATAACGGGAGTGTCTGGCATGCATTGGGTGCTGGCGTTCACATGATGTCGCATTGTCGCATACATCTTTCGGGACGGTGGTCTAAACGCGGAGTTCGAATGGTCGTTTCCTGGATGAAATTCGCATTTTGCTGCTTATCATTTGACCCCATATCTTCTCTCTTCCACCACTCTCAGTTTTTTTTTTCCCCGTTTCAGTTGTAATCTGTGGTCAATTTTACCCGGGAAATAAAAGGGAGGTGAAAGTGTAATAACACCGCCTATTTCTTTTTCTACTATTACAATTATATGCCATGATTACTTAGAAAAATGTCCCAACATTGGCAAACTACCAACCCTTCTTTTGTCATTTTGTTTGAGTGATTCATCATCCAAATTTTCACATGGGATATGGGCAAAAAAATGGAACATGCCAGACCAGGAAAAAGCGATAGTCAAACAGATGGTGCTATTATGGCTGTCCCATAACGCGATTGAGTTTGATTTCATCCTCGATCGTCTATAACGCCGTTTTCATTAGACGGAAAAGGTAGTGGACTAAGCTGGAGATCGAGTTTGAACATTGACATGATAGTCAGCTAGCTTATTTCAATTAGGCTTTTTGATTGACGATTAACCAACACTTGAAACCTGCGTGCATGCAGTTTATGGGCCTAATAAGAAAACTGCGATTAAATAATTGAAGCTACTGTATTAGTAAAAAAAACAACTGGACATTGTAAGGCATAGGCAAAGGTGTACTTTTTTTGGTGCCAAAGTGTGGTTATACAATAGGCAAAGCGTGGGTGAATCTTGATCCAATCTGACTATCCAGTGTTGTATTTGTATATTCATCAGTTCAGTGAATAATCTGACGTCGTGGAATTGAACGCATTTCAAATTTGACACATCTCGAGTAAAAAAGTAGGGAAGGTCAAAGCTTTGGATCGTGAGTTTGGTATTCCTGCATCTCAATTTTTCAAACGGTCATTGTTTAAGCCTTGACTAATTAAAGTTTAGCTTTGTATAGATCCTCCTCGTCTCCGGATCCCATGCCCTGCTCTCTTACTTTATTTGTAATAGAGTGAACGGTGTGGAGAAAATGATAGATGGGACAACCATCGAGTGACGAGCCCCAGCAAGATGCAAAAGTATAAGGGAAAAGATAGCCAATATAATGAAAAACAATCAACGGAGAGTTTGACAAAAGAACACAAACTTAGCTTTCTTATTCAATACTATTATATTCTGGCTGACTTTTAACGTTTTTTCAACTGATTGGTTCTTATGGTTAATTATTAAAAAAAATAGGATGGATATATTTTCTGGGTCTGGGCCTTAGCTTATGGATTTTTTTAAAAAAAACAGCATACAATAAATAATTATATATATTTTTATAGCAATAAATTAAAAAAAAATCAATATCCGGCGTTTAGTCTTTGAGAGCAACAATACGGCATACACATGGCAGGACCAGGGATGAGGAATAAAGTCAGTTTGTCATTCTCAAACTTAATTTGCGCCAATATTGAAGCACCCATGAATTCTAATTCAATACATACATATGTACGTACGTGATTAATTACTTTACAAGTTAAGGGTCAAGACTTACATGACTTGGCAGAGATTTTCCAAACTAGATACTGTGGTATACAAGGCAGACAAAATTCAGCTGTAAAAACATGGCTCAAATGATCTTATGAGATGCTTTATATATAAGCCAAGAATCCCTTCCATACTGAAAGTAGCAGTACACGAGTGAAGTTTTATTTCACATTGAAATAAACATGCTGGCGTTTTGCTGTTGGCAGGCATCCATTTTGGTTCAAAGTGGGTGGGACTAGACAAACAGATGCGTATGTTGTTTTGTTTGTCAGCAAGATTAATGATTGGCGAGGAGCATGGGGCCCCTCTACTCCATGTGTCGTGCTTATTAAGGTCACTCCTTTCATAATTAGTGGGATTCTCAACCGGTAAAATCACCGCATCAACGTAGGGAGCTGCTAACTTAATGCAAGTTATACACTAACGATTGAAGTGATGAGCGACAGAGTTGGAGATAGGCAATATAATGCAGAATAAAACCCTCACAAGCTAAGTGACAATAATTTTGGGTGATGGGGCTGTCTGATAGTGAAAGCTGTACTTAATCATTCAGGAAGCATATGAATAGGGATTAGGCATCGATCTGCAGCATATCGCATGATAACACGACGTCGCAAGAATGGGTTTTAATAAATGCAGCTTCATCCACAAGTATGGTGTAATCTAATAATAGCTAGTAGCTAGCTTCAACTCTACTATTCTCCTGCACATTCTGCCCCGCTTCCCTTCACTTTTATCCTTAAAAGGCTAAGAACCCCATGGGACTCAACCATTAAACATGAGTTACAAGTCCACCATGGATCCTTTGATATACTTATACGTATTTTTAACGATCCTTAAATAACCCAACCGCCTATTTAAATTCATCAATGCCCATCTTGTTGGGTGTCCAATACCCACCATATACAGATCTCATCAATCACTTAATTAAATTTGTTGCTCATAATATATATATATCTACGGATCTACCTTCGTGAAATGTCTTTGTTAGCGCTGATGCAGTTGCTCAAAAGACCAAGGTAGAGGGGGTAATGGCCCGTTGAAAGTAATCAACTGAATTGGACAGCTCTACATATCAAAATGAAAAATAAATTTCAAAAATATAACTGGGGTGAGAGAGGCTCGAACTCTCGACCTCAGGATCACTCTAAGCTATGAGACCTACGCGCTAGCCAACTGCGCCACCACCCCGTGTTGCTTTTGGTCTTGAGATAATTTTATATATATCATACATAATGAATGCTGCTCGTGAAACTTTTACATCAACTATGTAAATGTTTAGAATAATTTTATCTTATAGTAATTAAATGATGTTTGAGATTTTAACCATTTTTTATTTTTACCCACACTAATTATATAATATAGTATTGCTTTTATTATTTCTTACACATCTCTGTTCTCTACTAATTCTTTCACATTCAGTCTTTCTCCACTTGAAAATAAGAGTGTTTCTAGAAAATAAAATATAATATTTTACATATTTATTACTACTATATCTAACCATTGTTTTGATCTATATAATTCGGTTATCCAGATCATGTATAAAATAAGGAGGAGGTAGTTATTTATTTATTTATCTCTAAATATAAGTATTTTCATATTGAAGATAATCTTATTTGGGACACTGTTGGACAAATGTGGCACCTCTTCTAACGGATATTCAAACCTTGACTCGCTACATCATGAGAGACCAACCCCGGCCATTAAACCCGTTGGTTGGTGGTAAGAGGAATTTGTACTTGTTTGGAATAACGATTAGAATGCTTAAAAACAGCTTTTCAATCATAATTTATTGTATATGAGGTAAACATGTGAGATGAGTTTTGTATCGATTTATATAAAAAATAACTTATAAGCAATGAAAACGCCATACCAAACATACCTATAGATTGTGCTTGTTTGGAACAACGATTGGAATGCTCAAAAATAGTTTTTTAATCGTGAGTTATGGTATACGAGGTAAGTATATGAAAGAAGTTTTGTCTTTATTTACTTGAAAAGTAACTTATAAGCAATCTCAACGTCATAACAAACATGGCCAATAGGGGAGTTTGTGATAGCTTATTTTTGGACAATAAGTACTATTATGTAAGTCAAGATAAAACTCCTCTCATATATTTACCTTAAATATCATAAATCACGATTTATAAATATTCATAAGTAAAAAATAAACTATCCCAAACAATAATTAATAAATTCAAAGCCCGGTCAACAAAACGGAGAAGGTCTGCAGAGACGAAAGTGAGGAGTTTATGGGCCTGAAAGCCCAGATATTATCGTACTGACACAACAGGATCGATCCTCCAAGAAAACTACCTGTTCTACTTGGGGGAACGTATCTTCTGAAAGACTGAAACTGCCTCTTCAGTTCGGGGACTCATTAGGCGATGCATTTAATGGGTATACGTTGACACGGAGGCCGGAGCTTCCGACACAATTTTGGAGGGGCCGTCGTTTAAATATTGTATGGAAATAGATGGATCCGGCTATTGTCTTTTTTCTTCCCATCCACTTATAGTCCTCTTCTCAATCTAGACCGTTGGATTAAGATCTCAACGGTCCAGATTTTTTTAATATAAAAATATTATTATTACCGTAAATAGATAGAAGGAAAGAACACCGTAGTCAGATCTAAATGGAGCGCAATCTGTGTGTGACCGTAACGAGCGCCTCCCGAAACTTCAAAACGAGTCTGCCTTTTTTCAACTAAAAAATCTCTTTTTTCCTTTTTGCACCACCGCACGAAGCCAGGCAGGAAGGAAAAAAATGCTCTCTCTGAATGTTATTCCCTCACCCCCTGTCACTTTCGTCAAATCCAACAACCAGCCTGCCGTAAATGCATTTTCGCTTTTCCATCCAAATCCTCTCACTAGGGTTCACAGCCATAAGAACCTCCACTGCTTCAGAATCACTTCTCGGCTTCATGAAGCTGGTTCCAGAAGTTCCGTCTCAACCGAGTTCCATGGCTTACCAGGGGGGATTCCTTTGCGGCCCACATCTCAGATCCAAGATTCAATCACTAATTTAAGCCTGGTGAATAAACCTTTCGCTAAACCGTCGGGTTTTCCTGCCAAATCCAGATACCAAATCGTTAAAGCAGCATCAGATGTCAACCCTGATGGAGAAAGTGCAGCTCCGAATCCTAAGGCCAAGTCCTTAAAACTTGCTCTTGTTTTTGGGTTATGGTACTTCCAAAACATTGTCTTCAATATTTACAACAAGAAAGCGTTGAACATTTTCCCATTCCCATGGCTTCTTGCTTCCTTCCAACTCTTCGTTGGGTCCGTTTGGATGCTCGCGCTTTGGTCCTTCAAGCTCCAAAAATGCCCGAAAATCTCAAAATCTTTCATTGTTGCTCTCCTCGGGCCTGCTTTATTTCACACAATAGGCCACATCTCAGCCTGTGTTTCGTTTTCCAAGGTGGCTGTTTCCTTCACCCATGTCATCAAATCTGCAGAACCGGTTTTCTCTGTGGTCTTCTCTTCGTTCCTCGGTGATAAATACCCTGTTCAGGTTTGGCTGTCCATTCTCCCTATTGTGTTTGGTTGTTCTCTGGCTGCTGTTACTGAGGTGTCTTTCAATGTACAAGGATTGTGGGGGGCCATGATAAGCAATGTTGGTTTCGTATTGAGGAACATATATTCTAAACGAAGTTTGCAGAATTTCAAGGAGGTCGATGGGTTGAATTTATATGGCTGGATTACCATTATTTCATTGCTTTACTTGTTTCCAGTGGCTATAGTGGTTGAAGGATCTCAGTGGATTCCAGGGTATTACCGGGCAATAGAAGCTATAGGCAAACCGTCCACATTTTATATATGGGTTTTACTCTCTGGGTTGTTCTACCATCTGTATAATCAATCGTCTTATCAGGCACTGGATGAAATTAGCCCATTGACTTTCTCAGTAGGTAACACAATGAAGAGAGTGGTGGTGATTGTATCTTCCGTTTTGGTGTTCAGGAATCCAGTTAGGCCTCTTAATGCCCTCGGATCTGCCGTTGCTATACTTGGGACTTTCCTATATTCGCAGGCAACAGCGGCCAAGAAAGCTAAGAAAGATGATGGTGAAAAGAGTAGCTAGAGCCTAGAGGAAAAGTGGGGAAATGAAAGAGAGAAATGTGGAGAAGCTTGTTGCATATTCTTGGCAATAAAAGCATGTTTGTTTCAACTTATAAAAACTTATAAGTTGCTTTTTACGTAAATCGAGACACAACTCCTCTCACATACTTATTTCGTATACCGTAAATCACTATTAAAAAGCAACTTATAAGCAATCGAATCGCTCAACCAAACATACCCTTTATTTTTTCCCCGTTGGATTGAGAAATTGATTAACGAATGTCTACCGTGCTTTTTATTTTGGACTGCGGTGATGGTCTCCTCTATTCAGATTATAAAGCCGTTTATCATGACACTTGTCTGTTTTGTTCTTGCTGGGTTTAACGTTAGAATAATATCAGGGATTAGCTCTAACCTAACAAATATAACTAAAAAAATGGGATAAATTGTTGATTTACTGGCACTGCTATATGGCTCACTTCATCACTGATTCATGCCTCCGTTGATAAAAACGAATCACAAACCTCAATGATCACTTTCCTTTGTCAGTCAGTTCCCAAGTCAATAATCTAGCATTCATCATTTGACTTTATTGCTGATCACTTAAGGTGAGCTGATTTGGTTAAAGAAATTGTCAAGCTTCGACTCTGAACACTTAAGCTGCTTGTTGCGGGGAAGGGTTCTTTAGACAGTGGAGGCCTTCTAATTTTTTACCCTTTTCTGCCTTTCGCCCCTTGTTTCAGTCTGTTAGATAATACGAGTATAACTTACTACTATCAACAATTAGAGCTCGGTTCTAACTTGTCAAGCACTTGGGAGTTTAAACATGTGTGTTCTGTCTTAAGCATTATAGCTCCCGTATGTGTGTATTATTATATGCATGTGATATATGTGAAGAGAATATATATTAAAAAAGTGTGTCAATTATACAGTTTTTTTTTTTTTGAGTAAAATTTATACATTTTTCTCGTCTGTTTCAAGTAGTTTAGGTTGAATTTTTGGTGTGTGTAGGGCTTGAGGACTTGAGATTGTCTTTATATCAAAATGACCTCAGTCAATAGATAAGACATAGATTAACTTTTATATATCTTTAATTTAGTGTCAAACTAAACGGTGTGGAATATTTATTTATACATTCCAATAGTTTAGTGGCATTTAGTTTGCCAAAGGTCTTTGGGCTATGAAGTCAGTCGCTTCCAATGTTCTGAAATCTGTATTAATCTGATCAGATCAGATACAATCATCATTCATGAATGCCTCAGAAGTCAGAAGGTAGAATTAAAAGGCATCAGCTTTCTTTTTGACTGCTTATTATTCACAAATTTCAAATCACGTTCTTTTTTTCTTTTCAACTCGAGTCAGGTTCTTGCACTATGAGCACATGGGATGGTCAAAAAAAATTTTTATTCTGTTTAAGATCTAATTTGTATTAGTGAATTGATCCCCAAGCTTTTTTTGAACCAACAATTTTCTTCTGGCCCAATTTTTGTTGTTGAAGCATTTAGGCCGGAGCAAGCAATAGATCTAATCCAAACTTTCCAAAAACGACGTTTGGATAACAAGACCCTTATTAATTGGAAATATATGACATAATCGAAACAAACGGGCCTTTGATTCAGAGGCAGATGTAATTTTTTTTGTTTTGGCGGGAATCTGTTTGTCAAGTCGCTGGAAAGATGGATTGAGAATATGAGATCAGGATCTAGGTTATGCAAGTGTGGACGCCATAGTTGGACAAAATATTGATACGGGATCTCGAAAGCACAGTCCATCGCCCATTTGTATTTCTGACCCAAGGTCCATAATTCCTATCCCCCTCGCTGAACCAACGAAGAGGCTCATAACATTTTCGCGGTGATTGAGGAGGGAAAAAATGGGTTTTCACATGGCACAGGGTTCTCTCCGTACAAATATCAAAGAACCTTTGGATGCAACAGTTTTCACTTTCAACCATGCGACAAACACCGATTTTACATCGATACACTGACAGGCTGCAGTGTGTGGAGACATAGAACCTTTTACCAATTATTGAGTTCAAACATTGTGGCTACAGAGTTATGATTTAACGATTCCCCTTGATTTTTAATAAACGTTCAAAGACATGTACCTAGGTCGTATTTTGGGCTCCTGTATCCCCGTCCTATCTGGTAGGTCCTCCAAGTTCTCAACGCAAAGCGTTTGTGTTTTCGTTACAGCGCCAAGGAAATCTCAATAAATGAACCGGCTTTTGACTGTTATCTTCATTTTGGCTGTTGGCCAAACACCTCTCTGCAATATAGTCCTCTCTAATTTAGTTGGTCGTTCATGCAATCATGGAATACACACACTTCATTTGCATAGCGCTAGCCCAATTAATTGTCATCATTCAATAGACTTGAATGCGATCGATCCCAACAAAGTCA
The DNA here is from genome assembly GCA_963242795.1 of Inga leiocalycina. Lineage (NCBI taxonomy): Eukaryota > Viridiplantae > Streptophyta > Magnoliopsida > Fabales > Fabaceae > Inga > Inga leiocalycina. The sequence continues at coordinate 3,924,747 of OY725326.1, forward strand.
GATGTCTTCTCTAGCTACAAAATCTCTCAACAAGTTCTTCATTAGTAATCAATGCTTTAACATTATCATCAAAGATTCTTTCCACTCTTCAGCTGATTGCAAGATCCTATTCTGGTTGGTTTGTCAAACCAATCAGGGGGGAAAATGACGTCAATAATACGATTGTGAAGGGTGAACCTATTTAGCAAGTCCTTTTATCTGTGAATGTGAAAGAAGTTTACTTTTTTGGGTCTTCCCACTGGAAAGTTAGACATGCCGTCACTGTCTAAAAGATGAAACATGTTTTTGGGTGTTGAAGAAAGAAAAGATGAACCCCAAAATAGTAAGTGTAAAAGGAATAAGATTGTGAAGGAAAAGATTAGTGGGTTAGCTGTAAATGTAAATGGGTATGGAGGGGTGGGTGTAGGTTGATGAAAGCCAGGTTGGGAGTCTGAGGGAGAAGGGGGTCGTTTATAATGGATCAGTGCGTCCTAGAATGGCTTAAAGCATAAAAGGAAGTAGATGGAAATCCAGCTCATGGTTCTCCAACACTGCAATAAGACCCCATGTGGAGAGGACTGCCAGTTCACGGACTAGCTAGCTTCATTTTACAATCCGGTTTTTTTTTTTTTTTTTTGCAACATCCAACTAGAAGGCCCTTCTAGTTCTAGCTGTCTTCTCGTCCCTAACGCTGGCAACAAGCCAGATATTGATTACTGACTGTTTCTTCCCTTCCCTTCCCTCTCTCTCCCTGTGAGAATGTGTTGCCCTGTTCTGTTCTGTGCTGGCTCACTTGCAAAAAGTCAGAGAAAGCTAGCTATGAGCTATGAGGATCATGAATGTCAAGATCCATAACATGGGGGCGAACAAGGGCAATGGATGAGTCATTATTGAAAAGTAAGGATGCTCGTGGTTGTGGTTCTCATCCTCGTGGGCTCGTCGTGGACAAGATAATGGTCTACCATTCATAATTAGAAGGGGAAGACTATATTAGCTTGATTTTTTAACACTTACTATATATTAATATGGCGGTTGACGAAGGAATGATAGGATGGCGATAGGATATACCTCATCAACCGTCCTTGATTTTGTTTTAATCGCTTGCTGGTCGCCCAATGGTTCCCTGCACATGATGATTTGCTATCTTCACCCGTTAACAGCTCAAGGCTTGTTTGTTTAAGCGTTTTATACAGTAAAAACGTACTTATTACGCAAGCCGAGAAAAAACTCCTCTCACATACTTACCTCGTATACCGTGAATCATGAATTATAAGCACATTTTGGACAAAAATAAGCCATTCCAAACGCACACTCAGTATATGAATATATTCCAGTTTAGGTTTTGATTGACTTTGGAGTTGGCCAGGTAATATATTTGGTCCCAACAGAAAAAGGACCAAGGTGTAACAGTCCATGTTCCAATGCGCACACACATATAACCAAATACGTACTCACCACTGAACAAAATATAGAATTAGTTTTTTTTAGAGATATTAAGAAAATTAATTAAGTTATTTTAAAATATTTATATTTATCGTTTTTTCTCTACATTACGTTGTCTAACTTATAAATTGATATATAATCTAATGATATACTACTATAATATTATTAAATAATTTATTTAGCTTCCTTAATTTTTTTAAAAAAATTATATTCTATCTTATATTTAAAAGCAAATGCAACAGTTGTGGAGAATTGAAGGGTCAGATGGGAAAGAAATCTGTTTTTAACATTACAGTGACAGATCTCACACCAACAAGTGGAAAGAAGTGACAGTATCTAGAACCCAAAGACAAACTCCACCATGCAACCTTGACATCTATTATACATATGGAATTTCCTGTTTTTTGACAGAGAATGGGCCATGATTAGAAAATGGTTTTAGGAGGAGGAGCCATAATGGAGGTGCAAGAGGAGAGAAAAAGGACAAGCAAAGAAGAGGAGTGAAAGGGTGAAGAAATGAAAATGGAGAAAAAGGAGGAATTGATTGCAGGGTGGGGGAGTATATTAATGCAGGGACAGAGAGGACACACTCCAAGTGAGATAGTAACGCAGCTGTCACTCCATGCTCCAAAGCAAAGCCCACTATCTCTTCCTTCTCTCTTGGCCAGAAAATTATCGTTTGCAGCTGTCAGATCTCTTTCTCTCTCCTCCACTTCCCCTGTTCCTTTTTTTTGTTATTTTTTATTTCCTTTTTCATACTCTTAAAGAAATCCTCATGCTTTGTTTTTATAATTAACCAACTCCTCTGTTCCAAACAGCCATCATCAAACAATAACAATATAACACACAACACACCATCATAAATCATACCCACCTCTTTTTCTGTGGCTCCTCAATGATTCTTGTGCTGTAAAAAAAAGGAAAGAGGTTGAGGGGCGTGGAGGCACATATAGAGCTGCCTGCAAGCAGATACTACTCTGTTAAGGGAATGGCGGAGAGAAGAGGAAGAAGTTAAAAAGGCTTAGTCTTGATGCATGAACGACAAGTACTCTCTTTTGTTATTTTGATGCCATGGCTTACCAGCATTACCGATCACAGTTCGGCGACACAACATTCACCAAAGTTTTTGTGGGAGGACTCGCTTGGGAAACTCCCACTGAAGAAATGCGTAGATATTTCGAGCAGTTCGGGGACATTCTCGAGGCTGTTATAATCACCGATAAGAACACTGGAAAATCTAAAGGCTATGGATTCGTATGTCTCTCTCTCCTTCTCTCCTTCTCTCTGCCTTGAATGCTACTGCATATATATTCATATGGTGTTAGATTTTAGTGTTGGTATTCATGTTTTCATGAGCAGGTAACATTCCGTGATCCAGAATCAGCCAGAAGGGCCTGTGCTGATCCAAACCCAGTAATAGATGGAAGAAGAGCCAACTGTAATATTGCTTCTCTGGGACGTCCTCGACCTTCCCCACCCCGAGGTCGTCAGTTCTTTATCCTTCCTTATATATACATTGCACTGTTTCAACTGTTTATAACTTTTGATTCCGGGTGAAAATTGAAACTGAGACTGCAGTGATTATTGGAATGTGCCAATGTGGTAATGCAGGGAAGAATACATTTCAAGGCGGAAGCACATCATCACAGAGTGGAGCATCGTACGGTGCCGCCTCGGCAGCGGTGCCGCCTCCTCCTCGACCTCCGGCGCCGGCGGGGCCTGGGCTGATGTACCCGCCATATGGGTGAGTAGAGTAGAGTAGAGTTAGCTTTGCTCATTAATTATGCATAAGAGAGGCAGTCAAAGGACACTCAGTGGTCCATGGTATTAATTGAGAAGTGCATATAGTGGCGCACACATTTCTTTCTACCTATGACGCTTGACTGCTCCCCCTCCAATTACAGTTGGTATCAGTGTCAGCCTCAATTTCGTAATACCAAGTCCACCAATTCATTCAAGATTCCTCTCCCCCTTTTACGATCCCACCATTAATCCTCTCTTCTTCATCTTCCAATATTTCTTGCTATATCTAATTTCATTTCTTTGATACCAGATAAATTTCCTTATTAATCTCTACGTCTCTCTCAGCCATGCCTCCCCTTTCTGCGAAATTCTGGTTTTATTTTTTTTTAATTCTGACATAAGTTTTTTTAGTATAAAAATAATGATTATCCGTGTATGATGATTAGTAAAAAAACAGATCAAATAATGGATATGTGATACTTGGTGATCCAGCGGTAATTTATTTTACTCGTGTATTTCTCTTTACCCTTGGCTCTGTCTCAGTACTGTTCTGTACCATGAAGTCATTTTCTCACCAGCGGTGTTATTGTTTTCTAATGAACATATTGAGTTGGTAAAATAAAATGCACTTGAAAGCAACAAGAGAAACGAACAAATTAGCAGACACACAACTGCTTTTTATTGCTCTTAGAAACACACATTTCTGATCTAGCTTGTTAAAAACAGTCTGTATTTTCCCTTTTCTCTTTGAGAGTCATAGATGCGTCGTTAATTACTACTCTCCAACCCGACCAAGAGGTAAAGTAGGATAAAGTAGCCGAAGAAGATAAGGTCCTTTCTTTACCCTCAATGCATCCATTAATCAAATCGTTTCTATTTTCAAATAAAGTAGTACATTTTATAAAAAGGTCACATAATTATGAAATATGGCCATTAAAATTAAAAATATCACCGAAGTAACACACATAACTAATTTGAGTTTAGGGATGCATACCCCAATTAGAAGGCGACATGACTTAGAGTCAGAATGCATTCAATTAATATACCTACCGTCTCAATGGACTCACAGTAGTCCAAAAGCCTTACATGCATGTTTATGTATACGATTCGATTCCGTTACAAGAGAAGCATATTTATTTCCACATACGAGTCCTAATGCAAACTAAATTAGCAAACTCTTGTCAGATTTTCTCACTGGTTTCTTTTCAATATTTCTTCTGCAGATACTCTCCCTACTCTCCTGACTACGGTTACCACCAAGTAATAATTAAGCATATCTCTCTCTTTATAATTAGTAAATGATGTGAAAGTAGTAACACAGGATTGGTGTTTATGAGCACAGGCGACACTGTACAACCCCCAGATTCAGCAGCCACAATACTACCAGCAAGTGTATGGAGCTTCATCATCAAGCGTGAGTTCCCCATATTACTACGGTTATTCAGTGCAGCCACCCAGAGCGTCTTATTCTACGCCCCAGCCTCATCGACTGCCACCTGGACCCCCCTATCTGTACTACCCTTACCCTCCTTCACCACCTTCACCTGCACCCCCACCCCCACCAGCAGTGGATCTCTCCTTCCCCGCTTATCGTCCCCCTCGACAACCCACACTGTTGAGGCAGCCCTTCCCTCCCTCTACTGGTACGTACCTTTCTCTCCCCTTTTACCTTTCTCCTTCTCTATCACCCTTAATTAATTCTCCATTATTATCACATAATCAGCGTACTCTCGTGCAATGATGGAGTAGCGAGTGAGTGCAGTTAAGAGTCTCTGATGCCGTTACTGACACACAATACAATATATAATATTGTGGTTTGGAATTAAGATGCATGTGGGGGAGGTGGGGTCCACATGGGCAGACCCAACCCCATGTGAATGAGCTGTCCGGGTTGTGGCATCAAACTTATAATGTAAAGTGGGTCAATGACAGAGGAAGAAGGGTCATGGCTTGTGTGTAAAGTAGCAGTGAATGCATGTGGTTTATATTTGTACTACCAAATAAGAGGGAGTGGTTATTTCATTTTAGATGCAGTCAAGTGCTCTCTTTCTCTTCCCACTCATTGGCCCACCACCCATGTTACTTTGCTTGTGTTAATTCTGATCTGACCGCGGTCACTTTTTTATACCCATCACCTTCTAATTTTATTATCATTGCTGCTCTCAGATCCACAGCCACAACAGACTCAGCAGCGTACCTCCTCTGAGACGACGGCCGGAGTAGTGGTTACGGCGGCGGCTTCATCAGAGAGCCCGGATACCCAAGGGAAAAACTAAAAAATATAGACACCTGCTGAAAGTTAAGTTTCAGCTGTATAATCTTCACGGTCACTCATTAATTCTTCATTATCTTTTCCCATGATATATCCATTTAATCTTTTTCTTTTTGGTCCAAAGCTGTAGCTTTAGGCAATAATGGTTTAGCAGATCACATGTGCTCTCCACACGGCCATCGCACTCAAAAGATGGACTAATCACCAACTCCATGCAGACTTCCTAATTCACCCACATCCCCTTTTCCCCTTCTTTTCAAGGACTTTTAAATTATTTTTCACTAATTATTCAATTCCTTTTTAGTTTACATTTTTACCCCATTATATAAGAGCTACATCTTGCATCGACATATTGTATCATCAACAAATGAATATGAAAGTCATTGTCCTCAACAAGAAGCTTCGTTATGGCATTCCTCTAGCTCAATGATATATAGAGGCTTACTGGAGTCTCTGAACTCCAGCCTTTTTGGCCATCAAAGGTTTATTTTGTATATGGGATTGGGCCGAGTTAGAGGTGCTCTTTAAAAAAAATGAACCCTAAAAAAGCCCAAGGATATACCCTCAGCTCCACTAGTAACTCTTTCACTGTCAAGTCTCGACTGGAGGTTAACAGAAAGGTCATCTTAGGAAGTTAATTAACGTGGCCATTTAAGCATACGTATCTTCACAAATGTAGAAATATTATTTATTATGATTGATGATCGAGTAACTTTCCTTGACTCCCTGATACAATTATACTTTATTCATCTTACGTGTGACAATATATATGCTAGTAGAATAAAAGCATGGACATCAATTTATTAGCATACGTATCTTCACAAATGTAGAAATATTATTTATTATGATTGATGATCGAGTAACTTTCCTCGACTCCCTGATACAATTATACTTTATTCATCTTACGTGTGACAATATATAAGCAAGTAGAATAAAAGCATGGACATCAATTTATTGATTTAACTTCTTTTACGTCGTTGAGTAGTAGTACTGATTTTTCTTTTAATTTCATAACAATAAGTTAGGGTTGTCAAATATGTAAACTGAAATTGTCATAAAAGACTGATGGGTAGAGTAATGAGGGAGACACAATGTTGGAAATACTAGACATTAATGAAAGAATCTATGTGTATATATGGTGCAAAACCACAAATAGAAATGAAATTGTGAGAATGCTCCCAGTAATGAATGGGAATGTTGAGTGTTGGGGGCTAACCAGAAATTAAAAAAAAGTTGCCTTAGATTTGAAATCCACTGCTCTGGACTTGATGCTAAGTTTGGGAGTGGTGGGCCACGGAATTTAAGGTGATATCCTATCCAGCCCTAGAACTGAAAAACAGGACATGCAGGAAGAAGTAATGAGCCTCTCAATAAAAGACTCTTTTCACTCAACTGTAATATTCTCCAGTCCCCTATCATTACCCTATTTTCCCTCCTACTTCTCCATTCCAAAGTTTGATTAGCTTCCAATCCATCCAGTGAGGGGATGTATTCGCTATAAAGCCCCCAGATCATGATAAGTTCCAACATGCACTGCTCTAATAAAATCAAAGAGGATAGATAATATTAGCTAGTAGATAATGGAGCCCTCGGATACAATATGTAGCTCTTATTACCTCCCTTCTTCACGTGATGATCCTACTGATGATTCCAACCATCTTTTTTTGCCTGCCATGAACCGGCCGAGTCATCAGCTTCAGCCTCTACCTCTTCTGAGCAGCTTCCTCGGTTCAACTCCATTTAGCTCAAAACCTTACCCTACGACGACGACTCATGACGATGATGCCCGCAAGGAAGATGTCACAGTAGCCTTACACATAGGACTCCCCCATAATTCCAGTACTGCTTCTGCAGGACCAAATGGAGTCATCATCAATGAAGGCCAAGTGCCCAGCAATTACTGGATCCCGACCCAAGAACAAATCCTCATCGGATTCAGTCACTTCTCTTGCCCTGTCTGCCTCAAAACCTTCAACCGCTACAACAATCTTCAGGTACAGTACTTTTGAATCATACACGTACACATGAATAAAGTAAATGACATGTTCCTTGGCAAGCACTTGCATGTAGCTAGGTATAAACGTTAGAGTACTGCTCTATATATTATAGTGGAATGTTATTGCTGACTAATGAAAATGGTGGGGGGATTGGATTGAGAAAAAGTAGATGCATATGTGGGGACATGGTTCGCAGTACCGAAGAGGACCAGAGTCGCTGAAACGGACACATCCAAGGCCGCTGTTGGACGTTCCATGTTATTGTTGCGCGAGAGGATGCAGGAACAACATAGAGCACCCGAGGGCAAAGCCTCTGAAGGATTTTAGGACACTGCAGACACATTACAAGAGGAAGCATGGAAGCAAGCCTTTTATGTGTCGCAAGTGTGGCAAGACACTGGCCGTGAAGGGAGACTGGAGGACTCATGAGAAGAATTGTGGAAAGCGATGGCTTTGCGTCTGTGGCTCTGATTTTAAACACAAGAGGTCGCTTAAGGACCATATCAAAGCTTTTGGCTCTGCTCACTGCCCTCTCTCTTCTTCCGCCGATGCCATCTGATGATGATTAATCTTCATTTCTTCTTTCGTTTTTCTTGATATTAATTTCCTTGTTTCGAGGTATGGACAATTATGTGTTACCTTGTGGCTAGGTGTATTTCGAGCATCAGGTTTCAAGGTTTTGAAGCATGCAAGACCTGGTCAGATTCGTGCTTTTGCCAGCAATTCATCTTTTTCTTTCCTTGGCTTTGAGTATATATTTTTACACTCAAGTAATATATTATTGAATAATTAAATCACATTATTTTGTTGAAAACTAATGGAATGAACATATCAATCCATAATATGTAAAGGTTGGGCACGCCGTTTCTTTTATGATTCGTCCAATTAACTCTTGGTTTGAGACAAGTAGCCAATTCGTGGAGAGGGTTTTATTTGGAGATGAAGGTGGATCTGGGTTACATTGGTAGGCAAGCGAATCCATTATAAGCTTGTTTGGTTCAGCTTTTTCTTAAAAAGTAAGTCCTTATTACGTAAGCCGAGATAAAACTCTTCTCACATACTTACCTCGTATACTGTGAATCACGATTTATAAGCACTTATTGCCCAAAAATAAGCTATTCCAAACGAGCACTTATAAGCCTTCAACGTATGTGGTAAATCAGGTTCAACTAGCGATTCCTGAACGAGGGCTGAAAACCTGTATCCCAAAAAATATAAATGTTTTCTTTTAAAAAAATCAGCAATAAAATTTGACAACTTGATTCTATTTGATAGTATTACCTTTTCTTTTGAAGATAGTACACTACATGGAGCTTAATACCTGGACATGAGTACGCATTAAAAAAAGAGAGAAAGAATTAGTTTTAGGATTAGCTTCCGCTCAGGCCCAGCCTCTGGAAACAAAGAAAAAGATGTTCTACTTTCCTATAAGGCCCCTCTTATTTGAGTATTTGAATTAGTGTTGCAAAAACAAGAGTTTGTGAAACTCCTCTTATATAATTATTTCACACATAATAAATTATGTTAAAAAAATACTTTCTATCACAAATTTAAACAAACATCTTCATGTGAGCTCGCACGGTAAAATGGTTTTTTTTTTTTTTGTTGGGGTGCTTCAAAAGAGTAAAGACTGTTAACAAAATATGTCATGTCATTTCAGAATCACCAGACAAGCTCGGATACTTTAGCTGATTTTGTAAATGTACTTACTGAACATACTCTTAGGGTGAAAAACACGCTCCAACTTTTTGCTAGTGAGCGTACCTAAGATTGCCAACTCTTATTTTGAGTAACACTTCTGATATAAATTTCCTGATTTATTAATACCATCCCATTCAAAAAAAAAAATGTCATGTCATACAGATAAGTGTTGTTACAGATGAAAAGTTAAGGTTCTGAGTGATTGGAGCCCATCGAGCTCTTCGTTCGTAGCAAGGTGCGAGGCAAGTCGGGACCAGTTTTAGTCTGGGAGAACTAATTCCATCTGAATCGTTTTAATTTAATATTTTGTAATTAATAATTTTTTTAAAAAAATTTTAATTTTTGAAAATATGTTAGTTAATAGATTATTTTTATTTTAAATTATCTATCTATTAAAATAATTTTTTTTTAAAAAAATTAAATTTAAATGATCCAGATAGACTGAACTCTTTGAATAAGCAGGAAAGCTGGTTCGGGAGGAGTATCCCTATCAACGTTGGGTTGAACCACAAAAACAAGTATTCTTTCGACACATAATTAAACAACAACAACATCATTATATATTAATTAGAGTATTGCCGCCCAGCCACCCTGATCGGGTAAGAAGAAAGTGGGGTGCGTGGTTTCTATCCGGTATGGACATCATTTACGTTGAAACCGACTTAAGTCCTCAATTCATTTCATGGTTATTAAGCTCAAACCGGTTGGGTCAGGTCGGAAATCGGTGAACCGGACAGCATTCCGGGAAGCAAACCGGTTCAATCAATTTTTTAAAATTTTATATTAATAAATTTAAAATCTTCACTTTCTCACCAATCTTATCCCGGATTAGCTCTTATCTAACTCACTAACCCTTAACCAAATACCCCAATTAATTTAATAACCGGTTCAGATTTAATAACCTTTGATTCATTCCCATTCCCTTCCACAGCATTTTTTCAAATACATTAATCACTAGGCTCTCCTCTCATTCTCGTTCCAGCATCAACGGCTCTTTGTGAGGCACAGCAGGCACAGGAGATGAAATGGAATACCCAATATCATATCTACGGATCCACCCCTGAAGCGGATAACGCTAGCAGTGACACTTGATGAGGTCATGAGCGGAATCAGAGATCTTTCCCGACCCAAAACATAATTAAATATTACAGTACTTAAAAAGCAGCCTCCCCCGCACGCCAAGCTCAAGACACATGTCTCACGTGGCGACAACAATATGCTTCTTCCGTTTTAATATGTTTTAATATAAGATATATTTAAGAGTTAATTTTAATCTTAAATATAAAAAATAATTTTCATACTCATTAATATTTTCTTAATTTATTTTTATTGATGTCTCCTAATAATAATCAAGGTGATGAGGGAATGGGGGAATTAAAGAAAATGACTAGAATGTTTTAAAAAATACATGTTATATTAAATATTTTAACTAATTTTTTAATCTAATCAAATTAGATAAATATATCTTATATTAATTTTAAAAAAAATATAGCCCTCACTTATCCTGTCATTGAAAAATATCTTTGACTTTAATTCCTCAATTAGTTTTCATCTCACGCAACAACGACGACCTCAAACCTCTCATTTTTCAAACTATTCCATACATGGGCTTTTGAAAACTACTTCCAGAGATGCAGTCGACACGCAACAATGACACGCACAACCAAAAAAAAAAAAAAAAAACCTTCACAGGTTTGTATATAACTAATCCTCACTCCGTCAGAAGTACAAGACATTCCAACCTTCGCGCCCTGCAGAATGGTTGTGCCATATTTCCATATATCAACAGCAAGTAATTCCTTCACTTGAAAGAACAGCAAATGAGTACACCGTCCAAGTTACTATACACCATAATCAAAATACCTCCTATTCTTACTATAGCTTCTCACCTACAGGGCGATTTATATTACGAATGAAATCATATAAGATGGTATCATTCAGGTAATATGTGGCCATCCTAAGTTGTTGAATTCCGCTGTTATCATTGTTGTCAGATTATTCTATAAATGCATCAAATCTAAAAATTTAAAAAAAAATTACGCTCTCATGAAAGGTTGTCCCTGTCAGGTTTCCCCCCATCTTCTTTTTCTGCAATCTTCATAGTAACCACTGAATTGTCACTGGACCATAAAATTTATTAAAACACTCAACAAAGATAAGATAGTTTCTTAAAGATTTCATGCTTATTGTTTCATCGAAAAAGACTGCCATAAATAATTTGACTGTTTAAAAAAGCGGAACCGTTGATGACTTGGTGGTCCCCAAAAAATAAAAAGCACACCAGACCGCAACGGGACAGTTCTTACTTCTAATAACACATGCCACTTATTTGGATTGTTCTAACTTCTAACACATTAATTCTTTTTACCGTTGTTTCCGATTTTTTTTCGTGCTTTATTTTACATCACAATTAATATCTGTATATTATTCCACCAAACAATGCAAGGGGTGCTCGTTTCCCCCAAATTAGATGTACCAAGCCTCTAAAAAGTGGTTCTTTAGCGGAGCAAGTTGCAGACTGTCATGGACAGTAAAAAAATCACGTGGGGACGAAAACTACTCATCCGACTTCAACAATAAATGACATGAAAGCAACATCAGAAATGGTGAAGATAACCCATAAAGTTACGTTATTCAGATTATTAATAACTTATTTTCTGAAAAAATAAAAATTTTAAACAATGATATTATTTTTTTGCCATGTAAAATAGCCAGTAGTATTAAAAACATTATCCACCAGATTAAAGCTGGAGGTGCTGAAAGCTTTATACATGGCGGGCACTGAGTTCTGGGCATTCATTAGAGCATTAACTATCATACACGAGTGAAAGCAACTCGGATACTTCATATAGAAATTTCTGAAGAAAAGATTTAAAAAAAAGGGATTAAGATGCAAATTTACCTCGGACTGAGAGTTTTTTAAGTTTAATATTATCCTAGAAATCTTAAAATTGAATAATGTTGTCTTTACTATGAAAAAATTAACAGTCAACACTAGTCTTTTAACGATGTGGTAAAATTGTTATATTTCAAAATTTTCAAAATGATTTTAAACCTGAAAAAACTTTTGATGCAAAAATACTTTAAAAAAAAAATTTACGCACTATTCCTAAACAAAATCACCGGTTGATCGAGAAATGAAAGGAATGCAGAAAATCAAACTGACAAAGATATTAACCCCAAACAAATGAGAGCAAAACAAACGCAATGGGAAACGGTAATTCTACTTAGTAACAGTTCCGGCCAAAAGAACTTGTTGAACCACCGTCTCCAAATTCCGGAACCAGGTCCAATTACTCGCTCAGAAGCAGCTTCCTTCACCATTTCCTTCCATTCCAAAGGCGCCTTCTTCATCTCCTCCCCATTTTCCCCTTCCATCAACTCCCTCACCAACGTCTCCACGCCTTCCCTCTTCATATCACTATCTATCTCCAACCCAATTCCCCATTCCTTGCACGAGAATAGACAATTGGTTTGCTGCTATGCGAAGAACGGCCAACACGCCATCGCCACTCCGCCGCACATGCTTTCCACCGTGGAATTCCATCCACTGTGCGTCAAGAACCCTCCCATTGCAGGGTGAACTAGAACTTGCTCTCGTGGGCACTAGCTGTAAAGTCGTCCTCTGTTTTTAGTCTCCTATACTAATTCTGCAGGAAGAACTGCGTTGTCACCTCTGACGAGGTCGGGTCTAATAACCCACAAGAATGTTTGGTTGCTGTTAGCAAGCCCCCATGCAAACTCTATCAATTGCTCGTTTGTCATCACCGTGATGCTCCCAAAGTTTACGTACACTACGGAGTTGGGTTCTTTGGTGTCCAGCCATTCCAGACACTCTGTCTCTTCCTTCCAGAGGTTCGATCCGATTGACTTCAAGTCTTTGTCCGTGACATCTTTTATGAGCAGATTTAAGGGACCCGTGGAGTAGACAGGAGGCAGAATGGAGGAAAATCCTTCCAAGACGTCATGCTCCAAAGCATCAAATGTGTTCAAAATGATGGCGGATGCTGTCTGAGCTCTGTCACACTCCCCTGTTATAAAATCAAGCATAAATTAATCTGGTTTTATGGTTCTGACGAAGCTTGGGATGTCCCTCAGCCGGATTTCCTTGATTCCTGGTATCCAATCTATCACAGTGTCCACATCCTCGTCTGTTAAATAGGTGGGGTCTGCAAACGTCAACACAAAACAACGGGGTTTAAGTAACAAAGTTAATTACTCTGTAAATTCCACATAATCCATTAAGCTAGCATCGAAGTTTATTCAGTACCTTTGAGAGTCGTCAAACCCTTCTCTATGAGGTGGCAATAGTGGACATAACAGAGAAATCCGCAGGCACTAGTAGTACAGAAAAGAACCTCTGGAATCCCTAGTCCAGGAACAGCGTCAAGTGTGAAACGCTGTCGAAAACTGTAATATCTTGAATTTTGAGGTTAGAGGTTTAGGAATAAGCTTAAATTAAACGGATTGTTAAATCCCGATTTAGAAAGTGTCTCAAACTTATTCTCTAATGTTTCTTATACCTTTGAAGTATTAAAGGGAATAAAATAGTAAATTAAAGAGTACGGGAAATTTGTATATAAAAATGAAATTTGTTAGAGTTGTAAGTGTATTTCGTTTCATTGCTTCCAGTGGGGTAGTGGTGTTGTGCAATGCATTTCATTGATTAAATGATGTTCAAAAATTATGAAATTTTAGAAGGTGAAAGTAAACATCTTAAACTTTAATTTGATAGGTCATATGACTCAATTAGAGCTATATACAAAAAGTTATGAATTTTTTAAGTTTTTCCAGTGAAATTGATTATTTTCTATAACAACATGAAAATATTGAAATACTGGGAATTGTGTGCTTTCGTTTAGATAAAGGCTATATTTTTTCTTGAAAATAGACTCAATATGGGTTCTATACAATGTTCTTAGAGCCGGACCGGACCGGACGGTCCGGCCGGCCTGACCGTGAACCGGAGAGAACAACGGCTCGATTTTATGGTGGGAGCCGTTTTCAACGTTAGGCCGTTTTGAACCGGGAAAAAGCCGTTTTTCAACCGGAAACCGCTTTTGGGCCGGGATCCGGAACGGCTACCCAAAAGCCGAACGGCTGAACTTGTTGGGGTGAGAAATGAACAGATGAAAAAAGAAAAAGACGAATGAGATGCATAGAGCTTGGGGTGTGCTTCAGCTTGCTCCAACTCCTCCTACCTTTACTCATCTGTCTGTGTCTGGTGTGATTCTCTGTTCAAGTTGAAACACAGAAAAAGAAAAGAACAGATGAAGAAGAAGAAGAAGGGGTTGACACCCGCAAAAAAAGATGAGGCGATGGTTCATTTTTCAAGGCCTAAAGGCTACAGGCCTAAGGCATAAGAACTAATGCGGTGTGATATGAGAGCATGAGCAGGTGTGAAAATAGGGTGTGATGTGAGAGGAAAATTAATATTGGTAAGAGATTGTCAGAGATCACGTGATGGGAGAAAGCAATTACTTGACTTTCAAATTTCAAATAAATTCTTATATTTTCTTTTACTAGCAAAATAAACCTTTTATCAAGCAAATGTTAATGCTGGGCGAGGATTCTAAATTGGGGGATTTTATTTCATAAGATAAAAATAATATATTATAAAAAAAAGATTAAAATTAGTTTAGTGCAATGTTAAAAAGATTAAAATTGTGAAGATAATATTGGGAAAATCCCTACCCTATGGTGCATAATTTTTTTTTCTCTAGTTTTTCAGTTTTAACCTATTAACAATGCTCTTAAAAATAACTTGGCCAACAGTAATATATTTTTAGTTCTGTATAGCTCTTCTCTTTAGAAAACTATTAGTTGTGATTGTAATTATGTTGCTTTGTCGATTTTTTTTTTCTAATATTCCTAAAATAATTTTACATAACACATCATTTTTAAGCATGATACAGTGTTTTATCAGGTAGAAAAAAAACTGTTTCATTGAAATTGAGATGTAATTTCAGAGAAAAATTTTAAATATTTATTATATGTTTTTAAATGAAAATACATCTAATAAATTATTATAAAATAAAATGTTATCTGTATATATTTGAATTTCATGTCTTATGTGTGTCGTAGTTTTTTTTAGATTAAAACAATTTATATTAATATACACTTTATATATATATATATATATATATATATATATATATATATATTTATATATTTAACAATTTTATATTTATGTCATTATATATGTGTATAATGTTATGTTTATTTAATTATTATGTCACCGGTCCGGCTAAACGGTTCAACCGTTCCAACCGGTTGAACCATGACCCGCTGACCTTTCCGGCTCGATGTCCGGTCCGACTTTTAAAACATTGGTTCTATAGCTTTTAGAATCACTCCAATGTAATGTCTACAAATTTAGTTATAATTTTTTAAAGTTTGGACAAAAAATCTATAAGAAAATCCGAAAATAGAGAAAAATGTAATGGCAAACTTGTAATTTTTTCAAACAGGAGTTAGATTAATTATTTTTAAATTTATTGAAGTTAATTTCAATTAATTAAGGAAAATAAAGGAAAAATATATTTAAAATATTCTGGTTAATTAAATAATAATTTATGAAAAATTTGAGCAGAATTGCAAATTTGATAAAAATTGGGACTTTACATGTATACGTAACCGGAACAAGTTGTAAAGCTAACTGAGACTAAAGGGAGAGACCCTTAAGAGTCTTCTACATATAGCATGAAGAAGGAAATATTAGTTTGACTTAATGGCATAATTACATGAGCATAGGATTTATGTGCACAAAGTTGGGATTTTTTGAATTTTGGCTTAAATAATTAATCAAATTATGACATAAGCATAAGATATATGAAAAAGCAACATCATCTTCTTCATAACAGCCCCCAAACTGACGTGAAATAGCTGAACATAGAGAGAAGAAGTGTGAGATTCATAGAGAGAGAAAGAGAAGAAAAAGTTTGTAAGAGTAAGTGATTTCTTCAGTAAATTGGTTTCTAATACGTATAACTTCGATCATAAGCTACTCTTCTATGTTGATTAAGGTGTGGAGGCTCAAAATTTGTTGTTGAACATTTAGGGTTTTTAGCCAAGTAAAGAAAAAGCTAGTGGGAACTTGAGGCAACTTTTAAACTCTTGTATATTGACTATTCTGGCTGCTGTGGACAATTTAATCAGTGAAATTTGTCAAATTGTCTGCGTTTGTAAAAATAGAAAATGGATGTGTAGGGCTATTATGCTTCCCAAATTGGTATTAAATGGTGGTTGTAACCTAATGTAATAGTTAATAAAATGGTTAAGAGTTAAAAATCCAACTCTTAGCCCCCCAAACAGCCCCAACCGAAATTCATAGGTACTACGGGGAAAATTGAGATTTTTCGATTTCGGCTCCGCAGTACGATTACAACTAGACTCGTGTAGCCATCAGAAACACTATGGAAATATCTAAACTGATACATTTGACATCTTAGGACCGAGTTGAAAGCCCGAGGGATTGGCATGTAAAATGAGGCACACGGTTCAAGGTGGGAAAGATTTAAGATAGGGAACTTACCTCTCCTAGCGTATTTGATATTTGTGTTAGTGTATTGATGTATGTTATTGCTTTACTTGATTATGTGAAATATATATGAATGATTGAAACTCTGTTTCTATTTATGCTATGGCCATAAGTATGTTATTTGAAACATTAAACACGCAGATATGTCATTGTTTCAGCATGAGTTATTAATGCAAGCATGTTATGCATTAAGCACTTATCTTACATGCATATTGGTACCATTTTTCTACTGAAATTCTCTCGAATCTCACCCTCCCCTACCAACAATTTAGACAGGAGGAGACAGAAGATATGTTGAGAACAAAAAAGAGAACCGTACGAGGGGATTGTAGTGATGGAATGAAGATGGGAAGACGTCTCCATTTCACTGACATGGTTTTAAACATCCAAGTAGCCTTGTGTGACTACATTGATTGTATTATCATGTATGAACCTTTATGGGGAATTTTTATAATCATACACATATTATCAGTATATTTATGTTATTTTTGTGCTCCCCACCAAGCCACATATTAATATTCCGCTGCAAGTCAAAATAAGATAAGGGTGTGACAGAAACTATGCAGGTAATGGGAGGGACGTTTGAAGAAGCGTTGAATTGTGCGTACTAATGAAAATGGTGGGGGAATTGGATTGAGAAAAGGTAGATGCATATGTGGGGACATGGGTCACAATTCCGAAGAGGACCAGGGTCGCTGAAAAGAACACATCCTAGGCCGTTGTTGGACATTCCATGTTATTGTTGCGCAAAAGGATGTAGGAACAACATAGAGCACCCAAAGGCAAAGCCTCTGAAGGATTTTAGGACACTGCAGACACATAAAAGGCAAGCCTTTTATGTGTCGCAAGAGTGGCAAGACACTGGCCGTGACGGGAGATTGGCGAACTCATGAGAAGAATTGTGGAAAGCGTTGGCTTTGCGTCTGTGGCTCTAATTTCAAACATAAGAGGTCACTTTAGGACCATATCAAAGCATTTGGTTCTACTCACTACCCTCTTTCTTCTTCCTCCTATGCCATCTGATGATTCGTCTTCCCCACTCTGTACTTCTTCATTTCTTTTTTTCGTTTTCCTTTATATTACTTAATTACCTCTTTTCGATGTTAGGGATACTTCGGGCATCAGGTTTAATGGTCTCTTGAAGCATAAGCCTTGATCAGTTTCGTGCTTGTGCCAGCTATTCATCATTTTATTTCATTGGCTTTGATAATATATGTTTACACTTTAAAAAATTAAATCACATTCTTAGTTAAGAACAAGTGGAGTGAACGTATCAATCCATGATATGTAAAGGTTGGACGGGCTGTTTCTTTTATGATTCGTCCGATTAACCCTTAGTTTGGGACGTGTAGCCAATTCGTGGGGAGGGTTTTATTTGGAGATGAAGGTGGTGTTGATGTGATCATCCGATCACAAATGGGTGGATCAAGACTCGATTGTGAGTTTGAGGTAGATCTGGGTTTCATGGGCAAGCAAACCGATCCATTATATAAGCCTCCGACAATGGTAAATGGTAAATCAGGTTCAACTAGCGATCCCTAATTGAGAGCTGAAAACCCGTATCCCAAAAAGTATGAATGTTTTTCTTCAAAAAAATTAGCAATAAAACCTGACAAATTCAAGCTCTCTCGTTTTTTTTTTTTTTTTGCTATAGAGTTCCTTCTATTTGATATTACATTTTTCTTTGAGGATGGTACAGAACACATCAAGCTTAGTACATGTACATGAATAGTCATTAAAAAAAGAAGAAGAATTAGTTTTAGGGTTAGCTTCCGCTCACGCCCATGCTCAGGCCCAACCTTCGCAAACAAATAATAATGATAATAATGTATTACTTTCCTAAAAGTCCCCATCTTCTTTAATGTGAGTAAGGCTTTTTGTAAGTGATTCAGGAAGAAGTCCATTTGTTTGGAGCATGGTGCAAGTCTGCCAATTCATGTGGGCGTTGACAGGGGTTGGACTTGAATGACAATGACAACAACATTCCTTAGACACGTAATTATACAACAATAACTATGTTTGAGATTATGATTGGGGATCCTAAAAGTATTTAAACATATAAGTTGATACAACACTCCTCTCATATACTTACTTTGTATACCGTAAATCATGATTAAAATGCTATTTTTAAAATATTTGAATCACTATTCTAAATAAACACAATATTAATATATATATCCCAATAATAAGAGTATATTAATTAGAGTATTAGACTATTGGCGCTCAGCCGCCTTGACTGGGAAGGAAGGAAGTGGGGTGTGTGGTTTCTGGCCGGGATGACATTATTTAACATTGAAACCGACTTAAGTCCTCAATTCATTCTAAACTTTGAAGCTGTAATTCCCATTCCCCTTTCACACCATTTTTTTTAAAGCACAGGAAATGAAATGGAACACCCAATATCTACGGATCTATCCCGAAGCCGATAATTCAGCGGTGGCACATAAAGAGGTAATGAGCACTTATAGTGTGTGTTTGGCATAACTGATTTTTGGACAATAAATCCTTATTACGTAAGTCGAGATAAAGCTCCTCTTACATATTTATCTCGTATACCATAAATTATGATTTATAAGCACTTATAAATAAAAAATAAATTATCCCAAACGATTTCATAGATCTTCCCCAATTTAAATCATAATTAAATATTAGCACAGTACTTAAAAAACGGCCCTTCCGTGCACGCCAAGCTCAAGACCTCCCACATTTCCTGCCGGTGAACAATATCTTTGATTTTAGTCCCTCCCATTATTCTTCAGCCCACTCAACAACGAAGACCTCGAACCTCTCGTTTTTTAAACTATACGACACATGTGCCTTTGAAAACTACTTCCAGAAATGTGGTACGTCCACCGTGACACGCACAACCGAAAAAATACTTTCGCAGTCCTCACACTGTCAACAGGAGTAATTCCTCCACTTGAAAGAACAACAAATGAGAACACCATCTAAGTTAGTGTGCATTGAATATAATCAAAATACCTCTTACCCTTACCATAAAATTTTATTTGTAGTGCAATTTATACTACAATTAAAATCTTATATTAAGAACGGGAGATGTTTCTGTTCAAGTGATATGTGGCACTACAAAAAAATATTGAATTTGCGACGGAATTTGAGACGGCATTAGAGTTTCCGACGGAATTTGTGATGGAATTGATTCCGTAAGCAATAATAGCGTCACAAAAAATTTTCCGACGGAATTTATTCTGTCACAATTTCCCTCGCAATTTCCGACGGAATATTCCGTCGCAAATTCCCTCTCAACTTCCGACCTAATTCAATTCCGTCGCAAATTCCCTTGCAATTTTCGACGGAATATTCCGTCGGAGATTCCCTCACAACTTCCGACGGAATTCATTTCCGTCGCAATTGTTTTTTTTAAAATTTAAAAAATCCACTTGGCAGCTTCAGCAACCGGCCCCTCATCGCCGGCGACGGCGCGTGGCAGCTCTGGCGGCGTCCACCTTATCCTTAGCTGAATTGTTCATGGCTTGGACTTTGGAGTTTTTTCCCTTTATATTTATTTTAGTTTATTTCCCTGAACATTATATTTATGTTATTTGATTTACTGGCTTTGTCAGGAGTGGGAGATTATCAATGACTTGAGAATTGACATGGCTAGGCTACAGCAAAGAATGAATAATATGCAGAGAATGCTGGAGGCCTGTATGGATATGCAACTTGAGTTGCAGCGCTCAATAAGACAGGAGGTTTCTGCAGCACTAAATCGCTCAGCTGGTTCATCAGGTTTGCATTTCTTTTCTTTCGTCCTTAACGTTCTATATTAATCTTTTAGGCCATTTCATTTGGGTTTTCTGGGTCTCCTATTGAAGGTTTACTGAGAAAATTAAATTACATGGATCACAGATATGCATGATCATGATTCTCCTGATGACAAGTCTAAATGGGAATGTGTGAGAAAAGGACTGTGCTGTATATGTTGCGAGTGCAATATTGATTCTTTGTTGTACAGGTATTATACAGTATTCCTGTGACACATAAATGGCCCATTGGCAGGTCTATGCCTGATTATTGTCACTTAAAATACTATTGTGCTTTTTTTGCAGATGCGGGCACATGTGCACGTGTTCAAAATGTGCCAATGAGTTGTTCCAAAGTAGGAGAAAGTGTCCAATGTGCCACGTGTCACAGCCTCATATTTTCTGAAAATGCAACTCAATTTGACCCTCCTTTAGTTCGAACTCACGAACTCGTCCGTACGCGCGCGATACTTTACCGGATGAGCTCGACTGCTTTGGTATTCTATTATTACACACAATTATATATATAATCTTATGAGTATATTTTTTTTTAATTTCTAAAATTAAATTTTTATTAACATTAATTAGTAACTAATAAGTAATTATTAACTAATACTTTATTTAATAATATTAATTAATAAGTAATAAATTTTATTTTTTATATGATTATTTTGCCCCTACAAGGATCAAAACCTATGATTGAAAATTAAAAATATTTTAGAAAGTATAAAATAATAATAAATATTAAATTTTATAAAAATATTTTTTAAAAAATTAAATTAAATTTTAAAATATTAAATAATTAAAAAATAATTTTTAAATTTTTCCACGGAATTCCGTAGGAATTTGCGAGGGAATTACCGACGAAATTTAATTCCGTTGGTAATTCCCTCTCAATTTCCGACGGAATCAAATTCCGTCACAAAATTCTGTCGGAATTTTCTGTCTGAAATTACGTGGCAAAAGTCAGAATTTCCGTCGGAAAAATTTCCTTCGGTTTTTCGATGAAATTAAATTCCGTCGCAAATTCCATATTTTTTTGTAGTGTGGCCATCTAAGTTGTTGAATTTCGTAATTATCATTGTTGTCAAATTATTCTATAAATGCATCAAATCTAAAATTTTAGAAAAAACTGTGCTCTCATAAAAGGTTGTCCCTCTCAGATTTCTCCCCCATCTTCTCGTTCTTCAATCTTCATAGTAACAATCTTATGAGGCTTTTTTTTTTAAAAAAACAAGCTGCGTTTTTTTGTTTATAAGGTGGCCTCCCGTGTAGCACAATGGGTTTTGTTTATTTATTTTTATTGCCAGCGTGCCATGCATTTCATTTTTTGTCTTTTATCAAAAAAAAATAGTACAATGCGTTTCATTTAACTCCAGCTTCTCCTTTTCTATAGGCAATCTGGAAAACTATATTCTAAAGGCAAAATAGAGAAAGATAAATAAATATTATTTAAATTTTAAAATCTTAAAACAAATGATTTCTTAAAAATTTAAGTTGTTAATTGTTATACTTTTTTTATCAATCATACTACTTGTTAACAAAATCAATTTGAAAATTTAAAATTGAAGTAGTATTTTTCAGATTGGGGGAGAGGCGATTGGGGGTTATTTGCTCTAGTGGCATAATAGAGTGAATCACAATGTGTTTATGCTGTTATAATTTCTGAAATTTCATTCTTAGTTTGGACTTCATATCTGGAGTTACAAGTTTGCATTTTCAGATATCTTATTGGACCAGATGATATGTTACTGTTGGATATCGCATATATGATCTATCTAAAATTTGAAGAATATACAAATGCTATTCAAGTTTTTACTTTTAAAAACGCACTTATACAATCGCTAATCCAAATATGTTTTGACTTATGAAAAATCACGTATTTAATCGTTCATCCAAACATAAATCACGAATCAAAAATTGACTTTTTTTTAAAGTCATTTTTAATAAGTCAGAATCATAATAAGTCATTTTTCCTACCACTATCCCAAACACACATTTCAACTGCCACAAGTAAATTGACTGTTCAAAAAGGCGGGACCGTTGATGTCTTGGTGATCCCAAAAAAATAAAAAAGCCCACCCGCAATGGAACAGCTCAAACTTCTAATAACACATGTCACTTATTTGGATTGTTTTAGTATATGTTTGGGAATATTTATTTTTTTGAATATAAATGTTTATTATGCAAATCAAAATAAAATTTTTCTCATATATTTATCTCGTATATCGTGAATCACGATTTATAAGCACTTATCGCTTAAAAATAAGCTATTCCAAACGAACACTTGGTGTGTGTTTGGTTGGGCTTATTTTTAGATAATAAGTCCTTATTATACAGGCTGAGATAAAACTCCTCTCACATATTTATCTCGTATAACGTGAATCATGATTTATAAACACTTATTATTTAAAAATAAGTTATTCCAAACAAACACTATACAGTTTTTTTACCGCTGTTTCCGGTTTTTCTCATGCTTTATTTTACATCATAATTAATTTCTAGATATTATTCCACCGAAATGTACGTACCGAGCATCTAAAAAGTTGTTCTTTAGCGGAGCAAGTTGCAGAATGTCATGGGCAGAATCACGTGGCGCTGAAAACTTCTCGTCCGACTTCAACAATAAACGACAAGACCCTCCTTCGAATAATTTTTCTTATAGATTCTTACAGGATCACGAAGGGACAAACACGACGTGGATGTTACTCTTTTACGGTCTAAATTTTTAGGAGAATTACATTAAGGTCCCATAAAAAAAGAGAAATAAAAAAATAATCTTAATAGATAACAAAATGAAAAAATGTTTCATGGAGTTGTTGATACAGGCTCTTGGAGTTGTTAATGAGTTGTCAATACAGGCTCCTAAAGTTGTTAATGGGACCATTTCTTCATTTTGCAATCTACACGGACCATTTTTTCATTTTTTTCCTTCCTTAAGACCTCACTGTAATTCTCCCTAAATTTTTCCCAACGGATCTTTCAGCCTCGAATGCGCTGCTCAAATTACCACACTAGTATATGAATTTTCTACCCGATTGACAATCATATATAACTTTGTTCGAATACTCTTCGCTTTCCTTGATCCCAAGTTATCTTCAAACTCAGAAGAATATCACAGGTGCTGGGTGAGGAGAAGTTATTCGAGAGGCTAATGGGAAATTTATCATGACCTTCATGCCTAAATTGGAATTCGGGGATCATGTTACTGCTGAACTATGGGGGTATTATTATGGGTTTGAAGATAATTTGGGATCAAGGTAAGAGTAGAGTGGTATTAGAATCGGATGCACAAGAAGTCGTTAATTTTATAAATAGTGGGAACTGCCAAAATCATCCAGACGCTACTATCATAGAAGAAATTCGTTTGATGGTGCAACGTGAATGGAGAATAGAATTGCAGTTAGTTCATAGAAATGCAAATCGGGTAGCCGACTATCTTGCAAAAGAAGCGTTATCAACTATAACGGGGTTTCACCCAATTATGTATTCAACATCGAAGTTAGCGGCTATTTTAGAGCTGGATCAGCATACTCCTACTGATATAGGTTGAGTTTTGAGAAATTTCTCCTTTGTGTATCAAAAAAAAAAACTTTGTCCCTACACTTCATCCTTGAAGAGATATTCTATTATTTTTATCCAGCAATAAATTATGATTGAGATTAAAAATGGAGTGTACTAGTGGAACGTGCGAAAGAGGATAATTCCCGGCCTGCTCTCTAGACTACCTTGGATATGCATATGGGCACACCATTACAAAAAGTATTTTTAACGTCACTAATTAACGTCTATTTTTAAAAAATAGTAGTTGAAAAGGAAGCGATGACATTTTTAAAATTTTGACTTGTCTTTTAACGACCGTTTTTAAAAAACGATCGTTGAAAGTGTACTGTTTTCAAAAATGGTTGTTGAAAGTATAGACTTTTAACGACTATTTTTAAAAACAGTCGTTAGAAGTGTCTCATATCTGTTTTAATCCCAATTGTATTTCCCCTATCAGTCGCTTCTCTCGTTCTCAGATCCACCTCTGAGCGCTAGTCCAACCTCAAATCACATCATCTGGCCCCTCTTTGACCCCAGACGCAACCTCCAGCCTATTCTTCGACCCAATCGTGACCTTCACCTTCCTCTCTACTAGCATTCTCGTGAACCCTCTCCTCCTCGGCCTTATTTTGATAATCAAGAACATGCTTAGTCCATTCTCAAGAGTATAATATGCGTGGATCTTTAGCACTTCCAGTCTTTTAGCAAAGTAGCAACATTTGCTTGGGTGTTAATGAGGTTGTAATGACAACCCAAAAGATTAAGTATTTCCCTAAGCTTGAGAGTGTTTGCAAAACACTTGAGGTTTTTCTCCTTACCTTTTTATATTTAATTTTTTTGTTATCATTTTTTAAAGTTGAATTGCAATTATATTTGGGGTTTACTTCTTAAAAAGAAAAGTTTGAAATTTTATTTGAATGTTGTTCGTTAGAAATTTTTATCACAAAACTTTAGTTTTGTATAAGATTTTTTTTTTAAAAAAAATAGAGGGATATAAGTATAACGACCGTTTTTGGAAAAACAGTTGTTATATGTCACTTACAACAATTGTTTTTCGTTTTTACAAAAACAATCGTTGTAAGTCACAACATACAACGACTATTTTTGTAAAAACAGTCATCATAAGTCTCTTACAACGACTGTTTTGAAACGGTCTTCTATTTTAAAACTTTCAACGAGACTCACATATATATCCTTCTAAAAACAGTCATCTAAAGGATATAAAAATGGACATTAAAAACCCTTTCTACAGTAGTGGCAGAATTTTCTATTCGTGTGTCCGAAGTCCCAGAAGTCCTCATTCGCTAGCAAGAAGCAACATCAGAAATGGTGAAGATAACACATGCATGCACGTTATTCGGATTGTTCATAACTTATATTGTTCATGACAAAAAGTCAAAACAATATCATTATTTTGATTTTAGCTAGAGTAACCAATGGGAAACGTATACGAATCCTTAATTCATTTTTAATTTTTAATCCCAACATCAATACCAAAACAAACACAATGGGAAACGGTAATCTCTACTTAGTAACAGTAGTTCCGGCCAGAAGAACTTGTTGAACCACCGTCTCCAAATTCCTTAATGAAGATCCAGCTCCCTCAGAAGCAGCTTCCTTCGCTATTTTCTTCCATTCCAAAGCCTTCTTCTTCATCTCCTCCCCCTTTTCCCCTTCCATCAACTCCCTCACCAGCCTCTCCACTCCTTCCCTCTGCACATCACTGTCTATCTCCAGCCCAATTCCCCATTCCCTGCATGAGAATCGACAATTGGTTTGCTGCTCTGCGAAGAACGGCCAACACACCATCGCCACTCCACCGCACATGCTTTCCACCGTCGAATTCCATCCGCTGTGCGTCAAGAACCCTCCGATTGCAGGGTGAGCTAGAACTTGCTCTTGTGGGCACCAGCTGTAAAGTCGTCCTCTGTTTTTAGTCTCCTGTACGAATTCCGCAGGAAGAACTGCGTTGTCGCCTCCGACGAGGTCGGGTCTAATAACCCACAAGAATTTTTGGTTGCTGTTAGCAAGCCCCCATGCAAACTCTATCAATTGCTCGTTTGTCATCACCGTGATGCTCCCAAAGTTTACGTACACTACGGAGTTGGGTTCTTTGGTGTCCAGCCATTCCAGACACTCTGTCTCTTCCTTCCAGAGGTTCGATCCGATTGACTTCAAGTCTTTGTCCGTGACATCGTTTATGAGCAGATTTAAGGGACCAATAGAGTAGACAGGAGGCAGAATGGAGGATAATCCTTCCAAGACGTCATGCTCCAGAGCATCGAATGTGTTCAAAATGATGGCGGATGCTCTCTGAGCTCTGTCACACTCCCCTATTACAAAATCAAGCATAAATTCATCTGGGTTCGTGGTTCTGACGAAGCTTGGGATGTCCCTCAGCCGGATTTCCTTGATTCCTGGTATCCAATCTATCACAGTGTCCAAATACCCGTCTGTTAAATAGCTGGGGTCTGCAAACGTCAACACAAAACAATGGGGTTCAAGTAACAAAGTTAATTACTACTCTGTAAATTCCACAGGATCCATTAAGCTAGCATCGAAGTTTATACAGTACCTTTGAGAGGGGTCAAACCCTTCTCTATGAGGTGGCGAAAGTGGACATAACAGAGAAAGCCGCAGGCACTAGTAGTCCAGAAAATAACCTCTGGAATCCCAAGTTCATGAGCAGCATCAAGCGTGAAGCTCATGACACCGTCGGAAACTATGCAGGTAACGGGAGGGAAGTCGGAGGAGGTGTTAAGTTTGTGAAGGAGGTCTCTGAAGGGAGGGAGGCAGGTTGTGCGGGTGGACTCGCAGAGGGAAGGTATGTCCTGTGTGGCGTCGACGTCGGAGACGGGAAGGCCGTCGGGGATGGTTTCAAAACGGAAGGAAGGGAGGCCGTCGAGGGAAGTAGGACCGCGAGATTTGAGGAGGCGTTTGTGGTTGAAGTCGGTGTTGACGAAGGTGATGTGAAAACCACGAAAGTGGAGGAGCTTAGCGAGTTTGAGCATTGGGTTGATGTGCCCTTGTGCTGGGTAAGGGATGCACAAGGCATGAGGTTTTTTCTCTGATACAGGCACTGAACCCATTTTCTCGGATACAACTCGCTCAAGCAAAACAGGACGGAGGAAGAGATATACATGGTGGCCTGAGACATCGTCGATTTATATAGATTGAGCTCGAGAGGCGCTGTTCATTTGTTGACTCTGATATTCTGCATTGCTGCCGTTACCTTTGAATGGGATCAGGGTGGGTGCTGCACACCTCCCTGATGTGCAGCCTCCTGCGTCTCTTGTTTGGGTATTTTTTAAATGCATTTTTTATGATTCCTTGTATTATTAGAATTTATATGAAATGGATAATATTTTGATATATTATAGGTAAATAATATAATTATTTTCAATTTTTTATGATTTTTTAAAAATTCAGTGCTCAAATTGAAAAAAAAATTGTACCATGTTTAAAAAAAAATTGTATTGAAAAGTAATTCTATTTTTTTTATAATAAAATGTCATTCATCCCATATAAAATTTAATAATATAAAAAATCATAAAAAATAGATTTAAAAAGTGCCAAAAATGAGACGTGCAGCACATGCATATCAAGTAGGTGCACAGCACCCACCCCTATCCCCTTTGAATAGGGACAAGACCAGGGCAATTGGCGTCAAACTTGTCAGCCGCAAAGCTGCTTAGTTGACTATTGTGTATTTTTCAAAAACAAATATTTTCTTCTAATTCTACATATAGGGTAAAATTAATTTTTTTAAGATATTAAAATAATTAACTAAATTATTTTTAGAATGTTTTTATTTTTTATTTTTTTTAAATTAATTAATTTAATTAATAAGTTAATATATAATTTAAAGATAAATAATATATAATATAATTAAATAACTTTTTTAACCTCAAAAAAAATCAACTCACCCCGTATTGAACGAAGTAATAATGAGATATCAAAATGTTCTCCAGCTCAAGGCTTTAAATGAAGGGAAAATTTCACCGTAGCCTTTTTGCGGCCATTTGAAGTATAAAATTAAACTAAAATTAAATTGTGGGTGAAAAGGTAATTGTATTCCTATTTTATAAGTTAAATATGATTATTTATAAGATATGTGTAGAAAGCTATAAGTCAAATATACTTATTTATAAAACAAATAAGTCGAATTACAAATTCATCTTGGACATATACAAGATAAGGATCATATTAATAAGAATATATGTTATTTACAAGATACATATAAGAATTTATATGTCAAATATAAATATTTACAATATAAATATGAGAATTTACAAGACTATCTTGTCCGCGTATAAAACAGGAGCATGTGTGTTTTTTTAGCCAACAAACTGAATTTTATTTTGGTTTTGAGGGTACAATCAAATTTTAGAAGGTTTTGAGGCTGTCTAGTATTTAAATAGTTACATGGGTGTAGTGAAATTTTCCCTTAAATAAACTCATGACACTAATATAACTCTGGCTTGTAACCTCTGCGTGAGTTTATTTTTATTATCAAGTAGTTATTAAAAATGCATAATTGAATAATTAAAAAATAAAATAAAACAATTTGATATAAATATAGATAATTGAAGTTAAGTGCATCAGTAATCATAAGTTATTATGTTCAGTTAAGGATTTTTCACGAAGTTGATATACCAGGTCCTGGTTTGGAATAGCTTATAAGCTCGTCTGGAATAACTTAATTTTTGGCAATAAGTGATTATAAATCATGATTAAGGATATAATAGGTAAGTATGTGAGAGGAGTTTTATCTCGACTTGCGTAATAAACACTTATATTCAAAAAATAAGTGTTCCTAAATATGCACTATTTTTAGACAATAAATGTTTATAAATCGTGATTTACGATATACGAGGTAAGTATGTGAGGGAAGTTTTATCGTAGCTTGCGTAATAAGGACTTATTATCTAAAAATAAGTGATACCAAACACAGACCAAATCATTCAACATGAGAAATACAAGAAAAAGTGAAAAACTAACATGCATTTAACAATAAGTTGACACAATTTTATAAATTATAAATTTGAAAAATGATAGATTAAGGAGTCGGCCAAATAACGATGTCGGCTGGAATGGAAAATGCGGGGTCGGCCAGACATTGGCAATCGCAAGGGGCATGCAAGAGGAAGGCGTTAGCGTCATTGACAAGGGAGACACGCGTTTGGAGCTTTCTGTGTTTGACTGTGATCAAGAGAGTGTTTGGGATCACTTTTTTAAGTAAATAAGCCCGTTTTATTAACAAAAAGCCCAAATCTAAATGTAACACGTTTTCATCATGTTTGGTTCAGTGTTTTTGAAAACAAAAAAAAGCCCGAATGAAGCCCCATTTTAATAAGCCCGAATGTGTAGCTTTTTGCTGTGCGTTTTTCTTCTGCATATAAACTTAGTCAATTTATTTCCATATAATAATATAATATATAAAGAGATAAGTGGGACCCACGAATTTTCTTCTGCATTTGAATTTCGCATCAGCTCTTATCAACGATTTCCATCTCTCTGCCAATATAATAGTATAATATATAGATTTATATATATTATATACACACATATTGAATATCGCATATATGATCTATCTAAAATTTGAAGAATATATAAATACCCTTCAAATTTTTATTTTAAAAAACGCACTTATACAATCGCTAATCCAAACATATTTTGACTTATGAAAAATCACTTATTCAACTGCTTATCCAAACTTAAATCACGAACCAAAAATTGACTTTTTTTTTAAGTCATTTTTAATAAGTCAGAATCACAATAAATCATTTTTCCTACTGCTATCCCAAACACACACCAAGTCGTCATTGAACAGATGGTAATAAATCTCAACGCGTTAGAATTTTATATAGCAAGTTATAAAAACGCACTTATTACGCAAGCCGAGAAAAAACTCCTCTCACATACTTACCTCGTATACCGTGAATCACAAATTATAAGCACGTTTTGGATAAAAATAAGCCATTCCAAACGCATATAGAAGATAAAACTATTAGTGAGTCAAATAAGTGGGCATGAGTTGACCAAAAATAAATAAATAAATAAATAAGTGGGCATGACTTTTGCCTCGCGTGCCCTCCAGTCAGGTTTCTCCTGATGCCTTAACTGGCCGCTGCATTCCAGGACCAGGACCACTCGCACTCGTGGGTGCCTCCGTAATGTTTATCAAGTTTGCACCATATTTGATGCTCTTTTTTTTAAATTAGTGTGCGCGTGTGCGCGTATTTCATATTTTATGGCTGCCTCTGCTTTTGTCGTTTTACCTTGTCCACCAAAAGAGAGGATAGCTTGTTTTGTATACTAAAAGTAAAAACGATATATTTAATCATAATTCTTGAAAATAATTTATCTCCAGTCTTAAGTATGAATGGGCAATATTAGTTGAAGGCGTCTTAACAAGTTCAACCTGTAATAAATGCTCACATCACATGTATTTGTCGTATTTGTTTCCTATTTAGGTGGTTTGTGTCCCTCCACAGTAAATTGCTTTGTTTTTGGTCGGACAATTTTGTGGGAGGTGTTTAAGGAAAAATGCACATTTTGTAATTAAAACAATTTTAAGGAAAAAAAGCCACCTATATTTTGGGCTATTTTTTATTTAATCTTCAATAAATTAGTTATATTTGACAGTAGATGGACTAACAGATTAGTTTTAATGGATTCATTATCAGCAGCATCGAATGTGGAAATATTAAAAAAATTGTTGGGTTAAATGGAGAAAGAAAGAACATAGGGATATCTGAAGTCCTTGCACACGCAAATGGAATTTACCCAGGTCTGGATAGGCGATTAGGCTCGACTCATGAACGAGAGATATACGGGGCCAGAGTTAGATTTTTGGGCCTGCTGCTGGACTTTTTTTTTGCCAACAAAAAAATTGATAGTATTAAAAACATAAAAAGTTACATCATATCATAAGAAATACATAAGTAGAAGCAAACAATAGGCAAACAGAAGAACAAGATAAACTCCAAACTTAGCAAACAAACAATTACAAGTTCTTTAATACAGCGAGAACATAAGACTAGATCAGAACTTCCTTCACCACCATGAGCCAAATAGGCCTGCAACCGTGGCAGAGGTCGTAATGGCCACTTTATAGAGCAAGATCCATCAAATGAAGCTTTGACAATCTCTCTTAGCTACCAAATAGGCTTCCATAGGAACACATATATCATAATGGTTCCTAATCAATTTCCTCGAAACAAGGAGAGCAGTACTCATCATAAAGGTAAAGAAAGCATAACCAATATGACAATATAGAAGAAAATCACAACTCCAACCCCAAGAAGAACAGTGATGCCATACACGCTGAATAGACTCATGTTTAGCCCAAAGATAAACAATGTTGACAACCACACTGAATAGGCACATGTTTAGCCAATAATGAACATCGTATATGAACATACTGAACAGGGCCAAGTTAATGATTCTCAGCTGTATCAATTAACCATACTTTGCAAGCTTGAACAACAAAAAGACTTACCTCCCTTCTGCATACAAATACCTCAACTCTAGCACAACCAATCTTAGAAAAAGACTCAGAAGCTCTGTTTTTAGGGCTATGATCATCCTTCCTTACACTTCCCAGCCTAAAAACCTTCCATACCAATTATTCCAGCACTATGACAACTTGAATGAATATTACCTATTTAGCATGTACTCTGGCCAAATTAGAGAGATAAATAGCCACCAAATAACTCCAGATTAAGCAAGCCATAGTTGATGTTAGTTCTTCTAGACAATCACATACTTGACATAAAGAAATTAACAGCAAGAAGAACCATCTGACCATTCTCGAATCTCAAACTCAAAATGACATAAGTGGAAAGGCTCAGAAACTTGAATAAAGCACTAACCTCAAGAACTATGGTTTGCATCATTGTTCCCTCCGAACTCCTTGGCTCCACTACCTTTGTTTTCCCCACCATAATGGAACAACCCCAACAGCCACCCATCAATTGGTCCTTCAACTCCTTCAATTTGACTATGGGTCTAGAATATCGCCCCCTCAACCCAGACATCGCCGCTAAGCTCCCTAGAGGCACCCATCGGAGGTTAACATCAGATATTGTCACACAAATCTAACCTCTCTTAAGGAAGACCACCAAAATCTCCAATCTTCCTTGCTTCTCCCCTTCATATATAATTTCCTTTGCCCTCGAATCATTATCACTGCAAGACATACCCGCCATATTCCACCACCATCCGGAGCTTGGGAAATCACTCTCACTCAGTGCTCGTCGGAGAGAAGCATCCACAGACCTTGCTATAAGGACATGAAAGAAGCCCCCAAACAAAGGGGATAAAAACCCCACCAAGGAGGATGAATGCCAAAACCCTAGCAGAGCCATCAGCCAGGGCTCCTATGTGAGCCTGCTGCTGGACTTTGGCAATGTAGCATTCTTCTTTTTACCACTGACGTGTTATATAACCCGGATTGACTTTGCTGTGTTTCCCATTGGGATTCATCAAACCTCAACTCCAGGTTTTAAGGTTAATCTGGATGTTCGGGTCGGGTTTTAATATCCACGGGTATTTAACGAGGCAGCGAGGCGGCGTCTGTCGATACTTTCCTCCCTTCCCTCCTTTCTCATTTCTTTCACTGAGCTGCCTCCATCACCACCAACATGGAAGCCCCCGATCACCAACACTGTTCACAATCGCCGCAATCTCCGTCCTCTCCGACTTCCACCGTCTCTACCGGGACTTGTTGCAAATGCGGCGCCCCTACAACCTTCCCGCCGCCCCCGCCGTCGTGGTCTGAAAGTTCTCCTCCTCCCACCTATCGACCCATCAGAGCCCCTGCTATTCCTCCCGATACTAACACACAACGTGCCATCATTCTGGCTCCAGTTCCACAAGCCCAGAAAGTCCCCGTCGCTTCCCGTCCCTATTTTTTTCAAACCCCATCTAAGAAAATTCAATCCCCGGATGATATTCGCCGCTTCCAGGACTCCGATTCCAGCAAGAATTTCCTTGGCTTCGTTGTAGCTCTCTCCGAGTCTATTCGCGGCCACAAAATTTCGGACCCCTGCCATCAATCTGACACCGTCAACTCCATCGTCGCAGTTCTTGATTCCCTAATTCAATTGGTCGAAGAAATCCCTCCCGTCCAGCAAGCCGGCCGTTACGGTAACATCGCCTACAGAACTTGGCACAGCCGATTGGAGAGCGACTGTGACTCCTTGATGCTTCGCTTTCTCCCGGAGCAACTTCATTCGGCAACCATCGAGATCGGTCCTTATTTTACCGATAGTTTTGGTAATTCTAGCCGAATCGATTACGGTACTGGTCATGAAACAAATTTTGCGGCCTGGCTGTATTGCCTTGCGAGATTGGGGCTAATCAAAGAGGAGGATTACCATGCTGTGGTGGCCAGAGTTTTTGTGAGGTATCTGGAATTGATGAGAAAATTGCAGTTGGTTTATAATTTGGAGCCTGCTGGATCCCATGGAGTTTGGGGTCTTGATGATTACCATTTTCTGCCTTTCATTTTCGGGTCGTCCCAGTTGATCGACCATAAGTATATGAAGCCCAAGTCGATTCATAACCAAGATATATTGGAAAATTTTTCAAATGATTATCTCTACCTTGCCTGCATTGCCTTCATAAAGAAGGTGAAGAAGGGTTTATTTGCGGAGCACTCTCCAATGTTGGACGATATCAGTGGGGTGCCTAATTGGAACAAAGTAAATAGTGGGTTACTGAAGATGTACAAGGCAGAAGTCTTGGAAAAGGTCCCTATAATGCAGCATTTTCTTTTCGGCTGGCTTATTAAGTGGTAAGTCCTTTGTATTTTTGGTGCAAAATTCTGTCTAGTTGTTATGGGCCCAATTTTGCTGGAGTTCTATCATCACTGCCTATTATTGTAGTTACCGAAATGTATTACTGACGAATTTGATGGAAGTTGAGATCTCTTAAAAGTATAGTTTTGGTTGGAGTTAGTATCTTCTGGACTCTAGGTATATGAATTTAGCTTAAATCACCAACGAGGAATCAAACAAGATCATTATCACGAAATAGTTGGTGCAGTGTCAGTTTTTCTAATCTTAAACTTAAAAGCGAACCCTGACACTAGTTCCATCTGATAAAATAACATCTTGATGAAGTACTTTAGCTCCTCCTTCACTCGTATGTGATTGTTGATTGCCAATCGGACCACTTAAAAGGAAGGTAAATGGAAATGAACTTGGCACCTGTTGAAAAAACAGAAGAAAGAAAGTAACAAGAAAGGACGGACACTGTTAAATAATGGTGATAGGAATATAAAAAACATTGTATAATAAATTCGAGCCTCCCTTTTCATGATACTCATTCCCTCCCACTTAACGTTGTGTTACCAAACACTCACTGGAAGGGAGGTGCAGAAAGGTAAATGAGATTTGGGCAGACCTAACTAGGATGGCTTTTACATGACACCAATGGATTTTATACGTGAAAACCTGATCGTTTTCAAGCTAATATCCTCAGGCCCCCGGGCTCTGCTTTGTTTCTTTCATCTTTTTCACGTGGAAGACCTTTATCAACCTAGTGAAGAACTGATCGGATACACTGGGAGTATGCCTTTTCTTCGAAAGTAACCCAGCTTTTGTTTTCTAACAAAAATAATGACCTCTTGAGCCTTCCTTTATTTTGTTTTCAAAGCTTCTCTTGTTTACATTGGAGTGTGAGAATAGTGTGGTTGTGTTGTGGAATGAATCGACGAGCATCATCTGTGACCCTTTCAGACTTGTATCTGATAATGTTGTGTTTATCAAGCCTTCCTGGACTTTATTGGTAGCATCTGGAATGGAATTGATTTGTAATTTATTATTCCTGCTGGAATTTTAATATTTGTGCCCTGCTGCTGCTGGTGCCTGAGCATTAAATTGATGTTTATAAACTTTTTCCTTCTGTCATAAACTTTCCTTGTCACAGAAGTTACAATTTTTGTGGAATTTGCTTGATTACTGGACACAGTATTTCTATTCCCCCTCCCCTGGGTTTGATGTCTAACTGTATTTCAGGACTTGAGTCAAGTCTTGTGTGCACAGCTTAACATTTCTCACCCGTTTCTTGGGATCATTAGGGCAAGTTGTGCATGGTCTTTTAA
This sequence comes from Inga leiocalycina, assembly GCA_963242795.1. Lineage (NCBI taxonomy): Eukaryota > Viridiplantae > Streptophyta > Magnoliopsida > Fabales > Fabaceae > Inga > Inga leiocalycina. The sequence goes on from OY725326.1 coordinate 3,959,842, forward strand.
TTTTCAACCTGCATGTTTGCTTATATACATTTTTATATGACTGGCTGAGATTTTCTGTGCCTGTTTCTTGTTTTTGATATCCATTATTAATTTTTCTTGCCAGGGAGTAGTTCATGGATGCACCTTACGGGGTTGTAGCTGTGGGATCAAGGTGAAATTCAGGTTTAATGAATTTATGAATTAGGAAGGCATTAGAAGGGGGTTATATTCATAGAGGCCTGCTTTCGTGATTCTTCTTTTGTATCTTCTTTTTGATTCTCTAGACTCTAGATGCTATATGCCCCGTATGACCAGAATGCCGGTTTACTGGCAACTAGCTATTCTAAATAACTTGAACTGGTGGGAGTAAATAATTACGGATGGAGTTTATTAGTTTGATGCATGAGAGAAGAGCGTTTGTGACTTGGTAATATTTCATGTTTATATGAACAGTCATATTCTGATGACAGGTTATTTGGTCAACTACTAATGCTGTAGACCGTCTATCTTGCAAATGGAGTTCAGACTTCTTTTTCTCAGACTGAATGCACAACTAAGGATTAATAATGTGCTATGTTGTTTTGGCCAAAAAATAATAATGTACTCTTTGTTATTACGTAGCAATACAGAATGCTGTGACAACAAATGACAAATTTATCGCAAAAGAAATCATGTTATGATTTGTGCATTTGATTCCCTCGTAAATATATTTGCGCATTTAGATTGTGAAGCCATTAGATAACTGAATGCCAAACCTCATGCGTCGCGGGGATTTTGAGGCTAAAAGCTGCATCGTTCGTGTTCTGCGAATAATGGAGCGTTGTTTTGCTTTTACACGCGCTCTTTTATATATAGCCGGTCCCTACGATACTTCTCATAAACTTTCGCAACGCTCGTATCCATTTCGTTGCTTCCAAATAGTGTACAAGGGTTGTTCCAATTTTCCCCTAGTTAATGGTACTTTAATCTGTTTGGTGTGAGGGATTTGGAGGGAAGGGAAAATTCTTATGAGTTGAATTTTAAAAGATTGAAGAAGTGGAGTAATAAAATTTTAATATAGAGAATATATAAAATAAAAGAGTAAGAAAAATTAATTAAAAATTTTTAACCCCACTTTTCTAATTTTTTTAAATTCAATTCAAAAAAATTTTTCCCTGCCCATTTTTCCTCCCCCTCCCCTCATACCAAACAAGCCCTAAGGGGAAGATGCCTTTAAAAGTATGCTTGTATAAATATGGGTTGCTGGGCTATGTCTTCCTTTTTTTTATTTTTTGACTAACAAACTGGATTACAATAATCTCGCACAGATTAGTACAGAAACACTTGTCGACCAAAGGTCCAGGTTCAAAGACTATTCCATCAACCACCGTCTATCAGAAGAGTGGGTGGAGGGTGATCTAAGACGACAAAATTGTCAAGGCAACTATGGGATAACTTAGCTAAGTAATCAGCCTGACGATTTTGTTCCCTAGGGATATGCCTGAGGTTTTCCTTTTTGAATATAGTGTAAGTGACAACTTGGGTACAAAAAGAAAAATGTAATAATCCTACAGTCTTTTTAGTCGATTATGTGTTATCTTTACATGTTTACGATTTTTTTTTTTTGAATAAAGTACTGGAATTCATTAATCCAACAAAGATTAGTACAACAGGCTCCTCTAAGAGGACAAGCTAAGAGTCAAATATCAACCACCATCTATCATAAGAACAGGTGGTGGTTGCTCAAAAATAACAAAATGCTCATCACTACTATGAGTTAACTTTGCTAAATAATCAGCTTGAACGTTCTGCTCTCTAGATATATAGTTTATAAGAACACACCAATCTCTTGCCAACCATAATCTAGCCTCATCAACGACCTCCTTAAAAGGGTGCCTCTCATCACAACCCCTGGTGAGTAATTGAATCGCCTCAATACAATCGGTAAACAAAATGATATTCCTCAATTTCTTCTGCCAGCATATCTGAAGACCTTGGATAATTGCAATAATTTCTGCTATGGCCGGAGGAACTTGCGTGAGTTTACACATATAGCCACATAGCCATCCACCATCCTCTCCTCTGATAATCCCTGCACTCCCACTTTGACCCGAATCGAGAACTGATCCATCCGCTTCAAGTGTACAGAATCCCGGTTTGCTAACTAATTGGCCTTCATTCCCTCTGCTGCTCTGAGTGTAGAAATTGCAGTGATTCCCCAAGTCCATATCCCAACTTGCCCGAAAGAAGCTAGAGTAAGCATTCTGGTAGTAAGCCCCAGCTTCTTCTCCAAATAGTTTCTTGCACCTGTCCACCCAAATATCCCAGCAGACATACCCGAACAGCGTTGCCCATCTAACCTTCTTAGTGAACTCCCGTCCTGCTTCATGCTTGAGGTTCCATTCCATCCACTCTATCCCCTGCAAGGCTACAAAATTATTCCACATAGAAGGTTTAATTATAGAAATCCACCTTTCGCGAGCATTCGGACAATCCCTCAAGAGATGCATCAAATCTTCCTCTTGACCACATTGAAAGGGACAAGATGCGCTATCCGATAGACCTCTCCTCTCCTTGAGTTGGGATGTATGCACCCTATCATGTGCCACCAGCCACATAAAAGATTTAATCTTCTTGGGGATTTCCCATCTCCACAACTTTCTCCATAATGTTGAGTTTTGATTAGAATAACCTGCATTCAAAAAATGATAAGCAGAGCTAACAGAAAAACAACCATCAGTAGAAGGCTTCCAGAAATACTTATCTGCTCCTCTATAATCACATGGAGAAACGGTTGCCCAATGTCGAACCTGAACATTAGTTAGTTCATTCATTTTGATTGATGTCAGAAGTTCAGCATCCATCCCTCTCCAGACCTTTCCTTGTAGAAGCCTAATGCATTGAGTTACCCTTTTTTTTTGTCAGAAGTTCTGCATTAATTTTGATAAAAAAAATGATCCCGAAAATTGAAGAAATAGGTTGAAAAGTCAGGAATGCATGTGTGTGTGTAACATACAAAGGTCATTCGAATAAATTAAAATGGAGGAAAATTTGTACTCCTCATTATCGCCCAGTGAAATCATTTGGCGGAGGAATCAATAGGAGAGTCCAGAATGAGTGGGCGACATTGGACAACGGAGGTTCAGGTTTAGTGTCACCTAGACATGGCTATGGCCTTTGTGGCCTATTTCCATCAGAGAGAGCCTGGAGGGGCCATAATATTCGATTTCAGTGGGTGCTATCTTCTTCAAACGCAACATGCTTTTAGGTCCCCAGTTCTTGTTCTCACGCAAATTTATTGGCAAGTACACAAGTCCTAGCACTATTTCACACCCAGCTTTTACATCCCCTATAGTACTGTTTTGCAAACACGTACACAAACACACCCTAAACCCCCTCAAATACTGTAACCAAGTCCGAACTCAGTTGGCTAATAAATCATACATACAGTTTAATAAATAGCATGACTTGATTTTTTTTTGTTTAAGTGTGATTTATATTAATAAACTACATCATTCCATTCATAAGTATAAATACTAAATAGAGAAATTATATCTTTTTTTTTCTATGATAAGAGAAATTATGTCTTTTTATAATGCGTGAGATTGTGTGTGTGTTTGATATTGTTTATTGAGGGTCAATAAGCATTTATTATATAAGTCGAGAAAAAACCTCTATCATATATTTATGTCGTATACTGTAAATTACGATTTATAAACATTTATTCCCGAAAAATAAATTACCCCAAATAAGCACCGATTATTTATTTATGAACAGTATCGTATCTCTTTGAGTTCGTACAGTACAGAAGTCCATAACAGTGTACAAGCCTCTTCTCTAGACTCATCTCCTTTGAGTGGGACTCGCGTCGGTGCCTAATTCCCTCATCAAACCCTTTTCCCACTTCTCTTTTTCACTTCTCTTCCCCTATTTACCGTCTGCAGTTTTACAACGCATGCCTGCCTAGAATTTTACCCATGGCCACGTCATTGACGTCTCGTCGCCTTCTCTTGTCCAAATCTTCCTTTTTCAAGGCCAATCTCCAATCTGTGCTTTGAGGGTTACAACGCATGCCTGCTATAAGTTTAATCTTATTAACTAATAGTTAATTAAGGTTTTCTTGGCCCTGTCAATCTGTAGTTAGTGAAGTTTTTTTGACAGTGTTGAGTGTTGCAGTAAAACTTGGTTCTTTTCTGGTCCCGCTGTCACTTCAATTCATTTCCCACTAGGAACAAAATTGTTTATTGTTTTTTTTTTTTGGCTCAAATTGAAAGCATCTCTCTGCAGTCTGCACACCCTCTTGTATTATTATTGTTTGCCTTTTTCCTATGTATACTCTACGCGTGTTTTGGGTTTGCCACTGTGTCTTTACTCTACTTGGGTTTCTGGTGGCTGCATTCAAGCTTTGGGTAGTTGGGTAGATCGCTCTTGTTTTCTAGTTTTTTTCCGTTCTTCCCTCTTATCTTCTTCTCCCTCTCTTTTTCCCGGCGCATGTGCCGGATGTCGCTTACTCTGCGTAATTCAGATTCTAGAAGAGCTTTCTCACTGGCCTTACATTACGCCTGGTAAACCACCTCCTTTTCCTTTTTTCTCCTTGGCGCATGTGATTTGTATTTTCTCTTGCTCTCTCTGGGTTTCTTTCTTCTCTGTTCTTTAGTACTTCCATACTCTGAAAGTGAGTCCAGAGAGAAAGTAGAGACTTCAAATCTGAGAAACCGTACTTCTTTTGTTTGGTTTTGCTTGCACGATTTGGTTTTACGCGTTGCAGCTCTGAAAGAAGTTTAATTTCCCCCTTCTATACCAAGTACTGTGAGCAATTTGCTGGGGTTTTCGATCTGTTGGCCAATGTCTTGGATTGTCCACTGTTGCTCTGTTGAGAAAAGGGGGGGGCAAGTTTCTGGCACTTCAATGTTCTAGTAGATACCAAGATTTCTTATTTTATTGGAAAAAAATACTTTGATCTTCTTGCCAATTACTTATGGGGGACAAATGAGCAAAGCAGCTAATCTTTTTATTCACCTCTTATATTCGCAGCCTATTTCGGGCTCTACGAAATTCCTTTTCTTTTTTCTTTTCAAGCTCTCCTCCAATTTTCAATCTTGTCTAACCCTTCCAAGAAAACACTTCCTTTACCGGTTATTGAAGTCACACATTTGAGCAAATTAAGTGCTTCCCTTTAACAGATCTTTGGATGCATTTTTTGTATCCATATGCTCATTTCAGATTTTCATTTGCCATATGCAGACATAGTTTTCTTTGGTGTTACTGGCAGATTGGATGGAAGTAGTATCAGAGTTTCGAAGTTGGGATGAGTTGATTCCGGACGCACTGGGGTTAATCTTCAGGAACCTGTCGCTGCTGGAGAAACTGACTGTAATCCCCAGGGTTTGTAAGTCGTGGGCTAAAGCCGTCGCCGGACCTTACTGCTGGCAGGAGATTGACATTGAGGAATGGAGCAACCGTTGCCTGCCTCACCAACTCGACCCCATGCTTCGCTTGCTCATCACTAGAAGTTCTGGATCTCTCCGCAAGCTCTCTGTTTCTAATCTCCAAACCCATTCCATTTTCACTTTCCTTGCTCAAAAGTAAGCCATATTATGCTTCCTAATTTCAATGTCCTTTATTTTATATACTTACTCTTCAGTCTTTATTCGGTTCTATATACTGATGTTATTATGTTATATCACATCTTCAAATTGATGTCATAGTAACATGGGTTAGTGTTACTGTCCAATTAGCAGATCTTCCTTACTTAAATGTTGTTTTTCGATGATTGTTCTGTTTGCAAGTGCTGGGTCGCTGCAGAGTTTGCGAGTGCCAAGGAGTAATATGAATGAATCCATAGTTGAAGATATTGCTGGAAGGCTTTGTATGATATCTTTCTTAGATGTGAGCTATTGTGTTAAAATGAGTGCTTATGCTCTGGAGATTATTGGCAAGAACTGCAAATTACTGCAAGGGCTATGTCGCAACATGCATCCAGTGGATACATCGGGAAAGCCCCCACAAGATGATGAAGCCTTGGCAATTGCCTCCACCATGCCTAATCTTAAGCATCTGGAAATGGCTTACCATCTCATCAGCTCAGAGGGTGTCCTTCGAATACTCTCGGCGTGTCCTAATCTTGAATTTCTTGATCTGAGGGGATGTTGGGGAGTGAAATTGGATAACATGTTCCTGAAGCAGAATTTCCCAAAGCTCAAGGTCTTGGGGCCTCTTGTTTTTGGCTACTATGAGAGGGAAGGCTGGGACGATTGCTCCGATTTCTCTGATACTTCTGAGTATCTTTCCTGGGAGTTTGTTGCTGGTGATGTTGGTGACTATGGTGATGAAAGTGAGAGTTATGATGACATGTGGGACGATGAAGGAAGGCTTGAGGAGCTTGAGTTAAGGTTCTATGAAGGAATGGATGATGCGAGAATGTATTGGCCTCCATCTCCTTAGTCTGTAGTTCTATCTCTCGTAGATTACTTACTAGTTACTATGACTGGTGCTTCTTCTTTTGTTGGCTTTTCTTATGCTTCATCAATATGTATTGCCATGAAAACGAAGCAGTCTTTTGTTTGTTTTTTTTTTATTTTTTGTCTTTCCCTACTAAGTTTGCCTTCTTCCCTGTCATGACTATATTTCTTTCTTTACAGTCCTGACTAAAATGTATTTAGCATCTCTGCCTGGCAAACACAGAAGAGAGAGCTCTAAAACCGATATGATTCTCGGAAGCTGGAAGATTACATTTTAGTCTCCTTGAGTTATAGAACTTTGAAAATATCGAAAGGACGGAGACTGTTGGGTTTGAAATTGGAGAGGATTGCGACCCCACTCGGTACTGTCTTCTGCTCATCTTGAAACATACGTGGGGTTAGCACTTTCGGGGGACAAAAATATCAACTTGTTTTTATTTGATCAAAAGGGTGAGCAGTGGTTTGTGGAATGTGAGGTTAGATTAATTTAATCCCCGTGTTCAAGGAGTTGATGCATGACTAGAGGTAGGCCCGTGAATGATTTTTTTGTTGTTGGAATGCTTAAAAACGATCACTGTCTCCTCACTCCTCAGTCTTGTTCTTTGCCACTGGATCAGCCAATGGCTGATGGCTCCATAACGGTCAACGTTGCATAAAATTATGGCCTGCAAATAATCTACTCATTGAAGAGAGAACATGTCCTCATCAAATTAAACAAAAAAGACGAGTTGCTCAGACAGAAGCTGGCCTCGCGTGCCTTGCTTTTTTTAATTTACTAATAATTTAGCGCTTTGGTGAAAAGTGTTCTCTTCTCCACTGCTTCTACTGGTACCGTAAAACCGACCACTATGTGAAGTAGTAGTAATAAATACTCAGTCATCGTACGTTATTCCCAGGACCCTCCCAATTCATTATTCGATCAATACACACCATTTTAAAATCCGAAAGGAACACATGAAGGACCGGTAAATATGTGTGAAGTATCAACCAAAAGACATTTTATCTGAAGAAGAAAAAGAAAAGTCCCATTCATGGTTGAACTCCAACAATCTCAGGGAATCATCCTAGTTTCTGACAAACTCTCCTGACGACAGCCATTGATGCCTTGGAAGGTGCAAAAAAGCTACCGAAGAACTCCTCATTCCCGTGCTGTTACTGATTAGAACTGTAAAAAAAAAAAAAAAGTTCAAATGGCATAGAGCACAAAATCTCCCCAAGGGTTTTAGCTAGCCCTTGTCTCACCGCCAAGAATCTGACAAGATCGAGAAGCAGAGAATAAGTATGATTCATGCCATGGTTATGCTGGGTTTTGATGTTCCCAGGACTGCTGTGTCTGGTGGATGTTAGTTCAATGTTCATTTCTTATTACAATCTTGTTTGTAATTATGCAGCGTTTCACCCAAGGGTTAACGTTTTTTCTGAGAACACCATATATAGTCAGGAGTCACATGATTACATGTGATCAGTGTTTTTGGATCCTGCAGAGCCTGTTATGATTTGATCCCATCCTTTGAAACTTGTGTCCGACCATTCCCTCGGAAAAGCTCCGTTAAAATTAAAATTGGAGGGTCACGTGTTGGTTTCTCGATTTAAAAATTACAAAACTCACATTTGATTATCAGTAGCTTGATCAACTTCTGGACTGTAGTGTGATGGATTGCTTGATGAAGAAAACAAGTGAAATGAAGGCAAGTCAATTTTCTTAAAATATGTAAGTATCATCTGCAAGGAAGTGTTGGCCTTGTAATGATCAGGAATTGGAATGAGGAGGCCGTGAGAGAGGACCACCACGGGGCAGAGTGGCCTCTTTAATCTCTGTTTCATGCATATGGTTGGTGTCTGCTTCCTGTGAACAGATTTGAGAAGCGGGAATATACATATTTGTCCTCTGCCCTAATTCATCATGCCTCTAACTTTTTGTGGTCCCTCTACCTACCCCTATTTACTCATTGAACCTTCATACTCACACACTTCTTATTCTTATCCTCTTCTTTCTCCCATTCTCATCCTTGAGAAAAAATTACACATACAGGCTCTTCTTTTGAGAAGCCATGAAACGAAGCTTTAAGGGCTGAATTTTAACAACCCCCCCCCCCGGGCCAAATCATTTATGAACTCATCGCTGATCTGACTTGCGCGTGAGATTCTTTACTTTCTTCTCAAACTTGGATGCTAAATGATTACTAATACACTTTTTGTGGATTGAGAGCCGAACAAAATCATTAAAGATACGTTTTTTTTGGGGAAATCTAAAACAAGTTCTTTTTTGATAAAGTTAGCTGGGCTTGAATACTTTGGGTTGGCCCAAACTAAATTCCCAAAGTAATAACATCTTTAGGGTGTGTTTGGTTTGAGGGGGGAGGGGAGGGGAGGGTGGAGAAATTACCATTTTGGACAAAAGAAATTTAAAATTTACCCTATCATTTTTTTAAATTTTGATTTTCCGCCCAAAATTTACTTTCTTATTCTTTTTAAATTTTAGGTTCCCGCCTAAAATTTAAATTTTTTTAACCCAAAAAGGTAATTTACCCACCCTCTCATTTCCTCCCTCCCCTCCCCTCAAACCAAACACACCCTTAGTGACAGAGAGGTTATTTTGTTGTTTACAATTTTAAATATGTGGCTGTCAATAAAATAGAAGATCAACGCCCAGCCCTTCTACCGAAAATTTCCATCCCAATGCCTTCTTTGCTGGCCTCTATCCTTGTTTTTTATAGGAGGAGCTACTTGCTAGAAAGCGGGTAATTGGTCTTATCACACAGCAAAAAGTACATGTTAAGATACGCGGGCTTTGGTATTTTTTTAATCCGTTTGATTTTAATATTTTCACTTTTTTTTCACCACAATAAACTCACACTAGAATATATTTAGCCGCTGCCCTCGCCGGGTTAAGGTATTGGGTTTTCTAAACCAACAAGATTATAAGTATGTTTGGGATTATGATTGGGATCCTAAAAATACTTATAAACATAAATTGATATAACACTTCTCTCATATACTTATTTCATATATTATAAATTATGATTGAAAATTTGCATTTAAAAATTTCAATCACTATTCAAAACATACACTGTTACGTTTGAAGGAAAATATCATACTTGAGCACTGCTATCTTCAATGCACAAACAGGACAGGCGGAGAATACAAAATGATTTTACGGGCTCTATGCTCGTCGCGTAGAAGAGTGAGATTATTAGGATCCCTACACGTGGAGAGTGTGTATTTATTTATTGAGGTCGGGGCAAATTGAGAGCGACACCCGAAAAAGAAAAAAATAATCAGCTGGCCGCATCACAAGTCATTTAAACTAGTCGTCAATTTGTTTCGTAGGTTCTTTTTTTTTTTCCGAGTGGAAATGAAATTCGTTGCTCAAAAGTGTATGTACAAAAGGATCGTGGTTGCCACATGCAAACTATCCAATAAAACAAGTAAATTAAGATACAGACAGTTAAAATAAATGCACAATTCTTGATGATATCGGCCACTTTAGTAATATGATCCGCAAAAGATAACGATTCATTAATAAGTCTGTGTGATTATATGGTGTCTAGACCAAACAATCTCCAATTACGAGCCTGCTATAATTTCCAACATATGACACCAAATAAAATGCACCAGGTCTTGTTGGCAGTTGCTGCCTTTAAGTTGTTCTGCAACCAATTCTAGAATGATATTGAATTAAAATCAGCAAGATTCCTAGCAAGGATAAAACGCTTCCAACATTTAGATGTAAATTTACATTATTTGAGTATGTGATCAATGTCTTCTATTTCAGTTTCACATAAACTGCATTTGTCGTCACTTGCCATGTGTATTCTTACTCGCTCTCTGTTAGTAAGGAACTTATTACCCAATACAAGCTAAAGGAAAGTTCGAACTCTCTACAGTCGAGGCCATCCCCATTTCATAGGTTCTTATTCTCAGCATTTTACCCATGTTTATGGGTGCCGGCCTATAAGCAATGAACAATACAATACACTCACCCCATGACCATGTCCGGTAAGGAATCCACGTTCCCTGCTCATCCAAAAGATAAACAGAATGTTCATCCCTAGATAAATTTTTTTGGGAAAAAATATTCCATACACTAAAAATTAATTAATTTAAGATATTGGGTGTTAAAAAAAATTCAAATATTGAGTGCCATTAAAAAAATATTTTAAGATACTAATGTTGAAAGAAAAATATTCTTGAATGCAGAATTAGAAAATTAATTAATTTCAAAAATCGGGTGGCAAAAATATTTTAAAGTACCATATATAATTTAATTTAAATAAATAAGAATATATAAAAAATTAAAAAAATGGTCCCCACCTCAAAATTGTGGGATGAGCATGCACGGCATGCGGACCGTTCAGCAAGTTAGTCATGCCCATCCCCCCAATTTTGGGGTGGGACCATTTTTTTTATTTTTTTATGTATTATCATTTATTTAGATTAAATTATATGTTATATTTTAAAATATTTTTATTACACAGTATTTAAAATTAATTAATTTATAATCCTATATTTAGAAATATTTTTCTTACAATATTAGTATCTTGAAATATTTTTGTAACATCATGTATCTTAAATTAATTAATTTTTGGAGTATGGAATATATTTTCAAAAAAAATTAGAAAACACCTTTTATTTGAAGATGATGGACAGGAAATGTGGATTCGTTAACGAGCCGTGTTGTTCATAATTAAAGCTGGGGACCCATTACCAAGAAAAATTCGGCCTTTCTCGGCTCAATTACGTCTTCAATAAATATCACGCCGAAATTGTCCATTCCTGGCCCCAACCACCCTCCACTATAGAAACAGATCAAACCAGATGCTTTAATTTCAAATATAGAAACACCAATATCACGTTTCTGATATTATTACGAATGTGATAAATGCTACTTAATTATAACAAATATGAAATTATATTCCTAAAATATTCTTATGTAGTGTTATGTTATATATCAGGTTATAAATTAGGTAAACTAATTTTAAAAAAAATGATAAATATTAAAGACAGAATAGATTAAAGTATTATAGGATGATGAATCCCCAATAAGTTATTTCCTCCTATCCTATTTATAAACAACTTTCTATTTTATAGATGTGATCCTTTTTATAAACAATTTTCATTTTTTATTTGAAAATATAAGCTTCTTTTTTCTATTTTACCTTTATTAAATACCCATTCTCTCTTATATCTTATATTTATTATCTCTCCTATATTCTTTCCATAAATAGGGTAATATATGAAAAAAAAACATGACATTTTTGACACACTTATTACTTTTAATTATCAATTTATTTTATATAATAAAAAAATATTTATAAATAAAACTGGAAGAAATATTAAGCATGTTTGTTTCAACTTATAAAAACTTATAAGTTGCTTTTTACGTAAATCGAGACACAACTCCTCTCACATACTTACTTCGTATACCGTAAATCACTATTAAAAAGCAACTTATAAGTAATCGAATCACTCAACCAAACATACCCATTATATTTAGGACGTGAGCCGTATAATATACATGCAGCAATTACCAGAATAGAGTGGGGAAAAACATGCAGCCTTGTCTCCATCACCGGCTCCAGTGTTGTATGTGACTTTTTTTTTTGGACCAGGTTTTGTGATTTGGGTTCCGGTGGGAAAAATATTACTATCTTCTGTTTTAAATATAAGATAAAGTTAATTTTTTTAAAAAAATTAAGGAAATTAATTAAATTAGTTTAAAGTATTTATATTTATATTTTTTCCTTCAAACTAATTAGCTTGACTAATAAACTGATATATAATATAAAAATACACAATAAATGATATGATTAGGTAATTTATTTAGTTTTCTTAATCTCTCTAAATAAAATTAATTTTATCTTATATTTAAGACCGGAAGGAGTAGTCAATCATTTATCCTTTGCCATCACTTACCTATGATTGAAGACCGGTGAATCTAATTTTTGCCTAGGTAGAAATGAAAGGCCTGAGTTCAAATTTTGATGAAGCGATCGAAGCCATAGTAAATATAAAACGTGGGTTCACTGCTCATCATCAAGCAAATTATTATTTTTTACAAATGCTCGTGAACCAAAATATTGTAACCAAATTATATTGAGGAAACCCATCTCACACTTGGGATCCGGTTTGTTTCTGATGTCGAGAAACCAACTTCATGTGTACCTATAACCTTTATTATGTTACCAAAGTGAAGTTTGCGAGTTTTGCGTGGAGTGGGGTGGAGTTTGTAATATGCCTTTACTACGTGTCCCATTGGGGTTGGGCAAGGTGAGGTGGAGTTGAGACGTCAAGTTAACGGAGAATAGGGGCTAACTGGCCAGATTGTATAGTGTGTTTGGGGGCAGCGTTTGGGCCCCCAAACGTTAAATTGGCTATAAAATCTCAATTGGCAATTAGGGAAAAAAAAAGTGGGTGTTTGCTATCCCCAATTACCAATTGAGTTTTAGGATTGAAAAAATAGTTTTTGGTATAACCTTAAATTTGGAGTTTTTACTGATTTAGTTTTTAGGGAGAGTGAAAATGGTTAAAATATTTTTTCAGTTGTGTCCAGTGTACTATTAGACTTATTACAATTTTACCCTTAATGTACTTTTTTTGCTACAAAAATTAATTTCAACTACTATTTGGTGTTTTTAACCCTTAAAATATTTTTTCAACTGTACCCAATGTGTTATCAGACTGATTGCAATTTTAACTTTAATGTACTTTTTCAGTTCCAAAAATTATTTTAAACTATTTTTTGGTGTTTTTAACCCTTTAAAATATTTTTCCACCCACTCTCTCTTACTATTATCACAAAAGTCACTTGTGCTTAAGTCAATCCAAACAAGTTTTATTTTTACAAAAGTCATTTTTCTCATTGCTGTTTCAAACATAAATAATATTACACAATCAAGTTTTTATCAAAACTAAAATTACCAAACGTTAAATTGAGAAACTCTATTTTTCCCATCGCTCTTTCAAACACACCCTACGGTGTTTGGTAAGTAAACGGAATTGAAACAGAGTTTTTTTTTTTTTTTGGCCAAAGAATTGAAACAGAGTTTGGGACTCCCATTTGGATCCATTATCATGGGGCCGGGGGAGGTAGGTGGACGAGCATGACCTGGACCAAGAAAACAGGGGTATTTTAGTCATTCGATTTCATCATAACTTCCTTTTGCTGTACGTCATTGCCTTTTCTTTTCCAATACCCCCGACTACCCTGAAAGAAGGAGAATTATTCAAAAATATCTTGAAGTTAAATTAATTCTTAATTATTATTAAGTGTGTAAGTGATCTTTTATTTTGTGTAAATCAATGTATAAAATATCTTCCGTTATATATAACAGATTTTTCATGGTAGAAATCAACAATTAATTTATCTCTAAGATATTTTTGAGCAATTTGACCCTGAATCTTCTATTTATTTATTTTTTTATTATAAGGGCATGCAGCATTAATTTGTCTGAGTTGCAAGTGGGATCAACTCGCGACCACCCGTACGTATAAGAACATCCATACTCTACTAGTTTGAATCTTTTAGGGTGTGTTTGGTTTGAGGGGAGGGGAGGGGAGGGAGGGAATGAGAGGGTGGGTAAATTACCTTTTTGGGTTGAAAGAATTTAAATTTTGGGCGGGAACTCAAAATTTAAAAAGAATGAGAAAGTAAATTTTGGGCGGGAAACCAAAATTTAAAAAAATGAGAGGGTAAATTTTAAGTTTCTTTTGTCTAAAATAGTAATTTTTCCCCCTCCCCTCCCCTCCCTCCCCTACCCTCCCTTCAAACCAAACACACCTCTACTCGAATCCTGTGACCCCTTCCGTGCATCATGCACTTGGATACATATGGATGAGTAGGGTCAAATTAGTTAAAAAGACATCCATCTTACCTGATATGTAACTGATAAATTTGCTAAAAAATATTCACTCCTGATTTTTTTGCTTGAAAGTATTTATGTACCCGAGTTCTTGAGCGAGGACATCTATTTGTTAGTTGGATACAATGAATCTCTTCAACTATACACAGGCGTCTTTCAACTGTACATATATACGTACAGATGCCTTCTATATCATACGTAACAAACAAGCTCAGCTCTAATCTGTTGTGGCCAACTTGCTCATTACAAGCACTACTATAAAAAAGTAAAGTTGTGGCGCTTATAATTATATTAGCTATGGTGTTAGAGAAATGTTACATATCTGAACACCACTAAAAAAAATTGTGGCGCTTCCAACATTTTAAAATTTTTTTTTTAAAAAACATAACCTCCTGTGGCGCTTGGTGGAGGAAGCGCCACAGGAGGGGGACCTACTGTGGTGCTTACGTCAACAAGCGCCACAGGAGACCCCCTCCTGTGACACTTCCTCTAACAAGAGCCACAGTAGGGCCTCTTTTTTTTTAATCTTTCTTTTTTTCTTGTGGCTCTTTTTTATGCTTCCTGATTATATTGTGAAGCTTTATATAAAATGAGTGGTTTTCGCGCGTATTTATCATCTCCACAAATTGTCAATCTTTCTATTTTATATTTCAACCTATTATATATATATATATGATTTTCACATTTAAAATTCAAGTTTCCCAATAAAAATGTTCTTACAAAATAATATATTTATTGTCATTTCTCCAACAATAATGTTCTTACATTAATACTCTCCAAAGCTAACATAAAAAATATCACAATACAAGAACTTGATATGTGAACACAGTACATCAACAACTAATTAAGTAAATTAAAAGATTACTAAAAAACGCAAGCTTGTCGGCCAAAAAATTTAAACAAAGCAAAAAGGCAAACGAAACAAGCTAGGTTTTCACTCTTTTTGATTAAATTAGGAACAGAAAGGCAAACGTTATATGACAGTTTATCTTGACTAAAAAAAAATTAAACAAAGCAAGTTAGAATGAAACATTATTCTTCTTACAAATCTATTAATTGACCAGCACATGGAGTGGGGGACCACGTTGGTGACGCTATCTTGAGTGACGAGGGTGAGAAAATGTGAGCTGTGGAATGTAGTGAGGATCAAATGGAGTGGGGTTCAAAAGAGGAAGAGAGACAGAGAGTATGAAGAAAGGGAAACAAATAGGGAGAGGAGTGGGGACAGACGAAAAAAAAATGGAAAAAGGGACAAGAGAATTTAATAAAGAAAATGAGTGTGTGTGTTTGTTGTGCAAGAGAAAGTGATATCTTTTACAGGGGGAGGGGTGTCAACGCGAGCTGAAGAAGAGGGAATAAAAAGGTAAAAGGGTGGGAAAAGATAAAAAGTAAAGTTAAATGAGGAAAATCTGATTGGCGGGAGAATTAAAAATTCACATCAAGCCAATTGTGACACTTCTTTAAATAAGTGCACAGCTGCCTTTTTTTTCTATTTTTTTTAAAAAAATTTTGGGGACCAAGGGTGGCCCTTGCCAAGGCAAGCGCCACCCTTGGGTGCATACTAGCTGTGGCGCCTGGTCCAGCTGGGTTAGTTGGGCCAACTGTGGCGCCTGGTCCACCAGGCGCCACAACTGGTCCCTAAAATTTTAAAAAAATTAAATAAAAAAATAAAACAAAAAAAAAGGGTAGCTGTGGCACTTCTTTAAAGAAGTGCCACAAAATATGCGCCATATTTCAACCATTTTGTAGTAGTGAAGCAGTGCATGAGTCTTGAGTTGCCCTGCAGATGCATGGTTGCCATCTGCCAAATGATAAAAATCTGATGCTGATCTGCCCATTTAAAATATATATATATATATCTAATAATATTCATGTGAACTGGAACACATTTTTCCAGTTTAATCTTTTTATCTTCACACACACACACACATATATATTAGGAAAAACTGCAACCAGGTCCCAATTAACATAATTAATTATAATCAGGTCTTTTGAAATAACCAAATTACAATGAAGTCTTAGAAGGCCTGATTGCTATTAATTCTAAATGTAATAGTATAGTTTTGCCCCAATAACAAGTTTAGAGTACCCAATGACAAGTTTAGAACAAACAGTGATAGATTTAGAGCAACCGACAACAAATTTAGAGCAACTAATGACAGGTTACATGACAACAAGTTACTACACAAAAGATTAGTTAAAAAAACAAATACAACTTATACGTATGTTGTTTCTCTTGCATCATTCCTTGTTAGTTGTGTATTGTTATCTACATTCTCTCATACATTTATCATCTTCAAGGTCGACAAAGGTTATTGTATCATTGAAGGTCAGCATGAATTTTATGGTACTTCCACTACTTTCTTTTTTAACAATTGATGCTACAATTGTTCTCATCTCCTTATATGTAGCGTCTTCCTTTATAATTTTTGTTCTAACACTGTCCCCACAAATTGCAAATCACCTTTTTTTCCATGTAGAAGTTGCCCCCTATATGCAAGAAATATAATACATGCTTTCCGGACGTACTCGCCATCTTTTCAGTCACCCCACAAAACAAAGTTATTATTGGCAACTACATGAGCAATGTTAACAATTTTAGAGCACTGTATTGACGACATGTTTTGAAATCGCACAATAGGGGTTATAAACACATAAAACATTATCATTTCCAAACATCCTTGTCTAAGCGCATAAAAACATAGTATAATCTCTACAGGAGCAGGGCAAGAATACAAACTGTTCCTTACACTCAATGAAACAACAACATAAGTCATAAAGACAATATACAACTAACAATCTTTGTATGTCTATGGTATTTATTTATGAAACTTATGTTGTTGCCATATAACTTGTCACAGCTGGTTATTCTAAACCTGTCAATGACTACTCTACACTTGTCATTAGATGCTATAAACTTGTCATTAGGCAAAAATTATACTTGTACTTTCACGTTTGTAATTAATAATATCCAGGTCCTTTGGGAGTTTACTGTATTTGATTATTTTAAGGATCTAGTTGTGATTAATAATTGAGAGTTGGTTGCAATTTTCCCTATAAATTATTGGTTGATATAAATACAACAATTTTATCCTCGTTATAATTTTTTCCTGACAATAAATCTAATATTTCTCCTTTTATTTGTATGTATTTAAGAATTAAAACTGTCATCTCACACAAGGAAAAAAAAACTAAATCTATTATACTCTCACTGTCACTAAATATAAACTTCACATAACTGTTTATTATTTAAGAAAGTAGTTAAAAATAGTTAGGATCAGTAAATATGTAAATAATATATTTGTTTTTCAGGTATACCCTCAATGGTAAATATAAATCTCATCCACCTTCTCAATTAATGCAATTCACACATAGTCACTAATAAAAAATATATGCAATAACTAACAAGCTGTTGGTCAATGTGATAAAGGACTTCACTCTATAAGAAAGAGAATACAAGTTCAAAAACCGTTGATCAAATAAAAAAATACATATGCAGCGCACACACATGCACAGTCAACAAAGAGTTAAATTGAAAAAAAAACAATAAATGTTAAGACTAAACTGAAATAAAACTTATATTTTATGAGGGACCTATTCTCAAATTAAAAGTTTATATTTAGATACGGGCGGAGTAATTTTTATTGCACAGCTGAATAACCATAATAATTTTGTATAATTAAGTTTAAAGAAGATCTCACTTTGAGCCCATTTGGTTCAACCCCATTGCATGCCTGCAATGGTAATCATGATGGCATTACCAAGAGAAGAGTGTTTGGTTGCTCTTTAGCATGGTAATAGGATTTACCATGGTAGTGATGATTACCAAAAAATAGGTAATCCTCATTCATACCTCCCCCCTATGAATCCTCATTATCATCCCATTGCATGGTTTAAAAATTCCAATTTACCATTTAGTTTCCCTTGTCTTTATTTTACTTATTTCATTTCACTTGCCGCATCACGTCACAACTGCCGCCGCCACTACCTCCTCCGCCGCCGTCAACTCTACCCGCCGCTGTCACCCTCGGCCTCGCCACCGGCCCACCGCCTACCACCACCTCCACCAACTCCTCCTTTGCTGCCACCCTCACCCCCCACCACCCGCCGCACCCCCGCCGCCACCACCTCCTCCTCCCCCGCCACCCCCATCATTGCCACCGCCACTACCTCCTCCTCCTCCATCCCTATCGTCACCGGCTTGTAACTATTTTTTCTACAAAGATTATATTAAGGGGTAAAATAGACTTTGTGTAATATATTAATTTTAAATAATTGTTAAAATATTAACTCATTGCACGTTGCTTAAAAATCAAACCAAACACTACCCCTGTAATTAATATTACATTGCATTACCATTGCATCACATTGCACTGCACCGCAGGGTGTAATGGGATCGAACCAAACGGGTCCTTTGTATTTTAAAGAGAGCAGATAACTATGTATAGTCGGATAGTAATTTTAAAATTAATATATATACGCCCAATATATATAATTCTTAATATAAGATCCGGTTGATCATTTTGAGGAAATTAAAAAAGGTAGATAAATTACTTAATTACAGCATGTGTCATATATTCTATCTTAAATACTTATGCATATAATTAGATTATATATCAATTTATAACTAAAACAAATTAGTTTGAAAAAATGATAAATATGAATACTTTAAAAAAATTTTTTCGCCTTCAAATATTTAAAAGTTAAAAGTAATATATTTAGGCTTTAGCCTTTTCAAATTAACTAAATAAGTCTTATACTATAATTTTTTTCCACCCAAGTTAGCAACTGTTTAAGTTTGTAAAGTTGTTACTCCCTCCTATTCTTAATATAAAATATATTTAGATAGTTGATTTTGATTATGAACATATGATATATTTTTTATATTTTCAAATTTTTTAATTTACCTATATTAATGCTTCATCGATAATGATTAAGGAGGAAAAGAATGAGAACATTAGAGAAGATAACTAAGGTATATTAAAAAATATATATTATGTTAACTAATTTAACTAACTTCGATAATTTAATCAAATTAAGTAAATATGTCATATATTAAATACCATAAGGAGTGTTAATTTAATGTACTTTTATCTAGTGTAATCAAACCCGAATAGGACCCGGCGGTCCGGATCGGAAATTGATCAACTGGCCGGTAAACCAGTTCGGTATTTTTTTTATTTCTTCTTTAGAATTTCTTGTTAATAATCCTAATATTTTCAATTTCTCATTGGTTGGATTTCAGGTTAGTTCCAGTTTGACTTCGATTCAACTCATTAACCTTTGATCCACTATCTGACCGATTTAATAATTAATTTAGATTTAATTACCTTGATTTTATCAATCCGTTATTGTTGCCATCCATGACCACAGCATAGTCTCTCATGTCCTTTCTATATGGGCAGCAACCAATCAAGATCACACTAACACTAATCAAAGTGTCAATTAAAATTAGTTAAAATTACTCCTTTCAAAATTTAATATAAGATTTGTTTACTTAATTTGATTAAGCTAGTTGAATTAGTTAACAAGACATATTTGTTTTAAAACATTATAATCATCTTTCTTATTTTATTACTATAGTTGATAGAGCATCAATAATAATAAATTAAAAAAAAATTAAGAAATATATTTTATATTTAGAACTAAGATGATAAATAAGAGAGATGAGAGATGAAAGAGAATGAGGGAAAAAGAGCCAAGAGAGATATGTAATTAATTATGGGTGAAAATGAAATTATTTTTTTTAAGAAAAACACGTATATTTTTGTTGCCATGGAAAAAAAACACATATTACTACTTATATTTAGCGTCAACTTTATATGAGAAAAATGTCATACATAAATAAGTCAGGAGGGACTACTATTCTTAAGGAAATTCAGGATGAATGAATTGCTTTCTATCTAAAACCCAAAATATAATGAATATTTATACATTTCCATAATATATTTAATTAAGAGTAAAAATTTGAAAAATATAATAAATATTTAGTGCTCATTTGGGATAGCTTATTTTTGACTTATAAGTACTTATAAATAGTGATTTACGGTATACAAGGTAAGTATGTAAGAGGAGTTTTATCTCGACTTACGTAATAAGCATTTATTTTTTTTAAAAAAAACTATTCCAAATATAGCTTTATATGTTTGCAAAACATAACTTATAAGAAGGATTATATTCATTTAAAAAATTGAAACTTATAAATAGGATATGCAATAATTAACATTGTTTAAAAGAAATTATAGACGGAAAAATGAAGGAAAAATGGGCACAGCTGTGGGTGCTGCTCATGGTAGGTGAGGACAATCCAGGGCATCCTGTAAAGTGGTGCAAACATTATTACGTAAGTTGACTTGATCGCCTGCTCGGAAATTAAACTCCACATGGTGCGTTCACCCCGCTGAACTGACTAAAATACCCTTTCTCTTTCCACCAACTCCTACTGACCCACTCTGCCTCGCTGTCTCTGCTTGCCCAATAGCAGTATAGCACTTATCGACCAACCCACCCGAAAGCCTTTCAGGTCCGAAACCTTCTTATAAAAGCCTTCTCTTTCCCGTCCCATTTTTCTCCAGGTACCTCCTGCTACATCCCTCTTCCGGTTGATCCTGTCAGAAGGTGCCATTTGTAACAGCTTCAACTACAACTACCACAATGGCCGTCGCCGCTACCAACTCCGTCATTCCCAACAAGTCCTTTCTCCCTTCTCATTCCCCTCTTCCTTCCTCCAAAGTCATCCCATCTTCCCTCCCCAAAAATAAGCCCAGGCCTTCCCCTTCCATTCTCGCCATTCACGCGGCCGAGCCCGCCAAGCCCCAAGCGACGGCCACCACGGCTGTGTCCTCATCTGCGACGACGATTGCATCCCCTAACGTGGGTCGGGGAAAATGGAGCCTCGACAGTTGGAAATCTAAGAAAGCTCTTCAGCTTCCTGAGTACCCGAATAAAGAGGAGCTGGAATCGGTTCTTCGGACGATCGAAGCGTTCCCTCCTATCGTGTTTGCCGGAGAGGCCAGGAGCTTGGAGGAACGTCTGGCCGAGGCTGCCATGGGAAATGCTTTTCTTCTGCAGGGTGGCGATTGTGCCGAGAGCTTCAAGGAATTCAATGCCGTTAACATTCGTGACACCTTCAGAATTCTTCTTCAGATGAGCGTTGTTATGATGTTCGGAGGCCAAATGCCCGTCATTAAGGTCCCTTGTTTTTCTCTTGATTTTTCCTTTTTGTTTTTCTATTGCCTTTAAGAAAATTCAGTGAGATCAAGCTGAATCGAGCTGTAAATCTGGCCTATCTTTAAATAGGTGGGAAGGATGGCGGGGCAGTTTGCAAAACCCAGATCGGAACCGTTCGAGGAAAAAGACGGCGTGAAGCTTCCGAGCTACCGAGGCGATAATATAAACGGAGATTCTTTTGATGAGAAGTCAAGAATTCCGGATCCAGAAAGAATGATAAGAGCGTACTGTCAATCGGCAGCCACCCTTAACCTTCTTAGAGCTTTTGCCACCGGTGGTTATGCTGCTATGCAAAGGGTCACTCAATGGAATTTGGACTTCACAGAGCAGAGCGAGCAAGGAGACAGGTATATGTATATTCAAATTTGACCTGGCTTTATCTTTGTGCAACTTCCATAACGCGATTATTTTCTTGAATTACTATTTTTGTCACTTTAAACTTTTTGCGAAAGAGAGCCGAACATCTTTTTGGATGAAAAGTGAAAACAACCAATTGTTGTCAGACTTGTGTTTTGGGGCGTCTAAAGAGGACAAATTTATGTTTTAGCGTCTTTTCCTTCCACAGCACATCACCCTCGTCAACTCCCAACTTTTCCATCTGTTTTGGTTGCAAAACATCGAGATTGGCTTATTACGAGGGTTATAAATTAAAGGAAACAGACACTAAAAGAACTTTTTGCATCCAGACCTTTTACGTATGGATTTTTATCTTCTTTCTGAAGAAAATTACATATATAAAATTATTTAACATTATTCGGATGAAAATGGGCTTTTTTAGAGTTCTGCTGGTTTATGGAATGTACCGGATTGAAATCCTTGATAACAAATGATTTAGTTAATGGGTCGATAAACTTTATTTATTTAGCGACCATGAATGTATCTAGACTTCTGGCCTGGCTTTGTTGATATGATGATGAAATGTATAGCTTGATGAAAGCTAACTCTGGTCTTGGCATGGCAGGTACCGAGAGCTTGCTCTACGAGTTGATGAGGCTCTTGGATTCATGGCTGCAGCTGGGCTGACTGTGGACCATCCTATAATGAAAACAACAGAGTTCTGGACTTCTCATGAATGCTTGTTATTGCCATATGAACAATCAATGACTAGGTTGGATTCCACTTCCGGACTCTACTATGACTGCTCCGCCCATATGCTCTGGGTTGGGGAGCGGACCAGGCAGTTGGATGGGTCCCATGTTGAGTTTCTGAGAGGAATTGCTAATCCTCTAGGGATTAAGGTTAGAACATGATTCTTCAAAGGCTTTTAATGACCAAGTGGTGAAATAACTTCATTTCTTGCGCTTTGTTTTCATTTATTCGCATCAAGGTATGCAACTTCATGATTTGCTCAATTACTATTGAAATAAAGAATGAATTGGCATTTTATTGCAGGTAAGTGATAAGATGAATCCAAATGAGCTTGTTAAGCTCATTATGATTTTGAATCCCCAAAACAAACCAGGAAGAATAACTGTGATCACAAGGATGGGAGCTGAAACTATGAGAGTGAAGCTTCCGCATCTAATCAGGGCAGTTAAAAGAGCTGGGCAAATTGTCACATGGATCACCGATCCAATGCATGGAAACACCATCAAGGCTCCTTGCGGTCTTAAAACTCGCTCCTTTGATGCCATCAGGGTATAATTCTAGTAACTTTTCTTTCGCTCTTTTGAGTATCTATATGTGACTTTCATGCCGTTTAGAAAAGAATGGTTGGATTAAAATTAGATGCTTGTTTTATCGTCTCCCCGACATGGGATAGAATATGATCATTTGCTCGCCATAAGCCCATAACCTTTGGAGAAATAGTCTGCCTTTAAGAATTTCTACCTAAGTGAAGGAAAACCCATGAAAGGAAAGATTGGGATATAAAGCATGTGATGACTGTAACTGATGCAGTGTTTGTGTTAGAAATGGTTTTGAATGTTTGGCCATAAGTACGATTTATTATAAGGATGCAGTCTACCTGGGAAATTACATTCAGGGACTTTGTGTGCGATGATAAATTTTGCTAGGACTTAATTGCAACCAGACTTAGTTGTAATAGGATCCTTCACTTGAAACTTTGCAACAGAGTTCCTTGGTTTTTGACTTTCACTTCTCTTGAACTGTGGTCCTGAATGGTGGACTATCACCTACCAATCCGGAGGGCTATATTATTTAGAAACCGTGGTAGGTAAGGTAGGAATTGGTCCTGTAATTTTACGAAAGTGATGCAATCAAGTCCACCAGCATATTATTTTATCAACAGGAAATAAAAAAATGTCATTGCGGGGGTTGGGTTGTGTTTCTTTGTCAGTTGGTGGGATTAGACACTTGTGACCTTTATGGTTGTGAATATATCCATCTTGTAGAAACACTGAAACAGGCATACAATTAGTGGAGGCTACCAAATTGCGATAATTTGGTGGTGAGTGGTATCTGAAATTATCTTGATTAGTAGAGAGTTGATTTCTGATAGTCTCAAATTGATTTGGGCAGGCGGAGGTGAGAGCATTCTTTGACGTGCACGAACAAGAAGGAAGCCACGCAGGAGGAGTTCATCTGGAGATGACGGGTCAGAATGTGACGGAGTGCATCGGCGGGTCAAGGACGGTCACCTTTGATGACCTCAACTCCCGTTATCACACACACTGTGATCCAAGGCTCAATGCTTCTCAGGCCCTCGAGCTTGCCTTCATCATCGCCGAACGGCTTAGGAAGAGCAGGATGAGATCTCAAAAGTTATTTGGTTCCCAGTAAGACTGTTAGCCTTTGGGAACCCGCACAATATACCTTTGTTCTTTTTCCTTACGCCATAAGGGACAGCGACGTGTAAACCTCCTGCCTAAATTAGCTTCGGTTGTGTTGTGTAATTGTACGTGTATCCTGCGAGTAATGTGCGAGCCAACCAACAAAGACGGCACTCGCCTGTTTCTCTGCTAGTCGTGGGTTTATTTATTAAGAAAGACATTTTTATGGTTTTGGATATTCGAGTTGGGGAGAATATCCATTTGTGAGAACAAGGACCATATGCCGCCGACATCTGGAATGTGATATCCACCAACTCAAGAATTTCTTGTACCATATTTTATCTTAAATGAACTTTTGTTTTTTTTGCAGTTCTCTGTCTTTTTCCTCCTCTTTAGTACATGGCACTTATGGTCCATGGATCTGTTTGGTGTGAGGTTAAGGGAGTGGAGTGAAAATTTTTATGAATTGAATTTTAAAAAATTAAAAAAATAAGGTAATGAAATTTTAATAAAGAGAACATATAAGATAGAAAAATAAGAAAAATTAATTAAAAATTTTTAATCCCACTTCTCTAATTTTTTTAAATTCAGTTTAAAAAAATTTTCCCTTCGTCTACTTTCTCTTTCCTCGTACCAAACAAGTCCTATGAGTACTAGTGGGGTGTAATTTTTCCCCGATTTTAGAAATTTTCCTTTCTTGTATACTTTTTTTATTTTCTCCTCACCTCTCTCTCCATTGAAACGTAGCTAGAAACCCAAATGGCAAAATGAGATCAAATCTTGTTATCATTTGTCCATATTTTGTTAGTGAGTAATATATGAATATATTTATAAATGTTGTTTGAGCTAATAAAGCTGCTTTATGATGAATTTACCTAAACATCTAAATATCATTTTGAACTTGAACCTGCTACTGCCGCAGTTATAAGGAAGGGATCTGTATTCATTGTCCAGGATTTATTCTAGATGAATAACGCTCCGGATAATTTTTTCCAGTCTCTGCATTTTTGTAAATAACAAGGATTAAGCTGTATAGTTATTAGTTATGTACTGTAGTTGTATATTGATGAGTAGTATTGGAAAAAAGAAAAATAGTAGTGAAATATTCTTTCCTAAATATTATGCCAGATTAAATTTAAATATTTCCCTTTTATAGAAAGGGTTTGATATCACTCGGAGACTGCAGAGGATATTAAAAGCAGAGTAAAGATATACTCTAGGCACATTTTTTTAATTTAGTTTTATTTTTGTCTCATAACTCATAAGTCGACTTTTTTTTCCCCCAAAAAAATTACTGAGCTTTGGGAAGGAAGCGAAAAAACGAACGAAAACGCTAAAGGAGATTCGTAAACGTTAAGGTTGGGCGGGGGTGGCGTACGAATGACGCGCCCACGGTATTCTTCCGCGTATTCGTGCCCTTGTACTAGTACCTCGCTCTTTCGTTAGAGACTTTTAAATTGGAGACAACAGAGCGGTTGATTTTGGATTGCATTCTTCATCTGCAAACGACTTTGATGGAACCTTCTCCGGTTCAGATGGCGGGAGGACCCCGAGATCGCAGAGCTGATGCTCTTGGAGACCTTCGAGTCCTCCCCGATGAAATCCTCTGCGCAATTTTAGAGGAACTCACTCCTCGTGATGTTGCTCGCCTTGCTTGCGTTAGCAGGTATCCTATTAAATCTCCCTCTGTTATCATTAGTTCCAATTCTACTATCTCTCCCTTTGCTGTTCTCTTGTAGCGGCTGTCCGATTCTTCTGTTTTGTGTCGACTTAATTTGCGCCATTCTTTCATATTTCCTTATCAATGGCCAATCTCGGTTTGGCATTAAAGATCATGCTATAACTCCCTTGGATAGTTTGAAAAACATGCTTTTAATCATTATAGGCACTGCTCTTGACTTAGCGAAACATATTTAGGTGTAAAGCAAATGCTTTTGTATTCTAACGACTTAACTTCGACAAACTTTATGAGAATATTGACGGGAGTATAACAGGATTTTCTGTTTTCTCATAACTTGATACAGCGTAATGTACATACTGTGCAATGAAGAACCATTATGGATGACTGTATGCCTTAAAGGAGCGTCTGGTTTACTTCAGTACAAAAGCTCTTGGAAGAAAACTGCTCTGCATCGGTATGCCTCTTATGAATCCGCGAGTTGTGTGATGCTTCATTTTACTTTCTATTTCATGCAATTTGCAACACATGAATTGGGCATTTTGATTGCAGTGAGAATTTGCCAGACAAATACATTGAGTGTAACAGAGGATTTCTGCATTTTGACGGTGATGGTTCTGATAGCCCTTGTTTATATTCTATTTTCTGGGCGTTTTTTATATCATATGGCCTTAAGGCAATCTTAGATAAGAATTTTCTGTAGAGAAGATATTGACACAATGCTTTACTTGTCTGCCATTCTGCAGGATTTAATTCGTTATATTTGTATAGAAGATTGTACAGGTGTCATGCCAAGTTGGATGCATTTTATGTGGATAATGGAAATGTGGAAAGAAGACAAGATATCTCTCTAGAAGACTTCCGCGATGAGTATGATGGGAAGAAACCGGTACAATGTTAGAAGAATTAGATAGTAAATTCTACACTAAACTACAAAGATCTCTAAGTTTTACTGAATTTATGTGTATGCTACAATTTAGTCCAATATCTGATTTTAATTTTTTTTATTAATATACATTCTATTAATCCAAGTACATATATATTTTTTTTACAAGAATATGATCTTAAGCATCTTTTTCTAGGATATTTTGGCCCAGCAGTATAAAACTGGCTGAAATTTATATTTAGAAAATAGAGAAAAGATTTATGTAATTTAATAATATTTAAAGGAGATCTATGTAGTTTACTCCGAATTTTATGATTTATTTTCTTTAAATTTTTCTGTTGCCTATTGTTGACTTCTATCAATCCTTTGCTTTATCCGTTTGCAATATTTTTTGATAAATTTAAAAATTGGTTGCATATTTGCTGCTTATCCCCGAAGCAATTGGTACTCAACCCCCCCCTCCGCGCCCCGAAAAAAATGTTGTCTCAGAACTAATAAATTGTGATTTTTCAAAACTTAATGGCTCACATTTTAGTCTTGATGAATTGCTCATCCTAGGTAATGCTTAGTGGATTGGCTGATGCGTGGCCTGCAAGGCATAAATGGACAACTGATCAGCTGTTGATAAACTATGGAGATGTTGCATTTAAGATTTCACAACGGAGTACTCGGAAGATGTTGATGAAGTTTAAGGATTATGTTTCATATATGAAACTGCAGCATGATGAAGATCCATTGTACATTTTTGATGAAAAGGCATGTCTATGATTCATATTTCAATATTGCTAGCACCCATTCCCCAACCAACATGAAAACCCCTATTTTCTAGTTTTCATTTGATAGTTTTGGGGAGTTATTTTAACATTAGTTTCTCTCTCAGTTTGGTGAAGTTGCACCCAGCTTGCTGAAGGATTACTGTGTGCCTCATTTGTTTCAAGAAGACTACTTTGATATTTTAAATGATGATAAACGACCACCCTACAGGTGGCTCATAATTGGGCCAGAGAGATCTGGCGCCTCTTGGCATGTTGATCCTGCTCTTACCAGTGCATGGAATACTCTTCTTTCTGGTCGCAAAAGGTGAAGAAATTGAGCTGCTCGACATGGAAGTTTTGTCTATTTTTGGTGATGTGGCATAGATCATGACCTTTTTGCATGACAACTGTTGAAACTGTATGCCTTGAATGTTTTGAGTTTATTCGTTGAAATTAGTGATTTGGAATTTCCATATTAATGCTATTAATGCCTTGTAAACATTAAGATTTACTTCATTGGAAATTCTTATTTGGTTGAGACCCCCTAAGCTGCTTTAGCACAATTTTTTTAGACCAGACAGCACAATTTATTTTGAATATAAGCTGCAGGGCAGAATCTCCTCTCTACAATTCATAAAATAGAAGGATTACTTAATTTGTGGACACTTGAAATGAATGTGATTAGATGTTTCAAACATGGTGTTTTATCCCCGACGTAACCTATTTTCTTGTTCTTTATGTTTGCCTTTGTGTGGGGAACAGGATATTTTTCAAAAGACGCTTCTCCCTTTGTGGCATTCTTATTGCACAGGAATGCTTTGTCTAAGTTTAAATGCTCTACTAAGTGAACATCATAGCACAGTGTGAAGATAGTCTGTGCGTGAGGGGGGGGGGGGGCAGTATTACTACATGGTTAAATCATCTCCTGGATATTTTAACGATGATGCCACCACAAACATATGTTTAATGTAATTTATTGTGTACATCTTCCCCCATGTTAGTGCTTGACTAAGCTTTAAATAACTAAAGCCGAAGGCCTAAGGGACATTTTTTCTCTTGCATTTTGATAGGTGGGCATTGTATCCTCCGGGAAAGGTGCCTTTGGGAGTCACGGTGCATGTCAATGAAGATGATGGTGATGTTAACATTGAGACACCATCATCACTGCAGGTCCTCTAATGCTGTATTATAATTTATGGGCAATTTATAGTTATCTTTATTTATCTTGTAGGCAGCATATGATTAAAGCCAACTTTGTTTTTTTGGTTCCTATTTATTCATTTGGTTGCTCAAGTTCCTCCATGTTCGCAGTGGTGGCTGGACTTTTATCCACTTCTTGCTGATGAAGACAAGCCAATTGAGTGTACACAACTACCTGGAGAGACAATTTATGTTCCAAGTGGATGGTGGCATTGTGTTCTAAACTTGGAAACAACTATTGCTGTCACGCAGAACTTTGTGAATTCCAATAACTTCGAATTTGTATGTTTGGATATGGCCCCTGGTTATCGTCATAAAGGAGTTTGCCGTGCTGGATTGCTAGCTCTTGATGATGATGGTTATGAAGATGTAAAAAAGAATATGTTCTGTGATGAACAGAATTCAAGTTATTCCATTCTGTCAGGGAGGGAGAAAAGAGCCAGAAACAATGAAGATGGAGATGATTTGAGGAATGAAAGAACAAAAAATGGTGCATCTAGATATAATGTATGGAAAGATGGATTTTCTTATGATATAAATTTCTTATCCATGTTTTTGGATAAAGATAGGGACCACTACAGGTCCCCTTGGAGCTCAGGCAACAGCATTGGCCAGCGAGAACTAAGAGAATGGTTATCCAAACTTTGGGCTGGAAAACCAGAAATGAGAGAGCTGATATGGAAGGTATTACTTTGTACTCTGGACACACTCTTTATGCTCAGAGTCAACTTATTCAATGGAATGACCTTTTTTTATGTATGTTTAGGGGGCCTGTATTGCACTAAATGCTAACAAGTGGTCAGAGTGCCTGAATGAAATTTGTTCCTTGCACGATATGCCTTCTCCGCATGATGATGAAAGGCTTCCTGTTGGTACGGGTAGCAATCCTGTGAGTTTTCGCTTAAGCCCTTATTAATTTTAATTATTTTTGTTTTATAGAAGATTGGACAACAATTTTTAGGCTTAGATGAAAATGCATGGTCCTTGACATCCCAACAGTAATGATTATGACTTGCTTTTGCTTCAGAACTGAAAAAAATCTTAATGGAATTATTTACTAAGACTCGTTGGTTCAGTTAAAGTGCTGGTGCTAGACTAAACGAGTCTTATGCTTATAAGTATGAGTTCACATCCTGAACGTAGCCTCCCTTGCTGTATATTTTGGGGCATTATCCAATAAATGGCTTCTGTAATCTTGGGATCTATACACTTGATCATGCAAAACATAATAGTGAGAGATAAGTATAAATTGTAGAAAAGTGCTTTGATGGAAAAGTTGCCAGTGTCTTTGTATACCTTTTTATCATTTATCACAAAAGGAGTTGGTTGCAATTTGTGAACTTAAAGGTAAGTTGATGTAACTTTAAATATTCAGAATCACTCTAGCATAAACCCCACCTTGTTAAAGTGACTTAAGTATGGCATAATACGTGTCTCTGTGTTGTTTTACAGAACATAGGACTGGTATGAAAGAGTCTTAATAATGGTAGAGGTGAAATGTAAAATACAAAATGAGTTATAGTTTTCCATTCCTATTTGGTGGAAAAGACTTTTCCTTTAGAAACTTTATAGCATATAGAATTTGAACTTTCATTAGCTTTCTCCAACAGAACCTCTTCTATTTTCCAAGATAATGCTCTTTCTAACTTGTAAATTTTCTCCAGTTGAGGAAAATATATTTTCTTATGAGAAACCCCCCTCTCCCTTCCTGAATCTCATGCCTCCTTATTCAACAGGTTTTTCTTGTGGGAAACACTGTTGTCAAAATTTTTGTTGAAGGAGGGATAGAAGCTGCACTTTATGGTCTTGGCACAGAGGTACTTTCTAAGCAATTTGTTTCTTAATTTCATAAGCTACACAAATCTAACTTCCATTTGTCCATGTTACAGCTCGAGTTTTACAATATATTGCATGAACTCAACTCCCCTCTCAGGAATTATATTCCTGAGGTTTTGGGCAGCGGCATTCTTTATCCTGACAACGGAACATATACCAACCTTCCTTGGGATGGAAAGGGAGTCCCTGATATTGTCACCAAGAATAATTTAACTGGGCAAAAATGTGGAGTTGATGATTTCTCATTTGGTGTATGGGGCAAGAAACAGTTTGAATATAGGAATGCTGACATGCCAAAGCCCGAATCAGTTAGTTCAGCTGGCCCCTCAAATATATGGCCCTATATTATAACAAAACGTTGTGAGGGTAAAATATTTGCAGAGTTGTAAGTGTTGTCCTTGTGCTCAGTTAATAATATTCTCTTGCAGCATATCAGTGTAATTTTCTGATTTCTTAAAGCAACATAGTTCTCTGATCTTCATTTTCATTCACTTGCAGAAGAGATAGATTGTCAAGGGAAGATGTAGCGAGCTTAGCTTCCTTCCTGGGAGAGAAGTTGCGCCACATTCACCTTTTACCACGTCCACCGCTGAACATTTCACCTTTCTCTGATATTGAACAGGATTCAGGCTTGCCTAAGATTAATGGTAATATTGCAAGTTTTAATTCTAAATCGAGCATGGTAGCAGAGTGGGAAATCTTCATTGGAACATTAACAAGGAGGAGGAAGGATGTCTTGAGCCGTTTGACCAAGTGGTATAATTTGTCCCTTTGGTCACTTAGTGATATTTTTTTTGAGATGAAAAGTTTGAAAATACATAAGAAATGCAATATGTTGCTTATCGTTTATATGCTGATGCAATGATCTTGAGTACTTTGTTTGATTTTTCCATATTTATATCTTGTCCTTAGTAGTTTTGTTGTGACTTCTGCTTGCTTAAATTGTACTTTATTCATGCACAATAGTTGTGCTCGAGTATTATTGCTCTGCAATTGTGGTTTTGTGCAACTGTTTTTTTTGGAGTCATTGTTCTATAGAGCTGATATGCATCATAAACATGGGTTGTTACCTCTTCTATTTGAAAAATGGCCACTGATGCTTTCATTACAACTTTGCAGGGGAGAACCGATCCCTATGAAATTGATAGAGAAGGTCGATGAATATATCCCTCATCTATTTGCAAATATGTTGAATATAACTGAGGTTTCTTCTTAACTTGTCCTTGTTTTACATTTCAAAATTAAATAGCAATAGTAGAGTATCGCTGGTTTTCTGTAATTGCCCCTCTCATTTTACTTTGGAATTCCCAGGGCAATGCTTGTAAACCATGCTCCTGGATACACTCTGACATTATGGATGATAACATTTACATGGAACCATCTTGTGTTTCTACCTCAAGTGAAACTTCTGGAGAGGAAGCGCAGGCAGACAATGGTTTTTTGTGTGATTCCAGTGTAAATAGAGATGTGAAATCATGGCGTCCTAGCTACATCCTTGATTTCAGTGATCTTTCAATAGGTTGGTATCTCTTCTTTACAAAGAATTATGCCATAATCTCAATTTGGTCCTTGATAAAGAAGAATTCACACTAGTCTTGTTCTCGAGTGATTTTTGGCCTTCAGTTGGGTATTGATGATTTTTTTTTTGAATATACATGTTCTGAACACCTTGCGGGTTAAGTTATTTTTTATTTCTTTCTTTTGCATTTTAGTAAATTAATAAATTGAGTTGCTTGCCTTTTAGTGCGCAGAGCTGTCCTTTGTAATTGTTACATTTCTCCACAATATGCAGCTTCGTATTTACATTGATAAATATGCTGTCCTGATTTTCCAATCAAGGTGTTTTTCTTCTCTCCTTTTTTGCAGGTGATCCTATATTTGATTTGCTACCGATTTATTTAGATGTATTTAGAGGTGATTCCTATCTCCTAAAGCTATTTTTAGAAAGCTACAAGCTTCATTTTGCAATTAGTAATTCAAAGAATGAGTCGACGGAGAGTGATGATAAATTTGACCGACTTTCATATATAGCCATGTAAGTACTTGTCTCGAAAATTCTGCTGCATATTGTTTACTTTCTATCAACTCGCTTGCTAGATCTCCTATCATTGATGAATAATTCACATTTTTTTAATTCCTTTATTTAAAATTGTGCATGTACATTACCTTAAAAAAAGAATTGGTGAACCAATAATATCCACTTGTTGTTAGTTCAACACTTCCTTGTTTCCCCATCTTGGCCTATGGCCTTTGCAATATCCAGAAAAATGTTTAGATAATTCAAACTCATGCATGTTGGTGAATGCATTATATCCTCTATGGATAAATTGGTAGACGTGAAATGAAGACTTTGTCCTAGTTCCAAATATAACATGATACTAAGTTGGCCGCCTTGATGTGTAAATGCAAATAAACTTTGAGCTGAAAATTTTTCCTTTTTCTTTGGCTCATCATAATGAAGGTTAGCATTATGTTTGCTGTGAGTTTCACGAAGAGTTTAAGTTTGTAGGACCTTTTGTGCCCGCACAAAATTAAAACAAGTTCATCTTTGTTCCTCTTTCAGGGACCGATGCAATTGTTAAGCCTAATGTTGGGATTTCACTGTTCTTTCATGATTGCAGGTGCTACTGTATATTGCATCATGATGATGTCTTGGGAGCTATTTTTAGTATATGGGATGAACTTAGATCAGCAAATTCATGGGAAGAGGTTGAATTGACTGTGTGGGGGGAGCTGAACAATTACAAAGGCTTTCCTTGACCATTTTGGCCGTGTAATAATAATGGTGCCTAGATAGACATTGGAGTAGCCCTCTTAATAAGCACATGTCTAACATTTATGGTATCTCAAGAGGGAAGTGTATGATTCAAAGCAATTGTTGGCCATAGGATTTTATATTAATGTATTCATTGAATATTTTGTTTGATAATTCATAGTAAAGTGGTCCTCTATTCATAGCTGGTTCTGTTTTGAAGCAAAAACGATGTTTCTTTATTGTGGCAGTCACATTATATTGATGTCGTCCGCGACTTGGTTTCTGCCGATAAACATCAAAAGTGGAGAGTTCAATCAATCGGTGGTCGTGACTTCCGATAAAAGACATTATTGCAGAGTCGGTCATTCGGCATCCTTTCTTTCACCGGCTTGAGGAACTCATGCGGATCCAGCGAGCAAGGGGTAGGTAACGACCGCATAGCCTATGCTTAAAAAGTAAAAACCCTTAAACGTAGATAAAAGTATAGAAGAATATTTTAGTTGAAAAATTACTAAGTTTAATAGACGCTATCTTTGTGAATAATATTGAGGACGCACTAAAACATAAAATTTTTTTTTTGAACAATTTATAAGATTTAAGAACCATCAAACTCAAACTCAAATGAAGTTTTGAGCATGATATTTTTTTTTAACCATTCACAAACCTAATATATGCCTAAATATAATTTGATTTGCAACCAGGGTAAGGTTTCAAGATCCACAATAGAGTGTCTGAGTAGAATTCTAAGGTTGACCACCAATGATGATACGAAATCAAATGTAAATGGGTTAGAAAAAGATAAGCATGGCTTGGCCGAAAAGAAAAGAAAAGAAAAAACCCGGCATATTCATTCTTCCTGTACGAGCAAAGGAAACAACTTCAAACCCCCCAAAAAACAAAATTCTATGCACAGCAAACAATAGATTAGCATGTCGTTTAAATATACCCCCCAAAGTCGCCACTTGTCCCTATATCTTCAGAATCTGCATCAGCATCCAAGTCATCAAGGTCCATGCTGCTGCCTCCAGCAAGAAGGCCACCACCAACCATGGGGACATTGGTAGGTTTTCTTGCCTCTTGTATTATGGACAGCACTTCCTCCACACTTTGCCATGGATCATTCACATCATTGCTCTGCCAGCTCCCTCCTTCCATTAGTTCAACGGGCAAGTTCGTCAGAAACCACGGGTGGTTCTTAATCTCCATCATACTTATTCTCTGCCCATAAAAAAATCAATAAATAAGGTAGAGCCAGAAATGATTCAATGCTCTGACAGTCTTGAATCCAACAGCTTAATAACCAACCCTAGAACATGCATTCAGTTATATATATAAGTGGTGTTTGGCACCTTTTCAGGATTGGCCACAAATATTCGTGATAGGAGATGTTTACATTCCATGGAAACTCGTATATGATCTGGGATTGAGTATTGGACACCAAGTATCCTCTGCAATATGCCATATCATGCACAGGTAAATCACCAATATAGAGAAAGTATGACCAAACATAATTCAATCTCATTTTTATGTAGCTGGAATTTATGAAAAGGATTAATGAAGTTCGTAATTATCACTCACCTCTATGGTTTTTCTAAAGTTTTTTGGATCCTCTGGGTCTTCAAAGGGATAAGCCCCAACTAACATCACATATAAGGTGACTCCACTCGACCAAACATCTGCTATCTGTAGTTATCAACGACTACACATATGGTTAGCTCAGAAAAGAAAGAACAGGACACAGCTAGAAGTAGGAAGAAGAAGAAGACATGATCAAGGATAAGCCATAAACGAGAGAAGAACTTCACCTTTCCATCATACTCTTTCTTTGTTAGAACCTCGGGGGCAATGTAGGCTGGAGTGCCAACAGTAGACTTAGGTTGTGAATGGAATACAGATGACTGAAAGACAAGGTAAAACCACATTAACAAATCGTTTGATGAAGGTGGAAACATCTAAAGTTTGAAATCGTTCACATTACTACCTTTGAGTATCCAAAGTCACAAATTTTGACACGTGGTGCAGTACTGCCATCTAAGAGCGTATTTTCAAGCTTGAGATCTCTATGACAGATTTGCTGCAGCAGTAAGCATTCTTTAACTAAATATTTATGCATTGAAAACTTACATGACTCATTATAAAGGAATGCTTCAATTCTTACCATTGAATGACAGTAACTGACTCCTGATATCAATTGCTGAAAGAAAAATTTTGCCTGGTAAAAAAGAAACAAGTCCTCCCCCTTAAGAGTTAAAGCTATAGTATTTGTGTATACACACACATACGCCTAACAGAAACAATTCAGCATAGATGGGTTTTGTTCAGCTACGTTGAAGATGGACACATCTCATACAGGATAATTACGCAAATGACTACACAAGGTCCCACATAAAGTTATCATCAAATGATATCTTCCCCTTTCACATTACCTCATTCTCACTAAATCTACCGGCGCTACATATCCTCTCAAAGAGTTCCCCACCGGCTGCATACTCCATCACTATGGCAAGATGAGTTGGCGTTAGGAGGACCTACAGGAAGAGTAATCAAAGCTCACATGAATGATCCTGGTTTTGAGAGAGTAAGTAAAATATCCAGGAGGTATGTTTACAGATGAAAAGAGAAGAAATAAGCATTTAGCCATTGACCAAAAAACAGAAGAAAGAGGGAAAAGAGAATTTTAACATCCGAATCGACTTTACGAATGGTTAGAATAACGAAATAGGGAACTAAATAGGAAAGGAGCCTATGCATCTCATGCTCATATAGCACCAAAAAGAATTCTGCTCAAGAAAGATTGGTATTGAATATTTGAAATGATATGGACAGTGACGATGAACTACAGCTAAAGAGGGTTAGGATAAGCAAATATCTCCAATTCCGAGGCGTTCCTTCCTTGATAAAACTCTGAGTATACTAACCTCTTTGAATCTAACAATATTGGGATGCTTCAATGATCTATGGTTCATGATTTCCCTTTGCACATGTTCATCAATCTGTGACACCAAAAATGACACGATCCCACAGTTAACCAGATACCAAAATAAGAAACAAAGAGAAATAGCCGATGAGATGAAGATTTAAAAGTCATCGAAAAGGAAAAATCCAAAAAGAAATTGAACGAACGAATGAAGAAGAAGAAGAAGCAGCAGACCTTGTGGCCTCTCTCAATAAACTTGACGGCAAAATACTCCTTAGTCCCCTTATCCCTAACTAGCTTAGCCACAGCAAAATTCCCAGACCCAATATCTTTGACAATCTCGTAACGCTCCATGTTCTTTTTGCCCGAATCGCAGGCGAGCAAAAACTTCCTTCGATCAGTTCAATTCCGAAAACTGCCCTGTTCAACAAACACTATTATTTCTTTTCCAGTTGCGAATAAGAGGCAAGCTGCGAGGCCAATAATTAGGGGTGGCGTTTTGGAATTTATGCAAAAGTCTTGAACTTCACAGTTCCCATTGACTGAAGACGGTCTTGGACACTTCCACTGCAGCGAAACCAGAGGCTAATTCTTTCCATGTGCATTTATATTGACACGTGTTAAATGAGCACCGCAGATGAAAGAAATGTCGGGAGAACGAGCTGCACGCTGTGGTAGAGGGAAGAAAAATGCTCCTACTAGTATTACGCGACTGTCCTTATTCATTTTTTATTTTTCTGTTAAGAAAATCTTTTAACATTATTGTTCCTCCTTCCAAAAAAGAAATCATAATTCCCCATTGGAAAGTTTATTAAAAATATGATTTGTTAAATTAATTGCACTGACATGTTTCTTGAAAAATAATTAATGGGGCCTATAACACAAGACTGACAGTAGAGGTATTGTTATTGTTAGCCAAATAATTATTCTTCAAAAAAAGGTTGGAATCCATAAACTCATGCTTAAGAAAGTTTCAGGAGAAGTGATGTTACGAGGCGGATGGCAGAGTCATTGCTCTCATCACAAGCTAGTGTGTGCCTTTGTTGATAAGATTCCCTAAACTCGCAATAGTTTATGTTTTCACTAGGCTAAGAAATTTAGTGTGAGTCTAAATTAATTTTTAGAGAATAATTTTTACGATTTATAAGATAAATATGTAAAAAAAAGTTTTATTTCAATTTACGGAAAAAGATTTTTAAAATCACGGTCTAGGGCTAATCCAAACATTCACTTAGTCAAGCTTACAAAATAAACAAAATACCAATTGGGTTTGCCGGATTGGGACTAAGGTGCCGTAAAATTCAAAACTCGTGAACCGAAGATAGAATCTTTCCTTTGGTGGAATAGACAACATATATAAATAATGGATCAATCACGTGAAGGATCTAAATAAATAAGATTAACTTCCGTTGGATGGCCAACACGTGGTGAGACGGAATTTTGCTTTTTCTCACACAAAAGGATAAAAAGTTGGGCGTAATGATAAAAAGGTTGGCGTTGAAATTGGAAATGTCACTACATATATACAAAGTTTTAAACCCGTAAGGCGGTAGCTACATTTGAATAGTCTTCAACTCTTTACCGGAGCGTGAGGCCCTTTGATTATGACGTTTAAGCGATCATTTTAACCAGAGGAACGTTGCGCAGTTTTGGGCTGATCTAGATTCACTTTGCTAGCTGTGTCATTTCTAGGGTTAAAACGTATCCACTCACGCAATTACCCATCTGGTGGTTTTGGGCTTCCGCACATAGCATCAACACATTCTACATGGCCCAAGTCAGACATAATTTCTGAAACCACACTGACAAAAATCACATTCGGCGGCAACGGGAGGTCCCAGATATGGTGCTCCTTTCACAATGAGGTCATCTGGCAGTGGTTTTTCCTGCAGCCATTCATAACCTGCACGTGTATATAAACGCAGCACGCAACATTAATTAAATGGATCCCAGTGGATTGATTGGGAATATTCAATGGAAACGATGAAAAAGAATAGGAAAAGTACCAGGGAGGGAAGGGATGGGGAAGTGAGAGAAGTAAGTGGAAGGCCTTCCAAAGTCTGGAGAGTAAGGAGGAGAGAGGACGTCGAGGATGGCACAAGGCGTCAAGGCTGTGAAAGAGTGAATGTTGCCTCCACTTCTTGGAAACAGTACGGATGCCTCTTCTGGTGCTTTCGTTATCCCATCTATCACACTGCTTGCCAATCCCCCTGCACCCACTATTCCTCTGTCACCATCTACACATACATATATATAACGCTTTCATGAACGTCATGAAACCAAATATCTTTATTTTAATGGTCCTGAATCCTTGATTATTACTGCAAGTTTATAACATAAGTTACGATTAATGGTTTATTTTACTTATTTGACAATGTTTGATGAAAGGCAAAGCAGAGCTAGCTTGACCAGAGGACAAGCTGGTTTGTTCATATGCACAAGAAAATTGAACTGACATGTTGGGCAGCCGCTGGCATCTAACTTGATCCAGTCATAAGCTTTGACGTGGACGGAGCCGTATAGGACCTTGCTAAACACTGTCATTCCCGGATGATCATGTAGCGGAAATACCTTACCTGCAGGAAAACAGAACACGCCCATCTGCATGTTCATCAGCATAATAATTAAATCGCTGCTTCTCATTAATTGCCTATCATTCACATATGGCTACATATGTATTAGCTTCTACTCACAGAGAAATGATCGCATTCATGGATGTGAATGTATGTTATTTCAGGGAAAGCTTGTGCACAGAGCAATCCCCTGCTTCCGCCACTCTCTGAGCTTGACATCGAACAATCGCTCGTCCCAAACTCATCGATTCCCACATCAATAGCTTCAATTCTGTCTGCAAAATTAAATTCATTCATCTCAAATCATCTATACATTATTTACCCAGAAAAAAAAACACTTGACCTAGAAGGATAACTACCCACCAAGGAGAGTTTTCAGATACTGGATTTGCTGAAAAGTTGGAAGCCCTTCCTGAGAAAATATAGCGCAGCAAGCATCATAAAGCACTTGAACTTTGCTCCTATCCATTGTACATGTATAATTTAGGAATAGGCAGTGAGGCCGAAGGTTAAAAGGTTCAGAGGCTTGACTAGTAACTTTTAAATGGAAGGAGAGCGAACAACGGAAAACGAGGAGAAGGAATTGTGAGCAAAAGAAAGAACAAATCAAACATGGGGCCTCGTCTGACTATTATATTATTACAGTGGGGGGAAATTGTTGTTTCAATATTTCTTATCCCTAGTATACATGTGTAAGCCGGGGGCGACAGCTTGAAACAGTCAAATTATTTTCAACAATTTATGCCACCCTCTGTTTATGTGTAAAAATGGGCTGGGCGGCCCTATGACTTCTAGTGTAGACTATTCCATATGTACAAATGGGATTCGCGGGAAACATGACGCTTTCTGTTGGTTACATTATAATATGGTAATGATAAGTAACATAAAACTGTTTGGATTTATCTGGGACAAACTGCCAAGCATTAAGATATTAATAACCTTCAAAAAGAAGAACACGTGGAAGTTCCTATTCTGTGTCCATGACAATGTCAGCATAATTATCTTAGGGCACTATTAACAGGTTTAGATTGCTAGGGGCAAGCAAGATATTTGATCCCCTGGTTCCAACCACAGCATGTTGGTCTCACTTTACGTTCTGCTCCAATGTTGTTCCAGCCCTAAACTGTAACGAAACTGGTATTTGTGAAATCAGTTGTTCAGATAAATGATTTGTTACCTTCTTCTGAATCATTTTTATAAGGTGGTGTTATATTAATTACTTTTCTAATATTAAACAAATTAGTTAAATGTTGACATTTTTTACAACTTTCCAAAATAATCACTAATTAAGCTTAAACTATCATCATTTAAACTACAAGTAAAAAATAAAAGCCCTATTGAAATGTATAATTAAAATTTAATTGAATTTTGTATTAAAAACGAATGAGTTTCGGGGTCTTGCGACCGGAGGGAGTGACAATAAGGATGTGACATCTTCCGAATCATACAATATTGCTCACTTTGGCATCATCGATCCAGAGAGATGATTTCATTTTAATGTTACACGGATCCAGGCATCCAATATATATCAGTAATTATTTTTCTTATTTACTGTTTGTGTTTTGAAACACAGAAAAAATTACACAATATTAGGGCGGAAATTGATTAATTGGATGGTTGAATGATTCTAGAAAGTCAATTTTAAATAAAATCTATGGAGTATTACTGCGTGCGGTAAAAGGAGGGAGCCTAGGCCGTGAGGAAGGCACTAAAAAGGCATCAGAATAAAGTTGAGTTAAACCAGGGCCTCAAAAGAAGCTTTTATTCCAAATGGATCTGAAAGTTGACCCCCCCATGTATGTGGATCGTGAGTCACGGAAGCTTAGTCTTTGTTGACTCAATAATTCAACTTGTTAACAACTAACCACTTGATTGAAGAAGGATGCTTATCGTGTTCCTTAATTCTGATCATTTACGGTAAATTCCTGTTTGGGGAGTTGCTGCTTTTGTCGCTCAGGCCAAGTTTGCTGCACTTGCATATTGCTGCTCCACAGAGATCTGTACGAAGGAATGAGCATTCCTCAGCTCCGCTTCGAGGTAGAGGCTATAGGCTATCTCATAATTTCACAGAACATGTCTGGACTGTATATGTACGTATATTCAACCAAAACAACCATTTACAGCAAAGGGCCAAAAGTTGGCAACCATGCAAAAGTAACAGAAGAAGAGATATAATTATTAAGCTTCTACTTTACCAACAAAACTTGGGTAATGGAATGAGCTAGTTTCTTCAATACCTATGAATGAATCCCGGTTCGATTTCTTGCTAACGGGATATACTCACATTTAATGCCTGATAACGTCTCAAATTGGACTGTCTCCACTAAGAAAATGCAGGTGCCTGGGGGGAAAAT
The DNA here is from genome assembly GCA_963242795.1 of Inga leiocalycina. Classification (NCBI taxonomy): domain Eukaryota; kingdom Viridiplantae; phylum Streptophyta; class Magnoliopsida; order Fabales; family Fabaceae; genus Inga; species Inga leiocalycina. The sequence goes on from OY725326.1 coordinate 4,001,039, forward strand.
CTACAATTCAAGTCTTTAACATCTAACTTCCCATATTAATATAACTGGATTTTCAAAATTACTTACCATATGATCTTTAAAAAATCACCACTTTATTCCAAAAAGAGCCTAAATAAACCGATCACCTGGCATTTATAAAATTCCAGTAATTATTTAGCCAGAAAAAACCATTGCTCATTTGTTTTCCTGAAAAGTCAAGCACTTCGTTTTCATATATTGCACGAAATTTGGGCACAACAGCATATTGTTTAGGACATGTGAGGAGCACAAACTATATATACTGATAAAAATCTATATATGTGTAGTGATAAGCAGTTACTGATTTGTTACTGCATATTCATTTTGCCTGAAATCCCATTCGATGGAATCTACAACTAGTTAGATCTCTATATGGCAGTCAAGTTGCTCATTCTATTATCACCATTCCTATTTCTTTTATGGAAGTCCAAGACCAATTTATATGGGGCTTAAAATCATGCGGGAACATACCTTACAAATGACAGCTTTTCTGTCTTTATAAGGCAATCCATTTCAGGTACCAGGTATGAATTCTGGAAACTCTTATGGTTTATTTCACTACCTATTAAATACTTTTTTTTTTCTATGGAAGTTACTCATCAAGGCCATACTTTCGGGTGATGTCTTTTGTTCTCACTATCTTAACTTAAGAAGAACCTCCATTATGTCTATGTGCACTAGCCCTGCCATTAGGCCTGTCTGGTTTGAATGCTTCACAATTAGGATGGAATAAATGTTTGTTTAGAATAGCGATTTTAGTCTTAACTTTTCAATCATGATTTACGGTATATGAGGTAAAAATCTGAGGGAAGTTTTGTTTCGATTTACTTGAATAAACATTTTTTTGATCCCAAATGTGATTCCAAACAAGCACTAATGCCCCGTTTGATATATTGGAAGGGTTTTTGATGGAATTGAAAGAGGAAATAGAGATCCGAATTTGATGGCGTCCTCTCCGAAGAGAGGGATATGAATTCGAAGCTTGAGGAAGAATCGTCATCCGTCATTATCACAGATAACATATGGGCTTCCAAATCGACGTTGGGAAGACACTGTGCACAACGGTTCTGAAACTAGAGCTCATGAGAATGTAAGAGCAGCGTCGTCCTACCTCCTCTATTAACGTCATTGGTGCCCAAGATATCAAAAATCCTCGTCGCATAAAAAAAATTGAGAAGAATGGTCGATGGACGTACAGAAGATGATAGGCTGAAGAGGGAAGAAGATTAATCAAAAACCCAAATAAAAAATCAAGGAAAATGGTCAACGGAGGTAGCAAAGATGACAAATTGAAGAGGGAAAGGGAGACGGAGCTTGCAGAAGATGACAGGTTGAAGACGGAGGACCGCCACTGTCTCTGTGAGAGAGGGAGGGGGCTTGCTATTGCTGTAAGAGAGGGAGGAGGCTATTCAGTCTAGAAGTGAAGAAAATGAAGTAGGATCATATGGGCAAACTGGTCAATTGGTAAAATACACGAGGGTATAATGGTCAGCAAATTTCACTTTCATGGAACCCACCCCATTGCCATAGGTCTAGTTAAGGAAGTGAGTTCCAGCTCACCAAACAAATCAATTTTAGGATTTCATTTTCACTTCCACTTCTCAGAATCCAATTCCAACATACCAAACAGGACATAAGACTTCTTCAACTTTCAACAATGACTTAAAGACACCTTGTTGCTCTTTGAATAAAGATGATAACTTACGTCAATACATAGCAAAATTGCCCTTGTGAGCCTATATGGCTTAAGCGCAAATTGACTCCATGTGAGGGGAAAAAATGTGAGCCACTGCAAGTTGCTGAAGAGATCTATACAATCTTCCCGTCAAATAACTTTTTGCATCTATCTATTGAGGGAAATGATTAAAGTGAATATGAACAGGCTGCAGCTTTCTTCTAAAAAGGAGGAAAGCGGATGGCATGGATTGATAAAGGCCTGTTTGTGTTAATGATGGAAAAGTACGCTTACGCAAATCGAAACAAAACTATTCTCATATATTTACCTTGTACATCGTAAATCACGTCAAAAAAATAATTTCTACCGTCAACCTAAACAAACACAAAATATTGGAGAACTAAGAAACTACATAACTGAAATGATATGTAACAAAATCACACCCATGTATTATATAACTCACCGCTATAATAAAATTACACACATCTCAACAAAATTATTTGTCTACCCGTTATGACCTGTCTCTACGTTTTTGGTCATGTTACATTAGATCAAATTCAAACGTTCACTTAGGCTTTGTTTGGTTAGACGTTTTATTAGGTTAGGCTGGGGTGAGATAGGGTGGGGTTTGATGTAAAAAAGTGTCGTTTGGTTGGAATGAGGTTAAGTTAGGTATTGAATGTATTTTTGTCTTTTAGTGATCACCTAATCTAGGTTGTAAACCCTCCAAAATTGGGGTTTTTCCTATGTGAGAAAATAGTTGTCTTCAATTGTGACTAAATTGCCCATGGCAATTTTATAAAATCCCAGCACTACCCTCCCCTGTAAAAAGTTATCACTTTGTTTCATTCCCTCTCTTGCCCAACATCGCCACACTGCTCCTCCAACATCGTCTCTGGTCCTGTAGATTCAGCTGCCGCCGCCGCCGCTGCCTCCTCGAGTAATAAATACATTGTAAAAGAAGAAGGAGAATATGTAGAAGGACATTTTTATCCACTTATAATTAACTCACCTAACTTAACCTCCAGAGCCAAACAAGATACCAAATCTAACATAACCCCTATTTGAATCAAACAACATTATAACTTCCTATAACCTAAATTAAATAAACCTTATTTAACCTAACCTTCGTTGAACCAAACACACCTTATGAGAACAAAAGTGTCCACCAATATTATTTTTATCGTTAGCATTTCATTTTGGGTGACTTGTATCTTAAGAAGTTTAAAAACTCATTTTTTTGTAAATCATTTAAACCACATATCAGGTCACCTTGTATAAAATTTATAATGAACTTTATAGTTTTTTATGACGTTTGAGTATATTATAGGCATTAATTGAATATACAACCGCTGGAAGAAAAACTAAAGCCCCGTTTGATATGTAGGAATTGAGGAGGTGAATATGAAAATGGAATTCATTTCCACTATATAAGTTTGTTTGGTACTGAGAAAGATCATGGAATTAAATTCCATGTGAAGTCAAGACATGGAATTAGCCTCATTATGAGTTCCACAAAAAAACCTGTGGAATTATGAGAAATTTCATGGAATCTTTTTTTACCCCTCTCAGTTTTTTATCTCCCTCAATCCTACTTCATCGCATCAACCTTGCTCACAACCTAACGGTGACCTCTAGTGACCAGCGATGGTAGCCTCCAGCGACTGGCTACAACAGCCTCCAACAAACCCCTTTTCAAATTTGGCCCTCCTTTCTCACTAAGATCTAAGGTTCTCCTTTATCATCAAGTATTCCAATCTCAAAAGTGTAGCAACCTATTCTTCTCCCCCATCGCCGACGATCTTCCGTACCCCACCATAAGCAATCACTACTACAAAAAAGTAAAGCTGTGGTGCTTATAATTGCATTAACTGTGACGCTAGAGAAGTGCCACATATCTGGACGCCACTAAAAAAAGCTGTAGCGCTTGGAAGCGCCACAACATTTTAAAATTTTTTTTTTAAAAAATACCCTCCTATGGCGCTTGTTTGAGGAAGTGCCACAGGAGGGGGGTCTCCTATGGCACTTGCCACACAAGGGTCCCTTTTTTCTTTTTTTCTTTTTTCTTCTTCTTCTTCCTGTGGCCTTTTTTTATGCTTCCTAATTATGAAGCTTTATATAAAATGAGTGGCTTTCGTGTTTATCATCTCCACAAATTGTCAATCTTTCTATTTTATATTTCAACCTGTTATATATATATATATATATATATATATAATTTTCACATTTAAAAGTCAAGTTCCCCAACAATAATGTTCTTACATTAATACTCTCCAAAGCTAACATAAAAAATATCACAATACAAGAACTTGATATGTGAACACAGTACATCAACAACTAATTAAGTAAATTAAAAGATTAATAAAAAACGCAAGCTTGTCGGTAAAAAAATTTAAACAAAGCAAAAGGGCAAACGAAACAAGCTTGGTTTTCACTCTTTTCTATTAAATTAGGAACAAAAAGGCAAACGTTATATTACGGTTTATCTTGACTAAAAAAAAATTTAAACAAAGCAAGCTAGAATGAAATAGTCTTATTCTTACAAATCTATTAATTGACCAGCACAGGGAGTGGGGGACCACGTTGGTGACATTAGCTTGAGTGACGAGTGAGTGTGTGGGTGTGTTTTTGAGCGTGTGGATGATAGGAAATGGAGGGAGGGGGCCGACAGATCTACTAAGAAGATGAGAAAAGGAAAGTAGTTTAATGGAGGAGATAGTAGTTGAATAATTAAAGTGGAGTAGTAGTCAAAAAGAGAAGGGATGAGAGGTGGATACGGAACCACTACGCGGGAAATAAAATAATTAAGAGATATACACTATCCATTTGAAATTTTTCCTTTTTTTTTTTAAATGGGCAAGTGTGGCGCCTAACTATTTAGGCGCCACACATTGCCTCATCAGCTGTGGCGCCTGGGCATCCCAAGCGCCATAGCTGATATATAATATATCATGTGTGGCGCCTAACTATTTAGGTGCCACACATGATATTTGGTGCAGCTGTGGCGCCTGGTGGGTCAGGCGCCACAACTGCTTGCGTGGCGCCAAGTGTGGAGCCTGCGTAGGTAGGCGCTACACTAGGCCTCCCCAATTGTGGCCCCTAATCTATTAGGCGCCACCGTTGGTATCCAAAAAAAAAAAGTATAGAGGTAAAAAAACAAAAAAGGGAAGCTGTGGTACTTGTTTAAAGAAGGGCCACAAAATGTGCGTCACTTTTTACCCTTTTTGTAGTAGTGAATTTGCAAGCCCACTGCCGGTGAGCATCTTTGCACTGAACTTTTTGGTTCATCATCTTCGCATCTCAGAACCCATTGATTTTTAGATTTGCTTATGGAAATGTGATTTTGCTGAAATCTAATTTTTTTTTTCTTGTTGGTTCCAGAACTTGGTCGACAATGTCTTGCAAGGTTTGGGGGTTCCAGAAATTGATTTCCGGAACTTGCTGAAATCTTGCTTCTTGTATGCGATTGAGAGTTACAAAGTTTGGGCTTTTTTTTTAATTAACAAGGGTATTTTTGTCTTTTTATATACATACTTGGTCTCATTTCCATGATTTATCAAATATACTTTTAAAACTCATTTTTATATCCATATCCATATTTATATCTATATCCATTTTTACAAAATCAAATTTAACGTATCAAACGCGTCCTATTGTGCAGGGCTGGGGCACGTGGAGGGGAACAATGAACAATGAATCTTGGTGGTCATGAAGAATCTTAAACCAAAAAGAGAAAGGAGAGGGAAAAGTTCCCCACCGCCAATCGCTCTGGCAGGCCCACGAGAGTTTGTGTGTGAGAATCCACAACGCTTAGACCGGAAGACCCAGACACCCACAATCAAAAACTGGTGTTTGACAGCTGTTCCTTATTACTAGTCAATTAATTCCGCCACACAGCACATCTCAGCCCCTCAAAATAAACACGCAGCTCTCATTTTCCCCTGGATCCAACGGCCCAAGGCGCCTCTTCCAAAACCCCCTCCCTGGCCCTCGACGCAATTATCGCTCCATTCGGCTCTCAAAATTCACTCTTTCTTCCTCTCTCCTCTTTCTTTCTCTCTCTACGCCTCTCAAAGTTCAACTCTCCATCCCTACCCAGATCAGATCTCATCCTATCTGTGATCCGACCATGGCGGCCACCACCTCTCCTCGCGAAGAGAACGTCTACATGGCCAAGCTTGCCGAGCAGGCCGAGCGCTATGAAGAGATGGTCGAGTTCATGGAGAAAGTCTCCGCCACCGTCGACAACGAAGAGCTTACCGTCGAAGAGAGAAACCTCCTCTCTGTTGCCTACAAAAACGTCATCGGTGCCCGACGTGCCTCCTGGCGTATAATTTCCTCCATCGAGCAAAAGGAGGAAAGCCGCGGCAACGAGGATCATGTCTCTATGATCCGTGATTACCGATCTAAGATCGAGACTGAGCTCTCCAATATCTGTGATGGGATACTCAAGCTTCTTGACTCCCGTCTTATTCCATCGGCCTCTTCCGGTGATTCCAAGGTCTTTTACCTCAAGATGAAGGGTGATTATCACAGGTACCTCGCCGAGTTCAAGACTGGATCCGAGCGCAAGGATGCTGCTGAGAGCACGCTCACTGCGTACAAATCTGCTCAGGTTTCATCTTGATTTATTCTCTAGCCTTTAATATCACTTTAATTTTGGTGGCTGGCCTATCAATTTCCGTGCAAATCTATTAATTCGCTGTTCAGATCTGTTAGGGCAATGACCCGATTTACTTTGTGCCTGTACTGTCATGCATTTCGTCTCATTTCTTTACGTTAGGCCTTTCATATTCGCATCCTCTGGCCAATTTTACCAATTTATTTTTTTCCCTTATATCCAGTGTGCACTATATAGTTATTATTAAACCCTATGACCCCATTGTGAAATAGGGTCGTTTGCCTTTAATTTTAGGAATTGATCTGCGCAATTTTCTTTTCCTTGGAAAATTTCGTGATCGTGACTTATTTTCCAAACGTGTCTCTTTCATATGGAAATTCGCCATGCGTAATGCCGGAGATATATTTTTTTCATGCAGGACATTGCAAATGCCGAGCTGCCTCCCACCCACCCGATAAGGCTTGGGCTTGCGCTGAACTTCTCTGTGTTCTATTACGAGATTCTTAACTCCCCAGACCGCGCTTGCAATCTTGCAAAACAGGTTAACGATAAAGAAACTGAACATACCCTTGTGTTATAATGTCTAGAAGTGTTCTGCCGTTTGAATTGTATTCTTTGTTGTTTGCCGAGGGAAAAACAATGTAATAAGCTGTGTGCTAAAACAATGGAACATATCATGAATTTGAACTTTGAAGACCTTCATTACCGCTGCATATTGCACTTTTTCTAAACATGATGAATTTGAATTTGGAAGACCTTCATCGCAACTTTTTTCATCTTTGTCATAAATATTGAAGTAATCTTGCTTTCAGGTTCTGGTTATTAAATAAGGATCTTAGTTTTGCTTTTTTTTCCATTTCTTTTGTTCCCCAATTTTGCTTCATTCTTCTCTGGGATTGTGTAAGTGCCATTATAGATAGGAGCAAGAGATTCATTATGGTACGAGTTATTCTTTTCTTATGGTTACATTGGTTATTTATGAGCCATTTTCACATGGATAATCACCAGGCATTTGATGAAGCAATTGCTGAATTGGATACTTTGGGAGAGGAGTCATACAAGGACAGCACTTTGATCATGCAACTTCTTCGTGATAACCTCACCCTTTGGACCTCCGACATGCAGGTATTGACGAAGGGGCTTGCCAGATAATCGTGTCTCAGCATGGCTTCATTATCTTTACTTAATTTTTACTGATGTTGTGCTTTGCTATGTTTTCAGGATGATGGTGCTGATGAAATTAAAGAAGCAGCACCTAAACAAGATGAAGAAGCTAAGTGAGCTTATTTTACTTTTAATTAGGATTGAACTTCTCCTCTATATGTTTTAAAAGGGAGAAAGTGCTTGTTGCTAATCTCGATGCTACTGAGATTTAGGCATTCATGTCTTTGTTATGAATTATGGATGTACTGGGCCCTTTTAGTTTGTCCTTCCATTTTTACGTGTTTCTGAATTGCCTATTTTATTGAGGACATGGAAGTTTTTCATATATGCAATTGGAATTTCAAGATTATATATATTCTCTCTAGTCTGAACTTTCTATCCTTGATTCTCTTGCCGAGGCTGTTATTTGTATTCGTGTACTAGCTTTATTATGTTCAAAGTGGCTTGCCTTACATCTCGCTCGCACCCGTACCTCTACTGCGTTTTATTGCCTTGGCCGTTTTGTAAATGCGATTTAAGACTCGTAATCCTCTGATCGGGTGGTAACTAATTTTGTATCGTTATGGGAGGATAAGTGCTTGCGAAATCGTTTCAAGATTCTTGCCCTTCTCGTTTGACCTGAGTGGGCCGCAAAAATGCTTTATAAAGATTAGGGTGGATTACAAACAGTTAAGGCGGGAATGTAATATTTGATATTGCCGACGTGCTTAGAATATAATGATTTATAAATAAAAGATCAGTTATTAAAGTTAAACAATGATTTTGCTTGCGATTTGAAATAAAAATTTAGTTTATCTAGTGAAGATACTCTTTGAAAGTTTGGTGACCTTCGGAATGATTTCTAAGTTACTCAGTTATTGTTACGTGTGATTTATTTTTAACTGGGTGCTCATGTTTTGACAACGTGGAAGGCATGTTATTTGTACGAACCACATTACTTCTGGGAGCTGGTAAATATGTTACCGGTAGCATAGCCTTAGCCTTTAGCGCTCCGAGGGAGTTTTTTCACTTTTACGAACCAATTTGAACAATGTCGCGATCAAGAAAAAATGGCAGATGAGAAACGACAACAGGTCAGAGTTCACGGAATGGAATATATCGAAGGGAGATTCTTCCATGTTTGGCAACAGGATGGATGGATGCCTTCCGTTTGAGGGTTTACTTGGGACTTCATGATATTCGAATGGTTTGAGTCATTTATGTGTTCATGAATTATTCAGTATTAACCAATCAAGTTGAATAGTAAAACAGCTGCCCCTTATGCCTGTAGCATCCAGGAAATAAATCATTTGTGTTTATGACTGCCATCTCCATCCAGTCCTAGAATTCGAGTTGGCAATAACAACCACCACAAACATCAACAAAGAATTTGAGCAAATCTTTTTATTCTGCAAAGGCACAAATGGCAAGGATCACCAAAACAAAACAAGCATCCGTTATAGTTAGTAATGTTCCTTTTAGTTAGACATTTTTATTTTTAACTTCGCACAAAATTTAAACGCTGTACAAAATTAAGAAATAATACCTGATTTTATATTATCTATAAATAATCCGACTTAGATTATATTTTATATTTCATAATGAAGTACTGAGTGACATGGGAGCACTATCTTTGCAGGACGGGCACTAAATTGAGGTATTCCAAAAACCGGAAAACACATCTGCAGCCATGTCGTCCTCATTTCTAGAACAGCGGCCTTTAAAAGAGAGAACTTAATTGCGCTCAGCCCGTTCACAGAGAAGATCCTCCGTGAGACAGATCCGTGATCCCCGATCTAAAACCTGCTCTTGTTAACGATAATTGCCCACCAAAATCAATTGGACGTGCCAAAAAAACGTAGAAGAAAATCATCAATTTGACTAAATTAAATTTCGTTAGTTTGAACCGGGTCTAACAAGTTAACATGGGGAATTTCATCCCATGACAAAAATTATAATTTTCACATAATTAGTTGTGTGTCCACTGAACCACCACAACAACCAGTTATACGCAGAACGCAGGAGAAGTGATGTCGGAAATTAGAAAATAACATTCCAGTCAGAAAATCTTGGAAACATGAGTAGTGCCATCCCATTATATCTTAATTTTATAGCTTACAATATTTCTTATCGACCAGTAGATCAAAGCAGGAAAAACAAAGGCAAAAAAATGTTGCCATCTCGCGTCTTTGGTATCCCTGTACAGAATGAAACTACGAAGTAGCGGGTGGACTCGTATCATCAGTCAAGTCCAACAACTACAAATTGAATGAACCTGATTTCGCTCCACCTAAAACCATGTACAAAACCAGCAAAACAAGTCATAAACGGGAAACAAACGAACATTCTACCCAGATTTACCTGAAACCAGTTCAAAGACCTCTCCACCTTGGGCTTGGAACGGGCACCGTCGGCGAGAGGGGCAGCTGAGGAAATCCTAGTTGACCCGAGGAAGGCGAAAACAGAAGACTCGGGGAAAGCGAAGGGTATGGCGACCTCGGCGAATTCAAGCATCCGAACGGGGTTGGCGACGACGGCATCTGAAACTGCGCTTGCGCTTGCGCATTTGCTGAGGATTGTGAAGGAATCGGCCCCTGCTGAATCGGCGTGACCTGCGATTGAGGCTCCGGCTGAGGCCGGTGCGGAGCCATATTGTTCCAGCGAGGCGAGACTAAAGGAGCCAAGGGCGGAAAACCCGAGAACTGCTTGGGATTCCAATCCACGTTGGACGTGGAATTCTGGAGATGGCGCATATACGCGGACACAGGAGATTCTGCGTGGACGGACGGAAAAGGAGGAAGAGGAGATAACGGCGGAAGCGGTCTCACAAAGTCAGAGAAATTAGTCACAGAGCCAGTGTTTAGGGGATTGCTAGTGGACACCGAAGCGGCGTTAACAGGAAGCTGTTGAGGCCGGGGAACAGCGCCGCCTAGCAACGGAGGCGGGCGATTGCTGATCTGAGCGAGGGGAGGAGGGCGTATCCGCTGAAGGCGAGAGCTAGGGGGCTTGGGTTGTTGAATAGAAGGGGAAGCGGAGACGCGGTCGTGAGCAGGTGAACCGGTGAGCTTCTGGACTATATCTCTGAAGTCGCTCTTGTTGATGTTGTAGACAGGAGGCTGATGCTGCAAATTCTGGTGCTGCGCCTGAGCTTGAGCCTGAGGCGGTGGTTGGGGCTGACAGTGATCGAGCTTGTAGGGCTCAGTGAGAGAGGAATCAAAGGAAGGTTTTCGAAGAGAGGGCTTGGAGATCTTGTGAGAGAGCTTGTTGAGGTGCCTGAGATTATTATTGGAAGTGATGGTGGTGCCATTGCTACTACTGGCCGTAACTGTGGTAGTAGAGGAGTCCGCAGAGGAGGGGCAGCTTTTATCCATTACACTAAACAAAAATACTCTTTTCTCTCTCTCTACTCTCTCGATCTACAATCTCTAATTTCTCCCCGGCTATAGCAGAGCTATGTTGGTGGGCTCCTGTGGTCAGTGGTGGGCTTCGCTTCGCTCTTCTCATCGCATCGAGCGAGTAGGGACAGAGATGACTATATTTAAAAGAGATGTGCTGTCAAGTTCCAAGACTCTAATAACATGTTTTTCCTGCAAGGTGTTCCCGAGGTCGATCTAACAAGGATGGTGGGGGAAAAGGGAATTTGTCCGTCTCTAATAATATGAAAATTTTTTTTGATTCACTTATCACCCTAAAATATTTTTTAATATCACCCAATATCTAGTTTCAGCAGGGTAATCAGACCATCGGTCAGTCCGGACTCCAACAGCCAAACCGGCTAGTAAACCGGTCCTGTCCGGTTTGATTTTTTAATTTTTTTAAAAAAATTAATTTTTTAATTGTTTCTTTAGAATTTCATATTAATGATCTTAAAATCTTTAATTTCTTACCGATTTAGCCCCAAGTTGTAATATTAAAAAAAAAAACATGTGGGGCCCGATGTGGAAAAAATGGCAGGGAAGGTATTATTAATACCTTTCCCCTCACCGTTTTCATTACTTCACGAGAAGCGATTAGCGGAGAGCAAACGCAGTTCAACAAGTAAGGTTCTAAATTTATCAGATAATTTTGGTACTTAAAATCATTTTTTCTTAACAAACTTCCTTCATAAAAGTTGTTCTACGTATTTTGATCTTCCTATTGGTAGTAATATTATATTGATTAACGAGAATTTTGGGGTTAGGATTTTGGGAGAATTTTGAGTTTTTACAAAAGATAGTTATAGATATATAGAGAATAAATAATAGTTGATTTTAATCGGTTTAGATTTACCATTTGATTGTTTTATGATTTTATAATTAATTTATTCTTAAATAAATAATAAATTATGCTTTAGAAACGTTTTTGACCGATTAAATTTGGATTAAACAATTTATTTGAGTTATTGGAAGTATTATTGAAATTTTAATTGGTTTAGTTTTGCAGATTTTGAGTTATGTGAAATTATAAATTATGATTTGATATTATAGTTAGAGAATTATGGTTATTAAATATTTTATTGTGAAATAGAGTTAAGAAATTTTGATTTAAAAAGAAATTTGATGAATAGATAAATTGTTGTTATTTTTAAGAAAATTGAGCCAATTATGGGGATTATTATTTTCTATTTTGTAATAGTTAACAATTATTATAAATTATATTAACATGTAAATATATATATTTATTGTAGAGTGAATTTGAATTTGGCTTGTTGGAGTTAAATTCTCAAGTTTAGGTGTCAAGAACTTGAGGTAACCACTTTCCAATTTATCATGTATGCTTGTTGTAATGATTATATGTGTATGTTGGTATTTTTAACTGCTATAAATATATTATAGTAATTTATATATAAAAAATGTACAATGACAGTATTAATGTTTTTAGTAAATTTTTTAGTTAAGTGGGCCTGAATGATTGATGAGGTATAGCATTAAATATGAAATATATGAATAAATTATTTATATTGAAGATTGTGATGTTGAGATGTTGGATGTGGTGTTGTAATTGAGGAGATGTTTGATTCTTTTATACCATGTGGTATAGCCACCACCGTGTGCACAGTGGATGGCTTTGGCATTCAAGACCCTTGGTATCACCCTTTCCTTTGGCCGGGTTAAGGGTCAGCTCAAGGGTAGGTGACACCTTTCCATTTTCGACGGAAAGGAAATCCATGATCTGATATGAGTTATGTAGCCTTTGACCGGGTTACACCTCATTATTGGAGAGCTTGGTGCAGTCTTGTCAAAGAAACTAATCCTATTATATATTATAGCTCATGGGTTTTGTCAGCGGTTAAGGAGGTTATAAGGATGGTTGAGGAAGTTTTATACATATTGAATGGTTTTCTTGAAATAATAATATTTTGGGAAGATTGAACTTTATGTTATATGAATATATTTGCCTGCTTAATTATATTATAATCATTCCCTGCATATTTGTTAAAGTGGAATTGTGATTACTGAGTCCGTGTGACTCACCCTATCGATATTTTAAATTTTCCAGGCAAGAGTTCAGGTGGTGTTACCAAGGGAAAGGCAAACGGGACTTGATTTGATATCAATCGTATGTTTCGTTTAGCTACATGAGCATAATGTATATTGCCAAACTTAAGGGTCTTTTTGGTTTTACGTTGCATATGTTGAATACTACGCTACATAGTGGGGTTTGTACTATGGACGGAATCCCATAATATGTTGTATTATGTAATATTTAATATTTTACTTGATTTGGAAATTAATTATATGGTAATTAAGAGGGGTTGTTACACAAGTTAGCTCCAATATGATCCATTGACCCTTGATCCATTATCTCGGCCGATTCAGTGACCGGTCCGGGTTTGATTGCCTTGAGTTTCAAAGTTACCCAAACACTAACTCAGTATAATAAACTAATTCTTAGTATATCTAACACCCTAAAATATGTTACCAAAAATTAGTTTGAAACATAGAGTGTTACCGAAAAAATATTTTGAGTGCTAGATGAAATAGTTTTGGATATTGAGTCAATGTTAATGAGAAAATATTTTAGAATGTTGAATGCTAGATATTGTGTGGTATTAAAAAATATTTTAGGGCGGTAAGTGGACTAAAATATTTTGTAGGTTACTGAGTGCTGTTTAAAAAATATTTTAGGATACTGAGTGGCACTACAAAAAAATCCTTCAAGACGTTGAATACTGTATTTAAAAAAAAAAAGATTTCTTCTTCAGGTTTTTGCTCCAGAATGGCACAATTTCATGATAAAAGAGGGCAATGGACGCTAAGGGTAAAGGAGAGAAGTCAAGTTCATTTTTTTCATATGAAAACACTTAATCTCAGAGCTTTCTAATGGTCATGTCATTTAAAAAACATTTTGAAATTCACATATGATAATTATCTATCATTTTTCCTTTCTTTCTTTTTTTTTTAATGTTTTTGGGGTATAAGGGCCCACTTGGTACAAGGAACATTTGAGGAGCGAAAGGAAAAGAAGGGAAGTGAATGGAGAGGAAGAGAAGATTGGGAGAGAACTTAAAAAATTGAACTATTTGGTAGACATGGGAATGAACCTAGGTTGGGGGAAGATGAGATGTTTGGTTGGAAGAAAAGGGAATGGTTTAAGTGGAAAGATTGTGTGAAAAACCTAAAACATCCCTGACTTCAACAGAAGTTCAAGTTCGAACTTAACAACCTAGTTCGAACTCAACTTCATCGGTACTGTTCATCGTCTTCCTCATCTGGTTTCAATGAAAATGAAACCATTCCACAAATTGACTGAACTGATCACACCCTTCTTCACTTAGCACCAACATCTGTCTTTACCACCTTTACTCTCTCTCCACCGTCTTCTCTCCCCCTCTCTAGCATAATACCTCTTTTTCCTCCCACTATTGTCACCTTCCCTTTTAGTCTCACCAAACTCACCCACTGTCATCACCATCTTCCTCTCACACCACCGAAGAGAAAATGGATACCCCAACCAAAGAGAAACAAAGTGAGAAAGAAAGAAAGCGAGAGAGAAAGAAAGAGGAGCAACAACGATTGTACTTTTAGGGGGCATTTTTGTCAAAGCAAGTTGCCTTCCTAGAAAGTTTTTATTCTCCCACCATTTTTGGAGGGATATGAGAACCCCATGTTTAAGGGAAGATGAAAGAAGGTGGGAACTATATCTGGTGTTATTGTTGGGCCCCAAACGCATTTTCACCTTGGAAACTTTAGAATTTTTCCTCTCCCTCCCTTGCTTTCTGCATACCAGACGAGTCCTAAGAGACAGCAAAGGATAGGAGGTACAAAAGAAGGGACGCCACAATAGATGTATCCACGTCGCTTGTTGGCTTTTATTAAAGCTCCATGTCCATGATAAATGGAGCTTATGGGGTTTTACTAGAATAATTAAATAGAGGTTGGTCAGGTGTGCCGCAGTGAGGAAGGGAGAGGAGTGTCTCCATTAATTTTTCTCTCCATTTACTTTTCATTGAGGGTATCTATCGTTAGATTAACTTTTAATTGTTGAGATTTACTATAATCGATTTTTATTATAATAATATTATTTTCATATTATTAAATCTCAACTATTGAAAATTAATATAATAATAAATATCTTCAATAAAAAATAAATGAAAAGAAAAACCAATAGAGACATCTCCTCTTAATGAGAAAGGAAGCAGATCCCCTCATCATCTCTCATGAGCCCATCTGAACCGTTGATTTGGAAGAGGAGCCATTTGGACCATTGATTAAGAAGGGGGAAGAAAAGTGAAAGGAGTGATAACTTGATGACGTGGCTCATCTTTTATCTTTTAAATTGATTGAACGGACATAATTTAGAGATTATGAGGGATAATGAGAAAATGGACAATAAGAGAAATCGAACCCAATAAGAAAGGGCCGGTGGGGTTTGCTTATTTTAGAATGAGGAAAAACAAACATGGAAAAGGAAACTTCGTAGGGGCCGAGGCCTATTCACGAGTCTGGGTCAAAAACTCCGCGATGACTGGTCAAACCTCACGCACGACATGTCTTGGCTGTTATTGACTTGGCCAGCGAATCTTCAATCATGTGGGTCCAAACCCCAAAATGACCCACAATGTAGAAAGCCATGAAAGAAAAAAGGAGAGAGGGAGGGAGGGAGGGAGCGGCTCCCTCGTAGAACAGAACATGCGAGGATATACAGAAAAAAATGGTAACCACCAGGGGTCGAATCCTATTGAAAGAAGTACCTATCCTATATTTGATGTCCCACGATGCTAATTGCTTCCAATAGAAAGGAACTTGTACCTAACAAAAATTCATCAAAAATGCTAACACTCTGATTTTCACTTGTTTGTATTGATATTTTCTGATTCGTTCATTCTTCTGCTTCTTTAGTGAACTTCTCACTTTTTCTAGTTTTGATGCAAACAAATTTGTTAACTTTAAAACTACAAATGAACAAACAATTTAATGTGTGTGTGTATCATGATAAAAATTGTCGTCACCTGAACTCAGTAACTTGCAACTTCAAACCTCCCTCTTGCTTACTTTAGCTAGCCATGATGTTTAAAAATGGCGCCTGAATGATACTGAAATACTACATTAGATCCTTAATATAAAGCTTAGTCATATTTGTTTCTAAATAAAACATTTCAATATACCTCCCAAATTTATAACTTTTTTCAAAAGTATCATATTATAATTACACACAGAGGTTTACATTATAAGATAGTCAGGATAAAATATGACCTTTTATGACAATTAACCCATATTTATTATAAAAAAAAAAACTAACGCACACTATTTTCATTAGTCTATTCAAATTTATTAATTAACTCTTATACCAAAGCCAAATGATAACAGTGCAGAAGAAAATCAAACCGTTGCCGTGTCGGGTTGGCCCCAGCACAGCCAGATAAACAGATAAGATTTCGTATTATTTAAGATGTGAAATATACTGAAACTTTTGAAAACTGAAAAAAGGAACACCATGAAATTTTCCGTCTTTTTTAAACATATCACATGAAGTGAAAGATTTATTTTATAGTTTCTAAACCCTAAAATAATGACTTTTCAGGGGTTTTGTTTTTAAATTAAACCTAGAATAAGACGATTCAACTAAATGTTTATTTAGGATAACTTTTAAAATATTTATAAGTGTTTATGCACATAAATAAAAACAACACACCCCTTACATATTTACCTCATATATTATAAATCACGATTAAAAAGCTGATTTTGAATCATCAAATTAAATCACTATTCTGAATCAGCATTAAGTGTATGTTTGGATTATTTTTTACTGTTTACGAGATAAACGTGTGAAAAAAATTTTATCTCAATTTATATAAATCTAGGTTTGGGTAATCTCCATGCACACTCAGAAACGAGGGGATTTTGAAGATCCTGCGATACTGTTTCAGTCAACAAATCCTGTGAAGGCTAACACGTAGACGACTCCCATTATCCACTGATGTCACTGCTGACGCAATCGAAGCGATTTGCCAGATTCGAAAAAAAAAGGAAGACATGAAACTAGAAGCAATTATTGCTTACATGCATGTGGGCCTTTTTTTTTTTTAAATTCGTACTCAACCTTTTTCCCCCTCCGCTCCTAATGAATTTTGACAATCTAGCTAATTATAGACCAAACAATAAGGAAAAGGTTAGGTGATGCAAATTTGAGTTATAACCCCTTTTTTGCGGATTTAAAACCAGGTAGATGCCACATAGCAGGGAATAATAATGGTGTATTTTGCAGGGTTAAGAGGAGGTTGTTTATGGAAGCTCATAATCTATGATAACTTGCGAATGTAACCAAAAAAAAAAGAAAAAGAAAGCATTATTTTAAGATGGATGACGTGTGAGATGGGGAAGCGTGTCAGAACTCAGAAGAGTGTGGTGGGAGTGATTAAGGTTAGGTACAAGGCTCTTGTTTGGATCGTCCATTGACAAGGTGCTGAAACCTGGGGACAGTGATGGGAGGCCAACCAGTCGCATTCTCATCATCGATCTTCATATGCAACACAACCTACTTGTTTGTTATTCACGTCTGCATAGGCTCTGTTGGCGGCCCATCCACTCGCCAAAATCTTAACAAAGAAAGGGCTTAGTCACAAAGCTTGTTCTGTCGTCGTGCGTGCTGATTATATCAAAAACATGTTCCCACCTAAATGACCTCATCTAATCTTATGCGTGGCTCGCTGTTGTAATTTTTTTGGGATGAGTATTGCAATTGCAGTTTTCTAGAATTTGCGTATTCCTTTTACTTTCTTCCCTGCACCTGTGGTAAAACTCATTTGTGCTTCTCTTGTTTCTCACTGTCGCGACGTATGATGCCCAGTGCTTTTGTCAGATTTCAGGCGTTGCTAACTTGTGCAGCTAGTCTGTCATCGTCCCCGTCTCACCCGCTCATCATTTCATGCATATATACTCCAAGAATTTTAAACAATAACAGAGCTTTTAATTCAACGTGTTCACATAAAATTCTAGGATTAGATAAGATTCGGATTATCATTCAGTGCTTTCAATTTTTCTCCCTTTATATATATATATATATATAGCACGGTTCCGTGCCTGAACCTACCACTTAGGTCGTCAATATGCAGGGAAATGTGCACAGACACGCACGAACCCGGCTCATGAATAATTAAAAAAGCAAGGACACTAAGACACGCATTTAAGTTTTATTCATTCATGAAACATTAAATAATAGGTCTCTACTCTTTTTGTTTTTTTGGGCTAAGCAATGGTATCCTTATATTGTCGATAATTTTATTTGAGACACTGTGAGTATTAAAATGTGTGAAAATTCAAAATTTGATTTATCATGTGGTAAGTGGTAAGTGGGAAGAGAGTAGTTTCTTTGCTAGGCGGCTAGTTCTACTTTTTCAAGGGGGGTAGTGTAGGAAACAATTTTCTCGACTCCCACTTTATTTTATTTTATTGGTTAATGTGTTTGGGTTGGAAGATTTGCCCCCTTTTATTGCTGGGATGCAAGTGTTCCCCTAACTGGGAGCGGGAGGATGTAGCCCAAAACACGTAAAAGAAAAAGCCCAAAAGGCGGTGTTCAGGGTCCACCCCAATAACAGCTTGCTCAGACTGACTCCCCGAAGAACAAAGATGTCGGATTCTTTCAGAATGGTCCAACGCCTCCGAGCAAACACGTGTCTCCCGCACATTCTAGTTGCCTTTCGCCCATTCCCACTCTTTGCCTTTGCAGCCACTATTCCAGTATTCCACACTCTTAACCTACACCCCCATCCACACCCACCAGCCCATTGCTATTCCCCGAGCTCACTACATCCATGGCCGAAGCTGCAACCGACAATTCTCCTACTCTAGCCGAGGTATTCCTTCTGCCTTCTGTCTTCTTAACTGTATGCAATGTAGAATTCATTTTTCAAAAACGTGGCTGGATCATTGCGTTCCGTTCACGAAGCTCGATTTTGAAGTACCATATTAGATAAAGAATCGCCCCTGGTGAATTGATTTTGATGTCTGCCACTTCATCGATTCGCAGCAAAATATCGTTTCTCGTGTGAGAACAGGAAAATGGAGCCTTTATCTGATTAACAAACTGAAGGCCTTGACCTGGGAATTGATTAGTTAGCACTCAAGCATATTATTATAGAGTGAAATACTTGCTAATGTATTTCATGGAAATTTTCATTAATTGAGCTGATTATATGCAGTGATGCTCAAGCCTTCCAGAGACAGCCTTCTTTCTTTCTCCCCCCTTGGTGGCATTTTGTAATCCCCTTTAGCTGCAATCTCTGAAACATTTCCAGCCAACCAATAGTAATAATATCCGAGGTGCCTACCAGGAATTCTATGCCAAACCTATATTGGCCAATGGCCACAACGAAGTTGTGCTAGAAATGCATGCTGGGTCTGATCTGATTGTTTCTCATCCTATACTGTACTCCAATCTGTCTTCTGCCCACTGTTCATTCAGTAATTAGATTGTGTTGGATACTCGAAAGACAGTGCCTTGTTGCTGAGTTTGAATTTTGTGCTTAGGCTTCCTGCTCCAGTAGAAGAGTTTATTGCTAACTCAGTCATTGTTGAGGACCAGATATACATCATTCATTTACCTTTTGTAGCAGTGTCCTATGCCGAGGACACTGATAAGAAACATGGAATTACGTGTTATAGATTGCAACACTAAAATTGGTCCAGAAGTATTAGTGAGTACATAAACGTGTTTTGTTTGATAGTTTTTCCGGGTCAGTAGCTTTTACCTCTCTCTTAAGGTGGGATATTCGTGTTCTCAGCTCAACATATTACCTGAAAGATGTTTTTCTGTTGCTTTGACTTTCAGCAATATTTTGTGAACGATAAAGAGGATAAAAAAGATGTAGGCAATAAACCTGTGGAAGTTAAAGAAGTCGAAATTCCTAAGGAGGCTTCTTCTGAGGAATCTGTCGCTGAGAAAACTGTGAAAATATCCCCTGCACCTGCTGAAGAAAGTAGTGAAGTCGCCCCAGTGACTGAAGAAAGTGCTGAGCCCACTTCCACTGTTTCTGAAGAGAGCAATGATGTAACTACAGAGCCAAGTAGTGGAAATACTGGAGAAGAAAACTCTGGTGCTCAAGAAGCAGCAGAAGAGACTCCAGAAATTAAGGTTCCTGCCCCTTCCCCTTTTTTTTCACTTAATCTAATATAACTGCACCTTTTGTTGATTTCAAGATGAGTATAATTATTCTTTCTTGTATGTTAACTTTTGTTCTATTATCCAGCTTGTAACTGCTCCAGCTGATTTCCGATTTCCCACTACAAATCAAACAAGGCATTGCTTTACCCGATATGTTGAATATCACCGGTGAGCCAAAGTTTCTTTCTTCCTTTTGATTCTTTCATGCTTGTTGCTGACATAATATGAAGAAACACACCATTTCTGCTATATTTATCTTTGGATTCTTGTGTAGATGCATAGCTGCAAAAGGAGAGGGTGCCCCAGAATGTGAGAAGTTTGCAAAATATTATCGTTCTCTTTGCCCTGGTGAATGGGTATGTATATTCAGTGTCTATTTTAAGTTTATTACTATCTGTGAGCTTTCTGGAGCAACTGTATCAAAACATAACACTGGCTTTTTCAGTATGTTGAGAAATGCCTGGTTTTGTTCCTTCTGTAATTACTAATTCACATTATTGCTGACTCTAAGTCAAATCAGAAAATTGTTGAAAACGACAAAAATAACAACTGTATTCATGAACTTAATTAGGCTGCATGGGTAAGGTTCCTATGCGTGATATAATGGGGATTCTCATCGATATAGTTGGTTTCTGACTTTCTGGTAGCTGAGCTTTTGCCACTAGTTTTATTCTATCATCATGCCCTTAGGCCTTCAATTTTTGTGACTCAACTGTGTGTATATGGTGCATTCTTTGAAATTAAAAGTTTTATTTTTTTACTAAGTTAAGCTTCAATCACCTGGCCAAACTATTACGTAACATATTATTTCATCTTCTTGAAATTACCAGATTGACAGATGGAATGAACAAAGGGAAAATGGAACGTTTCCAGGTCCTCTGTAACCGTTGTTTGTCTGAAATGGCTGGCGCAATTAGCTTGTCGTTGTTGCATTTAAATTTCTGTTCTGCGGAGAGATAAACTCTCGTGGCTTCGCAGAAGGTTCAATTTAACGCACAATGTTAATAAGAAATTTGGGTTACCTATTTGAAGTGGCCTGAGTTGGATGCGGAGCTTCAAGTATATATAGAGTTGTTTTCTGTCATGGGAAGAAGAAGCCTGTCTTCTATGTACGTCCTACTTTCAAATGGCTAACCGGCGGGCTAATAGGGATTTGGAGAGATTGACATCTGGTGATACCGTTGTGGCCACACTAATAATTTAATTATGTTTTTATCTCTATTTCAGTGTTAATTTCAGGTTTTTTTTTTATTTAAAAAAAAGGATAGCAATTGCGCTTCGAGGGCAGAATTGAATAACTCCTAAATAATGTAAATATTTATGGATTTTATATTTATAATAATTCATAAGATGCATTTCTAATAATTCAAATTAAATAAAAATAGGAAATTAAATTAAATATAATAAAAGAGTAAAAACTAAGCTAAAATCGAAATAATGTAAATGATCAATACATATTTAAGTATGTTATACTCCCTCCGGTCCTAAATATAGGACATAGTTTGTAGTGCAATGCATTACAAACTATGTCCTATATTTAGGACCGGAGGTAGTACTATTTAAAAACCATGCATGAATGATGTACTTGGTAATCTTCTGGCAAAAAAAAAAAACACAACTTGTAATCCACTTCAAAAACACCTCGTATTACCAAAAAGCAGAAAGAGCAAGTCAGCTGTTGGCAGCAAAAACAAAGAAAGTTCAAATTAGCTAGACATACAAGTGTATGTTCGAGAAATAAATCCATAGTTTAGGAAGTTTTTTTTAACAAATCAAAATAAAAATTTTCTCATATATTTATTTTATAAATCTTAAAAGCTATTCTTCAAAATTAATCTAAATATACACTAAATTTGTAATTGTGCGGCATAATTATTGTAGTAATTTTTCGCCTGCGATATAAACGCCATGGTTAATCAAACAGTCAAAATGCAAGGATCCACAAGAAATAAGAATCCCTTTAAGAAGAGAACCATTCTTTTAATAATATATTAAAATTATTATTATAAAAATATGTTAAATTTAAACACAGTTGATATCTCAATCCAATAGTACATTAAAAAAAAAAAGGATGGTCATTCGCGTGAGCCGGGTCCCAAGAAATGAGGATAAAACCGGCCGAAAAGTTGAGGGCTTGTTCGCTTAAAGGCTTTCCTCTTCCCGTCCTCTGCTGCTGGTTTGCTGTGACTGAAGCGACATGGCTTTCCACTACTGCCTGAGCAGCTCCCCCTTTCGAAGTCTTCAACTTCCCACGGTTGCCCCTTCATCCTCCTCACGCCTTGTTTTCCGAACAGCCGATAGAATTCCAGTTAATCCCCATAGCTACTTGCTCAAACTACGCTCGCAACATCTCACCATAGCTCGTTCAACCTCTGCTGCTGTCCAAACATCTCCTGCCACATCGTCATCAACAACTAACAACACCCCTGATGACAAGGGTGATTCCTTCTTCTTCCTCCTCTTGTTTTTTTTTCCAATTTCGTTCTTGGCTGGGAAAATCAAATGAAATTTTGTTGTTGATGCGCGGGTAATGTAGGTGGGAAAGCTCCGTGGAAAGCAGCTATAGACTTCAAGTGGATAAGGGATAATAAGGAAGCAGTAGCCGCCAACATAAAGAATCGAAACTCTAATGCTAATTTAGAGCTCGTGCTTGAGCTATACGAGAAAACTTTTAATCTTCAGAAGGTTAGGTTTCTCTACAATTTTCATGCTCTGATATTTGTATTCATTTTATTCATAATTATAATTTGGACCTCGTCTTGATATTCAAATTACAATATACTTATTACACTACAAATTATGTCTTAGGACCGGAGGGAGTAATGTTTATCCATATCTTAGTGATTTTGCTTCATCCTAAGCGATCTCCATTTTGAAGCTTTTTTTAGCTCAGTTGCATAGCACAAACTATCAATCAGGAAATGGAGAAAGGATAAGCTCCTTCTCTTCTCAATGCTTTAGCTAATTTGTCCCTCACAGATAGCAGGAAGTTGAGAGGGTTCGTGGGGAAAGGAATGCGGTGGCAAACAAGATGAAAGGAAAAATGGAACAATCAGAGCGTCACAGACTCATTGAGGAAGGTGCTGTTAGAGAGTTTATCATCCATCAGGCTTTTTTCTGGTGTTCAAGTAAATTACCTAAACATGTTGTATTGTGCGTGCAGGAAAAAGTCTGAAGGATCAGCTGGCTGCCTTGGAAGAAGAGCTTGTCAAGCTTACCGATGAGCTCCAACAGGAAGCTCAATGTATTCCGAATATGACTCATCCAAATGTCCCAATAGGAGGAGAAGATAGTTCAAGAATAAGAAAGATGGTATGTCAATTATTATAATCCCTTACCTTTTCTTGTCCTCTCGAGAGGAAGGTTGGGTATTGACTTTCTTCATGCTCGAATTAATTTTCCTCAAATATTAATTTAGTGTGCTCATTTTTAGGTTGGTAGTCCTCGCAAATTTAGCTTTGTTCCCAAGGATCATCTGCAACTTGGAAAGGAACTTGATCTTTTTGATTTTGATGCTGCCGCTGAGGTATACCCATGTTTAATATAAGGTATTAAAGCATTATATCTTTGAAGTTCGTGTATTGATTACGTCATTTTATGTTGTTGGCTAGTAGTTTGTGGCAACCGGGTAGGATGAATTCCGTGAATTTTGAGCAAAAATAATTGGTGAGATTTTGTACTTAAAACCATTATTTTTCTAGAAAGTGCAGGCATACCCAGGTGGCAACCTGTTTTCTTAATAGAGATAGCCAGGATTTGTAGTAGTAGTGAGGCTTCCTTTTTTTTAATGAACATTATATTTATCTAAAGCATTTTAATAATTTTGAAGAGTTTGAACTTCTAAATGAAATGCAATGACATAATTATCTTCAGTTCTGTCTCACATGCATCTGATGTACTGCTTGCTCTACCAGGTCAGTGGTTCAAAGTTCTATTACCTGAAGAATGAAGCGGTTTTGTTGGAGATGGGTCTTTTAAATTGGACACTCTCAGAAGTAATGAAGAGAGGTTTTACCCCGTTAACAACTCCTGAAATCGTTCGCTCCTCTGTTGTTGAAAAATGTGGATTTCAACCACGTGGAACAAATACCCAGGTTTGTGATTATATTTTCCAGACATCACTTGTTTCCTGTCAAGTTCTGTCAAAATAATCTTTGCTTCACAAGGCTGAGAGGAAGTGCATAAAACTAATGAAAAACTTGTTTTTTCATCCATTTTAAATCTTGGATCATGAACTAGGTATTATACTTAGTGCTAGCAGAATAACTGTCTGTTAGTCCTTTCATCTTCATCTTGTTTAATCATATACTGGGCATTAGACCTACATTGTTTGGTCTTCAGATGAAAATCACAGTGAAGTTCCCTCCTCTAGTATGATGCAAATTGATACTGTCAAGCTTTTCCTTGCAACTACTTCTGCTTTCATTGTCCTTATTTGGTGTACAAGGAATGCATAGCGTGTATTGATTCTATATACCAACTATTAAACAGGTATATTCCATTGATGATAGTGATCAATGCCTCATAGGCACTGCAGAAATTCCTGTTGCGGGCCTTCACATGGATTCCTTACTTGCTGAGTCATTTTTACCATTGAAATACGTTGCATTTTCTCATTGTTTCCGAACTGAGGCTGGTGCTGCTGGTACTGCGACAAGGTAAATATCTTCTGAGACTCTAAAGCAGTTGAATTTTAAATCCCAAATTATTAATATATGTGAAGCCTTAATCTCCAATGACAAACCTTACATCACATATTCTAACTGTGATTTATCATGAGTTAATACAATAATCATGCTGCATTAGTCATTCTGAATTTATTGGACCATCTGCAGCAGCTATATATTTAACTTCTTGTCCTAGATGGTGATAATAATAATTAGAGGAATCTTTAGTACCTTCCTCATCTATATAATTGTTTCAGGAATGTCAGATATGCCAATACAAATTGATCCTATCATGAATCTTCGAATCATATTTTTTTGGTGATGTCTATATTGCACAGGGGTCTTTACCGAGTTCACCAGTTCAGCAAGGTTGAGATGTTTATATTTTGCCGACCTGAGGAGAGTGAACACTACCATGAGGAGCTTATTACAATGGAGGAAGATCTCTTCTCATCCCTGGGTTTACATTATAAGTGAGTTACTTCATCCCTTTCTTAATCTTCAGCATAATTTGTTTCTTTCTTTCTGTTGAGATTGTGAATTTTTTTGGCAGAACATTGGATATGGCCTCTGAAGATTTAGGTGCCCCTGCTCATCGAAAATTTGATGTGGAAGCATGGATGCCCGGCTTAGAACGGTTTGGCGAGGTATTTGTTTTGACTCGTCAACTTTTATGGATGCATCCATAAGTTTTTCGTTGCTTCTTCCATCCATGATTTTGATTTGTAATTTATCTAGAGAAAGCAGGTATAGCAGCTTATTGTGCTTACACACAGATGCTGCAACTTGCTGTTTTTTCACGAATGTCATACAGCTCTGTTAATTATCTGCTATCCTTGCTCTATTTCCTCACGTGATTTAGTATTGTGATCAGATATCAAGTGCATCAAACTGCACAGATTATCAGAGTCGTCGATTAGGAATTCGGTATCGCCCCTCAGGTCCACCAACCACAAGCGCAAACACAAAAAAAGCTAAAGGCAACCTTGCGCCCCCACAATTTGTTCACACATTAAATGCAACCGCTTGTGCTGTACCTCGGATGATTATTTGTTTGCTCGAGAATTACCAGCAAGAAGATGGATCTGTTGTCATCCCTGAGCCCTTGAGGCCCTTCGTGGGTGGCCTTAATATCATATCCCCAAAATCTGGATAAAACATATTATTCTATGTAGTTGCGGCATTAAATGAAGAGATATCTGAGTCTATGCATAGCTGTAAGATGAAAGTGTGATCATCAATTCATCAGAGAGGTTGTCTATTATTACACGGAACTGTTCAATATTGCTTAGCAATTTTGCAGCTGATCTAGGAAGTTCACCTGCTAGACGGATACGCTATTATATCAGCACATCTTTCGGCTGCGCACCCTTTTGACGTCTATCCACTTAGGGCTTGTTTGGATTAGTGTTAAAAAAGTACACTTACATAAGTCGTTACAAAACTTTTCTCACACACTTACCTCGTATATTATAAATCATGTTCAAAAAATAACTTTTACTGTTAAATTAGGTACTTAATAATTAAATCTTGTATAGTGCTGAGAATATCCTATGGTTTGATCCATGTCAGCATTCCATAATGTATAAGTCATACCTCTTGGATAGAAGTCGCATATCAGTTTTCATTCCCTTGTTTCTTGTTTTGTGTTCCTCACGATGTACTTAAATTTTAAGTGAACCCGTCTTCAAGTTTTCTCGTATTCTTTCTCCACCGGCCTCTAATAGCATGTTGAAAACCTTCCAGCCGCAGATCAGAATTTAATTGACATTATCAGAGTGACAGGGAAGTTATTGGGAGAGACGGTGTGGTGCATATCAAATTCCATTGCGGTACAATCTTTTTTTATTTTGTCAATTCTGCCAACTGTGAGCTTAACCCCCACCTAATAATAGAACCAGATCTATTCTCTCATTTTATTCTCAGTATTTAGTGGTGAGGGATCTGAGTCATGAGTCATGACCATGCTATCTCTTTTATGAATATGTTTGGAATAGCTTATTTTTAGGCAATAAGTGCTTATAAATCGTGATTCACAGTATACGAGGTAAGTATGTGTTTTATCTCGGTTTGCGTAATAAAGACTTATTTTTTAAGAAATCGTGATCCCAAACATACTAAGAGCTGGAACGTACCATGCCTCCACATTTATGATTTAGCTGCACCCATATTCACATCTTATCAAAATATTAATAAATTACCACAATGCACTTGCATATTACCTGTACCCTCGTTCATTTTAAATGGACGCTTGTCCAGTTACATATATATTCTTCAGTTTCGGTCCTTCGTATCCATATTTTATCAAAATCATATTATGTACTCGTATATATTTTATCAAAATTTAACGAACAAGGGAGTGCTATATCATAATGTGATAACGGGAATTGAGAAATCCCTCAGACTAATTAAGTCAACCACGAGTGCTTCCTTTTAAAACCATTTTTTGTGGTAGTATTTGGGCCCTTGATCGTAATTCCTATTTTCAACAGATCTTGGCAAACCCAGGAGGAAAACTTCTCCAAACCAGGCCATCTTCGATTGAGAATACGCATATATGTTTACAAACAGAGTGAGACAACCAGGGACAGATTATTACTGGAAGGAAGGGTAGAAAGCAGTTTCATTACTTTTTTTCTAAAGATGTCATACAAAAGGTGGCTAAAAGCCCATAACTATCTGGCGATTGAAGAGATTAATAGCC
Organism: Inga leiocalycina; assembly: GCA_963242795.1. Taxonomy (NCBI): domain Eukaryota; kingdom Viridiplantae; phylum Streptophyta; class Magnoliopsida; order Fabales; family Fabaceae; genus Inga; species Inga leiocalycina. Next base: position 4,028,449 of record OY725326.1, read on the forward strand.
ATCAAACCTCTCAGCTAGGTTCAGACTCTACTGAAAGTGACGACCAAGCGTTATGCTTGGCGTAATTTTTAAAAAGAAAAGCACACTCACGGTGACACAGACGCACATCTAGGCGTGTTTGGTGTATGTGTATTGATTAAGCAACGGCCAACAAATACCATATATTAAAAAAAAAAACCCTCTGGAAACCAGATGACGTGATGCGCAGAATGCAGTAGTTTGCCGACCAAATATGACAAAAATCAGCTGAAAAGTGCAACTAAACAAAATGATGATGTTCTCCACTTCTCCACTCAACTAAAATGATTCCTCTCCGTATTTTCTTTAGTACCACTCTCATGTGTCATTTATCCCTGGGTTTGTCTCATTCTTGGTATTGTTAAAACTTGAAGGATTATATAGATGTAAAGGTAAATCAAGAACCTCTGAAATAGTATTATGAAGAGTACATGAGCAGCAAACCAAGAGCTAATCCTGGAATCTAATTTAATCTAATCAAATCAAAAATAAATCAAAATAACTAAGATATAATCTTCACATAAAATATCCAAATCTAATCCTAAGATATGATAAATACAAAATCAAACCTAAGAATAAAATAATAATTAATCTAAATAATCTTTAAACATTATCCAAAGGGTATAAAGATTAAGTGATTATTCTTTATATACATATACACGCACACACGCTCCTAGCTTGTGCTGCGCGCGCTTTCCTCGTGTATATAAAATTATTGAACTGTTAAAAAGTATAATTCCTCTCAATATAGAGCTAAGCAAAGTAGGAATCCTTTATTTTTCTAGTTTGGTAAGGTAGCTAGGTTCGTTGATACAAATTTATATTCCATGATAATGCAGCTGTTGAAAACATCTTTTCTAGTTCCTTCCTTGATCACGTCAAGGAAGGAACTTCTTAAGAGTCGATAGCTTCTTTCAGTGTACATCGGCTATAGCATGTTAGCAATCCATATTATTTTGTCACCACCAGCCCTTTGAAAAGAAATTACAATGCACACATTGATATGCCAATATAGCTTGGAGATGTTATCAACAGTTGCACTTTTACGGTACCTGTAAAGCCACCTCTTGGTAAACGTCGATTAATATAGTTGTATTTTTTAAGTTTTTCGGCGCAGATTTTTCTTGCACGAAAGCGTGTGCCCTTTGGAACTACCGTGAAGGCGAGAAGATTAAATCTATGTGCCGTTTCTTTCCCGTATTTCCAATTAATTTTAAATTCTGCAGAGTTCCAGCTACGGGAGAGGGCATTTATTCTCAGCTTTAATTCGTGGTGCCAACTCACCAGTTTGAACTTTACAACGCATGCAACGGGAAATTGCAGGTGTTTGAGTTTGTACGGGCGTGCGTGGCCCCACGAGTATTCTACGAGCTGTCTTGTAGGGTTGAGTTTTTCCAATTTCATTTACGACTAACTCCTGCATGTGTAAAGACCAAAGACACGAAGTTGACCGAAAAAAAAAAAAGACTAAAGACCTAATAAAGAATAACATAGGAAAATTCAAGGTCGCAAACACCAATACCGGGGACGGAGCCCTGGAATTTAACTTGTAACCTCGAGAAAATTTCGTCAATGATGCAGTTTAGAAATTAATGACAACAGATATCGAAGCAGTCGAGTCGAATAACAATACGTATGCCTCTCTGCTGGTCACCTATTCTCATTCACAACCATGATCGACAGAACAAAACAACAACAGCAAAAAAAATGATAAAATCATCGTCAACTATAGATGACCTTGTTAAATCATAAATTAATTTAATTTTAGATTTTCTAGCTTTTGTTTTCTCTTTCACGATATAAAGAGAGTATGCATGAATTTATATACAGATGAATGCAATGCGATACAAGATCTCACTTTTCCTGCCTAGCTTTCTGTGGAAAAAGAATTGGAATGAATCGCTAATCAATAATAATAATGAACGCCCTAATTTGAAAAGATGTTGACAATATATTAGCCTGCCACCGACACATTTTGTCTCACAGACGGACAACGAACCAGCTGGTGAGTATGATCTTTATGCCCCGTTTTCTTATGTCTAGGACGAAGCAAGTTGAACAAAAACCCTCGACTTTTAGCATTTGTATCATCATCACCAACTGAACCTCTCCTTCTAGAAGAAGCAGCCACTGATCTGCTCTTGATGAGTCTATGCTTGGCATTGAACGAAAAAATGGAGATGGAGGAACCAGTAGTAGTCTTGGCCTCAGAAGGAGAAGCGCAAGAAGAAGCGCAAGACGAGGAATAATAGGAGGACAAAGAAGAAACAGAAGATGAAGTCGCAGAAGAAGGAGCGGCACGTGACGTGGATGAAGAAGATAACTGGGAAAGCCTCTCTCTCAGGCAGAGAGAACAAACGCCGGGCGATTGGTGGTGTTTGGGGTGTTTCTTGCAGCTAGCGTCGTGCTTGAAGCGCCCGACGACATTATTGTTCTTGTTCCTGGAGGATCTCGTGAGGTTTACCATATCTAAAGGCTTCATCATCATCGTCAGGAATGAGAGCGAGTTGGTTTGTATATAGAGAAAAGGAGGAAGGAGAGAGAGATGTTTCCATGATAGTTCATGGGAGCTTCGTGCGGAATTTCTCTCAGAATGACTATCTTTTTCTTTTTGACTGTTTTTGTTGGGGGAGTTGAAAAATCAAAAATGGACTTTGGAATTGTTAAATGGACGCCTGTGATTGAGTTGGGAGCGGGGCCACCGTGGGAGTCGGTGGTTAAGATTTGAGGACAAGGCCGAACCCGACCGATTCGTGCCTTCGTGGGGGGCGGCGTGGAAAACTACAATTTTTGCTTTTCACAACAGAGAGAGGGGCAGGCGTGGACCGAAATATAGTGATGCGACCTCCAACCAGACCGCGAAACGTGATCGTTTTGTGAAGGTTTTTTTATTACAAAAAAAGAGTGATTGGCTGGTTTCTTTGAGGACATCCAATGGTACGTTGCCAAATTGATAACTTGGGGGGTGCCAAGTGTAACTTTTTCTTGTCACCAAAAAGATTCGTCCTTATTATTTTCTATAGGCAGATAGCATGCCAAGTCACTGTTCATATCCCTTCAAACTCATTCTCTTTTCAGAAATTACCCCCCCCCCCCCAATTTGTGCATCCATATTTGGTCCAACTCCAATAAAGCACGACCAGATTTGGAGCACTTGTTAAACTATTTTATTTCCTCATCACAATACTTATTAATAAAATCAATTATTAAAAAGTACCAACTAATTATTAAATGAGAGTGTTTTAAACAAAATTTTGTATTTTTAACATATTTATTAATTAAATTAACTTTAACCGCATTTTTTATTTCTAAGAATTACTGATTTGTCTCTTATAAAAATAGCTGAAGAGAGTATGGATTAAGCAAAATAATTTTGACGAGTTGACATTCTTTGAAGTTGTTAAATGTAAAGGAAATTAAATAATAAGGGTGATTTTTTTTTTTTTGAATATAAACTGGAATTCATTGTCCAAATACAAGGCAACAAGAAACACGCCCCCAGTAGAGCACAAAATACATAAACATCAAACTTGATCAACCTCCGCCTTCGTATAAGAAGGTGGAGATTGATCAAGGATAACAAAACTCTCAATAATGCTATGAACTAATCCAGCAAGATGATTAGCCAGAATATTCTCCTCCCTAGGAATAAACATAAGACGGACTTGCCAGTCCTTTGACATCCAAAGTCTAGCATCTTGTATTACTTCCCTGAACGGGTGACCTCTCTCAGAGCCCCTCATGATTAAATTAATGGCCTCCAAACAATCTGTGAAAATGTTAATATTCTTTAAGTTCATATTCCAGCATATCTGAAGGGCCTGGATAATTGCAATGATTACAGCGACCACAAGAGGCACCTAAATAAGTCTGCTAATGTAACCGCTAATCCAACCACCATCTTCGTCTTTGATGGCTCCCGCGCATCCTGTTGTGCACGAATCCAGCACCGATGCAACTGTTTCCAATGAAGCAAAACCAGGTCTACCTCTTAAAACAAATCCTTCACCACCTATATCCTTTCTGTAGAAGCGGCAGTTATTTTTTAGATCCATATCCCAACTGGCTAGGAAAAAGCTCGAATGACCCGTCTGATCTCCAGTCTGCTAATCGTCTCCGAACAACTTCGAACATCGAGCAACTTAGATGTCCCAACACACATAATCAAACAAGATTGGCCAGTTGACCTTTCTGGTGAAGTTTCTACCAGCCTCATTCCTGAGATTCCATTGTATCCACTCCAATCCTTGTAAGGTAAAAAAATCATCCCACAATACTGGATTGACTAAAGATATCCATCTCTCCTTTGTATTGACACAATCCCTCAATAAGTGCATGATGTCCTCCTCCGCATTGCATCCAAAAGAACACTCCGCATTCTTCATCAAGCCTCTTTGAACCCTCAGCTTCGCCGTATGGACCCTTCCATGTGCTGTAAGCCACATAAAAGATTCTATCTTCTCTGGTACCTTGCATTTCCACAGCGTTCTCCAGCCTGACTGATTTTGGTTCCGGATCCCTACAAAACAAAAATGCTACGTGACCTAACAGAAAACAACCATCAGCAGCTTGTTTCCAAAAATAATTATCATCACCTCTCTCCACACAGGGTAGATGAGTGCTCACAATACACTCGATATCCGGCCACTGGAACCACCTGCTTAATTTCCTTATATCTCACTCACCCCACGGATTCACAAACTCTTGAACTTTCTCATTGATATCCATGAATGCTTCCATATGAGGAAATAATTCAATCAAGAGTCTATTTAATTCGGACCAGTTAAATACTAAAAAGAGGCTAATGCACCATTTCCAATTTTAACTCTAACCCCTTTCCGGAAATTCTCCTAAACAGAGCAAATCCCTTTCCACGTATAAGAAGCATTTCTCCTCGGTGTAGGTCTATTCATATGATCCCATTTATATTTACCCCGAAGCACTTTCGTCCATAAAGCATCCTTATTTATCAGAAGATTCCAGCACAACCTCATTATGAATGCTTCATTCTGTTTACACATATCCCTTATGCCTAGTCTGCCCTACTTCTTATCCCTCTTAACTTGATCCCATGAGATGAGGTGGAGTTTTCTCTAATCATCCTTCTCATCCCATAGGAAGCTCTTGCTCCTCTTTTCAATCTCCCTAAGAATTCCTTTCGGTAATAACATGGTTTGCATATGATAAGTCGAAATAGCTGAAAGAACTGATTTAATTAGAGTAATTCGCCCCACCATGCTAAGACACCCTTTCTTTCAACCTGATAATCTCTTATGGATTTTCTCAATGATGGGATAAAACAGAACCTTGGATACCCTTTTGTGAAATAAAAGAATACCCAGATATTTACTCAAATCTCCAGTTAATCACACTCCTATAGCTCTACTAAACCCATAAGCCCTGTTGAAGTGAACATTTTTAGAAAAATAAATTCTAGTTTTTGTTCTATTCACTTTTTAACCGGAGACATTACAGAAATCTTGTAAACAACTCAGCATCCTATCCACCTGTTCCTCCGACGCCTCGCCAAAAAGAACAAGGGTGAATTTTGGGTTAACCTTGAGCTTGCAAAACAATTTATAGAACATGATGTCAAAATAAAACGTTAGGAATATTGATGTGGGCGATTAAAAAGAAAAAAAGAAGATTTAGGAAGTGGCATTGGGGTGACAAAATATATGTCGTATCAAGAGGGGAAGAAAGGGGAAGTTGGTGAAGACGAAGTGAGAAAGCAACGTGGACAAGGAAGCCTTTGAGGACTGTGAATGTGTGTGAGCGTGACATTCAAAATAAGACGCGGTTTCTCCTCTTTGGGTTTCGCCTATGCTTCCTCCCTATCCAATGCCCACACACATCTCCGGTATCAAATTGGATTCTACCTCCTTTTTTCAAGCAATGACTTCCTCATTTAATTTATTCAACTTAAATATTTTTCTACACTTCATTTTTCTTAAAACCATATAATCAATATATTCCATACAAACAATAAAATATTATAAATGACATTATTTTACTTCCCATTTGCTCCTCATCAGCGTCAGCGTCACTATTAATTTGCTATCTTATACTCCACCTGATTTTTTTTTTTTTTTGAGATAAAATAAATTCCCAAACAAGTGCATCAAAATTGAAATTGAAGCTGCTTACTTATAGCTTAAACAAATGCCAAACTAAGATAAGAACAAGCTTTTGAATATTTGAATTTGTTTCATTCTATTACTTACTAGCACCTTTTTTCTATTAGCATTATTTATTATCATTCATCTCGCTAGTAAGCTACCAAATTAATGGCCTATTTGAATTAACACTTAATACTAGAAGCTATTTTTTCAGCATGATTTACAGTATATAAAGCAAGTATGTGAGAGAAGTTTTTTATTAACTTGCATGAACGTGTTTTTCAAACGCCAACTCAAATAGGCTCTATATCATTTGAGTACACACGCTACTTTCTTAATGGGGAACAGGGATGCCCACTCCGCAGTTGCGCCCTTTGGCCTCATTTCTGCTGTAAGGAAATGAAGCATTTCATGGATAGATTGGAATTGCAAATTTCAAATACTTATTGGCTAATAGATTGGAATTGCAAATTTCGAAACTGGTAATAACAGATAAAGATATAAAAAACGGTGCGTCTCCAAAAGTATGCGTATGCTATCATTCCATTAACCTGTCATGGCACCGCCAGAGTTTTTGGTTGTGGCACAAGATAATGATTCTTTTCACCCATTAAAACGCGTAATATCAAAGACTAAACTAACCTATCCATTACTCAGTCTTCAATTGTGCATGCTACATAATCCTCAGAGGCAGCATAAAGGGTACAAAATTTACGCTGCCAGTAATTACAAGGTGACTATAGAAACCTCTCAAAAGATTGAGCATTTTCGTCATTGGACAGAATTTGACATTCTCATCTTTAAAATAACTAATAAAAATTATGACAAATTTTAAGATATGGAAATATCTCAAATCGTAAAAATGCTCAATCTCTCCAGAAGTAGAACTCTCAATGGAATTATCGAGAATTATATTTTTTATCTCCAAAAATGATTTGTATACCGTCAGCCTGGACCTTTTCCACCTCAAAGTTTGCCCGACTTCATTTTCATCTCTTCCTCACTAAAACAATTTTCGGAATTGTGTTCTTGGTAAGATGGGAACGGAGCACAGCAGGAAGAAATGTCAATTCCAGCCACCTCCATAGCATTGCAAACCCATTCTGGAACATCACCTTCCGGAAACTGCAGTAGGAGGATATATGAGTAGGTTTAATTTGCAAATATTAAATAGCAAAAGATGAGTGTCATCGATATAATTAGAAAGTTCATATTCTACGTTTATTTCAAAACTATCAAGAAATGCCCATCAGCCCAACTATCCAGAAATAGGCACCCAAGGCTTGGTCTGGGGCAAACAATAAGTATTACCCCTAAAGTGGCTCAATCGTTGCAATGCCTTTGTAAACTCTACCCTAAACATACCATCCGCTCTCAATAACGACTGCAAGGTCATTAACTCTTGGCTTAAGTGGTTATAGGAGAACGCGGAAGGTAGGGGAGGCTAAGATAGTCTCGTTTAACTCAACATACTAACGCCTAAAATATTAAAGAAAGGATTTTTTTTTCCCGGTTGGGGGGGGGGGTGTGGAATGCATAGTAGTCTCGTGGAGGTAAGGTCTTTTTTCTGCATACGCATAATATATATGTGCGTGTTAGGTAGACAGCAGTTATAAATGGGGAAAGTTTCGTAGTAAATACCATTTTACGTAGAAAATCACAGACAAACCTGCAAAAAAAAAAAAACCGTCATTGCCATATAGAGAAGGGATAAGTTTATTGGTCAGGAAACATTCATTTGGATCAGAATATTTAGAAAGAACGATGAGAACAAATCATTAAATTCAAAATGTAGACATACTTTGGGAACCTTCCCTCGATTATTGATGAGTGTAGGTCCCTGCTGAGCTGCATATTTCAAAAGGACTTTTACTATAATCACCCATATGAATACAAATATCATGAATCAATATATAATTATATAATATAATAGTTCATAACAGTGTTCGTACCTGCATAATGTAATACAAATTATGATATGACAGAAGCTGAGATCCCATAGCATCTTTTGTCACAAGACAATGGATGTAGGCCCTGGTGTAGTTCTTGCACACCTATGGGAGACGAAATAAATTTAAAGGCACGTTTTATGAAGTTTTCATCAAACATGAAATTGCTCTTACAAGCATACCATACAAGAGCAGGAAGGATCGATAGGACGAGTGTCATCAGCCATGGCTCTATGTTTGAGTTTCAATACTCCCTGCAGAAGTATTGAAATTAAAATAGTTCCAAAACCCATAATGAATGAATAGATCTCAAAAGGTGTCATCGTGAAAGTGGTTTAGATTGTTATTGAATAGATGGGTACGAATTTCAACAAAAGGAGAGCTGATAAAGGCAACATCATCGGTCATGAAATAATAGGCTTTTTTAATGCAATGTGCTAGACCTAACACACAAACAGCTATTAGGAATGGGTTGAAATTGGCAGTCTCACATCCTACACAAAGTGAGGTCTATCTACTTATATACTCCCTCCTGTCCTTTTATAAAATACAAATAACTGAATTACATGAATAAAAAATTAGTCAAAGTCTTAAAGACAATAAATATGTAAAAAATACAACTTATTTTCCAAAAACAAACTTATTTATGGAAGGAGAGAGTGTGTGAATAACTAACACAGTGAGACTAACCAATAATCAATGGGGGAAAAAACAGGAAAACGATAATAAAAATTTCAGACAGATTATTAGTATATCTTATAAATAGGAACAGGCCGTCCCTAAAAAAAATTGGGAGAATGACAGTGAAGTCCCAAGGAAGAGGAGAAATGAAGAAATGGTTCCTATAGATTGCAAAATGAAAAAATGGTCCCATGGAGTTGTCAATACAGGCTCCTGGAGTTGTCATTGACAACTCCAGGAGCCTGTATTGACAACTCCATGGGACCATTTTTTCATTTTGCAATCTATAGGGACCATTTTTTCATTTTATTTCTTGCATGGGACCTAAGTGTAAATCTCCCTAAAAAATTCTCTCATATATAGGACCAAAGGGAGTATTTCCAGAAGTTTCAGAACATTACAAAACTGCCTATTAGCAGGACAAAACTTGAGCACCTCAGGAACAAGAGCAGTGCCAAAGCGTGCAGTGCGGGTAGGATAAACACAGTCATACATGTCGGCACCCAAAGCACTGCAAACAACTATATCAAGAGGATAACCAACTCCCTGAAAGAAGTCCAGCGAAATATCACGATATCAAATTCAAATACATTTAAAAAAAATGTTGCCATGACTAAAGTCAGTCTGTGTTTCTGACCATAACATATCGTGGTTTATCTTCTGGCAAAGCAGCAGTGCACTGAGCAACAACACGCCAAAATGAATCTTTATCTTCACCACCAGAAAGACCACCAATAGCATAGCTGTAACAGGAAAAAAAGCTATATCTTTGACAAATCTAGATATCCTTGGTGTTTGAATGCTACTGACTCTGGGATACATGAAGGAATGCAATATAATAACAAAAAAATCCCTAAAGCTTTTCTTTCTTTGATGAATAGAATGTAGTCTATCTTTTAAATAATCCACACCATAAGTCATTGGAAATTAGTTATCAAGCCATAGATCTACATTAACATTGGAAATAACTCAATGGTTAAGACAAAATATACTCATTCATACATTACAAATAAATTGACACATACCCTGGTAAATTGCGATCAACCAAGCCTCTGACACATATATCCCTGATTGCATTATCCCATAGTTTAAAAGCGGTTTACAATAACCATATTGGTAAAACAGTGAAAAAAAATTAAAAACGCCATGGATATAAAAATACCAAAAAGTTAAAGTTTGCACTCAGATATACCTCAACACAGGATCTAAACCACCTTGTACGATACCAAACAAGTTCTGCTCGTGTGGTCTCTCGTGAGCTGTTTTTATAAGGCAACAAGCATAAATATTCAGTATGGCAACGCAAGATTACATTGGACTAACAAGAAAATTTATTCATAGGAGAAGAGTGCTGGATTTTCAATAACAAATTACCTGCTATGCATCTGTCTATCCATCTGAGTGTTCGATGCATGGCTTCCTCTATTCGTGGACCAGTAATAGTGGTCCTAACAACATCATCAAGAGCCATAATAATATCTGCTCCAATTCTGTTCTGCAGGATTTATTAATAAAAGTAAGCAATAACAAAGATAAAATTCAAATATTCATGGAACGATGGAAGTTTAAAAGAAAGACCATCCTTCTCAGTTAGAAAACCATGGATTGAAAATAACTATAACGTAAGTTAATTATACTTAAAGCCAATCATTGTATAAAGGGCCCCACACATTTCAAATAGATTACATTCCTTAAGGATGATGCAAAAGAAAACACCCAGGAGAAACATAAAAAGGAAAAATCTTAATGTATTATACCTACTTGGATTTGAATAGACTCCTCAGGGGTTAGGAGCATTGGTTTTCCATCAACCGGTGACTGCAAACAACAGAGTCTCTAGTTACAAACAACAGAAAGGCACTGTAGTTCATAATCATAGATCAAAAGGATTTTAGAATAGAGAGGGCGAGAGAAATTGAAATAAACTGGAAACTGCCTGAACAGCATTCTTCCAAGAAATTTCAAACTTATTCAAGACCGGTTGGCATGGGAAGTGCACTGTACTTGGATTTATATTGTGCGTTCAGTGAAATGATGATTCAACTTGAGAAGAATAGCTTTTCCATCACATCTTTTAAGGATTAAGCGGTCTTCTTACATCATTTTAGGGGTTTCATCGATGGTTTCTCTAAGAAAGTGTAGTTGTCTAAAATGTAGAAGGTGTGAGTTTTCATTTTGTTGATGCATTTATAAATTTGTTAATTGTTAATTCCTTATCCTCTCTGTCTCTATCTTCCCCTTTCCTCTTCCAAATACAAATTCTCCTTTTATCAAGTGGTTAAATACAAAATGACGGCCATAAATACCATCTATGCAAGGAGGAAAAGACATTGGTTTTTATTTTATCATATCACGCCTCAGACAAAGAAACATGTGATTGTGGCCCTTTTCAAAATGAGGAAAAAGATAAAGTTTTAATACATCTCTGTCGGGCTGTCTATTAGCACAACCAATAAGAAAAGTCAACACATTTTGGACAAAAGCAAAAACATAACCTCATTCATAAAACTGCATACTAATCAAAAGAGGACAGAACGAATTTTGCTTTAATCAAATAAAACACGCATTTGAAACCTTGTCTATATCTTGAAATACAAATATACCTGAAATGTCACACCTTTTTCAGTGATATCAGCAAGATGCAATAGTGATACCTGTAACATCATCAGAATAGATTTGTGAGATAGGTATCGTAAACCTAATATAAAAGAAATTAAAAAAAATCATAGTTAAAAGGATGTATACAGAATAAAATAACAAGAATATAACACATTAACTTCACATGATAAGTCTAGCTATAATATCATTTTGATCGTCATCTGTACTTTTATAGCTCAGAGTCGTGGTTACTGTCAAAAGTACTCCATCTTTGGCTAAAAAGGTTCTTCCTACTACATATTCAAGCAATATAAGACATATTATAATAAAAAATTGCAAACAAAGACTTCGCTCACATAAAATCAAAAATAAACAAGATAGACAGAACAAAAGACTGAAAATTCAAATTTATTTCTATCTTATACTTGCTTCACTTGGAAATATGCTCTCCAGCCACAACAGATCATTTATCTTAAACCTTCCTTTTTACCTTATTGTGCATCTTATATTTCGTCCATTAAGAATAACAATTAGGATAAGTTATTTGGCATGACGAACTATTATCATAAAAAAAACTATTGTAGAATTATGCAATAGTAATGAACATATGAACAGGGACATAGTAAATATGCATAAGAACCATTTGAAAGCCACCAGAGTCTGTAAGTAGAGCCCGTGGCCAGTTCATAAATTTATGAAGACCGCCAGCTTCATCAAGAAGTTCAGAAGTTGGTCGAAGCGCCAAGTGGTAAGTATTTCCAAGTATTATTTGGCAACCAATATCCTCGAGCTGGTTTGTTGTCAGTCCTTTTATTGTTCCTGAGCATAAAAACACCATACAAGTACAGCAAAATCACACCAATTCAGGCACACCATAACGAACTGATGAATAGTTTATTATAGTCTAATAAGATAATTAGTGGAAAATTTGAAGAACATTAGAATATAATAAGGAGTCCCACATCCAAAAGTAATGAAAAAGATGAGGGGTATGTAGGCTTGTGGTAAATTCAAATTAAGCAGCTTAAGCTATTTTGCATTAAGAACTGACTCAATTACAGTAACATACAAAACTCAAGAAGCTGCTTACTCTCGTAAAACTACTATTAGTGATGACAAATATTTGGCTAAAAAAGAACAAGTTGGAGACCAGGTGAAAAGCAAATTTCATTCTCTTACGGAATGCAATGCTTTTGAAAGGGTGAAATTTACTTGAAAGATTACATTTGCAGCAGCTGCTTGCCTGCCATAATAATTACAAAGGAAAATTTAAAGTCTGACCTTGTGTGCCCACTGGCATAAATAAAGGCGTCTGGCACACAAAGTGAGGGAGTGTCAATTGAGCTGCACGAGCCCGGTTGAACCTGCCAAGAATCTAAGATAGGAGACAAAGCAGCAGATTGTTTAGCGCGTTTGGCACGACAGACGCAAGAACACGCTCTTGAGCGCGCGCAAACTAATTGATGGCAAATAATTAGGAATGATAATTTCATCCAAATAATAATAAGCAGCTAAAGTTTAGAGCATCGCAAGAAATATTTATGAGATGATGAATGCAATGCAGAAGTGCAACTCAGTCCTCAGGTAACAACTGAACCAGACATCCACACTGTTAAGATATTTAAATCGCGTATGAGTTGGAGGAGGTATGTGAAATTAGAAGCGAAGCCCAACCTCAAAACGAAGCGCCATGAGATGATATGGTCGTTTGCTTAGAAGCGGAGCAGGGCACAGTTATCCCGACCAGGAAGCCGGAGGTGAATATGAAGTTGCTGAGAATTCGTTTTATATATGGGAGTATTGGTGAAAGTAAACGCCCAGAAAAGATATGGAGCAGAGAATTGAGGAGAGAGTGGGTTGGTAAAGGAGAAACAAAAGGTTGTGGTCACCTGAAGGCTCAGAATTGAAATTTTGAAGTGAAGCAGGTGGTCGGACGCGCTATTTTCTCGTTAGTCGTTGGCGTGGCGGCGAGCGCGGCGGCCCGCCTCTCCTCAATTGAAATTTTTTACCTTACCCTTTCTGGTGGGTCGGGTTCACTGGTACATGGGCTAAGGGCTACAACCTCCATTATCCTCTTTCATTTGGGTTGTTGTTTTTTTTCTTTTTTCAGTTGCAGATTCTCGATGATCAGTGAGTACATATGCATATACAAACACCCTCCCCTCTTTGCTCCATTTTATAAATAACATTTTATTTTTTAGGGTTGATTTTTTTTATAAACAATTTTTTCTTGTGTCTCAAAATTTAAATTATTTTTTTATTTTTATTAAATATATATCTTTATATTAATTATCCATAATAACTAATTCTCTTTCATTCAATCATTTATTGTACATTATCTCTTATTTTTTATACTCATACTTTTATATATGTTACTCATTCTCTCTCCTATACTTTTTTCATTAAATAGGGGATATTTGGAAGAAAAATGATATTTTTGACACATTTATTGTTTTTAACTAATATTAATCGCTAGCTTATTTTGTAGGATAAAGATAAAAGTTGCTTATAAAAATAACTGAATATATTGGACCGCATACTCATTGTAGGTTTATATGAGGTCTTCTGGCGGAAAGTTGAAGAAAAGTACTCCTTTAAGTCCTAATTATAAGATAAAGTTAACTTTTTTTTAGAAATTAAGGAAGCCACTTAAATTACTTTAGAGTGTTTATATTTTTAGTATCCTTAGATTATATATTAGTTTATTAGTCAAATTAATTAGTTTGGAGAAAAAAATAAAAATAAAAATACTCTAAAATAATTTAATTGGCTTCTTTAATTTCTCTAAAAAAATTAACTTTATCTTATAATTAGGGCCGGAGGAAGTATAAATTTCGAATCCCCTCCGTCCTTGTTTAAAATCAAATCGTCCATGACCTGTTTAGAAAGATAGGCAAACAAACCAGCTCTACGGACTAGGGATATGGGGAGAATCTGGACTCATGTTGGCATATTATTAAACGACGCCACGTAGGTAATAAAAAATTTTGAGCATGTTTGGATGAGCATTTGGATGCTTATAAGCTGCTTATCATGTAAATCAAGATAAAATTCTTCTTACTTGCTTATCTCATATGCCGTAAATCACGATTGAAAAGCTACTTTTAAGCATTTCAATCGCTGTTACAAACAAGCACTTAGACACCTATTAAAAGGGAGAAGGGTATCTCCATTTACTTTTCATTGAGTATATTTATCATTAGATTAACTTTTAATGGTTGATTATGATAGATTTTTATTACAATGATATTATTTACATATTATTAAAATATCAACCATTAAAAGTTGATCTAATGATAAATACACTCAATAGAAATTAAATTAAGAGGGAAATCAATGAAGACACTCCTATTAAACATATGCAACTTAAAAATGTTTAAAAAAAAACATTATTAATAATATAAAGGTGAGCATGTTCCCAATTGAACTGACCGGTTGGATTCCATTTTTTAAAATACTAGTTTTATCGATAGTCTTGATTAAAATAAACCATAACTTCAATCTTTTATTTCCTGATAATAAGTAGCCGTTGATGAGTCTAAGTCAGTGGAGTTTGTATTAATGTTAATGTTAATATCAATATCCATTAATATGTTTAAAACTTAAAAGGAGTTACGCTATTAATCACGTAACTCATTCGACTTCACCCAAATGCATGAAAGAACCTATTATAGTAATTATTGAATGTTCCAACTAGTCAGTTAAAAAATACTAATAATTTAATAATCAGATTAATCACCCCATCTTCTTCCCGCCTGTGTGGTCTCCTCACTCCCCCCATTAATGACTTATCCACTCCAAATGTTCTTCACATTTTCTAATTCTTTGGCACTCCTTCAACCTCTATTCAATTGACCTTGTTTTTCATCCCTTCAAATTCTTTTGGAACCCACGTAATTACTAATGTAAACATGTCTTCTATTCTGGAGAATCCGATGCCTCACCTCTCTCGCCCATCGCATTGCCAACCTCTATGATCATATCCCACAATTTATCTCTTTCTTCTGTCAACCCTTGTCATCCAAAATATCCTGTCAAGCCACCCATAGTTGCTCATAATGGTGCTTGAAGCTCACAAAAGCATTCCATTTTGCAAAGCTCAATCATACCCATCGGGGGTTCTGGATTCAACTCCAGATTGTTGCATACTGAAGAATTACAGAAGTCGAGAACTTCCTGACGAAATTGGCTGAATCTGATGATAGGGGGAAAAACCTCTACAATTGGAAGGAACGTTAGAGTGGAGAAGTCATTAATGGATGAGGGTGAGAAGTGTGTATCAATTGGAAGAAGATGAGTGATTGTTCCAATTATTAAATTATTAATATTTTTTAATTGGTCAATTGAAACATATGATAATATTTTTTATATTTTAAAAATTTTAGCATATTTTATTTAATTGTATAATCAGTATTTTCCGTTAGATGAAATTAATGATGTTAAGGCTGATGGATTAAGAGTATACTTTATAAACTTAAGGGAATAAAATGAAACTTGGAATAGACATAAAGGACTAAATGTATAATTTAACCTAAAATTAATTTGAAGAATATTTATTACAATTTCTTATATACTAGCTTTGATCTTTAATATAAGAGCTAGTTGACATTTTTAAAAAGATCAGTAAAGTTTAATAAGTTACATTAATATATTTATATTTATCGCTTTTTTTAAACTTATTTACATCACTTTTAAAATGATATATAATAATGCATCACATATAGTACAATTAACTAACATATTTAACTTACTTAATCTAAAAACAAAAAGGTCAATTCACTCCTATACAAAGGACCGACAGTTTTTGACCAGCGATATCCTTGGCAGGGGTATGGAGGATGGACAGCGGAGTGGAGAAAGCGAGATCTGGAAAATGACCCCAAATTTAAATTCTTGTTTTCTCTGTCAGGCCGGCAAATCCTCTTATTCCAACAAGCAGATCATAGGCATTTGTCTGTATTCTTCAGCCTATTTTCACCAGCGCTGTGTAACAAATAACAAGGGAGGAAAGAAAGAGAGGTGCCCATTTTCAAAACAGCTTAAAATTCCGCATACGATAATATTACAGAGCTCGCAACTACGAGGGGCAAACCTCCTTTTATAGCAAATAAATCAACGATGACAACAACATAAGTTTGATAATTGTTAGAAATTGCTAACAAATTAACAATGAAGAACTGCTTAACATATTCTTATTAAGCCATCACATTGTACGTGAAGTAAAAATATTCCCTGGCAGTCACAATCCTCTTTAAAAACCTATCGAATCCTAGCTCTTAGAAAAGTATTCATTTCTGGGCGAAAAGGAAAATAAGTATTCATTCATACCTTGACTGACCTCACCGTCATGCCGGGCCTGACTCAATATAATTGAAATAACTTGCTGGCAGTGACAGTATTTTATTATAATATAACAGGTCGAAGAGTGATCACAGATGGTGGTGAGAAGAATTGGAGTTAGGACCAGTGCATGAAGGAGCGGCCCAATTTAATAAATAAATCCACACAGAATGTCAACCCTTCTGGGTTGGTCCAGCTGTAAAGTGTGGTCGCTTCCCTGTCTCAATATCCAAAGAAAATTGGGAGCTCTCCCTTCCACCGGCAGAGTTAATGGGAATTGTGACTGGGCTAAATCTATACAAGCAGTTTAATCTTCCAAAGGTTTCGGGCTTACGCAGATTTTTTGGAAGCCTATTAGTTAGTGATGCGGGATGGGGGAGAGTCTCATCCTCTTCATGTGGAGATTGGAGCAGTTTGCGATATGCTTTTGCTTCGACTGGTATATTGAATTGTATCATGTTCCATGAGAGGCGGTTCGATGTGCCGTTTACTTAGCAAGGGATGCGCAGTATATGATTGGAGACCTGGTTATATTGTCACTGAGACATCCCGGTTGCAGTGAGTTCATGATGGGTGATCTAATGTAACTTTTGTAATGTACTTTCCTCAGCTTGAAATTTCCAAGCCTGGCTTGGCCTTATGTATACCAAAAAAAAAATCCAAAATGGGTTTAGGCCCTCCCTAGAAGTCCCACGCATGCCTATAGCCCTATACGTTGTTGGTTTCTTCATTTGCATGCTTGGATTATAGTTTTGGGTTAAGGAGCAATTTTGTTTTAGAAGTTTTTACTGAGAGTTAATTTTATTTTGAAAGTTTTTTGAAGGGCAAGTTTGCCTTAGAAGTGTCACAAAAGGAGTAATTTTGCCATAACCGTTATCCCGATTAATTTTAACTGTTAACTAAATATATTGAGTTGTCAATCTACATGTCATCTACACCCATGTCATTTTTATTAAGGTGTAAATTTGTATCAGAAATCCATGTGTCATCTACTTCATCTTTTTTTAAAGTTAGATTTAAAACTTTCAAGGCAAATTTGCATCCTGACAAAAATGATGTGGATAACATATGGACTGTCAGCTGAGCATATTTGATCAACTAATGGTCAAAATTAATTGAGAAAATAGCTAGGGCAAAATTGCCCTTTGGTGAAAAATTTTGAGACAAAAATGCCCCTTAACCCTATATAGCTTGTATGATTTACAAAATAAGTATGTGAGAGGAGTTTTGTCTCAAGCTATGGAAAATGGCTTTTGAAAATTTTCATGGCAAAAATGCCCCTAAGCTTTACAGCTTTTACGATTTAAGAAGTAGGTATATAAAAGAAGTTTTATATCTCGGTTTTGTGGTTTCCCAAACATACACACATGTGCTTATTTGTTTTAGCTTTTTAGAAGTGTTTTTACGATTCATGATGTAAACATATGCTAGGAGTTTTGTTTTGACTTACGTAAAGGGTATATTACCTTATTTGGTTTGTTAGAGGGATGGAGAGGGAATCTTTTGTGATAAGATTCAAAAATAAAGGGAGAAAAAGGAATGAAAGTCAAAATTTTAGCTTTCATCCTATTCAAAAATTCAAACTAAACCGAGAGAATGAAAACCTCTCTTCTCCAACCAAACACACCCTGATGTGCTTCCGAGTCCTCACTTACACACGCGTGGGATTAAAATCGTCCATGCTGACGTGGACATTCATTACCATACGGTTTAGGAAAGGACATCACATTCTCTGTTCTTTCCTGGACAATAATCATCTCTTCCTCCCTTAATAGCCCTAGGACGCGCACTTATCTTTCTTCTTGCCAAAGCTTGCCATGAGATTCTTTGTTTCTTATGCATAATTGGGACCGGATTTTGTATCATTATTTTTCAACTTCAGATTATCAATCTTTTACGCGCAACATTTGCTGTTCCCATCCATTACTAAATTTGTGGTCGGCGAGTATTGGCGGAAATATCCCAAAATATGCTCTAGTAAAATCAATGTAATTAATCAGAAGAATGATTTTGTCATTTTGATACTAATTTTGTCCCCTTTTTTCTCTTTTGTTTTTTTTTGGGTGTTATTTCCTCACGCAACTTTCATCGCGGTTGACTATTTGACCGTGAAGGAGTCGTGAGGAAAATATCAAAATATTCTCGGCTTATTGACACGAAGGCTCCGAAACCGACTAAAACCTAAGACCCCTCACTATAAATACCCCGCCTCCTTACTTTCTTTCCTTTCACTGCACCTGCCTGCTCACTGACTCTCTGCACTCTCTCGAGTTTCACACAATGGCAAACGCTGTCTTCCTCTTGATCTTGGCTGTACTGGCCACGTCGGCTTTGGCCCAGACTCATGCTCCCGGCGCGTCCCCCGCCGCTTCACCAAAGCGGTCCCCGGCGCCAGTTTCCGCTCCTCCGTCACATTCCCCTCCGGTGTCGTCTCCGCCATCCATGGCCCCCTCATCTGCCCCAACCGCTACCGTCAACCCGCCGGCCTCATCCCCGACCACCTCTCCTCCCGCTCCTCCCATGTCTCCCGCCGGCTCACCCACTGTCTCCCCAGCCGGCTCTGCGCCAAGCATTAGCGAGACGCCGTCATTGGCTCCCGGTTCTCCGCCTCCCAGCGGTGCCGTTTTGAACCAAGGCGCACTGTTCGGATCTGCAGCCTCTGTTGCTCTGGCTGCTGGTTTTCTTCTTCAGATCTGATCGATGGTCGTAACGTGGTTTCATGGTTAGGGTTTGATATTGTCAGTATATGTAGAAGAGTATGTTCCACAGTACATGAGTATCCTTAATACTTGGTATTTTAGGTAGGATGTTAGGATGTGTCGAGGTATTACTATACAGAGTATCTAGTTTTATTTTTCTTGGGTATTGGGGTTGATTTCCATTGTTTTTTTTATTGATATATGAATAGCGTTGCTTATTGCTACTTTTATTGTTCGGTGCTTATTGTGGGTGACTTCTATTATTGATGTTGATGTTTCTCATTCTGATTAAAATTTTACTTCGTTTTTGGATCCATCTCTACCCGTACGTGCCTGATTAAATTATTAACGGTGAGGTTATAGATTCGATTATGCGAAGGGAAGGGTACGTTGTTAGATTACGGGAAGATTATGGCCAATTAGGTTATCAACGTACGATCAGATCAGATTTTATTTAATAGCATGTTGTGGAGAAAAATTGTTTTATTATTTTTTTGGGTGTAATAAACAGAGTCCTGAGCTGAGTACAAGAAAATTAAATTTGGGGGGGGGGGGGGTTCGGATCCCATACATTGGTTGTCCCCTAGTGCCAGCAGAGTAGTTAGGGGGACAGAATTAAATAAAACAAACCCATCCTTGTGAAATAAGCCTTCCTTAGGTAGATAATCAGCAACACAAATTATTTGTCGGCCCAAATTGGAATATGATAATCCAATTTCTAGTCACATGATTCTTAATTAGGAGAAAAACAACATTGAGGGAATTGAGTGAAGGTTGAAATTGTTTAACTTTGGAACGAGAAGTCAGATTCAAGTTCAACAATTACATTCCAAACAAGGTCCATGTCGGAGCTAACTCGCTTTTCCCCCTCCCCCTAAATAATGAAAGTTAACACATTTTTTATGGAAAAAATAGTTGAAATAAGAAAAGGGGGAGTAGGATTGAACAGGTGTCCCCTTTACGCTACCACAGCGATCACATGGGTAACAGCTGTAGGGGGACTTTTGGTGCGTCACGGTCGCATATGTCTCGCGCTGGTTGGTTGCTGCCGAGCCAGCTTCCTAGTTCTATTGGATACCCTGCTTTTGATTGTTTTGAATAGTTAAATCAATTGTTGTGGCCCAAAAACAAGGCTCCGATGTATGTCCTGGAAAAAGTTGCTTTGACAAAAGTGAAAGCATCTTCAAAACTGTCTGTTGTTGTTGGGTATACTAATGAAAATCTTTTTTTAAAAGGGATACCCACAATTTTTTTTTAAAGTTCCATCATAAATTTTTTTTGATATAAAAATAATCATGAATTTTTAAAAACGAGATAAAAATAATACATTTATTAAAACTAATTAACGACCGTTAACTTCAATATAAAAGTATCAAAATACTTCTATATAAAAAAAAGATTATGACTTTTGAAGAAAATTTATAAGTATTTTTGCATTTTTGAAAACAATTCACGGGTATTTATACCTCTTAACCTTTTTTTTATATAAGGGTATTTTGATACTTTTATCCTAGAGTTAATAGCCGTTAATTTTAACAGAAGTGTCATTTTTGTCCTCTTTTAAAAATTTATGGTTACTCTAACACTAAAAAAAAATTTATGGTGGTGAATACATTTTTAAAAAAAAAATTTATGAATATTTTTGTCAGTTGAGCTTTTCTTTTAATTCAACATGCATACTTTTCATATCAGAAGACCAAAACATCCCTACAAGGAAAAAAAAAAACAAACAAAAAAAAGCCTAAACCAATCAACGAATTTTCCCCAATCTCATCTTCAAACCCATTGAAATCATAAAATTGAAATAAGCACGAATAATAGAACGTTAAATGTGAGGACTGCTAATAGCAGAAGCCATATCATCAGCACAAGGCTGCTAGCAGCAACAGTAGACCGTTCCTTCCGGGCTTGAACAAATTGGCCGTAATGATATCTACAAATGAGTGAATGACCACCATTTCTGCAAAGCAAGTAGCTCAAGTGAAAGAACCATCGCAGTTAACCCATAACTCATGATTTGTTACAGCCTAGGCCTCTGGCGTCACTCATCATCATCACCCACAACTCAATTGAAAACTTAACCTCTTTGGCAAGTTGAAATGTTCAATATGTAAATCCAACCCAACTCAGATAGAAGACTTACGAATCATACAAGGGAACGACCGGTTTAACCTACAAATAAATGTTGAAAACTTTTGCATTCTTTGGGTTCTTTGTTGAGCAATTCAGTTGATTTGGCAAAGATTAGAAACATCGTCCAAGAGAAAGGGAAGAGGGTGGGGACATCGGCCTTGAGAACAGATGTTGGAGGAAGCCAATTCAAGTTTCGGAATACCATAAATAAGCCACTTGGCGTTCTTCTGGCGATTTTTCGCACATCAATATTTTATTAAAACAGCCAAAACTACGGAGATACACAGAAACAGAAAATACATAACGAGGCCTTGAGTATTAACAGCATGGTTTTTGTTAAATCATGCAACTATTATTCACTCACCTTGTATGGAGAATTTCAGGGTCAAAAGAAAACAATGTTTCAAACAGAACTAAGAAAATGATTCAACGCAAAACGCAAGAACATAAATTAGAAAGTTAGGATTTCACACGCCAAACTCGAAGTATTAGTGCATGCTAGCCCCGTAAATTATGTAAAACACAGTTTTAGGTCAAATAATTAAAAATAGCTTCTATGTCAAAATTTCAATTTAGGCATAATAGTCAAGCAGCTGTGCCAATATCGCATATTGCAACTTAAAAAGTTGAATCCTCGGGCATTTGTTTACAAGAAAGACTTTAGTGACTCACAGATATTGGATGCTCACATATCTTCAATCATTGTAACAAATGGGTCTCTGTTTATAAGGATGCAATGCCAATGCAGACCACCAGTAAAAAAATAAGGATTTCTATCAACAGTGACTTTTTATATGTCAATCAACATGAACAAACAAACAAAAGCTCTGCAAAAGATCATACAACATCAATAGTGTGAGATGGCGTCAATCGGTTCTATCTGCTTCTACCCCATTCACGCTGGTTTCAGATGTATCTTCAGACCTTGCACTCACCTCTACCGGTTGTTTAACAAACTGCTTGCTACGTGCCACCCTGATTGGCCTTCCCATAAAAATCTGCATAACAGCCATTTTACCCACATCCTTGGTTAAAATTGGCAATCCATAACCCCAAAAAAAAAACACATGATAAAGAAAATACCCAAAATTATGAATGAAATATGCTCAATCAATTTACTGAAGTATGAAGTCCATACTTACCTTCCCTTGGAACTCAGAAAGGGTAGCCTCAGCTTCTTTCTTAGACTTGAATGATACAAATCCATAACCAGCGGACTTTCTAGGGTTGTCATGAAATATAACCTCGGCAGAAACAACACTACCACTTCCTGAATCAAAAAACTCCCTGAGATCTTTTGCCCTTGCTTCATAGGACAAATTTGCAACAAATATGTTAAATGTTACTGTCTTCTGCTGCACAGGAGGTGGATCTTTCTTCTTTTTCGGCCTAGCATATGCAAGTCTCAATGTACGCCCTTCATGTTCCTATCAAAAAGCCAATACCCAATTTAAATCTATTAACTACCCCTAGATGTGAAGAATAGTGAAGTCATCAATTAAAGATGAGCAAATGAGAACGTTAAAGCAATCATAAGTAAAATCGTAAAGAGAGACCACCTATAGAGAATTCGGATCCTCTGCCTAACAAAATTTATTACATGTAGTGTGTTTGGAGAGAGATATCAAGAAAAAATTGGAATAGTATTATTATAAGATACAGACCCATACACATGCACTTTCATATAAGATATATCACTCTCCAATCGCCAGCATGACTATAGATTATCTATTTCCCTCATACGAGTGCCATCAAGAGTTAATAACACAGAGCCTAATCCTGTCTCTAACACAAAAGGACACACAAAATTATTAGGTCCAACCGTCCAAGTCATTCCCGTTAACTAGTCGATAGAATTGATGAAATCAGAAGTCAAAACCTTTACAGCAACAAATTAAAATACCAACAAATAAACACACACACACACACACAACAGCTGCAGCTTACATACGATTCGAGACTATTCAAAGCCGCAAGAGCCTCTTCTTCCGAAGCCATTTCAACGAATGCCAAACCCCTGTTTCTAGTCTTATTATACATCGATAACTTAAGAGCAAAAACAAAACATAAGCTTCGTCAGTTTAACAAACAAACGAAAGCTGAATGGGAGAAGAAAATGGAACTCAAGCAAAAAACAAAAAACAAAAAAAAAAAAGGAGGAAAAGGAAAAAACAGAAAGAGGAGGTTGAAAACCTCAACGTCTAGGACCCTTCCATGCCTCTCGAACAAAGAACGAACGTCTTCAGGAGTACTAGTCCAAGGTAGGTTTTGAGCAAGCAACCTGGTTCGAGAAAATTCTTCAGCTTGTGCCTCAGCTGGTTGGCCGTCATCGGTAACATTTGAAAGAGAGGAAGTCTGCGCTTGTTCTTGGGATGTAGTAGCAAATATTGGTAGAAAATGAGAAATTTCTTTGGTTCTATCGTTTGAGGGATGCGCAAGGGACAGGCGCAGAAAATGAAACGAGGAAGATGAGCGATCAAACGAGAGATTGGCGACCGAGGGATGAGGAAGACTATGGAGAGAAGAGAGCGGGCGGAGTTGGTGTTCTGCGGAGAAATTGGCTGTTGACGGGAGGCAGGAGATACGAAGTAGCGCCATTGCCACTAGAAAGATTCTCACTCTATTGTTTGGTGCTAATCGTTGAATCCAGGGGCGACAGCAGCATCATGGAGCAATTGGGTCGAGGGACCGAAGAAGCAGCGACGGGAAGTGGTTAATGGATAAGGGGGTAGGACATCTTGAGGATGTAACCATTGATTGAGAACCTGCTTCCGACGACGCTGTTTCTACCGTTTTTACACCCAAGCGGTTTCTAGTCTTTTACTTGATTAGAGACTCCATGTGTTTGGATTAGCTTTTTTTAATAGCTTTTATGACTTATGAGGTAAGTTTGTGAGAGGAGTTTTATTTTGGCTCGGGTTGCGCAAACCATGGTTTGAAAAGCTCCCAAACACACACATGTGGTAAGTGCAAGTAGGTTTTGAACAAAATAATGAATTATTTTTCTTTTTTTATTTACAATGAATTATTATTCTTTCACATATTTTATAGGGAAAATCCCATATAAAGGCTATCTAAAAAAAAACTAAGGGCTTGTTTGGTATGAGGGGAGAGAAATTGGGCGGGAAGAAAATTTTTTTGAGATAAATTTAAAAAAATGAAAAAAATCGGTTATAAAGTTTTTAATTAAACTTTTTTACTCTTTAATCTTATATATTGTCTATATTAAAATTTTGTGACCCCTCTTTTACAATTTTCTTAAATTCAACTTATAAAAATTTTTCCTCCCCTCATTTCCCTCCTGCCAAATAGACCCTAAAATTATAAATCAGATTGTTAAACTTAATAAATCCTTGATTAAGTTATTGACTCAATATAGAATTTTAAAATATGATTACAATGATTTTATTACACTCCCCTAATCTCCTCTATATTTTTTCTTTTTAAAAGAGTTTTATTGTTCTGAGTAAATTTTTCAATAAGTGTGTGTATATATTAACATTAATATTTATAAAATAAAATATGATTTGCGGAAATAAGAATTTTTTTGTTAAGAAAGAATCATAAAGAATATTTCAAGTTAAAAAATAAAAAGAAAAACACAACTCCGATATCAATTAAATGATTTTTATTTAAATATTATCAATATAAATTTTATTTTTAGAAGATCTAGACTTAAATTTGTTTTGTTAATAAAAAGAAACTAAAACTTCATTAATCCTAGAATTCTGACTGGTGTGACATACAGTTTGGTTTTTTACGTTAATGAGACTTTCTTTTTTAATTCCATTACTTGAAATCTTTTATATATAGTTTGATATATCATACAAGTGATTTTTTTTTAATTAACATAGCTTCATTTTCTTCTCTTCGAAAAAATTCAATCAAAAATAAAATTTTCTATTTTCAATATTCTTTTTTATAATAATAAGATTTTCTATTCTCAATATTCAAATAAATATCATTTAATTATTTTTGGGTTATGGTTTTCTTTTTTAGCTTGTATTATTATTGTTGATCCTTCCAAACCAAAAAAAAAAAAATCTTTGATTTAAGCTAATCATATTTTATTTTATTATACATTAATGTTGACATATATATACACTTATTGAAAAGCTAAGTTACAGAACAATAAAAATCTTTTAAGAGGAGAGAGAAGATTAAGAGAGGGAAATAAAGTCATTTAACTTACATTTTAAAATATTAAATTATGTCGATAACCTAATTAGGGATTTGTTGAATTTTTCAACCTGATTTAAAATTTTTCTATTTCAGACAGCTTTATATGGGATTTTTCCTATTTTATAAGACAATATAATTAATATAATTCAATTTTAGTTGGAGGACAATCATCTATGCTAAATTCTACCTTTTTTAAAATTGAATTTCTTGTTCTTGTGTTTGAAAGAGAAGTAAAATGTGACCAAATATAAATTCAAATATTTTTCCACCATGTTCAAAACTGATTGGAGCTTCCTATTTGCTAGGATGCCATTTAAAAATCTTATCAAATACCACCACAACCTATATTCTCTCTTGCCGTGTGAAACCAAAAATTCAACTAAGGTGGTTAGTTCACAATTAGCATCACTTCCTTATAATATTTCATTGGTTCGCCGCAGAACATCACAAGGATTTCAATTTTGCCGCCCTCAATGAACAATGCATCGTTGTATCGTATCATGTCAAGTAACAGAAGCTCTAGTGTTATCGTGAGCCAACATAGGCCCAATGTGGTGTTAATTTCAACAGGCCCAAATAATTTGTCTTCCTGTGATCCCTCCCCATGAGGCCATAAAGCAGAGTATTTCTTCATATGTCATTTGGCTCTATCCAAATTGTTAATGAAGCGAACCATTGAGAGTGTGTGCTGTATGTGAATCACGTTGAAAATGAATGTATCACGATACTTTGAACCCACATGGGATCACTAGAGTATTGCATCAGCACGATAATCTACATTGACATGTTTCGTAAGAAGGATGCTTAAATTTATTGTTTGGGACTAAACTTGGTGATATTTAGCGTCACTTTGTCAAGGTAGGAAAGTTAGAATGAATGCACCAAACTTGAAGATGGGACATCATCGTTGTGATTTGAACTCAATACCAACACATTTGCAAACGCTGCTCCATACTCCTTCGAGTATGTTCTCACTTCCTCTTTTAAATATATTTGCAATTAATTGTATGTACAATAAATTTAAGAATATTTGTGGTCGGCAATGCAAAGGAACTCATTACATGCTAGTAGAGGAAGAGGGAAACCGCAGTTAAAAAGCACAAACAGGAAGCCTATGAGGCAATGTCCTGTGTGCATGTTTTTCCATGGAAGTTGCACAGTTCGAACAAAAGATGATATAATTGATCTTAAACAAAACCAACAAAAATAGGAGGGAGGCACGAAGTTTCTTTCCGACTTGTTATCATTTACCAACCTCAGCAAACACAACAGTGTCCACTAAAACATCTGAGAGAGATGGTTAAGCTATTAACACTATTTCTTCTCTTTTAATTCTTACAACACTCGTCTCACGCTTCTCGCTCAAACATCGTTCCCACTTTTCCATTTACTAGTTTACAAATTCCATATCTAAGGTGCACAGAAAGCTCTACCCTGCATCCACCACAACAAATCAAACCTAAGAGTGTTTTGATTTTTGTGACCTAACTTGCCCTTATAATAACTACTATTCTTACCCAGACCACTACTTCCTGCCCCCGTCTCCCATTTCACCTCCAAGTAATCAGATCTCGTCCTACCTGGCCATCATTGCTTTACTATTCACTGTCGTATTTGTTCTTATTGGTTTCTACGTTCTTAAAGTAAAGTGCCATTCTAATTGGTGTGGTCACAGACACAATGGATCCTTTAGCACCCAATCATACCACCTTAAAGATGAGTTTGTTCATGAGAATCAAGTTGATCATCCTATCGGTTTGATAACCGCAATTGGTTTACAACAGTCAATCATAAACTCCATTACGATTTGTAGGTACAAAAAGGGAGAGGGATTGATGGAGGGAACTAAATGTTCGGTGTGCTTGAGTGAATTCAAGGAAGATGAAACCTTGAGAGTGTTGCCAAAGTGCAAACACGCCTTTCACATCCCCTATATAAACACATGGTTGTTGTCTCATATCAATTGTCCTCTTTGTAGTGCCTCTTTTATCCCTAACAACGCCAGTTCTGATACCTCCATCTTAAATGCGAGTTCAATAGAGGAAAACTCTGACACAGTGGTGAGAAATGAAGATGCCCAAGTTGAGCGTGATGGTAGTGAATCTATTATCGTGGTCTCCGATAGCTGAGAGGGAACACGAGAAGAAGGGGAACCCGAAGACTTCACTTACGAATCAATTTTGAAGGCGTGCCCGAATGCTGTTGAGGATGAATAGATTGTAGATGAAATACCAAAAGGAACCGATTCTGTTTTGATGGATTCTTTCGTTGATCATATAAACGGTGACATTGGTGAAGAAAGGCGGTGAATAGTCAACACTCTTTAAATCAGCGAGCCGTTCTTCATTTTCACAATGTCTTCATGTAACCCCTGTTTCCATTAAGAGCTCAGCTGTCTCCTTTCGTAGGAAGATTGTGTATGTGAGAAGCTACAAGAGTGTTAATTTAAGTCTTCCTCACTAGAATTTTCTAATATCACAACACGTAAACAAATATCAACAACTTGAAATGTCTTATATACTGTTAAAATATTGGGGGTGCGTTATTTTTTGCAATGACCAAGCAGGCATGAAAAGCAAAATTGTGTTCCTGAGGAATTAGGCAAATTTTTTTTTTTTTGTTTTTTTATACAAAAGAAGGCAAAAACCTGATACATTGTAACTAAAACTTGGGGGATTGTGATCCCATGCATCTTTTTGCACCAGGGACCTCATGTGTTTAGGAGCTGTGTCTATAGAGAACTTGTAGCCAATCCTTTTTTTGCTAATGCGTCTGCCACCAAATTGCACTCTCCAGGAATGAGTTGAAGTTTGACCTTCCATGTCATCAATAAACATCTCTTAATTTCTAAGAAAGTGGTAGTGCACAATTTCTTGGAGCCAATCACATCTAAGAGAAAATCAATGAGATTTTTGCAATCAGATTCCAATATGATCTCCTTGAATCCCATCTCAGAAGCCAGAATAAGGGCCTGTTTGGTTCAATGAAGGGGAGGGGATAGAAGGAATTTTAATGTACCTCATTTGGATTAATTAAAGGGGAGGGGAGGGGAGGGAAAGAATTTTAATGTTACCTTGTTTGGTTGAGGAGGGGAGTGGAGGGAAAATATTTTTATTTGGACAACTTTACCCCCATTTAATCTTGCTTTTTCATACATAGCAGAATGTTTAATAAAATATAATTGTTAAGATTAAATAAATATAATCATAATTAAAATCTGAAAATATAGATCATAATTATTTTAATAAAAATAGAGTAATTATAAATATTATAATAATGAGGGAGTGACAGTTTGGGAATAATAGAAATGAGTAGGGGTATAATGGTCTTTACATGATAAAATATCACTTTCCTCTCCAAATCCCTCCAATTCAGGAAGGCGGCGAAATCCCTCCCCTTCCCTCCCCTCAAACCAAATAGACCCTACGACCCTTAAGCATCGCCCATTCTTCTGCTTGATAGGCACTGCAACTGCCTAGACAGCGTGAAAAGTCTACAATCCATGTTCCATGAGAATCACGCAAAACGCCACCACAAGAAGCCTTCTGTGAAAATTCTGATCTTGCCCCATCAACATTTATGTTAACAACATTAGGAGGAGGTCTTTACCAGCAAGAGATCTGGCTAACCAGTGGTTCTTGCTTGATGGTGTAATTATGGTAGCTATTAAGAATGACGAGCTGGTTCAGTTGTTATGCCTGTCGTTTGAGACATTAGGCCCAACAGATATGAGCTTTGGTCTTTTCTTACGCCTCTTGGGCTTCTATAGTGATAATAATTGTGAGGTGGAGGCCCAACTCTGAGAAGGAGACTCTTGCACCACCTAGGCTCTGCCCAGGCCCTTAGCCTACAAAGGTCTTTCAAATTAAATATCAGACGTCTTCAACACTCCACGGCCTTTCGACCCATAGAAGCATAGACAGACAAGTATGTCCAGAAGCCGACAGGCTGTGATTTTAAAATAAACGTGTTGCTCTCAGCAAAAAACCAAATATATATATATATATATGTATGTATAGAGTAAGAAACTATTTAAGTTGCTCAATGTTCTGCAGCTCAATGTCCAGTGTTTTGATAAAAAAAAAAGGAAAAAAGAAAAGAACAAACTCATATGTTAGCCAAAATGTCATATTCATGAATGATCATTAACGTTGCCAGTGATTATGATGTCACAGCTCATTTGAACGTGAAGGTTGGGTGACAACTCATAGTCGAAACTCCAATCGGGTCGAGCCAAACTTTTATGGTTTTATTCTGCAAGACCAAAAATGTATAAAAATTTATTCTCTAATTATTACCCGAAGAAATATTCACACAGCAATAATGGCTTCCTCTTCCATTACTCTTCACTCCTCTCCATTGCCTGGTTGCTTCGAAGAATCGTAATAGTGGAATATTATTCATTCATCCATTATTTATTTCTTTATTGCCAAGAAGCAGCTTTTTCTTGACGAATATAATAGGTGCATATGATTTTAGATTTATCTAGATATATATAGTCATACCATATTCACAAGTTAAGAGAATCTCTCACCTCATAGGCTCATACTCTAAATAACACACTGTACTCACATTTGATTATATTATTATGTTATGAAATCCTTCGGAAGAACATCCTGTTTTAACATTTTTCCCTGGCGGAATGGGAAATGTTGTACTTTTTCCCGGGAGAGCCGTCCCCTTTTCAAATCTCAATGATTTGAAACTCCCATGATATTCTTTGCGATGCTTCCTGGATGATACATCAAAATTAGCCTGTACGTACTAGTACTAGCCAGCCTAGTCACGAAGAATATATATCTCCCAACAGCCATTATCTCCAACAAAGCACTTTAAGATGTTTTAATTTGCCTCCGAGGTTAAGTGAGATGAAGTGAAATGACTCCATTCCAGTCCATGGCGAAAGTCGAAGTTTAACAGGGGATGAGAGAAAGAGACCAAACGCAACGGGGCCCTGAAAATTAACCGGGATGACTAGAAATGGAGCCACAGTAGTGTTGATCGTGCGAATAAATCACATAATAAATTAATTTCAATGGATAAGACAGGATCGGCCTTTGGAAAGCTTCTCAAGGCAATAAAGCTAGGTTTGCCTCTATAGATATTTACTTTTTCCCTGAAGTGACAAACAAAATCTAATGGATCCTCCATGACTTGGATGTGAAAATACATTCAATTGCCTATGATCATTGCTGGTGGCATTGGTGGACCAAGCATATTCACATCACTTCCACAAGGTCTAATCATAATCATATATATAGTCCTCTCTTCGGCTCTTCCAAACAGTAATTGTCTGCTCATACTCGCATCTTGAATTATTTTTCAAAGCAACAACTTAGTCCTCCCTGCGTGTCATAAAGCAATGACACGTACCCAGTGTTCTGGGGGAGATATCAATATATCTATGGGTATAGGGGTGGCACATTGTATCAGACTGAAAGCAAAAGATGGTCCAATTTATACATATATATATATATATATATTTTTTTTTTCTTGGGTTGAAGTTGACATATACAAATGGGACCTTCGAGAAACCATCCTAATTAAATTTGTTAATCATAAATTTGATGTCATGTCATCATATGATGCGAATTTTCCGCCAAATATATATCACGGTTTTGGCAATATATATATATCACGGTTTTGCAACAACGATATTACTATTGATAATTAATATTAGACTCGTTATTATTAAAATCAGACCTAGGTAATATAATTCAATATTACCCCTCTAACTCGATTGAATTATCATGAGAGCGCGCGCACAAAAGTTTTGCTTTATATTTTGTTGATAAGGGAAACTGTGCGCTTTAGTCAGTAATTACCATGATGAAGCCAGAAGATGATTTTTATTTTTTTTTGCTTTGGGTGGGGAGATTAAGGTATTAGGGGCAGAATAAGGACTTGGTTTGAGCGTACATGGAGGCTGAAGGGGCCATGCCATCTCAATGGCACGATAGTGCAAGGCCAATGATCATGACCGCCGAATCTCCGGCAGTGCGATTTATAGTTGGTGAGACTTTCTTCTTCGGGACGGAAGGTGAACAATAAAAAGACACAAATGCTATCTTTTATATATATTTGGCGGTATATGTTTCAAAATGCCATGGATTTGTTGACGTGTGACTTAAATTATTCTCAAAAGTTAACTTCTTATCTATATCCGTCTTGTAGTCTACGGGCCACACTTTTAATATTTTGGGTTAAGGGGTAATTCTAACCTAAAAGTTTTTACAGGGACGATTTTGTTTTGAAATTTTTTTCAGAGGCAATTTTACCACAAAAGTATAAAAAATGGAGCAATTTTGCCATGATCATTATCCCAGTTAATTTTGACCGTTAGTTGACCAAATATGCTGAGCTAACAGTCTATAGATTATCCACATCATTTTTATTAAGATGTAAATTTGCTTCAGAAATTTAAATCCAACTTGAAAAAGAATAGAGTATATGACACATGGATTTTTGGGCATAAAAGATTATGAGGGCAAAGACATTGTAAGTATTTTAGTTTTATTTAATTGCATAATAACAAATTATGCAAACTCCATGTTAAAATGAATTGACATGATTTTTCGCCAACTGGCCGGGCTGTATTTAATTGAAAAATCAGTCTTTGTCTTACCAACAAATATATAGTTGAAGTGTTAAATAAAAGATAAATCAAAATATAAAAAAGCGTGTAAATGACAGAGGGGTAACAATTAAAAAAAATGATGATACGGGTTTCTTGAGAGATTTTCCGGTTGAAAGCATGGATTTTTATGATGCTGTTTGTTCTCATTAATTACCTGTTGGGCAATTATGTAAGTAGGCTGTCCACTCGACCGTGTCTTTAATTATTTAATCTGATCTCCATGGGGTGGCCTAGCCAGGGATAATTGGATAAAAGATGATGGCGTTCAATGACCCTTCAAAGACGCATAATTGATTGAATATAAATAGCTATAGCTTGAGTGTTCCTCTGCGTGACGTGGATATATCTTTGCCTATTAGTTAAGGTTTCAGCTTCAGCTAGTATGACTGTCTGTCGGTTGCTTCCTCTCTCTCTATTTTTCTTGGCCGATCCAATTTCTAGCCAATGTAAATAGCCTATAATGGCATCACCAGATACATTGTGCAGTTGATGAGAAAGCCAACAGAGAAAATTAAAGGGATACCAAAAGAATATTTACATGTGAGAGCTGAGACAAAAAGGAATGTACGTGGATAATTGTCCATTCTCGAATCCAATCACTAACAATGGTGCATGTTACTCTCAAACTATTCGTAATGATTTTAATTACAGATCTGAAACCTGAAACCCAATCCCTTATATAAATCTTCGTCATGTTTCCCTTTTTGTTTATCTTTTCTTTTAATGCCAAATGGGCACGATGAGAATTGAGAAGGTTTTCAGAAGAGCGAGCGAGCTAATTTCGTAATCCGGCAGTTAATGGAGTTTCCCAATAATTAAACCGCACTCCAACCCATGCACAGCTATACTTCTATTTTGATAATTTGTATATGAAAAAAATGATTCAGATAATAATTATCAAAACAATATCATTTTATTAATATCATTTTTTTAACATAATCTATTCTGTTTAAAAATTATTTTCTAAAATCATTTTTATCATTTTTTTCTCTTGAAGCTATTCTCTTGATTAGATGGCACAACTGTAATGTCTGTACAGTTGAAACTTATTGCTACCTTCTGTGCTTAATATAAGAAATAATTTATAGCACAATTTGTATTATATAAAACCAGGCCCTGAATGATATCTCTTTTAAAAATCAGATTTATAATGCATGATATAATGAAAATTTTTAAAATGTATAGATTATATTGATAATCAGGGGTGTGCCATTTTAGAAGCCTGAGCCTTCTTCAAGCAGTTCAAACAAGAGCAAACTGTGGATAATTTTGAGAAGAAATTTTGTTCATGAGTAAACATTCTCATTGTCATTAAAAAAAAGAAAGGTCTCTAAGTCAATTTTGTTCACTGACACTATTTTTGCCCCTTGAGTCACGTTGTAGGTGTGTTGTTTTATCAGTCTCTCTGTTTTGAGATGCCTAACGTCGATTTCCTGGAACGCCATTATTTTTATCGCCGTTGGTTTTTGGAAAGCTGGTGTCGACAAGGCCGCATAAAATCTGAAAGGAATCAATAGTACCGTACCATGCATTCTCGAAATTTGGGTCAGTGTGTAGTCTCAATTCCAGTCTCCCGTAATTTATCGCCTATTTCCACAGAGAGAGAGAGAGCATGTAGGAGGAGAAATAAATTTAAAATGATGGTCGGTTTCACGCCAAAAATCTTATGGTTGGTGATTTCCAATCATATAAAGCCTGGGATTAGGTAATTTTGTTGTACGGGCAACATACCACCATGCCCCAATTGCCCAAAAATGTTCTCCACTTCTTTCAATTACACCCATTTATTTGCGTCACGTATAAGGGATTCAAAACTTCCTATCTTCCTCTTCTTTCTCTTTTTTTCTCCTTAAAAAAATATTAAGTGGTAACGAAAGAGATCGAATTTAATTCCAACGGAAGTAACGTTAATGTTAACACGAATTAATAATTCACCCCTTTTTTTAGTCTAATGTTTTTTTTTATTTGACCATTTGTTTAATGTTTACTTCCCGGGGCTAACTTGTAACTTCCAACAACTGCTGAACTAGATGGCATGGAAGGGGAAAAGGCACCTGAAGCATCCATTTTTTCCCCATCTGAAGCATCCTTATTTTGACAGGTAATATATAATTCCATTGGAGATTTGTGAGGCATAGTCCCAGGAACGTGCTTTCAGCCACCACTCACTGTACAACATACACAACCACCGCTTTTTTCAACTAAAATATTCATATTTAATTTTGCATAATTAGTTATATGTCACAGGGTCGATTGAGACAGCATCAAAATTAGATTTAGAACCACACTTCCGTTAGAGAGATACGAGATATATCCCCAACATAACCCCCCACCCCACAACAACAAAAAAAACAAGAAGAAGAAGAAAGGAAAAAAAATGAAGAGAGCCGTCTTCGAGTTTATCAGAAAGGCGCTTCCTCTTGGATTCTGCGCATTAATTGATTCACAGCAGCAGCGATTTCATCCACCGTATTCAGCTCGCACCCATCCTCAAGCTGTTTGGCATAAATCACACATATAAAATTATAACCTTGAATATTCTAATTTAAAAAAATAAGAACATGAAGAAGAGAGAGTAATGACGGCATATGGAGTATATGATAAATAAAGATGGATAAAAGGGTAAAAGACCTTGACGCTAGCAGAGTAAAGGGCCATGTCGTCGTGAGTGGAGACGTTGAGGTGGAGAACGGTGAGGCGGAGGGCCTGAAGGCCGACGACGATCTTGGTGAGCTCGTTGGAACGTTTCTTAGATAGTATCTTGAGGCTGGCGTGGGTGTCCACCATGGTGACCTCGATGTCTGCGGCGGCCCATTGCTGGGAACTGGTATTGCCGTTATTTGCATGAGTGGAGTACTGCGGGAACGTGAAGAACTCGGCGAACGGCGAGCTACACGTCCCTGATTGTTGCTTCGTCTTCTTCTTTCTTCCCTCCATTGACTGCAATAGCTGCTCTAGCTCCTTCACAAAGTTAATGGCGCCTCCTATTATAGAAGCCTGGTCCCCCTGTTTCGGCCCACAGAAACAAAAACCATGTTCTACGTCGGTAATAATATCATAATTAACTAGGGGCCTCACTCTTGACTTGAAAAAATAAGAACCGAATTATTACAAATAGGACGGACGGGCTGTATGTACTTAGCAGAGAAAAAGGGGAGCTGACCCTTTGAACGTAAGACGGAGGCATCAACGAGCGAAGCACCGCCAGGTAGTCATTCATCTGCCTCCGTCGATTGCGCTCCACCTCAATGTGAGTCATCCTCTGGTTCTCAAGCTCCTCCTTGTTCTTGGCCCTCTTGGTGCGACGTCGTTTACGCCGACCCGAGGGGGCAGGGGAGAGAAGTGATCGGCGGGCCTGATCGGGAGAAGAGTTAGAATCCCAAGTTGCATGGCCATGTCTGGGTTCCATGTTACTGCTGATGAGTACTCCGACAGGGGCTTTTTCTTCCTCTGCATGGAAGCCATGCTCGCCGGGGTTCCAGGCTGCGGCAAAGGAGTATGAGTCCTTGCAGCAACTATACGAGAAGGGATCCTGAGAGAAAACTACAGCCTCTAGTGCCATTTATGTTCACTTGGATCAGAGTTTGCTCGCGAGGGCACACTACTTCAACTGGCCAACAAGGTACTTAGACACAGAGTGAAACAGAGAATAAGCTCAGAGGAAGATATAGATGTGGGGCTAATGATGAGATTGTGTAGAAGAAGAGTTCGGGGAAGGAGAAGAAGAAACTTAGAAAGATAGCATAAGCTCAGAGGTCAATAGCAATGTGTTACCAAAATGGCAGAAGAAACTGGGCTTATATCATGGATCCGGGGAAAGAAAGTCTTGCAAATTGAAGGAGGGTTACTCAAACAAACAAAATGCTACAGGAGCTTGCACGTGAGGTTTCTTCCTAAGACCACTTCCTTGACCGCCCACAAGCCACTCTCCTAACTCACATACAACTCACAAACCACGGCATCAGATATAGATATAGATATAGAGAGTGAGACACACACACACAGGATTCTCTGGTCACCTGTTGCAAACTATGCATGTAACTTATCTACTCATGAGCCACAGGCTCTTTGCAAATGATTTTTATAAAATCTTACACTTTATGCACTACCAAATAGAATTTTGTTGGTTTTGTTTACACAAGTGTGAATAAGATACACACACAAAATCTCGATTCGTGAATAGCTGTATCTCTAACGACGACTCACATTCAATTGATTCCGAAAAACAGAAAAATAATTAACATTGAATAATGGAATATATTTGTGTGTAATCTAATTAGGTGTGAAAGCTTACAAACAGAAATAATGGTTGGTTGGCGCGGGGGCCAGAAGCAGCGGCCTGCTTTTATTGTATCAGATTCCAATTTCGTGAACGAAGCAGGGGTGTGCATTGGGAGGCACGAGGACGGTCATCTCCTTTGTCTTCATGTGCATGTTAAGTTCAGGTGAAGGGCCAGATAGTCTTTTGGCCGTATATTGAAATATTATATAATTGCATATTGGCCTGTTAGTTGAAATATAGAATATGGGGATTCATTTGGTAATAATTTGGTCGGACACATGGACATGAAAAAGAGAAAGGTGACGAAAAGCTGGAAATAACTGAGAGATTCTCAGAAAAATCCATAGCAATGAAAGGGATTTTTCTAAAAAAAAGCAAAGAAAGGGAAGAAAGAACAAGGACCAAACAGGTGAGATGGTGAGGAGGAGAGGACAGGGTCAGACATCAGAGAAATCCATGTGACCACACGAAGAACCACTCTGTATTCATCTGCCATCCCACACTATGCTCCTCTCTCTCTCACTTTCCGACGCCTGTGTACTTGATCACCTTCCTTTTATTTCTTCAATGGTATACTAATATTTTCCTCTTTTCACATCATTAAATATTTTTTACTACTATTTAAATGTTTGTCATTATTCCTGCTCCTTTTCATTTCCCCGCTCCCATTAGACTTATCCTCGTGTGCTTATTTCAATGTTTTCGGGTCAGAGATATGCAATTATGATTTCATGATATTTATAAACTCTTTCACATGATATAGATTGAATAATATATATTTATAATTCTAACTCCTTCGGTTCCTATTAGTATATTATTACATAATATTTTCATGCAAAAAAAAAAAACGTAATGTTGGCATTTGTATATTCCTATTTATACAAGTCCTTTTCTGTACCTATTTATATGTTGTCATTTGTATTTTCATTTAATTTTGTTCCTGAGTTTGTATGCCTAGATATTACTTGTTTGAGTTGTTTCAAATAATATCCATGTTGATGGATGACATTAAATGGAAGCAGCTGTTCATAACATATAAAGTTTTCCCCCTTGTTCAGGAGTAAGCTTTTTTTCCATGAAGATGAGTAAATAATTTGGACTAAGAAAGTGTATGGTGAGGTATAAAAAGAGTCGAGCATCGTCGATCAGAATCTCATGATATAATTATATATATACCTCACAAGTTCCCAATGAAAAGCTAGATTTTTTACCTCCAAATTTTACCCTTGTCAAAGACGAACAGGTTTCACAACAGCTCATTAAGTATCAACCATTTGACCACATCTCGATGAGACATTCTCTAGGTTTTTAATTTCTTCCCTTTTTTCTTGGTTCTCTCCATGCACAGGGGAATATTGGTAACACCGGCCATGAGATAAAATGAGTATATCAGTAATCAAATCATCAGCTTTACGCGCGATTATTCCCTCAGCTTATATTTAATATGTCTCTGATCCATCACCAGGAAATGATTAATCAAGGAAAGAAAATCCAAGCTCCAACTGGCATTACTTGGAATGTATCCAGGAAAATTGTAATTTAAGAGATTCCCCGACTGAAACTGAGTCTTAATGACAGGGCAACTTTGATTGATTAAGATCTACACTAGCTAGTAGCCTCCCCTCTTAGCTCCATTAATTATCTGATTTGTTTATATATAAAAAGCTGAGAGTTTACGAAACCATTTATTGTTAACTGTGTTGAGTGTCTTATTACGCTATCCTGCGCGTATCGTGTTCCCCGTTTTATACATTAAAGCTTAATTTCCCCATCATCCGTCCCATATGACAGTATCTCATCTTGATTAATTAATTAGTTTAAATTAAGATTCATGCATCAGTAATTAATAATAATTTTCCCTGCATCTAAACTAAGCTAGAACTTTCCATCAAACTCATTTTTGGGCCTCCGTGCAATATATATGTTCGCAGCTTATTTAATTTTTTATCACCCCTGTCCCTGCATGACGAGAAAATGGTCCAAAGAAAAGAGAGTTGCATGGGTGTCTTGTAGATATCTCCAGCCTGCAGTGTCCGGGAAGTAATTTTGAATATTGTCATGGGAAAAAATTATTTTTTTAACAATGCAACGATAAATAAATTTGATTCCATGCAGCCACCAGGCATTGGCGCATAATATCTAAAAATTGTGGAGACAGTAGCAGCAGCGTTTCTGCACACAGCTACTGACTTCTGGCAATAATTTACATGTAGTTATCATGCATATTTTGATTAACAACATTTGAAAGTTTAGATTCCACTCATTAATGCGTGATATATTTACATATTGTGAAGTGGCAGCATGCGCATATATAGGGGGTAAGGGGGAAACAAAATTTGAAGCTTCCTTATTGCTTGCATAGCTGTAAAATGACCCGTACCAAGTTAACACTGAACGTAGTGTTATGAGGCATCACATCATCGCTACCAGTTGAAATAGAATAGAGGTCAAACTATATAAACAGCGAAGGAATAATACGCGACGAGGGGGGTAGAGGCTAAAGCATGGTCAGGGAAGAGGCGACGTCATCATTGAATCATTTTGTCCGAACTTGGAAGCTGGGGGTTTCCACTAATGAAAACAAGAGTAATCCTGATTTGTTTGCAATTAAGAGAGGGGCCAACATATGATTAAAAAAGTGATTGCTTGCATGTGCTTCAACCGCAAAACACGCTTCCATACTGCATGGTGACCGAGGCAGCCGGGCGCAACGAACGTACACGTCTCCTCATTATTTACTAATTTCCTTATAATTAATAGTAGTGATAATATATATGCGTTGGTCATTGGGCTTTTTTATTTAGTAGAGTAGGAAGGCAAGCAGTGTTCCAGATAGATGGGTGTTATTAAATAAAGGGAAAATTAAAATAAACAACCTAGGAAAAATGATATTTATTAGGAAGGATCATATAAATAGTAATTATTTAAAATGACCTGATACTAAAATATTAAATTAAAAAGATTAAATTATCCCTTGCCACATTTCC
Organism: Inga leiocalycina; assembly: GCA_963242795.1. Taxonomy (NCBI): domain Eukaryota; kingdom Viridiplantae; phylum Streptophyta; class Magnoliopsida; order Fabales; family Fabaceae; genus Inga; species Inga leiocalycina. The sequence goes on from OY725326.1 coordinate 4,068,074, forward strand.
ATTCTTCTATCTAATATCTTATGTGATTAATGATCAATAACAAATGGATATTAATTTAGCTAAGCGCCTTTGAACAAAATCAGACTAGAAACAATCTGTAAACCGCATCCGAAGGAATGGGCCTTTTTTGCAAGGAAATATGCTGTAGCATTCTTGTTTCTATTGATGAACAACGTACATGTGAGCGTGTGACTCCCTCTGCCGCAAGTTCTTCACCTCTATGCACTTTTTATTATGATGAAGGCAGATTAAAAAAAAAAAGTGTCCTCCTTCCTTTTACTGGCAATTGGCTCGATGATAAGGGCTTTCATCAGAATCTGTGAGTTAAAAAAACCTTCCTCATTAATTGTTTGTGGAAAAGGCAACGATAGGGAGTAAGAGGTGCTCGAGAGAACATAGGGATAATCTGGCCTTTTTAATTTTCTATTTTAGCATTTGGTCCTTCTAAATGATTACTATTTTTTATGGTCCTTTCTAATAAATATTATTTTTCTTATATCCTTCATTCTAATTTTCCCTTAAATAAATAAGTGGGGAAGAAACTGAAACCTCAAATTCCGGGAAACCATTCCTTCTTTTATGGATAGACGCTGGCGCTTGCTGTGCAGATTCTCCTGATCAGGCTTCTTCTTCTGTGGATGCATCAGAAAGAGTACATATTAGGAGTTGCACCATTAAACAATTGGTTTATACTCCATCCGGTCCTAAATATATGATAAAGTTTGTAGTGCAAATTATATTATAAACTTTATCCTGTATTTAAGATCGGAGATAGTAATAAATAGGGAAATTGTTCCCTATTTTCTTATAATAAATCTGTTTTATCTCCCATAATTCTTATACGCGTGTGTGGGGGGAACCGGAGAGAGTGTGTGTGTGTCACTTGTTCGCTAACAGTAGACAATATGGCTTATGAGGGCTATAAGTTCATATTAATTAAGCAGTGAGTAAATAATTTGTTGGAGAAAGAATATGGAAAAGCTGCAAATTAAAGGGTGGGAGGCGTGAAAGGAAGGGATGTGATTGAGGTTGAGATGTGAAGGTGGGGACCCACCGACTCCTACTTGAGCCGCCGTAGGTGGAGGTTTGTGATGAAGTAGCGTGTAGGCGGAGGGGATTTACATAACCTACAACCCATGGTCAATTAGGTAGGAGGTAGTGTTTGTTTGGAATAGTTTATTTTTAGGTAATAAGTGTATATAAATCGTGATTTACAGTATACGAGGTAAGTATGTGAGAGGAGTTTTATCTCGACTTACATAATGAGAACTTATTTTTTAAGAGATCGTGATCCCAAACATGCCTAATGTGTAGGTCTACACGTATGTTATAATTTAATTTAATTTGGTAAACAGGGGAGGGGGGCTTTACTTTTACTCTTACATGATCACAGGAGGATATAGAAGGTAATTTGGGCCCAGGTGAGGTGGCGCCCGTTCAAGCAGGAATCGTGGCATTTGCTTCAACGGACACAACTGCATGTAAAGTGTCAACACAACTTCACCATCCAAACTTCAACCATCAACTCCCTCAAGCTTCTCTGATAATTTTTCATATCCTGTTTATAACTATTTTTTTTTATAGGATTGATCTTTTTTATAAATAATTTTTATTTTTTATTCAAAAATGTAAGTTGTTTTTATTATTTTGCACTTATTAAATACTTATTATTTCTCATATTTTATATTCGTTATCTTTCATATTTTTTATTTATTTTTTCTCCTATACTCTTTTCATAAATAGGGACATATATAAAAAAAACATGACATTTTTGACACACTAATTACTTTTAACTATCAATTCATTTTACGTAATAAAAAAAATTATTTATAAATAGGACCAGAAAGAGTATTTGTTATTGTTTTTTAGACCAACAAAAATAATTGTTATTGTTTTATATACCCCATCTCTAGCTCTCTAATATGCTCCAACCTAAGAATATAGCCAAGGCTTTCTTTTCGCTTTCTATTTTCTCATATTTTTTTCCTTGAGTCCTGATAATTTTTTTTAATCATAGATATTAGTCCATATATTTGTAATTTATTAATTTCTAAGTAATATGTGCTATTAGTAACATAAGACATGACTCTTATTCAATATGTACCGGCATTAATTAGCTAATTGCACCTTAAAAATGTTAAGACGACAAAAAAAAAGCGTAACACTAAGTTTAATAAAAGCGGCAACATTTATAAATCATAATTCAAATATTGTTGTATACGTTTTTCCATGCAACGTACTCCCATGTTTCACGAAAATGAGGATGGTGCGTGCACGATTCAAAATCAACTACTAATTATAAGCAATTGGATGGAAAATGGCGCTGCCACTCACACGTCTTTTTAATTATAAACAATAGTCATTATGGCCAGAAGAAGAAAGTAACGTCTTTTTATAGAAATTATCAGTTGAAAACTGCCACCTCCAAGTTGTATTATATGCTGGCGGTGCTTATATTAATCATATATATTATTACCCGTGCCCACTCATCACCTGGTTCAAATAACTCTTCGGGTTTAATTGATTGAAATAAATATCAAGTTTTACTTTACATCGACAAGAGGTACAATGATTTTCCTGGATTAGAAATCGGAGACGACTTGTACGGAAGAGGGAAGAGCGATTATTTTTATTTTATATTCTCAGTTACATCACCCTTTCTTCGTTTTCTTTTATGTTCTTTTTTAAAAAGCTCTATTCTTTTATTTTTAAATACTACTTGATGTCAGAAAGCAATATTTTACCTAATTGAATGGTAATTTTATTTGTATAAATTATAATCATATTCTTTAATCAAACGAAAGTCAATTAATAATTTATTTTAAAAATCACAGACCATTTATCTTCAACTATGCGTTCCAATGAGATCGATGGACGCCTTGGGAGCATAGTACACGTTTTTATTTTGAGATTGTGTGTTTAATGGCCTTACATATACTTTAGGACTTGTAAGCAAGACCGTGGTCTGTTTTCTTTCTCCATATATCTCGTGATCTATTTTATTACAAAATTCTCGCTTTCTCGGTGAAATTTCGATATGTTATCGATCATCATGCCGCGCTGTTTCTACGTAAAACTGGCGTTTCTTCCTACGTAAGCTATTGGAATGCACGGCGAAGCAGAAAATATTTGAGCCAGACCTAGACTAGCTATAGCTAAAGGACCGTGGATTACTTGGTCCGCCTCCAAGTTGGCCTAAAATATATAGAAAGAGACACGTGTATGATTTGTTAATTATTATTAGGAATTGAGAAATATGTTTGCAACATTGAGAACGCTGTCTTCCACACGCAAGGGGGAGATAAATGAAATTAATAGCTTGCTGGTTTACATATTATATATATATATATATAATCAATACATATACAACAAAGAATTAATGTACGTTTCCCACAACCTTGTACGCACCAAAATGCACGGTGGACATGGAATAATAAAGTAGAATCGGAACAACGTCCGTGAATCTGCAGAGTATAAAATATATAGGGGAGTTTTTGGGTCGAGGAGGGGTTAGGTTAAGAGAGGCAACATGTTGCAATAAAATGGGGTCGGTATGTTGAAGGTGGTGAGAAGGATGAAGGGACAGGCGAAACAAGTTGGTCCTTTGCAAAGTCCCACCAACGATTTTCTTTTGTTTGTTAATGTAATGCAACGCAGCACAGCGAAACCGCTACTTTCCCAAAACCAGTTGCCTGCTGCGTATCATAGATCTTCACGAAGGCTCTCGGTTTTTAAACATGACTCGCCACTCGAAACTCAATGGGAACATGGATAAAACATGTTGACTGGAGCTAACGTATTGTTTCCCCTCCTGTTATTCAATTATTTTATTGAAGATGTAGCTAGGTTATGTTTACTTTTCGGCCGTTGTTTTTGCCCCAGAAGTGGTCAAAATAACTACAGACTGCCGTCTGATGAACGCACGGAATAAATTTAATATAACTAATTAAAACTAACAAAGTGGGTCACCCAAAACATCCAATGAGGACTGAAAAGAGAGTGGGTTTGGCCCAAATGCAAACATGCAAGTTGGCTTTCATCACATCATCAGTCATGCACGGCGCATTTGGAAAGCAATTGACTTCTTAGGTGTCTTGGGACCTGGCAGATTTTTAAGGCTTATTTGTGACATTAATTGATAGGGGTAAAATTTAGAGTTTAAGACCAGTCCATATTAAGTAATAAAGAATAAGTAAGATATTGTGCCCACAAAGATTTGGTACCAACAATACAACTGGTCAATGACTTTACACTTTTGTTTAAGTTGAATCAGCACAATTTAAATAAAATATAGAAATAACAACTAACTAAAAAAAAGAAAAATAAATCTAATTATAATTAAAACTAAGGATAAGAATGATTCTAGATCTAAGCGGTTACTTGGATTATTGTAGCCTTAATTATTTCTTAGTATTTACTTTCTCCCATTAATTACATTTAAAGTTATATTTGCTAGTCTATGACTTTTATTTACCTAATAGTGTCTTTCGATCAATTAAAAGGCATTCTAATTATGTTAATTCCTAATGTTTTAAGCGATTAGTACTTAATTTGAATAATTTAAATGCAAGCTTAATGAGGCTATGTAGGGCCAATAGTTATATGTCTATTCTACAAGCAGTTAAGTTCGAAAACCTTATCATACATGATTTAATTGAAGGTTTATTCTAAATTTCCTATGTTTAGGCTCCTTTAAAAAACAAAAATAATCCCAATTAGATGTCTCTTGTTTTAGGATAATCAAGCACACAATTAAACCAACAAATATAATATTAAAGCAATTAATGACAAAAACTATCATTTACTAATCCATAATTAAGCTAAATAATCCAAAACCAAGGTTTAACTACGTAAACTGAACATTTTCATGACTAAAACAATTAATGTTGTCACTCTTCTGCATTTTCAAACTTTAATATCCCTCTATTTAAGCTTTTGTCTTGCCATCACCAACTAGGAAAATAGAACACATCATTTTGTTGCTACGCCTAGTGTATATATAGGTATATATTGCCTCCCCGCATGTGTCTCTATCACAATATCTTGCTTTATCTTTTTTTATCAATTATCATATAATATAGATATATTATATTGATATTTTTCTCTCACTTGAATCTTATAATATATGCTACAAAATAAATTAGGATATATGTAGATTTTGGGAAAATGTATAAAAGATAATTAAATAAACATAAAACATTAATAAATTTAATCAAATATATCTCAAGATCTACACCTATTTAGTTTAAAATATATACTTATAATTAATATTGTAAATTAGTATATTTATTTTACAAAACAAATTTAACTTCCCAGAGAATAAAGAGAATGAGGCAGCAGGGCGAGGAAGGCAGAGACAGTGTTGAGATTGTGTAAATCCCTTCCGTCCGAGTCATAATATATTGCAGCTATTGTTTAGTCCCTCTGAGTGTCATGTTGTTCATATATATATATATATATATATATATGCACGACCCTCTAAATCCTTCGTATTTCTTCTCCACTCATCCCTTGTCATTGGCTTGGCCTCCCTCACCGCAATAGTTTTTTTCACTCTAATGGCTGTGCTAGTTCTCAGCGTTCTTCACTGGAACTCGTTCCACAATTTTTTTTTTTATTAGGCATGGGTGTTCCCATATTATAGGCAATCCTATTTGAGTCACACTCCGCAATTAAATTATCCATTCATTCCACGACTTTGGCAATCAGCCTCATGTAGGCCTCAATGCTTTTCTAAATTTTCATGGGTCGTATTATTTGGGTTTGGCCCACTCTTAACCCCAACGGTTTCTGATCTTCTTATTCTCTATTTTTGTCTGTCTTTTTCACGACCTTATCCTTTGCCCATAGGTTCAGATCTTTGTTTTTTAATGTAATAAACTAATAACCGTTTTCATTCATAAAAAATATTGTCTTCCTAATTTTGACGTATCGTACACACATGTATCTCATTTTGTCCCCTGAAAAATAAATCAATTTATTAATATATTGTTAATGTTAATAGAACTAAGAATAATTATTTTATTCTACAGCATGGACGATGCTAAGGGGTAATAAATGGAAAGGCTGTTTTATATTTGTCTTTATTCATGGTGATTTCACATACAGTAGATTGTCAAAAATACATGATCACTAAGTAATAACAAATCCAGTTCCATAAGATCAGATCAGAACACCTCTGGATGATCTCCAGCGGATGAAGATAATGCATTTACAGAAACACACATGACAAAGAGTGATTGTATTTATGTAGGGCTCAAAGACAATAATCTGGTGTGAGGCCAACGGCTTTACTTCTGTTTTCCAATGACCACTCTAAATTTACTCTTTTAACATTCATCTGGCGAATGGCAGATCAAAGTTGGATAAGATGAAAGAGGAAGATCTCCTTGATTCCCGGGAATTTAATGACAAATCTATAACATAACACTAACAGTGCAATTTCCTGTTTTGGGCTTGGTAGATCGCTTCCTGGGATTCCTTTTAAATGTCTTAAATACAAAAGTAAGAAAAAGTGAAGAAAATAAAACCAGAAAAAGTAAAAAGGAAAAATGTTCAAGTCCCTTCCATTCTTCATTGTTGTTATCTTTGAGGCCTGATGAGTGAAGAGCACGGTAAGGCGTAAGCCAGCGTTATCCCCCCCCCCCTCTCCTTATTACTGTTTTTCTATAAGCTTATCAATTTCCCAAAGAACCTAGACATATGAGTATTGGTGTCTATGGATAAAGATGAAAGCGTGGATGAGTAATCACTTTTGATTTTCTTAGTGGAAGTTGTTCATTGCCCACTTATTAAACAAGCACGAGAAGCAAGCAAGAAGTCCAAGTGACCAATCTTTACCAATTGCATATGGGCATCACCCTTATTAACTAATGGACGGGCTCTTGCTGAATTAGTGTGGCTCCCTCAATTCACTCCCTCCATCCCTACAAATTAAATTAACATCACACACATCCCTTCAGAAACTTGCAGCTGAGTGACACATGAAATCTGTGTGCTTTCCCTCTGTTTTGAGATGCCGACTGATGGAAGAGGACATGCCATAGATAGAGGTCACAATTATTAACGAGCACCTCATCATTATTTATTCCCTACGAGTTTTATTTAATTAGCCTGTAATAACAGATATTCATTTTTGAATGAATCAGATGAACCCCTGGAGATAATGCAAGGTCATATATATGATTGGTTTTGACATTTTCTATCCTCCTAGCTGTCCTTATTGCGTTGCCAATATTACCCTTTTGGCATGCGCTATTGGGCGCCAAACTCCTGGCTCCTCAAACTCATAAAGTTTTATCAAATTAATTAAATATCAGTTAAAACTGGGATTCGATCATGTCAACTGCATGCCGGCCAATCGATCGTCATCGTTTTTATTTTCCTCGCTCACAATATAAACCCGTCCAATATGGAAAGCCTCAAACAATGATACAGTTAATTAACCGTACACTCTATATATTAGCCGCACTATCAGTGGGCGGCTATCCTATATTTCTCTGCCTTCCGTGTGTGTTTTGCATGTTAGTTTATTATTAAGAGCGACGCCCAATGGGCTGGTAAATCTTCATGCACGAAATGAAGAGTGCCTCCAACAAGGAGGACCGTGGAGGCGCAGGCATCCCCAGACTGTTGAAGCTTGAGCACGGACGTACCTGGGTTTCTATGCGTCATGTTTCGGCACAGGCGCCGCGGTCACCTGATCAGCTCACGGAGCCACCGACGATGACCTACGACAACAAGACCATGGCCATCATCATGGGCGTGGTGGTCATCGTATTCTTCGTATCGGGCTTCGTTTCCCTGTACAGTCGTCAGTGCGGGAACCGACGGCGATTACGAGGCCACATCGACCTCACTTTTCCAATGGGGCTGCCGGGATCCGGTTCCCGGGCGCAGGGTCGGGGTGTAAGCTCCGAGATCATCCAGAGCTTCCCGACTTTCGTGTACTCGACGGTTAAGGGGAGGAGAGGGGCACTGGCATGCGCGGTGTGCCTGAACGAGTACGAGGACGACGAGACGCTGCGTTTAATCCCGAAATGCAGCCACGTGTTCCATCCCGAATGCATCGACGGCTGGCTCAAGTCTCACTACACATGCCCCCTGTGCCGCGCCAACCTGTTGGTTCCAGTAGCAGGACAGAGCGAGAGCGAGGCGACGCCTTTGGTCCCCATAGAAGTTTCAGATTCAGAAGAAGAAGGAGAGAGTGATAACGGAGGAGTAATTAGAGGGAATATAAGAATGAATAGGAGTAGGACGGTGAAGGAAGAGCGTCGTCCAAGTCGGTCAAGGTCAACGGGATTTGTGATGGGGATACTGTTTGGGAGGTCTCGGTCAACGGGAGATGGGAGAGTGGTGGGGGAGAACTGGGAGAGATATACACTGAGGTGGGAGGAAGTGAAGAGAGAGAGGAGGCTGAAGCGGACAAAGAGCTGCGTCATGTTCACCGGAATGAGCAGCGGCCGGAGAGGGTATAGAACAAGAAGCGTGGGCAGCAACCACTCCCACTTACACTTCGCCTATGATCGCTTCATCACTTCTCGTACATTCCCCTTCAGCCCACCCACTACCCCTTCATCTTTCCTGGGACACCCCTAAAACTCTCTTCCATCTTCCTGCTTCGTAATCTTTTGGTCTTCAAAGAATGGCACGGTCCGTTTATTACCAAATAGAGAGCGTGAAATTAAACCATGATTCTTAAAGATTACCCCCACCTACGCAATTTCACAAACAGGCCACATCGCATATATCATTTTCTATTTTGTAAACTAGCTATATGGAGTTTTATGAATAATTTGTTTAATTTATTATGCCTCGTAAATATTGCCAATTTTCTATAATATTTACCGTATGGGTCTGGGGAGAAATCAATGTTACTATATTGTACTTCACTAATTTAGAATGTTTCCTTGTACATTAATTACACGAAAGCCTGCCAGCTAATGGTATAATGTCAATAGCAAAAATATATTTCTTCCAATTTTATTGAAAAAATAGTACATTGAGTATACATAGGTTTAATTTAACTTTAAAAAAACACACAGAGTTATGGTTTATGCACGCTTCTTGTCCCTTTAAGAGATTTTTAAGATTATATAAGTATGAAACCTTTTAAATTATAAAATAAAATTAACATTCTTAATTAATTACCATGCATTGTGTTTAATTTTTTCTACTGCAATGTTAATTTGGTTATTCGGCTAAAAAGGTAAAGGTGATTTAGTATATGTTTGTTTTGACTTTAAAAAACTTCCTTTTTCTTTTTTTTTGCAAGTTGGAACAGAATTCTTTCCATATATTTACTCGTAGATCATAAAATCACTCTCAGAAAACTAATTCAAAAAAAAAAATTCGATCATTATTATATCACGAAACAAGCAATGGTGTTTGGGTGTAATTTATCCTCATATAATGCCAAAGGTTTGATCAAGGCTAAGCGCAAAACAGTAATTCCTCCTGTTCTATTTATAAGTAACATTTTTTTTGATTGAGCAATGAACTGGTAGTTAAAAATAATAAATGTGTCAAAAATGTCATGTTTTTTTTTCATATATGCTTCTATTTATGAAAAGAGTATAGGAGAGATAATAGATAAAAAGTATGAGAGATAATGAATATAAGATATGAGAAAAAATGAGTATTTAATATGGATAAAATAGAAAAAAAAACTTATATTTTCATACAAAAATTGAAAGTTGCTTATAAAAGAGATCGGTTCAATAAAAAAGAAAGTTGCTTATAATAAAAATTTTCAGTATGGACTTTTCGCCAGTTTTCGTTTTTCAACGTTGATACGTGGGAAGTTATTTGCACCATCTCAAGCTTAATGATTTTCTTCTCTGAATATGAGTAAGGGACAGAAATTACCACAATTTTATTTATTTATTTAGCGGAGGTTGGGGTATATAATACACAATTGAAAACAGAGCACATGAATCATGAGAGCCGAGAGGGGATTAAGTCCAAAAGCGGCCACCCTTCCCTATGACGACTTGTTATAGTAAGTGGGATTAGGCATGTAATTGGGTCCGGGTATATGCTGCAGCTACAATTAATCAATACTCATCGATCTGCCGCTTTGTGGACTTTGAAGAGTAAGGTTATACTCTATTCATACTGTTATTAATATAAGATAGAGTTGATTTTTTAAAAAAAAAATTAAAAAAGTTATTTAATCATATCATATATTGTGTATTCTTATATTATATATTAGTTTATTAGTCAAATTAATTAACTTAAAAAGAATATAAATATAAATACTCTAAAATAATTTAATTAACCTCCTTAATTTCTTTCAAAAAAATAACTCCATCTTCTGTTTAGGATAAGAATTACTATGAATGATTCATTTAGTTAGGTCCGTGAATTAATCATACGTGTCGCTGGCCAAGAAAGGAAAGTGAAATTATTACACGTGTCTCCATGAGAGCCGCTTGCCTTGCCCCGCGACCCATTTGAATCCAATGATCCATTAATTGTGATCAATTAGTGGGCCACACATCAGACATGGCTCACGCCTCTTCCAAATTAATAAATAATAAGATAATGCCGCTAAAATACTAGGGAAATAGTTGAGTTGCATCGACCTCGCCGATATGCGCTGGTGCCTGGTGGCTCTGAATTAATTAATTGACTTTCGTAAGTGAAAATGCCACATTTATATATTTACCAGAAAAAAGGCAGTATGCAAAATGTAAAGAAATAATACTAGAGCCACCGGCAGAGGCAAGCCAGTACTCATCACAACTTTTTGGGGTTAATTAGTTATCTGCTGGGCAAAACAATTTATCATTTTTGGGTGCGGACGTTAAGTAACAACTAACGAAGACAAGTACCTGCGAAGAGTAGAGCTGCAGGTGAGCAGCCTAGAAAACCGAAGATGAATTGGCGGAAAATATAATTAAAAGAAAGGAATGAAACTCGTATTAAATTATTGTGGGGTACGTTGAAGACGGTGTGGACTCAAATTAGTGGAATGGCAGTGGTGGTTCACTGAATTGCCAAGAATTTGAATTCATCAAAAGAAAGAATTCAATCGCGAACCTTCCTTCGCGTGACCGGAATCTACCTTGTGTTTTCCACGAAACTAGGTCCGCCTTTTATTTTTATAGTACTTTAAACCACTGGGCTAAGACGGCCGCGGAAAATGTCGTGCGAGCCCTTTTCGTTCTTCCTTCTCCCACCCCAGATTTTCACAAGTCAATGCCGGAAACCCTACGTTATTCCTCCCATCATAGGACATCACGTCAAGGGCCAAAGTCCCCCTCTAATCTATGCAACAACCCCCCTGGGTCCCCACTCTCATTCCCTCGCGCGTTTCCTTCACTTCTGTTCGCTGTCTTGTTTTGTTTTCCCCTTGAAAATATTTCAAGAAATTTACACTGCCCATCAAAATGCCAATTACGCGACATTGAACTAGAAAAGTTATTCTCCTGTTCAGAAGTAAAACGGTCCTTAAATATGTGCTCTTTTAGGATAATTTATTTTTGGATAATAAGTGTTTATAATTCGTGATTCTAGATGTACGAGATAAATATATGAGAGGAGTTTTATCTTAACTTATGTAATAACTGTTTATTTCTAAAAAAAAACTATTCCAGAAAATTACCGTATATCGTATCGATTTCATGCCCTGCCCATATCTCTATATCCCTGCCCTCGGCAGGCCCAAGCAAAAGCATGCCTACGTGATATTTAACGGCCCGCCTTTTGGTTTTGCTTTGCTTTCCAGTTACAACACCATCATTAATCCCGTTCTGAGCAAACCCGCACCAAAGAAGAAAACAAGAGTGGGGCCGCCATCACTGCGTCGTCGTACCGTACGGCCTCATGTGTTGCGATTGCAGCAAAATTCTTTGCTTCCTATAGCTGCAAACACCTCAATCTCATGATCAGCTATGACAATCCACTCCCACACTCGCCCTCCTCCCATCCTTCCACTCGATCACCATGGCCTCCGCTGCCTTGCTCTCTTTCTACTCGCCTTCCATGCCACCGCGCAGTTCTCCGCAGCTCCTCCGCCTCCCCCCTCCGACCCCTTTGCCAGGCTTAAGTTCGACAAGAACATGGCCATCATCATGGTCATCCTGGTCCTCGTGTTCTTCATTCTGGGCTTCCTTTCCATCTACACTCGCCAATGCGCAGAGCGCAGAATGAGAGGAAGACTCGACCTCGCTCTCCCCATCGGCATAAGCAGCCGGCGAACGCGTGGTCTTGACCCCGAGATCATCGACAGTTTTCCCACCTTCGTTTACTCCTCCGTCAAGGGTCTTAAGATGGGGAGGACCTCGCTGGAATGCGCCGTCTGCTTGAACGAGTTCGAAGACGATGCAACTCTGCGTTTGATACCCAAATGCAGCCACGTGTTTCATCCTGATTGTATTGATCTTTGGCTGTCCTCTCACTCCACCTGCCCCCTCTGCCGGGCCAACCTTATTCCTAAGCCCGGTGATTCATCCTTCGTCGTCGTTCAGATCCCCAACCCGGACGTCGATTCCCCTCAGCCTGATTCGAGTCCTAATACCCGTGAGGTCCCCCATGACAACATCAATACGGCGGCGCCGGAGACTCCAAGTCCGAGCCCAAATCAGACCGCGAACCGGAGCCGGACAACTAGGTCAAAGTCGACGGGGTTTCGATTGGCCGGATTATTCCCGCGTTCTCACTCCACGGGTCATTCCTTGCAGATTCAGCCCGGAGAGAATTGGGAAAGGTTTACTCTGAGATTACCGGAGGATGCCCGAAAACAGTTACTAAAGCGCACAAATAGTTGTGTAGCGTTCCCAAGGGAGATCAGTCAGAGGAGGGGTTATAGGACAAGGAGTGTGGGGAGTGGACGCGGAAGGAACTATTTCCTGTTCGAGCGATTCGGCGGCGAGGGGCGGCCGGACCAGTGGGGCTTCACGATGAGGCCGCCATTTTTGAGCAGGAGTAGTTCGATGGTGGCCAACAAGGCACCGGTGGGTCCATCGGAGTTGGCTATGGACGACATCAGGGAACGATCTTCTGATCCATTGTTTCCCGGAAACAAAGATTAGATGGTAGTATAGAGGTAGCATAGTTTTTCGACGAGTTTCATGTTCATAATTCATACATAGCAAAACATACCGTTTTTCCGTTTTTTTCAAATGACCCTCTCGCCAATTTCTTCCATATGTTTATACTTTTTTCAGTTCATTTGAGATTTCATTTTCGGAAAATGGAAGCGAAATGAACTGGAGGTGCCTTTGAGAATTCCAGAACATGGTTTTGTATTATATGAGATTATTATAAGTTTGTGGCAATTTTTATTGCATATTTGTACTTATTTTCAAAACGTATTATAACATTAATTATACTTGAGGTTTTTTAGGCCAAGAATTATGCCTGTGTTTTGTGTCAGCCAGAAGATAAAGATAATTATGCCATTCTTGTCTCTAATGAAAGTTTTCGAGATGCTGCTTGAAATAACTTAAGCTCTACCATAATATTTCTTAAAAACACCCTTTCTCCATTTATGTCAGCGAGAGATAAACTACAGTACCTAATACATTGGCAAGTTATAGCATTCAAAATCAGATAAAATGGCGTAATATTTCGAATTTAATAGATTCCTTAATTTATATGGGGAGGATAATTGTTATGCTGGAGAGTACGATTTGTCAAAAATTTGATGGCAAAGAATGAGGAGGAGATCAAGGAATTAATGGCACAGATGATGATTAATGAGTTGTTTGATATAAAGCAAAACATGCGTGCAGGGGTTGATGATGACATGTAATTATTTGGAAAGATCATTCAGCTTCTCTTTCATCTTCTTCCCGTGAAACCAGTTTTCCTACTTATATGAGTTCGTTTCATCTGTACCATCCAGTTCAGATTTAATTTTTGTTTTTTTTAAAAATATTTTAATAAATAGAGAATCTAAAATAAAGAAAATATCTCAACTAACATTTTTTAAAAAACAATTTTTTATTTAAAAATCAACAGTTACAAAAAATAAATCTGAACAGTGAGACAAAATTTCCCTACTTATCCAAGATGAGTAGAAAAACTGGTCGCTCTACCCGCCTCTCCATTACTTTCAAGTTAAAACTATTGCCAATGTACTGACATAAATGGAGATTATATATTTTAAGATATATTATATGTTATAGAGTGTATAAAAGTTATTTCAAAATATCGGATGTTACTGAAAATATTTGAAGACAATAAATGTTATTAAAAAAAGGTGGTTTATTCTCGCTTTTCACACCAGAAACGCCGTAGTTTTGGATAATGGAAATTGGAAAGGTAAAGGATTGAAGGGCATGGAAAGAAGCCGGATCCGAAAGAAACGAGGCAGATGAGAATGAGTTGAAGTAAAAGCGCGAAAATGAGAAAAATTTGTATACAAGCTATTAATTTTGCAATCAGAGGTGTGATTTTGATTATCTTTTTAAGGACCTCCTGGATGAGCTAATGTCTCTTATTAATACTCCCTTCGATTCTAATTATAAAATAAAATTGATTTTTTTAGAGAAATTAAGGAAACCAATTAAATTACTTTAGAGTGTTTATACTTTTAGTGTCCTTGGATTATATATTAGTTTATTAGTCAAATTAATTAGTTTAGAGAAAAAAAATATAAATATAAATACTCTAAAATAATTTAATTGGCTTCCTTAATTTCTCAAAAAAAGTCAACTTTATCGTATAATTAGAACCGGAAAGAATAGATCGGAAAGTTCATTTTGTAAATATTGTAAGGGAGGATCTCATCTTTGTTGATAGATTGGCTAAGTTAGCTCATATCATTATTGATAGTTTTTATGTCTTTAATCATCTTTCACCCCTTAACCAAAAGGTGGATTATGACGAAGAAGTGTAAGTTTTCGTAGGTTTTTACTATAATTTGTTTCTTAATTAAAAAATAATATCCTGTACTATATTAAAAAAAAATAGAGAGAGAGAAGTCATCAAAAGGATGGGCCACATAGTACAACCTTGACCTTTGGGCCACAGAACGTAAAGACCACAAACCTTGACTTTATCTTTGTGGTGGGAGGATTACCCTTGCCAATCACTATCTAGCGCCATATATAAGATCATATTTTTTAGGGAAATTCAACACGCGGGTCCTTATAATTTTATTAAATTTTAAATTAGGTCCCTGAACTTTATTTCTTTGGAAAAATCACTGACAAGTCTCAAAGACCCAAAACAACCACAAAAAAATATCAATCTAAATTCTCAAATAAAAAAAGTCCCTAGGGACATTTTTATAATTAATTGGGAATATAAAATGATTAAATTGCCCCCAATGAATTAAAAAGGAAAAGCGAGGGAGGAGGAGTGTTTGTGCATTTTTTTCTCATTAATGAGAAAAAGAAAAAGAAAGTTATGCTAGTTGTAGGTCCAACATTGAAGGGGAAAGTGTGATGTTCATGTCTTTGGCAAATGTTAGACTTTGCAACTTTCATCTACTATTTTAGAGTGTAAACATTGATTGAGGCTGTTTTTTTTTTTGGCTGTGTTTGTTCGCTGCATTCATATTGAAAGGTTGGTTAAAGGTTAGAGCTTTGGCTCATTAGTGGACTATGTGCTAGGAACTAGGTAAATAATGTTAAGATTTTACTAAAGATATGATCTTGACTATTGCAGTTGGGGTTTCACCGTGGTTGGGTAGTATGAAAAAAATTGTGCTCTGTTTTTCGGCAAGGTAACAAAGGGGTTGCTCTGTTTTAAGTGGGAATAGTTGAATGTGATGAAGGTCTGTTTGCTTACCAAACACTTATATGAGATAAAAAAACATTATTAATACGTGCAGTTGTATTTGTTAAGATAGTTATTACAGTTGTTGATATAAAGTGTATGTTGCAAGTTGTTGCGAAAGATTGCTAGCTTTATCATTTACCTAGGATTAGTGACTTCTTGTGATGCCTTTTGTTTTTTTATGGGTTTAAAAGTTGGTGTAATTACAGCATAGACAAGGACACGAAACTATATTTCATATTTTGAAATGATATAATATTAAGTTAAATAAGTACGTGGAAATAGCACCTGCCCGTACAATTTAATATTTGGATATGATATGATATAATATTCAATTGTGAAAGTAAGTTCATGAAGTTGTCAAAATAGATAGAAGCGGTTGTTAAAATCCTGATATGCAGTTGTGACAAGTGAGACGTGTGAATTTCTGATATGTTAAGATTAGCTTGTCAAAATAAGTCATGCAGCTATGAATATAGGCATTAGAACTTGTAAAAACAGGTGTAAGCTCTTGCCAAAATTGACACATTGTTTGCCGTTTAGCTTCCGCAAGTGTATGGGTCGCAAGTAATAATTTAGTGAGAAAACGAGTGTCGAACCATAAGGACTATGACGAAAGTGAGTTAATAATTATAACAATGTTCTTAACTAGGTTGAATGAAGTTCTTAACTAGGTTGAATGAAATCATTTAGATTTGATCAAGTTAAATAAAGACTTTTGATGAAAATAACAAAATAAAACAATAGAAATTGGGTCTAACTTCAAGAGTTATTAACTTAGGATTACTTCTTCCCCATTGTATTTTATGAAACTATGCAATTATCCACTTATGTTAATGAAATGAGTCTATATGCTAGTCGAAGATCCTAAAATCATCAACCAAGTTCTTTCCAGTCAAGATTAATTTTTAATCCTCATAAAAAATATTCAATCTCTTGTTTACAATTAATGAAAATCATCTTTCCAAGGCAAGCATTCACTTGACTATACTAGGTTGTTAGATATATCTCTATTCTAACAACAAACCATCCATTTAATTCCTAAATTTCAAGTCTAGCACGATTTTTCTTAAGTTCTACAATCAAAATAGCTATCTCAAGCATCTTCCAATTGAACAACTCTAACCATATGGTGATCAAATACAAGATAGCATTAAGCTTAAAGAAAAATCAACATATATGCTCATTAATTAACAAAAGTAAGATAATCCAATAGTTTTAATCCATACAATGGGTAAAAGTAATCCTAATTATGAGTTATAGCTACTCATGATCAATATAAAGAAATGCTACACATAGTTGCTGAATACATAAGAAGCTAAGACGAAAAAGAGGAGAAAAGAAGAAGAATCAAGGTGGAAATCCCAAAATTTCCTTTGAGAAGAGCACCCAAGCCTCCAAAATCCTCCAAATCTCTCCCCTTGCGTGCTCCAACTTTCCAGAGTGTAGAGTGTGTGTTTTCGGCACTCTTCCCTAGGTTAAACAGTGTTTCACAGCTTCTTACATCAAAATGCGCAGCTGAACTTTTTCAGGACTTGTTACGGCAAGTCTATCAACTTGCCGTAGCCAGTTACACAAAGAGCCAATTTTCCTTTAGATTCTTGACTTGCTATAGCAAGTTTGTCAAGTTGATGTGACCAGTTACATAGAGAGTATACAAAGAGTATTTGCCACCACAAGTTTGCCAACTTGCTGAGGCCAGTTACACAGAGAGCAAACTGGGATGACTTGCCACGACAGGTTTACCAACTTGCCGAGGCCAGTTGCAGAGGTTCCTCTATCTTTGTATTACTTCACTTCCTTTATTCTTTCCTTGTTTCTTGGTTCTTATAGGGTTTCAAAACTTGTCTTCATTCTCCTACAAAAGAGAGAGGATTTATAAATTCTCAATTGAAGCACAAATGTAACAAGAATTCCTTTGATTTTCGCTTGATATTTTGATAGGAATATTTTCTTCTATACACTTCTTTCAATATACATTTTGAACCCAAAAATAAGGAAAAAGGGAAGAAAATGTATTGGAATGTTATCAATTTTTAAGAGTTAACACACATGTAGTTGTGAAATTTTAAAACTTCTCCGGAGAGGGAAATGACTTATCAAGGTATGTAAAAGAAGTTGTTAAAATGACTAATAATGTTGTGAAAATAAGCAAAACCAGTTGTTAAAATTGTCATATTTAGTTGTGAAAGTTAAGACTTGTGAAACTTATAATCTCAGTCAAATATGAAAAAGAAGTTGTCGAAATGGCTCATCAACTTGTGAAAATAGGCAAAACCAGTTGTTTAAAAAGGAATATGCAGTTGTTAAAGTTGTGACTTATGAAACTTGTAATCTTCGTCAGGTATGTAAAAGAAATTGTCAAAATGACTCATCAAGTTGTGAAAATAGGCAAAACCAGTTGTTAGAATTGTCATATGTAGTTGTCAAAGTTGGAACTTATAAGACTTGTAATCTCAGTCAAGTATGAAAAAGAAGTTGATAGTATGACTCGTTAAGGTGTTAAAATAGGCAAAACCGATTGTTAAGAAATGAATATATAGTTGTTAAAGTTTGGACTTGCGAAACTTATAATCTCAATCAGATATAAAAATGAAGTTGTCAAAATAACTAATGCACTTATCAAAATAAGTACAAACAGTTGTTAAAATTCTAATAAGTAGTTGTGAAATTTGGGACTTGTGAAATTTCTAAAATTTTTCAGGTATGAAAATGTAGTTGTCAAAATGACTCATGCACTTATCAAAATTGATTTAGGCAACATAGTCATTTCACATTCCCAATTAATCATAAAAAAGTTCCTAGAGACTTTTTTTATTTGGGAATTTGAATTGGGACTTTTTTGTAGTTTTTTTTGATCCTTAGGATCTATAAGTAATTTTCCCTTTTTCTTTTTTATTAGGTGCTTGTAGATGCATCAGTCCCTACAATTTAAGGCCGTTAATGAAGTACTAACAGAGGTTAACACAATTTATTTTGAGTGAGGTGGCATATGATTAAGCAGTACACGTGGATAAGTCCAACTATGCCTCTCTTGCTGACAAAAAAAAGGAAGAAAAAAAGCCTAGGTTCGAATCTGTTAGTAAAAAAAGGTCTTTAGAACTCTTGTCAAAGTCCTGTGCGAAAGTTCCCACCCCGTGAATATTGTGACAATTTCAGAGGTTGCCATTAGCAGAATGTCAATGGAAAGCAAGTGATTATCAGCAAAGCTAGCTCACAGCAATTATCGGCCCACATAGTGATTCAATTCTACAATGTTCAAGAGCGGCTTGACTACGATCATCCCAACAAATCAAGAAGGCCAAATCCGCCATTGATAAGCTTCCTGAGCTTCCTCCATGGCAGCCTGCCGCTGCTAACATTACAAAGAAACTCACGAAGCAAAAAACCGATAGAATTATGAAGCTCCTTTTGGGGTTTCTCCTACCAGTGATTGATTCCGATGCCATACCTCTCTTTCCTACAAGTTCTGCAACTTCTCCAACAATTTTTTGGGCAATCCATTGGAGATAATCTCTAGAACAACGAATAGTGGGCAAGATACTGGTCTGTCTCTTCATTTGCTGAATCAAACAGCTTTAAGCAACGAAAACCTGTTCGATGTTTCTCAAAGAAGCCTTCAGTTCAGTTTTTATTCCGTGTATTTTTTTAGTAGCACTACTACAGAAATGAGATATAATCACCCCAAAAGACGTCCCAAATTAAAAATTGGGTAGTTAAAAAGGGAGGCGGTGGCATTTTCGTAATTATATATATGTAGGTGAACCTTTAGGCGTCCCAAATTTGAATTTGGGACGTCTAAAAAGCTTCCTGGTGCGAAATATAAATTTCATAAAATCTTTTTAGCGCCAGGATTTGGGACGCCTAAAGTCCCCTTTAGGCATCCCAAATGCCATTTGGGACGCCTAAAGGCGTCCCTTGCGCATGTCAGACACTTGTCTGACATGACATGCGTCTTCTTCTATCACACCTCCTCTATTTTTTTCTTCAACTTTACTCTTCTTCCTCCTCTCCTCTCCACGCACCCACCATCGGCCCTTCTCTATTTTTTTCTTCAACTCCTCCCTCCTCCCTTGTTCAAGCACTTCTTCTCCCCACGCACCCACCGTTTCCTCCACCGTCTCCTCCCTTCTTCTTCCTCTTTGTTTCTTCAACGCACGCAACCGTCACTGCTGCAACTTCACCTCCTCCACAGTGGGTAGATTTTTGCTCTCTCCTCCACCTCCGTCCTTCCATTGTTGTGCACACCACCGTGGATCTCCAACGTCTCCAAGTGTGGCTCTCTCCAACGTCTTCTCTACCGTGGATCTCCAACGTCTTCTCTACTAGCTAGTGGGTGCCCTCCCTGATCAGGTAAGGTTGGTTTATTTTCTTCATTTTTTTTTGTTTATATATTGATATTAGGCTGGTTGGTTTATTATATATTGCTTATATTGAGATAGTTGAAATTAGCCTGATGTGTTTGGTGTGGTTATATTGCTTAAATTGCATTTATTCGGGAATGGTTTATTTTGTTGTTTAAATATAAATTTACTTGTGTATAATAGAAATCCCTGTTGTTCAGTTTTAGGGAAATCTAGCTTTTATAAGCCAATGAAGATTTATCCATACACACATATAGTGGCACCACCCCATTTCATTAATCTTGTTCCTGCACCATTAATTAGTATATATAATAAAATAAAATATGATTTATTTAAATTAAAGAAATTCTTGTATTAATTCCAAACGAATTATGAAGAATAATTCAATCCAAAACTTAAAAAGAAAACCATAACCCCAATATTCATTAAATGATTTTTATCTAAATATTTTCAATAAAACAATTTTATTTTTGGAAGAACTCAACTTAAAATTGTTTTGTTAATATTGAACTCGTTTTGTTTTTAATTCTTCCAAACCTCAAAAAAATTCTTTAATTTAATCTTATTGTATTTATTTTATTATACATTAATTTTATATATATATACTTATTAAAAAAATAAGTTACATAGCACTGAAACATTTTTAAGAGGAGAGATGAGGCTAGGAGGGGGCAATAAAGTTATTAAGCTCATATTTTAAAATCCTAAATTGGGTTGATAACTTAATTAGGCAATCCCATCTTATGTCGTTGAGAATTGTACTAAACGTGTGAATGTTATTGGTAATGCCTTAGGTGGTAACAAAATGGATCATAGTTGGATGAATGCTTTGAGAACTAGTGAAGAATATGAGAAAGGGGTGGACGAATTTATTGAATTCGCTAAAAAGAATGCTCCTGCAAGAAATGGGAAGTATTTTTGTCCTTGTGTCAATTGTTTGAATGAGAGTAGACGGGATGTTGATGTCATAAAGGATCACCTACTTTATGATGGAATAAATCTGCGATACACAAGGTGGATATGGCATGGTGAGGAAGTAACTGATTGTCCGTCACACAAGAAGGAAGCTGTGGATGTCATAGATGAAGATAGAATGGAGAGAATGATTAACGATGTTGAGGCAGAATCCTTTGCGCAGTCACAGGAGTATGACAGCCTGCGGAGTGATGTAGAGACACCATTGTATAGTGGTAGTAAGTACACGCGGCTGACAGGAACATTACATTTGGTTAACTTAAAGGCAACTTGTGGGTGGACCGATAGTAGTTTCACATTGCTATTTGAACTATTGTGTGATATGTTTCCGGATGATAATGTACTTCCAAATCGTATGTATGAGGCCAAGAAAATCCTGTCTACAATGGGTATGGAGTATAAGAAGATACATGCTTGCCCTAATGACTGCGTACTGTACAGAAATGAGTACGGAGGTCTTAGTGAGTGTCCTAAGTGTAAAACTGCACGATACAAAGTGAAAAAAAGAAGGTGGTTGTGGTGATGTGACAAGTAAAAGGAAACCTTTAAAGGTTATGTGGTATCTTCCAATAATACCACGTTTTAAACGTTTGTTTGCGAGTGCAACAAAAGCGAAGAAGTTGAGATAGCACTTTGATGAGAGAATATCTGATGGGAAATATCTTCGGCACCCAGCTGACTCTCCACAATGGCAAAAAATAGATTCAATGTTCCCTCAATTTGGCAGCGAGCCGAGAAACCTACGGCTTGGGCTTTGTACAGACGGCATCAATCCGTATAGAACTCTTACTAGCACACATAGTGCGTGGCCGGTTTTCCCTGTAATATACAACTTGTCTCCCTGGCTATGTATGAAACGTAAGTATATGATGCTATCTATGATGATTTCTGGACCAAAACAGCCAGGGAACGATATTGATGTCTATTTGGCGCCTTTGATTGAGGACTTGAAGAAGTTGTGGGAGGAAGGCGTAGATGTGTTTGATGCTTATAAGAAGGAGTCTTTCAAGCTACGTGCAATGATTTTCACAACGATAAACGACTTCCCTGCGTACGGAAACTTGTCAGGGTACAGCGTGAAGGGTCACAAAGCATCCCAATATGTGAAGCAGACACACACTTCCAACAACTAAAGCATGGAAGAAAAACTGTCTACCTTGGCCACAGGAGGTTTCTTCATCGGTTCCACCCGTATCGTAGGCTAAGAAAGCGGTTTAACGGCTTACCGGAGCATGGAATGGCTCCAAAGTCACTAACCGGAGAGGAAGTCTACAGTCGAGTGGAATGTATCCATGTCACTTTTGATAAGAATTAGAGGGTTGCGGGTGAGAAGAACATATGGAAGAAGAGATCCATTTTCTTTAATCTTCCATATTGGCGTTCGCTTGACGTGAGACACAGTATTGATGTGATGCATGTGGAGAAGAATGTTTGTGATAGCCTTATCAGTACGCTTTTGCACATACCAGGGAAGACTAAGGATGGGATTAATGCGAGATTAGACCTTATCGATATGGGAATAAGAGAACGGTTACATCCACAACTAAGAGATGATGGTAGGAGGGCATACATGGAGCCAGCAGCGCATACACTATCAAAAGCAGAGAAAAGAAGTTTGTGTGGGTGTTTGCATGAAATGAAGGTGCCGTAAGGGTATTCCTCGAATGTGAGAAGATGTGTCTCAATGGACGATTTGAAGTTAGTGGGAATGAAGTCCCATGATTATCATGTGTTGATGCAACAACTATTACCAGTAGCTATTAGAGGCATAATGAAAGATGAAGTACGAAACACAGTGACAAGATTGTGCGTTTTCTTCAATGCTATCTGTAACAAAGTCATTGACACTGAAAAGTTGGATGAACTAGAAAATGAGGGTTACATTATTTTGTCACAACTAGAGATGCACTTTCCACCTTCATTTTTTGATATAATGGTGCATTTGGTAGTTCATTTGGTGAGGGAGGTAAGGCTATGCGGTCCAGTTTACCTGAGGTGGATGTACCCTTTCGAGCGATACATGAAGATCTTAAAAGGGTATTCTAAAAATCCTTATCGACCAGAAGCCTCAATAGTAGAAAGATATGTAGTTGAGGAGGCTATGGAGTTTTGCAAAGATTATATGTCAGGGAAGAAGGAAGAATCTCGGCATGAAGAAGGGAGAAGCAAGGGAACACGAGGACTAAAAGTGAAGAATGTTCCTCGTGAAGAGGTGTTGCAAGCCCACTTGTATATCCTGAATAATATGGAAGAAGTTCAACCTTACATAAATGAACACAGAAACACTTTGAAGAACAAGAATCCAAGGAAGAATGACATGCAGATTGCTATTGAGCAAAACAAGACATTCATGCAGTGGTTCGAGGAAAAGGTTTTGCACGAGATCGGTGTGTCTGAGACAATCGAGTGGCTAGCTTGGGGGCCTTCGTTTCAGGTCATTACTTGGACCGGTTATGATATAAATGGCTATTCCTTCTATACCAAAGAGCAAGATGACAAAAGTACCATGCAAAATAGTGGGGTCATGGTAGAAGCTGAATCTATGCACTTTTCCAATTCGAGAGACAAAAACCCCATATTAGCGTATATGGCCTATTATGGAGTTATAGAAGAAATATGGGAGATGGCGTACAACAAGTTCAAAGTTGCTTTATTTAAATGTAAGTGGGTTAGCAACAATGCCGTGGTAATAGATAAACAATTTGGATTTGTCTCAGTCAATCTTCGAAGAGTTGGCTATAGAGAAGAGCCCTTCATTTTAGCAAGTCAGGCGAAACAAGTGTTTTATGTCACCGATCCTGCCAGCAAAAATATGTCCATTGTCCTTAAAAGTAAAAAACAGAAGTATGGTGATCCGACCTTCAACCTTGATGACACACCACCTTTCACAACAACTACACCTCGAACAAATGAAGTAGAATTGGTAGATGATGACGAATATGCTGTAAGAAATGACTATGGTGAAGGACTATGGGAAACAATCTAGAGTAAGACCTTAATTTATAAACGAGAACTGTGTTTTTTCTGTTTTACTTCCCGCTTACTATATACATGTGTTTTCATTGCAATTTATTTACGTTTCTGATGATGCGTTTTGTGTTAACAGGAATATGGACAACGTTAGTGATGACGAGAGGCGTAGAGATGACGAAAGCTCTAGCAATGACGAAAGGCCTAGAGTTGAACTCCCTGCAAGAAGGAGGGTTAGAGGCTGTACAAAGATGGGAGCATTGGTTGTACATCATGAACATCAACAGGAGAGGCTGCATATAGACTTCGATGACAATCTAAATCCAGTTGGTCCTGAGGAAGACCACTTCATTAGCTACATAGGGCTTTTGGCTCGAAGCAAAGTGCGCATTACCTACGATAATTGGAGATTGGTTCCCCCAAAAACGAAAGACATGATTTGGCAGCAACTTTTGGTATGTAAGTTTTGATGCATTGTAACTTTGTTCTTATTGTTTCAAATATAATAATCTTATGTTTTACCTTGCAGCAAACATACGATGTCCCCGACACCACAGAGATGCATAGGCACTGGATGGATGAGGTTCGTGTACGATGGAAAGGTTTCAAGAACAAGCTAACAAAGCATTACATTCGAGGGGCCCTTAAGGGTAACGATCCATGTGCACAGTATACATATTTATCTCCAGAGGACTGGAGGTTGTTTGCGGCATCACGAGCAGATCCTGAGTTTTTGGTAAGATTTCTGTCATGATATAGAACTACTTATATCGTTGATTTCATATACTTTATATCGTTAATTCATTTTTTGTTGTTTTTCATTCATAGAAATTAAGTGCAGCAAATGCCCAGAGGCAAGCAGAAAATAAATATCAACATTTCATGTCTTGCGGTGGATATCGGAAGCTTGAGAGGCAAATGATGGCAGAAGAGTTGCAGAAAATGAAGGAAGCAGCGGAATCTGATCCTAGCGTTGTTATCCAGCCACCGGCACCTCCTTCACGTCACAAAAAATGGAAAGCAGGGAGGATTAAGGCTGGGAAGTACATAAATCCGACTGTTGCTGAGGTTGCTGCGAGGATTATAAGTAGTTATACCATAAGTATCTAATTTTTTACATGTCGCGAGTGGTTTCGATACATTTACGATAAACTGCATGCTACAAGATGACCTGGATGAGCAGAGTAGCCAAGGTTCATTCAATCCAAGTAGACGGATGGACATCTTGTCAACGGCTATTGGGAAGGCAGATGACCTTGGTCGTGTTCGAGGAGAGACACGGGGAGTTAGTGCCGCGAGGTATTTTGGACGAGAGCCACGTTATTCGTCACAGGCTGGACCTAGTAAGGACGTTGTGGCCAAGATTCGAGAGGAGCTCGAACGAGAGATCGAGGCCAACCTTCGCGACAAGCTTCGACTAGAGCTGTTGCCAGAGCTTCAACTTGAAATAGCAAATATGTTTGAAGCACAAAGGGCAAGGGACGAGGCTCGAACTCAGGAATCCCCGGCCTTCAATAGCACCAGAGGAAGTTACAACCCTCTG
The DNA here is from genome assembly GCA_963242795.1 of Inga leiocalycina. Classification (NCBI taxonomy): domain Eukaryota; kingdom Viridiplantae; phylum Streptophyta; class Magnoliopsida; order Fabales; family Fabaceae; genus Inga; species Inga leiocalycina. The sequence goes on from OY725326.1 coordinate 4,093,658, forward strand.
GAGCAACCACTTGGCCACCCTTCTCCCACTCCAGTGTCGGGACCACTTGGCGACCCTTCTCCCACTCCAGTGTCGGGAGACCCTTGCACCCTCTATTTGGATGATCCACTGTTGCGTGTTGTTGCTGATACTCTCGTTCACACACGTGCTACCACCCACCATAATCAGCAAATTCCGGAGGATTTTCGTAGGGTGAATGTGACGAGTGTTAGAAAGGGGGAAGAAGGTACATCCATCCCTGTTCCTGATCCAGAGGTTGGCACGTTAGGTCAAGCGATAGGATCTTTCATCCTTTGGCCTCGCAATCTTATTGGTTCAGACGCAACACCTCCAATGGTAGGAATTACCTTACTGTTACTGAAAATCTGTTGGCATCCTAATAACAATTTGTTTTTTGATATTCTAAAAGGATGACGAAGCTGCGAGCAAATGGCCCTTCTTAGCACGGCTGCAACACATCTACAAGCGCATTAAACAGATTGACTTGAAGATGCCTCCAGGGATTGTGGGCCAAGTGGAGTATCCCGACACGATTGACAATAAAGATCTCAAGCAGTTTATCAGGTTGGAGGAGATAGATGCAGGCTGGGTCAAATTTGTAGTCCGGTAAGTTTTTTTTTCAATTTTCCCATAGAATTCATTTAGTGGTTTTTTGTTTTCATACATTCAAGAATTGTTTCCTTATTTTAATTCTATTATAGCACCTTTTACGATCTCTGCGCAAACATGGAAAGAGGTAATTGGTATGAATTCTTATGTCCTGCGAATACGACAGGGGATACTTGTACTATGGCGCATAAGACACACTATGTCGGCTACCAAATGGCACAAAACAAACTTCGTTGTTATCTAGGACCCATTGTCCAACGGTTCGTATTTACATTTTGTCAATTTCAGAAGTTTACTAAATAATTGTCTTCTCACTCATCTAACTTCATTTTAATGTGTACATGTTGTTAAAGAAACCACTGGACTTTGTGTGTTATATGTCCCCGCCGCAACGTAGTCTATTGGTTTGATCCCTTGAGTAACAAGCCAGACAGAGATACAAAATCCGTCTTCGACACGTAAGTTTTTCTGTTTGTATTTCATTGACAACAAAAATAAATGAATGGTTCTAATTTCTGTTCATTTTGCTTTTCATGATAGTGCTTGTCAAACATATAGAATTCTAGGTGGGTCACGCGAGGGTGAAGTTGTTAAAAAGCCAAAGTGGTTTTATCCCATAGTAAGTACATTCGATCCTACCTAATTGTTTCATTGACGGTCCTTTTAGACATACCTTTATTGATTTTAACAACAAATTGCATCCCTTTGATTAAAAGTGCCCTCGGCAACCTGGCAACACTGAATGCGGATATTATGTTATACTTTATATGTATAACATAATTCAAAGTGGAATTACTAGCGATTTTGAAAAGGTAATCGCTTCTTCATTCTCAAATGATAATATTTTTGGTGTTCTAATCGAAATGTTAATTAATTCATTTGCTTGAGATTCATTTCATCAAAGCTTATTACTTTCTAATTTTCAGATTTTTGATAATCAAGATGCCTACCTACGTGAAGACCTTGATTTGATCAGAGATCTTTTGGCTGGACATCTTCTTCAACATATAGAGCAGTAAACTTGTTATTTTATATCAGTTTGTACTTGTGTGATGACAACGTTTTGACACTTTCTGGTTGTTTTTTGTTGATATATATAGTAGTAGGTTGTATGAAAGGTTATTGTATGTATATATAGTAAATATTGTAGTGCTGGATGTCCTTACCAGTTTGTAACGGACAGTGTGGTTTATGAATCCATCTTCTATTCTGTTTCTGCAGTTTCAATTCATTGGGTAATACAAAATGTAAATTATGGTATAAAAAAAACCTAACTTTTAGACGTCCCAAATTAAGAATTGGGAGGTCTAAAGTCCCACCCTGGGGGACTTTAGGCGTCCCAAATTACAATTTGGGACGCCTAAAGTCAGACTTTGGGCGTCCCTATCATTTGGGACGTCTTTTGTTTCAACTTACTACGCCCCCAGTATATACGTCCCCCCGTTTTGGGATGTTAAAGGTGCCAAATTTAGGAGGTTAAAACCCCTTTTTGTAGTAGTGTAGGAGTCCAAATACAGCCTAGTTGGACTTACATATCCATATGTATGCATGGTCACTTGCCACCCTACTCAGAATAAAATGGTGTTAGCCTCTGTCAGTCCTTCATTAACGGTTTTACACTATAGGGATGGATGCCACGAGTAGTTTAAAGTGTAAGGATTAAATAAAAAGGAAAAGAAGAAGCTTAGAGACCTTATTCAAATTTTGAGGGAACTATACGGACCCACATAATAATTTTTTCTATTTTTAAAGAAAAAATGATAGAAAAAGGACTTGAAAATTGAAAATTTTAAATCAAGTTTGTTACTAGAATTAATAAAATAATGATTATACTTGATAAACAATTCACAACTATTTTGTAGGAAATACTTTATTTAAGATTTTATAATTTTTATGTTCTTTTTATGCCATTTTTCCTTTTTTAAATGGGTTAAAAAATTTTTATAAGCTTTTTTCTGGATTATCTGAATATTAAATATGTTTTTCCAATCTTACCTTTAACTATTTGTTCCTATACACTATTTTTCATCATTTTCTTTGCTATTATTCTCTCTCATTTATCCTCTTATAAATATAAAGAGCGTATTTGAAAAATATAGGTATGTTGCCTACATGTTTATTATTTTTATCTGATTTTTAATGGTTTTCATGAATAACGCAATTTGGCTAATAAGACATAATAAACAGGAACGGGGGATTATTGTTTTCTAAACACAATTGCACAAGTATTCTTCTATGAGAAGTGATTTGGTTCAAGGTATTGTTTGACATAAAACATGTGCACCGAGCATGCTGAAAATGAGTGGAGGACATAATAAAGGATAACCATTACACTACTCTGATCTTTATTATAAAATATTAATTAATAAGTATTTTTTATTTTTTTAATAAGGCATTTATAAGTTTTCAAAGAAATTTTATTTTATTTTTTCATGCTGCCCATATTTAATAAGGGAAAGGGTGATTGGATAAAGTAATAATTAATAGATATTTAAATTTAATAAAGATGATAAGGATAATATTAAAAATTAATTGAATTCTATGACAACTTTAATGTTCTTAATTATTTTTATTGATTTGTGAGTATTAATACTTAATAGTTGATACTTTGTAATAATTATAATAATGATGACAAGAGCGAGTATTATAATTTTATAAGACTTGGCCGAAATATACTTCTTTATTTGAAATTATTTCTTGCCGACATGATCTGGCTCGCACAAGGTGCGCATGTTTTTCATAATTTTGGGGTCCACGTCACTGCATCCCAAATCCCATAAGACTAGGTTTAGTGAGTGTTTGGGTAAGCCCTCAACCACAGTTTTAAAAAGCTCTTTTCTATAAATTGAGTAGAGGTGTACATGGGTAGGGCTAGTTAGGGCGAAGCTCTTGCCCGAAAAATCATTAGGCTGCATTTTACAACCCGATGCCCAGCCTTGCCAGTAAAAGCCCAGATATTTTTGGGCTGGGCGTGGGCGAGGGTGGGCTTCGCCCTGCCTAACATTTATCAACCCAACTTTAAAGTTACTTTTTAAGGGAGCACAAAATGGTTCACAACCAAAGATGCCCTATGCACACCTTATGTGGGAAAAAAAAACAACTTCCATGACAATAACCAATATGGAGAGCTCAGAAAAAAAAAAAAAACCTCTTTAATCACCATTAGCCAACCATACCCATTACATTCTTCCTTCTCCAACTATTGAAAACAAAATCATCGACTTTAACAGAACCAAGCTCAGAAAAAAAAAATCATATGGAGAGAAATCACAAGCTTTACACAAACAAATAAATACTGAAAACAAAATCTTCGATCCTCTGTTGTCCAGAAAAAAAAACAGAACCAAGCTCAGGAAAAAAAAAGAAGAAAAGAAAATGAGCACTAAGTTCTAAAACTATCCCAGATAGAATCCTCGAACCCTAAGGGTGTGTTTGGTTTGAGGGGAGGGGAGGGGAGGGAGGGAATGAGAGGGTGGGTAAATTACCTTTTTGGGTTGAAAGAATTTAAATTTTGGACGGGAACTCAAAATTTAAAAAGAATGAGAAAGTAAATTTTGGGCGGGAAACCAAAATTTAAAAAAATGAGAGGGTAAATTTTAAGTTTCTTTTGTCTAAAATAGTAATTTTTCCCCCTCCCCTCCCCTCCCTCCCCTACCCTCCCCTCAAACCAAACACACCCTAAGGATTTAGACTAATCTGAGAAAGAAAGGATCTAAACAAAGAAAGAAAAACAAAACCATAAATAATATATAATACCAAAGGAGCCTAATAAAACAAAACATATAATATAATATAATTATATAAAGTTATAAACTGTTATTAAAAAAATATTTATATCACATATTTTAATATATATAATTATATACCTACTGGGCAGGGCCAAATGGGCAGGGCGGCATATCCTGCCTGATGCCCGGCCCTGCCGGCTAAAATGCCCAGTCCGATTGTGCCCAATTTTTTTCGGGTTGCTTTTTTTTGGGCTGGGCAACGCAATTTTTTATTGGGCCGGGGTGGGCATATTGGGCTCTGGGCTTCATGAACACCTCTAAAATTGAGATAAAATTCCTCTAATAAATTATAAAAATTATTATTTAAAAGATAATTCAAACACACATTAAAAAGAATAAAAGGTCAACAATGACATGAATCGACTTGATGTATGTTTGGGAACATTTATTTTTTAAATATAAGTGTTTATTATGTAAATCAAGATAAAACTACTCTCACATATTTATCTTGTATATAGTGAAACACGATTTATAAGTATTTATTACCTAAAAATAAACTATTCCAAACGAAAATTTGGAAACCCAGTCCCCACTGTAGTTCTCATGTCTATCTCGCACTCTGCCATGGCCACGAACATTACCCTCACAAACTATTTAGTATTTAGCACTAACCCTTCGATTCTTCGTTTTCAGTCGACAGTAGTGGCTGCCTTCTCTCCGTCCTTTGGCTTGTTTGGTATGAGGGGAGGGGAGGGAAATTGGACGGAAGGAAAATTTTTTTGAATTGAATTTAAAAAAATTAAAGAAGGGGGTTAAAAATTTTTAATTAATTTTTTTTACACTTTTAACTTATATATTTTCTTTATTAAAATTTTATTACCCCAATTCTTTAATCTTTTAAAACTCAACTCACAAAAATTTTACATCCTCTCCCTTTCTCTCTAAATCCCTCACACCAAATAGACCCTTATACTCGTGCACCCTTTTTCTCTGCTTCCCATTGCTATCCCTTCCACGTTGAATCGTGTGCCTGAGTCTTTAGCTTAATTAACTTGATTTCTTATTCATTTAATTACCTCCTCCACGACACACACAAGACAGACGGGAAATTTGCTGGGCTTAGCAGCTAACTAATCCGCAAACCAATTGATTTTCTTTAAGTTAATTGGCGATGGGCGGAGCTGATTGGGAGACAGGCATCACAGGATATGATAATGCCTATATAATTTGCCGCCAAAAATTCACTCAATCGTCCCAAGATAATTCTCCCACTTTTATATTTGTGATGCTTCATGACCCATTCTAATCCGTTTTCGATCACTGGTTTGTCTTGTTCGTGACCTTTCATGTATATAGGGGCTCCACCCACAAAACTACTCCCGATATATACACATCACTGTTCCAACCACCGGCATTTCTTACTGCAGCAAGTCGTGATCTGTGGAACAAATTTGCTGGATCTTTTGGCGAATATTATTCTAGAAAACCATATGAAATTAAACATTGTTGATTCATAAAACGTTATACTTAATGCTTATATGCTGTCAATTTTTTTTTTTGTTTAATCCAGGACCACGATTTTACCACAGAACGAACGAGTCATTCTGGACAACATGAAACGTTGAAACCACACAAGCACAGTAGTGGGGACGGGGCAAGTCCATGTCGGAAATGGCTTCCGTCCTTTTCCCTTCAAGAAAGGACGGTTCAGGGTAAGTTATGTGGTTTAACTTTGATGGGCTTGAATCCTGGGACCAACACCACACGTTTCTGCCTGCATTATAAATACGAGCCCACGTAAACCGCACGTACAGTTCAGTCTCATCAACGATCTCAACGTCACACCGAGTGGTTGAGCGCAGTGTAACGGTAGCACTAGGGGCAGGTATGGATAGGATAAGACCCCTGCTCGATACCCAGTTTAAAGAATGAATGGGTTATATTTTGCAGTTTGATGTCCGGCCCCGCCTATTAAAAGCCCTAATCATTTTGGACTAGGTAAAGATGGGTTGGGTAGAGTGGGCTTCCCTGCCCAAGTGAAAACTAGAAGAGTATTATACAATAGATAATATATATTTTAAATAAAAAAATATATAAAACAATATTTAACTGACATAAAATTTTATATTTTAAATAAATAAAAATAATTTTTCTTTCAGGACCAAAAGGGTAGGGTAGCACCCTTTGCTGCCTGATGCCGGGTTCTACTTAGTTATTAGCCCGTCTAAAGTTGTCCAAAATTTTTTCGAGTAACTTTTTTAGAATTGGATTGGACAGGGTAATTTTTTACAGGGTTAGGATGAACGTATCAGGCCACTAGATACCATACTCACCCCTAGATAGCACCACGGTTATTATATAAAGCCCCCACCCTAAGGAAATGAGGACACCAAAGTGGCAAGTCGTAGTTATTGGTAGCACCGACGCCGAGCAAGAAGGATGAGTGTGAAGGGGCTGATTGAATCCAATAGTCTGAGCTCTATTCCCTCCAAATATGTGTGCCCTCAATGTCCAGAAGATTCCGTATGCTACGAATCTAATATTGTTATTCCCACAATTGACTTCTCCAAACTTACCTCCCGCGATCCCAGCGAACGCTCTGAATCAACCCAGCTCCTGGGAGATTCCTGTCGCGATTGGGGATTCTTTTTTGTATACCCCAATACCTTTTTCTTCGTATATGTTATTAACCCCGTTCTTTTCATCGTAGTAGTACTAATATCTAATAGTTGGGTTGGTGAAATGTAGCTGATAAACCACGGAGTGTCGAAGGGAATGATGGCTGAGGTGGTTAGAGGATGCGAGAGCTTCTTTAATCTGACAGAGGAAGAGAAGAAAGAATTCGAGGGAAGGAGTTTATTGGATCCCATAAGATGCGGAACCAGCTTCAATCCAGGCGTGGAAAAGTCTCTTTTCTGGAGAGATTATCTCAAGCTCCTTGTTCATCCTCGCTTTCATGCTCCTTCCAAGCCCCCCGGTTTCAGGTAGGTATCGCGCCTCCTCATCTTCGTCTTCTCTAAACAACCACGTTTCATATATGAAAATGAAATATCAACTGCTAACAACGGTTGCAGCGAGATTATAGAAGAATTCTGCGAAAAAAGTAGGCAAGTGACGGAGGAGTTGCTGAAAGGAGTAAGTAGAAGCTTGGGGCTGGAAGAGAACTACATATATGAGAAGATGAACGTACGGCTGGGGACGCAAGTGTTTGTGATGAACTTTTACCCACCATGTCCTAGCCCGGAGCTTGCCAAGGGACTCCCCGAACACACAGATCATGGGCTTCTCACTCTCCTAATGCAAAACGACCTGGACGGGCTTCAAGTGCATCACGATGGCAAGTGGGTCCCCGTATGCCCCCCGCCCAACTCCTTCATGATCAACACCGGCGATCACATGGAGGTATACAATTGTTGTTTTATATATAAAGTTTTAGCATATGTAAAGTGAAGGTGTTTTGTTGTCAGATATTGACCAACGGCAAATACAAGAGCGTTCTGCATCGGGCAATGGTGAATAAGAAAACGACGAGAATCTCCGTCGGCACTGCGCATGGCCCTTCCCTGGACACTACGGTCAGCCCTTCGTCGGAGCTCATTACGGAGACTCATCCACCTGCTTATCGGGGCATTACTTACAGGGATTACTTGCTGCTTCAGCAAAGCAATCCACTCCACGCAAAATCTTGCTTGGATCGCATCCGCATTTAATTAATCCATACATACGTAGTGCTTTTTCGGTCATCTTGTCCATTTCTGTTTTAGTTTTGGAGTCACTGTTGCGTTACTGTGGGCTCATAATAATAAGGCTCCTGATCCAAAATCTATGGACGTCCTCGTTGTTTCCCACTTCCTTTTTTCTTGCCATGCTCCTTCCTTGTAACTGTATAATATAATATTACTACCTTTTTATTATACTTATATATTGGCAATTTTCGACCATATATATATACATACCTTTATTGTGCTGGCACCACGCTAACATAACTCGCAGACCAGTGAAGTGAAATGTGCAGAAAGAAAGTCCACACTCTAATACCACGCGAGATTTCTAGATTAAGAGAGAAGTTTGATAAGTCGGGTGAAGAATTAACCACTGTATTGCAGTTCTCTACTCTGATATATCAGTGAGTCTTGTTACTGCTAAATTGATCGAGTGGGCCAGATCCAAACTACCAAGCCCAAGACCCCAAGCAATATAACATGGGCCCAATGCTAATTAATAAAAAGGCTAAAATCCGCCACCGGGCGCGCCTTTGAATTTGATTCCTTGTGGCAAAAAAGAGTTGCATATGCATATGCTTGCAAGGACAACTTGTTCAATGTTTTATATGGAAAAGAAGGCTTAAAGGTGATTCCTCTTCGTATTTTAGTGTTTAAGAACTGGCCTAAAATGTATTACTTCAACACCTTTGTTCTCAACCGATTCAGCCATGCTAAATCTCTGGACTTCCAAGAAATAACCCCTACCCCTGCACTGCAAGAAGGCACAAATGGAATTATGCGGCATAATTCATCGAAATCTTGCCTCTTTAATGCAATATTTTAATAGTTTTCACATGGTTTTTTTAGAGCTTTTCCTGGCAAGACTTCTTTATTCTTTTTTAGTTTATGTCATAGTACTTTACAAATTGATAAATTTTGAATTTCATTGTTAATGGCATTTTGCTCGATTCATTTTCAAAAAAAAAAAAAACACACGCCTCACACTTTTGAATTTTTTATAGTTAGTGCACTTAATTTTAATTCTGACGCCGGCAAAAGAAGCTGCAAATAATTTCTTTCTTTTAATTTATAATTGCCGCATAAAGTAATTGAGTGGATTTCATTTATATACAATCTTAATATCAATCTTTTTGGATCATAAAAATATTATACACGATGATCTCGAGGAATAAAATTAAAAGAACCAGTTTGATTTAGGGGCTAGTGCGTGCTTCACTGTATGACGAATTAAAATTCAAATCTTATAATAGAGCAGAGAAATTTAAAATATAAGAAAATAAAATAAATTTATATAGAGATCACATTTTTTTGAAGTATGATTGCATAATAATAAAAATTTAACTTAATTCTGCACACACACACATAGATATTGATATCCTCCTGTCTTACAACAAAATGTCCGATTAATATCATATGTAATTTATACTTGTTTATTAAAAAAATTCATATTCATAAAATATAATTAAAAGACAACATAATTACAAGAAGGTGACACACTTATGAAATGGTCAGCTAAATCGATAATTTTAATTCATATTCACAAAATAAAATTAAAAGACAAAATAATTCTAAGAAAGTGGCATACTTATGAATGAGTCAACTAAAAATATGTTTAGATTAGCTTATTTTTTAAAAATAAGTATTTATTATAAAAATCTACCATAAATCATGATTTATAAAAATTTATTGTTTAAAAATAAGTTATCCTAAAAAAATACTAAATCGATATCATGCGAGTTGTTAAGGGTATGTTTGGTTGAGCGATTCGATTGCTTATAAGTTGCTTTTTAATAGTGATTTACGGTATACGAAGTAAGTATGTGAGAGGAGTTGTGTCTCGATTTACGTAAAAAATAACTTATAAGTTTTTATAAGCTCAAACAAACATGCTTTTAGAAAACAAGGGGATAAAAAAGTAAAAAACACAACGGTTGCTTTCCCGTGTATGCAAACGATGCTACGCGTGAGAAGGCTGACAAATTGAGGAAAATTAAAACCCATCCAACCCCGTCGATTCCAATATTAATTTCGATTCTTGAATATTGATCGCACATCTGATGAGATATTTAGAGTCGTGCTCTGGCAAATTAGTTTATTTTACTCCTCAGAATGAATTCAGGTCTGTGAGCCTCGTTTTCGTCCATACAAGAACAGCCCTTTATGTTCATTCCCTTGATTCTTTCGTCGTTCTCTCTTTCGACCGCTTTCTTTCTGCTGTTTGTTTCCTTTTTCCAATGGCTCCGAAAAAGAGAGTGAGAAATCTCATTCACAGTTTCAAAGACACGGCCTCCATATTAGCAGCAACTCTGTCGCTCAAAAGCCATGTCTCCTCTGTTCGCCTCCAAGTCCTCCGGGCCACCAGTCACAGCATCTCACCTCCCCCGTCGCCGGAACAAATCGCCGCCGTCCTCTCCGTAGGTCAAGGCTCGCATATTCTGCCACGTGTCTGCATAGAAGCTCTCATGGACCGACTTCACGAGACGCGAAATGCCGTGGTTGCCCTGAAATGCCTTTTCATGCTGCACAACATAATCAGGGGACCCCTCGCTCTGAGGGATCAACTCTCCTGTTACCCTTCCTCTGGTGGACGAAATTTCCTCAATTTATCCAACTTTCGTGACAATTCAGGGCTGGAATCAGTGGAATTATCGTCATGGGTTCGATGGTATGCGGGCGTTTTAGAGCAGTCTTTAACAGTATCGAGAGTTTTGGGTTATTACCTGACCAGCGGCGACAAATATAATGAAAAGACTGGGGTTCAGGAAAGAAAGCATCTTCAGGGATCAAACTCGGACTTGTTGTGTAAAATTGAAAGTCTTGTGGGTTTCGTAGAGCAAATAACAAGAGTGCCCGAATCGTTGTACCTTCAAAATAATGAGTTGGTGTATGAAGCGGTGAGACTAGTGGGTGGAGATTACAGAAGTGTGCAATCCGAAATATTATTGCGGGTGGAAGAGTTTGAGAAAAGAAATGAAATTCTGGATGTGGGAGAGTTGAGTGAGTTGGTGGGGTATTTGAAGAGAATAGGGGATAGCAAAGAAAAGCTGGTACTTCTGTTTGTGAATAGGAGAAGGAATGATGCATTCTGGGATTTTATTAACCAGACGAAAACAGAGATGGGGGCGAAGAAGGAGAAGATGGAGGGAAAGTGGCTGACGGTGAGACCCGAGTCGATCGGGTGGCCAAACCCGTTTCTTGAACCGGGCCAATGGAATGGCGTTCTCTAACTGTTCCAACGGTAGGATAACAATTTTTCGGTTCTGGGCCAAAACAGTTGGAGAACAGTTGACAGGCATGTTCTTCCTTCGTTCTCTCATCATGGTGTCCCAAGGATATTTCATTATTTGGATCTTTTTACTGTTGGTCGTAACACTGTGTGCTGTACAGTTTGTTTTTTGGGATGCGACAGATAGGCGAGTGTGCTATACAGCTTGTCCAGTCTTTTTTTTTTTTAAATGTTTTTTGCCCAATGGAAAAGGAAAGAAAAGAGAGATCCACCTGAGAGCATTGAGTTTTGACCTGGCTTGTATTCTATATTCGTTATTTTTTTTGGTACATGAGAGGGCCATGGCCCAAAAATTAAATTAATGTGTGTTTGGAATCACTTATTTTTAGACAATAAGTCCTTATTACGTAAGTCGAGATAAAATTTTTTTCACATACTTATCTGTATACCGTAAATCATAATTTATAAGCACTTATTATTTAAAAATAAGCTATCCAAATGAATACTTATACCAAGAGGGGATAATTCCCAGACAATCCTTTTGAGGCACTGTCCGTAGAAGACCGGAGACTGATTATCCGTCTTTGGCCAGAGCATCTACCATGCAATTTTGTTCCCTTGCAATGTGTTTCACCCCTACTTCCCATGTGTATTTCAGCACCATATCTACTAATAATTTGAATCAGATTCCAATAGCGCCTTCTTAAATTTGAGTTCCCATGCTAAGTTTAGCCCTCTTAGCATTGCCCATTCTTCTGCTTCATAGACACTACAATTTCCTAGTGTGTGTATGAACCCAATAAGCCAAGTACTACGCAGATCTCTAATAATTCCTCCACAACCAGCTTTGTTTTTCTATGTTTCTATGTTTATGAATGGGGAGGAACTGAAGCTTCTGGGCTTTTTCCAATTCCCAAAGACGGTTCATTGTGCCATGCTGGAGTGAGTCGAATTTTTGGGTCTCGGTGCTGGAGGGCTGGTGGCGGATGGTAGTCTTTAAATATTACTTTATCATCACCTGAACAAGTTGTTCGATAATGAATCTGTGTAGTCCCGACTTTTTTGTGTGTTCACTTTTCCTTGGGTGCATCGCTGTCCGTTAAATAGGACCAATAACTATGACGGGTACACAGTTGTGCGTATCTTTCTGAATATGTTTAGATACATAGTTCGATGTTCCTGTCGATAATGATACACACGGAAATATCAAATATCTCACCGACACCCCCATTGAATTTGTATGCATTATTCGATCGAGAGTAATGAAACCTCAAGCTCTCCGTGGATGCATTTTAAGTTCTCAGCTGTGCTGAGGATTGGTCCCAAAATAAATTTGAGTTGAGAATCACTTACCATGATCTACACGTGTTAAGCTAAAGGACATAGACAACCCCTTGTTAGTTTGTATTCCCTCCGTACAAAATATAAAAGAGTTAATTTTTTATAGTGAGATTAAAGAAGTTAAATAAATTATTTAATTATATCATATATTGTGTATCCTTAGATTATATATCAGTTTATAAGTTAAGCAACACAGTTTAAAAATATGATAAATATAAATATTTTAAAATAATTTAATTAAAATTCTTAATATCTCAAAAAAAAATCAAGAATCTTATATTTAAGATCGAAATACACATACAGAGGATAGACAAACCCCATTGGGCAGAAAACTAAAATGGCCAGCGATGGGAGATGAATATTGGATGAGAATGAAAGAAGACGACAATTTGCTCTATCTTGTCATCTCGTACCTTCTGGAATACTTTTGATGTACTCCCTCCAGTCCTAAATATAGGACATAGTTTGTAGTGCAATTTAGGACCGGAGGTAGTATCAATTAATAACAGGAAAACGGACAATACAATTTTTCTTTTGACAGCAAAATCAAGAATGCAATCACAGAATAGTGGATTGTTCTCTCCAGGGGACCCTTTTTACGGTCGGGGTGAGTGGTGGGAGGCATCTATATGGAATCACTGGGATCAGAAGTGGACCATTTGTTCACCCTGGATTCCGCTATCCTCGCCTGCAATTTCCCAAAATAGAAAAACTAACCATAAACATGTACTGCTAATTGTAACTCCAATCATATTTTCCAACACCAGTTAGATAGAATGGTGCCCTAATTAATAATAATAAATTGTTCAAGCGTGCACATGTACGCACCTGCTTTTCCCAATCACATCTTGCTGTTATTAAGATGAGTACCAGCGTCTGAATTCCCGTCCCGCCGAATATCATTCCCCCCCATATGCCCTGCCATGCAAAACAAAAGGAAAAAAAAGAAAAAGAAAAAATTACATTACAAATGAGCAGTTAGTGTAGCCAGGTTTCTACACACACACACACCCACCTCGACCCCAAGCTTGAAAACCCATCCCATGAGAAATCCAAGAGGGAGTCCAACAAAGTAGTAGCAGCCTAGATTTATATACGCTACTGATGCTTGCCATCCCGAACCAACAGCCACTCCTGTATTTACCATATCATTAATTATGAATATGATCAGCAAGAGAGTGTGTTTCATCTAAATTTATGTGCTTGCGTATGTTATATATTTCGACCTGACAAAACTGGTTGCACACTGTTGAGAAGTATGGTGACGGCCAAGAGAAAGGCCATGCCATCAACGGCCTCAAGTACATCTGAACTGGACGTGAATATGTAAGCAAGCTGGTCGTGAAATCCCATTATTAGTGCACAAAAGAACAGCCCTATCACTGTTGATTCTGCAACTGATACTTCCGTCGCAAACTTCGCTGCTTTCCCATTCCCAGCTCCCAGCTCGTTCGCCACCCTTACCCTATTGTGTCAAGTGTCAACATCCATTCATTGTTTATGTACGTAAACTATGGTCTCACCTCAATTTCATTCGGTCATAATGGTGATTGATCAATAATCATTTCAAACTAGATTAACACTCCCAGTGCTAATTGTTAGATATTTTAACATATATTATAATTATTATTAGTTATTAATTAGGTAATTAATTAAAATATCCAGAGTGTGGCCCGTTAGTTAGATTTAGGCCCAATTCATGATTAGGGTTATTGGCTATTAATGTGATTTTTCTGATGGTGGAAAAGACACAATTAAGTTTATAGCCGTCTGAATTGAGCGTACAAAGAAAAAACCTAATCTGCTCATCTAAGGTTCCCTGATTGGCGACGGCTGTTAACCCAGTTGCCATCGCTATTGTAATATCCCAAAATGTACTCAAGGACTAAATGTACAGAATAGATGATGGGATTAAAGACAGAATTACCTCTGGAAATTTTGTTATAAATTTAGTTAAATTTCACATGCAAAATTGGTAACTAAGTATTATATTGCAAGATGATATTTTACAAGATCATCTTCTTCTTCAAAAGGCCATGATTCACGTATGACAAGGGGGAAAACCAAGAGAAAAATACCTATTAGCTATTAAATATGACATATGGAAGTAATTGGACCAAGTTATAAAAAGATGAAGACTTGGTCAAAAATATCATGCTAAGTCTTTTATCACTCTTCCTCTTCTTCATTTCGGTCAAGGAAATGCTAAGAGACATAGAATAAGCATTTAATCAATATACTCCCTCACCTTTTGCTCATGTGGTACGTTGGCACAAAGAAAGAAGGAACTTGGTCAAAGACATACCAAAAGGGAGAAGAAAATATAAGTCAACAAACCCCTCCCTCTTTGTCAATAATTACGGCTAAGAAGAAACAAGAAGAGTGAATGAATTAAAGCAATTAATTCTTCATCAAATATCTAAGGTAAAGTCGGCCAAGTGAGGAAGAGGTAGGAAAGAGGAAGGTTGACCAAATTGGATAAAGTATACAATAGAAATTACCATAGGATTTTAGCAAGAAAGAACAAATATGGACCACATATTTTTTCTCTCCTTTATGTCCAACTTTTCGGTCAGGTTTTTAAGTGATAAGGGAAGGGAAAAACTTATTATTATTCACTCTCTCTCTCATTCTCTAAGTCGGTTCAGCAGTGCAACCCGAGAGAGCAAGAAGGAGCAAGTGAAGGTAAGACTTTAATCTTGATTTTCACCTCCTTAACCCCATCTATGGCTCAAGAGTCCTTCATGAAACTTGTTCCTCTCTTCCTTAGCTTCATTTCTATGGTTTTTGTTTTTGAAGAAGAGGAGTTTTCAGCCACCTTGCAAGAACAAAAGCTGAAGAATTAAAGAAAGAACTTAAGGAGGAGCACTAGGTGAGTATTAGCATCAATTTGAGTTATTGGTTGTGTTGGTTGGATGAGTATTTTGGCATGTGTAAATCTGCCCTGATTTTGGCTAAACAAGGGTTTGGGTAATTCATGATGTTTTAGTTATGTTATTGGTGGTTTATGATGATTGGAAACCATTTGATATAGTTTGATGCTGAAATTAGAAGTTGGTAATTGTTGGGATTTATTTTGAATTTTCTGCCAAAACAGGACATGGAGAATGAGTGGGAATTTGTTAATTTTGATGTTACCATTGTGTTCTACACGAAAAATTATGTGGGAATAGCCCTAGGTTGTGAATTTTGGGTCATTGGAACTCAAAGTGTAAATTTGGGTTTTCAGCCTGAACAGAATTCCAGCGAGGTACTCTACTTGTATGATATTTTTGGATAACCAAATGATCTCTAAAAATTGTGAAACTTTCCAGTATTAAATTTCACATTCCAAGCTTCAAAATGGACATATAATTTGTGTCATTTCGTTTTTTGAGCTGTGAGTTCTGGTTGCCCAAAGTTTGATGTCGAAACTGGATTTAATTCTGGAGCAGTGTGGGATTTTGTGTAATTCTGAAATTGTGTGGTGATTTCCAGTAATGATTCATATTTTTCATATGAAGAGGACTTCAATAGCTTTCCATAGGACTTGGGATCACCTCATTTCAATTTTTGTAGAATTAGTTATGATTTTTCAAAGTCTGGACAAAATTCTGGCAGATTTGGTCCCTTATGCGAAAATTGAAGATGTAATGGCATAATATAGTATTGTTGAACTTTGAGGTTAGGAATTGGTCTTTTAGGTTAATTGACCACTTTAACTCCTTAGTTGATTTGATTAATGTCCCTAATGATAAACAACTTGAGTATTTGAATTAAAGAATTGGATTAAGTAATAACATATCACCCGTAATTCTAATTATAGGATTTGACATTTGCCCTGCACGTGATAAACCAGTGCCAGTGCACGAGCGGAAAGAATAAGGTAGTGACTCTTTCTCTTATTCTATGTGTGATGCCTTGCATGTATGTCATTTCATTGAATATGCCGTGATGTAACATTGCCGTTGTGAAATATTGTTGTTGTGCTGTTGTGAAACATGCTGTTATGAAACATGCCGTTGTGAATGCAGCAAAAGCTATCACAAAAATGCCGTTGTGTTGTTGTTGTGATTTGCTTACATGTTTTGTGATTGTACATGTTATAAGTGAATTGTTACTACTGAGATTCTTTTGAATCTCATTCTTTCCAATGACTAACCTACAGCAAGGGCGAGCGGTTCAAAGGAAAAGTAAGTGACAAAGGGCGGTTAGAGCTCCTAGCTAGGAGTTTTAATTTTGGTAGTTGGTTGTCATATTTTGTTGGGGATTAGTTGCACATGTTGTATATATTGAATAGTGTTGTGTAATCCCCTGTATGAGAAACTAATCGTTGTAAACCCTTTATTAAGTAACAAAACCTGAGCGTTGTCAGGAATTTTGGTTGCACTCTGATAAGTATGAATGAAACCGAACTAGACAGACCAATTATATTCGAGATGTGAACGTGAGACCGCATTAAACAAGTTTTGGAAAAATTTTAAGTTAACCACTGGTCTCTATTTTAACTTAATGACGCATTCTCGAACTATAAATTTGGCTATTAAGGTAGGGGGTTATAGCTATGCCCTACAGCCAGTCAGAAAGAGACCTGACAATCATATCCTGTCTTCAATTCTTTTGCAGCTCTCTTTCATCAGGATTCATGAGTTCTCCATTCGATCAAAGCTTAGCAATGGCGAGAGGTAATTCTTATAAGTTTTCCGCTATTGATATAGGAAAGTTCATGTGCTCTAATTTGTGATTTATTTGGGTATTCATGAGTTTTGTTCTACATGTGGTATCAGAGCCAAGCTCTCTGATCCTCTGCCTTCTACTCTTTGATCGGGGATAATCTAAGTATGGAATTGAATTAAGCTTCCATAGTAATTTTACACGATTCCATAGCTTAGATTAGAGATTGGAGATGAATTATATTATTGTTGAAATTATTTCATCTACATATATATTATCTGAGTTTTGCAATTTATTTTATTAAATTAAATTGCCCATGTGCTTTCAGATCAACGGGATGAGAGCGCTTGTGAGTTCATCATCTTCATTGGGTTTTTGAAGGATCCGATTGTGTTTTATTTCAACTTCGAAGCATCTCATAACTCTGTTCATTGACTGTTTCGAACATTGCTTGTAATTTGGGTTTAGAGATTTAAGTTTTGGATCTCTTTCTTGCTTAAATCTTGAAGTTTCGGGTTAATCAACGAGAGAAGGATCCTTTTGTTCTTCGATGAACTCGTCGCGCCTTCATCAGAAAATCTGAGGGTCCGAAATCGCATCTCTATTTTGATTTCTTGCCTTTTGTTGTGTTTTGATTCGTTACTTCCATGCTGTAAATGTCGTCGCCGGTCTGCAAACCTTTGATTGTCGCCGTCGGTTCTTCATCGGAAAATCGAAGAACCCATAAATTGCATTCTCTGTTTTGATTTGAAACTTAAATTTTTGTTTCGATTTTGTGTTGATTTTGAGAGACTATGCCAACGAGAGTTCTAGATCATGTTTATTCTTGTTCTTTGAGATTAATGCCACCGAAATCGCCACCGTTTCAAGCTTTCGGATCGCCTGCGATTATCACCTGGAATCGCGGCACGTGACGGACCCAATCAGGTCTGCATTCTGGTCCACGTGGGGTGCTAGGGATCCTACAAGTTGCTGGAGACCGCCCCCTCGATCGCCGGTAAACGTGCTTGGAATCGTTGGAAAGCACGGCCTGAAACTGTAGTTCACGGCCGGCTTTAGTTAGGTCTGCAACCGGATCACGATGTGCCTGGGGTCGGGTTCTAGGGCTCCGAAAATGTGGAGAAAAAGCTATGAAACGGCGTCGTTTCAGTGGCCAGAAAGGCTTCTTTCCCCCTCGCGAAAACGGCGTCATTTTGGACCATAGTGAAACACTGCTTTTCACTTATCAAGCTAGGTGGGCTGATGCGCGTTTTGGGCCGATATAGCTTCTGGGCCGACACTGATGTTGCAAATTGGGCCAGTCTTTGCATAGACATTTCTGGGCCAAAATAAAATATGGATTTTATTACGTTTTGGTCTTTTAAATTTTTATTTCCTACCCTTTCAATTGTTAATCTAGCTGGGCCACATTATGGATTCTCAAATAATTAAGAATATTTTGACATTATGGGCTTGTTTCATTAAACATAGGCCTTGAGAGCTTTTGGGCTTGCGTTTTAACAAATTTTTTTTCCTGGGATAATGGTTAACACTTTTAGGCCAAAATGAAAAAGAATACTGGACCTTTTATTTTATTTTCATTTCTGAGCTGATGATGCATCTGGGCCGTGCCAAGTATTGGGCCTAATTAAATACCTCATGGCTGCAAGTTTGGAAATATTTCTGGAGTGGGCCTCCAAGTTTGGGTTTTTTTGGAATTTTCTAAACAAAATTGTTAATGTATGAACAGTAACATTTGAGCAATCTTCAAGGGCCTGCATTTTGATTTTCCTCAGCTATGATTTTGAGTTTCTAGGAAAGATGTTTATGGATGAATCAAATTTTTGCTCACTGTGAATTAAGTTAACTTCTATTCTATGTATAATTTTGATCATGCCACATCTAATTGTTTAAATTAAGAAAAGGGGTTAACTTTGGAATTTTTTCATATTCTAGAAAATTTGCAAAAATCATTTTGACATGTTACTTAATTGCCGAAATATTTGGATAATTCATTTTGGGCGACTATCTAACTATTCTAATTTTGCAAAATTTAATTTAAATTGAAATATGCCAAAATTAATTTTTTAAACAATTTTTTGGATACATAAAATAGTAGGAGGGTTTGTAATTAATTATCTAGGGAACTTGTTGAGCAAATTAATTAATTAATCCCTCCATCAAGAAGTGCATATATTATATTTAATTTGGATGCACAAAATAGTGGGAGAACTTATTTTTTCTTGATTATTTAGTCACATTTTGTTGATTAAATCAATCTATTAAATAAATTCTCATTAAATTTGTGTGCATATTTGGAATTTAAATGCATAAGGTTGGTATTTGTGATTAACAAGCATCTAGAGGCTTAGCCACAACATCCTCTGTTGTATATATAGATAATCACTTTTATGTTTTAAAATATCAACTCTATTTAATGGGTAATATTAATTTAATCAAAGTAGGAGGATTGTATTTAGTCACTTATGTTGATTAAATTAATTGGTTAAATCCTCTATAAAGTTGTGCATATACATAATTTAAGTGCACATGATTAATATTTATGATTAACTTGCATGCTAGAGTGGTAGCTACAACGCTCTCTTACAACATGCATAGATAATCATATATGGATTTAAAATATTAATCTTCAGAAGTTGATTAAATTAATTAATTAGGATTCTCATTGACATTGTGTATACATATATGATATTTAAATTGTATATATTTGATATTAGTGATTAGCATACATATTTTGTTTAAGGAATAGCTACAGCATCCTTATACGAATATTGTATGCATAGGTAATCACATAAGGTTTTACCATATCAAATTATGATCATATGTATAATTAGTATACACAATTATGTGATGAGTATGTAGAATTGAGGAGTAGCTACAACATCCTCACTAGGCACATACACTCTATTTTGTTCTAATAAACAAAATACATCACTCAAAGATTTAAAGACATCAATTGTAATTAAATGTATGGTTATAATTAATCTTTGCCCATAGGTAGATAACTATAATCATAGTTTTAATTAGGATGGAATGGAATAGCATTATATTTTCTAAGTAGCCCACAGGTATTAGGGGGTATAACTGCATTCCAGTCTCATCAATTTGAGATAAATTCATACTATGCTAATGTCTTTGCCCATAGGTAGACTTTAGTTATACAAATTTATAATTGTATGATTTACATTGATAAACATACGCCTATATGTGATGCTTGCTTGCTTCTTATAGTAATTATGTAAGCATGATTTAATTTTGACTTTACAGCATGATTGTTATCTATTCAATTATTTAGTTTGATATAATTTATTAGAGACAATTAAGCCTATAAGGAGAACTCCTACCATTAGGCTAAAATTGACATTAAGAAAAGTTCTAGTATTTATAATACTAACATGAGAAATGAGATAACATTATTGTCTCAATAAAGTAATCTCATTTAAAAGATGGTTATTATAAGTACATAAAGAATGGAACAAAGTCAATGATTGTTGATAGGCTGAGGGACATATTTAGAAATTCTCTTAAATGTTATTGCATTGTTTTGTTGACTATTAAGTGATTCTCTATCATATGGTAAGATGTCTCCATTAATCTTGGTGGAATAGATCTTTTGTTTATTATCTCATGACTTATTACTCATTTTCATGAATACATGCATGGATAATCAGTATTCATTGTAAATGTGTTTATATAAGTATTGCTCCCTTTTAGAAAAGCATGAGATTTTAAATAAGGGACATTAAGCTACCAACCCTAAAGCCATAAAGTAATAGACATATTAAGTTTAATTTGTCTATGATCAGTGGCTTGATTGGTCTACGCATAACAAAAATCGTCGTTGTTCAAATTTGTGATTTGACTAGGTTAAGTGTAGTATTCTTTTAGAATACATAAGGAAACTGTTCTTAAAATACTTGAGAATGTCATAAGAAACCTATGATCACATGTATTTGAACATTTAGAGATAAATAGTAGTTGTTATGAAAATACAATTAGATTCTCCACGTCTCTAATATATATATCATTGTATTCTCTCTAATTCAGTTTCATAGGTGCAGGCTTGCTTGAATGTGTACACAAACTGGCAATGCCATTGTAAGGAAACTTTAGGAGGATTATCAAGCATATCCTTGCTTGAATAATAATTGAAAAGCTGCAGGTCATGAAGTACATTTTAAAATGTACATTAAGTCTCATGCTCTACATATAAGAGAATGAATAGATTTATTTAGTTTAGTATGATGTGTTAGCTATAAAATGGTTAACATTATGATGCATCTTTATGTTTACTGAACAAATTCCATTATGGAGGAGTACAAGATTGCTAAGTAGTTACTGATTGTTTAGTTCCACCATGAATTGCTTAATCTAATTATTTTTGAAGGCAAGTTATAAGATTGCTGGTTAAAGAATTTTATCATGTGATTTTAAATTAATTTAAACCCATTACAGGTGTTGTGTGACCATAAAGTCAATAGGTCATAAACACATAAAGTATAGATCCTTAAATGAACTGCATGCATTTAGAGACATTGAAGGATCAAATACCTTATTTGTGACTTGGATCACATTGAGTGATCTAAATAAGGTATTGATAAATGATGAAATTCAAATTGGAGTTTGTTGTCTCATATTGGTACCTAGTTATCGAGATTGACAAACATTCGAGAAGGAGCCGAATAAACATTTAAGGTTTATTCATAAAGTTTTAACTTATTAAGTAAGGATGCTGCTATGTAATACATGGAAGATAATACTCGACTTAAGGGGACTTATCGCCATAATTCTTGCAGCATAGCCTTAATTAATCTGAATAGGGCAAATGACGTTAGTTACGGGCCAAGTGGGAGAATGTTAGATATTTAAATATATATTATAATTATTATTAGTTATTAATTAGGTAATTAATTAAAATATCCAGAGTGTGGCCCGTTAGTCAGATTTAGGTCCAATTCATGATTAGGGTTATTGGCTATTAATGTGGTTTTTCTGATGGTGGAAAAAACACAATTAAGTTTATAGTCGTCTGAATTGAGCGTATAAGGAAAAAACCTAATCTGCTCATCTAAGGTTCCCTGACTTGCAACGGCTCTTAACCCAGTTGCCATCGCTGTACCCTACAGCTAGTCAGAAAGAGACCTGACAATCATATCCTGCCTTCAATTCGTTTGCAGCTCTCTTTCATCAGGATTTATGAGTTCTCCATTCGATTAAAGCTTAGCAATGGCGAGAGGTAATTCTTATAAGCCTTCCACTATTGATATAGGAAAATTCATGTGCTCTAATTTATAATTTATTTGGGTATTCATGAATTTTATCCTACACTAATCTCCTGATAATCAACCTTTAAATATTCAAAGCGAAATTTGGTATAAAGGATGTGACTTATAGGTTACGTGCAGCTTTAAATTTTTTTTTTTTGGGTTTATGCCTATTGTCATTTAATTAGCAAAAACCTAAAACGGACAAGGAAGTAAATGTCAATAACTCGTAGTAGTTGTTTGACACGATAAACCTAAAACCGGCTAGGAAGTTAATGCCTATAACTAGTAGTCCTTGTTTGACACGACAACGTCTTAAATCCTTACCACCAAAACAATTATTCATGAGACTTTAAAGTTGTCTTCTAAAAGAAAGAAAAATAAGAGAAGACGAGGGACTAAAGTTAAAACAGTACCCGGTCCCGGCAAAGAAAGCAAGAGGAACCATCATTTCCCATCCGTTTATAGTCATACTGCGTGCAGAGAATTAAAAAAAAAAAAAAAAACCAGTAAGGATGGAAGTTTAATATTTGCAGGGAATAAGCAACATCTCAAAAAATTAAAACTCACCACACTGAGAGCGCATCTACCGCAACAGTGGCGTTCTTCAAATGCCCCGTCATCAGTATGAGTATCCTATAGTACCAGTTCTCCAAACTGCGTTTATCACCGTCTCAAATAATTAATTCGTCCTATACTCCTATCTATCTAACCTAAAGGTGTCAAGTCAAAATATTGGCGCAGAGAGAGAGAGAGAGAGAGAGAGAGAGAGGTGGGAGACCATAGCATGACCCCAGAAGCGGCAGAGAGCTTGAGAAATTCCCAGAGGCCAGAGAAGGCTTCCTTGGAGAAACCAGTCCAAGTCAAAGGGCACCCACCGCAAGCCACGTAGGCGTACATGCCCAACACCAGAACCCACCACGATATGTCCAGAGCAATAGCCGCACCCAGCACTCCTACGTCCCAAACGTACACCAGCAGCCAGCTGGTGAAAACATTGACCACTAGACCCGCCAGTGAAACCCAAGCAATGACATGGGTCTTGAGCTGGCACTGTAGGAACCTTTGAAGCGGGAACTGAAACGCAAAACTGAAGTGCAAAGGCATGAGCCACAGAGCCACCATGCCTGACTCCACCGCCACATCTTCCGGCTGTCCTAACAATCTCAGAATAGGGGTCGCAAACACATAAAACGGCAACAGCAAGAAGCAGCACACAAACAGAACTATCCAAGACCTTTGCATATATATCCCCAGCATGTGGTATCTCTTTGCCCCAAACGCCTGCCCGCACAGTGTCTCCAGCGCGCTTGCCATCCCTAGCTAAATAATATATATAATAATTCGAATTAAATTCATAATAATAATAGTGGGAAATAGGCAGAGAAAGTATGGCCATCAATTAATTAATTGGGAATGTATACAAGGAGGCCGAAGTTGAAGCCGACGATGACGGTATTGGCGATGGATATGGAAGCCAGCTGAACATCTCCGAGGTGACCGGCGAAGGCTTGGGTGACGACGTTCATGGTGAACGACGCCACGCGGCTGAAGATAGAGGGACCCACGATCAGCCATAGCTTCTTGGATTCCATCCACACCTTGGTTCCGAGTTTATCTTGCTGACCCGGAGTCGGAGACCCATCCTTGGGCGAAGACTCTGGAAGCAGAGGCTGCCTGAGGTTGCCATTATTATCTTCGTCGTCTCTGTTAACGCTCCCCATGATCGGAAGGTAACACGCGCTTGACAGTACTAACCTTCCGGTAGTTGCGCCAGACTAAGCTAAAATGCGGAGTGCGACACGCCTCTTGTGATTCGATTACATACGTGGCCGGTGGCCCTGTGCTGCCCTCACATGTCTCAGTATAAAGCTTGAACCTTCACAAACAATTGGGCGAGGGGGGGAATAAGGGACAGAACCTTATCAATTCCAAATTTGCTTCTCCATGGTTGAGCGCCAATTCGATGAGTGGTTGGGTAATATCAAAATCATAAGTACTTTTTTATAAATTGAAATAAAATTTTTTTCACGTATTTATCCGTAAAAACTATTCTAAAAAACTAATCCAAACAAATTCTTACTCTCTCATGTCACCTTGTTGAATTTGGCTTCTTTCCCTCCTCATCCGATCCCTTGCGCCTCCCTTACCCAAAGCAGTACCGTTTTGGGTAGGAAAAAAAAGATGAAATGATGGATCCTTTTTTTAAAAAAAAAATATACGTAGCAGTTGAAATATTTATTAAGTTGCATCCAATATCTTAAAATATTTTTTTATACACTAATCACCCTTAAATATTTTTTTTAACAACTATTGTCTAACAAAATGTATTTTAAAATATTATTTTAGTAACACTTAGTATTATAAATTAATTTTTAACTCACTCAACACCTTAAATAATTTTTCAATGATAACTACTATTTACAAACTACATTCTAAAATATTTTTTTATTAACATTTAATATCATAAATTATTTTTTAACTCATTCAGTACCTTAAATAATATTTTTAATAATATCCAGTATCCTAAAATAATTTGTTTGCTTTGCATCTAATTTCTTGAAATATTTTTTATCACCACTCTATATCTTAAGTTTAGACTATTCATTACAATTAAAAAATATTGTACCATACTGAATGCAAAAAATATTATTTCACAGTATTAGATAATACTAAAAAAATACTCTAGGGTATTACATGTTAAAAAAAAGAGAAAAAGACCCAACCCTCCCTCTTTTTTGACCCAAAAAGACAATATTTTTGGTAAGCGAGGCGCACGGGACGAGAAGAGCCAGAGAGAGAAGCCGGATTTCACCTTGTCACGCGAGTAAAATGGCGTTTCGTGTAGTGTGGATGTATTATTACACATTGCACTTGTTCCTTGATTACAAGAAAATTCAAACAAGTTTTATCTATTTAGTGGGAAGTGTATGCTTTTTTGCTTTCTACTATTATATTGCGATTACTAGATTATAAATGCCTGATTTACTTGGAGATAAGGGGAATAGAACAAGTAGACGTGACAAGTGCTAGTGTCCATACATTCGATGACGAGATTAAAGGTTGATGATATGTAGTCATATGTAACAGTTCGATAAAAACGAGTCATGCTGTTGTAAAAAAATGTCATATTCAGAATTTGTTGGGTGAATCTGCGCAGCTACCTGCCACATGTACATACAAGTTGCTGAGTAATGCTTCAAGAGTCATCCTCATCATGATATCTATTAGATTAGATTCTTTAGTTAACGATTATATTATTATTTGATTTGACTATTTAATATTTATTATAATCTTATAATTATATATAGATATTATATTATAGCTTAGATTTTTTTTTTTATCACATCAAATTAAATTATAGGTTTAGCTTTAGATTGCCCTATATAGACTAAAGGCGTATTTGTACTCTTTTTTATTTAAAGATTGATTAATCAATAATATTTCATAGTTTTTTTTTGGCTCTATCGATATAATCCTTTAAATTCAACACAAACATGGAATAGAATTCATGATAATTTATAATATTTGTAAATTATGAATGAGAGTGGGAATATAATATTTGTTTTGGTTTTAAATATAAGATTTTAATAGAATAATGATATTTTCTTTAAAATATTCTTATCAATTGTATATATTAAAAGATATTTTCATCAACGAGACAATGACTGAGTGAAGAATTTTTGAAGAAATAGTACATTGCACATTTTACATTTATCATAAATAATTAGCTTAACTAATTATTTTAATATATGAAAATTAGTTGTTTATTAGGGGATGAGTAATAATTAATAGAGGCAAACAGAGAAAGAGAATGGGTGTTGGATAGGAAGGAGGGAAAGAAGTGATGAAGGGAGAGATTGTTATTGGGAGAGAGGGGTGGGGGGGTAGAGGGGAATGGTTGGAGGAATGCCACTTATGTGTAAGGTCTGCTAGCGAATGATGGATCCGGTTTCCCTATTTATTAGGGAAAGCTAGTTAAATCTGGACCGTTCAGATTTTATTTGGATAATCCATATTTCATTTTTTTAAATATGATTTTTAAATTAAAAAATTATTTTTTTAAAAAAATTATTAGTTAAGATATTATTTTTATTTTAAATTCTTTACCTATTAAAATAATTTTGTTAAAAAAAATAAAAATTAAAAAAAAATTTGAACAGTTCAGATCTAATTAACTTTTCCTATTCATTAAAATGATGATGAGCTGAAAACTGGATCCAGCGAATGATGAGGGCAGGGAATAAGAATGGGAATGTGGCAGTGGAGTTGGTGTGTGACGGAGATTACAGATTTAAAAAAAATATCAGAGATACATTTGTTCTCACTCTCATTAATGCCTTATCTGGCTTTTCCTGGTACGATACAAGTCCCGTGCCCGTGAACCACGACTCTCGTTAGTGAGTCTCCAACTTTTAAACAGACAAATGTGGGCTTTCCATGGCCACACTCACATTTTCGCACAAACAACAAGCATCCCTATACATGCTTGAGTGGCACATCAATCATTTTCTCCCGGACTTCCTCCCTTACGTCCTCTACCTCTACTATTGTCCACGGAACATACTCTATTTGTAATATCATATTGCTTGTTATCAAAAGAAAAAAGAAGCAGTACTGCCGTCTTCGCCATTGGAAGTTGAGTTGACGTAAATTGCTGGGTTGAAGGAAAAGCATTTTCTCAGTACCAACTAATTAAGCAGCTGTCAGTTGCGCCAACCTCTCTGAAGGAAAAGTAAAACCCATAACAAAAAAGGGGCAACTTTTCTGCCTTTATTCGACTTTATTTCATGTCGATGATGATTGAAAGCAACGGTATCTTCATACTTAATCTTGTAAAAAAAACTTAACATAAATTGATGTAAAAAAATTGTTTTGTATTTTTTCTTAGGGAAAATTGTCTAAAAAGACCTCGTTAGAAAGATATTTACTGAATGGAATGTGGGATACTGGGGTCCTTAAATAGGAATAAAACATTAAGTAAAATAATCACGTTGCCCTTATTGTATTAGCGAATAAAGAATGATTCAAATTTATCTCAAAGCAATACCTCGCTAACTTAAAGAGTAAAGGGAGGAGAGATTGGGAGAAGCAAACGAGAGTGGGTGTTTGCAGCAGCAGCAGCAGGGTGTGGGTCTGTGCGACAGTGATGAAGTAAATGGATTTATGAATATTGTAAATCGGTTTACCAAAATTGGTTAAGAACTAAATGCTTTTCAAAACTCAAGTAAATCGATTTAACATTGCTCAAATTGATTTACCAAACTTCATGATGCAAAAAGTAAATCGATTTAAGGTTAGTTAAATTGATTTATGTAAGTTTGGTAAAATGAAACAAACTTCTTGAACCTAAAGGAAGATCTTTTGTATCTACGGAAGATCTTTTGAACGCACGGGGAGATATTGGCATGTAGGGAAGATTTCATGATATAGGGTAAATCGAGTTAAGGTTAGTTAAATCGATTTATGTAAGTTGGGCAAAATGAGACAAACTTCTTGAACCCAAGGGAAGATCTTTTGAACGCTCGGGGAGATATCTGCACTAGGGAAGATTTGAAGTTATATTGCACTAGGGAAGACTTGTTGAACATAAGAGAATATCTTTTACACCTAAGGAAAATGTTTTGATCATAAGGGGGTATGTGATACACTTGGGAAGAATTGGTTTATAGTTGTGGAACCCAATGAAAGAAATGTGACATAAATCGATTTACAAAGGTTGTAAATCGATTTATGAGTATGTGCTAAAGATCTTCCATTGGATTTAACAAATCTTCCCTAATGTAATATGACTATATTCGAAAGATATTCTCCTATGTTCACAATATCTTCCCTAGGTGCAAAAAACATTCCCTTATATGCAATAAGTCTTCCTAAGCGCAACACATCTTCCCATGTGTTGAAAACATCTTCTCTAGATGCAAAAAATCTTCCCCTGGATTCAACAAATCTTCCATAGTACAATATAACTTCCCACGTGTCACATATGAAAGATGTTTTGAACACATGGAAATATGTGTTGCACATGAAAAGACTTGATTTAAACTTGTGGATCCCCAGAGAAGAAATGTGACATAAATCGATTTACAGGAGTTGTAAATCGATTTATGACAAAACTGGTTTTCATAAAACATGACATAAATCAATTTACTCAAGTCAGTAAAACCAATTTAGGCCAAAATTTCCTTAAAATCTTCAACAGTTATCGTTTTTCTTGCTTAAATCAATTTAAGAACACTGTGAATCGATTTAATAGCCTTTTCGTAAGACAAAAATCAATTTACTAAATCCGGAAAACTATTTAATTAACCTCCAGACTAAAGTTCATATATTCTATATAAATTGATTTATCCTAAATTAAATCGATTCAACGCCATTTTATCGAAACAAAAAAGGGCGACTTTTCAATTCCCGCCTATTCTCTCTCTAGAAACACATCTTTGCGTCGTCACAAAGACCCAGACTCTACCACCGCCTCCCCAAAAGCCCACTCTTGTTCGCTTCTACCGATCTCCTCCTCCCTTCACTCTTCAGGTTAACGAACTATTGCTGTGAGATAAATTTGATTCCTTCTTTATTCATTGATTCAACAAGGGCATTTTTGTCTCACTCTTTAGCAAATATGAACAGTTAAGGATCTCAATACCTCAAGTTTTATTCACCAAATATCTTCCTAATCAAGTATTTTATGACAATTGTCCCTTTTTCTGATTAAAGGAATTCACTAGAAACAAAACAATATGTATATCTCTCCACCTATATTAATATAAGTAGTGCTTTTGTTTATTTTAGTTTTTTATTATTCATTTATGGCTAATTTAGAATACTTTTTGGCCTGTTGTTGCAGTTTTTGGATATAACCGTAATAATATGGCAGAAAGACAGAATAAGGATGTTTGGGTCCAACGTGTGGGCATGTGAAGCCCGGTTTAGATTTTCTTGGGCCGGGAAGGCCCAAGAGTGGCAACTGAGCAGATGTCTGCCTTTTCTGCTATTTCATTTTTCTATGTTTTAAGCTTACAGCCTATTGTATCGCCAAAAATATAAAAGAATGTGAAAAAGGGCACATTACCGTGAACCATGCAAAGTGAAGTTGTGGTATCTTGAATGTTCTAATTTTAAAACCAACTGCTATGTTGTGATGATCACAGACAGACAGACATGCGCGCGTGCGCACACACTATTCTTGGAGTAACTATCAAACAATGTTTTAAAAGTCGAATTGGACATTGAGTTGGAAAAGTTAGAAGGTAATGGTTCAAACGGTTGGAACGATCAAGCCGTTCGATCAGATCGGTGACGTAATAATTAAATTTAAAAATGTTATATATATATATTTAGTTTAATTTCATATGAAGTTAACAAGGTCACAAAATACTATTTAAAGAAGAACATCAAGTCAACCATCAACTTAACAAAATGTAGTAACAGTAATGATTTCATGACTTATCAAACACCGGTGGCTCTTGATTGATCCGAGCATAAATTTCTTGATAGGCCTTTAGATCATAAGTGTCATCATCTTTTTAAGGAAATGACCCAAAATCAAGACCTCAAACTTTAATCCTAGAGCTTCCATTTCCATCCTTAGCTTAGGGATGAACTTCATTGCCTTGTTCTTCAAAAACATCTTTATAAAATAGAGTGCAACAAACAAAATTATTAAAATTAGTAACATATAATATAAATAAAAAAAAGTCACGTGACTAAAAGTTAAAATATCTAGCCTTCATTATTTATGTCAGTTTTTGGTATTGGTAGTATAGTATCATTATAAATGATGTCTTCTTCTATCTTTTCAACACAAAGTGTTGAAAGTGGAGGAGAATGAAATTCTTTCATTATCCAATATTCAATATTATCAATACTTTTGTAATCAATGGGATCAAAATCTTTTTTCTCGTGTTAACAACTCTAAAAAAACACATGAAAATAAAATATTAGTATTATTATTAGAAGTCATTTAATTACTTTTTTTTATCAATGCAAAATTAAAGTGAAGTGTAAATTGTAAAGTGAAAAACTTAGAAAAAAAACAGCAGCATAATTTTTTTTGTAAAAAATTTGTAGCACATTTTTTTTTGCATGTTTTTGGGCCAAAAGGTTCTTGAAAAATCAGTCCTGATTCTGCCCTAACAATGGTAATGGGCAATGGGCAAAAAGTCAAAAAACAGATTGCAAGATCCTCATAGATTTCATCTAAAAGCCCGCTTCACCTCCAGATTATGGACATGTGAAGCTATATTTGAAAACATCCTCTTTAAGAGGGATTACTCAGAAATTTTCAATTCAATTGGATTCCCACATAAGCTAATAGGGAGGTAGATTAGACTGCTAGCTTCATCAAAGGAATTGAGTTATGTTTGCCTTTGATAAGATGGAATTCTTTACAAGGGGCAAAAGGCCTGAAATGCCTATAAAAAACATGACGGAAATATGGGAACTTGATTAAGAGTGTGTTTGTAGCACAACTTTTGGATGTCCATAAGTCCAATTGGGCATATAAAAGCTCAACTGATAGTTACGTTTTTTTTTTGCATGTTTAGTTGATAAAATGTGAAATTGAGCTTTTGAGAAATTAAACACTGTAAACCTACATTTGTCAAAAGTTGAAATAGGGAGCTTTTGTTAAAAGATCAATCAAAATATATCCCATGATCAAACGTATTTTTTTTTCTTCTCTCTCTCTCTCCAATTACAATTGAGGTTGAATAATTAAAATATTTTTTCATTTGTTCCCAGTGTGTTATCAGATTGATTACAATTTTACCTTTAATATATTTTTTCAGCTACAAAAATTAATTTAAAATTTTTTTCGGTGCTTCTAACCTCTTAAAATATTTTTCCAACTGTACCCAGTGTGTTATCAGACTGATTACAATTTTACCCTTAATATATTTTTTCAGCTACAAAAATTAATTTAAAATATTTTTCGGTGCTTTTAACCTATTAAAATATTTTTTCAGTTGTACCCAGTCTTAGGAGACTGACTACAATTTTACCTTTAATCTATTTTTTTAGTAGTAAAGAGCACTCAAAACTTAGAATACTAATTTGTTGATTTTCACCAACTCTAAAATATTTTTCCAGTAGCACCTAATATTTTAAAGTAATTTTAAAATATTTACTTGATTTTTAAATATTTTTCCACCCCGCTCTCTCTTATTATTATCACAAAAGCTCTTATGCTTAAGCCAATCCAAACAAGTTTTACTTTTTGCAAAAACTCAATTAACAATCGCCAATCCAAACATAAATCGCATTACACAATTTGGTTTTTATCAAAAGTAATATTATAACAAGCTCAATTGTCAATCCTTGTTCCAAACACTAAGTGTGTGTTTGGGGGGGCGTTTGAACCCCCAAACACTCAATTGAGTTTATAAGCTCAATGGGCAATTTGGAAAAAAAATTGAGTGTTTGTTTTCCAAAATGAGCAATCGAGCTTAATTCTATTTTAATAGATTTTGCCATAAGCCCCGTTTCTCAGCTTTTACTGATTTAGCTTTTGGGGAGAGTGATAATGGTTAAAATATTTTTTCAATTGTATCCAGTGTACTATCAGACTTATTACAATTTTACCCTTAATGTACTTTTTTTGCTACAAAAATTAATTTCAACTATTATTTGGTGCTTTTAATCCTTAAGATATTTTTTCAACTGCACCCAGTGTGTTATCAAACTGATTACAATTTTATCTTTAATGTAATTTTTCAGTTCCAAGAATTATTTTAAACTATTTTTTGGTGTTTTTAACCCTTTAAAATATTTTTTCACCCACTCTCTCTTACTATTATCACAAAAGTCACTTGTGTTTAAGTCAATCCAAACAAGTTTTACTTTTGCAAAAGTCATTTATACAATCGTTGTTCCAAACATAAATCACATTACACAATCGGGTTTTTACCAAAAATAAAATTACCAAAAGCTAAATTGAGAAACTCCATTTTTTCTATTGCTGTTCCAAACACACTGTAAGTGTGTGTTTGGGGAGGCCAAGAAGCCCAATTGGGGGAGGTAAAAGCTCAATTGGTGGTAGGCATTTTTTTTTAATGTTTGGATAGGCCTATCACCAATTGAGTTTTTGCCAAAGCTCAATTGGTGAAAGTTCAATTGGGAGAAGTTAGAGAATGGAGTTTTTGTTAAAAGCTAATGACATTTTATGCTAGGTTGGGTTGTTTGAAAATTAGTTATATGATATTGGATTTTCCCATAAAATATTTTTTAAATAGTATGTAGTATCAAAAAATATTTTTTTAGTGTTTTTAACCCTTTAAAATATTTTTCTAGTTGTAGCCACTACCTAGTGTAATGATTGCAATTTTACTCACCTTTCTAGTTGCACCCACTCAAAAATTATTTTTTGAGTGTTTTTAGCTCCTTAAAATATTTTTTTGGTGTTTTTAACCCCTTAAAATATTTTTTCAGCTGTATCTAGTGTGTTATCAGACTGATTGTAATTTTACCTTTAATGTACTTTTTCAGCTCCAAAAATCACTTTAAAATATTTTTTGATGCTTTTAACTCTTTAAAATAATTTTTCAGTTGTACTCAGTCTTAGGAGACTGTGTACAATTTTACCTTTAATGTATTTTTTTTAGTAGTAAAGAAAACTCAAAACTTATAATATTGATTTATTGATTTCCACCCACTCTAAAATATTTTTCCAGTAGCACCTAATATTTTAAAGTAATTTTTAAATATTTACTTTATTTTTTAAATATTTTTCCACCCACTCTCTCTTACCATTATTACAAAAGGCCTTATGCTTAAGCTAATCTAAGTAAGTTTTATTTTTGTAAAAGCTCAATTGACAATCGTCAATTCAAACATAAATCACATTACACAATTTAGTTTTTATTTAAAATGATATTGCAACAAATCTAATTGAAACGAACTCAATTATCAATCACTATTCTAAACACAAACTGAAAGAAGCTTGGATGGGACGCCCAACTTGTGATTGTGCACACAACTTCTTTGACTTTTCAGCTCTCTCACATGTAGTGTGTGTTTGGAACCCACGTTTGGGTTCCATTAAGCCCAATTGGAGCTTCAGAAGGCCAACAGTTGGCAACGTTTTTTTTTTTTGATGTTTGGTTGCTTAAATTACTGATCAGGCTTTTGCATGGATTGACACTGTAGAGGAACGTTTAACAAAAGCTCAAGGGTGCAGCTTTTGATAAAAGCCCAACTGATATTACCGTTTTTTTTCAGTCAATGACTCAGAGAATTACCGTTAAACGCATTTAATGCGTTTTAAATTTTGCACCAACCGAGCCCTCGTTCTCTCTCTCGTCTCTTGCTCATGCGAATCAGTCTCCCATTCTCCTGCAGCACGAAGAACTCCATCTCGCGGCGGCGCCTGATGCAGCTCGAGAAGGTCTGAAAAGTGGTGTCCCATTTTCTGGCGTGGTGTTAAAATTGGAGCTCTGCCGTGTCTCGCGTGTGGGTCTTCCTCTCGGTGGTCTTCGGTTGCAGCACCAGAAGCTCCGAATAGCTTCCATTGCAGTGGGCGACTTCGTTGCTCGGTGGTTTTCGTCGGGCCTGACTGTGGGTGTGGCCGGTCTGGTGGCGGCGATCGTTTTCTGCTTGCCTGGTGTTGAAGTCGCCATCTCCGGTTGAAGGTGCTCTGGTCGTAGATCTTGCGGTCAGCGTGGATCTGTTCGACTGCTGAGGTTTTTAACTTCCTTTAACCTTAATCTTGTTTCATTTCTGTTTAACTGTCCCTGTCGTCGATCTGCTCCGTCGACGTGTCTGGTGCTTGCCTTGATTAGCTTGTTGTGTTAACTAGAAATAAATGGAGCATGCCGCATACGCCAACTTCATTCTTTGTGTTTTGGGTATGTACATTGTTTCGGATGAGGGAAATAGAGAAGATTAGGAACAGAGGGAATTAGGTAGAAGCCCAGCGACAGAGGGAAAGACAAGAATAGGAACAGAGTATATTAGATGAGGTGCGACAGATGGAAATAGAGAAGAATAGGAACAGAGTATGAGCTATATGACCTGTGACAGAGGGAAATAGAGAAGAATAGGAACTAAGGGAATGAGATAGAAGAGACAGGAAAGATGGAAAAAGAGAACAATAGGAACAGAGGGAATGATATAGGATATATGTTTACATTTTTCTTTTGGATTATAGTTTGGTATGGCAGCATTTCAAGTCTTCTGTAATGTGTCAATAAATGATTTGTTTCGTGTATCGATTCTCCTCCACTGATTGGCTGTACTCTCTACCTTTCCTCTCTCTCGTACTATTTCGGTGTGGTTTATTTGTTTAGCGAGTTCAGTATTTTTAGGGTAGGTGGGTTCGCTTGGTTTTAGTCAACTCTACACTCTCCCCTCTTGTTGTGCTCCCACTAGGTTTACTTTCTTTTCTTGAACAATTGATTCTTAAATTTTCATTCTCAATCATTTATCTACTGTTTGCTTAATTAGTAGGAGAACTTTCTTGTAAATAGACTGTCGGGGCTGCAATGCAGATGTTTGGAGACTCTTCAATCACATTTTCGCTTACCTACTGAGGATAGCAGAAACTGAATGCTTAATTAGAATCTCTGTTACTTGAAACAGGTTTTTAGGTCACTCTCATGCTTTCCAAAGCCTGGACATTTGTTGATGATATTTATTTGCCCCCGTTATCATGATTTGTGTGTCATTAGATATTCTTTTACACTGGTTTTTCATTGTATAAAATGGACGCTCTTAATGCTTAGTTGTGCGAAGTATTTATGGAAGCTTCTGTTTCTTGTATGGATTTTACATGTCTTCATTGGCGGTAATGTTTAATTTCCCTCATCCATTTGATAGAAAGACAGTTAGGAAATCAACTCGAGGGAGTCCCATTCTATTGCCCGAGGAGTGATCTTTCTGGCACTGAGATTAGTAACAGAATACTAGGAAACAAGAGAAGTAATTCTGATTCCAGTTTTGTGAGTTCCTCCAGAGATGCCTTAAATCTTAGAATATTTCTGTTCTGTTTTGTTATACTACGGTGTAATGTGGCAACAAAAATAGAGAGTGCTAAGAATCAATAATGTGAAGCTCTAAGAATTAGTTAGGGCAGCGATGAGTGTCGCTACGAACAAAAGCATGAGATTGATTGCAAAATTGGGTGGTTTAGCCTTCATATTAATTCCTATTAATGACGTTGTGTTTTAGCCTTCATATTAATTCATATTAAGAATCAAACATTTGTGATGCTCACTGTCATTTGCTCCAATAGTTGTTTTAATTTTTATTTGTTTGCGGTGGAAATAGTGTTGAAATAGTGGTATAGAAATATGGACAAAGCTGTTTGGGATGATGAAACAACGGAGATTTTCGTCAATGCCTGCGTTGAGCAAGTGTACAAAAAAGAACGCCGAGGGCAGGCATTTTCAAAGAAAGCGTGGGGAATTATTGTCTCTACGTTTAATGCGAAGACTGGGAAAGATTATGACAGAAAGAAATTGAAGAATAGGTTAGATATCCTGAAAAAGGATTTCAAGACTTGGGATTCTTTAATCAAAGAGACTGGGGTGGGGATAGACCCTGTGACGAAAAAATTCATGGCAACAAATGAGTGGTGGCAACGAAAACTACAGGTAAAACAATACTGTTGTAACTTATACCTTTCAATTTTTCCCCTCATAAGTGATTAGTTTTAGTAAAGTAATTGTCACAAACGGGTTTCTTGTGTGCATGCAGGAGAAACCAGCATATAGAAAGTTTAGGCACACAGGCCTTAAGTTCAAGAATGAATTAAGAATAATCTTCAAGGATGCGATGGCAAGCGGCGAAGATGTAGTTGTACCCTCTATCACACAGCCTCAGACACAGCAGGAGGATGAGGAGGAGGATGTGTATCGACCCACTATGGATGAAGAGGAAGGCTCGGGGGATAGTGAAGATGACATGTTTGGTGCTAACCCCGTGCCTAGTACTGGAGTGACGGATGAGCTAGCAAGCATTGGCTTAACAACAAGCACGCCATCAAATGGTGGTACTGACTCAGGAAGTCGGGGTAAGCGGAAGATGGGTGAAGGGTCTGGGCAGAGAAAGAAGCAGAAAATGCCAGCTTCAAGACAAATCGCTGATGCAATTAGTGTGATGGCAAATGCATCCAAGGACAGAACGGCAACATTAGATGCTATGAACGATGTTAGTGTCGATTCTGTTATGAGTGAACTGCTTGGCATTGAGGAAGTCATACGTGATAAGAGCTTTCGTCATCGCTGTATCAAGCTAATCGAGAATAAGACTCATCGGGAGACTTTCATGTCACTCTGTAAACGAAACATGGAGTTTGTGGTTCCGTGGTTGGAGTTTATGATTTATGAATCGTAGATGTACCTAAACTATGTTTTATTTGACTTCATGACATTATGCTTTGTGTAAACTACGTTATGCCAGTTATTATATGCTATTAGGAGTTTATGACATTATGCTTTGTGTAAACTACGTTATGCCAGTTATTATATGCTATTAGGAGTTTATGACATTATGCTTTGTGTCACTCTGTCTTATTAGGAGTTTTTTCATTCAATTACTCATACTTGAATTTTTAATCACACTCAGGGTACATAATCAATGGCAAGTTCGTGTAATCAAGACTTACCTGACATGGTGGAGGAAGATGACCAGTCTCGACTTATAGATCTTATAAATAATGAAGTAGATGAGTATGAGCAATTGACTGCGTTGATCTGTGCATATTGGATGCCTTTTATGTGTAAAGTACCGCGAAAAACAAGTACACGCACCGGTCATGACTGGGTGCAAGAGGTATTGGCAACACATGGTTCACGCTGTCATGACATGTTTAGAGTGGAAAAACATGTCTTTTATAGCTTGTGTCATAAATTGGTCTAACATAGTTTACAGATTTCAACGAACATTGGGATCGAGGAAATGGTTGCCATGTTCTTGCTCACCGTTGGCCATGGAGTAGGCAATAGGGTGGTTCAAGAGCTCTTTCAACATTCAGGGGAAACGGTCAGTAGGCATTTGCACAATGTATTAGATGCTTGCTTTAGTCTAGCGGGGGAAAATATCAGACCGTCCGATCCCGAATTCAGTGTATGCCACCCCAAAATAAAAGAAGATCGCCGTTATTATCCATTCTTCCAAGTTGCTATTGGAGCAATAGATGGAACCCATATTAAGTGTGTGATCACTGGTGCGAACCGTGAGAGATATATCGGAAGGAAGGGATATCCAACACAGAATGTAATGGCTGTATGTGATTGGGACATGTGCTTTACATTTGTTATGGCTGGCTGGGAAGGTATTGCACATGATGCTCGTGTCTTCGAATCTGCTATTTCTAATCCATCTTATAACTTCCCTCATCCACCTGCAGGTATTGCTCCATCACCTTCTATTCAATTACTTTCATTTTACACTTTAATGAATCTAATAGTTTGGATTGATTTAAACTTTTATTAGGAAAATATTATTTGGTTGACACTGGTTATCCGACACAACTTGGGTACCTTGGTCCTTCTAGACGTGAGCGTTACCATCTTCCAGAATTTAGCCGCCAACCCGGATTTAGAAACGCTAATGAGACCTTTAATTATTATCATTCTAGTTTAAGGTCTACAATTGAAAGGACTTTTGGAGTGTGGAAGAATCGATTTCAATTGTTGCAAAACATGCGCAAGTATAGCTATCAGACACAAGTCCGCATTGTTTGTGCAACAATGGCCCTTCATAATTTCATTAGGCGAAATGATATTGGAGACGTAGTATTTCGCCAAGGTGAAGCTGGGAATCTTGTTGATGTGGAAAATAATAGTGTAGCTGAACAATCTTCCACGACAAATTATGGCAGGCGATATTCCTCTGAAATAATTCAAATTCGTGACTCAATTAAAAATCAAATTGTACGGCACATGTGATACAATTGGTTATGTAATATTTTTCTAATTAGATTGTGCATTGTTTAATTGTCTAATTTCTCAACTTAAACTATTATAAATTTCTTATAATTTTTAATTACATTTCTCTTTTATCATTATCACAAAAGCCCAATTGACAATCGCTGTTCCAAACACACCATTTTTTTCATGTTTGCAAAAGCCCAATTGACAATCGCTAATCCAAACACAAATCACATTACATAATTTAGCTTTTATCAAAAGTGATATCACAACAAGCCCAATTGACAATCGCTGTTCCAAACACACCCGTACACTCTCACTATCAAGTGACTCTGCACCCACACATGCACCACTCTTCACTTACTTTGTTTATGTGCCTTTACCGTGTGTTTGGCTGCGCGACTGGGAGGCTCAATCACACTTGTAGCCCATAAGCAGCTATTGAGATTTTTTCAGCGATTTGTTTGGTTCAGCATTATTAGTATATTTGGATTAACTTATTTTTTAAGAATAAGTATTTATTACATAAATCAAGATGAAATTTCTCTCACATACCTACCTTATATATTATAAATTACGATTTATAAGTAATTATTATCTAAAAATAAATTATCTCAGGCAAGTGTGAATTGGGTTACTGGTTATAAGCAACTTATTTTTAAAAGCCACCAGGTGTGGCTTATCCTGATTGGCTTTTGAAATTCAAGACTATTTTTTTTTACCGTTATTTCTTTGTCTTCTCCGTTGCATCTCGCTTCTCGCCGTCTCTGAAGTCTTTCATTTTTCTTCTCTCCCTCGGCGGCCACCCCAACTTGTTGAAGCTCAAATTTCGTTTGATTTCGGGCGTCTCTTTTAGCTTCAATTAAAGATCAAGAATCCAATAGCGACAGATCGGCATTCTACATATCGCCTTCCTTGCTTTCTCCTCCGTCTCCAATGTCTATCGCCGACTTCCTAACCCTAAGGACCAGCCTGCTGCGACCAACTGACGGCGATCTGAGTATCCGTCGTCTGCGCTTTCGAAACTCAACTCGATTTCTTGGGTATGGTCCTTATTCTCTCTCTCTCTCTCTCTATATATATATATTTCATTAGTACCCTAAATGGTTTTACTTCCTATTCCTGCCTTGATTCAGGTAGAGGTCTTTTTTTGGTCTTCTCTTCTTCAAAAATTGATTATTGTTCGACCTCATATGTTTCAGAATTTAGATGCCTTAGGTTAAGATGTGTAGATTTATTTTTGGGGATGATACAAAAAGTGGATCACAAAATCGTTTTTCAACGGTTATTCCTTGCCCGATATCTACTAGGCCAAAATTTAGTAGTTCTAGTGTTACCGTTAGAAGCATAATGATTCCTTTTTGTTTGTGTCTAGATTTCTATGTTAATCCTGGCGGTGTTTCTCTAAGATTGATGTATGACGACGGGTATTATGTTAAATCTGTCTTGGCTAATTTGTTAATCATCCTTTTATCCCATGGAAACTATTAATATTATAAAACTGGAAATCTATTGTTTTGATTCTTGTTTTAATGTGTTTGAGACATGGTTTTTTTTTGTCAATTTTGTTTTTTGCCAATTTGCGACATATTGTTTTCCTTCAGCCTAGGATTTAAGGTGTG
This sequence comes from Inga leiocalycina, assembly GCA_963242795.1. Taxonomy (NCBI): domain Eukaryota; kingdom Viridiplantae; phylum Streptophyta; class Magnoliopsida; order Fabales; family Fabaceae; genus Inga; species Inga leiocalycina. Next base: position 4,133,695 of record OY725326.1, read on the forward strand.
TTTGAAAGAGTTTAAGTGCATGTTTGGCTGAGCTTTTTGTACAGGAAATAAGCCCTTATTACGCAAGCCGAGAAAAAACTCCTCTCACATACTTACCTCGTATACCGTGAATCACGAATTATAAGCACTTATTGCCCAAAAATAAGCTATTCCAAACACGCACTAAATTTGAGAAATAAGCCCTTATTACGCAAGCCGAGAAAAAACTCCTCTCACATACTTACCTCGTATACCGTGAATCACGAATTATAAGTACTTATTGCTCAAAAATAAGCTCTTCCAAACCAGCACTTAGACTTTAGTGATTTCCACGATTGATTGCATATTTGAGTTTGGTTCAGAATGTATAAATGAATTGGTAATTTGGATCCTGTTTGTCTAAAGTCTTAATTATGACCTTATTAACCCCTTATTCTTGTACATTTGTTCCCTGTCTTTGTAGTTGAGCCTTTGTTATTGCATTCAAGCTTGTCTTGGGTAAAGGATAGGTTCAGTAAATGCGATATTTTTTGGTAGAATGATTCTGATTGTTTCGTACTGGATTTTTTTTGTTAAATCTCTTGAGAATTGTGTGTTGTTTCTCACAGGTATTAGTATCAAAATTTCAAGATGCGGGCTACCGCAGGTAGAGTTCGTATGCCCCCAATCGGGTTCACAGTAGTGCAACCCTTCAGACCCATGGTATATGGCAGAGTGCTATTGGTTACGATCCATATGCACCCAACAAGGAAGACAAGAAGGATACTTCACTGATGGCAGCAAATGCAGAACCAGATGATGAGAATATATATTAGAATATATGTAATGGTTGGTTTAGTTAGGCAGTTTATATATTAGGTATCCATGTATTGTATGGTGTACTGTGGACTTATCTCAAGTCCTTATATATATGTGCTGTACAGATATTATGTTCTAAGAAATACAAAAACAAAAAGGGCATATTGCCTCGGTGCCCACGTTCTAATCTTCCAGGTTCTTGTAGCCCAATATGGTACCAGAGCCACTAATCCGCCTTGTATTTCTTCTGAAAATCAACAAGAAAAGCCCAAAAGCAGGCCCAAGAACTCCATACCACAGTCCAACACCTAGTCTCTAGGGCGATTCACCATCAGGCACGATTTTCCTTCTCTGCCTCCAATAAGCTCTTCGATTGCCGCGACACGCTTCTTCGATGGTCTCGCCGGCTTTCTTGCAAAACATATTTCTGGTCCTAACCTCAGTCATTGATCCAAGACGAGGCCTGAGACACGAAGACGTTTTTCGATCATACCAGTCGCACCGACGGCTCAATTAAGCACGTCATGTCCGCTGCATATGTTGCCGTCCTTCTAAGATTCCTAGCCGCCTCTTCCCTCTGGCGAAGCAGTTCATACTTGCACAGTGATCTTTGTCACAATCCAGTCCTGCAGCTCCGATCCGCTTCTTATGCCGCGGATTTTTTCAAGGTACACCACCGTTTCCCTGATCTGTTGTTTCCGTTCTTAACTTCTCCAACCTTGCTCCTGCGTTTTTGGATTCCATATTGGCAACGGCAAGGTAACACTATCATTCTGGTTTGTCATTTCCGAAGCTAACCCGATTCTTGGATTCTGCCTTCTATTATCTGTTCTTCGATTCTGTCTTCCCTCTCCACTTTGTGTCTGCCAATTTTTTTCTTTCGCATCCTCCCTGTTCGCGGCAAAATAACCTCGACACTGCTACTCATCCATTTTAATAGCTGAAACTTGGAAGACCAAATCTACTCTTGCCGACCAATATCATTCCCTGTATCTTTATCCTTCAGAGACGCAAGGGATGGCTATTATTCAACATTTTTTAACTGGCAGTGAGAGCTATACCATCTGGAGCTGAGGTATGCGTATTGCCTTGCGAGGTAAACACAAATTAGGTTTTATTAATGGTACTTGTTTGAAAGAGTCTCAGGATGCTAGTATTTATGATCAATGGGAAAGATTTAACGCTGTGGTTCTTTCCTGAATCTCAATTCCATCTCTAAAGACCTTGCTAACAGTGTGATTTGCTATCAAGGTACCCGATTGATCTGGAATGATTTAAAGGAACGCTTTGATAAGGTGACAGGTTCTCGGATTTTCTCCTTACATCGAGAGATTAGTCTCTTACGCCAATATTCTCTATCTGTGTTTGGCTATTATACGAAATTAAAAGAGTTATGGGAGGAGCAGGCATCCCTTGTTCCCATTCGCTCTTGTTAGTGTGCTATGTCCAAAATCTATTCTTACTTCAGCAGTAAAAGCTCCCGCAAATTTTTATGGGGCTCAATGAACACTTCAGTGGTGCCTGTAAAAACTAAAACCAAACAATCAAATACTTAAATACTTAATCAACTTGTTTGAAATTTCGGCAATAAAGATCTTCAACATTTAAATTATCAAAATACAAAATCGATTTAAATAAAATCTATACTAAAATGTTAAATCAAATCCTCAAAATATTACAACAAAACAAAATGAAATGTGGAAGTCTTATGATCATGGCAAATAAATATGATATAATATGATCTCTAAGAGTATAAAAGAGCTTTCAAGGTTTACTCCAAAGGTGTCTTCCCTTGATCTCTACTAGAACAATCATTCGAAGAATGTTAATATAAAGGATGAGATTCCATGTCTCAGTAACTACTAAAATTTTCTACCATACACAAACAAACCATATATGATAAAAAGAAGGAATTGATTATGTATATCTTTGTATGTGCCAAAATTCTCGTACAACACAATTATAAATTTAATCATCATCATGTCAATCTGTATTTTCATCACAACATGTAATATATAATTATGTAATATGCAAGATGCAACTTCCCTTATATTACCGTTCATCCTTATACTGCTGACTGGAGCCATAGGCTAACATAAAGTCCAACAGAAACTCATCCATTTAACTGGATTGTCCCCATCTCACCAATTCTTAAAATACACTCGACCAAAGGTGTAGAGTTTAAGTTTGAACTATGGCTTCCTTCCTTAAAAGAACAATACTAAAGAGGTGTCACATGTCCCACAACTCCAATACAATTCCAGTAAAAGGAAAACATGGAAAAAGGGGTCCTGATAAGTACCATCCACTGTGCACTGAGTGATGGCATACCACGTGGTAAAAGATCTCAACATACAAATTCCTTCTTACTCCAACCCATCACAAATACAACCGTTATGATAATTATATTTAATCATTAATAAATATAATATCATTAACAGACAAGATACAATAAATCATGCCTCCATTCATATCAAATATCATCACATATTCAAACATGCTCAAAAGGAAATAATAATCCAATAATACATTAATTATCATTAAATTATTAATTATGTGAGTAAAAGACATTGACTTATAACGTTACTTATGTAAGAATTTACAATACATATACGTATACATACAATTCAGTCTATTTTTCTTTTATAAAAAAAATAGTCATTTACAATCATACACAATTCATAAATATATGAAAGAATATTCAGAGTTACTTATTACTCCGTAGCTTACAGATAATTATAAAAAGTTACTCCAAGATTTTCAATGAGAGTCTACAAGATTATAAACATAAATATTTATCAATAAATTATCTAAACGTACCCAATAGTTACTTTTAAATAACCCTAAGACTACTTTCTAAAGATCAACTTACTCTGTGTGTGTGTATTACTGCAAATCAAAATGTTTTCATATTAAAAATTTAATAATACTTGGGAATTGAAATTCTTATGCACTCACACAATCACAAGATTTAATCAAGAAACCCAAGACTCATCATTCAAAAAGTGAGGGAAGGATGTATCAATGTAACAAAGTTATTGTGACATAAAGGAATGGAAACGGACCTAGGAAGAAGCTACATACTAATAGCCAGCTATATATATATATATATATATATATATATATGAAGGTAACAAGGGGCAATATGGAAGAAAGTTTGAACATGATTTAGGGTTGATAGAAAGGGATGAAAATGTGTGTCTATGCCCACTCAAGATAAAAGGCAACAATTAATAGGGTGTTGAACAATATAGTACATACATAAATCCACTTAATGCATTCATATAAGCTAAAAAAAATTAAATTATATCATCACGACACCCATGCCCAGTATGAATTTGGGAGATTATGGCTTATAGATTAAAATAAATATAGGGGAGTTTGGGATAACTTATTTTTGAATAATAAGTTCTTATTACGTATGTCAAGATAAAACTCCTCTCACATACTTACCTTGTATACCGTAAATCATAATTTATAAATACTTATAAATAAAAAATAAATTATCACAGACGCACACTATACAACACTAATATTTTTTCTTGCCATGAATATATCACACTACTCAAGGCCATGAGAAAGTATAAATAAAATATACCCCCACACAATAAATATTAAAAGAGGTGGGGCGCTTTGACTTTTGAATGTGAGATAGAACATTTGAGGTGACAAGACATTCAAAAGAGGACAAATAGGAACCAGAGAAAGGAAGAGAGATGGAAATAAAAAAAAAATTAGGGAGAATTACTCCTAGGTCCCAAGTAAGGAACATATTATCAGAAAGGTCCCTATTTACAACTCTTCTGCGTGTATTAATAACATGTTGAGTGTGTTTTACAACCTCGAGAGACTTTTCTGATAATATGTTCCTTGCTTGGGACCTAGGAGTGATTCTCCCAAAAAATTATGTCGATAGAGGAAAAGGACACCGGATCAAAGGGACAGAGAAAAGATCTACTTGCTTGAGTGTGGACTGTGGGAGCTAGGCGGCGACAGAGAGATTGGGGAGTATGTTCAGCGGTAGAGGAGGGAATTTAATGAATCAGTTTCCCTGCTTATTTTTGGAATGAACAGGAAGATCTGGACCGTTCAGATTTAATTTTTAAAAAAAATATTTAATGGATATAGAATCTAAAATAAAGATAATTTCTTAACTGACATTTTTTCAAAAGATAATTTTTTTATTTAAAAATCACCCATTTTAAAAAAAATCAAATTTGGACGGTCCAAATTTGAACTAGCTCTCAGTTTTGGATAGGCACCGAAATTGGCTTCGGGAATTTAAAGGGGGAATATTATAGGGCATTCTTTTACCACTTGGGCTTCTCACAACTAGGGCTCTTAAAAAGATTTGTATCTTCATTTTTTTTAATTATATTAGAAAAAGGATTAGTTTATACAACTATTTAGATATTATTTATAGTAAATCAGTTTTTCCTAAAAAGAAACTTTGTAGGATAATAATGTAGTCAGCAGTGAAACTGTGCAGCCTTATTCTGGCTATATTGGAGAGGCTATTGATGGAAGTGGAGTAACTAACCAGCATGGAACAACACGTGATGGGCCCATATGGTACCATAGGGAAAGAAGGCCACCTATTTGGGCCAAGGATTATATTTGTAGCTAGGTCACAAAGGATTCCCATGAAAATGTTAACAATTGCCTTTATCCCATTGACAACTACAATTCTTATCAACATATTTTAGCTTCACACTTGTGTTTTCTTTGTCATATAGACTCTGTTGTAGAACCTATAACATTTAAGGAAGCTATCCAAGCTACCAAGTGGGTTGAGGCAATGCATCTTGAGACTGCGACACTTGAGAACAATAGGACATGGGAGTTAGTTCCTTTGCCTAAAGGTAAGAAACTCATTAGTTGTAAATGAGTGTATAAGATCAAGTGCAAATCTAATAGTGAGGTAGAAAAATATAATGCTAGGTTAGTTGCTAAAGGATATACCCAAAGGAAAGGCATAGGTTATCATGAAACGTTTTCTCTAGTTGTTAAAATGATTTCTTTACATATGGCCTTGAAAATTGCAGCAATTAATCAATAGAATATATATCAAATGAATGTACGTAACACATTCTTACAGGGAGATTAAGATGAGGAAGTCTATATGACTGTACCTCAAGGTTTTGACAATCAGGGGGAGCAACTCGTATGTAAGTGGCAAAAATCCTTATATGGGCTTAAACTGGCCTTTAGACAATCGAACTATAAGTTGTCCACAGCTCTGATTGAAGCAGGTTTCGCTCAAAGTAAGTATGATTACTCACTCTTCTCTAGGCGGTATGATGATGATGAGATGGTCTTGATCCTTATATGTGTTGATGATTTGTTAATTATAGGTAGTTCAGAAGAAAATATCAATGAAATAAAGAGTTATTTGCATCACAATTTTAAAATTAAAGACTTAGGTCTCATGGAATATTTTCTTGGTATAGAAATGGTTAGGTCAATTAACGGTATTATAATCTCCCAACGAAACTATGTGTTAAATCTCCTAGCTGATTCTGGAATGAGTAGTTGTGAGCCTGTTAGGATGCCCATGGCACTGTTAGTCGTCTAGCTTTACCGCAAGCGTACGGGTCACAAGTAATATAAAAAGATCGTTCCCACGAGGACTATGACAAAAATGAATTAATTATCTTAATTAAGTTATCAATCAGGTAATGTGAGAACATTTTGAAAGAAATTTTATACTTAGGAATTAATTGATTAAATTGAGAATTTCAAGATAGGAGGAACATAGGATTATCTATCCCTTATTTATTTCATGAACTAATTAATTTACCATCAATAAACAATAAAACGAAGATATGTATTTGTCTAAAATTCAAAGACATTCTATAACGCTCTTTCGAATCAAAACCAAATATTTATCCTAATAAACTAATCAATCTCTTGTATTAATTTATAAGGACTAACTTTAAACATCAATTTTAATCTGCCAATGCTAGGTTAGTAACTATATCTCTATGATACTAACAAACCATCCGTTTAATATACCTAAACTCAAGTCTAGCATGATTTTACCCAAGTTCCACACTTGAATTATCTTTCTCAAGATTAATTTAAATGAACAAGACAACTAAATGGTGATCAAGCATTTAGAAGCATTAAGAGTAAGATAAAATCAATACAAAAACTTCATTCGATGCAAAAAGAAAGTAAATAAATAATTCAATTCATAAATAGGTTCAAGAAAATCCTAGAATGAGAAAATTAGCTACTCATGTTCATCAACAAACCAAAATCATAAATAATAATTCGGTTTATATCATAAACTAAGAAAAAGAGAGAAGAAAATTAATAGAAAACCAAGTTTAAGGCTCCAAATCTCTTTGAATCTTCAAGTCCAGCTCCCTAATCTCTGCTTCTCGCTCTACTCCTCGCTTGATCGTGACTCTGCACGTCTCAGCTCCTTGGATCTGTCTCGTGTCCCTGCTGTATCTCCGTCTCAGCATTCTGTGCCTTCCCTCGGTCTCAGCTATCCCCTTTGTATAGATATTGTTTAGAGTGCTTTTTGATGCAGGCGCGACGTCTCTATCCAGATATCCTGAAGATATGTCATATCCCATATTTTGGCTAAATCTGAATCTCATATTAGTTCCATCTTTTCCTCACGTAGGGCCCACTAAACTTAGTCAACTTTATCTCTTTATATGTAAAGAGATACGTGGGACCCACAAATTTTCTTCAGCATTTGAATTTGGCATGAGCTCTTATCAACGATTTCCAACTTCCAATATAATAATATATATATATATATATTGAATTCTTCTCAGGGACTAAATCTGTTGAGTTGTGACATAAATCTTCAAGATATTGCTTTCATTTTTTAATCCATGTGTGGGTCTGCACGATTATATATATATATACTCTTTTCTTATTTTTCGTCTACCATCAAGCTCATAATATCTCCTACAAAATAAAATACGATATGAGCAGATTTTCTGTTAAAATTTCTTATTATCCTATTCTTAATGAAAAGATAGAAAAATATATAAACTATAATTAAATAGGCATAAAATATTAATAAATCCCCTGAATATATCCAAAATATATACCTATTTACTTATAAAATATATATTTATCAGGCATAAAATCTGAAACTAATGCCTTATCAAGAAGGAAAGGATAAGGAAGCAAATTTATTGATAAATCCAGAGAGATATAGAAGATTAATAGGAAGGTTGATTTATTTGACTGTGACTTGCCCTGATATTTGTTTTTCAGTGTAAGTTTTTAGTCAATTCATCATTAGCTTAAGAAGGTACACATGACAGCTGCAATTTATGTGATTTGATACCTGAAACAAAGCCCTAGATTAGGCATACTTGTTGGATCATGTGAAAATGTAACTATTAGTAGCTTTTGTGATGTTGATTAGGGATCATGTGGCATAACACAACGGTCTATGACAAGATACTTGCTTAAGCTATAAGGTTCTCTTATGCATTGGAAGACAAAAAAGCAAGCAACCGTGTATAAATCATCGGCTGAAGCAGAATATCGGGCACTCTCATCAGCTTCTTCAGAAATAGTATGGATAGAAGGGCTATTGAGGGAGCTTGGCATGCCACAAAGGCAGCATGTGCCAGTCTATTGTGATAGAAAAGCCGTTATTCACATTGCCACAAATCCGGTCTTCCACGAACGTACAAAACATATCGAGATTGATTGTCATTTCATTCGTGAGAAGGTTCAATCAAAGCTGATTCGTTTGGAGCATGTTAAGTCCTCAGATCAGGAGGATGATATTCTAACTAAAGTTGTAACAAAGGAGACTCAACATCGTATTTTTTGCAAGTTGAGTGCTGTGAATATATTTGAGCCCTAACTTGAGGGGGAGTATTAGAATATTTGTAATAGTTAGTTCAGTTAGGTAGTTTATATATTAGGTATCCATATATTGTATAGTATACTATGGACTTATCTCAGGTCCTTATATATATATATATGTGTGTGTCATACATATATTATATTCTAAGAAGTACAAAACAAGAAGGGCATATTGCCTCAGTGCCCATGTTCTAATCTTTTAGGGTCTTGTAGCCCAGTAGAGAATGCCTATGCCAACTTTCAAGGACTCTTTGCGCTAGCCAAAATATCAAATTCTAATGTGGATATTGATCGAGGAGCTTGCAAGAAGTGCGGGCGTACTGGGCTCCTCAAGTTTTCCAAATTATGTGTTTTAGCATTGCCAAATTTTTCAACTTAACTTTTTAATGTTTTTTATAATTTAAATTTAAATTTTTCTCTTATTATCATCACACAACCCGCTTATGCTACCACCAATCCAAACAAGTTTTAGTTTTGGAAAAGTTGCTTATACAACCACCAATTCAAACATAAATCACATCACATAATTTGACTTTTACCAAAAATAAGATTGTAAAAATTAGATTATAAAAATGTCACTTTTACAATTGCTAGCCTATACACTAGTCTTGCACTTTTTTGTCCACACCTTAAACATGGTTGAAGGTTCGGTGGGTATACAACATTTTGGCTGGTGGATGGATAAACCTAACATTTTTTTAGTAAAATAAACCTAACTTTCACGTAACACTTAATTTATTTACAGTTGTCTGTAATGACCTCTCTTAATTACTATATAACTAATCTCCAAACCAAATAAAACATTAAATACTACTCCAAAAAAAGTCAACTCTGTCTTATAATTAGAACCGGAGGTAGTATATAATACAACATATTAAAGGGCTCAGCCCACAGTACAAATCGCAGTATGCAGCGAAGTATTCAACATATGCAACGTAAACAAAAAAGACCCTTAAGTTTGGCAATATACATTATGTTCATATAACTAAATGAAACATACGATTGATATCAAATCAAGTTTCGTTTGCCTTCCCCTTGGTAGCACCACCTGAACTCTCGCCTGAAAAATTTTAAATATCGATGGGGTGAGTCACATGGACTCAATAACCACAATTCCATTTTAACAAGTATGCAGAGAATGATTATAAGATAGTTAAGTGGGCAAAAAAAAAAATATATTCGCATCACCTAAGTCTAATCTTCTCAAAACATTAGTATTTCAAGAGAATAATTCAATATGCATAAAACTCCCTCGACCATCCTTATAACCTCCTTAACCGTTGACAAAACCTATGAGCTACAATATAATAGGATTAGTCTCTTTGACAAGACTGCACCAAGTTCTCCAATAATAAGGTGTAACTGGGCCAAAGGCTACAAAACTCATATCAGATCATGGATTCCCTTTTGGTCGATAATGGAAAGGTGTCACATGTTCCTTAAGCTGATCCTTAACCCGACTAAAGGAAATAGTGATACCAAAGGCTCTGAGAATGCCAAAGCTATCCATTGCGTGCACAATGGCGATTATACCACGTGGTATAAAAGAATCAAACTTCTCTTCAATCACAACTCACCACATTCGACATCTCAACATCACAATCTTCAATATCAAGAATTTATTCATATATTTCATTTAATGCTACGTGTCATCAATTACTCAAATAAATCATTCAGGCCCATTTAATTAAAAAGTCTACTAAAAACATGATTAATACTGTCATTGTATATTTTTCATATATAAATTACTATAATATATTTATAGCAATTAAAAATACCAACATACGCCTATAACCATTTCAACAAGCATACATGATAAATTGAAAAGTGATTAGCTCAAGTTTTTGACACAACTAAATTTGAGAGAATTTAACTCCAACAAGGCAAATTCAAATTCACTCTATAATAAATATATATATTTACATGTTAATATAATTTTAATAATTGTTAAATAATACAAAATAGAAAATAATAATCCCCATAATTGGCTCAATCCTCTAAAAAATAAACCACAATTTATCTATTCCTCAAATTCCTTTTAAATCTAAATTTCTAAAATTTTTTATCTCTATTTCACTCAATAAAGTTTTTAATAACTATAATTCTCTAACTATAATATAAAATCATAATTTATAATTTCACATAACTCAAAATCTGTAAAACTAAACTGATTAAAATTTCAATAATACTTCCAGTAACTTAAATAAATTTTTTAATTCAAATTTAATCTGTCAAAGACGTTCCTAAAGTATAATTTATGACTTATTTGAGAAGAAATTAATTATAAAATCATAAAACAACTAGATGATAAATCTAAACAGATTAAAATAAACTATTATTTATTCTCTACATATCTATAGTAATCTTTTGTAAAAACTCAAAATTCTTTGAAAATTCTAACCCCAAAATTCTCGTTAATAAGTGTAATATTACCACCAATATAAAGATAAAAATATGTGAAATAACTTTTATGAAGGTGGTTCAATAAGAAAAAATGATTTTAAGTAATAAAATTATTTGATAAATTCAAAACCTTACCTATTAAAAATCGCAGCGTCCACCCTCCTTCTAATGAAGCACAATGAAAGTGGTGAAAGGAAAGGGTATTAATAATACCCTCCCGACAGTTCTATTTTAAACGGGCCCATACATGTATTTTTTTTTTTTTGAAAAGCTGCCGATCATTTTTTTTTTTAAAAAAATATTACACTGTCCCTTGGGTATTTACCCCTCCACGTCACCACCTCCATGGGGGCTCCATGCACATTAATTAAATTATTTAATTTAATCCTCGAGTTCACCGCTCACACCCACATCGCCATCACCATCATCGTTATAAGCCTACGGGGATAGATTAAACTTATCAAGGTGGACGATACAAGACATTCTCGTTTCTCGTCTGACTTGGACCCGAGAAGGACAGGCCGCATGCTTTTCTTTGGGAAACGTCCTTTTGAGTCCAAATTCATTAACAAGCTCCGATTTTTTAAATATCCAATTACGACTGCTGCTATAAATTGTTCAGCTCGATTTATGTTATTTTAATGGCTGCAGCTCAATAGATAAATGGTTAAGGTAATTTGGCTTAGAGAGGCTCCATGTCCATGTACGTACAGCACATGGACCGGCAAGTGTCCGTGAGAGAGAGCACGAAAGTGTTTCAGATGGTGAGAACACACAGCTTTTTGCTATTTGCAAGACAAGAACCCGTGATGAAATGAATGGGTTGATTCCGAAAGTTCATGTTTTAAAACCCAGAACCCAGGGCAGAAATAGAATCTTCCTTTTACTTTGGTGCCTGAGGTGGACACACCAAAGTATCGGATGCTGCAATTATGAGGCCTGAAGCTTGGATTATGTAGCAGACAATTGAATTTTATATATGAATATGCAGCGATCAGTAGTTGACACCACGGGACCCCTTCTCCCGTGCCTAGTCACCACCGCAATAACTCCTAACGAATCAATTTAAGCACTGCGATGCCATCCATCCCACCGTCGATTCATTACTTCAAATTGTTTTTTTATTAAAAAAATATTACTAATATTTATGCTGAGTACAAATTTTGTATCCACTGACTAATTTTATGTTTTTTTTGGGTCCTTCGCTCATTCCACCAGTCTAGTGGACTAGTACTCACCACTAAGTTAGCAAGACTGTATCTTTGAAAATCTGCAAATCAGTAGTGAAGGTATGAAAAAATAGTATAGATGATGTTCAAACAATGCATAGATCAACAAATATAAAATTATGACATTATAGGTAAATTAAATAAGATTTAGTCGCAGAATATCATGGGAGAAGATGGGGTAAATTATACTAATGACAAAGTATCATAGATTATTACTGATAATATATTATATGAAAATAATTCATTTATAATATATTAGTTAGCTACAACTTACAACCACTCAAACGCAATATTTAGATTAATATATTTCGATATTATCAATATCTTAGATAAGATAATGTGGGAATTTGACCCTGTTTGTTCAAAATTTCTAATCGGCATAACCAGTCACACATATATATATTTCCAACACAGTCATATGTGTTATTAAATTAGTGGTAAATATAATAGTTTATTGATAATTTGCAATATGAAATTTGTTTATAATATTCAGTATATTATAATTAGTTAAAAATTATTTATTATTGAACCAATTCACTGCCAAATAATGTCCCAAGCATATATTCGCGAACTAGAAACTTCGAAGAGCACAAAATTACAAAACTTATTTCAACAACACTCCAGGCCTAAGTTATATACACAATAACATATTTCATGTGAACTATATTAACATACCTGCCTTTAAGGATAATCTAGTCCGTGTGTTCCAGCTTCCAAGACTTACAACAGTATTTATGATAACAGGAGAAGAGAAAAGACGAAAAGGTAAATTGGATGAATGAAGAAATCAATATATTCGTGTACGATCTGTAGCCCCTTGATTAATTCCCCCACCCCACACTCTTTACGTCATTCTCTTCAACTGATGAGGTAGCAATGCAAAAGATGGAGATGCTAAATTCTCACATTATTTATGAACCGAGATTTAATTAAGAAGTCACATTAAAACCTCGAGCAATTTTTAGTTGGAGCTTATGGAAGTTCTAAACTTTGCAAGTATTATTGTAGCAATATTTATGATCTGGGTACATTAATACGGCGATCGAGAAGCCGAGAAATAAACAAGGAACGTACGCTACTGGCCAGCCCAAAGGAACCAATTTCTTGTTTGAACTACTTTATTGCTTATTTATAATTTTTACCTTATTCAACTGAATAAATTAGTGAAGTAAAATGGATATAAATAATAAAATGTCTGTATGGGCGTGGGGTATAACGAGCCGGCTTGGGTGTAGCCAGAAATGTTAGAAATGGCTACCAATTATTAATCAATAAATATAAATCATTGAGCAAAATATCCAAAGTGTAATTCTCCTCTCCGTCTCCGGCGATCTCGAAGACACAGGACAAGGCACATCCTCCAATAGTCGCCGTCAATCAGTTTTATTGTTACAGAGAAGGACAAGATGAAAGAAGACGGAGAAGCATCATCAGAGCCACAAAAGAGGAGCAGCAAGAGACTCCTTTTCTTGATTAACTGCCTCATGCTCTGCATAGGCACCAGCGGTGGCCCTCTCATAAGTCGACTCTACTTCCTCCACGGCGGCCACCGCGTCTGGCTATCCAGCTGCCTCGAAACCGGCGGTTTCCCCATCTGCCTCATTCCCATATTCATCTCTTATATTCACTGCCGCCTCTCCCGGCAACCCAAGCCCTTCGTCTTCATCGACGCGCGCTTGTTTCTTGCAGCCTTTGTCATCGGTGTTTTCACCGGCCTCGACGATTACCTCTATGCCTACGGCTTAGCTCGCCTCCCTGTTTCCACTTCCGCTCTCATCATCGCCACCCAGCTGGCCTTCACCGCCGCCTTTGCCTTCCTTCTCGTCAGGCAAAAGTTCACCCCTTTCTCCATAAACGCCGTCTTCTTGCTCAGCATTGGAGCCGGCGTCCTGGCTCTTCATACATCCGGCGATCGTCCCAAAGGCGAGTCCACCAAGCAATATGTGTTGGGGTTCGTGTTGACGCTGGCGGCGGCCGCCTTGTACGGCTTTTTGCTGCCTCTGATAGAGCTCATGTACAACAATAGCAAGCAGCGTCTGACCTACACGCTAGTCATTCAGATTCAGTTCGTGATGAGCTTCGGTGCTACTCTGTTTTGTACCGTCGGGATGATCGTCAACAACGACTTCAAGGTTCAGTGATCTAAATTTCTTCATCACAAGTTTATTCCAAAAAAAAAAAAAAAAAAACAGAGCAATCTATACACGAGGGAACTAACAAGTGTTTAATTTTGCAGGTGATCGGAAGAGAAGCGAGAGAATTTGGGTTGGGGGTGACAAAATATTACGTGGTGCTGGTGTGTAGCGCGATCATGTGGCAGTTTTTCTTCGTGGGGGCTATAGGGGTTATATTTTGTGCGTCTTCATTGCTTTCAGGTATTATAATAGCGGTGATGCTGCCGGTGACTGAAGTGTTGGCGGTATTTTTCTACAAAGAGAGTTTCACGGCGGAGAAAGGAATTAGTTTGGGTCTGTCCATTTGGGGGTTTGTGTCCTACTTCTACGGAGAGTATAAACTAATCCAGAAAAATAAGCTAAATAATCCCACCCCTCAACCGGACTTGACTCCTACTCTCCCTAATCCATGACCCACTGAATTCTTGTGTTGCTACCTTCTTGCTTTTCACTTTTCTCGTTGAATTAGGTGTGCAACACCGTATTATGGGAATTTGATATTTATGCATACGTGTGTCTTTTAATAATTTTTTGGCATGTGTGTGTGTGATGATATACTGGTATTACTATGGATTTTGAGTTCTGCTTGAATCGCTTCGAGCTATATGCAGGCCGTTGCAATTTCTTTAGAACAGTGCTTCAAGTGTAGGTATTTCTTTAGTCTCCTATGGCTTTCTTCTTCTCGGAGTGTGCAACAATTTCTGAGCGTTTTAAATGCTTTCGAGTTCCGATCATATATAATTCATTGCGAGGAGTAGTAAGGCAGGTTTGAACTAACGGCACTCACTCTGGAAAAGTAATTATGGCTTATCCAAATTAAATTCCATCCATTTATATTACACTACTCATTTGAGAATATTCACACAATCCTCTTTCTTAATAAAGTAAAATATCACTCATGTTAGAGTAACTAATATATAAAAATTAAGTGAAATAAGACTGCGTGCTTATATATTACTTAGAATTATTTAAGATGATGATTATATTGATATGGTTTTTACTGGCAATAAAGACATGATCTGTATACATTTTATATTATATATATAGAAGGCTAATGAAATGTAGATATATATTACTATATGTACAAATAGCAGTAAAGACCATAAAGAAACAAGCAAATGAAAGGGCATGGGATTTCTTTTTTGTGCCCAGCCGGTAGCCACCTTTCGATCTATCATTGATTGAATAATGCCAATGGATACACATAAAATACTCTAAAGGCTTCCTGTCTTGGAAAGCCAACCCCCGTCCCATTCTTAGACTTCTGTGATTATACAAGCATGCTAAAATGGGTTTTTTTGGCTGCTGAATGGAACGAGTCGAATGAATTGGGATTTTTTCCCCTTTCATTACCTATTTGCCTCTGATTCTTTGTCTATTTTTTCTTGTCCATGGGGCCTCAAGACAAGCTTGAAGAAGCAATTGTTATAATTGGCTGGAAATGGTCTTTTGCATCCCTTGATACTGAAACTTTGCAAGGAGTTTTGGTGTTCCAGAAGGACTAGTGTCTCCGGTCTGTTGCGAATAAGGGTTGTTAAACCCGGACCGGACCAGCCGGTCCGGCCCGGGAACCGGCCGGTAAACTGGTCCGGTCCGGGTTGGTATTTTTTATAAAAAAAATTTTTTATTTATTTTTTCTTTAAAATTTCATACTATAAATCTAAAATTTTCAATTTCTCACCGGTTTGGTCCCGGTTTGACTCACTGACCCTTAATCCAGTACCCCGACCGGTTCAATGCCCAATCCGAGTTTTAATACCTTGGTAAATATATAAAACAATGGGTGTTGGATATACGTGTCTTTTATTGCCGTACGTGTTGAAGTTGGCACAGATCTTAAATGTTTCGAGTTTGCCATCTGCCTTGTATTATTGCATTCTCAGTTTCATTTCATGAAGCGGCTAGGTTCAAGCAAAGAATACCTTGTCGACCAAACAAAATAATCTTCAAATAATAAGACCAAGTTGCTGCCTTTTGGGAACAACAGAGGACTCTGATTTTCCGTAGCTGATGACTAATGCGGAGACATTTTGAGAAATGGGACCATCCTGGCGTGCATCACTTACTTGCACGGATCTAATGGAGACACGTGTCTCCTCGCATGCGAACACAATAAAGATAACATCACGGTGTTTAATACTTTAATAATAAAATGGGATTGTTGTTATGTTGTTGTCGTTTGAATATGAGAACAAAAGCACAGTGAGGGGGTGTGGGTATATGGGCATGGTTTCTTCTACCTCTTAGCTAATCTTACCGACCAAAGGGAGCGTCGAAGTGGCTATTGAATTGACAAAACATTTTGAGGGATAATTTGTCGGTTTCCAATAGCTAGGTGTTCCTAGTAATTAATTAAGACATGAATATAATGCAACTTGGATGGACAAAAGTTAGTGATCATCCGTTTGAGACGAAGGAAACCTGGTGGTGGCACTTTGGATGGATGGAAAACAAAAGACAAAAGCTGCTTTTTCTTCGTCCCAAATCTCATAAAGTTATTCTCTTATTCCACTTTCATTCATTACGTGCTGAATCTGTTTACCTTTTCACGATCGTCAGAACGCCATGGATACCCAAACTTAAAAGCAACGCTTGACATTTTTTTCCTAATAGACCCGGTGGTTGATGGAATCTAGTAGTCTATACGACCATACCAATCGCAAAGAACATGTTTTTTTAATTTTTTTTGTTGCTAACAAATCCGCCAATGGTAAAGTACAGGGCCCTCTGCCCTTAAAATTTTGTGGGGTTGATCAAGCTCACAATTGCTACTTCTTGCCAGAGGGGTGTGGCCATCAATGAATGAAAGTCCTAAACGCATCAAATGCTCTCAATTTGAGAGAGAGTCAAACATGTGGCCATGCATCATCCAAAGGTCGAAGGACGCAGAGAATCCCATACTTGCCACGAACAATCGTTTGACAGCTACCTCTTGCTGCCTTCTTAAAACACACTCAAATATTCAGATTGCGTTCCCCAAACAAACATTCATACTTCCTCTCTCAACAACCACCATTCTCCTGCTCTCCTACCCCTCACATTTACATAGTACAGATTGCCTCGTTATGCTGAAATACACACACCGAGAAGGTACAATTACAAATATAAAATAGTTATGCTTTTGTACAAATTCAGCTAACTATAATACTTTTGATTTTCTTCATATAATTAATGACCTACGTTCAAAACCGGATAGCAGCATTTCTAGTGAGAAATGCAAGGGCTAGCACCTAGCCAACATTTCAGAGAAGACTTTAGCTTCGGCTAAGTAACCACCCGGGGATTAGACTGTGCAGTCAAATAATAGGAGACACGTCATACATACGGCGTTATAATTTTAGTTCGCTTTTAAAATGACTATCTATTCCTTCTCTAATTATGCGGATATGGGGTTTGAAAACTATCAGTGCTTTTGAAATGAAGTCACGAAGGGCACTCAGACAATCAGCTGCATGAATATCCGGAATCAATTGCGTGCATTTTAAATAATAAAAATAAATTCAACCATGTTGACCTGGAATATCTTCCCTGGTTTTGGGCAAATGAGGGTATATCCTGAAGAGGCAGTCTAAGGGGTAACTTCCAGCTTTAATTCAAACACGAATTAGTATCCGACCCAATCTGAACAACCACCACTCGTCTTTATACTTTAAGCTTAAAAAGAACTCCATAATTCAAGGGACTCGTTACTTAAAGAACTCCGTAATTCAAGGTTTATTCCCACAAACACGATAGATCTGGAATGCCCCAAATGCAAATTATTTAGCGTTTATGCTTAGCATTTTCAGATAAGTTAGATGATTGCAGATTGAAGCTTGTTATTTTCAACCAGGTCGCCTTCAATGATTGTTCACAGTAAAATTTTTCTGACCATCGAATAGTCGCGTACGATGCAGGGTCATTGAATCTTAATTCTTTAAACAAGTCAATGTCTCTGCTTCGCCTAGAGCTGTCATTTCTATGTGACAGAAGATGAACGAATTTGAGATACAGCAGGCATGCTTTACACATTCAAAAAGATATTATTAATAGGTTTATCGGCCAAACAGAACAAGGGATCTTTTCCATCTTTTCCAGAATAAAATTAGAAAAACATTATAATTCTCCGGCATCACTGCATAGGGGGGAAAATCACAATTGACTGCACACAAGGTAAACGTTACCCTCAAAAGGAAATTCTGCTTTTGTAGGACCAATGCACAGGAAATCAAACGTTCTCATCAATATGGGGACTACAGGTACACATTTAGTTATAAACTCTACATTATAGGATAGTAAAGCTACTCTTTACAACATAATCAGGCATCATGAGGGTGGTCAAATGGTCAGAAGGAGTTCCTAAAGTCAGGTCCTCCATCGACAAAACCAGACAGCCAAACCTCCCTTACTCCTCATTTTCTGGACATTTTGGACCAAAGGAACACTATAAAGAAACAAACTAATGCAAAGACAATCACATGAACAATATGGTTTGAACCATTTTGGATTATGCGCTTGTTCAATCTTCTTAAATTATTCTTCACCCCAGCTTGGACCTTTATCATTGTTAGTTGCTGTAGAGAAAACAGATACAAGTGACATGTTAGCAAATGGCAACACTATAGGACAGTGTTCTGCTAAATATGAGACAACAGACCATTGACGGAACAATTACAAAGAAAAACATTCAAAAGCAAGAGCCAGCTAATTTAATGACATTAATGGACATCTGTTCCAGGATATAATAGATAAAGTTAAATTGCTGTGCTTGAGAATATGGGAGGTTCTCATAGATTTGGTGTCTTGGAGGCTAATGTTGATACTTTAGCTTGGATGTCTCATTATACGGATTTTGATTTTTGTACCTTGTATCAACCACCACTTTACTGCGCTACAGTGGTGGGTGATGATAGACTAGAGTTGGCAGCCCCATGTCACATGTAAGCTGATTTTTTCATGAACCCTTTCATTTAAAAAGAGAAAACAGCTGAAAGTTTTTACTCCGCTTCCTAATTGAAAGTTTTAAGACTTAAAATGTAGGACAAACTTCTCATCAATTCATCTCTATAAGCAAACACCACAAGGCAGCTAATACTGGTCATTTCCTCAACCATCTTGTAATCCACACAAATCAAGCCAGAGTCCTAACTACCACTCTATAAGCAAACACCACAAGCTGGTTTTTTCATGAACCCTTTCATTTAAAAAGAGAAAACAGATGAAAGTTTTTACTCCGCTTCCTAATTGAAAGTTTTAAGACTTAAAATGTAGGACAAACTTCTCATCAATTCATCTCTATAAGCAAACACCACAAGGCAGCTAATACTGGTCATTTCCTCAACCATCTTGTAATCCACACAAATCAAGCCGGAGTCCTAACTACCACTCTAAAGAAGTATTAAAGATCAATAGCAAAGAATCATTTCGGTGTTTTAAGTCAAAGGTTCAAAGGATATATAGCACCATGTAGCTGTTTTATTCCCTTGAACTCTTGAACATTATACCCAACTGACCCTACATTTCCGTTTGAGATACATCTCCTACCATAATTAGCATTTTAGCTACACAGAGTAGAGAAACATCAAAATTCCTACTGTGAATATATTTTGCCACATTCATGATTGAGCAACTTCAGGCATGCTGCACTCTTCATTTTAAATGCTAAGGAAAAAAAGCCAAACAGAGATTATGATGTACCAGCTGTTCCAGAAAATCTTTCTGCTGCTTAACTTCTGTCCCAATCTCCTCAGCAACCTGCGCCATAGAAATATTAAGTTGTATGACAACCTAATGATGCAGAAAGGGAAACAAAAGCTTCGAAACATAATGCAGCTTCATAGGATTAGACATAATAAAGGGAGAATGACAATTTAGGATTTGACGAGACAATTAATGTCCAAGAAAGACCTGTCACTACTTAAACACCCAATTTTTTACCACCCAAACTTTCAATATTTACGACTTTTCACAGATTAAAAGTCCTTATTAAATATTGTTTTTTGAATCACGTCCTGAATTGTTATTCTCCATATAAGAAAAGGAAATATCAACCAGGATATAACTCAATAACGAGTCAAGTCGCTAAAAAATAGTTATGAGATGGAAATTTGACTAAAAAAAAAGCATCACTAATAAGAAAATCCATACGATATTCCACAAGGAGCAATATATTGTAGGATGGAAAACAAAACATTTGGTAGATATGTGCAGAGTACAACAAGCACATATATTCACATAATTCTTCTCCGAACCAAAAACATGGATTAATCTTCCCTTCTGAGTTTCAACAAGTATAATTCAATCCAAGTCCATGTTTGCATCCCTTCATAGTAAAGAAATAAACCACGGGAAAGGGTAGTTTTTAAAAAGATTAGACCTAGATATAATTCCTCACATCTTTGTTACCATCCTTTTGAATTAATATATAACACGTATAAGAATTTAAAAAAAAAAAGGTGACAAATATATAGTTTAATAAACTATACACCTCTTTGCAAAAACCACACAATATCAAGCTTTCATTGGTAAAATTGATAGCAAAGATGTACGAAACTGTGTATAAGTTTTCTCCTTTGAAATAACAAATAATTGTAAGAGCTGCAAATAGATGAAGTATACATGTTCAAACTTCAATGAATAAGAGTACTTAAATAAGAATGATAGCTTTATAAAAAAAAACAAGAATGATAGCTAAAGCTAAAGCATAGGCACAATTTCTTCACTGGTCTCTTAAACAACGGATCAGTGTCAACAGAACGTTCAAATATAACAGTCCAGAATTCAAAGCTCAATAATCCACAAAAATCAAGACTCCTCTCGCTTATGTACTTCTAAATAGATTCCACTAACATGGGATGCACAGATAGAATAACTCCTACAAGTTGTTTGCAAATGGATTTTGATCAATGACACTGCATTTACCAATTCGGTAAATTACCCCCAACGAAGGAGTTGGGGCCGGACGCAGGTGGTATGTTACATAATTTGAATAACTTTGTCCACCGTTGCTTATCAGCCTTCATAATTTCGCGAAAACTCATTTAATAAGGCAAGAAAAGAATAGAAAAACTTGTCAAGCGGATCAAAACATACATTTCTCAATTTTCTAACTTGGCCACGAAGACCGCTGATCTCGTCGTCCAAGTCCATCGGATCAATACGCAATTGGATTTCATTTGAACCAGCAACTGATCTCGTGGTGAGGCCCTCTCTGCATCCTCATATATGGATATGTATATAGGAATTATATCAATCCCTTCAAATTCTTACAAAAAAGAAAAGAAAAAGAATTTATTTGTGAATTGTCCCAACAAGAACAGAAAAGCTACCTTGAACGATAAGGGGCAGCATGACCAAAAGAGGAACCACCTCCGTGCGAATTGGCAGCCATCGCAGAAGATAGAAGCCCTAAAACAAAAACGATGGCTAAGAAGAACTTCACGTAGGTCGCAAAACAATGACTACAATAACAGATGCTAAATCAGAGTCGGCGAGTTGGAAAGCAATGCGCGGACTCGGATTCGTTGTTCACAGAACATCTTTCCACATTGCTTGGCTCTTTGAAATATACACGGTATTTTGAGTGACGTGTTTTAAGGCAAATCCACCGTTGAATTTGCCGTTTTTTACTCATCGACGGTCCATAGCGGGAGGCCGTGGCAACACCCTCATCTCGTGGTTTTGTTTTTCTTTTGCGGAAATTGTATTTACTCTCCTAAGAAAGGAGTTAATTACCAACAAGTCTTGCCCATGAGTAAAGTGCTACATCATTTTTTTATATTAAAACTTGTAACTTTTTAATAGTAGAACTTATGAAATGAGTCTTAATATATTAAAAGTGAGATGCATTAATAATTTGAAGATGTCAACCATATTCATCTAGGGTGTTCGGGATCGGGAAATGTCATTCCCGATCCCAATCCTGAGAAGGGTTCGTGAATGATTTGATCCCGAA